>OX276377.1:16177793-17652793 GCA_946251855.1 Alsophila aescularia | reverse complement strand
GTCTGTACTGGGTATCTTTATTAAACCAGTATAAGATTTTTGCATAGTCATTTTTCTTTTGCGTGTTGCGCACAGTGCTGCTCACCCCAAACAGCAAAAAATAAGTAGATTTTTGTAAAAAAAACTAGGAGACAGGGGAAAAAACCGGCCAAGTGTGAGTCAGACTCGCGCACCGAGGGTTCCGTACAAACTTGTAGTCACGAAGATATTTCCCGCTTTACATATAATAGGTCAGTTCATCAACTGCAAATAAGTTTATAACCTCAAACTTTTTTTATTGTGATGTTACTATATCATCATCAATTCATCATCATCCTATATTTGTCCACTGCTGGACGAAGGCTTCGCTTAATGCACGCCACCGAGCTCGGTCTTTAGCTCTCCTCATCCATTTGCTCTCAGTCACTTTTCGCAGGTCGTCACTCCACCTGGCCACAGGGCGTCCTACACTACGTTTGCCTAAATAATTAAAGTAAACGATGAAACTATAAATTTATGAATTGCGTTTTTTTCCTTCACTTGTTCTACAAGACATTGCTTCTTGCCAAATTTCATGACTCTAGGTCAACGGGAAGTATCTACCCTATGGGTTTTGATTCCCTTGCGAGTGTCATAATATGCTGCATAAACGCCCGTATCTTTTGATTACTTTGACACAGAAATTTGTTTTTTGTCACAGCTCCAAAGGATTGCAGACCTGAGTATTTTATATTAATTACAACTTGATATCTCTTCGCGTTCCTGAGAAAAAGGGTCTTGACAGACATACAGACAGATGGTCAACGAAGTGATCCTCTAACTCTAAGGGTTCCTTTTTTGCTTTTGCGGTACGGAACCGTAAAAAGAAGGAGACATAAACAAAATAACTTTTGCTTTTCTTTACCATTATTTAGGTATGTTAATATTTGTTTCTCACCATCCAAAGAAGGCAATGAAGATTTATCAGAAAAATAAACGCAGCAAATTTTTATTCTAATAGATGAAAATTCTCTAAGTATATAGTCAAATCAGTGAAATATAAGTATACTTGATTCCTACTTTCGACTTCCGACGTAGTACTATATTATTTAATCTGTGCTTCGATTCAAAATTATTTATTTTTGTTTCATTGTCTCTGCCTAAAAATACACAATGTAGGTACTTACTCCATCTACGCTATTATTAGGTATTCTGTATCTACGTTTCAAACTTTTGGTAATGGCATTCGTGGCATTCAAAGAGAATATAATCGATAATGCTGCTATTGTCAAGTTAAGCCATGTGTTAAAAACTTAGACCGATTTCCTTCGTCAATGCATAGAGTGCGTTTTCGCATGACAAACCTTCGTCCTTGGTTCCGATAGAATCAAAGAAAACTTTACACATAGTTATGGTACCTTACGGCTCTACGCTTACGGGGCACGGTTTTTTTTCAAACAAAACACCTTTTCATTTGCAAACGTTCCGTTCTACGCATAACGAATTACATAATATGGCATATACTTGGACCAAATCGTGAAAATATAAAAGGTAATGAGGTAATGAAGGTCCATGATTTAGCGCCGTGTCTCCACACGGCGCTAAATCATAGAATCTCTTGGAAAAGGAGAGTTTGCAGCACTGGCACAGAATAAGTAATAGTACTCCGGCACTGGTTGCGTATTTTGTTGGTTGTATCGGGTCACAAGTGTCACGAGTCTCCTTCAAACAATAAGTATAAGGATTTTCATTACTTTCTTAAATTTGATTTTCTTTTTATTTCCTTACTAGTTCCGCCCCGCGGTTTCACCGGCGTGGATTGATGATGATAATGATGATGATAAAACAGCGCTCTAACAAACATACTACTAACTTACACAAACTTTCTCATTTATAATTTATATGCTTCACCACTTTGAACCATCGTGGTTGAAGGATTAGTCAGTATAAACTGTCCAGGGTGGGTATTTGTATATGAAATTTCGCTTAGCGATCGATATCGATTATACCCCTCGGGGAGGCGGCTCCTTTATTGCATACACCAAAAAAGGGCTTGCAAACATTACTTAAATTAACTGGGGAACCCCCACCACCTACCAGCCCTGGAAACGTAAAATCCAACCAGATGACACATCAGCTTTTGATGAATGGTAAAGCGCCACACAGACTACCAAAAATGCCCAAACCAGTTGTTATCCCTAATCCTTCCGAGAATATGAGGAATTCCTTTACACTCTCAGACATACCCTTCGGTAAAATCACTCAAAAATGGCAAAGCAGTAGGTCTAGATGACATCATTGTGGAATAGTTTAAGCACCTGAGACCTGTTGCAATTTTATGACTTTTAACGAAGTTAAACGCTTGCATCCGTGATTGCAAAATCTCCAAAATATGGCAAAAGGCAAAAGTGGTAGCCTTGTTGAAACCCGGAAAACCTGCGTCAGATCCCAGGAGTTATCGGCTCATATCACTCCTTTGCCATACCTATACATTATTTGAACCACTTTTACTAAACACATCCGCTAAACACAACTCACATCTACTCACATCTATAATAGATCCCAATCTTATTCCACAATAAGCTGGGCCTAGGCTAGGTAAATCCTGTACTGGTCAAGTTCTCAACCTCACCCAACACATCGAGGACGACTTCGAACTCAAAAAGGTCACAGGAGTCGTTTTTGTTGACCTGTCCGCAGCATATGATACGGACAATATTAAGCGCTTACTTCTTAAGGTGTGAACCACAACGGAAGACCATGGCTTTGTTTAAATTTTGAGTGAAATGCTACGTAACCACCGATTCCAGGTCCAGCTGAACTCACAAAAAAGTAGATGGTGATGCCTTAAAAATGGTTTGCCTCAGGGTAGTGTTCTAGCTCCTGCCTTGTTTAACATCTGTACGAACGACCAACCTGAACTCCCGCATACGAACAAGTTTATTTATGCAGATGACTTGGCACTGACGGCACAGACCCACACCCTCAAAGATGCTGAAGTGAAATTATCTGAAGCGCTGGAAACAGTGGGAAAATACTACGATGAGAATGCACTAAAAAATCCAATAATAATTTTATATAATATTTTTTTTATTTTTTTCAATTCCTACAATGACCCAATCGTGTGCGCTTCACCTACGAAACCACGAGATCAACCGCACGCTCAACATCAAATAGCGAGATGACTGCATCCAACACTCTCAGCATCCTAGATACCTGGGCATTATACTAGATAGATCCCTGACCTACAGCTGACGTCATTGTGAGGCCACCAAGGCTAAAATCGGCACTCGTAATAATTTACTGCGTTGGCTTACAAGAACGTCATGGGGAGCTTCTACCGAAGTACTGTGAACGACAGGGATGTCTCTATGTTTCTCCGCTGGGGAATATGCTAGCCCAGTCTGGCATAGATCTTCACATGCACGAGAAGTTGACATAGCTCTAAACGACACCTGCAGAATCATTACGAGTTGCCTTAAACCAACCCCTTTGGCGATGTTCTTGCGACCCATTAGCTGGAATAGCCCCTCCTGACATTCGTAGAGAAGTGACTTGTACAATAGAAAAGAAAAAACACACAACAGACTCCAGAAAAACACACTCTGGTTAGTAACCGTCTCAAAAGTAGGAAAAGCTGCGTTTGCCGTACTGAGCCTCTTTCGACTACTATCAATGAAGAACGTCTCAAGTTGTGGCAAGAGAAAAGAGCACATGAGAATTTATTCTCCTGCGGACGCGCTGCCTGCCGGTCGTGATCTTCCATGGTCTACCTACATGGAAGTCCTAAAACAGGCTACGGACACAGGTTGGCCGCAGTAGGAGTAATATGTGCAAATGGGGCTTCAAAGCGGAGACGCAAACGCTGTGCGATTGTGGCGTCCCTTCACAGACCATGTCACACATGATGACATGCCCTAACTGCTCATTATCTTGTGATTTCAATGATCTTTTGGAAGCTTTGGACCGGGCTGTTGTAGTTGCAGCACATTGGTCAAAGTATATTTGAAAGTGTGTGTCAATTGAACCACCGACTTGAAAAGAAGTCATCAATTTAGAAAAGAAATTTCGATAAATCCCTCTTTGGTGCACCTCTAGGGCTGACACCTGTCACTTTGACACTTTGACAACAGTCACTTTGACATCTTTCACTTTGTCACCTTTTACTTTGATACCTGTCACTTTGATATCTGTCACTTTGATACCTATCACTTTGACACCGGTCAATTTGACACCGGTCAATTTGACACCTGTCACTTTGACATTGAAGTGGTAATACGACCCACTAATACGCGTGGAATTTTCAAAAAACCCTTGTTGCATCTCCTTGTTGACACCTGTCTCTTTGACAATTTTCACTTTGACACCTTCACTTTGATACCTGTAACTTTGACACCTGTCATTTTAACACCTGTCACTTTGACACCTGACACTTAGGCATATAAGTGGCAATTCTCATATAAAAAAAACATTGTATTTTTTCCTAAATCGCTAAATTTATCAAAATCCGTTAAGCCGTTTAAGCGTGAAGGAGTAACAAACATGCACACATACATACATAAACACATACTCGTATATCATCCGTCAGGGTTTCCCCGGATTTGTCCTAGTATGTAGGGCGTCCGGGGGGCGTCTGGGCGGGTTTCTCAAGAAGTGTCCGGGTAAAACCCGGAAACTTGTCATGTAGACAGATTTGTTCGTTTTATATTCCAGTAATTTTATGTTTAGTATATGACGTACTAGCTTTCGCCCGTGACTTCGTGCGCGTGGACTACAGTTTATCACGAAAAAGCCTATGTTCTTCTAGGATATTAAAAACTAATGCAAAAGTAGTTAGTAGTAGTAGTTGGTGCTAACCAACGCTCGTGATGCTTTTTACCAGACTTGTTATTATTTCGTTTCATGGCAACTGTGTATAATAAACATTTTCCAGTTTTCCCGTAGAAACTTATCATTTTTCGGAATAAAAAGTATCCTATGTTTTTTTTTTAAATAATTAAATAATAATAATATATTGGGGACAATTCCACACCAATTACCTAGCCCCAAACTAGGATACCCTGTACTATGGGTACTAGATAACAGGGTATACTCGTAAGCTCTCTAAATTGCAAATTTTATCAAAATCCGTCCAGCCGTTATCGCGTGAAAGCTCTCCAAACAAACAAACAAACAACGTTTCACTTGTTTAAATTGCTGTGGATGTTACGTATATGACTTGTGTCAAACAAACTGCCTCGCATCTGACACAATTATTATTGTGCGTAGCATTTTTTGCGGACAACAGCAACACAAACTTCGGTGAAATAAGAAGAGCAGGGACAAATCCACACAAGCTAAAAGGAAATATGTTCATAATCACGTGACGCGCGAACACTTTTCATTCATATTTCAATCGACGCGTGAGACATTCAAAATATTGCAGTAACTATGAACCTACCAAAATGATGTTATTTAATAATTTGTTTTGAATTTGATGCCAAAAATAAGAGAGTTCTAAATTATTAGTATTTTTGGTAGATAAGTTAAATCAAACCTAATTTTCAAAGTAGAGTACGATATATATAATTAAATTATGTTATTGAAGTTATTTAAAACATTTCCAATTAGGTGAGAGTTATTTTTTTTAACCGATATTTAAAAAAAAAAAACAAGATCGTCCGGGAAAAAAAAACCGAATTAGACCAAATGTCCGGAGTTTCCGTAATCTTTGTCCGGTTTCTGCAATATAGATGATGGCAGCCCTACGTACATACAAACTATCGCCATTATAATATTATTCGGATTATAAAATGAGTACTATAGTGATTACAACGCTACTGTCGTTTTTTTATCAATGACCCAATCAACTTGGAATATGATACATCTAATATATTTTTATACGGCAATAATTAACTTTCAAACTGTTGGTAGCAAGTTTGAAGCTAATAAATATTGGAAAATAACGCAACCACACCGCTTTACCGTTACTTATAAAAGAGAAGTAAGTAACCGTGTTTTATAAAAAAACGTGTTCCTGTTTATTGTTTTTCCTTGCAGTAACGGTCAGATTATCAGCAACCTGCCTACCGAAGGCTTGCAGGTTATCGTTATTTCTTTTTACAGATATCAATGGAAGCGGTTTCCGCTTCCCATAAAACATAAGGATTTATAACAAGTTAACACTAATTATAGCGAGAATTATAAATCAATGATTAATTTTCTTGATTCTTGCGGTATGCGAGGATTAGTCCTGAAGTGCAAAACTATTTACTTAGGTAAATAGTTTTGCACTTCAAGTTAAATATACTTGTTCTTTGTAAGATAAGATTTTACAGATAGGTAGTTAGGCTGTTTGGACCACACTGTGAATACAAATTAATGTAGCATGTTTGTTGTTTTTTGTTTGGGTCAAATTTAGTAATAGAAATTTTACCCCTTTCCTGTTGACCGAATGATCTGAAATATGGTACTCAACTTTAGTTCTGATGACAATATAATTATGTATATTCAGTATCATTGTAAATCTAAGATAGCCGCCGCCACAAAATGGCGGCTTACCTACATATATTTTTTCAACCCCATCAATAAGGGCTTTACTTTTAAAATACAGTACACCATGAAAATTTCTAATCCTAGATGGCCGCCACCACAAAATGGCGGATAACGTTATTTTTTTTCATTGCCCTCAATAAATTGCTTGACAAGTAGAATACAGTACAATTAATAAATAACAAAAAAAAGGAAAAAATTGAAAGTAATGAAAGTTTTTTTTTAAATTTAAACAGTTTTATTGTAAATAAACTTAAGAATGATGCAGGTAATGTACTGAGAGCTAGAAAATATAATAAAATTGTGGGGCGTAACGAAACCTGAGTAACAGAAATTAGACTCGCTCCACGATTTAAGTTTATTTTTTAACTTTTAGTACATTATCTGCATCAATCTTAGGTTCCTTTACAATAATTTAACTGAAATTTTTCTTTCACATATTTTATTTTTCAAATTTGGCCTTTCAGATCACGCTGTATATTTTTTCTTATTTTCGTCTGATCTTTATATACTTACTTACCTACATACTCATAAGTAAGTAATTTGAATGAAAGGTAGGTATCAGTTAGCTTCCAAGCGACAATTGAATACTCACCCAAAGAAATAGCTGTTTTAAAGTTGCGGCTTTTAGGTGCAAATTAGAATACAAAAACTAAAGTATACCTCTTACAAACGACCTAACAGATGGTGCGCCTGATGATGAGCGGAGGCGCCAGCTTGTACCACAATTGCAATGTTTTTTAGAGAAGGTACCTAATCAGAGTTGGCTTTTTTGTCATGCTTATGTTTTTGTTCTTTCCGCTCGCTTTTCTGCAATCTATGGGCGTGATTTCGTGAAAAGCGTAACCATCTGTAAGAGTTAACTGGAAGTGTGTAACAGGAAGCCGACGAAGCGCGCGCTATTTGATTGGACCAATGACCGCACGCAGTGCTATAAGGCTAAAAGCCATCACATATAATGTTTATAGTGCAAAATGTAAACACTTCAGTCAGGAATAGAACTCCGGTACTTCAGACTAGCAGCCGGACGTTTGCAAGCTGAGATATCCCGATATACTGATTTCAAACGAAAAGAGTATGTTAATGTTGCTTAGTGGTAATAATAAGCAACATTAACATACTCTAGCACGCTAGGTGAGATGTCAGATATTACGACTACTGTAAGGTTCGCTCTTTTTTTTAATTTAATACTAGCTGTTCCCGTATGCTATTCCAGGACCTATAAGACCAATATACCAACATTTTATCAAAATTCCTTCAGCCGTCAAAAAGTTTTTTATCATTTGCTCGCCTTATGCTCATCAGATTGAGATACAAAGTACCCCAGTTTTTAAGTCAAACCCTAAACTATCTAACAGTGAAAAGCGCATCGCAATCGGTCCAGTAGTTTTTACGTGATGCGCGAACAAACATACAGACAAACAAAATAAAAAACAAGCAGACACGAATTTTGAAAGTGTTATATTCTTGTTCAGTAGCTTATTTTAAGTACCGTAGACCTTATTTTTTTAAATTATCTTCTTTGTACAGTTTTTTTGGTCTGAATGCTTTATTATATGTATAGTTATAAATAGATAGATGTAGATTACTTCGGAAAGAAAAGTTTAACGAATGATGGTAGAAAATACCAAAGGCTTTCCTTCACTCGTAGTAACATTGAAAAGTTGTAGTCAAAGAACAAGGAGGCGTCACAGCGTCGCGTGACCGTCGTTGGGCGCCCGCAAATTGCACATTACACGCCGCGCTCCGCAACCGGCCATTAGTGCATTCCTGCTGATTACTTCATAGCGAAACCGACCATGGAAACTGTTACACTTTTTTACAGCCTGGCAAAATTTACCTGGTTCGTTAGCTGGAAAACTATAATCACACATATAGTTTCAGTACGTAAAACTTTTGTTGTCTTCCTTGATTCACTGAGTTCATAATACCATACACAACTGCATTATTACTCTCACGTAGGTACTCAGATCATATACACATAGATGTGGAAGAACAGTCCTGCACCGATATTTAAAAATACCTACAGCTAATTGATGTAAACAGTTTCGATTGCTTTCGCTAAACTGGTGGCAATGCAAATAGGAGCGAGATTACCACTCTATTACCATATTCTTATCTATGTAAACAAGCTGCTCCTTATTTGTACACAGCGAAAGCATTTTGCACAAATGAAGAATTTACTGTTCAAATATTAATACAACTTATGGGCTTTGCTTAAAATAAGCTCTACTTAAAGTTATTACAAAATACGTGGGCTAAAATATGCCTACGCATTATATGTGCGACGTCAGAGGCTGGCGCGCTTGGCACCCCATTCCCTGCTACTCTGAGAATGCTAATGACAATGTGAACCTCTGTACCTACATTACCATGTAGCTTTATATAAGTACCTACCTTCCTAAAGGAGCGAGTACACGCCTCTTAAATATCCAAGTTCTGAGGACAAAGACAAATGAGTTGAAACTTTTATCAAATTACCGAAAGAAATCATTTTAAGGCGTCGGAAGGTAGTCATCAATAATTCAAAGTTATTAGACGCCGATAGCTGTCTATAATATTCTGACAGAATAAAGAGAAATGTATGTATTTGTGTTCATCTGTTTGTTTGTATCAAACAACCTCAAAATTTCAAGCGCTTGAGCGTATTATCAACACACTCTCAGTTGTGCTGAAAATGTATCTTTTTATAATCAGATGGAAAGGAATAATTTCAAAAATAGTGTTGGACATATAAAATGTGTTTTGTAATGCCCACACTCTATGCTATATTTAGGCATGCTTAGGAAGTAAACTCTATGCATAACACCGTTCCAAGAATTTAAAACCCGACCCACGTTAAACATTTCACTGAAAATGATAGGTTTTACGAGCAAAGTCAGTTAAAAGTTAAAGCGTAGTCGTATACTTTTTCCGCCCGGGTACATTTTTGCGATATCGGCCGGGCCAGGAGGGGGCGACGGCTGGTCACACTGATTACTTATTAATGACTGCGGACCGCCCTCGTCCCCGACCTATGATAAATCGTGCCAAAAACAAATTGAATCATCGATCTCGCAAAAAGGTGAATCGCTATGCTAAAATTTTATGGAATGAAAAAGGTAGGAAAGATTGTAATGACTTTCGTTTTGTTAATTAGAAAGTTAACTAAAAGTACAGTGCTGTGATTTAATTTGCAGGGAACAAAATACGCTAGGTTATTCGTGTTCTTAATTGATCTGTTCTGATTGACCCACGACTAGAGAAATGTACTCCGGTTTCTTGACGGACAAACCCAATCCTCTGCCTTGTGTACTTAGTACGAGTAGAACTACCAAACGATCCAGTACCACGGGAACTTTTTTTGCCCACGTTACACTCTTAGTCGACATTGCATAGTTTGACACCTGTCACTTTAACACCTGTAACATTACGTAATAATATCAAAGAAGTCGAATTAACACAAATTAATTCGATTACTTGAATAGGACTTTAAATTACAAACTAATTATACACTTTTACACTTCTCAGTATAATCTTACGTTTACAATCTCCTTTTTACTTTGCACCTTCACTGAATAAACAAACGAACAAAACAAACGACACAAATGTTTTTTTGACCTATATAAGTAACATATTTTTTAAAAGGTTTTGAGTAGTAATTTTGAGATAATTCATTTTATTACATATATAGTTAACGTAGTGGTCAAGCAAACTATATTTTCCTATTTATTTGCCTGTTTGCAATTTAGCACACTACTATTATGAGTGAAGTATGCGACCCCGAACTCGTATATATCCAAAGAACAGTATTCTCATTGGCAATAATGGACACCAATGCAAAAGTCAAAGTGACAAGTGTCAAAGGGACAGGTGTCAAAGTGACAACAATGAAATGTCGATTAGATGTAACACGGGTAAAAAAAAAACTTCCCGTGGTACTACTGGATCGCTTGGTTTCTTTTACCCGTGGTTATACTGGTAGTAATACTGGTAATACCACGGGCAATAAACGCAAATTTGGGCCCTGCGCGTAAACCCAAGGAAAGATAAGGTATATCCAGAAGTAGATAATATCACAAATATTAAGGAATCACACTCTATCGCCTGCCAAATGGCAAACCTTTGTTTATTCTCATAGATATAACTTTAGAAGTGTTCTTTACTCCGCCGTGAAACATATTTAATAGGTATACTATCGATATCTTCTCAAGATACAGTTACAAACTTACATCATTAAACACGAGACGAGAACAGCTACGCATACTGCTCGGGACCGGTTTTTCCGGATGAAATTTGGACGTCTTCCGATCGCTGTCGTACTTACGTTTAAGATCTTACAAATATGAATGAGGCTATAAATAAAAAAAACAACTCGCATATTTGAATCTTGGGCCTGTGTATAAAAGACAGATAAAAGTAAGAAACTTTAGTGTACCTACCTATGTTATGCCACGTGTTAACCATTGAACAATAATTTATTAGACCTAACATTAAATATATCGAAACACTGATTTAGAAGTAACAATCTTCCTACTTAGATACTTGTATCTGAAACTTATTAATATTATAGAAACTTTACAATATTTAATAACATAATACCTCAAGTATTATGTTATTTTTTCAGGAGTTATTGCTTTGTATTTCAATCGATATGGGCTTGGCTACGTTTAACTGCTCCTCAAACCCATTATTGCATATTTACCTAGCTCAAGACAGGTGAACTCGCATCTTGAATTGAATTCGAATGACTTTACATAAGATAAATTATATACACAAAAAAACTTTATGGCCACTGCTACGTCATGGTGAAACTTAGAACGTTCAATCACAATTAAATGCGCATAAAACAATTTGTGTCTGTGCTAATTAACCGTTAAGTAGTTCCCTAGTCAGGCCCCAACCCTGAGTGCAGCAATCATGTCATGGTAAAACTTCAAACCGGCTATCATTATAAAGTGCATAGACAAAATTTCGTGTCTAAGCTGTAGCCCGTTGAAGAGTTCCTTTCTGGAGCTAATCCTGGATTCAGGTCATGCTTACAATAAAAATGAATTGTCATAGAACTGAACCAACATGTAAAAATTAAACTCCGTAGGATAAGAGGAAGTGGTTCTAATTCAGCTTGCAAGATTTGACTTAAACAAACATACATACATACAAACATTGGAAATTAAATAAAAGCTTTTGATTTAAAAACAAACCACTCAAACATCATTTCCAGGACACCTCACGATAGAGATAGATCACCTCACGGTAAATCTTCCTAAACTTGTATTCAAAACATTGCTTACTACAGAATATTAAATTATTCTAAATTGTACCTATATTTTTACGGAAAAATACTGTTTTAGGTTAATATATAATGTATCAAGTAATTACTATACCTATAGGTATTGTTTCAAGTTCACTTAACTGTTAACCTTTATAAATATTATGTTGAGGTATCTAATAAGCAAGTAAGGGCATCTTATGAACACATCGCTAGATGTAGAGCAAAGAAAACTGTACTAATGGCCAGTAATTAAATCAGTAAGGCGTGCTCCCGCTGACTTTACGACTAGGCACATTATCCTTGCTAGATTTGCTTTACGAGGTTGATGTTTAATTACAGGTAAATTCACCCTTTCGTAGAAAGTGTACGGTGAGTTATGAATCACCGTGATTAATTACTAGGTATTATTCTTTGTAATAAGCGTTTTACCACCTTTTGGGGTAGAGACACTGGGGCCGTGGGGTCCAGGAGCACATCAAGTATATAAAGATCTATCAGGGCGTATGGTCGAAGCAAAACGTGACCGAAATGCTGGCCTTTACTTTGCCCAAAGACTAAGCATTGCCATACAACGTGGAAATGCTGCCAGCATTTTGGGAACGTTGCCCACTGGCAGCGGCTTGATAGACTAGTTCTAGTATTATTTAACTGCATGTTTATTATTTTTCATCTTGTTAAGTGAATAAATGGTTTTACCACCTGAATAACAAATATCACTAGTACCTATCTGGTTGTTTTACCTTAATTTTTCAGTGATTTACATTCATTTGTAAGTTATTAAATTTAGATCTAATATTATGATCGATTTTCACTTTACAGCTTCCGCTTGATAACTTACTGATGGCAATATTTTGTCATGATAGTTCATTTGACCGCCTTCTAAGTCCTTTTACTTATGTGAATACAATGTTTTTCAATAGACCAAATGTATGGTTCGTGAACGATCCAAGATATAGGTATATCTAATAAACGTGATGTTATCTCGGATGACCAGGCGTCATTTTTAGATGCAAAAACTTTCTTTAACGAAATTGATATTTGAATTTATTACATACAATTTTTTTTAAAACTAATTGGCCCATAATATCAGACCTAGATTTTATTATCTGTAATCGCTTTTAATTAATGAAACATCAAAGAAAATGTTACCATTCCTACGTACCTACTGAAGTCGTTAAGAGAAATCAATGCCCGTATTACTGGATTTTAAAATATGACCACGTCAATAAATTATGAGGTTGAGTTGTAAAGTGTAACAAATCAGAGGACCGTGCGAAATCACTCGCCTTCGTTTTGCTAGTAATATTTTATGTGCTACACCCAGTTTGGTCGGCATGTGTGTACGAGGTATGCGGCTGATTCACGCCATGCCGGGTTAAATGGGGTGAGCCTGTAGCCAGCTATGGAAGACGTCGAGTCGTTCGTCTCGCCACGATTTTCATTAACCTGAAATGAGAAAAATGCAGCCGGCGGTGCATCTGTTCCTCGTTTAGAGCCAGCGCCGATAAACGAGCTTTGAATATTAGAAATTGCAAATGAAAACTATTCGAAGCGAACGCAAATTAGAATTAGCTACGCTTTCCTGAAATGAGCTCCGGGTAAAGGCATTCCTGTGAATGATCAACATCTTGTTTGTGAACCTAACATGGTGTACATATATTTAACAAATAAAAACTCGTATTACGCGTACATTTTGAGAAAGTTTTTGATGGATTGCGGTCAGATGCTGGTTTGCTTTCAACATATTTTTCTTGGTTTATGTGCCTATGATTTGCAAAATTTTGCATGCGTAGGCTACTCTAGAATGTCTGAGATATAAAATATATAAACTCAACACTTACCTACTTAAATGGTATCTTAAATTAATGTTATAATGATGCCTGGTCACGATGATTGGTGATTACTGATTACATACTAAGACACAGTTTTTGTGCTTGAGGAATTCTAAATGCTTTTTAAATGATATGATTGAAAGATTTTGTAACATCATGCTTTGTTTTATTTTGATAGCTGGCGATGGTTTTTGTTTTATTACGAGAATTAGCACTAAGAGCGTTGAATAATTGAATTAGCGGTTGATTGTCTGACAAGGAAAAGTGGCAGCGAACTTATCGCTCGTGCTATCTTGCCGAAGAGAATTGCCAATTACTTTCACTGTCTTTCAGTTCATCAAAACTACTTTGTTGGTGAGGAGAAGACGTCAGATAAGGTATTAAGGGAAAGTTTCCGTAGGTACCTGTATGTTTTTATAATGATTGCGTTCATTTACATTACGTAGTAGCTAATAATAATGTGAAGCCTCTTCAATACTCACATCTTCCATTATCTAATTTAATTAGGACCGTCAGGTTCACAGAGTGACAACGTAACGTCATTTAAGTGAGCGCGGTCGTAACGTTAACAAATGTGTTAAAAAGAATCGGAAAAACGTTAGCGCTAGGCGCTTTCCTCGGACGGATGACATAGAAATGTGAAACTTTCTTGTAGATCGAACGCGGCACAGTGTCAAGTGCGATTATAGCGAACGTTGCGGCAGGGCCGGCGGCGGGCGCGCGGTGAGAGCGCGGCCCGGTTGCGACCGGTCGGCCCCACCGCCTCGGCCGGCGCCCGCGCACACGCCGCTTTGCGCCGCCGACGTCGCGACGCGCCCGTGTGCGCTACACATCCGAATCGCACCGCACTATCGCAAGGAATTTATACGGAATATCGCAATACCCACGCACTCGAAGGACTACAATGTTTTGAACTTTGGTGAAGTGACGTGGGACGTTATCTGTGGTTGTGGGTTGAATTTAATTCGTGACTGAAGGTTTTACATCAGATTGGCGTACGCCGGGTGAGTTTTAAATTTTATTATTTGGACTTTATTATCGTGTGGCTAAGGTATGTGGGACAGCCGGGTCGGTAATGAGCTAATATAATAGGGCGCACGGCGCGGTGGTCCTTCCACGTCCCGGGAGTGTAAAGCGCGTCCTGCGTCCGTCCGCGTCGCGCTCCCGAGTGCGATCCTGTCGCGCCCACACCGATCCTGATTTTCATTTCCCCGCCCTTTTCAATGAGCCGCCCCGCCGCCGCGTACGAACAAGCCGATTTAATGACAATACCGTATTACTTTTGATTTGTTTTACGTTATAATAATATCATAAAGAGTATGCTTTTATAGAAAAAAGTATATAAAAAGCGAATTTCTTACACTGAATTATGTGCACGAGTAGCTGAAATTCGTCAATATTCTTTTTATGTTAAAATTGAAATTGTCATTTAAAATAAAAGTTATATAAATGATCGTTTCTATAGGTAAAATTTGGATTCAAATCTCTTGTAAGATTCACCTAGGAAGACCTAGTTGTCTAGGTCCTCATAGGTGAATCATACAAGAGTTAAAACAATTTTCCCATGGCGTTTAATAATAAAACGCAGTGGAATGTTTTACCGCCTAAAATAAAATAAGATGTCGATTGTCGATAAACATCATTACGTGGGAAGGTTTCCTTTCGAAAACATTCACGAATGCGAAAAAAAAACCACTGAATGAATTTTATAAAAATGAAACCGTTTCAGTAATTATTTGTTATGTCCGCGTTGTTCTCGGTGCAGTATATATTATTTATTTGCCATTATTTATTGTCATCCAGGAACCTCTATTTTGGGGCCCTCACACAACTAATTGGTACATTTATCGAATGGTCAATCGTACTTATATTTATGTGCATGAATGGCGGAGAAAGCAGCAATGTCTGAAATATTGAAAGCTCCTTTGTTATCTCAATTCTTACTTTAAAAAAAAACGACTGATCACATTGTTATTGTAGAAAGTAGTCACAGTATTTTTTTGACTGGGAATTTTATAGGATACCTACAGAGGAGATGCATCCGTCATTATCACTTAGAATAAACGATACAGACAATATAACCCATTGTCTGTAGAGAACATGCAAAATAAATAAGTTAGTAGATCCTAAAAATCTTTGGAATTTGTTGGCTGCCTGCCTCTCTGACTGATGTTAACGCAGTAATTTCGTTAGGAATTTGTACTCCAGTTTTCTGAATTTCAATTTGTGGAGTCCTGCGGAAGTTTATATAGATATTATAGGGTTATAGGCAATTGAATGTCCACACAACTTCCTTTAGCCGTAACAGATGCTCTGACTTGTCTGACACGACTAAGTACCTACTTCGGATAGCGACCCATTTGATGGTCTAGCCCTAGTCACAGAATAAATAATAGTAGGCCGTACCCTAATATCGCAGTGGTCTGATTGGTCGGTATCCGAAGTACGTAGTAAGTCAGGTCAGCCATGCCAGAACATCTGTCACCTCGCCGTCACTGAAGAATATTCTTAGATAGATACATACCTAATTTAATAGTTTCTATAATAATGCTCTATGAGTGACGACTTTGACGTGGCCATGACAGTTGTTTACAGTCAATAATATATTGCGCGAAATTTACGCGAAAGCGCGCGCGGAATAGATTGGCTTTTTAAATATTCATGTAATTTTAAAGCGAGGAGATTGATCCGACAGAAATATATCAGATAGCATCTAGCCACCAAGTCATGTTGAATCGGGAGTTTCTTTGGTCAAACAATTTAATAATAGTTGATTTTGCCACACAAAACATTTTTGAAAAACTATCTGGGATGATACAATTCGAAATTATTTCAACCCAAAATATATTTTTAGAATTTTGGTCTGTTTTTGTATTTAACTGTTACTTTCTTACGACCTCAAAAACTTTTCGACGAATTTTGATAGGATTTAGCGTATAAGATGTGGCATGTTTCATATGCTGGGGCCAATTATCGTCATAAGCTTATTATTGTGTTTAATTGTTTCATCATAATTTTGTTAAGATTGCTGACGAATTTTCATGGAGTTTTTAAGTGCGATTTGGTAGCATAAGGTTCAAATTAAAGTGTGAGGCATTTTTCATTGCTATGCGTAGACAGGACGTCGTAGAGAAGTGAAATAAAGTAGGTATACCTACTGCAAAAGCCACTATTATGAGAAGGAAAATAGGATCACAGGCTTATTACTCAACTAGGCAAACGTGCTACACCTTCGACCACATCATCGCTTTCCATCAGGTGAGATCGTGGTCAAACGATTGCCTAGACAGCAATAAAAAAAGAAAAAGAAAAAGTTATCAACACAGACGAAGTAGCGGGAAAAAACTGTACATATATCTCTATGGTTTATAGCTATGTTTTTTCTTATAGCTATCATCCAAACGTTAACCAACCGTATTATTTATGGAAGAAGCCCAATGGGGAGCAAATCCAATATTGTTAACACATTTGATTCATACCTTTATATTTCGCAGACGTTTTCTAATATTGTCGAGCTCCAGGCATAATTTCGTGTTCCAATATGAGCAAGAAACCATAAAACGGTTATAAGTCCGTGTCGAACTAGCTTTCGAACATTATTTGGTGTTGAGCGAGCTTATTGGCCGATCGGCTAGGCACGGACGCACACAGGATGTTCACCTCGACTCGGAGAAGTAATACGCGACCGCGAAATGCCTGATGTCATGGTGGCGACAAACAGCAACCGGTAGAGTCACCACCAGTGCTGAATATTTCGGAAACTATACAATATTGAACTATGAAATCAGCTATAAGCGAATAGCTAAGTACTATCAAAAAGGTCTAGATGCAAACTATCTGACTACAGTGAAACAGAACATCACATCCCATGCAAAATGTACTGGAACTCTAATTGTATATGCTTTTCATAGTACTTTTCATATATTATTATGTAAAACAAATGAATTAGATGATTTTTGCTGTAGTAGGAAGCAAGCGTCTGCCTGGGGAAGTACCACACCTTTCTCAAATATTTAACAGCCAAGCAGTAGTTTGTAAACATTTCTGTGTTTCAGTTTGAAGGGCAACGAAATTAAAGGGCAATGAGACTTAAAAACCAATGTCTCAGGGTGACGAGCGTAGTGCAGTGACGTGCAAGATTTTTTAACCAAAGTTCTGGATGGCACTGAGAATGTTATGGGCAGGCGTGACGCTTACCATCAGGCGAGCGACCTGCTCGACTAGTCAGTCAACGGAATAAAAAATAACAAAAACATACACGAAAACCAGAATATGTGTGGATGTTCACTTTTAAAACAACATGGTATACGAAAATAATAAAAAAACAAACAAGCTTGTCTACCTATTCCAGAAATTCAATTAGGTGTATAATACTTTATTTTTTGTAGACTACCTACCAACTCGAGCTTTTCCTGCGTGGGTGTATATTAATAGTTTTCGGAAGACGTGCCATTTTCGTTCGATATGAATATGAATTCATTCATACTCAAAATTATGGCTTTTTCTTAATAAATTCACTAATACCGTGGGCGAAGTCGGAAACCTGTAGAAAATCTCGTTTTGCATCGGGCTAAATCAGCTCATTCGCCTTTGAGTTTTAGAATAATTTGCGCATAAAGGCTGCGTTAATTGAGTAGCTATATCATTCGCTTCGCGGCATTATCAAAGTTTCTTCATAAAAGGTTTTATAGCCATTTGATATAAGATTCCATTTCGGATATCAGAGATCAGGTGAGGAGCGCGGCGGGCAGCATTTGTTACGCCTCCCTGCTCGCTGTTTTTGGCGACACATATCTAGATAATGTCTAGACCACTCGCCTTTTGCAGCCCGATGTTTCACAAAGAGAAGATTTTTATCAAACTTATTTCAATTTCGTGCGAGATAAGTGCGGAGGAGGCGCTGCGTGGTAGACTGTATAGGTAGGTACACAAAAAGGCAGTTTAAGTTATGTAAAGGGCTCCTTACATTTTTCTATGGAACCTGGTACCTACAAGTTGTACCTACAACCTGGCATACATATGGTCACATGACATATGACCGAACATTAACCTAGATCTTTGAGACCAAATATCTCAGAAACTTAAAGATACTTTAGAGTTACGATATTTTGTTTTTTATTGAAGTCCTCTATATATCTAGGGTTTGATCAACGGCCGCGGTTAGACGGACTTTAAAATATTCACTTTTATCACTTTGGTATTTTCTATCTAGCATTATAATTAAAGTTTCTGTTGAAAAAACTGCTAATGTATTAAATTGTCAGCGTACTAGAGAATGGTTTGAGCTATTCGAGAATTGTTGTTAAGACACGAAGTCTTACCTCGAGTCTATGTAAATGTCGCGTGCCGATGGAGTCATAGGTTCGAAAGCCAATAAACAAATTGCAAAATAATTTAGAAAACGGTGTTTTTACATAACGGGTATTATATTGGCAGTGTGTTGGGCAGTTTTGTTTCTATGCCTATTACTTATTATGAAATTCATCATACTCTAGAGATAATTGTATACCATCGAGATTTTATTTAATTTCTTCTGTCTTATTCAATTCAAGATAAACTACACTGATAATATTCTACTTTTTAAGGGTTTTTTTCCATAAATATGCTGGTATAATATGGTCAACCACAAACCTGATAAATGTGAAACTCAAATATATGTTTTTGAGATCTTTATCTCTCTAAGACTAAGACAAAATCATAATTAACAGAATTTCATTCGATACATTTTCTTATCAAAAATTAATATATTTTCAGTAATATTTTCATTTTTCTATTCAACGGCTTAAGTTTTATCTCTAAAATAAATCTCACAGCAAGAAAATATAGTTTATTATCTAATGCTTAGACAAAATTTACCTAACTAAATTATTAGTCTGCCAATAAAATAAATAACTTTTGAGACGTACGTCATTTAGTTCCGAGCTAAATTGTGTGTTCAAACAGCACTCGCGACATTCAACCTTGTTACGCAGGCACTTCAGTGCTTATTGCGGGTAGCGGGTAGCAGAGTGTAGGGGAGGTGGCAGGGGAGTGGGGAGTGGGAAAATGTAACCTTGGAGCCTGGCCTTAAAGGGTGGCATGTGCAGATCTCACACAGCGATTCCTATTGACTTACTGTTTTTTTTTATTAGTACTACACTAAGTATTTTTATTCTAAAACGCCACATAGGCACTTACGTCCCGATGTTTATAATTTGATATGATAGTAGGCAAAAATGGGAAAGTATGCTCTTCAGTTTCAGTGGACGACCGAATGGCCGAGTGGCTAGTGACCCTGACTGCGAAGTCAATCAACGCTCGCGGGTATGAATCCCGCAAGGTGCAATCATTTGTGTGATGTTTGTTTGTTTGTTTCCGAGTCATGGATGTAATATTCGTATCTATGTATGTTTATCCGTTGTCTAGTGTACAGGGTATTTAGTTTGGGACTAGGAATTGGTATTAATTGTCCCAATATGTTTATTTTATTTATTTAGTTTATAACTAAACTTCCCCATTAATGGGGACAACAGGAATAGGTACTTACAACTTACAACTGTATTTCACTTACAATTAGGTTTAGACTTACAATTATATTTCACAGTTCCTTGTCTGTTTATAACATCTGGGTATCAAAAATGCTTGAGCGATGTTAGCCTAGCGGTATACTAGTGCGAATTACAATCCAAAGATACCGGGTTTGGTCCTCGGCTCCGCAAAGTTATGTGCGGTTTTCAGTCGCTCTTTGCTTCTGAGTGTACCTTAAGCTGCCGTTCCTGGCTGTTATTGATTAATAGCCGTCGTTAAGCCATGTCAGAGGCTCTCGGGCGGCCCAACAACGCTGACACTAGAGGCCAGAACTATCTCATACAACAGGCAAGCAACTCGTACATTGGACACGCTAGAATGTTTGGCATTGCAGTGCATTTAGCACGAACCAGTAATGTAATAAATAAATTCGTGCAATAAATTGGTATCAGAACACGTTCCGCCAGCTATTGCGTGCCTTCATGGCCGTAATGAGGGCAGGGCTTTGGGGGCTCAAAACTTCACCAAAATTAATCACTTCTTGAGAAAACACAGTTATAACTCTGTCTTGAAAACTACTGACGCAGCTAATCAAAATCTCGCGGTTACTCAGATAACCACGCTATGCGATTGATGAACATCTATCTATCTATCTGTGCTTATAATAAAGTAGTAAGTAATAAAAAGTCTGCACAATAGATATAAAAAAAAAAGAAAAAAGCATCATAATATAAGAATAATATAACTAAAATAAGCTACTGAACAAGAATTTGTCATATTTTAAAATGTCTGTTTGTCACGCATCACGTAAAAACTACTGGACCGATTGCGATGCGGTTATAACTGTTAGATAGCTCTTAACCCGATGATTAGAAATCAAGCAATCGATGAAAATCTATCTGACGACTGGACGAAATTTTGAATATTGTACCTTAGAGCTACTTTAGGTCCTGGAATAACATATAGGATAAATTAGTCCCAAAAAAAAACACGCGGGTAAAGCACCTACTCCACCAGAACGAAATATTTATTTTAATATAAAAGAAGGCTAGTGTTTAACCAAACAATTGTCTTAACAATACGATATAATAAAACAGGTTGTCGCAGAAGTCAATGTCCAACGACCAATGGGTGATGCACGTGGTAATTTCCAATCAGATGAGCATAACTAGACCTCTATGACAAGATGCATAGTTTTAAGAGATGGAGGTTAGAACCATAATAAATGTAGGGGCAATTCCTGTAAGTTTAATGTCATTTTATGATCAAAAATACATCACGTATTTGCGTTCTAGCTTACCATAAGATTTAATTGACCTTCCATTAATCCTTAGTACGGCCCCATCCATGCCTTCAATGTTGCATTGCACAACCCGGGATCCTCTAATTAGATGAACCACCGCTATTGCCAGTATTGCTAATAAATATATTGCGTAGTGTACTTTGACTTCTGTGCAGTTGGTTGGAGTGGAGAGGTCAGGACCTGCAGTCTCGATATCGACAGCGATTGCTTTACAACCAAAATCAGTCGCAAAGTCCGATTATAACGATATTTGGTTGTCTCTGCCAAATATCGATGTCAATCATGATTAATGTCAGTACAAATACTGATGAAAATCGAAACCAAACACTAAGTCATCGGTATGTACCGAATTCGGTTGTACAGCAACCTCTATCGATATGTCGAGACTGCAGGCCATTAATTTTTGCAGTTCAAATTATGTGCTTGAAGTTCGCTATCTGAAACTTGTATTATTTTTCTTTTGTGTTTTGTGGGTATCTACCACCTAGTTGAGATTGAACATAATGCCAAAGAATTTAATAACTAGATAGAATAAAGTTACTAACATTTTGTACTAGAAATTCAAATTCTAATGAAATAGTAAAAATATCGTATGCTTGATTTAATAAAGCTTAAACTAGACGCAATAGCAGCATTGTTTGTGAATGAGTCTTCTAAATGCAAATTTCAGCTCAATTGTATGATAATGAGGCTATACAGTGATAACAGCGTTTGCTTGCCCGATAATACTGATAAGTGGTGCGTTTACCTGCATACTGAACTGTAGTGTCTATTGTTTTTTGTTCGGCCTTGGAAATTGTCTAATCCGCCAATGCAAAAAAATAAGTACGATTGATATGTTGACCTCGAATATGTTTTTCCAATTTAGCAGAACCTGCCTAACATTTTATTTTATACATTAATGCAAGTCTTTAGACTGCAATACAAGTTTCAGTCTTTAGACTGTCATTAAGGCTTAAGAAATATCATCAACAATGTGTGAAATGTACCCAGTGACTGTTATTGTTCTTCACCTACTTGTGCAGACGATGTAGCTGGTGTTGATTTGTTTTTTATTTAAAAAGCAATTACGCCAAAACACCGGGCGGCGGCAGAGGTCGGTCAGATGCGTCAAAAACATGAATATTATGAATATTCATAATAACATTAGTACATAATCATGAATGGGTTTGTTAGCCAGGTAGGCGTAGAGAATATTCGATAATAACGGGATTATCATTCCATTACCAACGACGGATAAAGTTTCGGCTTCGGCTTAGGAGAATAGACAGTTATTATTTTCTAACGTATTTAAATTCAAAGCAGCATCATCTTCAGCATTGGAGGTTACGGTGTAAAGATTCAATTACGAGATATCGTTGAACAATACCATATGCGATGCAGCAATCTTTCTTTGTTTACCCGGCAACAACGAGAAACGAAAATGCTGACTATAACGTGAACGTAGGTATGTACCTCGTGCCCTCATTTGATAATATCTCGGAAACCGCAGTCACGTACGATTTTGATACGAATCTGTAAAGGTAGACATTATACCGACGCAATCGGTTACATTTTAGGCTAAGATAAACATGTCCATCTGCTGATACCTAGATATAAAATCAACCATGCATTTTAATATGGAATCTTTAGAAAGAGTTGTAAATTTCCAAGAAATTTACCCCTAATCGGATCTTGGAAGCAATCATCGGTGAAAATTGTAGTCGTGAGAATGAGCGGCCCTTCGGAACGGGACCCGGGAGTAACGGGCCGCGCCCCGGGCAATATGCTAATGCGCAGATCTCCGCAAACGTCGACAACGCTGCGCCCGCGCCGCCTCCGGCTCCGGTG
This sequence comes from Alsophila aescularia, assembly GCA_946251855.1. Taxonomy (NCBI): domain Eukaryota; kingdom Metazoa; phylum Arthropoda; class Insecta; order Lepidoptera; family Geometridae; genus Alsophila; species Alsophila aescularia. The sequence goes on along the minus strand of OX276377.1, from coordinate 17,629,578 downwards.
CGGTGCCACTAACCCACATCTCGCCCAATGATGCGATTCTTTGTGGTCAACGCGTTCCCAAACACGCTCGTTACACTTTCGACCGATCAACGAAAGTTTCAATCGTGACAAAGATGTAGGTGTACGGCCATTAAATAGTGATGATTATTGGAGTATTTATTTATCATGATTGGACATTCCAACGAACATTAACTTGGTTAAAGTGTGAACAGATGAGTGTTTTGCTAGTAATGTCATTTGTTAACATATTATTATCTTGTTTACTTACAAAATGGTTTTTTATTTTGATATGCTATGAGTACTAAGTATGAGTAAATAAAAAACAACTATAACGGGGAGCAACGCTTCCACTGTTAGCTCATCTCCGAGCGTTCAAGTGCAGTGCGGTGGCACAGCGTCGAAAGAGAGAGGCCGCACAGTTGTTGCGTGCCGGCCGTCGCGCGCGCAACGCCATTGCATTCTATTACGCAAGCTTATACATATTTCTTGTCTCCAGATTCAACAAAACGCGGAGATTTAATCTGCGCCGGGCGCGATTACCGCGGCATGGCGACAGAAACGGCCGGGGAGGAGTTCGTCACCATTGTACCGGTCGGAGAGGGCCGGCCATCTACAAAGGATCCGTCCTTTGTCACCGTCCTGACGGTGAGTGCCGCGGCTGGTGCCGCAGAAGTGGTGGTGCGAAGGCCGAGAGGAGAACGCCTTGGACTCGGACTCAAATTCGAAGGAGGATCTGCTGCAACAGAGAAAGTGAGAAGGCTTTTGGTGCAGTCATGTGCCGAAGATAGTCCAGCAGCAAACGCTTGTACTCCTTGGGGTCATCTCATACCTGGAGATGAAATATTAGCTATTGATGGCGTATCTGTATCAGAATTGACAAGAATAGATTGCGTTCGAAGATTGAAAGATTCAGACGAGTCACTTACGCTTTTAGTACGACACTTCGAATCAGAAAATCATACGGAACAAAACACAGACATGTCTGACTCAGTGCCAACGCTTGCACCTGCAGCTCCTAAGCAGATGACAGAAATAGTGAGACCTACAACATTACCACCTCCGGTTCCACCGAGAAAACTTGGAAAGAAAAACTCCTTCAAAGATAAACCTTCCTTACAAACAGTAGGCGAACAAATGATCAATAACGATGGAAGTCAACAAAATGAAAAAGAAACCATTATGAATGGAAAACACAATGGAACATTAACGAAATTATCAAGGAAATCTTCTTTTGACAGTCACCTACTACGTCAAAACAAAGAAAGCATTGCATACCTCAAGAAGGGCTCACCAGAAGAAGTAAGGCGCCTTGTCCGTCGATTGTCAGATGGAAAAGCTATGCCACCGGAAGCGGAAATGTATATAGATTTACTTTCATCAGAATGGGAACGTTGCCTTGTTTTAGCCGATGCAGAATCAGATGATACAGGCAGCTCTATATCAACTGTTGTAGACAGACTAGGATCGATGGCCAGCTCGGTTGAGAATAGCATTCCATCCACTCCAATTATGCAGCAAAAAACTATCGATATACAAAAAGTTCTTAATTGTATTGAAAATATAGACACGGATATTTTGAGAGATATGACTACAAAAAGATCTCTACACAGACAAATGGAATTAAAATCAGCCGACAAACCTGCAAACCCAACAATTAATGGCTCAAACATCAATTCTACTAAATTTTTCAACGCTTTAACTACGGAAGAAATTATACAGTCAAAAAGACTAATTCATAATGATAAGAACAATAATACTACTGTTGCGTCTAAGAAGAGTCATAATCATATTATATCAAATGAGTCAATGGTTAAGAATAACGAAGGCAAGGTTGATGACACTATAGAGAAACCTAAGCCGATGCCAAGGAGTACAAAAGTTGAACGATCTGCTAGTGAACGAAAACCGAGACCCATTCCTATTCCGGAGACGCCTCCACCACCAGTTCCAGAATCACTGTTAACACAGACTAAAAAGAATTGTATCGAAACTTGGTTGCAACGATCAGAAGCCGAGATGAACAGTAAAAAGATGATTGAGAAATTAGAGGACAGTACAATGCCGGAGGTGCTACCGCGGTTAATCGATTTCGTGCCGAAGCCTCAATTCAAGGAAAGCGCCCATGAAGTGCCTCTGACGCGACCCACAACTGCCCCTCCACCACCGCCACCCCCAACTGAGACCAGAGAAGACGGTTCCGGTGCTTCCCTCGACACCATCGGCGAAATGGACGAGAGTAGCGACGTCACTGACAATGCGTAAGTATTCATCAAATTATACAATAATTAGATATAGGTACATAGTTGAAATTCACTGTAAAATGTGTCTGGTTACGATGCAATTTGCTCCGCCCTTCCAACCGAAAATAAAGGAACGTGGAGCGTTTCATGCAACATTTCGGAACTAATAGTGTGAAAGTCATGCATGAGATGAGACGGCATGTGTAAGACATTTTTTTCAGGCAATATCGGTACCTACTGAAGATACAATAAATGACTATATTGTTAAACGCTATTAAGAGATCTCGAATATGAACAATATCCTTTTGCAACAGTATCTTCGTTTATGAACAATATCATTTTGCAGCACGTCGAATGCACCATCAAATGATTTGCTACACGAATTTGTCATCGATGTCGCCTGCCTGTTAGCGTTACGCCGATAAGTTAGTAATGAAACCAAGTAATAGGTATTAGAATTTTTGGGTTTTTGAGAGATGATGATCAAAATTTAATTAAGTGTAACTAACTTTGCCCGCGGTTTTTCCCGCGTGGTCATTTCTCTGGGTTAAAATGTACCTATTTATGTGTTATTCCAGGACCAAAAGTACTTATAAAGTACAATAAGTTATTTAAAAAAAACATTTAAATAAGTTAATAAAAAACATCAAAAAAGGATTTTATTCAGTATTATGTTATGGTGAAACTTAGAACGGGCTATCACTATAATAATGTCAACATAACAAAATTTCGTGTCTGTGCTGTTAACTATATTAGTCAGGACCCCACCCTGAGTGCAGCAACCATGTCATGGTAAAAATTAAAACCGGCTGCCATAATAAAATGCGTACACCAAATTTCGTATCTGTGCTGTTGACTGTTGAAGAGTTCCTTGTCTGGTGCTTATCCAACAGAGAAAACCGCATCACAATTGGTCTAGTAGTTTTTATGTAAAACAATGTGAACAAACAAACAGACAGACACTATTCTAAAAAAGTTATATTTTTGTTCAGTAGCTTATTTTAAGTGCGCCAGACCATTTTTTACACGACTGCCCAAAAAAAGAGTGTAATGTTTTTAGGATTCATGTATGTATGTTTTATTCCACCACAACTCCTAAATGCCCGAACCGATTTAGATTTATGGGGTATCGTTATAATCCTTACATCATCCCGAGCAACATAGACTATATTTTTTTAATGTCAATTTTGCGGCAGTATAGCTCTATTATCAAGAGAGAAAAATACCTTCGAATTTCACTATATGGGTATCAATTGAAGGCTTTGACATGCAAATTCCAACAGTAAATAATTTATTGCCATATGTTATTTTTTAGCTTTTACTCTAGTTATTTTAAATTAAGTTCATTGGGTGGACTGTGAGGCACATACTGCTTTATTATAAGTATATATAGATATAGATAACTCGTCAGACAAACGCCCGCGTGTTAGGATCGCCAACGCCATCTAGTTTCATTTTGGGATACTAAAAGCGGTGAAAAGTAAATCTATGTAAATAAATTACCATGCAAAACCTTATTAATATTTTTTTATCTACTGTGTTAAATAGGAAATAATTATTTAATTTACGTACTGTCTCACTACGTTGTTAGAACCTACATAATTATTCTTTATTCTGTGGCGCAACTAAATATAAATTGACTGTAACTCCTTTTTGGATGAACCGATTTTGATTAAACAAAAATAAAAATCTCCGCAACACTCCAAGGAATACAGTTCAGCAAAGTGCATCAAAATACATCCAGTGATTTTTGCGTGATGAAGTCACACACAGCCAAAACAGACAGACAAAAATTCTAAGAAGGATATTTTTGGATTCAACTACTTACTCAAATAAAATTGTTTTATCTAAATTCTCTTCTATGTACAGATTTAACATTGGTTACAGTTTTGGGGGGAGACCTATATTCAGCAGTGGACTTCTAAGGGCTGATATGATGATGATGATGATGAAGCTATCTCCATTCTAAATTTCATCAAAATCGGTCCAGCTGTTATCGCGTGAAAGCTCCCCAAACAAACAAACAAACAAACAGACAACGTTTCACTTTTATATATCGGTATGGATAAGTATAGAATAGATGTATAGATAAATAAATAGAGATAGATTTTGTAAGTACTGCTATTATAATATTTTTTTTTTCATGTAGCATATTCCTTTACAACGATTGAACTACACTGTCTAGTATTCTAGAGTACACAGTTAACTTACCTTACATCTATTTGAGTAAGCGATTACTGGAAAAGCATTAGCGAGCGGCGAGCTACAAACTAATTTCACCTCGTCCCTCCCCTCACTTTCCACTAATTATACATACTGCTGTGAGCAAAGCGTTTGCCAGGTCGATGCTTTTATGACTTGCCACCCTAAATTGTGTCGCTGCTGGGTGAGAGATTTTACCGCTAAAAGTCTCGTTCACTCTGGGTCCTTACGATTGAGTAAGTTTTTTCACGACATGTTCACAGGAGCAATCGATTTTTCAAGCTACATTTTCCGCTTTGGTTTTGTTGATATGTAGTATATTTTGTAGCTCAATACGCGCGGCTGCTCATAACTCAGCACAAAAACCGTTTATGCGCGCGCGCACGTACTGAGCCTTTAGATATTTTGTCTTTAAAGCAATTTGAGAGATTTTGTTATTGAACTGAGCTTTCCTTTTCTTTTTTAATTATCAAGCTAAATCTATAATGTAAAAATGAAACACATTTTTTATGTCGTGTATGTGTAGGAGAAATATTGTAATATCCACAGGATCATCATCATCCATCAAATTATCAGCCGGTAAGGTCCACTGCTGAACATAGGCCTCCTCGGCTCCTCCATATAACACCATAATGAGCGATTGCAATCACCGTAAACCAACTTCCTAAAACACAAACATATTGCTAATTTTTCCAACATAATAGCCAAAGACTTTCGGCGGGAAAGGAAAGCGGTCGAGACGGTAGTTTTGCTTGGTTATTTTTTTCTCTAACTTGTGTTTCTTCGAGTGGTATATAATAATTATTATAAGTAATATTGGTGAAATATTAATCATTAGGTGTTAGTTAAGGTGCACGGCAAATGATACAAACTCCGGAACTCCCTAGGAAATTTCAGTAAAGCTCCACCACTTCACGGAAGCGATACTTGACTTTTGACTACATAACTGAATGATTGGAACTCGGAATTTTGACTATTTGTTAAAAATAACATAATTATAACTTGTAATATCTCTTTACTTGAAGCCAGTGTCAAGTAAAGAGATATTACTGGCTAAATGCACTAGTCCTGCAAAGCCAGGCTATACAAAAAAGTACAGAGTAACAAAATTTTGACATAATATATCTTTGCATGTGCACTGTCCTTCGGTGACCGCAAGTGGTATAGTTGTGTAAAATCGTTGTCAAACTGCTTCTTGATACCATGGTACATTTAAATAATCTATTCAATACCAACTTAATAAATAAAATAGTATGTATTAAAAAGTCGGTGCAATGAAGATAAATTGGCCTAGGGTACAAGCTATTTGAACATAACAATTTAAATGGTGTCTTTCTGTCTATTTTTCTGTCTGTCTGTTTGCATATCATGTAAAAACTACTTGACCGATTGCTGATTTGATTCAGTTTTTAATCTGGTGTACATTTTATCTTAATCCGATGATTCAATGCCAAGCAATTGATAAAATAATCATCTGACAGCTAAAATAAATTTGGTATTTTGTACTTTATAGGTCTACTTACTTTTGGTCCTGGAATAACACGTAGGCTAGGTACTTTTAACCCAGATATAAGACAACGCGGGCGAAGCCGCGGGCATATCCGTGGGCATTGCTAATAATAAATAGAATAAAGCAGTAAGTACCAAAAAGTCTGTACAATGAAGATAATTAACAAAAATTGTACCTACTTAAATTATGCTACTGAACAAGAATATCTGGTAACATAAAAACTGGTGCACTTGGTATCTCAATCCAAAGAGTAGAAGCCGAGAAATCGATAAAAACTATTTGACGGCTGAACGAAATTTGGTATTTTGTATACTTTTAGTCTTGGTATAACACAAAGGCAAATTTAACGCAGAGAAATTACCACACGGGCACAGCTACTAATTTATAATATGCCTATTCACTATCCGGAAAAATAATAATGTGGTTGTGTACCCCTATTTACCCAGAACCAGAAAGTCAGTCATCGATGAAGGAAAGCAAGGAAAGTTAATTTCCCCCGAGGGGAAATATCTAATCATCGGAAGCAAACATCCATTTCAAGAGCCGACGGGTTGACGTTAGAAATTAACCTTTCCCGAGACTTGGTAGATCACTTCATGAATTCTTTCAAATAGGTATGGGAAGATTCTTACAATACTTGACGATATGCTATTGTGTGATGCCTTCGAGCCTTCGAGAAGTGATGTTATATTATATATTGTCTATATTGTCAGTTTCTCCATTTTCCTGACCCGGAGACACTGACGAGCTGTCACACTGACACCCATTTCTGAATTTCCGCGATCGTGAATGAAAAATCGCAGTGCGAGATATTCTGGGTTTCTAGGTTTAAACAATGATATTTAATTTAAAGACACGTCATGCTTGTTCTAAATGCACTAAAAATAGCGTAATTACCAGACTGCGCAACGCAATGGCCCTGTAATGTGTTTATCAGCCTATGTATGTATGTCTGTTCCTTTGTGGCACTATATAGAAACAAAACGCGTGGACCGATTTTGATGATTCTTACGTCAACCAATTTCTCTTTATCTTGCGAGTGCTACTAAAGACATGACAGTAATCAAAATTTAATATGGCGATAACCAAAATTAAAGTTGACGAACTATATCAAGTGGAGTATCATTGAATAGGTATTTAAAAATCATCTTTAGATTTTTCTTATCATTTTTCATTTCCAATGACCATTTAGAATCTATAACGATTTAAATTTCGTTAGCAACCATTCTCACTAATTCTTATAAATATAAACTAAAAAGTATAAAATTAAAATAAATTATTAAAAAAACCAGACTATGAATCAAGCTAAAAAGAGGCATAATACTAAACAGAGGTATAACAAAGCTTTAGATTTTTGATTTTGAAATATATAATACAGTCGAGGCATCATGCATTTAATTTCTCCTTTGACGGGATCAGCTCGAACCTGGCGAGCTAACTCTTCTTGCCTCCGATTGCATCTTATATTTTTAAATCAAAAATCTCAAGCTTTTTTATACCTCTGTTTAGTATTATTCACAGTCTGGTTTTTTGTTTTTTTATAATAATTTATTTTTATTTTACAAAATGCTGGGTGCAAGCTGCAATGCACTTGTAAATGAGCAGGTCTGGTGCTTCACATCAAGCGAATGATCTGCTCTTGGTCTATAAAAGAAATACTATATACCAGGATGAGATGACGTATTTTATGACGAGCCAACACCTGCCTGTGTGTACTTGTGAGCCCCGTGACATCGCGTGTCACGTTTAGCCACAGAAAAAATAATAGATTTAGCTTCGTTGCGAGACTGAGAAAAAGCAAGACAATTAACTTACTTTTATGTTTTTATTTTTAATGCCCGACAACGCATCTTCCTCAATTTCTATTAATCTAAAACATGCGCCCCAAGGCATGGCAATTTTTCCATTGTAAAAAGTAAAAATAATAATTATATGTTGATCCTCATGATGCACACTACTTCCTAGTCAAGGGCGCTTATTCGCTATGCCACGGAAAATTTGCAGAAAACGTGTAACGTCATAACGAAGATTCCACGAAGATAACGTAACGCGACGCGACGACGGTCTTTTTGTTACCATTTTACAACCCAGTAGTAAAATGGTAACAAAAAGACCCATTTTACAACCCAGTTGTAAAATGATAACAAAAAGACAAAAAACGTGACAGAGATATTGTCGCATTTAAAATATTAGTATCATTATTGGGTAAGTACATAGCTTTTTCATAACAGTTAGGTAGACCGAAAATCTTTCAAACGATATCTTTATTTTGTAACGGCTACTAGAGTTGTATCTCTCCCGCTCCTTTTATGCTCTGAATACCTGAAAACGCTAGCGGGTTAGTCCAGTTGGTAATAAATAAAGGTGAACTAACGATGTAGCAGCTAAATGTAACGTAAGCATGATTGAATCACCGGCATTACCAGTTGCCAGCATAGATTGGTGATTAATTACGTATTTCAGTAGTTTTTATGACACCGTCTGATCTTTAGCAGATACTTTTAACATCTTGCTTGTCGTATGAGATAATGATGGCCTCTAGTATTAGAGTTTGTCAGGCCAACCGAGGGCCATGGCTTAACGACTGCTAAAACAAACAAGGAGCGATGGGAAACCGCATTTAACTTTTGATGTGCGAAGCTTAGGACCAAGCCCTGTATCGTTGGATTCAAAATCGCATTATTAGGTATATCGCTAGGCATACTATATACGCATAGGAAGTTAATTAGATTGTAAGATAATACACAGCTTTTAAAACAACAAAGTGGCCCACTTATCGCAGTGGTTACACAAATTGTGTGAGAGTTTTAATAACTTTAGTTTTTGTTAAAATGTATTTACATAACTTGCAAAATAATTCGGTAGTGGTTCACTACAAGGTAAAATAACTTCATTGTTTTCTGCGCAAACAATACTTTTACCAGTCGCTCAAGAATAACGGGTGTAGACAAAGAAAATAATATTTTATTCGGACAGGCGACACACATGGCGAGTTTTCTCTATTTTCATGCAAACTAGCGGGTAACAATAGCGGGGTGGCACCATATGGTGGCACAGAGACGTAGCGGGGGTGGAAGGGTGGTACAATCTGGCGCTCTCCTAGTGCACTCAGAAAATGCACCCGGCCCATTATACCTACAGCTATTGACTCTAACATTATACCTATACGTGCGCCGACAAAATTTTAATATACTAAAAAAATGATGTGCAAGGTGCACATTAGTGCACCATATTACAAAATGTTGAGCCTGCCATTGATATAGGTATTTTTACAAAATAGTCTCAGCGAATTTAGTCCCTCGCTAATCACGTGGCTACTTTTCATTCGTAAATACGAACAAAAACTTGTTTACTGACTTAAGCAAAATTTTTTTATTTTTTTATGATGGACTAGGCAATTGTTTGACCACGATCTCACCTAATGGAAAGCGATGATGTGGTCGAAGGTGTAGCACGCTTGCCTACTAGGTATCTATTCACTGTAGACTTGAACACCCGGTTATATTTTACTGGAAACACTGACGAGGGCTGGGCATTCCACTCCTTTGCAGTTCTTATAATATTTGAAGAAGCGTAACGCTTCGTTCTTGTGCGTAGTATTTCTACCATAAAAGGGTATGTGTGTATGTATGAGCTTCACTATGATAAGAAACATAGTGAAGCACACACATAGCATGCATGGCTTTATAAATAGTAGGTACCTACCTATATGGCTAAAATAAGTGATTTGAATCAAAAGGTCTATAATAATTACAATGTTCACGAATAAACTCACAACTTCACAATGATCGCTTAAAACTCTACCGATATTATAGAGTAAGACGAATGAATTATTTTTTTCGGAAATTTCGAGATACAATGGTGTCAATTCTGTTATTCACTCACTAAAACTAAACTACACTAAAACTAAATTTAGTGTAGAGATTCGTAAAACCTATTTCATCATTTTAAGTAAACTAAAAAACTTGCAGGAGAGGGTGTGTTGCATTGTGCACTGCTAAAAGCGGGGAACGGGTCTGGGGGATTAGGGGGGGAGGGGGATAAGGGCGATTAGGGGAGGGTGGGGTAAGACAAAAAAAGTGAAGGGAGGTAAGGGTAATTTATACCCCACCCTCCCCTCATATTTTCCCTACAAAAGTGAAGTTTTCGAAACTTATCTTCCTTTCCCGTCACTTTTTATTAACTTCCCCTACCCTCCCCTCACTTCCCTCACCCTCCCCTCACTTCCCCACACTCCTCTCACTCCTCTCCCTACCTTGTCCGACTTTCTCCACAAACCCCTCACTTTTTCTCATCTTCCCCACTCTCCCCCGACTTTCCCCTCACTTTTCCCCTAATCCCCCTCCCCCGCCGGTGCCTCTTTCCCCACCCCCGGCCGTGCACAACACAACACCCGCTCTCCCAAGTCCCTTACTTCCGTCGCAGAACTTAAATTTAGTCGGAAAGCTAAATTTAGGCTAGTTTAGTGAGTTTGTAACAAAATAATCTGTTTGACAGGACTAAACTTAAATTTAGCATAGTTTAGTCTAGTTGGGAACAACAGAATCGACACCATTATAATGTACATGGAAACATATCAAGTAAGAACTGTAGTACGAGTTATTGGAACAATTCTAGTAAAATAATACAGGTTTGTAAAATAAATTAATTTTTAATTGATTTTTAACGATGTTTGATGTTTCCCGTGTTTGTGTGAATTGTAAATACCAGTTTTTCACCTTCTCATTTTTCGTTACTACAAAATTTACTGAGGTATTTATGGAATGTAATGTTAAAATCACATTATCATTTGTGAAGCTAATTATTATATCTAATTTGGTACTATTATTTTAAACCATAAATACCTCAGTAAATTTTGTAGTAACGAAAAATGCGAAGGTGAAAAACTGGTATTTTTTACTGGTTTTAATTAAAAATTGCAGAATAAACTGCCATTTCTCTAAAGTTATTTCTATATAATAATACAGGCATTAATCATCGATGACGACTTAATATCTTGCGCATTGTAGTAAATGGACACACAATAATCGAGTGGTGTTGGCATTTGAAGCAATCATCTTTTGCTGATCATATAGCTCTTGAAATACGTAGTGTAAAAAGTCTTAACCCTGTCTTGTAAGGGGAGGTGCCCCTGAAAAATATAATTTTCTTTCAATCTCCATAACCGCAATAGAAACTACAAAGGCCTTTAAAGATATCCTTAACAACACAGCCGTAACTTGGAAATAATTCACAAGACTTATTTACATATGTATCACTTGAAAACCTTCCCAATACTTTAAGCATATGTGCATATAAAATCTTACATCTTCAATATGAAACATCGTTTGATATTGGAGATGTAACATTTTCTGGCAGATGTTAAAATATTGAAGCAAAATTTATATCAAAGATGCTCCAATACTGCTTTTGTTTCTTATTTTTAACCAACTACTAGGTACAGGTTATGATTTACATATTAATGTTGAATTCGTCTCGATTGTCCGCCAGGTGAAGAGAAATTAAAAAAAAAAAAACCTTTGCTTACTTACAACTAAATACAACTAAATATGACTAGATGACTGCTATATGAAACAGTTCGACAACCTATTAGCCATTACAGGCTTATAGGTAGTCCAAGTTTAGTGTCCTGCCCACTACCAGTTGGCAGTATTTTTTTATGTCACGTTCATAGTACAGTGATGGGTATCAATTCAAGAGCTTTTCAGGAATATGTAGCACTAGCTTTCCCGCCCGCGACTACGTCTGTGCGGACTACTGTTTATCGCGAAAAAAGCATCTTATGTTCTCCTAGAATATTAAAAACTTATGCAAAAGCATTGTAAATATTATGTCAATGTGCAAAAGTAGGTGCCTATTTTCGTTTCCATAGCAACCGTTCCTTACAGCGAGGAATCAACATTTTCCAGTTTTCCCTCGGTAACTTACAATTTCTGGGATAAAAAGTACCCGTTGACTTTTTATTCCTTTGAATATTATTTTTTAATTCCCGGGTATAAGCTATCTCCATTCCAAATTTCATCAAATACCGTCCAGCCGTTATCGTGTGAAAGCTCCCCAAACAAACAAACAAACAGACATCGTTTCACTTCTTTTTTTTGACGGCTGGTTGGTCTAGTGGCTAGTAACCCTAGGAATGAAATCAAAAGGTCGTGGGTTCGAATCCTGGAAGGAGCAATCATTTGTGTGATGAGCAGAAATGTTTATTTCCGAGTCATGGATGTTGATATTCGTATTTATGTATGTTTATCCGTTATTTAGTACCCATATCACAGAGTATCCTAGTAGTAGGTAATTGGTGTGGAATTGTCCCGAATATATTTATTTATTTATATATTGGTATGGATGTTATTAATTTTAATAATTTCAATAATTTGTCCTAGACATTTTAGTCGATGTACGTAGCTCTAAAGCAAAATAATGATATACGGTACCAACCACCATAGCCAAATGTTTAATTGTAAACCAGATATCAACACATGACAAGTTTGACACGCAATCAGTTACGCAACAGATAGTTTTTAATGAAAGATATTCATAATGGCAGACCATAGCCACGGCTGTGGAGCATGAAATAGAAAGTCAATTGTATTGTCTGACGTTCTGACCGCGTGATGACTCGTGCGTTCGTCAATCAGCATCAATTTGATATCAAGCTTGAGGCCGTTCTGCTTAATGACAATAAATAGTGTGCAGGCGTAATGGAATCCAATGAAGATACAATTAATTATTACATCACAGCTGCGTCTTATTAATAAGTTTGAGTTATCATAAAAAAGACGTCGCAAGCTGCAAATAGTCTCTGCAAACAATTAAATGCAGGATGGTTTTGGTATCGCGAGTCTGGCATCGATGATTTCAATAATAGATATGTCCTAAACCAAAATAATAAACATACCTACCTAAGACGAAATAAAGTACTGTAGGTAAACAATACATCTAAGCACACTAATATAATAAATGCGAATATAACTCTGTCTGTCTGTTTTTTGCCTGACTACTGTGAAGCAAGAGAAGGGTAATAAGTTGTACAGTCTATGTATGTATGTGGGTATGTGGATGTTCCACCATAGCGTCGCCCTTATTGGACCAATTTTGACAAGCGAGGTATCAATCGATTTATTTTCAGGTATAGTCATAGACTACATTTTTTACCCAACTACGGCGAAGCAGAGGAAGGGTGAACACATAGTTCAAACAAAAAACTTGGTCCGAGCGAGGTATCGATTCGTTTTCATCGCAAGAGTGTTACGCGACCTTAGTCGGGTTTTAGTTTATGAACTTCACTTTTCACGATTAGATGGCTAACCCGATCTTGATGAAAACTGTCAAGGAAATAGTTGTCATCAATGAGTAAGAAACCTATGCTAAGTATATTTTTCTGCTTTTTACTCAATTAAAACGTCCACGCGGGCAAAGCCAAGAGGCGCAGTTAGTTACAAATAAAAGCTGGTCGTCATCTGACATTTTACTTGTTTTTACAATTTTTGCAATATTGATTGCAATTACATTTGGTTTTTGTATCGGTACTTTTTCCGTAGCTAATTTTAAGTAGCTGCGTTACTAAAATAATTTAAGCTCTTGCAAGTCAAGCGATCATTTTATGAATGGAAAACAATAAAACCGGCGTAAACAAAACACGTGACGTCAAGAACACATACATAGTTCCTGAAATATGGGGAATATAGCTACGAGAGCAAAAATGTAACTAGGAGCGGATAACTTTTGGCTCACACAAAATATTTGCCCCGCGAGGAAATCAAACCGGCACACTCACGATTAGCAATCGGCACAATCCCAATTACACCACGGAGGCTGACAAAATCTTAAAAGGTCCGAAATTTAATGCATAGCAGAACCATCTCCGTAGTTAATTACTTTATTCCAAGTAAACACTGTAAATAGCTTTCCAGACAAGTGACTGATAAGAAGTGGCGAGTGGCGTTAGATAATTTATTAAGTCTATTTGCGACGGTCCATTGTTCGCGATAATTATTAACGCAAGTATGTTTACTTATGTGCTTCACTCTCTATGTAATGGCTATTTTAATAAAGTGCTATCTTTAACTACTATTATACAATATACAACAAACAAGCAAGCGAAGTTTAGGGAAACCCCCCACACGATGGACCGATGACATTATAGCCATCGCAGGAAGTCGGTGGATGGAGGTGGCATAAGATCGCTCGTCATGGCGCTCTTTGGGGGAGGTCTATGTTCAGCAGTGGACTTCTAAAGGCTGACATGATGATGATGATACAATATGCAAAACTTATTTTTATATAGAAGACTAGCTATGACCACGGCTTTCCCTGCGTGTTCATTACCCTGGGTTAAAAGTAATCTATGTCTTATTCCAGGACCAAATTTACCCTATAAAGTACATAATATCAAAGTTCGTTCTTTTTCTCATCGGATTGAGATACCAAGTACACCAGTTTTTATGTAAAACCCTATGCTATTCAACAGTAAAAACCGCATAGCAATCGGTTCATTAGTTTTTGCGTGATACGCAAACAGACAGACAGACACGATTTAAAAAATATGTTATGTTCTTGTTCAGTAGCTTATTTTATATACCCTAGTCCATCTTTTTTATTATCTGCTTTGTATAGACTTTTTGGTACTGACTGATTTATTATTATAAGTATAGACAGAGGAAAGTGGCGTGAAGATTTGAAGGAATATAAACATATTTACCTAGTCAATCTTTAAACATCAACCACCTACATCCACACCAACATATAAAAGTGAAACGTTGTCTGTTTGTTTCTTTGCGCAGTTTTAATGCGATAACGGCTGGATGAAATTTTATGAATATATACTGTACAATAATATGTTGGTGCTATACTTTTGAATTGGTTTTTAATATCATCGATGAACATAGGATGCTTTTTTCGCGATAAACTCTAAACCGAGCGGATGAAGTAGCGGGCGAGTTAGTACCAACATAAAATTCAGACACAACAACATATTTTCAGATTTTATTTACACACCTTGTTTATAGCATAACTCAGTTTGTTTAAAGTATCTTTGTTTTGGTGCTAAGATTCTCAGTCGAGAATTAAAGTGAGTCATAGGTACGTTCTCATGGTCCCACGATGATCATACATAAGTGCGGAGATGTGACATCATGACTGATTTAATACCGGTAAAAGGTAAACGATAAGTTCTTTTTAAGGTTGATTAATTTTGGTTAACAGAGGACTCGACGGATATTATTCTCAAACTCTGTCTTTTTTGCGATTGACAAATTATTTGTGAAAATTGTGCCAAGTGTCACGTCCTGTTTGAACTGGATATTTGTTTATTTTTGATAAAATCTCCATACACCCAATTACTACAAAAATAATCGTGCTAAAAATATAAAGTAAGAGAAGAATGTGCGCATGTGCGCTTCACAATCCAGCGGTAACGGTTCAAAACCTCGGCCCTTCAATAATCTATCTTCTATCTATATCTATACTTATAATACAGCAGTAAGTAACACAGAAGTCTTCACAAAGGAGATAATAAAAAAAAAGGTTAGGGGTAGATACTTAATATAAGCCACTGAACAAGAATATAACATTTAAATGACTTGGATTGATAACGTTTAACTACTTGCCTAGCCTAGTCATTTAAATTTAGTTCCAACTTCAATACATCGTATAAAAAACGTCAAAAGTCGCTTTCCGCCGTCTGTCTGTAACAGTTTTATACTACGCAACGGATATTAATGCGGTTTTTCAGTCAGATTATTTTTCACGAAAGTATATGCTGTGCCCGCGGCTTTGCATGCGTAGTTTGGGCTTTTTTTTGCGCGGAACTACAATTATTTACTAATATAAAAGTAGCCTTAGTTACTCCTTATAACATCAGCTATATCAGCCAGTGAAAGTTCCGTCAAAATCAGTCCAGCCTTTTCGGAGATTTTTATTATTATGGATAACCTGAAAGTAGGTAAGGGCATTATTTATTCTGTGGTAAGGGCAACGAGCGAAGCTAGCCGCGCGCCTTGCCCCGAAGCGGAGTGAAGGTCGAGTGTGCGAGAACTACATTTTTCACCTTATTTTTTCCTTAATTACACTGTGCGAAGCTCGGGCGGGTCGCTAGTATAAATATAAACAAAGAGGTTTAAAATATAAATAAATTATTATAAAAACAAAAACCCCGACTGCGAACAAAACTAACAAATGACGTCTGTAACGCTTAATCTTAACTACACAACGGATTTTGATGCGGTTTTCACCATCAGTTAGATTACTTTACACGGAAGTTTTATACATATGCTAGCCAAAATTCATGGGTACAGCCTATTTAAAAAAAGTAATCTAATGGTGAAAACCGCATTAAAATCCGTTGTGTAGTTTAAAAGATTAAGCGTTACAGACAGACGGTGGAAAGCCTCTTTATTTTTATTTCATTATCATTGTTTGTTGTATGAATTCAATCAAATTTGTCACGTCTGTTTGCAAAATACTATGTTTGATAGAATTTCGTCCTTTTTGTCACATGGTCATCCTCTTGTTTGTTTTTTATTTTATTGTTTGAATGGCCTAAGCAATCAGCCAGCCAGTTCACTAAATGTTGTACGGCTGAATATCATTCAGGCCACTAGTTAATGGTGCCATTCAATTTAAAGGGTAGCCTTTTAATTGAATGACATTTATGATATTGATACGTATCAGCGAATCCTGAAAAAAAAAAAAGAGGTGTAGCAATACTAAAACGACACACACATACGGAATTATTTAAAACTAGCTGATACCCGCGGCTTCGCACGCGTGGTCATTTCTGTAGGTTAAAAGTACTCCCTGTGCTATTCCAGGACCTAAAATACCAATATACCATTTGATCAATATTCCTTCAGCTGTCAAAAATATTTTTATCAATTGCTCGGTTCCAGTTTTTAAGTTAAAACATAAGCTATCCAACAGTGAAAACTGCATCGCAATCGGTCCAGAAGTTATTACGCGATGCGCGAGCAAACAAACAGACAAACAGACAGACACGAATTTTTAAAATGTTATGTTCTCGTTCAGTAACTTATTTTATGTACCATAATAGACTATTTATTTTTTAATTATTTCTTTGTACAGACTTTTTCGTTCCTATTGCTTTTTATGTATAGACTAGCTTTCCCGCCCGCGACTTCGTCCACGCGGTCTACTGTTTATCGCGAATAAAGCATCCTTTGTTCTTCTAGGATATTAAAAACCAATGCAAAAGTAGGTATAGCACCAATGCTCTTGAAGTTTTTTGACAGACTTGTTATTTCGTCTCAATAGCAACCGTTCCTTACAGCGAGTACTCAACATTTTCCAGTTTTTCCGTGGAAACTTACAATTTTCCGGGATAAAAGTATCCTATGTTTTATTCTAGGGTATAAGCTATATCCATTCCAAATTTCATCAAAATCCGTCCAGCAGTTATCGCGTGAAAGCTCCCCAAACAAACAAACAGACAGACAACGTTTCAGTTTTACATATTGGTATGGATTAAATCTTGAGTGATTTCATAATATAAGAATGTGTAGGTATTTGTCACAAAGACGCAGTGAGTAGTAGTAGAGTGTGTTTCTCGAAGTATGTCAATTGTCCGTCTTAGTTAAACTTGCAGCATTGTAGAATCACTTAGGCGATATGTCGTTAGGAGAGAAACACGAGCACCTAAACAACCGAGGAAGGAGAAATTCAAATTGCTGGTCGAAACAGTTTCTACATCGTTATGTTGAGATGAAGACGCCAATGAGATACCACCGTTTTTATGGGCACTAATCATAAAGATAGTGCCAGTAACATTTAGTAGGCCATGATGGTGCTTGGGCTAAACAATTTCTCACACCAATTGTCAAGCAATGCTTCTTTTATATTAACAAGCGATGAACACACATACACAATATACTTACCTATAACGAAATAAAATATATGCTAGATTTTCCCCGCGACTTGGTTTGCGATATAGTTTTCTAGTTTTCTAGTTTTCTACACACATATATAAGCAGATGCCAATCATACTTACTTATTATAAGCTAAACTGGGTAACTTAACCAAAGAGATGGGTGTTATAAGGTTAGGGTGTGTACGAATGTTTCACTGTATCCGTGTGACTGTCTGTGGCAGAAGTAGCTCCCAAATGAATGGTATGTTTTCTATGCGGTTTTCTTTCTCTGTTTGAAAGCTGATGTGATCGAGATGGTGCTTAGCTATAATAGGGGGGGAAAGGGGCGCGGGAGTATCGTAGCACCCAAACGAATGGGCTGATTTTTATGCGTTTTTGTTTGGTTTGAAAGATGATGTGATCGAGATGCTTCAGTTTTCACTGTTAAAAAATGAACTTTTTAATTCAGATATATAAATTGTCATCATCATCTGCCCGAAGAAGTCCACTACTGAACGTAGGCCTCCCCATGATGGGGGTTTTTTTGAAAATATTTTGGCTTCTTCTAAACGTATACGCACATGAAACCTTTATCATCTTTAAGTTTAACGTTTAGCCATCCAACAGTGAAAACGGAAATGTAAATGGATATTACTTTTGCTTCATGAGATGACGATGATAAATAAACACAGAAATCATATATTTGTTCGAAGTTAAAATGAAATATTCTTGCAAAGCACCTTATTTTAAGTACCTACACCATATTTTTGAATATATCTTCAATGTGCAGACATGTTGTTACCTAATGCTTTATTATACAAAATTTATTTGTAAGAAGACAGATACTGAGCTCCTAACAGTATAGGTGAAGTAACAACACTCTCGACATAGTAATGACCCACATCAATTTTGCTAATGAAATACCAATAGATATAAGGTAACGCATATGATACACAAAGAGTACTTTCTGAGCTTTCGATCAGTCTTCGTAATGGATAGCTTTAATCGCTTTAATGATCGCTAGTGATACATATACAATATTGACTTATCCCAGAATGTGGCCGGGCGTGGTCATTGCATATAATAATCCATTATTAGACCGCCGTTTTGCTTTATTTCAAGTGCAAGTCATGCCGATGTCGGGCGAAGCCATTATGGGGTCACTCTCGCATGGATGTGGTCTGTGTACAGTGTACACTAAGTCTAACGGCCCATCTTCTCGTACAAACAGTGTTATGTATTCAGAAGGCGTGTGTACGTAACACTTATTAGTGGCCAACCCGCGAGTTTTGGCCAATGTTTTGTGTTGCCGTTCGATTTACTAATGGTTAGTGCTAATTTCGCAAACGAGCGTATTGTCCATATGTTTAAGTGTTTTTTTATGAACCGACTGATTTTATTTCATGTTCTGACATCACTAAGTAACACATAGAAGTTTTCGTAGTTAAGTTAGAAATGAATTTTGGCATGCAAAAATAAATAAATCATGGAATATTGACCATTCCTGTCGATAAATATCTTGTTTATGTTCAAGGTTGCTTAAAATTCAATAAATGTAAGTTCACATGATTGGCACATTATCTCGTTTAAGTAGGCTGAGATGTCTGGCTGAGGCGGCCGGCCGCGACCGCTAACGGTACCCGCTGGCCGCACTGATTGGCCCTGCAACTCTCAGATGTTGTCTCTGCAATCCAATACATCTAATACTGTTATTAAATTTATGTTTGTATCTCTCGATACTTTCTCTCGTGTATGATGATAATCACCGGCATCGATCACGGCGGAGCTATCGAGATTCTCATTCTTATCCGCTTAACATATTTCAACACTCACGTTAAAAGCACCTTTATGGTTTTGCAATCAATGCAACAGATAGAAATAAATTTAAGTAGGTACTCATTTTATTTATGAATGCATTTTGCTTAACTAATACTCACTAGCAATTTCATAATAACTTTATTATTCTTCATTTATTCACATAAAGAGATACGTGTAGCATGTAGTGTAAATTAAAAATAACGTCATGTAAAAGTTGTTATAAAAGAATTCTCAGTGCAATGTTTCTTCGTTATAAACACATTTTGAAATCTTGAATGAAAATTGTTCAAATTAAATGAAACTTCGCATTGCGGTTGTGGATATATCAGCGAATTCTTCGTTACCTACTTTTCATTCGTATTTAATTAACTAGCTTAGAGTCGTTGAAACACAGTATGGAATTGCGACGCTGAGCGGCGGAAGCGGTGAGCTCGGTGCCTTGATCTTGTTCAATTATGTATACTTGTGTACCCTACATACAAACATGTACAGGTAGGACACGTGTGAAGGAAATATCGCGGAGTGACGTCTGGGTGACAATGGTACGTTCGACCCTGTTCGCACGGTCGTCCCACTCTCCATTTATCGACTTGTTCGCCTCCACGTTTACAAGCTGTTTAGGTATTTACATATTCTAGTATGCGACCGAATTGATATTGTCTAAATTGCTGGGGTTGAACAATTGTAACTTTGTCTGGAAGAGATCGCTCTTAGCGATAAGACCGCCCATTGTACTTATTTTAAAAAATATTTTATGTGTAATAATATCTTTTTAGGTGCAATAAAGTATTATCTATCTATCTATCTATCTATCTATTTTCTTAGTTGTGTTTTTGTGAGTTTGTTCCGGCATTGAACAGAAAACTTCTCACTAACGATGGTGTGAATTGTAGAGACAGACAGAACAAAAACTTGGAAGGTGTATTAAAATGAGCAGTAATATATAAATTAAATTGGAATGGTATCAACTATTGTTGAAATCTGAGCGGTTCTGCGGAGTCTTTGCAGCGGTGTCAAGTGGACTGGCGATACATCGAAGTGCTGAGATTTTTGTATGACGCCGCGACTATTATTGTCCAAGTACAAATCCAGCTGTCTAAACATATCCAAGTGCGTAGGGGAGTGAGAAAGGGGGAGTTATACCCCCGAATGTGTTCACTAATGCCTTGGAAGATATGTTTAAGACGGTGGATTGGAAAGGAATGGGCATTAATATCAAAGGCGAGAATATCTCACACTTACAATTTGCCGATGACATAGTCCTAATGGCGGAGTCGCTACAAGATTTGCAAAGTATGCTAACCATAGGTTGATCCTTCTCGATGCATCGGTCTCGGAATGAACGTAGATAAGACCAAGATCATGTTTAACGATCTTATTGACCCGGAACCGATTGCAGTCAATGGTGTACCTCTTGAAGTTGTCCAACAATACGTTTACCTTGGGCAAAAATTGCAATTAAGTAAGAACAACTTTGAGAAAGAAGCCTACATAATAATTCAGCTGGATTGGGCAGCATTCGGCAAGCTTCGTCAAGTCTTCTCGTCGTCCATACAATAGTGCCTGAAGACAAAAGTCTTCAATCAGTGCGTCCTATCAGTCATGACCTACGGAGCCGAAACGTGGACACTCACGGTAAGACTAGTCGACAAAAAAGTTGCTCAGCGATCTATGAAGAGAACTATGTTTTGAGTTTCTCTGAATGACAAGATCCGTAATAAAGATATTCGACGGAGAACCAATGTTACCGACATAGCTCTAAGGATAAGCATGCAAAAGTGGCAGTGGTCTGGTCACATTTCCCGCAGATCCGACAACCGTTGGGTAGAAGAGTGTTCGAGTGGAGACCACGTTTAGGCAAACGTAGTGTAGGACGCCCTGTGGCCAGGAGGAGTGACGACCTGCGAAAAGCAACTAGAAGAAAATAGATGAGGAGAGCTGAAGACCGAGCTCATTGGCTTGCATTAGAAGAGGCCTACGTCCAAAGCAATGGACAAATATAGGCTGATTATGATGATGATTATCTCTATTCTATACTATAATAAAACTGTAACTGAGCCAAATCTGTACATTAAATATTTTTTGAAAATTATAATTGAGATCTTCATTATCAATACAGAGGCCAAAACTGTATTTATAAATTTTTAGGAGGTCCCACGAGGGTATCTACCAGCTCAAAGGGACTCCAAACTCACAATAGTATGTAGTAGGTGCAGAGGAAATTTCGCGGTGCGAGCCATCCTTTTAGCTCTGGATAGTAGATTCCCTCTCATAGAAGATAATAGGCTCGCAGCTGAAGTGGCTTGAAGATCTTGTTATGTTCCTCGTAGAAGTGAAGAAGTCACAGATTAGAGATATTAGAGTATGTTTATTTTAACTTACATTTTTACTGGTATCTACATCGAAATGTTTTTAGTTTTAGTAGCAATCACGATTTTATGCTTAGTGAGATGCATAATAAACTTAAATATTGCTAGAGATAGGAAACGATGTTTTATTTACAACTCCTCCAAACTTTTGTAGTCACCATCGAGATGAGCCAAAGCATGAATGACAATGTAGGAATGACAGGTTATTTGAATTTAGAATAAATATAGACAAACTATCAAATGAGGTATGATTATGATAAAAAAAAGGTTTGACATCGTCAGTATCGTCACACTACAACTTCATGAAGATGGATGGATTTCCAAGAACAGATGTTCCTATCTTTAAGTCTCTAAGTTGCCATAGCAATCTCTGTTAAAAAAAAAACATTATGTATACACTGTACATACAGCCTGTACAGCGAAATCTCTGGTGTGGTGGTTTTTAATGACGACGGTATCCACACTAATATATAAAAGTGAAACTTTGTAAAAGGTACTTACAATATATAGACCAACATAGGACACTTTTTATCCCGGAAAATGGGAAGTTTCCATGGGAAAACAGGAAAATGACGATTACTCGCTGTAAGGAACGGAATGGCACGTTGCCGTGGAAACGAAATAATAACAAGGCTGTCAAAAAGCATCAAGAGAGTTTTTTAATATCCTTAAAGAACGTAAAATGCTTTTTTTCGTCCAAGTCGTAGGCAAAAGCTAGGGTATAATAAATTACGACCGAAATAAATGGTAAAAGGCAGTAACCTTTAGGCAGAATAAAACATTATTTTGAATAAAGATGGCACACTTACTAAAACAAGTTGTACCTATCGCAGGTTCTCATTATTACGAGTATTTATGATCAGAGAACAAAATACATGTCCAATTAGCGCATGACTGATGTTGTAAACGTGTTCTTCAAAAACTATTATAAATCTTACAGTATTATGATCAACGAAAGCTATCCGCCTATCGGTGGGAAAATAACGAACGGATCTAAGTTAACAAAATCTGATTACTTTCCTATAGCAGCAATATTAGCTGTATTAAATGCTGTTCTAGAACTGTAAATAGGCAAGAACGTGAGGGTGTGGCTTGCTTATGGCCTGGTCGGAATCTAGATCTTTCTAAAAAATCCTTATTCAAGAGTGTTAGCTCGGAGATTGATTAAGGAGTGTGTGGAAATCAATGGTTTATGTCTCGTTATAGGATTTCTTTATGGATCACATTCCAATAGGTAAATTGAAAAAAGTTTTATTGGTCAAAGCTGCTTTTGACTTTGATGTATTTGAAAAAATATCGATAGCATTTATAATTATTTTACAGCACTGTCAGCAAACGAACATCGAATTCAATTTCATTTCGGATGATAAAAATCTTAAATTTCGAGGGTGCACGACCTCTACCCGCCAACTTTACTCGGGAGCACGTTTACCCCAACGTTTATCGATTCTGCGTCACGTGACATATCTTGCTAAGATGAGAGCAAAATATAGAGTTATGATTGTGATGCATGAAAAACTCTTGATATACTATTTTTATAAGGATAAGAATTTTATTTCATACCGAGGAACATTACGCATGAAAATTCTAAAAAGTTACTACATAAAAAAACATTTCAATAATCCGTACCAAGTGAGAATATTCGATAAACATATAGTTTACCTATATCCCAAAAAATCAATTCCCGTACAGTTCGACAAATTACCCTTACACGATACAATTGTACACAGAAAACACATTGATCTATCAGGGTCGCATGATAGAAAATATTCGGAAAACCCGTGAATATTCACGACATTCATTGAGCAAGGTATAACTCTAAATAGCATAGACTTGACCTAAGCATAACGCAAAGGGCTGGCTGATGCAGTGTTTCTGCCAAGTGCTGATGAAGCGTCGCCTACTAAAGGTTCGGGACCCACGACAAAGTCAACTCCCCACTTTACAGACACTTTTGCGGCCTACGATCGCCCTTTGCTAACCTTGTAGTCGATGAGAGGGCAGCCTTTTATGATACGGTTTAAGATTCATATTGCCCTCATCTGTTATGGCTTTGCGAGTATCATCATCATAGCTCATTTCAAACACTTTACAAAGGGTTTGTATCAGTTTTTGCATAAAATCTTGACAGAGGTATTTAATTTTGGGAATTGAAATATGTTTTTTTTTTCGGGAGTGATCCAAAGATTTAGTTTTACCTACCTTAAATCACAGAATGAGCAATATTTCAAGCATGTGTCTATAGTACACTGTACACATACCAGTGATCACGATGTATTCTTGTTGTAATAAATGGGCATTCTTTTTTAAAACATTTTTTTTACTAGTGGCTCTATGAGCTGTAGACCTCGCGAGCACAAACTTTTTTGCAAACAATAACAGTACATAATATTACTGTATATAGCACCATCTAGTTAGCTTATTGTAAAACTATCATTAATAATCAAGGTGCTCCATCAATCCCTACCTAGTATATATAAAATGCTGATTCCACTGGTAGAAAACTAATAGTGAGCAATTAACTGCACTCTGAGTAGCTATTCTGCTCATCACGCCGAAGATCCTCATCAGATCTTCACAAAATTTTTATAAGACCAAGTTAAAGTTACTATCTTTCAAATTAAAAATAACCATCAATATCGAATCTAATAAGGCGGAAAAATAAAAAGAAAAGAAGTAGTTTGAAAGTAGTTTTTAAATCTAATCTATATTCAGTAGCCCCCTTTTTGCCCTTTTTTAGGGGAAGTACCCCCCCAAACAAAAATCCTCAACGGTAAAAAAAAAAAAACGTTAAACCTGTATACCAAGTGTATCTAGATCGGTTGAGAAATGCGACCAGTAGAGGAGAACAGCCGGTCATCCGGAAACACATACAAAAGAATTTTTGGCCTAGCTGAAACGGAGACGCTTCTCTTGCCCTTCGCGCTCGCTCGGTCGGTAAATAATATTTTTAAAATTATTAAGTATGTTTTACCCCCGCATGACTGCAAACTTTACGTACGAGGACATGATTGAATGCTCCTAATTACAGTAGTATGACTATTTTGCAATGTTGTTTCTAAAATAATCCATCTCTAGTTACTGGTTTCTGAAGCGCGAGCGGCAAAAAATATATTTACCCACAATCCCACAGTGTCGTCTATTCTTGATTCGAAACTAGTCCCGTAATAAGGGTTGGTAGTCACATAATTATTGTCATCGCCTCTGTCCACGCAATTACACGACCTTATTGGGAAAGTAAGTAGGTACTTGACTGGACTACAGACACGGTACACCAGTAAAAATAGTTTTCTCACATCTAATATTAGCTCGTCTGCATTCTTGTTACTTTGTACCCACAATAACTCAAAAGACTCGTTCTACTTGCAGCTTTGACCTTAGCTAATGCGAGGAACAAAACACGTAGAAGTTGGTGCGACATATGTGCATTAAATACCGGTTTAGCTAAATAAGGTTTAGGTGATCGAGTGGTTCGATGTGAGAATGTAACTCGATAATAACGTGAAGGCTTTCCGGTGAGTGGTCCGCAGGCTGCGCGGGCGCAGCGTCGCAAGACTGCGGGGTAGGACGGAGGGGGGAATGCAGCGGGGAGTCACGACGTGGTTTGCCTAGACTAGGTTTGCTCGACTCGTTGCCTTTCTCGACACACCATTTTCACTTCTAAGGAATTCGCTCTCGTATGTTCGAATGGGAGCGTATCTACTCTTTATAAAATACCAGTACTATATACTTTGATGCTTAACTTGAAGTAGTTTATTATAATTTATGCAAGTATTATGAAAAATTAACGAAGAAAAAACATTTAGCTTGCCTCCGTCAAACCGTAAGTCAGACAAATGATAAATAGAAAGAAAAAAAACACATAAACAACTCACGCTAAACAACCCCAATCCAAACCGAACCAACGTAAAATAAAAAGAAATGGCCAAAACCCTACTCAGAATGTTACAAATTAGAAAAAAAACAAAACATTTTTCTGACTTACGGATTGGCGGAAGTAAGCTACATAATATACACTTGTCTTCGTTCATTTTAAATATAGATTTCCGCAATGTAACGCCCGAGTAACAACTACCTGAAGTATTATGATTTTCGGTGTATGCCTACCCTCTTTTCTTTTCTTTATTATTTTACCGTTTGTTAATACATTTTCATTCTATACATACTAGCTATTTATAAAATTATTTTAATAACCTCCTCAGATAAAAAAAAAAACGATCTGTGCTCTTGTTTTAAATATCGCCACGTCTGGTATTCGTTCGTCGCAGTCGCAAGCAGGCCCTGACATTTAGATGAAGGCAGCCGATGACCTGTTTTCGTAAATATTTGCTGTCAAAACATGATTTTGAATAAATTCCGATAGTTGGTAAAATACTCCCAATTAGAATGGTGGTTTCTAAATTCATTGCTAATTGGTTTTGGTATTCGCAAGTTCTAGTGGTTTAAATTATTTTATTGCACGTGGTGTTTCGCGTGCGATGCAGGTTTGTATTCGTGTTGGTTAAAAGAGTTGGAATGTGCAATTTAATCAGTATTCCTGTCTAGTCTTCCACACTTGCACTTATCTACTATATTTTATTCTAATTTTAATTGATTAGATTTTATTTTTTTATCTAAACGGCACTTAGACTACAGGGAGATAGACGCTAGTCTATCTCTCTTTCTCTCTTCTCTTCTCTGTCTTTCTAGATCTCTGTCTTTCTCTGAAAGCAGGCAGTGAGACTTTTTTTTTAGAATTTCTTAGCTGGATAATATATTTGATTTGGATAATATATATATATTTAAAACTTGCTTTCGCCCACGGCTACGTCCGCGCGGACTACAGTTTTATCCCGAAAAAAGCATTCTATGTTCTTCTAGGATATTAAAAACCAAATGCAAAAGTATAGCACCAACGCTATTGATGTTTTTTGACAGACTTGTTATTATTTGGTATCCATGGCAACCGTTGCGTACAGCGAATAATCAACATTTTTCAGTTTTCCCATTGTAAACTTACCATTTTCCGGGATAAAAAGTATTTTATGTTCTATTCCAGGTTATAAGCTATCTGCATTCCAAAATTCATTAAAATCCGTGAGACGTTATCTCATGAAAGCTCCCCAAACAAACAAACACAGACGTTTCACTTTTATATTTGGTGTGGATGTCTAGGGTATCTAGGGTATCCATATTAATTTCTTAGTACTTCCTATTAATAATAATAATTCTTTAATTAAAACCGACTTCATTATAGAGATTTCTATTTTAAATTGTTATTTTCTTTAAATTTTATAATTTAGTTATTCACGTAATGTAGTAACAAATCTTGTATCGCTAGTTTTAGTTTTAGTCATCCGCACATAGTCTAACTCTAAAAGCACACTAAAGGGGCAATTTTATAATCACAAATTGTTTGGAACCGCATAACGAGCTCTCTCGTAAAGTTTATTGATATTGTAAAGGCATAACTGTTCAAAATAACAGTACAATTATTTATTTTGCCTAACATGTGTCGGATGAGACAGCTTTTCAATAAAGCTTCAGTTTTTTTTTTTGCAGAGTGTTGTATTATTTTATAAACATTTTCGCATAGTTTCATAAAACTATGGAATGGAACTATGTATGTAACAAGGAGTTTCATTGTCTGATCTGTTTTAATTGTTCAAACGCGAAGCTTTTACTATAATGCTAATAATTGGTATCAAAAATCAATTTCGCATAGACCTGAGTTACTTGCACCAACCAGGAAAAAATACCTTATTATATTCTACTAGCTGATGTCCGCGGCTTCGCACGCGTAATCATTTCTCTAGGTTAAAAGTACTCATATGTACTATTCCAAGACCTAACATACCAATATCAAAACATTTGATCAAAATTCCTTCCGTCAAAAAGTTTTTATCGATTGCTCGGCTTCTACTCATAAGATTCAGATACCAAGTACACCAGTTTTTAAGTCAAACTCTAGGCTATCCAACAGTCCAAACAACAGTCAAAACCGCATTGCAATCGGTCCAGTAGTTTTTACTTGAAACGCGAATAAACATACAGACAAACATATAAACAGACAAACAGACAAACAAACAGAAAAACACGAATTTGTTGACACGAAAAAATTGTTTAATAGCTTATTTTAAGTAATCTAGACCATATTTTTTTATTATCTTTGTACAGACTTATTCTTGCTTATTGCTTTATTATAAGTACAGATTCTTTCTTTTATCATCTACTTTTGCCTTCGTTCTTTTTCTTCTTTTATTCAAATGCGTGCTTTCGTTTTAAATACCAGCTGTCTGGCACTTAAAATAAATGTTATGAAGTCGGTTATTCCAATTTGTTCCGACTACATAGCTCACATTCAAAATCGAAATGTTCTAGCATTTAAGTTATGGCAAAACATTTCTCAGAACGTGACATTTCAATAGCTAGTTCTTGGAATTAAGCTGTTAACTTTGACATGGGCAGCCATAACATTGATTGTGAACCTGTAATAGTAGTGTTTAATACAAACAGTGGCACTGGAGTAAACTTAATGGCGGGCTGTCGAGCTAGGAAGTCTACTCTTGGTTTACGACGCACGATTGCTTACGAAAAGTGTGAATGACATTAAATCTTACCCAAATAATAAGAAACAAAATTGTCATCATTCGATATATATGAGCATAAGATTATACGAGTAGTTAACCAATATCTGAAAATTATTTGGTTTGTGCCTACACAAACCTAAGAATTTTACAAGGTATGGATTTAAAAAAAACTAGGTTCGGTAACCTAGAGTTTTGTTTAAAGGATAGGTTTATCCTTTGATGCCGTGAAACAGCTCCCATATCGGCAACCAATGTCTAATGTTTTTTCGCATTAAAACTGCATCGTTTCTATTATATGAGTGGTCACATAATCAATCTACGATGCGTTGAAGAGACTCCGGGTAGAAGTTTTATGACAAGTGCGGCATAAAGAAATAAAAGCTCCTAAGCAGTTATATTTATGCCTAGGTTTTCAGAATGTTCAATATTTCCAA
Source organism: Alsophila aescularia (assembly GCA_946251855.1). Lineage (NCBI taxonomy): Eukaryota > Metazoa > Arthropoda > Insecta > Lepidoptera > Geometridae > Alsophila > Alsophila aescularia. The sequence goes on along the minus strand of OX276377.1, from coordinate 17,600,573 downwards.
GTAGGTCTCCAGAGTAGAAAGCGAGCAGATTAGTTAACAGTCAGTACGGCCAGAAGGCGGTACGGAGCGCCACCCGTCGCCCACTAATTGTTGCTATTACACAAATTGGTCAGTTACTCTGAATTGGCATAAATCACTACCCTGCGCCGCAATACCCTGCCATTGCCGGCGCAAGCGCGCGCCCATCGTTTACACGGGTATACGCTTGTTTTGTAAATAAAGAAATAACACAATTCACATGAGCATGACTGGCTGATTGCCGTTGCTACTGCTTCTTTTTTATTTATTGTACGCGTCTTGCGCTACTGGTCTTAATGTGTGTGTTCAAAAGTTGAAAATCATTGTCGAAGCACGGAGCTTTAATTTACGGAATACAAAGTAGCAAACTTTGCGTGTTTTTTTTTAAATTAGCCCAGTTTTAAATTGTGTTTCTTTTGTTACAGGAAACCTACAACGACAACTGAAACGAAAGAGAGAAAATCATCATTCGAAAGAAGCTTTTGGGAAGGTATGTAATGTGTACAGTATTTATAAATATTCCAGTTTTTGAAAAAATACTCTGGCGTTACTTTGGTACACCTCAAACATTAACCTAGTTCCTGTAAAAACAGGTAAAAGAAAAAATGTAGAAAAAACACAATGCAGGATTATAATCTAGAGCTAAGTTTGAGGAAGAGACGCAACAGCATTAGTTTTTCTTTTGTTTGTTTTTTGAAAATTGCTGGATAAATTTCTACTTGTAGTGGATTTTTTCTTTTCCGAACACATAAAACTTGAGAGGCAGTTAATTTAAGTTCCCGCCAGAAAAGCTACTCAATTTCTGCATTGCGATTGTCACCCTGAGATGTAAAGTAAGTTGTTTATCCCCAAGAACCTCATTAAAATTCACCTCTCGATTAGACTCGGTCTCTTGTAAGTATTTTGCTTAGATACCTGTTTGTAGGTAAGTAGGTTCCTTAATTAGTATGACAAGCTGATGCCAACTTATTTTGGCACTGGTCCAATAGCATATTTTCTATTTACCTGCACTACTGGGCATTTAGGCTTTTGCCAACTTCTAAACGAATACGTAATAAAATAAGCTTTTTCCGTCCAAACACTGGTGCTCGCCAAAGATGAAATCGGTTCTAACTTATGTTACGAGTTACTATCACAGAATATGTATACTAATATATGTCTTCTTTAATGTCGTCTTGGCGATAATGATATGGTAAACTAGGTACTAAAAGTCTTACCACTGCCAGTGTGGCTCTGCGGCTTGGTCATCAGGTTTATCCTGTAGTAGATGTGCAGTAAGGATTCCTGCCCCTCCAGCCTTAATGATATCATCCGTCGGGCTTTTACCACCGCCATTAGGTTCTAAAATAGCAGCACAGTTGTGCTGCTATTTTAGAACCTAATGGCTCATACGTGACGATGGTAAAAGTCCTGACGGAATGAGTATTATTCCATGGAAGATGGGACGGCCTTTGGTGTGGGACGCTACTTGCGTAGACACCCTTGCGGCGTCTCATCTTCAAGGAGCTCAAAATAAGGCTGGAGCGGCGGCTGAATCAGCGGAGAGCCTCAAAAGTCGCAAATATAGTACCCTCGGCAGCGGATATATATTTGAGCATTTGGGGTAGAGACTCTACGGCCGTGGGGACCAGGAGTGGGGAGCACATAAAATATATATATATATATATATATAGCATTTAAAGGTCTGGAGGCCACAAAGGAGTGGAGCCCCCCCCCCACCCCCTCCAATTATTTACCGAATAAAATGTTTTTTTTTTCTCTTGAGTTTTCCATAAATAATTTATTGGGAAACCAAGTAGATTCTTTTAGCATTTAACAAACACATATAAATATAATCGAAAACGAGAACTATCTTTAGGTTCCGTTCGTTAACTCAAATCAAATTTTAGAGTTAACGAACGGAACCTTCCGAGCTTCTTTCGCCGAAAAATCGTTGATGATTTCGCTGAAATCCAGTTCCCGAAGTAAATCACTTTCAATGCTTAAGAGCGATAGCTTTGATAGACGGTTTTGTCCCATCGTGGTTAGCAGCCAATTTTTTATGATTTTCATTTTTGAAAATGAGCGCTCTACTGCAATTTGACACCATCAAAACCAAATACATTCTCAATGCAATTTCGAGGTTTGGGAATGTAGCTCTGAAATTTTGGTCTTCGAGAATTAGGTAGTAAAATAGCTCCGGAGATTGGTATTTTTCATAGTCCTGTTTGTACATGTTGATCAAAGATACAAATTGAACCAACTCATTACCAAGACTAGGTTCTAAATCATCCTTGTACACTTTCACCAATGCCTCCGTTGCAGCGTGCAAATTTTCAGCATCCATCTTCTCAATGTGATTAAGAAATCCAAATCTCGAACGTACAGCCCCCACTGGGCCATTGAACCATTGGGAAACTCGCTCAAAATGGGGTGTAAATTATAAGTGCTTATCAGGGCCACTTGAGATTTTGTCATTTTACTGATTGCCTGATTGAAGTGAACAAATATAGATGAATAGTTTTTTTTTGATATTTAAGAGCAGTATACTTATGTTTGTACAAATTACTAAAGGTAAATGTAAAACAGCGAAAAAAATATGAAAGGAAATGTTGGTTACTAGTGTTTAATCACCAGAATTTGAAAAAAAATACGGAGTTTCTATTGTGGGGGCTCCTCTCCGGGCTGTAGCCCCGGATGCCCTCCCCTAAATCCGGGCCTGAGCTACCGGGCGGGCTACCAGCTTTTTGGGAGCGGCTTGTTGGACTAGATTTAGTATTAATCAACTAATAGGCTAGCATAATAAAAAACTTATTTTATTTACCCATTCATTTTTACCATGGTTATGGATCCGACAATAACTGATCCTAAACTAATAAGAGTAAATATAGGTATGTAGCTTTATATGTAAATTAGGTTAAGAAGGTATATATATATATATATATATATATATATATATATATATATATATATATATATATTATACGAAGCAGTTTTTTTTTTACTTAATCGATGCTAGCAACTCTTTTCACTAGCTTTATATGTGCAGATTTTGTATTACTTCAAAGTACTGTGGGCATTTACAGGTTTTGAGTTTTTGACGGAGACCACACCAACATACATGAAGATAGTGTGATAATTTTGCTATGTTTTTTTGTGAGGCGCTTACACAACTGCTTGATTGCTTGTTCGTCGTAAGACGTAGTGCTGGCTTCTGTGCCCCGACCACATAACTTGATTTCAATCGGATTGTCAATATTGCAATCACTAATGCCTTGTGATAGAGTCGAAATTGCAATGAAAAAAGTGATAATCCGATGTAACCAAGTTCTGTAATAAGGCCACGGGTGTCTGGTGAGTGGTGGTGGTTGCTTTACGACTGCGATTAATCAATAACAGCCGGGAACTACAGTTTAACGTGCCCTCCGAAGCACGGTGCGATGGCAAACCGCACGTACTCGTAACTTAGTAAAGTCATTGGTGCGGAGCCTAGGACCGAACCTGGTATCGTTGGATTCTAAATCGCACTAGTTAATCGCTAGGCTACCATCGCTCTTACTGTAGTACTTTCGTAGCGCCTTTGATTGATTGAAATGAAAATATCTCAGGAGTGAAAATGTATGTGGTGTTTTTGAAATCAAGAACTCTTCCCAAAAAAGACATCCTAGGTTTTACAGAAAATTTATTGAATTTGAAATAAGCGTTGTTTTGCAACTTTCCTGCGATTTCTGCAATCAAATTAAATCATAATAGGTAAAACAGCCTTTTGATATGCATTAGGTATGTTGTAAGCTGCCAAAATTACAACACATTCTAAACTAGTTTTATGGTTGCTAAATCTGGTTTATGTAAATTTCCTAATATTGACGAAGTTTTTAAACTTTAGAGAAATTCCTTTTAATGTATTCCTTTAGCATTCATAAATATTGAGATATAAATATTTATATTAGTTTCTTAAAGCTTTTAGAATGACAACATTTTAGTTTTTGCAGTAGATCCGAGTACTGATACAATATTTACGAGTATAATTCATAATAAAAATATATATATAAATATAATATATAAATATATTAAATATAATATTTAAATATAATATATAAATATATTATATTTCATGAGGCGTTTCTGCTTAATATACTCTAAGGTGACTCAATAGTTAAGTATCTATCCATCCATACCAATATATAAAAGTGAAACGTTGTCTGTTTGTTTGTTTGTTTGGGGAACTTTCACGCGAAAACGGCTGGACAAATTTTGATGAAATTTAGAATGGAGATAGCTTATACCTGGAATAAAACATAAAATACTTTTTATTCCGGAAAATTATAAGTTTCCACGGGAAAACTGGAAAATGTTTGATTACTCACTGTGAGGAACGGTTGCCATCACAGAATGGTCTGTGGTTGCCATGGAAAGGAAATAACAAGTCTGGAAAAAAACATCAAGAGTGGTACTATACCTACTTTTGCATTGGTTTTAAATATCCTAGAAGAAAATAGGAAGCTTTTTTTCGCGATAGACAGTAGTCTGCGCGTACGAAGTCGCGGGCGGGAAAACTAGTATTGAAATAAAATCATTTTTCGCTTCATAGCCGTGATATTTATTTTCCGTCTGCAAGGATTTCAGACTAAAGGAACACTTAAAAGTTAAAAATTGGTTTATTAAGATCCTTGCATGTAGCTGTCGTGAAAGTGCACCTTGCGCCTGCGCCGCGCCGGTTGGCGCACCTGTCCATTCCTTGCACATGGCGTAACGATCCGCAAAGCTTGGACCACATTGTGTAAATAACATACATACCAAATATGCCATTAATAAAAGAAACTTGTCAAGGGAGCAATGAACTTACTTGAACAAGGTTTTGAAATTCAGTCACTGAAACTGAATTTGATAATCAACCATACTGCGTAGGTATATTTATTTCCAGGTTCTCATTTTATTTTTATCAAAAAAATAAAATAACTCGTGCTGTTAAAAATTCGGTACACATTTTATCGAATTAGCTTACAATTACAATTCTACGCTGGAACTCAAAACAAGCTCCAAATTAGCCTATCAGGATATATCCATTTAAAAAGACACATATGCACATAGGTCAATATCGAATAACACCGAAATGGTTCAAGTATCAAATAGCACCTTATAGCACGAGCTATGTCGTAATACGCATCATGATACCTACGTAAATAGTGAGTCAAAGCATTTTTTCGTAATGGTAAACAGTAGTGACTGCATAAAGGATATATCTGAAGGTGACTACTCATGCGTTGTTACCTTCTCATTCGGTCACCATGTCAAGGAAGACGGAACCTTGTGAGCCTTAATTTTCTGTTTATTTATCCACATCTCCATCCTTTTGGGTCAATAGCGCACATTATAATTTATTAGCTTTTATTTCCTGGAACGCCCATATTAAGATCTAATATCTAAATACATATTGTTTTTTGTATCCAGATCATATATTAAAATTATCCTAGAAGCTATTTCCAAAAACATTGTGAAATAGATAGATAGATAGATAGATAAACACTTTATTGCACACCGAAGACAAATATACAATAATGAAATACATTTAAGTTACTTAATATAAACAGAGTACAATAGGCGATCTTATCGCTTAAAGCGATTTCTTCCAGACAACCGTTGGGTGGAGAGGATCTTATTTGCCACAAGCTGTACCCGAGGCTTCGCACGCGTGATCATTTCTCTAGGTTAAAAGTACTCTGAGTGCTATTCCAGGACCTAAAATACCAATATACCAACATTTTATCAAAATTCCTTCAGCCGTCAAAAATATTTTTATCGATTGCTCCGCTTTTACTCATCGGATTGAGACACCAAGTACCTCCATTTTTAAGTAAGACATTAAGCTACCCAAAAACCGCATCGCGATCGGTCTAGTAGTTTTTACGTGATGCGCGAACATACAAACATACACACAAACAGACGCGTTTTTTTTTTAATTATTATATTTTTGTTCAGTAGCTTATTTTATGTACCCTAGACAATTTTTTTATCTTCTTTATACAAGCTTTTTCGTACTTATTACTTTATTATAGGTATAGATATTTTTCACTTTTAGATTAACATACTTTGGACCCCTATCCCACAGGAAAGCTTTAATTTTTCGGTATAAAATGTACCCTCAATATTAACCCATCATATAAACTATGATTGTGTTGCATCACAATCCTTTTAGTAGTTTCAGCGTGGTACGTGTTCTTTTAAATAACTTTCATCTCCTATCCTGCGGGAACCCTTTAATTTTTCGGGATGAAAAGTATCCAATGTCCTACCTCGTTTTATAAACTCAAATCATACAAAGTTTTAGTTGAATTCATTCAGTAGTTTTCGCGTGATGCACGGTCAAGATACAGACAGATAGACAAACAGACAGACAAAAATGAAAATAAGTATATAAAAACGTTTAAAAAAAATGGTTTTATGCAGTAACCATGTCATGGTCAAACTTAAAACTGGCTATCACAATTAAATGCGTATAAGTACAACATTTCGTGTCTGTGCTGTTAACCGTTGAGAGGAGTTCCCTAGTCAGGACCCAATCCTGAGTGCAGCAACCATTTCATGGTATAACTTAAAACCAGCTATCATAAAAAGATGCGTACAAAATAAATTGTCTATGCTGTTGACCGTTGAAGAGTTCCTTTGTCTGGAGCTAATCCTGGATGTTGGTTCAGGTCATGCGTACCATAACAATGAATTGTCATTGGAAATGAACAACATGTAAAAATTCAACTCCGTAAGATAAGAGAAAGTGGTTCTAATTCAGCTTGCAAGATTTGACCTAAACAAACATACATACATACAAACATTACAAGCTAAATAAAAGATTTAAGAAAATCCGTTTGGCTTCAGTATCGAATATAGAGTAGTACCCTCTAGCAAATATTATTTATTTCTTCAGAATTAACATAACTTTGGACCCCTATCCCGCAGGAATCCATTATTTTTTGGGATATAAATTATCCTCAATTTAACATATCATATATACTATGACTGTGTCAAGTTGCATCATAACCCGACCAGTCGTTTCAGCGTGATACGTGTTGTTTTAAATAAATTTTAAACCAATCTCCTGAGGAAACCCTTTAATTTTTCGGGATGAAAAGTATCCAGTCCTACTTCGTAGTATGAACTCAAATCATACCAAGTTTCATTTGAATTCATTTAGTAGTTTCGGCGTGATGCCTAGCCAAGATACAGACAGACAGACAGACAAAAATGAGAAAAAATGCATTTTTGTATTCAGTATCAAATGTAGAGTACCATCCAAAAAAAAAACTTCAATGTACAGAATTCGACCCGTTACAGTTTTATTATTAGTATAGATGGACGGTGGTGCTCAGTAAAAACAAAAAAAAAACAATAATAATAATAGTGTGAATTTAAATCACTATATCTATTTAAATAAACTACACACATCATTATATATTATAATACAATATACACACATTTACACGTATAAATATATATACATATAGATTATGAATATTTTTACGTTATATGCACAAAAACATAGAAGTGGACAAAGTACAGTTTTTTTTGCTTGCAGGGCAGTTAGAGGTTTCAATACTTGCCTACTCGAAACTAACACACTTCTTTTGTTAAATGTAATACATAATTAATATTCTAAGAATTAATTTTGGCATGGTTGCAATAATAATTATATATCTAACTGTTATTTTTTCGATGAAACTGATGAAATGATGTGGTAAGAACCTACTCAAAAAATAATTATCAGAAAATAATATTTCAAAACATCTTAAGTACCCCATTTTGCTGCAGCGCTAAATAGAGATAGCTATCTGGATTAAAATACTTCTTTTAGTATTTGGGGTTACATAACTTCGATCATAAAAAGCACTTTCAAGCGAATTCCCTCGATGAAAGTAATGTAGGCTGGAATCCCGCTGGCCGGCCGATAAAGCGCCCATCGATCGCCCGTGACCTGCGCCTGCGCTGCCTTTCATTGTTCAACAATCTCTGCATACCCGTCGTGTTCCTTAACAATCGCCTCAACACTGAAAGTTATTGCCAATTCCTTAGATTTGTTCCATCTCATATAATCTCGAAACGTTGAGCTGCAATATTTTATCGGTCTGTCCATTTAAACATAACGAGGAACATAAAAAGAACAATTCTTCGTTGTAATTACATTTCTTTCACATGGCCGTCTTATAAATTGGATGGTTTGGCATTTCCTCTGAGGAAGCGGTAAAAAGAGGTTTCACAGGCGATTTCGAAGTCCAAAGATCAGAGAATTAAAGTCACTATTCACAGATGCGTTGGGCGAAAGGCGTCGCAAATCGCAACGTTTAGCGGATTCTACAGCTCGCCACATTCAACTTGACCGCTCGCATACCGACAATACCCACACTAAAATATTTTTATTGGATCACCTATGTGTGCTTGTAAATGTGCCTGTAGTTCATTCACAGTATGCAGTTCCTTGACTAAAAAGTGGTTTATAACTTGTGTCCTCAAACTTCGTACGAACCAAGTTGTCCAACTATTTATTAAAGTTAAATAATGAGAATTGTCAGTTATGAATGAACCGGATCCATAAACTTCAACTGTAGAGCGTCATAATATATGGTTTCAATACCAATTAATATCTAAGTAATGATAGCACTAAATGAAATATAAAACATACATAAATTTCTGTTACTATTTCGGTATTGAAGTTTCATATACCTAGGATAACAATTGACATTATATAAAATCACCTAAGTAACATTGAGTTACACCATTGATTGCAATCAATGGTGTAACTCAATGTAAAGTTGTCCAAAAATATGATTATCTTGGGCAAATATTGCATTTAGGTAAAAAAAACTTTGAGAAGGAAGCCAACAGAAGAATTCAGCTGGGTTGGGCAGCATTCGGCAAGTTTCGTCAGGTCTTCTCGTCGTCCATACCACAGTGCCTGATGACAAAAGTCTTCGATCAGTGCGTCCTACCAGTCATGACCTACGGAGCCGAAACTTGCACACTCACTGTCAAACTAGTCCACTAATTTAAAGTCATTCATCGAGCTATGGAGAAAGCTATGCTTGGAGTTTCTCTGAAGGACAAGATTCGTGATGAAGAAATCTGACGGAGAACTAAGGTAACCGATATAGCTCAAAGGATAAGCAAGCTAAAGTGGCAGTGGGTTGGTAACATTTCCCGAAGAACCGATAACCGTTGGGATAGACGAGTTCTCGAGTGGAGACCACGTTTAGGCAAACGCAGTGTAGGACACCCCGTGCCCATGTGGAGTCACTCCACATGACCTACGAAAAGCGGCTGGAAGAAAATAGATGAGGAGAGCTGAAGACCGTGCTCAGGGGCGTGCATTAGGAGAGGTTTACGTCCAGCAGTGGACAGATATAGGCTGATGATGCTATAACTAGTAAAGTTTCATTTTTTAACACAGTAAGAAAATTCTTAGACATAAGAACCGTAACCACGTTTCATACGGTGCTAATGCTTAGTTTAATAAGATAAGATTAAAAGTATTCATGTTATCACAATACAATAAACACAACACAACACAATATAAAAGGGTCTACTATTATTACACATTAAAATAATTAAACAAAGACATTTTCCAAAACTGCGACACCGATCACAAATTTAATATAAGGGATTTTAGGCGAGTAGTCTCGCCTAAAGTTCCTTATACGTAAAGAAAAGCAAAGTAAAAAGTAAAGTGTCGAGATATTTTGCGACACTTTACTTTTTGTAGTTACGGTTGTCTAAGTTAGCAGGGCAGAATAATAATAGAAAACTTTTAAAGTAAAGTAGGTACTTATTTACATCTTCACAACTGTAACAAGGGGATGTAGCATATAATTTGGTCCTGCTTGGTGCTATAGGCCATTATGAGCAAGATTTGTAAAGTTAACTTTATACTGTATAAATTTATAAACAGTGAGAAGCCATAAACAAGAAACACGTTTTATTTATATTGACCATCGACCTTTGCAGAAACAAATGTTGTAACTATGACCGTCTTGTTTTGTTCAGATTATGTAAGACATGTCATTGGAGAAAGTTAATTTAGTTTTGAAAGTGAAATCTATTGCACTTTCTTTCACTTATCCATTTCATAGTTTCGCTGTTCGATCAATGAAAGAATCCATCGATCTCTAACAGTCAGAAATAAAGTATCCCAAAATTGCCTCATCATTCTCCGAACCCAATTGGAGTTATTGGTGTCATGGTTCCATCAGTGATGTTGCTGAACTTCGTAAAGAGATTCTTTCAGGCCGGTTCGTTTAAATAACATTCCGCGAGTAAAATAACACCTATAGGTATGAGTCGGTGTACACAGAGGCGAGGCATTACTGGAGGCTTTAATAAAAGGACGGGAATGTAAAAAAATGTGCAAACAACTCTGCAAACACGTCGGAGCGGTTTAAAGGCCGCGTCCGGATTGCGAGGGGCGGGCGGCGAGGGCAGCATTCCAGCCTCCGAGCCCAAGCTGCCGCCGCGCCGCGCCGCACGGCCGCCGCTCAGCCGCCGCGCCGCCCTCGGAACACCGCCCGACATCACTCGCGCAAAGCGCATTCCGATATTTTTTCTTTAATAAGCTTAACAGTTTTGAAATTCCTTAAAATGTGTAAGTCGCTTAAATTTCCTGAACCAGTTACTCGTCTTAGGCCTGTTCTAGGTATGGATATCGAATGTCCCTTCACAGTATTCCCGCTTCTTATTATATCGGAAGTAAGGAGTCAGTACTGCGACCCTGACATCTGTGGGTGCGCGGGCGCCGTCTGCTTTGCTCTAGAGCTCAGGGTCGCCGCCCTCGTGCGCCGGGTGCTAAAAATAGCACACGGAGCCGATCGACGCTTGTGCTTTGTTTAATAACATCAAAGTTGGGAACTCATCAGTGTTTTCAATTCATGATTTCTTTACGATTCATTTTCTTTACGACTCGTTTTGATTGCGTCGGTTCCACATGTTGCGGTCAGTGGGATCAGAGCAGCCGTTAATATACGTCGGTCTGGTTGGTGTCGGCGCCGTAGCGGCCTTCGTGGACTAAGAGGCGGGCTGCGGGGGAGCGTCGCGTGCGCATCGGCGTCGTCCCTGACTCGGAGCAACGCCCCCGTCAAGGGCGGCGACGCTGCAAATTTCTGCAAGTCCACCGCGAGTCAGTGCATCGCGCCCCGCCGCGGCGGCTCCGCGCTCGCCACCGCCACTCGCCACCCGCCGCACGCGCAGCTGCGCACTGCCCGCGCGCGCACCACGCTCCACGCACCGCCCTATGAAAAATAACTGTTATTTCGGTCGTTAATGGACACGTTCCGCATTCTTAACCCGAACCTCTTTCTCTCCGTAATAGTGTCTCACTACCGGATACGCAAGTGTATGGCTTTTTGTTATACTCGTGAAAACGTGCATGCAAAAAAATGATACATTCTGAAATTGTGTATTCGCATTGTGCGCTCACAAACTCATAATGAAAGTAAACATTTTCAGAATGAACAGGATCCGGAAACTGGTTTCATAAATGAAAGTGTTGTGTAACGATTTGGATCAAATGACCGTTGGCTCAGGAGCTGAATTATATCTTCGCAATGATGGAGATGAGGAAATATTCGCGACTATCGCAGTCGCTTCACGGTTCGTATTGTTTTACAAATTGGGTTGCGCACCTAATGCTATGCTTATCATGAGCCTCTACATTAGCATTAGATTCGGACTTCTATCTTTTTGCATTTCTGACATTGATAAATTGTAAATGGTAATGTATTCTAGTAATATAAATTTCCTTAATCGCTTTGAACAAAAAGTCAATCAAATCAAGATTTGATTGGTAATTACCTTTAAAACAATGTGTTCAAAACCGTCCCACGGTCATGTCATATAAGTGCCTAAATATGTATAAGCTGTCCACCTTTTCCATGCAGACAGTACCTCCCAGCCAGTTCAGTTTGCTTCCTAGTATGTGGCCTCCATTCGAGAACCCGTTTTCATCCCAGCGGTTGAGCTTTGCGACGATTTTTATGCGGTTGGTCACCTAAGACGATGCACTTTTAAATCGGATTCTTTAGATGAGGTCGGTAAATGCCGATGTAATTTGTCTTTTGTATAAATGTGGTTTTTGAACAGTCTTGCATTTTTATTTTCTATGTTGCACTGCTATTTAAATGCAATGAGGACGATGAGTATTGTAATTTTCGGTCTCTCGTTGTGGTTTTCTTTGGTGGTAGACTCGTGAAGAACTTTATTATTAGAAATGCTCTTTATAAGTATGATTTCCGAAGATAACGACTGGAAGATTAGAATTAAATCTGAGGAAAAGTATTAACTGTTATATATGTTCTTGTATATCGTTGGACTTAGTGTTAGACAGGTAAAAAGATTAGGTGTTAGTTATACTCGGGGTTTAGATACGAGATTAGCTTAATTTAGTCACGTAAGTTTGAGCCGTTTTGAAAATGCAATAAACATTTGTAAATCATTTAGCCGAAAGCAATAAGGAATCCTTGAAAGTAATTATTGAATATGTTCTGAACAAAATGTTACTCTGTTTAAAAACACAAATGAATGCAAGCACGCAATTGTCATTTGATATCTGATAGCCACGATAAGTACTTACGTAGGCACATAAATGCATGCGCCGTGTTCAATGCAAAATAGTTTTTAGAGTTTTTTAGTTGTTATCGTTTTTTTTGCATGAATGGACGAAACTCTACCCATTGGTACAATAGCAAGTGAATATTTTCTTGGGAAATAGTTAACAAAATTACCCAGAAACGACAGCCATAAACAGCTCTATCAGTTTTTTAAAAGGAAGGGCTAAAGCTATTTCCCGTTAAAAATGGAAACCTAGGTGCTTCAAGATTTATGTGGGAGTAGGCACCTAGTGATTCAGAATTGACATTATAAATAGTAAACAATAAATACTAGGTTTATTAGTTCCTACATTACAAAAGATGTCGAGTGGAAAATACAAGCAATTGCAGGCCGAGCATGTGTTACAAGGCGAAACCTTTTATAAAACATCGCTTTACCGCCAGGTCAAACGCTAAACGCCAAGGTACAACTTACTAAGACATTAAAGTTTGAGGCTTTTCTAAAATTTTCTAGAGTTTATTGTTAGCACTGCCGCGCAGGGAAAAATAATCGCAAGTGCGTGAAAAGAGGGAAAATTAATTTAAAAAAAAACGCAAAAATGTTTTTTTTTTATATAAATAAAAGCAAAGAAAAACGAAGTTAAATAAACGTCTGGAAACTTATTTCATTATAGATTCTCTACAGTCCGACCTTATAAAAATCGAACGAGTAAATTATTAACTGTATAAGTAGTTTGCTTATTGTTATTATTTTAAAGCAAATATATTACCGTACTGCAGAAACTATTGAAAGTAAAATCATCTTGGCGTAATGACGAGTTCACACACGTTGGCAATTCTGTAAAATTCTTTGGCGAAGCGCCTTCTGCGCTAGCAAATGCGGCGGTGCATCTTTCTGCCCGCCCCCAGCCGGTGACGCTGTCAAGGTCAGCTAGAGACCAACAGTATATATCCTTCATAAAAAGAAGTAAAATAATGTACATGAATTAAGGACTGTTTCTCTATGTGCCGCGGACACGGCGTAAAGTTTGCGCACCTGAACAAATCGATTGTCTTTGTTCAAGTTTGTGACGAAATAACGTATGGAACCTTTCAGGCTCCCGTGCGGGCTGAAATTCAGTGACACCTGTCTAAATATCAAAGCGTGCCATTATAAAATAAACCAGTCACATAACGGCTTAAGTCTTTGAAGGAGCAAAATGTTTTTGTCAAAATAGCTTTTCCTTTCAAAATTAAATAATAAAAAAAAGTGTTGTGTTGAAAAACAGTATGTACACTCAAAATATAATAGTGTTGGATACAAAGTCGTACAGTGTTGTTAAAATACGTCATTCTCGATGCTTGCATCCTATAGAGGAGGAGAGAGAAGGTAAAAATTGTACTTTAGTTATATTACGTCAAAGTTATTATGCTTCTAGCGTGAGGATAATAACTTTGACGTACTTGTATGTTTGTATGTTTGTACGAGTATGTATGTGAGTTTCTTTATTCCGCCATAACTTTTAAATGCCTGAACAGATTTAGACGTAATGGGGTATCGTTAGAATCCTTACATCCCCCGAGTAACAGGCTATATATATATTTTTAAAGATTCAATATTGCGGCAGTATGGCACTATTTTCAAACTCGAAAAAATCCTTTCTAATTTACAATATGGATATCAAATTGAAGGTCTTGATAAGCACATGCCAACAGCATATAATTTATTAAAGATGTTTTTTGGCAGGGCAGGCGTGTTTTTTTTAGCTTTTAAGCTAGTTATTTTTGAATTATTTTATTGTTAATAACCTTTAAAACATATAATTACTGGCCAAGTTCATGTTGGAATAAGCATATAGTATAGTGTAGAGTTCCGTATTAACCGTTATTCCTTATAACTCATATTTTCATCGCGGGTTACTTACCCGAATAATTTACAAAAGTTTTACATTAGCATGGGTGATTCCAAGATTATATAGTTCAAACAGTTAAAAAATTACAAGGGAGGCAGAGGGGAGGTTATTGCGTTATTAGTATAAATAAAGCTGTGACAGATTGGAACTGATGGATAGATAGATAGATTCCCTTGAGTTTGTCATAGTCTGACATCAAATAAAAATATAAACAAAGTTGGTACCGTGATTTACCATAATATCTATATCTCTATACATATAATAAAGCAATAAGAACGAAAAAGTTTGTAAAAATAAAATAAATTAAAACAAAAAAAAAAAAACTTTGTCCTACTGTCGCCTGTCCGGCTGTCCGTCTGTTCTCCTCTAAAGGTCGCATTTCTCAACCGATCTAGACGAAACTTGGCATACAAAATTGTCAATTTGTTTCATCATCGGGGATTTTTTATTCGGGGGGGGGGGGGGTTCTTCCCCCAAAAAGGGGGCTACTGAATATCTCCGCCTTATTAGATCCGATATTGATGGTTCTTCTTTTATTTGAAAGGTAATCTGATGAGGATCTTCGGCGTGATGAGCAGAATAGCTCCTCAAAATGCAGTTAATTGCTCATTAGGTTTAGGTTTCTACCAGTGGAAGTAGAAATCTAAAAATGAGGTAGGAATTGATTAATGTTAGTTTTACTCGTACAATAAGGTAACTACATGGCGCTGCTGTGCACTGCTAGATTGTTTGCAAAAAAATATGTGCTCGTGAGGAGGGTTAACAATAATATATCACCAATCTAATTTGTTATAGCAGACATTTAAACAGGTACATTACTACGCAAATATCACTCGATACTACATTAGCAAAGGACAAAGTAGATAGGTGATTAAAAAATTAATAATGCTTTATAGTAGTGTCCATAGTATTAGTGACTAAGTAGGATGTGATGGAATAGGGTGACGCATCTCGGTTCATGTCTTGGTTAACCTAAAGTTGGTCAACTGTAATAGGATACTACAAGTGATTCATAGGACTTGCAGATGTTGACAATCTTTGTTTGATTTACTTTACGAAAGTAACATATAAGCACGTACAAGGCTACGAGGCGTGCACATTAGAGCGGATATTATGTTGTATTATAACTATTACATAATGTGTTATGTGCTCGAGATTCATACCTTTCTTTTAAAAGTTAGGAAATCTATTTATGATAGATATCTACGAGAGTTAACGGTAGTTCTCCAGCCCAGTATTAATCTTTTTGTTCCTTTAACGTTATCGGTAGGAACATTGTTGTATCTAAAGGATGTACTTAAACTTATTTGTTTTGTTTCAGATCGCGTCAACAAAAGCGACACAGAAGACAAAAGCCTTTCAAACGACGAGACGCCACTACCCTCATGTCCGAGGCAGCCTCCCGACGGAGTCGAGACTCCCAGTGATGTAGTGGAGAAGATTCCAGACCCACCGTCCCGACTTCCGCCACTGCGCTTTCTACGTCCTCGGTACTCGTATACCTCGAGGACACAAGATGCAAGAAGTGAAGCTAGTGTTAAAGACAAAATTGCCATGTTTTCAAATGATCACGCAACATCTAATGATCGCATTGACAAATGTGGCACATTGCCAACCAGAAGTGCTGTGAATACTAGGAAAAGCACAATCATCTACAATTATCCAGAAGCATCATCTTTGGACAGACGTTTAACAAAATCTCAAGACAATCTTGATGAGCTGCCACGATATAGTAAGAAGCCCATCGAGACTCGACCGGAAGTATCAGGAGGCTTTGGAGGTACAGCCGCGTCTTCTACTAACTATGGAGTTACTAAAACGAACAGACCGCTGCATTCAGAAAACAAGCCTCTATTCTACGGAAGCACTACTATTTTGCCGTCAAGTTCGGAGTCAACAATTAGTCAGCCCGTCATTTATCACATGCGGAGTACAAGTGACGACAGCGGCAGTAAAAGTATTACAAAACATAAATCAAATTTGGAACACCTAATTGAACAAAGAAAAAAATCTATGTCAAAGTTGAGAGGATTGGTAATACCCGAAATCCAAGGACCAGTTGTGGGCTTACCAGAAATTAAAATACAAGATAATGTTTCAAAATCGTTCCTGTTAAAAGCCAGTGAAACCAACAACAGTAAAATTAATAATATTAAGCAAAATAATGTCAAACCTATTATTATTAATGAAACGAAATGGAAAACCAATTTCTCGAACAGTATCCCTAAATATTCACCTGCGTTCAAACGTAAGTCACTACAAGTGTACACACCGTCTTCTCTATCTAAAGAGTCGACACCAGAGCGCAGTTTTAATGAAAGGATAGAGACACTTAACAAAATGAATCACAAGTCGACTCTAAACAAGATTTCAAGAACTTTAGATTTGAATGATACTCCAAGACAATTATCAACGTCCATACTGCCATCAAAAGGGTATTTATCAAACACTTCTTACATGACCAAAAAGGGGTTTAATAATAATATAAATAATGGACGTGATTATAAAAACTTGGATATAAAAATTTGTACTGTAACTGATATCGTAGACAGCGACAACGATTCTGCCATGAGTTCAACTCAATCAAGTTACCGTTCGTCGGCTTCATCACCAATGCACACTTTAGACATTATCGAATCTGATAGCTCGCGTCTTTCACCAAGAATATCGAATTACACATACTCACTCGTTAAATCTGAGCTACCTGCTAAATTGCCAACTGAAAAGACTTATGAGGAATACATCAAAAGAAGTGTTTCTCGGTCTATGTCTTCGGATACAAATGTCTCCCTGAGCTCGTCGGCCGGTTCGGCAGCCACATCTGGATCTCAAGCAAGCTGTAGTTCACTTGAAAGTTCTGTCGCTGACTCTGACAAGAGAAAAGTTTCGAAATCGTCCAACGTCGATACATTAAACAGAAGAAATATTTTGGCGTCTGCGAAATGTAGAAGTGGTAGGGACGCTAAGCTCACATCACCTGTTATTGAAACTAAGTTCTCGCACGAGTCTTGTGACAGGTCTCCGAGTCCAGTACTGAAAGCGTCTGAACGCCTTTCTACGCTCACGCCATCGGTGAGCGCTGTGTCGAATAAAGGTGAAAACAGACGGCGCAATAAAATAATTGCCGAAACCGATTCAGACAGTGATAGTGACATTAACATTCGACAGAGGAAGGCTGACTTCAAAAATTCGAGATTAAAACGAAACTCGAGCTCCGCTAACAAGAATAAACAAAATGATACAAACTCCGAGAGCCCTAAAGCGGATGACGCTCCTAGAGTGATTTCAGAAAAAATAATCAAGGAAATCAAGAAAGCTGGTCTTGAAAACTTTACAACTACAAAAGGACCAGTTGTGTTGGATAAACATAGCTTTGACGTCATCAAAAGCGACAGTATCGCCATCTTGAATAAAGAGGAAATTAATTGCAAAAACAATATTTCGGCAAAACCTAAAGAGAGTAATATCTGTGATATACAATACAAAGAAATGCCTTCGTCGAAAGTAAACACTAAAAACAGTGTTACTGATAGGCCTGACAAAAACGGTAGTTCGATCAAAGATGCTAAAATATCCACCCGGATCATTCGCCTAAAGCGTGGGGCGGGTACTGGTGTAGGAGTGATTTTAGCAGGCGGTATCGATTGTGAAGCTAAAGATGTTACGGTACGTGTAAATAGCCTATCCAAGTTTATAGCATTTAATTATCGTAAACAGTCAGTAATGTGTCTTTTTTAACTTCAGGTTCATCGAGTGCTAGCAGACAGTGTCGCAGCCAGAGCAGGGCTGAAGCGTGGTGTGAAAGTTCGCAGCATTAACGGTTGCGCCATGACTGGATTGACCCACGCACAATCTGTTACTGTTCTAAAGGTGTGTAGATTTTCATTTATGTTGTAGATAGTTGTATTTCCATGCAGCTCAGTGTTTGAATTCCTGTTGAAAACTCAATATGTAGTTGAAGATCTACTTGTTTTAATGTAGGCAATATGATTTTTTAATTGTGATGATAGGAATCTATAACGAAAAGTTTTTATGTGGAAAGTTATATTTGGTACCTTTTGATTTATTTCTAGAGAAAATTTTCAGGAACAAAGATCTGAAGTGGTGATTGAAGTAGAGAATGAGTCATCAGAAAACGCAAGTGGCACTGGATGCGGCTCTGAGAAAGGTAACCCAAAACTAAATGTCTATAATCTCTCATTGCCTACTAAAGTTAACTGTACTCAAATGGATCTAAAGAGGTTCCCATGTATGGTACTTTACGAACCTGAAGTCGTGATTGAACTGGAACTAATTTGCATGATGCTTACACTTATTAGGTTACATGAAGTTATATCGTGCTAAGGCTTCTGTTTGTTACAGAAAGCTTTAGAACTACACACACAGCCGTTTCAATCCTCAACTTTCTTGTTTTAACAAGAAAAAGAAAATTGATTATGAGGGCCGTAATTCAGTATTCTATAATAAAAACAATGAAGCATTATTACTATCCACATCCCCATCTCCACAAATAAATAAAAGTGAAACGTTGTATGTTTGTTTGTTGGTTTGTTTGGGGCGCTTTCACGCGATAACGGGAGCACCGGAATTAACGAAATTTTGTATGTTGATGCTGTATACCATAGATACCAACATAAGATACTTATTATCCTGGAAAATTGTACACGTGCGCAAAGCCGCGGCGCGCAGCTAGTTTTTTTAAATTGATCAGTAGTTGATCAGTTGTGTGGTTGTGTTGGAACAGGAATTAAAAAAAAAAAGTATTTAAACGAGTTTTTTATCATATTTCAGCGGAGTCGAAGGTTTGGCACGAGGTAGAGGGCACCTCGGAAATCAGCAAGGCGGGGTCCATGGTAACCGTCCTGCTGGAGAAGGCTGGTGGTGGAGCAGGACTTGGCTTCGGCCTCGACGGGGGCCGGGACTCACCGCGCGGTGATTGTCCACTCACTATCAAGAAACTTTTTGCAGGTACATTTTATGTTGTCTATTTTTCACAGAAACCATTCGTAACGTAGACAGAGAAGCTATTCGTAATCAACCTAACGAGGCGTCTCACATAGCGTTCCACAATTTTTTCACTACAACGAGTTTCCGTTGTTTTTACCGAATTACGCAATAAGACTGACAGTTCACTAATGTTGAATTTATGATGGGGACACCATATTTTATCAAACTAACGTTAGTTACTAAAACTAGTCGTTCCATAGATAAAGGAACCGAGCATTAGTATTTCAAATTGAAATATTTTTATGGATTTTCGTAAACCCAATTCATGCATTCTTGTGTTGTGCTGGGCAAAGGCTTCTCCTCGTTTATTTTATTATTTACGGTCCTGTGCTGTTGTGTGCCAGTTTTTGTCAAAGCTTGTCCTGCCATATTTTGCGTGGTCTGCCGCGACGTCTTCTTTCTGTGCTGGGACTCCACCTAGTGATTACTTTGGCCCACAGCATCTCGGGTATGCGGCAGATGTGGCCCAGTTCCACTTCAGCTTCCCAGTTCCATTTCAGCTTCCCAGTTCTTTTAGATCTACATCTGCAATACCGGTTCTGGAGTGCAGTTTGGT
Organism: Alsophila aescularia; assembly: GCA_946251855.1. Taxonomy (NCBI): domain Eukaryota; kingdom Metazoa; phylum Arthropoda; class Insecta; order Lepidoptera; family Geometridae; genus Alsophila; species Alsophila aescularia. The sequence continues at coordinate 17,580,537 of OX276377.1, read as the reverse complement.
GTTTCGAACATAGTCTGTTAATTTAACACTTAGAATGCTGCGCTCCATTGCCCGCTGGCATACCTTACTCGTAAGTTTGGACTTTTGGATGTCTGTCAGAGACCAAGTTTGTGCAACGTATGTTAGGATAGGTTGGAGGTATTATTATATGTCCATGTGCATCTTCTTTAAAGAGATTGGAATATCTCCCGTCTTTGTTAGGTGTTTAGAAATCTGATGGTAATGTGATCTTACTGTTCGAAAAGGCTTGAAGAGTAATTTCTTAAGCTTTAATGATAACTCAGAGACATCATATTTGCATTACATTAAAGGATAAATAGTGGCAAAAAAAAACTCGACAGATGACAAGTCATCACATTTAGGTTAAAAATATGTTTTATAATTGTGACATCAATGTCGCGGTACGATATGCTCGTGTTAAGTAGATTCTTGACCTACATAACTTGGATAGTGACTTGCGTATGCAGTTCTCAATAATTATTAAAGGTAAACACATATTACAGACACATTTCAAGAAGCATAACCGATTAGGTATATATGGTTTTGAATTCAATCAACGAACGATTGGCTGAATGACCCTGACTGCGCCAACCAAGTCAACCAACGGTCGCGGGTTGGAATCCGGCAAGGTGCAATCATTTGTGTGATGAGCTGAAATGTTTTTTTTGAGTCAATACATACTATTGTATTCATATGTATGTATTTTTATCCGTTGTCTTGTACCCATAGTACAGAGTATACTAGTTTGGGGCTTGGTATTTAAGGTGAATTGTCCTGAAGAAATATATGTAAGAAATATAATCGAAATTATGATTATTAATGTTAAAACTAACATAACTGACTAGTTTAATACAAGGTCCTTAGCAGGCAAAGTCCTAAGGTCATGCGTAAACATTGTTTCGTGTGAACATTATCTATGTATACTTTAAATTAAAATAGAGATCTCAAAAAAACAACAACAGAGACATAAAAAAGTCTCTTCCTACCACTAGGTTGCCCCTCTGATGTAAATTTGCGCTATTTGAAAATATCGTTTGTGGCGTTATACGAGTTGCAACGTCTACCAGCTATTGTTGGAGTAATTGATTGTCTATTCCATAATTCTGACATCAGATCAGGATGCTCCTTGATAATGTTATACAAATTACATAATGTAATTTTAAATCATTTTGTGTCTCTCAATTTTTTTTTATGGGTCAAGAAACCCGAAATAAATGAAGATTTAATTTATTTATGTGATGTATTTGCTTTTCAGGAGGTTCGGCGGCACAGAGCGGCCATGTTCTAGTCGGTGCAGAGCTCCTATCGGCAGGAGGACACTCCATGGAAGGCTTCACTCGCACGCAAGCCTGGGCAGCACTCAAGTCTCTACCAGCCGGTCCTGTCGCTCTTGTCCTGAGGAACCCTAAGACTTGAACGCAACGAATTACACATAGGTTACTTGTAAATATTTTTTTTTGTAAGATTATTACTAAGATTCCCTATAAGTTGAAGTTACGACGATTTTATTGACCATTTATCGTTATTTACTCATGTTATTGGTTATTATGATGTACGTAAGAGATGAGAATGCCGATCACAGTGATGTGATTGAAAGTCCCAGTTACACAATGAGTTATCTCTGTTATACAACTGAGTGATGGTAAACATACAGTAATTTAAATGTTACAAATGAAATTGATCGTTTTTCATTATTTATTCTGGGTTGTGTATCTGGGACAAGTGTGTGTGAATATGAATTACGTCGTTATCGTACTGCTATGTCAAGGATCCAGCAGACTGCAGACTAAACGATCGGCAGATATTACGTCGGCTTCTTAAAAGAGGACAGGAGGGGGGAGGGGGGTCCCTACATTTTACTATCAAGGCTGGCATAGAGAAAAATCCGCCATTCTGAAAAAGTCGTGTTTGCCCCGGCCAGGATTTGAACCTGGGATACTAAGCTTAGAAGGCAGGCGCAATACCAACTGCACCACGTCAATACATCTCATACAATGCATAGTTTTAAGCTGCAAAATATTTGGAGTTAGTACCTACTTAATATTATGACTTGGATAGATCAAGGTTTAAATGTAGGTCTTATGTAGGTCATGCTAGTTTTGAGCTAAACTCGACATTAGGATTTTAAAGTGTTTTTTTTTTGTATTGAATGTCTCCATTGACTTGTATAAGAGGCCGCGATTTCGCATTTTTTTCAAAATGGCGGACTTTTACTATGCTACTAACGTTAGAATTAGAAACTTACATTATATAGGCCTTCAGGAATATATAATGTAAGTTCGCACACTGAAAGTTGTGTAATTGGTCGAAACAACGCATCTCCAACTCGGATCAGATGTCGCGTCAGACTTGAACAAAATCAGTAAGTCGTTTAGTCTGATAGTCCTAACAATGCTACTTTTCGTATTTATTATCTAATGTGAATTGAAAAGAAAAGCAGATTTGTAATCTATGAAGACTGCCTTATAATACTTGTTAAAATTATTAAGTTATTAATTTGAAAGTAATCATTATTTTTATTAATTAACTGCTAGTCTGGAAAGTGAAAGTGCGACGGTGTTGAGACCATAATCTTCGGCTCGTTTGTTATGGCACACTTGAGCAAATAAATTGTGGTAGCACGTTGGTATCTTGTCGCGATGAAATAAGTTGAAGTTTCTTTGAGAGATAAAGAAGGTGTCAGAATATAATATATTGCGGCAAGGTTCTTAAAATGAATACGAGTAATATAGGGGGCTAGTTGTGCCTATCGAAATTGCGTGCCATCATTTAGGTCAGATATATTGTCACCGTTGTGATCATCGCGCACACGAATTGTGTAATAATTACAATAAGATTAACTTTAGTAAGGATATATGTTTATGTATGTAATATAATATGCTTATAAAGCAATGCTATTTTTCATAATATGGTTTCGAGATCTGAAAGTGTCAGAGGCTATGTTTTGTTCCTCATGCAATAATAGGAGTCTCTGGTCGTGATAATGAAATAAAATATTACATGCAATGACTTCTATAAAATCTGTGCTATTAACATTTACTAGTGGTTAACCAATAAAATACGATACCTAGTAACATGATATACCTGTGTATATGTCACATAAAGGTCTTATAGAAATCTTCTACTTACCTACTTCTTATTGCAACCTTTGTCCATTATTACTATACTTCTAAAGTGACTTTCATAATTATGCATAATTTGTGTTCTTCTGAGATTGTTTAACTGAATTGTGGAATGAAATTTTTCCTGCCGTCTTTATTGATATGTTAGTATTCATATTTACATTTTGTATGAATTTGTAAGGTCTTTTTCTTTGCCATGTTTTATTCGAAAGCCTGATCTTACCATTATTTCTAAAGAAACATGTAAATAAAATTCTCACATATTACTATTATTTATAATATGTTTTTACTAATTAAATGTAATTTATATAACTAGCATATAATCGTAATAATTTTGCTATATTACTCATTTTATTCCTAGATATGTCTAACCTACAAAGTGGTTACAAAATATAATATCCTTTAAATCTCAATGTTTCTTTTATTTTAGTTTCTTAAATAAAATATAAGAAACCAATTAGTAGTACCCTTAAATAGGATTTCCTAGACTATAGACATTACAGACTATGGTCCAACTACACCACGCGCACCAAAATCTATAACGTGAGGCCAGGTAAATAATTTTGGAGTCCAGGCTTCCAATATGGACCACCATAATTTCCCAATGAACGTTAGTTGTATACGTAACTAGGTTATACCGCGTTAGTCACCGGTCACAACAGACCATTGTAATCTGGACGGCAGAGAATGACTCTCACTGCCCGTACGCTGCCGAAGCTACGGCTCGTCAGCCGCTTGTTGTGAGGCTCACACGCATAATTTATACGTCTACGGGATCCAATTTTAATTTATGTCGACTTAGGTACGATGTATGACTAATATTTAGACTATATTATTGAGCTCATCACTTCTACAAAAATATTACTTCCAGAACTTCTTGAGACACGACATCCAAAAATTATCCACCCCGAGGTTAAAAATTTTAAATAAAATTTTGGTCCAAATTTTTTACTTTAGAGATTTGTACCGTTCGCTGCAGGAATTGAACCCGTAACCTCAAGAAGTTGACCAATCATCCTCACCTTCTACATCATGGTGGCTTTAGGGCAATTAATGATTATACAAAAAATCGAAATAGTTTTGGAATAAAATCTATATTAATATACCAAATAGAAACGTGTATAATTTACGTTTTGCTTATTGTACAAAAATGCAAAAATAGCTACACACAATTTCGTTTTAATGTTTTACAATAAACTGTCTATGACTAAAGGTTTTAACATTTTAAGGTCCTTGGTCTAGGCGTTGCATGATTACGTAAGTATATAAATATACATGTAGTACATATATTTATAAGACATTAAGCTCTACATTTTAAGATATGAAATTAAATAATTATATATTTTTAAACATTTTATAATAAAAATATATACATAATAAATGTATATTTACTATTAAATATATTGTCTTATATTTTAAATTATTAAATACATTGAAATACACAATATTCATATTTTTTTCACATTCGTTTGTTAAGTGTAAAGAAATAATAATAAGCTAACAAACTAACTTAATGCAAGCTAGTATAATTGTTTTTATACGCTTTATATTAGCTTCACTTGTATGTTTGTATGTTTGTAACCGACTCCTTTGGACGCTATTTTGACCCACTTTAAACGGTCAGATTTCATTCAAATTTTGCCCACCTGTCAAAGACCGATGACAATGAAATAATTCGAAAAAAATAACTCTCTTATAAATAAACCAAACTAAAAAATAGAAAATAAATTTTAATAGTGTAAATAAGAAAAAAATGTTTTATTTAAAAAAAGCGTGGGGTGCTTTTTAGGATATTATCGAAATGATAATCCTTCTTCTCATATCTGTCAATGAAATATTTATAACTATTGACTCATGCACCCCACGATTTTTTTGAAATAAAACACGTGTTTCTTATTTACACTATTAAAATTTATTTTTTATTTTTTAGTTTGGTTTTCTATATAAAGCGTGTTATTTAGTTTTTTTTAAACTATTATTTATTTTTAGGTATAACATTAATAAATGATTACTTAAGTGATGGTTTAAACCATCAAATAATATAATGTTTTGCTCAGTTACATATGTTGTTTCCTAATAATAAATAAAATGTGATACATAGTATGCAAAATAGCGCTTTTTGGCAGTCGGCAAATAAAATACAGCGAATATACCTCTAAGTAGATATTAGAATGAATGTTAAATGTTTTAGATTATAAAAATAAGTTACTATCCTAAACTTACAATATAATATAATAATATTATTCATTATATTACAAAAATACATATTAATATTATGTTATATTGTGCTAATCAGCTTTGAATATCAATATCACAGACAATTTTAAATTGAATCTTGTCAAAATGGACAAGATCTCATTGGACTCGTTACAATCATGGATGCCATTACCGATTTAAAATTTAAGCTTTACATTTAATAACTTATGTATATTAATTCATTTAGGCTGTCGTTGTATGCAGATGCCATAACATAAGATCCATCCATATCCGACGGCCAAATTTTTGTAAATTAAACTTTAAATACACCTGAGTACACTACTCGTTAGTAAAGAGTTCTCTCCTCAGTTAATAAACATGGATTTTAGTTATTTTAGGCTTACTATAACTATCTGCACTCTATGGATTTGCACGCGTGGATAATTTTCTGGGATAAAAGTATCCTTTAGTGTACTGTAGCGTCTGTTGCATATACAAAAATCCATTAACTTCCGGCCAGACGTTTTGGAGTGAAGGCCTAGACTGTAAATATCTGTCAATGTACTCGCGCCTGATGCTAAAGTTCAGGGGCAGGTATTTCAGTTCTTTCTTTTAGTTTATGTATTTACTACTAGGCTGTACTGCATTGTACAGTGTCTCCACAGTCACTGATGTGACGATAGCTAGCTGCCAGTGGCACAGAGTAGGCAAAGTTAAACTTCTGGGAAAGTCTAATGCATTTGGACTCTCGTTAGTCTCGTTAGCTCTCGTTTAATTTGACATGTTATTAGCTTGCAACATGGTCAGTCAAACTACATTAGTTAGGTATCTATTACTAGAAGCAGCGCAAAACTTGGGCATCTACAAGACTTTTCTAATTAGTTAGTTATCGTACTCTAATAATAAAAATTGCTTTCAAAATATAGAGCTATCACTGTTAGTGTTCGCCTGGCCGAGCAGCCAACAAGCGAGTTATTGTTCGCCTGTTTAGACAGCAAAGATTCTGCGTGAACATTTTCAAGGCTTAGGCCCTGTAATCGTAGGTAGGTACTAGCGGCTGCCTTCACAATGTGAAGTATGAGGATTATAAGCGATGCTGTCTTATTTCAAAAACAGACGCAATTCAGTCAACGAGCCAGCGCATATCTTGCAAACTGAAACAGCACGGGGCTTGCGTGATTTTTTTTCAAGCTTTTTCAATGTTTCAGACCCAAAACACGTAAGTATATATAGAAATGAAGGCTGCCTTCATTATGTAGAGTAAGTATTAATATTATTATTTCTTATCATATGTTATTAGGGTTGTAATTTGGCTCCTGATGCGACGTCTGGTCACCGCAACAGGCACAGGACAGACAAAGAGTCGGCGCGTATCTTGCCAACTGAAGAAATTTAATTAAGATATTATGTAATACATTTTTAACAAGATAATTAATAAATTTATATTAAAATTCATTGAATTGAATGTACAAAAATATTTATGTTAAAAAAAAGGAATAATTTCACTTTTCCTGTTACTAAAGTTATAGTTCCGATTTCTTGACATTTGACAGGAGCTCCTGTCAAAAAAAGCCCTAAAAAACACAGACAGACAGACAGTCTGCTTGCTCAAGTTCATTAGGTCTAAGGCCTCGTTGTCAAATGTCAAGAAAAGCTTTCTAAACGTCCACGCCAGCGCCGTATACATACGGGGCGTGCGCGGACGTTTTTAAAAGTTTGCGTTGATAGGCTGCCTTTTTAATGTAGCATACCTAAGCATCAGGTTTTACATCTGAAGCGGCGTCTGTTTGCCGCAACATGCACACTGCACAGGGCTTGTGTTATACGTAAGTACTAAGTACCTAATATAAAGGCTCCCTTCACAATGTAGAGTAAGTATCAGGGCTGTAAGTCTGCGCCTGATGCGACGTCTGGTCGCCGCAACAGGCGCAGGGCAGTCAACGAGCGGGCGCGCGGCGTGCTACCCGGAGTAGGACGGGGCCGGCGCGGACGTCCTTGAACAGCCTGATAGCTTCACCGTGTGTCAGCCCTGCTGTGCCACGCCCGTTGACGGAGACAATCTCGTCACCTGAAAATAAAAATGTATATGAGCATTAAGGCCAGGCTCCAAGGTTGCATTTTCCCAGTCCCCACTCCCCTGCCACCTCCTCTGCACTCTGCCACCCGCTAGCCGCAATAAGCACTGAAATGCCTGCGTAACAAGGTTGAATATCGAGAGCGCTGTTTGAACACACAATTTAGCTCGGAACTAAATGACGTATGTCTCAAAAGTTATTTATTTTATTGGCAGGCTAAATAAACTATATTTTCTGGCTGTGAGATTTATTTTAGAGATAACACGTAAGCCGATGAGTAGAAAAAAGTAAATATTACTGAAAATAACGTAATTTTTGATAAGAAAATGTATCGAATGAAATTTTGTTAATCATGTTTTTGTCTTAGTCTTAGGGAGATAAAAATCTCAAAAACATGTATTTAAGTTTCACATTTATCGGGTTTGTGGTTGACTCAGCATATTTATGGAAAAAACCCTTAAAAAGCAGAGCCTGGTCTTAACTTTTATGTGCATTTTACAATCTAACGGCACCCTGTTCAGAACCTCAGCCCTGCAATAGTATATCTATATTTTATGATATACCAGGCAGAGTTATTTATATTGATTTCTGTGTCGTTATGTATAATTATAAACAAGCGAGCACTTTGGTGCACAGGGCATCAATTACTTTGCATCATTAATCAATCTGGTAAAAGTGTTAATTTGTTAATGTTTTTAGTGGCTCAGCTACTCGTGCTACTATAGTAGCACGCATTCGAGCGCTAAACCGGTTTATACCGTTAAAAATTAATTATCAAGAGAGATTATAGAGCCAATAATTATCTATAATTAATAATAATAATATATTCGGGGACAATTCACACCAATTTCTTAGCCCCAAACTATGATACCCTGTACTATGGGTACTAGATAACGGATAAACATACATAGATAGATAGATAGATACGAATATTACATCCATGAATTGGAAACAAACATTTCTGTTCATCACAAAAATGATTGCACCTTATGGGATTCGAATTAACCTTTTTTTTTTGTTTTACTGGTACGTGCCCCATTTATAAAGGAAGCAGTACAGTCTGCTTGCTCAAGTTCATTAGGTCTAATTGATTCAATGCGCCGACCTTTTCACCTACGTTACTGTATTTGACAAGGGCGCTAATAATCTTCAAGCAATTAACTTCGTTATACTGTTGTTATTATACTGCAGTAAATGTAGTGCAGCATCGATGTGATAATACCACCTTCAATGTTGTTCAGTAATTGTTTACGGTTTTTGTAGCGTAAGGCAGGTGCGTTAAACGGAGGTTATAATAGGCAGCTGGCATATAACCGACGCCAGGAATGCTCTGCACCTTTCCTTACATTAACGTAAAATTTTATGATTCAGAGAAGCTTATACTTTTTATAACAAAACTATAAACTTCTCTTCTTTTAACTCAACTTTTTTTTTTCTTCAAATGTTTTATTTGATGGAGAAAAGAAGACGATCAGAGACATCAGTATCTAAAGACAACCCTTTCATTACCCTTTCCTTTCATTACATGAGTACAACATAGTATGAAGAAGGCATATAATAAATTGCAGCAAGCAAAAATTTATATAACCCCCGACCCCCCACTCTTGCTAAGAAGCATCTTGATCACATCAGTTTTCAAACATAAAAACCGCATCAAAATAGGTCCATTCGTTTGGAAGCTGCGATTCTCACCCCCATCCCCCCCCCCCCCCCCATTAAAGCTAAGAACTATCTCGTTTACCTCAGCTTTGAAACATTAAAAACAGCAGCTAAATTGGTCCATTCGTTTGGAAGCTACGTCTCATCCCCCTTTACTCACCTCCCCCCTCTCCCCTTCATCACCCATATATCTAAAAAACCATCTCGATCACATCAGCTTTCAAACAGAAAAAAACGCATCAAAATTGGTCCATTCGTTTGGGAGCTACGATGCCACAAACACACACACACGCACACACACCCTACCCCTAAACTTATAACACCCGTCTCTTTGTTCGGAGGTTAAAAATATAATAACATGTAGTATGCACAATTTGACGTTCACTTAGAGCTGCGTCATCCCCACTCATAGATATTAATAGTCATACTCATCTATATAGATACGAGTATTAGTTAAAATCTATATGAATCCAATTTAGAATGGTTGTAATAACTACCTTCACGAAGTACAGATTCCGCCGCTTGTCCGTTATTAAATATAGTTTTCACAAAAATGCCCATATCTCCTCTTGGTGAGTCTTTACCGCCGACAATGCTGAACCCGAGACCTTTACCTCCAGCTGACTTTGTGAAGCGAACCTGAAAAGCACAATAAATTCCTTAAGATTGATTTCCTAAAATAAGGGTACCTTTTAGCTTGAAAATAACTTACCTCAAAAGTATGGGAGTCTCTAGGCTCAGAAGTAGGTGGTCTTTTGGTATTCTGCTGAATGGAAGAAGGCGGCGTGGGAGGAGGCCTCGCTGATCTCGGCGTGGAACTGACTCGCAGCTCAGCCACTCCATTTCTCAACTGGTTCATCGGTTCTTGACTAGCCCGAGATTGCGCACGCGGGAGTTTGTAAGGCTCTTCCCAAAGCCTCTGAACTGCTTCTGGGGGAAGGCGACTGTAACCATTTCGGTAAGGAATATCCAACTCCACATTCTCGCTATAAGGCCGTCGATTTCGACTGTCTGTGTTCTTTCTCCTTTCTGGGACATATTTGTAATCGACAACATCTCTACTCTCTTCGTCTTGTTGTATAAGAGGTGCACGTTCTCGCATTGTCTGAGCATTTTTATTTGCTCTGTATACGTTTGGTGAACTACACCGTCTTCTTAATGTGGCAGAAGACTGCGACTGCCTAGGCGGTGACGGTGAAGGTTGCTGCCGAACTGCCGTGGGACTTGGGACGTAGAAAGTTGATGGTTGTTGTGGTGGTGGCGCGAGGACATCGTGGGCAGATAGAGCTCGTCTCCGTAGTCCGCCGCCAAGTTTACCTAACGCTCGAAGTATGTCTGGAGCTCCACTAGTGACGCGAAGAGAGGCTGTCGTATAGACCTTGCCGCGATGTCTGAATGACAATTTCGACGGTGGAGCCGGAGAACAATGTGTTGGTGGCCTCGGAGGAGATGGAGAACACCTGACTGGACTGGGCTCGCGGTTCCCGGTGCCTGGCCGTAACCTTGAACAACGACGACGTAGTTTCCGCCATCTTTGTGATAAGTTGGCATTCCAGCCCTCCTCTGGAAAAAACAATTAAAATATCAATATTTTGAGGAAGTTTTCAAATCAATATTGAGTTGTTGATAATTGGAAACTCAACAGAATTTGGTCAATGACAAGTTGGTTTAGCTATTATAACATAAGGTAAACAAGGAAGTGCAAAGTTCTTAGTACATAATAGTTCAAATACAAAGGTGGCATAAATGTATAAAGATTTTTCACTACGTTGATTTAGTCAAGCCATAGCGCCACAAGTAACTACATGAGAGGCAAGGCACGAGGAGCTAGCTACGAAGTTTTTGCCTTAAGGGCATTCTTTACAGCAGTTGTGGTTGCTTGTAAAACCGCTTTCCGCCAAAAGGTCCAGAAAAATGATATTTCTTTTACCTTTCTTGTTGGTGTCAGCATCTGAGGCATAGTCATGAGCGCGGGGCGGGGGCTGCACAGGAGGAGACGCGGGCGCCGCAAAGCTGTGTCGCAGTGGCGTCATCCGCAGCAGGCGCGGCCGGTCACCGCCGCCGCGGCTGCCCCACGCTGGAGCACCCATGGCTGCTTGATGATCTGAAATATTTTAATTTGGAATTTACCTCTAGTTTCGTAACATCAAGAATTGTCAAGTAGATGAATGCTTATCATCAGGATCCTTGTGATACTATTCACATGTTGTGTTAGTTTTTTATGGCTTTTTTAAATTAGTGCCCCGCGGTTTCACCCGTGTGAATTGATGATGATAATTATGATAATAAAACAGCGCTCTAACAAACATACTAACATACACAAACTTTCGCATTCATTATTTATGCCACTCCCGTTACCCCTAATAGGGTACATACCTGTCACTTTGATACCAGTCACTTTGACACCTATCACTTTGACACCTATCACTTTGACACTTGTCACTTTGACACCTGTCACTTTGATATAGAAGTGGCAATTCATATAAAAAATGCAATAATTATTTTTCCTAAATCGGGATCAAAAGTAGCTTATGTGTTAATCCAGGATATAAGTTGTCCTGTTACCAAATTTCATCCAAATCCGCAAACATACACTCACACATACAAATTTTCGCCTGTATAATATTAAGTGTGATTCTAATTTGTATGTGTTTAATATGAGTGATATCATTTAATTATGTAATGCTAATGTTACTTATTGATGTAATAGGGTAATAACCGATTCAATTTAATAAATAAAACTATTAAATAATATTACTCCACATCACATACCTACCTAGTTATAGTTACTAATATTAGGTAGCTGCATATTTATTAACATATGCTGTGTATGTGAAAGGGCGAGTCTGCGCGCGTGTGTTTGTGTGTGTTAGTTTGTGTGTGCAATAAATAGGGTACTAAATAAGACAGAGTTTTTTTAAATACAATAGTGAGGAAGGTTGTTCGCCTGATAGTAAGCTCCATGCTTGTCTATAACAACTGCACTGCAGATCTTCTTGCGCGACACTTGCATGGGGCTAGGATAGGGTAACACCTACTCGCACATATATGCTTATGACTTGATAACAAGCACAACAAAAAAATATTATATAGCCCCCCCGACCCCCTCCCCCATTATAACTAAGAAGAATCGCGATCCCATCAGTTTTCAAACATAAAAACCGTATCAATATCGGTTCATTCGTTTTAGAACTACGATCCTCATCCCCATACCTCCCCCCCCCCTCTATTATAGCTAAGAACCATCTCGATCACACCAGTTTTCAAACATAAAAAACTACATCAAAATTGGTCCATTCGTTTGGAAGCTACGATTCTCACCCTTCTTCCCCCCATCCCTCCTTCCCCCCATTATAGCTAAGAACCATCTCGTTTACCCTAGCTTTCAAACATTAAAAACCGCAGCAACATCGGTCCATTCGTTTGGAAGCTACAATTCTCACCCCCTTTTCTCACCTCCCCCCTCTCCTTCCCCTTTATATCTAAGAACCATCTCGATCACATCAGCTTTCAAACAGAAAAAAACGCATCAAAATCGGTCTATTCGATTAGGAGCTATGATGGCACAGACAGACACACACACACACACACCCACCCTCGCACACACACACACACACACCCTCGCGCACACACACACACACACACACACACACACACACCCTCGCACACACAAGTTGAAGTGGTAATGGGCAGGCCATATAGACACACCCTAAACTTATAACACCCGTCTCTTTGTTCCTCTGTCATCGTAATACTAGGCATCAACAATCTACGTCTAAAAAATTGGTATCTAAGCATTTCCAGAGTACTATCTTCTTCTTCTTCTTCTTCTTCACATGATGGCTTTTAAACATTGCTTGATGTCATGTTATTAATATAGTTGCCCCATATTATTTTTAAATATGTAGGTGTGAGACAGTAGTCTATGATCTTTAATAACAACAACGATGTAAACAAGAAACTAGGTTAATTATCGAGATCGTTTGCGTTGCTCTACCATAACCAACTAACAAGGTAGTACTACCGCATTACGCATCTAACCAAACAGAGAAACAACGTGTCCTATGTACTTACTTCCACTATGACGTAATTTATAGAACATACCGATAAATTCATATAGTTATGCCCATTTCTTCCAAAAAAATATTCTATGTTGGGAACGATATTATCGAAGCTGTTGATCACTATGTCTACTTAGGTCAGACGATTCAACTGGGTAGATCCAACTTCGACAAAGAGGTCAACCGACGCAAAACAACTAGGATGGGCAGCGTTCGGGAAATTACGCCATATCTTCTCATCACAGATACCACAGTGCCTCAAGACCAGTGCCGGATTAAGCAAGCGCGAGGCCCGTAGCAATTTTTTCCGATTTTCGATATCGCTCATGGTTATTGAGTTTTTATCAAAAAGCTACTGAGACCCTTTTGTTTGTTTATGTTTATTGTAAATAACAAATTAAAATTTTGAATATCAGAAAAAAAAACGTCTTTCTCAAAATTAGATTTCGCATCAAATGAGCTATCGCTCATATTTTTGCCACAATTCTAACATTTTTTCGCAGGAAACTCACTTCTCCAGAAGAACACTTGTGGCTCTCCTCGCTAAAAAATTTGCCAAAAGTAAAAATAAAATAAAAATAAAGATAATAATAATTGGCCGGGTTTCAAAATATGTTTTTTAGATTTTAACATACATTTTTTTATAAAAATACAATTTGATGTTTACATACAATGTACCCTAATAATGATTACTATTCTACCATTAAAAACTATTATTTTATCTCCGTGTGGAAAGATATAATAATCTAGTAAAATATAATTCTCAGAATCACTCCTATCTCTTCTATATTATCTCCTGTGTCTCTTGAGGTTTTAGAATTAATTATTTTATTGAATTATCTACGACACTGCGAACACATTACTTAATAACACGAAAACGAAATTTTTGGAGCTATTTCTGGTACATTATGAGAATGAGGAAACAATAGTACTTTTTATTGAAGGCCCGAGTAGCAAGAACGAAAATGTTTGAAAAAACACTGAGTTGCATTACACTATTATAATGCAGGTCAGTGGAAACAGACAATATTAACAACAAGGCGCGAGGGTAGCAAGCGTGATAATTTAAAGCTACTTCTAGAAGCGTTTGTTAAAAACTTATGTAAGGAAAACAAAGGATCTTTTAAGTGCTCAATAAATCTGCCGTATGTCGTCATGCGACATAGAAATATAATAATAGCGCGAGAGCAGCGAGTGCGAAATTTTTGAGTATTTTCTACAAAGTGTTTAAGAAGAAATATAAGAAATTGGAGATACAAAATTGACAAATAAAGTTATTAAAAGTGAGTATACCTCTCCCCATAAACATTAAATCAGGAGCTATTAAAAAAAGATAAAAAAGCATGAATATATTAAAAAATAATTAATATATTTTTATTATTTTAATATTTTTGATTATATTTAAAAAAGTATTTGTAAGTACCAGGAGAGCAGAAACACTAAAGAAGTTGGAGATATGACATTGAAAAATACAGATATTAAAAGTGACTATACCTCCCCATGAACATTAAATGGAGTGAATATATTTAAAAAAAAAACAAAGTACCAGGAGTGCAGAAAGACTTAAGAAGTTGGAGATATTACATTGACAAATAAAGTTATTATTAGAAGTGAGTACACCTCCCCATGAATTTAAATATTGTGATTATATTTAAAAAAAAAAAGCATTTTGAAGTATGTACCAAGAGAGCAGAAACACTTAAGAAGTTGGAGATATGACATTGAAAAATAAAGTTATTAAAAGTGAGTATACCTCCTCGAGAGTGTAGTAGCCGAAGAATGGGCTCAGTGGCGTGCTTTGAGAGAGGCCTATGTCCAGCAGTGGACTGACACGGGCTGATGATGATGATGATGATGATGATGATGATGATGATGATACCTCCCCAGGAACGTTAAATAGTGTGATTATATTTAAATAAAAGTATTTCAAAGTACCAGGAGAGCAGAAACACTTAAGAAGTTTTATCATCATTAATATATATTTGCAAATTATTTATCAAAGTGACATGGCGGGGGTGGAAGTTGAGGGTTGTTGGTAGAGGTTTTAAAGGGGACGGAGCCAGGGGGAGGAGGATGGCAAAATAAGGAAGAAAATGGAAGCTTTGAAGGAGCTTTCAAAATGATAAGTGTCAAAGTGACAGGTGTCAAAGTAGCAGGTGTCAAAGTGAAACTAGGGATGCAAAAAAGAGGGATTTTAAAAATGTCTTTTTTAATGTGGTGAGAGTGGCAAAGATTGACCGCGGGCGAAGCTGCGGGGCGCAGCTAGTTTAAAAAAAATAATATTGTTAGCTGTTGTTCGCGGCTTTGCTTGCATCCACCCGATAATTTGAAATAATTTATACTGAATAATTTAAATAAATTATACGATCCAAAACTAAAACCCGACTTAGTTGGTTTAGTACTGGTAAATTTATATCGCACTTTTACGACTTTTACTTAAAAATTTCAAATTTTTAAAACGTTATAAAATTCTTGTTGGTGTCTTTTTAGTCCACTATTTCGCTAGTCGGGTTCTAGTATTTGAAATTATATTTTATTAATAATTATAGAAATAAAATTCTACGTGATTGTTTCAAACTCCAACATCGAGCACAATATAAACAAAACAAGGCTTTTCAAGCGAAGTGGTGAAACCTAATAGGATCGGGTAGGGTGGGGTCTTAATTTACGATTTTATATGACATGGCATCCCTATCTCGCGGGATTGTTTGCTCCTCCTGGGTTTCCCAGGATATTAAACTACAATATAGCCCTACAATTGCAAATCAAATGCGAGCCAATGAGGCATCTCGATTGGAGTCATGCGGATTGGAATTATACACCAAGCTCCAATTTATGAACTGTTAAGTTAGCATTATACACATAAATTGCAAGTTCGTGTGTATGCAGCGTTAACCAAAGACACGCAGGAACTTTTTCCTACATAAAAATGAACAGTTCGCACTTAAATAGTTACTTGAGTACCCTCTTAGCTTAAATTTAAGTGTCTATGAGTTATTTACTTGAATCTATCTTCTACTATCTATACTATAATAAAACTGTAACTGGGCTAAATCTGTACATTAAATACTTTTTGAAAATTTTGATTGGGATAATTTTCAAAATCGATATGAGGTGCAAAAAGGTTATTTTTTTATTTTTTGTCTGTCTGTCTGTCTGTCTGTCTCTTTGAACACGCATCACGCTGAAACTACCAGACAGATTTTGATACAACTTGGCACAATCATAGCTGATGTTATGGATTAACGTTTAGAATACTTTTTATCCCGAAAAAATAAAGGGTTCCCGCAGGATAAGAGTTGAAAGTTATTTAAAAGAACACGTATCACGCTGAAACTACGGGACGGATTTTGATGTAACAGAGCATAGTCAAAGTTTATATTATCTGTTAAAATATAGAATACTTTTACTCCCGAAAAAATACGAAAAAGGCTGTACAAAGAAGATAATTAAGGTTGTAACACTACATAATTTACCAGCATCAACAACTCCAGCGCATAAACCAAACACATCAAAGTTCTGCCTCCGATTTAACTAGATGGCGCTGATTGACCTTCAAACACGCAAGCATTTCATTCACTGCAACCAAGCATCCCGCTAAATTCAAGTCTGTAATTTTTTCGAATTCGGCTCACACTAGCTTTAGCGCTTTGCCTCAGCACGAATTGCCTACTGTCCGGTTGATATCAAATTACTCTGCGCATATCTACACACACATATGTATGTATATCTATACATACATACAGATCAACCTATTCTGAATATACGTAACTTATACGAATTACATATTTTCTTCGCTTCATCTGCACGCTGCACGTCATTCGTTTACCGCCCGTTGCACTACGAAGCCTTACCAGTGCCCTATTTTATAAAGCGACAAATCATAATAAAACTACAAATGTCAGTCAAATACGCCAAACCTGCGTTTCATATAACAAGCAATCACGACAGGACTGATGATTATCAGTCATATTGCATTTCATAATGCCAGTCATAGTAGTGTGACGGCTGTCACAATTGTCACGACAATTCTACAAATCGTGGTATTTTTTAAGCAACTACCGTTTCATAAAACGTTTTTCTATTGCCATTTGTTAGACAATTGTCTGTTGACTGCCGGCCACTACTATTGTTTTATGAAACACATTTAGTAATATTTTGACAATTCATTGAATGAATTTTCGGGTTTTTATGAAACGCATTTCGGTAGTTTGACTGTAATTTGTCGATTGACACTTGTCAGTCTACTATAGTTTTATGAAATAGGGCCCAGGTTTTATTTAAAAACTGGGGTACTTGGTATCATAGGCTTTGCACGCACTGCCTTGCGGTGGAACGCGGTGTGTTTATTCTAACCTTTATTTCATATTGTATTATATGCGTTTATTTCATCGCAATACGTGCACTTCTATGACACTCCGTACTTTACAGAATATGCGTTATAAAAATGCGCGTTAGCCTGATTCCGATGATTAGATGCCGAGCAATCGATAAAAAACTATTTGACCTGAACGAATTTTAAAGAAATGTAGTATAATATTTTACTTTGTAGGTACTTTTGGTCCTGGAATAACACGTGTGGGCTACTTTTAAATGAAATGACCACGCGGGCAAAGCCGCGGGCACAGCTAGTAATTAATAATAATATTCGGGTCAATTCACACAATTACCTAGCCCCAAACTAGGATACCATAGCACTATGGCACTATAGGTACTAGACAACTGACAAACATACATACTTACGAATACTACATCCATGACTCGGAAGCAAACATTTCTGCTCATCACAAAAATGATTGCCCTTGCGGAATTCGAACCCACGACCGCTGACTAGTCAGAGTCACTAACCATTTGCCCAGCCGGTCTTCTACGTGAACTATTTATAACAGGACAAAATATGGGATTGCCATCTTTCCACATCGTCGATTTTCTGTCACGCTTGTTTTTTCGCCGGCTTTTACCAGTGCCAATGTAGCAGCTTTTTTTTGAACCGTGTGGTCTGACGCGTGACGATGGTAAAAGACCTGACAGTATGACCCTTGGAAGATGAGGTGGCCTCTGAGGTGTATCTGTGAGACACTACTTGCATCGACAAACTGGCACCGTCACATCTTTCAGAGACACAGAAAATGGTTAGCTTCGCGACTACTTCGGCAAGAAGCTTAAATGAGGAAAATATGCCAACCTCGGTAGTTATCATAATCACCATCATCATCATCATCATCAGCCTATACTTGTCCACTGCTGGACGTAGTGTTACATATTAAGAGCCGTTTGGTGAAATTACGACCTTGGCGTGGGGACGCGGGAGCTTATAGTATTTTCAAAAACTTATCTGAGCACCTAAAGTCGATGTGACACGTGACCATAATGCTGGTACCTGTTTCGCTGATCAAACTAGCATTGCAGTTCAGCGGGGCAATGCTTCCAACTAGTTGGGTACGCTGCCAGCTCGTAGAGGGCTTGAACATTTGGGCTACCTGTGAGCCAGTAATGGCTTTGTCAGAATGTTTTATGTAGGGGTTAGTTAGTTGTATTTTGTAGTATTTAGTACATGATATATGTATTGAATAAGTGAAAAATCCCCTATTTTATTCATTTTGAAAAGCACATCATGGATAAATATTGGGTAAGTACCTACCGTTCTCATCGTAATTTAATTATTTACCTTAGATTATGCTCTACCCTCGTTACACTATGACCGTGTTAATTAAAGGTTATAGGTAGGTATACAGCTAAAATACTAGTATAAACTCAAACTGGTACTACAATCACTATTTAACTAGTGGTATGTGAGCTGTGTAGACCTCGAGCGTAAAAACTTTTTTGCAAACATTCTAGCAGTGCACAGTAGCGCAATCTAATTACCTTATTGTAAAACTAACATTAATAACCAAGGTGCTCCGTCAATCCCTACCCAGTAGGTGAAGGGCTGATTCTACTGGAAGAAACCTACAAGCGAGAAATTTACTGCATTTTGAGAAGATATTCTGCTCATCACGCCGAATATCCTCATCAGATCTTCACCACATTTTTATGAGACCAATTTAATGTTACTTACTACCTTTCAAATAAAAAATGAACCATCGAAATCGGATCTAATAAGGCGGAGATATGCAGTAGCCCCGTTTTTGCCCCTTTTTTGGGATAAGTACCCCCAGTCAAAAATCCCCGACAAAATAAAAAATCCCTTAAAAATTCTAAAAAATCGTTTAACCTGTATACTGTTTCGTCTAGAATGGTTGAGAAATTCGAACTGTAGAGGAGAACAGATATCGGGACATACGAAATAATTTTTTGCCCAAGCTAAAACGGACACGCTTCGCTCGCGCTTCGCGCTCGCTCGGTCAAATTGTATATAATAGGTATAAGTTCTTTTTTATGTTGGACTATTTTCTGAAAGTTTACAAAGTGGTCATGCATAACACACATCAAGTTACTTAAGTGTATTTTAGGTTGACTGTATGAATGTAGCAGTCATAACAACATAATTTACCGAGTTTAATACACCCAAGATATCACGCATCGCTAAATATAGTTACCACTTGTGCTTATTAGAAGCTGGATGTTATAATTAGATATGACTTTATAACCACTTAGATGTGAGAGCAGCCACCATAGTACGAGAGCTACCGTCTATACTGCCCAAGGGTTTTACTTCAGCTATATTGTAACAATAGAGAAGTTTTGTTTGTTTGAAGTAGTGAGGCTAAGTTAGCGTGACGGGCGCGCTGCGACTATGTCATAATGTACCTACATATTCATGCAGAGCGACAAAGCGCCCGTTCGTAAAGACGTGTAGGAAAATCATCCGTATTGTAATAGTTATTGATTTATTGTATTTTATAAAAGTATCAGATGTAATAGAATGTTATTTCAATGCACCGCCGTCTACTCCTTATTCTTCCTTTACTATTCATCCAAAGGTTGTCTGGAAGAGTTCGCTCTTAGCAATAAGACCGCCCATTGTACATATTTAAAATAAATGTTTTATGTGTAATAATATATTTTTAGGTACAATAAAGTATTATCTATCTATATATCTATCTATCTATCTATCTATCTATCTATATGTCTATCTATCTACCTTAATAATGTACTAATGGCGTTGATAGCTTTAGTTTTCAGAATGAATTATTATATTATTTGTGCAATTCGTACGTCAACTAAGACAATATATCGTTCGAATATGAAACAGGCGACACCATAGGTTTCATACACAATTTGGTTCACAGCCTTTCGGTCCTTTCCCACTTCACTTATAATGTAACTATGCATACCTATCTACCTATCCTAAGGGCAGTGCTACTGCCATCACAGAATAAAGAAATAGTACTGCTGTTACTGGAAAAGTGATTACGAATAAATAGGTGAGTACTTAATAATGTCATCGATTCAATATGTAAAACAGGTAAAATATTAAAATTGATGACGTCAGGTATTGTTAGGTTTGTACAAGGTTTCATATAGTATCATGTTATTCTACAGAGACATATTTAACATTTCCATGTTAATTCATTGCCTATTTGCATATTTTTTCCCCTTTCATATTTGCCGTTTTATAAATTTAAAATATTCGTCGCTGAAACTAACTCGTTTTTTGAAAATAATTTAGGCTCTCATGATCTTAATGGTATTATATCCTTTGAATATAACAGCCTCGATCTCGATGAGACATGAGTTAATCATACCAGTAGCTATTATATCACAATGCAGTTCCTAATTAATACCAGCGTTTGAATGCGTTATGGCGCGGCTTGCCGTTTGCTCAGATGATGTAGATCACAAACATTGACCAGAGAGGTAACACCCACACTGCGCGTTGCATAGTTTCAGTCAGTGACCAAGATCGTATTTGTGACAAAATAGTATAATAGGTAAGCGGGGATAGCCGAGCCGTAACAGTTCAAAACCTCGGCCTTGCCTATGATTTGTACTAATAAATGATGCGCGGATTTAGCCATCCCTCAAAAATCGGCGAAATAAACCATCCTGGGGGAAACCGACACTCATGGAAAACGGTTAAACTAGTTCACAAATTTAAGGTCGTTCAGCGAGCTATGGAGAGAGCTATGCTTGGAGTTTCTTCGAAGGACAAGATTTCTAATGAAGATATCCGATGGAGACCCAAGGTGACCGACATAGCTCTTAGGATGAGCAGGCTAAAGTGGCTGTGGGTTGGTCACATTTCCAGAAGAACCGATAACTGTTGGGGTAGACGAGTTCATGAGAGGAGACCATGTTTAGGCAATAGTAGTGTAGGACGTCCTGTGGCCAGATGGAGGGATGACCTGCGAAAAGCGGCAGGAAGAGAATGGATGAGTGGTGGAGGGGAGCAGAAGACCAAGCTCATTGGCGTGTATTAGGAGAGGCCTAATAAATGCCTAGATCACGCAGTGGACAGATATAGGCTGATGATGAGGGAATTTTTAACACCTGACATCAACGAAACCGCACTTAGCCTGCGTGATGGATTAGGTTCGCTCAAACCAACGCGTCCAGCTTGCGGTCGCGGTGGCATGCATGGTAGCGATCAGTTACTGCAATTGTACTTGTAACGACGTGTGTCTATACTATCTTTCTCTGAGAGAAAGCCAATGTACCAACAATTAAAACGAAATTTTAAGTAATTTTTATAATATGTTTTTCAGGCAACTATGCATTAATAAATATTAATAAATATTGTGTTATTAAAATTATAACTATGTTAGGTTTCCTACTGGCCCCAAACTAGGACACCCTTTTTCCAGTTATCCAAAAATTTACCTAGCACTGATCTGAACATGTTCTGCGAATCTCTGTGGACAGTAATAATAATTTATAAGTGTTAATAACAATTCAAAAATTAACGAAATTAAATATTGATACAAATTTAATGTAAGAATAAAATTAATGAATAATATTACCCATACGTTACATTATAAAAAAGAGACATCCACAACTTTAGGAATACTAAATAGCTACATACAAAATTGCATTACATCCAATATAAATTACAATTAAATTAAATTTATTACCAGCCTTGTAAAAAAACATTAAAGATGTTGATGTACAACAAGTAGCTAAATCGCGTTTGGATTAGAGTTTTATAAGCAGTAGTACCAAACCGTACTGTACTTATATATTACTTGTCCCTCTAGATAAGAGCGTATGAAATTAAATTGTATAGCTAGCCAATTTCATAGAATAGTCGGGTATTTTATTTTTATGTTAGAGCTTGTGTCTACACAACATATAGGGCTATAGGAAAATACCTCATAATGAATATAACAGTGCGATCGAAGGCTCAATTATCAAAAATAAGACCTTTATCGCTGAAAGAAAGCTTTTTGTATCGCTCTTACGCACTGGTTTCCACTGCGCCGCGTGGGTTATGTATGGTCGGCAAACAACGATCAACGACGTCCGGTGACCGAAGCCCTGCGCAAGGCTTGTACCACTACGGCTAGTTCTGACCTAGATAAAGGAAGACGTAGTATGTAGGAATGTATTTAACGTTACGACTTACAGCTGTGGCTACTGGCTTAACATTCCAAGCCTTTTCCAGTAGGGAAGGTCCAGTTACTCATAGGTAGTGCTAACTTCATGGTTTTACTTAGAAGGCAGTGCGCTACAGTCTAACAAGATTCCTTTCAAATAGGAAAGAGCTCTAGCGTGTCTTATTGATATCACTTTCTAATGGGTATTTTTCTTATTTTGCGTTAAAGCGGTTCATATTCCATTCATTGATAGTTATATCATCGCCTTGAGATTACATATTATTATTACAACACTAATCTACAGATTAATCAGTCCAGTACCGGCCATTTTTATAACAATAGAATAACAAGGTAAGGTGTGATGCCGGGCATGTCAGCTCCATATTTGAAGAACGAATAATTTAAACAGTAAATTTCTTAACTGAATGGACCTGGTAAATTACTGAGAAAGAACGTTTAACCGTACCTACCCTTGGCAAAGTCTGTCGAGATATAAATAGATAGGTTAAGATAAACAAAGTAAATATATATTTTTTATTTTTCTACTGCTGCATTATTTTATTTACTTATTATAAGATATTAATAGTATGTTATTTTAATTATATCCTTATATGAATCAATCGGTGCGTGTCCGAATGCGCTTGCGCAGGCACCAGAACCGTCCCGGATATCCGCTTAAGCGGACTTACTCCTCATTCATATTAAGCAGCACAAATAAGCATTGAGACATTTTGAAAAAAAAGCTTTTATTTAACTTCACTTGTATGTATCTATGTATGTATCGATGTATCTATGTTCCTAGAATCTTGCGATTCAAATTTCGAGCACTTCCCTATTAGCTATCCGTCTGAAACTTTCAGGGTAGCTCACAAAACCATGACAACTAAAAGAAATAAAAAAATTAAACAAAAATTATAAGAGAAAAGGAAAAGCATAGAAGAAAAAAAGAACTTAAAAACGTAAAAGTTACAATGCAACAAAAAAAGACCCCCAAACCAATTTTTTTCCTTTTTTTTTTATTATTCTTATTTTATTTAACTACTAGTTGAAACTCGTGTTTTCTCCCGCGTGGTTAATAATCACAAGCTGCGGATGTGTGAGTTACGTTACGTTTCTGCAGGAACCGTACAATTATCCGATGAAAAGTACCCATCCTATCAGGACATAAAGTATCTTAATACCAGATTTCATCAAAATCCCTTCAACTGTTTCAGCGCTGTTCAAACACACACACACACACACACACACAAAGTTTAGCGTTTATATTTATAATACAAATATAAAAGGAAGTAGGATGCGCATCTGTGCTCGTTGAAACTATAACTTATTCTTTTGAGTAAGATTCCACGGCCAAATTAAAACTGACTATCTGCTACTAAGGTTCCACATGTTCTTAACAATTCTTACCAGCGCTTTTCATCAAGTGTGAAACGGATTTACCTCGCATTAACATTTTGTGCGTAGGTTCTAAATACGAGCGTTGTGAATTATTATTGCCCAAGCATGACCGTTTACGTGCCGTATGTTTGTTCAATGTCACGAGAAAAATACTTTAGTTAGATTTAAGTGGCGTGTAATGACATTTATGAGTCGGATAAAACGAAGAGTTCACTCTGCAAATAGCCTTCAAATCAAGACTTGATTCGTACTAAGCTTCTTATCATCAATTAATTAGATAATTATTAAAGTTGTTTATTAGTATAACTGTTATTTGTAATATTGGATATTTTTGAGATCAGTTTCACCTGCTGTGCGAGATACGCATAATATACATAAGCGTCAATCGGGCATGTGTTTTTTTTGTCGTGGTAATTTTTCGATGATGAAAATTACACTCAACAGAATTTACTTTAAACAGTTCATCAAATTCGGTACCGTCATTTTGATGTGAAACTACCACAAACTAACAAAATAACAACAACACAACAAGTAGACAACATTCACTTCAATCGTAGATCATCAGAAAAGATTCTGTCAAATTTATACAATAAATTCATTTCGTTTCATTAAGTTTTTCGTGTTTTTTACCGTAAACAATAGTTTTGAATTATCTGCTCTATTCCCTATGGAATGAAGTCGCTTTTCCTATGTCAATTTTAACTATCTTTTCAAAATAAATAATAGTAGGTATGTCATCTAAACAGTCATGCAAACGAACGGTGGTCGAAAATATTTGAGAACGCTAATTTCGCCCACAAATCTCCAAACTGAACAGCAAATGTGCTCATTTTTGTTCACCCCAGATTTATGCGTTTTTTTCCCAATTTTAGGGCAAATAAATATTTTTGCAGAATATTTGGGGATACTAATTTTGTAAAAAAACGCATAAATACATACTTACATGTTTTAATAAGTATTTTTATTTTCTAGTCTCATAACATTATGATTTTAATTAACCGATGAACTTTTACGAAAAAAAAACAAATTTGATTTAAACCAATGTTTGTAATAAAAAAAACACTTGATTTATATAATTGATTTAAGTCATGGTTTAAATCAAATGATTTAAATCAATCAACCCTGCATTGTAATGCATTTATGCCACAAATTTGGTAATTTTGCGTAAAAATAGCTGCTATAAGCTACCGATGGTACATTTGCAGCATGAAAGAAGAATACCTAATGACCGACACTTATTTCACCCCAAAGGTTCAGAGCGGGATTAATGAATCCTTAGGGAGTTCGTTGTGGACATTGGCGAGTAATTAAATTCCCAATTTCCAGAACCAGCCCTGAGGGCGATCTTTATTGCCGATTACCCTGTCTGCAGTGTTATGAAAACAAGGGGAACTCAAACTCTATCTGTAAATTTACTTCTGCAACCAATTAGGCAAACGTAGTGTAGGACGCCCTCCGGCCAGATGGAGTGACGATTTACGCAAAGTAGCTGGCTGTCATTACATGAGAAAAGCCGAAGATCGCCCTCAGTGGCGCGCATTAGGAGAGGCCTATGTCCAGCAGTGGACTAATGCAGGCTGTTGATGATGATGATGAACCAATTAGGAACTCATTTGTCTTGAAAAATACGAGTTATTCGCGTTATGCCTGAAATATGTTCGGCCAAATCGGTCAATAGAAAAAAAAACATCGATTCGGCCGACGGTATTTTTTTCGTAGATAATGACTTGTGTTAGTAACAACAGAATAGTAGTAGTAGTTTGCAACAGAATTATCATTTTCTTAAAACAATTTATCTTTCAATTTAACAGCATGTTAACGAGATCTCCAAGCTAATGCGCTGGACTTTTATTATAAATCACGTATCATTATAATATTAGTATTATTTCTTTACATCCAAAAGATTAGAAAGAATAGAAAATAGAAAGAATAGAAAAGCATTTATTTAACAAAACATAATTACAAAAAAATAATAATGTGATTCTACCTCCCACCCTAGGCGGACCTGTGTTGTGGGAGGTAGTCTCTTTCGAACAAAAAGTAGAAAATTAAAACAAATTTAATATAATAATATTTGAGTAACTTACTTATTTGAGTACACTTTAGAATATGTTTATAATATTATTTTTTTATTATTTTAACTGGAAAACATAGCTTTTAGCGATAAATCTGTCCATTTTACTTTAGTTTTAATATTCTTTCCCAGTTCTGAATATATTCTTGTATGCTGGTCCCTGACTCCAGGCAGGTATCTTCAAGCATAATATTTGAACGTATTCCCTTCTAGGATTTTTTAAATGCTATGTACTGTACAAGCGGTCTACAAGAACTTCGCGTGGCCTGGATGCTGGAAAGATCAACTTTAGAGCTTATCGGATATTCCTCTTAAGAAGAGAGAACTGCTGGATCTAGATCTGTTAAAAAACACAAGGTCCTTGGTGAGGTTCCTTGACATTATCCTCGGTAATCTCGGTAATCTCGTTTGAGCTCAGTGCCACGTAAATACTTCATGTTTTATATTCTATGACTTGAGTCAAACATGGAATTTACCTAAATAGGTAAAAGTAAACGATTGTAACTACAGAGCAAGAATCGCTTGTGATGTTTCCATTGCAAGATTAATTTCCCAATGAAAAGAACGCAAGTCAAGATAATAATATCAGATTAGGTAATCTCCCCGGAGCGGAAGTAACGCCAACCATTCATCGATGCAGCGAACATACAGACTGGTCAGTCCCGACAGGTCAGATTGCATTTTCATCGTAGCGTAAATACGCTTTTTCAAGATGTGAAAACATAAGAAAACTGAAACTTCATCCAATGAAAAAAACCTGGCTATAATGTATTGCAGAAGGAAATAGTCGTCATCATATCTACAGGCGAACACCACCTGCTTTCTTGATATCCCAATTCATCGATGCAGCGAAATGTCTCAGACTGGTCAGTCCCGCCAGGTCAGATTGCATTCTCATCGTAGCGTAAAATAATACGCTTTTTCAAGATCATCATCATATCTACAGGCGAACACCGCCTGCTATCTTGATATCCCAATATATATATTTTGGAACGTTTATTTTACACACTTATACATATTTGCCCATGTACCTATGCCAAAAAGTCTCTCTCATGTAAGAAATTATGCAATTAATTTCTCACTCCCATTACTAACCAACACCGACTTTACACACAAAAACATTCGCGGTCAAAATCCAGTAGCTGATATTACAGACAACAATTGTTTTAATTTCACTATAATCATACCAAAATTTCGCCAGTAAATGGTTATACCACTTTTACCAAAATAATTATAATTGATTGAATAGTCTAGCGGTTGTCGGAAACTGGCAATAATTTCGGGCAGTACCGTTGTGAGCCGAATTTGGCTGTGCCGAGTGGTCGATGATCTTCCGGTTGCCGGTCGTTGGGCTATGCAGGTTGGCTGCCGCTGCCTAATTCAACACCTACAGACTGACGGGAACGACAACTTTGTAAACGGAACGGATGTGCAAGGTATTAAAGTCGCTATTCAAACGGTATCGATGCAAACAACACAAGTGTTCTACGACTAGACTTCACTGGCTACAAAATAAAGTATCTAATTAGACATTTATTTATTTGCTAGTCATTTCTTTAGGTTAAAAGTACTTTATTATGTGCTACTCCAGGACCTACCACCACCACCAGGATACCAATATACCAACATTTGATAAAAATTCCTTCTGTCGTCAAAATTATTTTTATCGATTGCTCGGCTTCTACTCATCGGATTGAGATACTAAGTACCCAAGATAAACCCTAAGCTATCCAACAATGAAAACCGCATCGCAATCGGTCTAGTAGTTTTTACGTGATGCGCGAACAAACATACAGACAGACAAACAAACAGATAGACACGAATTTTCAAAATGTTATATTCTTGTTCAGTAGCTTATTTTAAGTACCCTAGAACTTTCTTTTTTGTATTATCTTTTGTGTACAGACTTATTCATTTCTTTATTATAAGTATGCATTACAATAGGCCTCATAAAGTAGAAAAAGAGTGAGTATAACTGGAGGAATAAACCAAACTACAAGGCTAATTGCAATGCAATTTTCACTGTTGGATAGCTTATGATTAGACTTAAAAACTGGTGTACTTGGTATCTCAATCCGATGAGTAAAAGTTGAGAAAACGATAAAAACCGATTTGACGTATGAACAAAATTAAATTTTATACATTATAAGGTACTTTTGGTCCTGGAACGCATATGTTACTTTTAATCCAGAGAAATGATGCAATAAAGTTCATTCATATTGTAGATTGATGTGGCTATCTTTAGACCGAACAACAAGACCGAAGGCTTGTTTTGACTTAATAATCCCACATGCTAAAGTTATTGCACAGATTGAGAACAAGGCTTCCTTAAATGAAAGCAAAGTTAATTAATAGTTTCTTCGATCTCTATATTTTGACATATTGAGTCTACTCCCACGGACTTCTCCTCGGACATGAGGTTCAGTTTTTGTCTTACTGATAAGTATTCGAGACAACAATGAATACAGATAAAAGAACTGTATAAAAACGTCTGTCTTCAATCTTATTATTTTTCTGATTGAAGATAAAATGTCGTAAGAAGTGTTGCTCTACTTCACTGAAATAATGTATTGTGAAATAACCTGAACTCTATGAAAAATCTCAAAGAGCAATTATATTGCAATGGTTATAAATCTGATTTGAAAACCAACATGGTACGCTATGCTCCAAATCCAACTGCAATTTTGTAACATGTGCCCGAAACGTGTCGTTATCAGAAACAGATATCATCAAAGCTTCGAAAGGGGCCGTGCGTATTGTTAGCCCTGCGGCCCCTTTTGAACTCAAGTGGACTCCTATTAAAGCTGGTCTCCATTAATTGTTCATTCCACAGCATTTCAAGTGGCTCCGACCATCAAAGGACTTTTGAAGCAAAAACTCCAAGCGTATCCGTTTACATTTACAATTAACGAAACGGACGGTGACTTAATTTGTAAAAAGTTTACAATGTTTTCTCGAGAAAGTAAAAAGGCTCTTATTTCTTTGACGTTGGCACATTGTTAACATTGAGTTTTATAACTCACCTCAGACCTAGTTCAACCAATTTCCTAGTATAGAGAAGTCGTTTACCCATAATATACTACATATTATTGTTTAAGAGAATTTACGGTGCGTATAACATAACTGCTCCGTGGCCATGTTCGCCCACACTTATTAACTAAACTCAGATTTATGCGTAACTTAGAGAGCGATAGTGGCACAATAGGGCCGAGGAATGTGACCCGGGGCTTGTTTGCTTATAAACTATAGCCGTGACTCCAGTATTAGCATACGACTGGCATTCAATTTCATTTCTACCAATGTATTACTTGATGAAAGGAATGACACCATTAAAGCTCTGCGGAGTTTTTTTGTACCGCAGATCGTCATCTTTGTTGAAGTTTCATTTTTCTGTTTTCTGTTATGTTTTTTTTTAACAGCAAAGCAAGGGAAGGGTAATGAGTTAAACAGTGTATGTATGTATATGTGTATGTGGTTATGTGGATGTTCCACCATAACGTCACCCCTATTAGTTCGATTATGTCAAACGATTTGTCAATCGATTCGTCTTCAGGTATAGAGTTTGGCTATTTTTTTCCCTACTACGGCAAGGCAAAATAAGGGTTATGTGTTCAAACTAAAAACTTGGTCAGTTTTGACAAGCGAGGTGTCAACCGATTTGTCTTCATTTATAGTGTCATAGTTATTTTTTAACCCGACTACATCACAGCAAAGGAAGGCATAACCCTTCTTTTTACACATAAGTGCTCAAACTCAAATCTTGGTCCGATTTTGAACTCTCTTCGTCGCAAGAGTGTCATAGGCAAATTTTTACCCAACCGTACTCGGGTTTTAGTTTTTGGACTTATGTCTAGTTTTTTTATTCATCCTCGGCCTTCACGCTTTAGAACAATATTAGAACATTGTGTTTTTTTTAGCAAACGGTCGCTTAACTGCGTTTATAAACGTCATATAGAGCTTCTCGTATTTTTTATGAACAAGTAGGCCGAATACGGTATTGCAATTGCAGATCTCTTCATAATAACATTGTTTACCATTGACTTAAGCAACAGCTGCTCTAGATCTGAACCCATCGAATGAATCTGGGAAATTACTTTGAGCTTCCTATTATGATGCTTCGTTCTTTATTATGTTTTATCTGGAGAAATCTGTGTGATCTGGTTTTGTTACTTTGTTCAAGTATGGAGGAAAATACTGCTAATTATATTCGGTTAGACATTTTTAATACCTACCTAGTTAGATTATAATAATAACACTAGCGATACATAAAATATAATGTTATGTTATAGGTAAAAGAATAACATTCACAATGTTTTTATGATTTAAGCAAGCTTAGCTTTCTGAAAATTATTAGATAATTAATGAATGAAATGAATAAGAATGAAATAAAAATGACATAGACAAGTCCACAATGTAAAAAGGTCATTATTGTTATATTGTGGATATTCGGTAGGAATTATAAATACTTGTGAAGTGTTCGTACCACTTCAGAGAGAACAATGGAATTAAAGTCAGAGTGAAACAACATCCTTAGGAGTGATGTCATCATTTTTAGGGCCGTTAGCTTTATTCATATTTATTATAATGCGCCAAAGCAATATTTATTACAAACATTTGCTTAATGCCGATTCATGAAACAATTCGTCCAAGCAGTTGGTAAATTTCGACTTCATGCATTTTGTGTAGCCTACTGTGTATTTTGTGTAGTATGTAGTTACATAAGACAGGTATTGAATATGAATAATATCATTAAAAAGTAAAGAACCCAAAATTCCAGACGGAGTATTTCAACACATACAAATAAGTATTTGGTGTTTACTTTATGAAAAATTAGGAACATTTTTTATTGTCTATTTTTTTATTGGTATCAGTGCTATGTTTATAAAATGTATATTATACGGATTTGGAGGAGATAAGTATAAAATTTTTGAGGCTTGAAAATGAGCCACATATCAGATTACCTACCTAGTGGATAAATTGACAAGAATTAGGAAAATAACATTATGAGCATATATCTTTAATTGAACTAAAGTTTACTGTGGACTGGACTGTGACTGGTGATAATCGTACGTAAAAATACCCTACGTGTGTATGTAGGACGAGTTTTGCAATGTAAAAGTCCAGTAAAAGTAGGTACGTCACTCATTCATATAGGCTGATATTTTGTTTGGAGTAAAGGCAGTAATGGGTCAAATTTTGCAAGCTAGATTTGAATGAATTTTCAGAGGATTTAAGTAGTTCCTCTTGAAATCTGTGAGAATTGTTAGTGGCTGTACATACCAATAAAAGGGTGTCAACTGTGACAAGCTCATGGTGAATAGCCAGCAGCAACATAAAACCCGTTAAAAATAATTCATTATGTGCTGGGTGAGGAGAGAGTAGGCGTAAATATTAGATCAACTAAAGTCAGTGTTAAAAAACTAAAACAGTATTTCTTGATTAATTGAATTGCTTTCCATGATCAATGTTTTTATTTAGATCGAACTATATCTCCATAGAGTTAAGAGTATGTGGTTGTTGCTGTCATGCATTACTTGGCGTGGGAGATCCGGAACTGTGAGGAACTGCGTGTGACGAACTGTTTGTCAAAGTACTTAGTTATTTACTTCCTTGTACAATCGTACTTGAAGATACTATGTTGGTACTTTGATTAAGATTATAATGGTAGAGTATGAACACAAAACCTACTTACTATGTGGAAAACGTTAAGGTAAGTCATTGCCAGTGGGAGCAAATCTTAAAATTATTACTAATTTAGTAAAAATTCAGAGGTGATTTGAATTATATTATGTTTTTTATCATAACATAATTATTATACATAATTAAACGTATACCTAATTCATTATGAAATGTTTTATATAATATACCTAATAATAAATAAGGAAAGTAGAGAAACTTGATACATTGTAATACGATGCAATGAGTCCAAGTAAAAGTACGAATATAAATGGTATGTAAAGTATATTACTTAGGTATCTTGGCACTGGAAGCGGATCTAAACAACATCTCTATTCGCGTGATGAAACATTAAAGATTACAAAGGAAGGCCCTCTCTAGAGGTGCCAAAGTTGCCATAGATCAAGGACTTATTTTAAATACCCGCGTCAAACGCAGGTGCTATTATTGTATAACCAAACAGTTGCTCAAACATTGAGCTCGAGATTATTATAAACATCATATTATCTGTTCGAGAATATACGAGTTGTTTTCATGAATTAATTCTACACCTACATGGTGATAAAAGTTATCCAAGTATATTCGTAAGTGGGTTTATTTATATGTTTTGCCACTGCTTCTCGATATCAAATTTTCAATAATATTTGGCAAACTGTTTGCCTGTCATCAGTAAAATTATGCTACTTGTTATGAAATTTTGGTGCATCAGAAAAACATAACTTAGCTAGTAGCTCAATAAATTTGTGAGTTTATTGAAATCTTACACCTACTTAATACCCAGAAGTTACTAATCTCTCACCCACACAGGTTTACCATAATTGGCGGCTCGATTGACTCTTTAATAATGAGCCCAGTTTCCATATTAGGAGAGAGCAAGGAGAGTCCCAAAACGAGGAGCCTCGATTTAAATATCAACGCGAAATTCACTCAAAATCATTCAAGTGAATGGCCCAGAATTGCTACGCCATCGGCTATTGTTCACATTTATCCGTTTTTAACTGCTTTCGTAACGGTTTTTTATGATTGCATTTTTATTTTAGCGCGCCGCAGATACTTTTTATACAATTTGAATGGATTAATCCATTTGTATCAGAATTTGCACGACAATGGATTTAATAACAATATGAGGTTTAATCGTCTAATGGATTGATGCAAGTCACAATAGGAACCGCAGCATGCATACGGTATAGGTAATAAACGGGGGTGTGGGATGAATGCACGCGCTGACGAAGCTTACAAACATCGTGATGGTGCAAAACTTGATAAAATAGACCCTAACTATATTTTATTAAGGGTATAAAAGATGCAGAGAAGTGTTGGTGCATTTGTCTGCTGGAGTGTGGCAACCGAGGCGAGGGTTCAAGGAATGAGGGGACGTAGAGCCATCGAATGTTGCTCTGATGCGTTTCTGCAAATATTGTTATACGAACGTTTATCAGTTTCCAGTTGACTGATTCCCTTTTAATGTTGAAAATTGAAATCCTAACAGAAAAGCAGCTAAAATAATATTGTAAATAAAAAAGAATTAGACCAATCAAATCTTTACATACCAACTTACATGACAACAATAAAAGTATCGAAATTAGAATTCAAGAAGTACGAGTACATGTTAGTATTTATCATTCAGCAGATTATTCATAACAGCTGATTTATTACTTATATAAACAAAATACATTCATTCTAATATATTCACTACCCACCTTCGTAGAGTTCATCAAATAGTTAAAGAATGGTAAAAAAACTTTAAAATAACATATTTTAAAATGGGGCCGTTAATTTAAAACAACAACAATGGCTTATCATGCTGACACACTTACCTCACAGACGCTTAATTCATCCAAGTCATTAACGAACTTCGAAAGCGAGACGTTAATTCAAATATCTCAGTCATTTTGAGTTTATCAGTAAAACGTTTAATATAATTATGATAAGTAACAAAGATCACTCTATTAATGCACTCTATTGAACCAGGTATCGATCGTGTCGTGACGTAACGAATGCACACACGATCACAAGCCGGCTGAGGCGCGGCACGGCACGTTCGTCTCAAGCGAATGTCGAATTAATACTAGCATAACCTCAAATTTACGCGCGCCGCTTGAGAAATTGTTTATGCTGTCTGTATACCCATAAATGGGGTACAGTTGTGAAGAGGAAGGGGATACACCATGGCTCTATGGGAGACAAAGACGGAGCGTTGTCAAAGGTGTATGATAGGGGAGCCGAGTGCAATAAACAAGCATACGATAGATACCCTATATTATCGTGCCTATAGCATCAACCTTTGTTATAGATCAACAAATAAATAACATTTAGGTCCACAAATATGCAGTTGAGAAACAACGCAACTAGTTATTGCATATGGTATTAATAATGAAATAGCAGTAAGCGAGGAACGCCAGTCTGCAAATAATCGTAAAGTAAACATTGATAAGATAAACGCAAGTTACAAAAACTTGAAATTTAAACAATTTTCTTATCGTATCTGATAACTTTTGAACTTCTTTTTTCTTGTTTGAAATCACACATCATCAAAAATTGATAAATGTGCAAAATTTAACTCGGTACCTATCTTAATTTTTTTCTAGTCTTCAGAAATATTAAAGCAAATTCCACGAGACGCAACGATCTTCACAGAGTATCAGTCACTTGTTAAACCCTAATACTTGAAAATGCAGACAGGTTAAAAAAAAAACTTTTACCGCGACAACATACAGTTGTGTACCTGCGTCTCCCTTGGGTTGGGAGTTGGGAGTTGGGATCCATTCCCATCCTATAGAAACCATTCAACCGTGAGGAATGAATGATTTTAAACAGCCGCAAACAACCTGTACCTGCTTTAAATTCTTCCCACTTAGTATTCTCTAACTTTTTACCTTATTGTTTGATGTTTATAGAACAAACTTTGTGGATAAGGAAAATTGTTTAAGTGTGGATTGAAGAAAAGGGTCTTGAGGTAGGATAAATGTTAGTATTAGTAGGCAGGTGTTAGTAATTTTATTGTTCGAAACATGATTAGACAAGGCCAAGGTTTGATGAACAGTGGGAGAGCCCACATATTTCGCAACTTCACTATAGTGTGGCGTCTGTTTGCAAGGCTGTCGCCGTCTGGTCTAGGGACATAATAATAGATCTATCGTCAATAGAACTTTCTTGATCAGACACTGTTTTAAGGTTCGGGGAAAATAACTACGAGTTAATCAACAGACGCCGCATTGGCTGTGAAGTTGTACTTTTAGACAAAAAGTGGATTATAAGACATCAGAAATTAACGTTGCTGTTGCGTTGTTGTTATTTACCTATGTAATACAATCAATTCCTCTAAGAGCGATAACTTCTCTTCAGCGCTTGTTTTCATTTATTCCAGGAATGTTATCGGTTCCTTGTAGGCATTCGTCCAATAGCAATTCACAAATTGACAGGTAATATTCGCATACGTTGTGGATCGCCTTGACCCGCCTGAACTGTGGAAGGCATTTGTCAAGCCGTAAGGTGAGGTAGGGTGGCCAGCGTTGTATTTTCCCTTGGAACATTACATAACCTAGGTTTTAAAAGTATTTTAAACTGCATGTCATTTAATACCTGACCTCTTTTTGGCTAGTTACACATCCAAATATGGAAAAACTTTCACGGATCGAAAATACTGTTACAGCTACCTACATAGTTGTCCAGATTCAGTTTACACTAACACGGTCTACTGGTCACGGTTTCCTGGGTTAGTGCACTCCAGTATGTTCTAGTCTAGTTGATAATGTTTTTAACCCCCGAACAAAGAGACGGGGGTTATAAGTTTAGGGTGTGTATCACTGTGTCACTATGTGTGTGTGTCTATCTGTGGCATGTAGTTCCCAAACGAATGGACCGATTTTGATGATGCGTTTTTTCTGTTTGAAAGCTGATGTGATCGAGATGGTTCTTAGCCATATGGGGGAGGGGGGGGGGGGTGTTGAGAAAAGGGGGTGAGAATCGTAATTTCCAAACGAATGGACCGATTTAGCTGCGGTTTTGTATGTTTAAAAGGTAAGGTAAGCGAGATGGTGCATAGCCTATAGAACTTGCGATCAAGACGAATAAATTGATACCTTGTTTGTCAAAATAGAACCAATTTTTTAAATTGAACACGTAACCCTTCGTTTGTTTCACCGTAGTTGAGTAAAAAATTGCCTAAACTATCTATAGGGAAAACGAATTGGTTGATACCTCGCTTGTTCCCACATACATACGAGTACAGCATATGCTTCGACATACTCGTGTAAAAAGGTGAATTTCCGTGTCTCTCCACAATAGCTCGTAGAGTTTCATGGAGCTCTCTTCTCGAACGTGCGTATTTCCGAAGCACCGGTAGAGTCAAAAGATTATTACCTTTTCCTGTGCGTGATTCAACTCTGAGTCGGCCGGCACATGAAAGGGAAATTTCCTTTTCAAACTCAAAGTTTGAAAGTTCATTCGTCAGAAAAATAACAGCCTATTTCTGACGAAAGCGTAATCTGACCTTATTGAACCAAATCGTATGGTTGACCTAATTTATGGACTTTGTCTGTTTGGAATATATATAATTTTCTAATTGTTTAGGAGGCATTTAATATTTTGACTTGTAAAATTGCTATTATATTATCTATTTATAATAATAAATTGACCCATAATATTATCTCAGTCTGAGAGAGGGACCTGACTCCCAGCTATGGGAACAAAAGCAAATGGGGAAAAAATATACATAGTCCTATTTTGCAGGCAATATGAAGGGACCCTACAAGACCGATCGTACGCATATAGCAGCGTGTTTCCTGCGCCTGCGCCTGGCTGGAGGGGGCACGCGCACGCGCACGACTCCCCAATGCGTGTCGTAAACGTCGGCTAGGCATGTTGTTACGTTACCTTGGATGTACAGGATGATATCGTAATCAACTTATCACCGATGAGGTTAGGTCTTTCATATAACCCGCTTTTATGATAATCCTGTCCTTTGGTTCCGTAGTCAAACAAGTTTCGTCATTTCTGTCCGTCGGGTTCTTCTGTCCGTCTGTCCGTTTGTATATCACAGTTATTTTATTTAGACACTAGTAACACTACAAGGTTGAAATTTGATACAAGTAGAAATTTAAATTAAAAAGACAACCATCTCCTTCTGGCAATGTCGTAAGATGATTGGTAAAATGGTAAAACATGGGGCCTAAGCTCAAAACTAACACTTTGGTTATATAACACAGTGAGTAGGCCTTAGATAGCATACGGTTCACTTGTCTAGTGGCCGAGAACTAAACAGGCAACTAACCATAAATAAACTACAAACATTCCAGAAGTTGGCCTGTGTACTGTGACTGGCTGCACGAGAACAGCATTTACTGCTGCACTTGAAGCACTGCTAGGTTACCACCATTGTAGCTATTCATCCAGCAGGAAGCTGCTGCGTCAGTTTACAGACTCAAATCACTCTCTCTCCGGGATCAATATATCGGGCATTTCACACCACCATCATATGGGAGTATGCAGATGGAACCCAAACATACTCTCTATTTATGATAGGGTACCAAAACAACACAATAAAGTGGGGTTGTTTTGGTACTCTATCATAAATAGACTACATGAGGAACCAAGTGATAGTTCAAACCCCCACGAAGTACACAGATAGTTCCAAAACTGAAGTAGAGACGGGAGCGGGTACGTTTTCGCAAGACTTGAACATACATAATAACAACAGCAGTTTGGCAGCAACCCACAACTCTATTTTCCAAGTGGAATGTGCAGGTATAATCTAGGCAGCAACAGCTATACTATACGCAGTAAGGTAACCGACTATAAAATCAGAATACTCTCAGACAGCGGCGCAGCGTTCAAAGGTCCTCGGGGCTATCTATGGATAGTTCAGAAGATGGTGACACTGCTGAGTGTCACCATCTCCTGGAGGACAACAAATGTAACAACTGTCAGTAAACATAATTACCGTACCCTTCAATAGATAAAGGGACATAATAAGGGATAGAACTATTGAACTGGCAAAGAGAGGCTGCAGAACCGGAGCAATGATTCTATTATCTTTCAGTCAAATTCGAGCCATGATCCGTCAAAGAACTAAAAAATTACACCAGGAACTATGAGCAAGTATAAAGGTTTGTAGACAGTCGAGGGAGGAGCTTTCCCGGACTTACATCCGAGATACTCTCGAAAACTTCTGAATGTTAAACGGGACAGTCTCCGACAGGTGGTAAAAATGGTCATTGGTATTGCCATTTTACAAACACCTACAACACCTGAACAGGTGTCACAGAAAGGCCCCTGTGTAGAGGATGCATGGGGCAGAAGAAACCAAGCATGTGCTCCTGGAGTGAAAAATAAATAAATAAATATATTCGGGACATTTCCACACCAATTATCTAGCCCCAAACTAGGATACCCTGTGCTATGGGCACTACAAAGGGAACAAATTCAATCCTAAGGGGAACCTACGCTGGAATACATGAGCTGCGGGCCTTCCTGAGGGCCATGAGGGCATTAGTGGTCACCGCCCGAATTACGTAAAAGGGGTCAATGATAGTAAGGGGGCATAGTTGTGGAACAAAGCCCGAACACATTTGTACATGTATAGATATTAGTAATCGCATAAATGTATCAAAATATTTAAATTAAAACGTATGAAAAATAAAAAAGTGAAGAAATACAAGACATAAATTCAAAAACTAAAACCCGACTACGATCGGGTAAAAAATAGCCTATCACACTCTTGCTTAAAATTAGACCAAGTTTTTAGTTTGAACACATAACCCTTTCTTTGCTTTGCTGTAAACGGGTAAAAAAATGATGCATATGACACTCTGTAAATGAATAGCAATTGATTGACACCTCGTTTGTCAAAATCGAACCAATAGGGGCGACGCTATGGTGGAACATTTACATAATATATACTTACATACATGTTAAACATTTATTCTGTGGTTAAACTCTTTACCCATCCTTTGCTCGATAATTTTTATTGATAAGATTGTTTTGTGCTCGAGGTAACTTTTTTGGAAAACAAGGGTAGATTTTTTGACCTCAAAAAGCTTCTAAGAAAGTTAAAAAATACTTAGAAAACTTTAGGAATTATCTTCTCAACATAACTTCCAACAACGTAATTATGTAAAAAAAATAACTGAAGACACAGACAATAGAAGTTGAAGACATGTTTTAAAATCTCTAACAACAACAGTGCAACTTTCCTAAAAGAAAAACGCGGAATTTAATCTTGACATAGAGCCCAAAAATCACAGTGCTTTGCATGTGATGACTTTCTTGATTAGCATCCTGACCATTAGATGGTATCACGCTGTATAATGTTGTGGTTTCGAGGCACGACTGGTGGGTGTGGGCGCTCGGTTTATTTTCTTTGAACCCTTTTGAAACGGCCACGGGTTGCGTTTACACCTAATCAATATGGGTTTATTCATCCCAGTTCTTAGTTTATTATATGAAGCTCTTACTTACCTAACTGAGCACATCTAGCTTTGATTATTATTAATAAACATGTCGACGTATTAGAGTTATAATCATCATACGTATTATTTGCAAAATCTATCCACACGAAGGTGCGGTGACAAACAAAATTAAATGAAAGATAAATTAATTTACAATTTGTGCATAACAATATGTAAGAGCTGTCAGCTCGTAGCTTTGTTTTCTTCAATTTGTCCTATATGACATCGAAACCATGTCAGAGATCACTTTTTGCATTTAAGATGACTTTTAAGGTTAGCGCACACCAATCACCCCAGCACCGTAACGGCATCGACTCGGGAACAGCTTACGGCGCGCGGTCAACTCGCGTCACCGAGCACGTCGAGTCATCGCCGTGGCTACGGCTCGCAGGCGCTCCGCTTGCCCTGTGTTGGATTTAGATATATTGAAAACGATACCACAAATAATATAGATTATTATAGAACACAAAAAACCTGACTGCAATCAAAACTAAAAAGCGGCAAACAAGCTTTAGATTTTTTATTTTGAAATATAAGGTGGCATCTTGCATTTCATTTCTCCTTTTACAGGATCAGCTAGAACCTGGCGAGTTACTCTTCATGCCTTTTACAGGATCAGCTAGAACCTGGCGAGTTACTATTCATGCCTTTTACAGGATCAGCTAGAACCTGGCGAGTTACTCTTCATGCCTTTTACAGGATCAGCTAGAACTTGGCAAGTTACTCTTCATGCCTTTTACAGGATCAGCTAGAACCTGGCGAGTTACTCTTCATGCCTTTTACAGGATCAGCTAGAACCTGGCGAGTTACTCTTCATGCCTTTTACAGGATCAGCTAGAACCTGGCGAGTTACTCTTCATGCCTTTTACAGGATCAGCTAGAACCTGGCGAGTTACTCTTCATGCCTTTTACAGGATCAACTAGAACCTGGCGAGCTACTCTTCATGCCTTTTACAGGATCAGCTAGAACCTGGCGAGTTACTCTTCATGCCTTTTACAGGATCAGCTAGAACCTGGCGAGTTACTCTTCATGCCTTTTACAGGATCAGCTAGAACCTGGCGAGCTACTCTTCATGCCTTTTACAGGATCAGCTAGAACCTGGCGAGTTACTCTTCATGCCTTTTACAGGATCAGCTAGAACCTGGCGAGTTACTCTTCATGCCTTTTACAGGATCAGCTAGAACCTGGCGAGCTACTCTTCATGCCGCCGACTGCATCTTATATTTTAAAATCTAAAGCTTGTTTGTTTCTTTTTAGTTTTGTTCGTAGTCGGTATTTTTGTTTTTTATAATAATATATTTTATTTTAAATATTTTTGTATGTATAAAAATTAGTGAGAATGGTTGCTAACCAACTTTAAATCACCATAGATCCTAAATGGTCATTCGAAATGAAAAATGATAAGAGAAACCCAAAGATGATTTTTAAATATCTATTCAATGACATAGTTCGTCGACTTTTTTTTTCGCTAAATGGTGTCTAGTTGTCACCATATTGTATATTGATTTTTAGTAGCACTTGCAAGATAAAGACACAAAGATTGACATATGAATCTTCAAAATCGGCTTACGCGCTTACAGTACCACAAAGGAACACACATACATACATACATACATACATACATAGATAGACTGATAAACAAATTACGTTGCGCAGTCTGGAAAAAAAAAGGATATAGTTTGTAACAATATTAAACGCTTTATTATGTCTAATTTCACATAAACAACGCCAGTTGATGCAAAACATACTCCTCTTCTAAGTTTATCAGTTTTTGAATATTAGTTTCATCGTAATCATTTAATCTTATAATATATCTTCTGTGGGAATAAATCCATACCGATTCATTTTTTTACTATCTTTGAACTATACTATAAATCTTTGCAGTTTCTAAAAGTTCATTATTCAAAATTAATTTAATTTAACAGTAACTATAGTTTTGACGTTGTTTATTTTTAATTAATATTTTTGGTTAATGCTGTGTACTCTGTTTTGGTTATCAAATTTAATAAGTTGTACTTTATAATTAAGTTTAGTTTTTTTAAGTAGTAATTTGATGACTGCTTTTGTACCATTAAATATAAATAATTAAATAAATAAATAAATACCTATGATATTGAGTGCAATATTATGCAAATTTAATGTTCTACGGTGGTCATTCAGTCAAAATGTTTTCCTGTTTTTTTATACTATTCATATGTAATTTTCCCACTATATAATGATAAAGTAAAATCAGTGAGTAAGACAGTAACTTAAATATAAACATCGAAAGCTGCGCCTCGTGGATTTACCCACGGGGACATGTCCAGAGGGAAAAAGTAAAAAAATACTTATACCTATGCCCTTCCTTACATCATGATGCATATTTTCGTGTCAAATTCATCAAAACCAGTTCAGCCATCAGTCGTGAAAAGGTAACAAACACACAGAGAGATTACATTCGCATTTATAATTGTGATGATTGAATTTATTCAGATAAACGGTCTAGACTAAAATTGTAAGCATAGTTTTCGTGAGGAATAAGGAAACAAAGAAACTGAACTAATTATTCGGTTATGCTTCTGTTATGAAATAATTCGAAAAATAGTTTCCTAGAAGGTTACTAGTGCTTTGTTCCAAGAGGCTCAGTCGTTTTATTGTTCCAGCCAGACTGATGGGTAGCATCACAGATTAAGGAATAGTAGAAGGTAGTACGGAAGCCGTTAGTAATCATGACCACGACGGAATCAAATGTGTCATATCAAACTGTAGTTTAATTATTTGTGATTTTCCTTAAATTATATTAAAAGGAAAATGAATACTAAGCGATGTGTCATCGAAGTGAGTCATGACTAGGTTACGTTTTATGATTTAAGCTGGGACTCTGACCGGGACAAGTGCAAATAGTGACAAAGTTACTTCATATTATTACAAGTTGCGCTCGCGGCTTTGCCCGCAGTCATTTATCTGGGTTAAAAGTAACCTAAGTGTTATTCCATGACCAAAAGTACCTATAGAGTACAAAATACCTTTCGTTTAGCCGTCGGATTATTATCGATTGCTCGGCTTCTAATCATCGGATTAAGATACCAAGTACAGCAGTTTTTAGTCAAAACAAGTTATCAAACAGTGGAAACCTCATCGCAATCGCTCTAGTAGTCTTTAAGTGATGCGCGGATATACAGACAGACAAACAAACAGTTGCACACAATTTAAAAAAATGTTATATAAGAATATAATTTTTTTTTAAATTGTGTGCGACTGTTTGAACAAGAGTTCAGTAGCTTATTTTAAGTACCCTAGGATAGCTCCAACGAAATCTGCTTTTAATCTTAATCAATGAATCAATGTACATTGCACAGATGTAAAACATGTAAGTATGAATACCTACTATCTAGCCATCCGTCCACATCGACATTCACAGTCCTTTTCATTGAATCGGCACGTGCATCGTTCACAATTGAACTAATCTGAGGCTGAAATTCAGCGTATTACCTAGTATTGAAATGCATGCATGTCTAGACGTTCGCCCGCGCTGTTTCGGTGGGTGCAAATCTGTAAAAGTTCAAGGTACCTATTTGTTATGAAGTGTCATCGCATTTATCTATATGTACCTAAATTATTATTAAAGAATTTGTTAACACGTTTAAAGTACAAAAAACCTATGACTCTGGAAGCTGCACATCTGAGGTTTTTTCTTTGTTTTTTTTTAGAAAGTATATGTGCTTTTGGTCTGTAGCTCCTACAGCGTCACCGGTGGGGCGGGCG
Organism: Alsophila aescularia; assembly: GCA_946251855.1. NCBI lineage: Eukaryota > Metazoa > Arthropoda > Insecta > Lepidoptera > Geometridae > Alsophila > Alsophila aescularia. The sequence goes on along the minus strand of OX276377.1, from coordinate 17,537,604 downwards.
CAAAAGCGCTCCGCCACGGCACATCTGAGGTTTCGAAGTTTAGTGGGTTTGAATTGTGTTTAATTTTTCTGTTTTCGTACACCTACCTATATCAAAAATAGATAAAAATATGCTTCGCAGACAGCCACTATGTTAAACAGCATAATTATTTGTTTAAGTATAATAATATTGTGACGAGGTCCAAACCTCTTTCATAACAATACTCTTTTCATAATCCATTTCTTTTCATTTTGATTTTCATTATCCATTCCAAATACAAATGTCCTGTCATTCATATTGATTTTTGGTAAAAAATAGAATAATATTCCACTTTAGTGCTTTCATTGATTTAATTTGCAAAATATATCTTTCGTCCTTCCTTCGCTAACATTAATATAAAAAATCTGAAAGTCTGCTGCTCTGGTTTGAGGAACATCGTTGAGTTGCAGCGCCCGATCGCGTTGCACTCGATGAACGGCTTCGAGCGGAAGGAAGTTCCTGTAATTCTGTGTCAAAGAGGTTTGTGTCCTGGAATAGTGGGAGCAACCCAAACCCGGGGACCGCCTCGCGACACTGGCGCCCTCAACGTGTCCGTACCCAGCCTGCTCTACCTGCCTACAAGTTCCCGATTTCTTCGTGTTTTTTTTTTTTTAATCAGTGTTCAATTTTTAAGTCGCCCCACAAAATTCTAAAAGGCACTAGGCCATCTTGATTTAAATTTGGATTGAATTATTTGGCAAACCCAGAACAGTTTTTTATACTCAAGTGTATTTTATATTTGCATTCCAGTCATTCATGTAAGTAAGACATTTTCATTAATACGTACTTTATTCCAAATTTCACTACCGGCCTACCTAGTTCCGAATTACTCTAAACTTTAAACGCGTAATTACATTAACGCTATTTTTTTTATATATTTTTAAAGCGTTACTAACGCACTAAACACACTAAACGCACGTTACCTACTAAGTAAACACTTAGTTTTATTTGCTGGTCTCATATTAAATAAAAATGGACCCTGCGCATCTAAATAAACCAGAATTGATCTATGAATTAAAATGTAGAAATGCTGAAGTTCATACAACAGATACTGCAGAAAATTTACGTTCAAGGTTATCGACCTTACTTGACAGCTCGAATACACTAGATTTTCAAAGTCCGTATACATTTGAACAGGATATAGCCGAAATTCAAAAATGTCTAACCATTATTTCTGCACGTTTACTAGCTTACCCGGTACGAAAGGAGAAGAATGCGTCCTATATTCTGCACATTAAAAATAGATTGAATAACATGGATATTACCACCGAACTTACGACAGTACAACTAGAAACATTTAAAAATGTTTCAGAGAATTTCTTCGATTTACAAAAACGTTTCGAAACATTAGAAAATCCTAGCTGCTCTTCTACAGAAAATTCTTCTACACACGATCATTTTCCAGAACAACAAACTCAATTACCATATTTTGACCTACTGACACAAAAGCTACAAAATATTTCGATCAACAGATCAAGTCACGAAATTAAACGGTTTATTTACAAGGGGGATAGTTGTCCAAAAGATTTTCTTGAAAAAGTAGAGGAATTCGCAGTTGCTCGAAATATTTCACATACTGAACTATACAATCATATATACGATATTCTGAAAGGAACTCCTTTAGATTGGTTTCGAGCTCACAAACAAACAATCCCGGATTGGGAATCTTTTAAAATTACACTACTAAATGAATTTGAAATTACAGACTACGACTATAAACTGCGTAAAATCATAGATGCTCGCAAACAAAAAACAAATGAGCGTGTGATTTGTTATTTTACCGAATTAGAATCATTATTTGCAAAATTACGTGAGCCTATTTCAGAAAAAGCTAAGATTGATATTCTTAGGCGTAACTTGCGACCCGAACTTGCGACCCGAAATCTCCAAACGATCTCGACTCGGTCGCAACATTATTAAAATCGTGCAAATGGTACGAAAGTTGCATTGAAATTTCCAACTCTGATACTCCTTCTACATTACAAGACTTAGCGAAGCCTTCGACTTCTAATACCCAACACAAAGTCACTGCTACACCTAACATACCACGTTATCCGTACAATACCTTACAACAACCACTTGTGCAAACACACCCTTACCCTCAACCTTACCCTGTACATTCAATTGCTGCAGATTCTAAGAAAACTGCACTATCTATATTTTGCCCTCGCTGTCGAAACGACAGTCATGCTTTATGTCAATGTCCCTACAGACATAAAGTTTGTTTTCGTTGCGGTAAAAAAGACGTAATTTTTACCAATTGCCCAGTATGTACAAAAAATTCAAAAAACTAATTAGAGAGGAACTAGAAACACAAAATTGTAATACTAACAATAACTTTGATCAAAATGATTGGAACAATTGGCTTAAAACTATTTCAATATTTTTCAAAACATACAACGTTTCTACGCTCCTCTTTGATAATACATCGGACACTGAACGTCCATACCTTAGAGTAAATGTTGGGAATTTAACCCTTAACGGTTTGCTGGATAGTGGCAGTGCCATTACAATTTTAGGTAATAACTCACATAAATTATTACTTGAATATGGTTTGGAACTACAACGTGACCAAATTATCAAAGGTTCTGTTGCTAATGGTCAAACAATCAATTCAATTGGTACTATTAAGCTTCCAACTTTATTTAAAAATAAGTTTGCTATAATTACTGCCCATGTAATACCCGCTGTTACTCAACCTTTCATATTAGGTATCGACTTCTGGAAAACTTTTAAGCTGGCTCCAGACATACTTAATACGGTCAGTATGCTCAAGAGTTCAGATACTCCTATGTTTATCATCAATAATAACGATACTTACTTACAGTCTTATGACAGACTTACAGATACACAATTGATTCTTGCTAATGCAGTCGTAGAACAATTTCGTAATATTTCTACCGACGTACTTCCTTTAGGAAGAACAAACCTTATTGAACACTGTATTGATACAGGTGACCACCCACCTATTCGTCAACGTTGCTATCGATTATCACCTGAAAAACAGAAAGCTCTTCGAGCAGAAGTCGATAAAATGCTAGAACTTGATGTTATAGAGCCTTGTGAAAGCCCATGGCTAAATCCTGTAATTATTACCCCTAAGAAAGATGGTACTTGGAGATTTTGCGTCGACAGTCGTAAGCTTAACGACATAACTAGAAAAGATGCTTATAAATTACCATTCATATCAGACATCATAGATAACCTTAAAGATTCTAAATATCTGAGTTCAATTGACATTGCTAAAGCTTTTTGGGAAGTGCCTTTACGTTTAGAAGACAGACCTAAGACTGCTTTTCACGTTCCAGGTCGTGGATCTTTTCAATTTAAGGTTATGCCTTTTGGTCTTACTAACGCACCAGCTACGCAACAAAGATTCATTGATAATCTTCTTTCTGATGAGTCTAATAACGACTCTCTTTTTTATTATTTGGATGATATAATAATAGCCACAAAAACGTACGAGGAACACGTACGTTTGCTTAATAAATTACACGCAAAACTTTCAAAAGCAGGTATAACAGTAAATTTTCCAAAATGTGCATTTTTCCGAAATGAACTTAAATACCTAGGCTACGTAATTGATGATCAAGGTCTCCACACAGACCCTGATAAAGTCAAAGCAATCTTAGAAATACCAGCACCCAGGTCTGCTCGCGAGGTGAAAAAGTTTCTCGGTACAGCTAGTTGGTATAGACGCTTTGTACCCAATCTTAGCACATTAGCTGCTCCCCTCACTAAACTTACGTCTACCAGTAAGAAAGCTCCCGCTTTCAAGTGGACTTCTGAAGCTGATAAAGCTTTTAATAAAATCAAACAAGCTTTAATATCAACTCCTATTCTAACTTGCCCTGACTTTTCTAAACCCTTTGCTGTTCATTGCGACGCATCCGCTTTTGGACTTGGAGCAATGCTTACCCAAGACTTCGATGGAGTTGAAAAACCCATAGCTTACATGAGCAAATTACTTACAGGTCCCCAAAGAAACTATTCTATCACTGAACGTGAACTCTTAAGCGTTATAACAGCATTAGAGTATTGGCGTTGCTATCTAGACAATGGTCAAAAGTTTACTATCTATACCGATCATTCTGCACTTCAATGGTTCTTACACTTAGATAATCCTACAGGTAGACTTGCCCGTTGGAGCATACGCTTATCAATGTTTAATTTTGACATTAAATATAAACGTGGCAAGGAACATTTGGTCCCAGATACATTATCTCGTATTAAACCAATTAATGTGATTAATTATGATCCAATACAGACTTCTGATTCGTGGTACACTTCTGTATACTCCAAGTGTAGCACAAATCCCACGTCAACTCCTGATTATATGATACGACACAATAAACTCTACAGGTACACCCGTTCTAATACCCTCATAAACTCAGAATTAAGTTGGAAAGAAGTAATCCCATCTGAATTTCGTACAGCTATTATCGACGAAAACCATTCGTTACCAACAGCAGCTCATTTTGGCACTTTCAAAACATACCATCGTATTAAAGAAAAATATTTCTGGCCAGGAATGTACAAAGACATTGCCAGCCATATTTCTAAATGTGAAACATGCCTCGCTTATAAGCATCAGAATCAAAATACCATTGGTCTGATGGGTAAACCCAAGAACTGTTCCCGTCCTTTCCAATGCATATCTATTGATATTGTTGGTCCACTTCCAATGACACGTAAACTTAATAGATTTATTTTTGTAGTCACATGTTGTTTTTCCAAATATTGTCTTATATTCCCCATGAAGCGAGCTACCTCTTCTGTAATCAAACATATACTTGAGAACTTAGTTTTTATGGTTTATGGTATTCCAGAGACCATAATCCTAGATAATGGCCCTCAACTAATTAGTCATGAACTCCAGGATTTATTTCAATATTACAACATACCAAAAATTCATTACACCCCCCGTTACTGTCCGCAAGTCAATACTGTTGAACGTTACAACAAAACAATTATAACAGCAGTTGCTTCTTTTGTTGATAATGACCATCGTACTTGGGATTTATATTTAAATCAAATCCAATTTGCCATAAATTCAGCTGTTAATGAAACTACTAAATTCACACCAGCTTTCTTAGTATTTGGTCGCGAACTTGTAACATGTGGTTCTGTATATAATGCTTCGGATCTAAGTGAAGAATTGATTTTTGCTCCACGCGATGAGTACGCTGACAACATAGGTCAGTTAAGCCCTTTATTTGCTGAAGTTCAAGCACGTTTATTTCGCGCTCATGAAACTAACGCAAAATATTATAATAAACATCATCAACACCTTGAATTTAACCAAGGTGACATTATATGGAAACGTAATTATCCCATAAGTTCAGCAGGCAAGTATTTTTCAGCTAAATTAGCTCCTAAATTTGTAAAATGCATCATAGCAGCTAAAATTTCACCACTAATTTACGACCTCAGTGATCATGTCAAAGACATTAAACCTATACCACGTACGTCTTAACCTTAACCATCACTTCTCTACTTACATACTTTATTATAATTATGTACTATGAAAGTTACGTTGCTTTCATATTCCTGTACCTTACCATATATTTAAATATCTACTTATGACCATTGTAGGTTCCCTACTTACAAAAAAAAAAATAAAAATTGTATTTAAGTTGTAAATAATGTAATTTTAATATAATTTCCCTTTACGGAGTAATGTCCACATTTTTAGCCTATTTTTTTTATTCACTTCATTAACTTGTCGAATTCATTAGGAATATTGACTTCAAGTCCCTACGTATTGCTATTCAGTGCTATTGTACTTACTACTTACTTTAATTCTTTGGTACTAACAGTAGTTAATACCCTACTTGTTAGCTATGCCTACTTGTTATACTATTTTATTTTATTTACAATCATAATGTTCAGTATAAAGCGAAACCAGTACCATATATTATTATTTACTACACCTACACACAAAACTTCCAACACTGAAAAGAGCGGCAAATGTGATTACTCTATAAACCAAGCCTAGGTCACAAAACCAGTATTATTTTATAGTTAATATGCTATTACCTACTTACCTTACTCATATTATTTAAACGTTCTAACACAACGTTTATTATGTACATACACGTGCTACAGGCACGTAATACCTTAAGGTATGTTTAGCCATTTTGGCAAAATAATTGTATATAAATATACACATACATACATTTACACATCACACACCACACATTCACCACACATACACATACACATACACACATACACTCACATAATCATTCTGATCAGCGGCTAGTGACTGTATAAATAAGCCTACACTATACTGTATTGGTTCCACGAGTGACCTTATTGATATATAAGGTTCCTCTTTCTTATGAGTTTTATTTCCAAGGAATGGGAATAAGACTATGAATGATGATGAATGAATGTGTGATTTATGAATATGAATGCATCTAGGAATCCAATCAATTGTATATTGACATTGTTAATAAACATTTTCACATAAAATTGAAAAGATAGCATTTTTTAGCATTTCCATTATTTTAATTAATTATTTTACTATTTTAACTTTATTACCCATATTATATATATTTTTATTATTAACTTCTACTATTATTTTTTTCTTTTGTTCTTAGCATATAATATTATTTTTAAATAAACGTTAAAAAAAAAAATTTTTTTTTTTTTTACTTTCAAATTTTTTTTTTTTTTTCTCCGGGGAGGCGGGGTATTGTGACGAGGTCCAAACCTCTTTCATAACAATACTCTTTTCATAATCCATTTCTTTTCATTTTGATTTTCATTATCCATTCCAAATACAAATGTCCTGTCATTCATATTGATTTTTGGTAAAAAATAGAATAATATTCCACTTTAGTGCTTTCATTGATTTAATTTGCAAAATATATCTTTCGTCCTTCCTTCGCTAACATTAATATAAAAAATCTGAAAGTCTGCTGCTCTGGTTTGAGGAACATCGTTGAGTTGCAGCGCCCGATCGCGTTGCACTCGATGAACGGCTTCGAGCGGAAGGAAGTTCCTGTAATTCTGTGTCAAAGAGGTTTGTGTCCTGGAATAGTGGGAGCAACCCAAACCCGGGGACCGCCTCGCGACAATATGATAGATTTTATTATTTCATACACAAATCTTTGTTTCAAATAATATTGTGGTTGCGAATACATGATACAATACTTTTAAAATATTTAAATACATTCCTTTAATAAATTAGACACAGTCACGAGCAGTAACATGTAAACATTGAGTCAAAAAATATATTTTTTTACCAACAAAACGTAATACAAAATGTATACCTACTTATATTTGACATGTTTGCCCGTGTGCAATATTTGATTTTACCCAACCGATTGGTGTAAAACTTCTTCAAAAGTTTAGTGTGATTTATCGTGCTTCATTCACCGCAGTAGGACAGACGAGAAAAGTCTGGTGGCCCTTTGAATCACACTTGAAAGGCCACACTATATAATCAGAGCTCTCGTGGGGAACAAAAGATAGCTCTTCGTACATCAATAAACAACTTACAAACATAAAGAAGTTCCAAGAATTTGCGCAAGCCCATGGTACTTCGCAGCGCCCCAAGAATGTTGACCTGGATATGTCTACAATGCTTACTTTGTTCTTACCTACATAATATATATAGGACTACATAGTACCTTACCTATGTCTATTAATTTTTAGTATTAGAATGTTTAAAAAATGTCTCATGCATTTTGAGTGTCAAACTAGCTGATACCCGATACTATGATTGAAACTCTTGATGCCACTGCTGTTCCCGGTATATAACCGGCTTTCCATATTTTTTTCTTGAAATATTGTCATATTCCCGGTCAACAATTTACTTCTTATTCCCTAGAAGGATTATTACCGAAATCCCCACCAGACCGTCCCCACCAGTGGGGATTTCGGGAAAAATCTAAAAAAGTTTTCCCGAAATCCCCACTATAATCACAGTGGGGATTACAGGAATAAGCAAAACCACATTTTTACCGTTTTCCCCACCACGAAAAAACATTCTACTGTAAGCATTACCTAGGTACTTACTATCTTATTTTCAAGACTACCAGCAGAAGGTCAAGAATTAAGTAAATACCTACCTACATTACAGCTTTGCACCGCTCGCTCCCTGTCCGTGGTCCACCTACATAGTTCACCTGGCTGTACCAAGGGCAATGTTTTCTTTCCGTGGTCCAACTCAAAGATACAAAGGCGTCGGACTCGTGGTCACACCGTTTTGTCACACACAAACAGGTTGAGAAGGGCGTTTCCTCGTGGCCTAACTAGGCAGAGAAACTGTCAGTTTGTCTGAAATACATTTAGGGCTCCGAAACACTCGCATAGAGCACCTTGGACATTACGTAGGTACCTACCTAGCTAGTAGGTGCTCTATATTTTTGGAGTACGTAAGCGAAGGTTCTTAAACTAGCTGATATCACCGATAGTACAGAGATAAATAAATTTATGTAACCACAATAATTTTATCTTTATTTCTTGCATTTTACATGTATCTTTATTTTCGACAAAAAACAAGCATAAAATATAGGATTACCAAACTTAAGCTACCAAAGGCCTGGCTTCTTGTCTTCTACTCTCCGACATTGAAAAAACTAAGTAGAAATAGTTTCTAAAATCTTTGTGGGTCGTAAGTTGTGTATTTGTTATACACATAATTTGTTAAATTTATATTATCGTAGGCAATGATGTTTTAATATAATATCATTGATCGTACTTGTATTTTACTTTGATTCATTTTATAAGTATCATCTTCTATGTATATCAAGATTGACATTGATTGACGTAAGTATTTATCAAAGAGTATTCAAATACAACGTAAGAGTATTTATATATTATTTGACTCATATTATTGTTTTCATTTTTAATGCTTCTCAACTTCAATGAAAGGAAAGCGTCTCAATACTTACAAGCATTTCCTACGTCAATGTTTACAAGGTATTTAAATCCTTTAATATCTGTGCTACAGTAAAAGTCTGGCCAAACAGGAGGTGTACCTAGCCCTCGTCAAAGCGTCCATAACGATAAGAACGCTTTCTTTGACCGCCTATATTCTGAAATAAATTATAACGCCCGCCGCGTTCTGCCTGACGTCACGACGACAGAGCGTTCGCGTCGCTTCCTACTACTCTACCAGCGTGCACGCTCTGGCAGTAACAATCAAGTAGGTAAGGGTGGGGGGAAGTGAAGAAAGTTAGGGGAGGGTAGGGTTAAGTGATGGGAAGAAGTAGAAAGTTTGGGGGAGGGTGGAGAGGATGTGAGAGGAAGATGGAGAAGGTGGGAGAAGGTGGGGGAAGCGAGGGGAAGTATGGGAGTTTGAGGAAAGGTGAGGAGAGGTTGGGGTAAGTTGAGAAAAGTGAGAGAAGGTGAGGGGAGGATCGGGGGAAGTTGGGAGAGGGTGGGAGGATGTAAAGGGGGTTAGGGGAGGATCGGGGGAAGTTGGGAGAGGGTGGGAGGATGTAAAGGGGGTTAGGGGAAGTTGTCATAAAGTTAGGGGAGGGTGGGGAATGGAGGGATGTGATGTCTAAAATAATGTGACACCTTTAAAATTATTTTGGAGCTATGTAGTGTACATCACAAAAATTAACGTCACACGATTTTGGACCTTAATGATATTAATCAGATTTAGTCAGATTCGGCATTTACTGTGTTTATTAAGTCAAAATACGTAAATAAATTAAGATACTTAGCACATGTCAATAAGGTCGACAATCATCTGACTCCTCATGATCATCTGAGCTAGGTAAAAAATATTCTGCCAGGCGTCCCGCGAATTATTTCTTTTAATAAATAATGTTAATAATGTATGTCGGTCTATATCTCCGTCAATTGTGAACCGATTTTAAAAATTCTTTTTTTGTTTGAAAGGGTATACTTTCCAAATGGTCCCATATAAATTGTATCAAAATTGGTTCAGCAGTTTTTCGAGAATAAACAGTTTTGTTGAGTAAATCCATTCGATTTTGTGTTTATATTGCCTTTGTTTTGTGTTTATCTCTAAGATTTCTGAACCAATTTAGATGTTTGCTCTTTTTATTCAAAAGGGTAAACTTTCCGTGTGGTCCCATATAAATTTCATCAAAATTTGTTCAGTAGTTTTATTAGAAAATCGATTTGTTTCATAGTTTATGTTCTCTAATATCTTGGGATTACTGAACCGAATTAGATGATTGTTTTTACTTGAGTAAGAATACCTCTAGTATGGAACTGTATACATTTCATCATAATTGGTTTAGTAGCTTTAAACAAGCTTTAATTTAATTCACTGTGTTATAATGTTTAGGACTGGATTGCAAGTGAATTTTGAACAATTTAAGGACGTCCAAAGATGCTGAAGTTTTGCACATGGGTGTAGTTCTGATGAGTTTGGGCTCATTTCGTTTGTCTTGATGAGTTTTCTAGTTTTATGTGGTATCCGGGGTCTGATGATGGAGCCGGAAGGTAGTCACAGGCACTCAACAACAAAATGATGGAGCACCTTCGAGTTTGAGCTCATTCTGTTTGTCTTGATGAGTTATATGGTGTTATGTGGTATCCAGGGTCTGATGATGGAGCCGGATGGCAGTAACAGGAACTCAATAACGAAATGATGGAAACCCTTCGAGTTTGGTTTATTTTGATTGTCTTGGTGAGTTCTCAGGTATTATGTGGTATTCAGGGTCTGATAATGGAGCCGGAAGGTAGTCACAGGAACTCAACAACAAAATGATGGAACCCATTCTAGTTTGGGCTCATTTCGTTTATCTTGATGAGTTATCTGGTGTTATGTGGTTTTCAGGGTCTGATGATCGAGCCGGAAGGTAGTCACAGGAACTCAACAACAAAATGATGGAACCCATTCTAGTTTGGGCTCATTTCGTTTATCTTGATGAGTTATCTGGTGTTATGTGGTTTTCAGGGTCTGATGATGGAGCTGGAAGGTAGTCACAGGAACGCAACAACAAAATGATGGAAAATGGTCAAAACTAATTCAGTTGTTATACCGTTGTACCGTTGTTTTTATGTAGGTTTGATTCACTAAAGTGAGTTAGTGTCTACTATTTTCTTTGGCATATATTCATTCCGATGTTTGCATATGCCACTAAAAATCAAAAAATTAAATATTTTTCCAAAAAAAAACGACTTCATAATAAAAATGTTATTTTGTAAACAACCACTAAAAAGAATAAAATAATTACAATTGAGCCAGAACAGTATCACTTTTTCGAAATTACCAACGTAATAATAATGCATAAATACAACATAAGATAAGAAAGAGTTTTTTGAAGGCGGTGCCAAACCCAGGCATCATTTAAATCTAATATCTTTACAAAATTAATGCATACCTATCTACTTACGCAGTAATATGCAGTTGTCTATGACGCACCCTCATACAAAACACGAAACGCAGAATTGACAAAACAAGAGACTCACACGAGCAGATTTTGACTTTCACACGTTCACAAACCGATTGACACGAAAACAGCAATCTAGTAAATAATAATGTTTTTGTAATTACTTTAAAAGCTTATTATTTTATATAGCACGTCAAGCTGTTTCAGACATTATCTTTTTGAATAAGCTCAACTATATTAATAATTATGGCTCGGCTTGGCACCGCCTTCAAAAAACTCTTTCTTATCTTATGTTGTATTTATGCATTATTATTACGTTGGTAATTTCGAAAAAGTGATACTGTTCTGGCTCAATTGTAATTATTTTATTCTTTTTAGTGGTTGTTTACAAAATAACATTTTTATTATGAAGTCGATTTAATTTTTTTGGAAAAATATTTTTTTATTATGCATACAATATAAGCAACACCAACTGGTATGTACTTAGTAGTTACAAATATATATATATTATATATTTGTTTTTGTTATATATTTTCTCGGTTTACTGCTTATAAGATGTCGTAACTAAAAACGTCGCATACTAGCGCATCGCTGCGTTGTGTTTTACTTTTCAGGTTTGAAGCGTGTCATACAAAGCGCACGCGCTTGTACTACTCGACTCTCTGTTGCGGTGCGATTTCCTGGACGCGGCGTAGTCATTTCATACAGATTTGTCAGTATAAGTCATTTTATGATTATGACTGTAAAATGAAAGTGTGTGTTTAATTGACAGAGCGCGAAGCGCGAGCGAAGCGTCTTCGTTTCAGCTTGGGTAAAAATTCTTTCATATGTCTGGATTTGTGTTCTCCTCTACGGTCGCATTTCTCAACCGATCTAGACGAAACTTGGTATACTGGTTAAACGAATTTTTAGAATTTTTTAGTTGTCGAGGATTTTTGATGGGGATGATACTTCCCCCAAAAAGAGGCAAAAAGGTGGCTACTGAGTATCTCCGCCTAATTAGATCCGATTCGACCGTAATTTTTTTATTTGAAAGATAGTAACTTTAATTGGTTTCATAAAGTTTGGTAAAGATCTGATGAGGATCTTCGGCGTGTTGAGCAGAATAGCTCCTCAAAAGCTGCAGTAAATTGCAGTAAATTGCTCACTTTGAGGTTTCTACTAGTGGAATCAGCCCTTTACCCACTAGATAAGGATTGATATTAATGGTTATTAATGTTAGTTTTACAATTAGGTAACTAGGTACTGTGCACTGCTGGATTGTTTGCAAAAAAGTTTGTACAGCTCACAGAGACACCAGTATAGATTGTAGTTCTTCTTCATCTGAATCAATTGCCATCTCTTGACAAATACTGCTCTGCCCCCGATAGTTGAAAAGGCGCATGTAACAACAAGTCAAAACGGAGAAAGAAATATTTTCATATATCAAACGGGAAATCATTCGCTGTCTTTAGGTAAGTTAAAATAATTACTTATTATAAATTGGAAATAAAGGCCACGATAATAGTCTTTGAATTCAATTTTGAAACATATGAATATTTTTAAAATATTTAGCTAAAAAAAGCAAAAAAACTATTTCATCTTAGTATAAAAATAGGGATAAAATACTACGTCCTTAATTGAATAAACGTAAATAGCCAGATGCGCCCTTTATACCTAGTACACTTACTGCATTACTTTTATTCTAAGTATCTAGGGTTCCCTATAATTAAGTTTCTAAAAAAAATAGGCGCATTTGGTTATATCCGCCTTTTTGCATAAGTATTCAAAACTATGTAGATAACCCTTGGGTAAGATAAAAAGTATATCTAATTAATTCTTTCATCAGGGTCTATAACCTAAAAATGTAAAGTAAATGTGTTTTACTGCTTACTATTATGTAGGTACCCTAATTTTTTTATCAGAAAAGAAAACACAATTAACAGAGTCGAGTATTTATTTAAGAAAACTGATTATCTATGGCACAAAATCAAAATAAATGTCAAATTATTATAATATGCAATGATTTTTACTCAAAACTCACATGTTCCTACTTATAGCAATTAAGTAGGATAATACTTCTACAGCTACAATATTAAACTTTGAACTTACGTAACAAAAAGTAATATAACTTAAACAAAATTTAGCAAATTCAGTCTTAATAACAGTCTGTCATCTATAATTGCCACATACTTTTATAAGAATGCATTATTTATAATATCAAAAAACAAGTCTAGAAAAAAATAACAATCGACCACTAATAATATTTCTATTATAATCTGGTGGTTGAATACCCCTCCTAGAAACAACATAGTACCTTTCGTTAGTGACTAAAATAACAAAATAAAAAACATTATAAACTCACAACTCAGCATTATATTAGAATTCCAGTTTCAATGTTTTTCATTCTTACGAAGTCCAGTACTCTATGTGTTCCATCATCAAAATCAGTTTTGAACGTTATCGTATTAGGTACTCTTTGAAAAGTTACTTCAAACATGTTTTGAAGGTAGACTCGTGGTATAGTATTTTGAAGCTTATAGACAGAAGACTGCTACTGCTGCTGCTACTGCCGTTGGTTTTGGTGGTGGTAAGGGCTTGGTCTTTACCAGAAAGAACACTATTATCACTGTCAGTTGTGGAGACTTGAGGGCAATTATAGTGATTAATTTTGTTACCGTAGCTTATTTTGTCTCCGTGAATGTTGTCGTTATTTGCGTGGCATAGCAAAATTTTCTCTGTATTTTCTAATGTACAGTATTACTATTTGTACTTTGCGTTTCTGTAGAAGCTAAAACTTTAGTAAGTAAGTCAAAACTGCAATCTTTCTTCATGTTAGTTTTGTCTGTAACAAAAATAAACAGATCATTAAATAACCAATTTGCAAGCGATATAATTCACTTTAACTGCAAGTCGTTTTATATTTTTTTCTTATGATAACAATAAATCATTCATGACATGATACTTTATTTTACTCATCTTAAACAAAAACTCAAGATGACGATAAATCATAGTGCAATTAAAACTGGATGCGTACCTTGTGATAAATCACGCAACGAATAATTGCGCATCCGCGCCACACGTCCTTACTCCCTCTGTTACTCGGCCGCAACTGACACAATGATCAGCCGCCGCCGTACTAATCAAACCCCTTTATATACCTTCACTGGATTCACGATAATAAGTGAAAATAACGCATCTGCTTACTTGCGCCTCGTTTATTTAGTACCATTGGTACATTTTTTTCGCAAAATAAGGTTTTAAGACGTATATGACAAATGCGCCTGGACCATAACTAACTTTACGACATAGAAAGGGCGTAAGTGGGCAGATGTAGACTTCTTTTCTTAGTGTGCAAAGCAGTTATCAATAAGCGCATTAGGCACTAATGGTAACGTGCGCCTTATTAATTTCCTCTTAGAAATATGGTGAAAAATGCGTCTTTTAAATTACTTAACTCAAATAAAATATGCAAGGCACACAAGGGCATATCTACATAAATGCCACTCTTCACCTAAGTTTTAGCTAAATTCGTCTTTTTATCTTCATTAAGGTGTAAATATGTGAGCAAAAGCTGGTAAAAAACAACTTAAAATATAAACTTGCGGTTACCATAGCAGTCTATGAACGCGGTTGGGTGTCAAAGATAATAGACATCCAAAATACCTACGTGACGCATGAGAATATGCATGAGATGCATGGCACTGCGTTTTTGTCATGACGCACGCATTGACGCGTATTTATGGTTACTATCCATACGGATACGGATTTGTCCGGGCATGTCCGGACTTTTAGACCGTTATTCGGACTCTGTCCGGCTTTATTAGCCTAGATGGAATAAGAGTAATAAAATACACATAAGTTCTATCAAATAGATCTTTATGTTATCTTTTATTAACCTCTAATTTATCTCAAAACAATATATTCATCTTTTAACAGTTAACTTAAACAAACAATAAATCCTCTATTACAAAACAATCAACTGATTCAAACATGAAATATTTCTTTAAAATAAAAATAGTAAAGTACAAAATAATCAAACATAACGCTAAAACAAACTACCCTGCCATGCAACAAAATTAACAACTAAAATGTACCTACCTGTATTCATACAAATAAATTTATTTCATTTCATTTAGTTTTCGGTGTATTTATTATTATATTTTTCAGAGCCAGATACTTGACGGAGCAGTTCCCGTTCATTCAAAGTTCTCTTTTAGAATTATTTGCAGATCATGTTTTTATGACTAAAATACCCAGACTTTTATGTCAGGCTTTAAGTCAGAATTTATCAAATTTCTAAATGGTAACGCTACGCGCGCTAGAGGTACGCCTCCTGTGTGTTAAAAAGTTTCCAATTTCGACGGGTCAGTTTATCGAGTTTCATTCATCGTCGGAACTTCTTCGTTGTGTTCACCACACATCGAGAACGAAAGATAGATTTTCCTTACTCTATGTTCAGTAAGATATGTCTACAATTTTCCTTAGTCTGTGGTATAATTTAGTTATCAGTGATGTCATGTCATCACATCACAGAGTACTTTGTGTTTGTGTTGTCAACAATCAGTATCACTCACTCACATTGCATAAAATATGTCATGAATAGTTTGATAATTTTACAATCAATCGTATTCTTCCACCACCTTCCTTGGCGTAGTAGGCTGCGGCTTCGGGCGAAAGTTATCTGTCCCGTGGCTGGGCGCCGGGGGCAACTACTCCCGGGGAACGGATATCCTGCCCGTATGCAGCCTCTCAGCGACTCTGTGTGTGGTCCCAATGTGATCATCTGTGGACCGTGGGGCCGCCCGACCGTCTCGTCCCTCTTCGCTATCATATCATCCAACGGGACGACCTCGCGAGGGAGCGTGCAGCCGTTTATAGTGAAAATTATGCGACTGTTAATCTGTTACACGTTTTACATCTCAAGAATACGAGAACATATTTGTTTATATTATGATTAATTACCAGGTAATAAACTTGTAAATAAACAATCAAATTGTGAATGTTGTGAATAAAAGTTACAATACAATACAACACAATAACACTTTATTGACACACAGTTAAAACAAATTACAAAATAGAAATATCATAAACAATAGGTACAATGGGCGGTCTTATCGCTCATAGCGATCTCTTCCAGACAACCTTAGGATGGAAAGAAGTTAATACAATAGGTACTTACTTAGTTTACATATACTGCGGGATACAATAAGGTACCTCATCACATAATTGCCTTCTGCTTAAAGAGACAATACTCAAAAAAAAACCTTCGCCTGTTGCTCATACGTTAAAACAATGTAGCTGTTCATAAACAACATATAAAATATTTCCAATACACATTTTTTAACAAAATATTGTAAGATTTAACCACCCTACAAATACCCCACACAATTTAAGCAATAAAACTTTGAAATGATGCGTCATCTCCTCATAAACTAAGTTTGTTTGATCAATTTTTATAAATAACTTTTGAGTTGGTAGTGCAAAAAGAGGCCGTTGGCACAGAATAAGTAAATGTGCACTAGTATTATAAAGATAATGTATTTATTCTGAATGATGGTTTGTTTCAGCTTTACATTTTTTGCCAAAAAAGAAAAGTCTCTAAAGGGGGATTCATGGTCGGCGGCCTACTGCCAACTTCCATGTTGATAGCTCTTCTAGCCTCAAATGCCGTGGCATATACCGCAGTGTGGTTGTGAGTATCGTTGAAGTTGTATACCTAGGTATTATTTATGGTGTGAAATATGTATGCCAAAGTGAGCAGGCAGGGACGAGGCAACGCGTTTTCCATGTGCTCCCAGCAGCAGCCGCAAAGAAACCCGGTGGTGGCGCCTCCGGCCATGAGTGGATGCGTCTTAGCAGCACACGCGCACTCAGTAAACAAGGCTTGGTCGTAGCATAAGTAGTAGAATGTGGTGCATATCATAGTGCACTCGCGAGCCCACGCAAGCGCCTCTCCTATGCACCTCACACTAATAAATTGCATAATATTAATATTACATGTAGCTCAAACACTCGGCTACACATTCTGATAATGAGGATATTGACTTGTTTGTCATTTTAGAAGTATCTTCTTAAAATCTGATGACAAATCACACTCGTTATCGCTCTAAATAATGGTATAATAAATAAATAATGACCTATTTTGTAAATGTGTCGCACCATCCTCATTTGTAACAATGCACTTCGTCCCGGCTCACCTCATCTAAAGCATATATTGCAAAGTTTATATAAAATATTTGTGAATTCGGGAAACATTTGTCATGAAATATTGACTTTAAATGTGGTATTATAGCAAGTCTCACTCGTTACACTTCTTCATTCATTAGAAGAACTGCAAAGGAGTGAAATGCTCTGCCTGAATATAACCCAGGTGTATTCAAGGCAAGTGTGCTACAATAAAAGTCTTGGTCTGAAATGCCTTAAAGACCATCTAAGTAACTTGTTTGTGTGGGGCCTGGCCTGGCATACCTAAACTTCCACCATTTTGAAAAAAAATGATGTCTCGGCCTTTCATATATATTTTGTTTGTAACCAGCTAGGGGAACGGTGTACGAGATGATGCCAAGAGAGAATGCTCAATATGAAATGCCATACCTAAGTGTGGCAAACTTTTTTTTTTCCAATTTATTAATGTTTTATAAGAATTACAGTAATTTTCTAACTATTAGAGGATCATCAAGTAAACCAAATAAATAATCATTTGGAAGCGATGTGCACGATTATGTGCAGTAGCTGTGTTATCTATAGATAAATAGAGTAACTCTTTATTGAACACCGCAATTACAACGAGAAATTATGTTTAAAAATATAGTATAACAATCAGTGTCACAAGTGTGATATAGTTATTTTTATAAGACTGCTATGGATAAAATCTATATTTAAAATGTTAAAAACAGAAGAGACTAAAGTTTCTTAAATATGTATTACTAATTGTAAAAAAACATTTATTTTTAATACCTAGACTTCCAAATAGAGGAGATTCTCAATTCGCCTATATATTTTTACCCAACTACGGCGAAGCAAGGGCAGTGTAATGAGTTTAACATTGAATGTATGTGTGTGGGTGTTCAACCATAGCATCGCCGCTATTCTCGTTATTTTGACAAACAAGGTATTTGATTTGTCTTCATCGCAATGAAAGGGTACCTACTGACAAAGACCTCTTGTATGTTATCTTAAATGTTTCTTTATGTAAATCCATACAAACTTGATTTTTTATTTAATTAATTGAGCATTTAATGTTGCTTATTTATTAATATTTTTGAAATGGTAATGATAATCAATCGATAAACACTAGTGATTAATGGTTTTTGTTAAAATAAGTGTAGTTGTTTTTTTCTAAGTAATTATTTGTAGCTACTGTGTCTCGAAACAAAAATAACAAATAAAATGAAAACAATTACAAAACTAATGTTTTTATGATTTTAGCATTAACGCCTCCTTAGCGAGAACAATATCTACACATATAATAAAACTGTAACAGGACCAATTCTGAACATTGAAGATATATTGTAAAAAAAATGCTGGCTGTTCTTTATTTCATACAGAAGCCAGAACTATATATTTTTCATTTTTGTCTTTCTGTTTGTCTGTCTGTCTGTATCTTGGCTAGGCATCACGCCGAAACTACTGAATGAATTTAAATGAAACTTAGTATGATTTGAGTCCATACTCCAAGGCAGGATATAGGATACTTTTCATCCCGAAAAATTAAATGGTTCCCACAGGATACGGATTGAAAGTTATTTAAAAAAAAACACTTACCACTCAGAAACCACTGGACGGATTTTGTTGTACCTTGGCACAGTCATAGTTTACATGATGGGTGAAAATTGAGGATACTTTTCAACCCGAAAAATAAAGTGTTCTTGCAGGATAGGGGTCCAAATTCTATACATTGAAGATATTTTGTAATTTTTTTGGAGCCTGGTTTATATTCAAGACTGAAGCCAAAACTTGGCATGATTTGAGTTCATACTACGAGGTAGGACATTGGATACTTTTCATACAAACAAAAAAGACCCCTATCCTGCGGGGTCCTCGCAGGATAGGGGTATTTTATTTGGAGTTGGTATTCATGTTTTACGGTTTGTAGTTACTGCCGTAGATCACCGTATGTCCACCGGTTTAGGATTGGCGTTTTCTGTCAGTCAATCAGTCAGTCAGTCAGTAGGTATGTCACGGTACTGTTTTATAGGAATGATTAAAAAAATATGTAATAAAACACATATTTTTATTATTCTGCCCAAAAGTGAAGGGCATCTATACTTATAATAAAGCAATAAGTACCAAAAAGTCTGTAAAATAAAGATATTGAAAAAAAAACAAGGGTCCCAAAAATAAGCTACTGAAAACGAATAAAACATTTTTAAAATTCGCGTCTGTCTGTCTGTTACTCTGTTCACGCATCACGTAAAAACTACTGGACCGATTGCGATGCGGTTTTCACTGTTGAAAAACAACTAATAAATTGTTGTTGGGTTTGACATAAAAACTGGTGTACTTATTATCTCAATCCGATAAATAGAAGCCAAGCAAAAACTTTTTGACAGTTGGTAGGAATGTTGGTATTTTAGGTCTTGTGGAATAGTAATAAAGTCCTTTTAACCTAGAGAATAGTCCACGCGTGCGAAGCCGCGGGTACAGCTAGTATCTAATAATATTCCCAGTAAGACTGATTCAGATACTGAGAGAAAAATTTGGATAATGAGTAATGGTCACGGTAGCCGAATTGGTTAAAGGCATTTGCCACGCAGAGGCACGGAATTATTCGGGTTCGAATCCCGTCTGTGATCCAAATTTTTCCTTTAGAAAATTATTATATACAAAACTGTCACTTTATTAATCATAATGCCCTGAGGTATAGATAAGTATACATACTTAAAATTAAATATTATACAGGCTATTCCAAAAAATATAAGACCAATGTTACCGTAATCTGGGGTTGAAATCACACCATTTATATTTTTACCCGACTGAGCGGAGGGTATTGTTTTTATCAGCCTATGCATTTTTTTTCCTTTTTAACTATAGACCAAACGCGTGGACCGATTTTGATGATTCTTCTTCAAGTCAAGAGGGTAATAACATACACACATTGTGTTTGTATGTTATCCTCAGACAAAATAAAACTAAAAAATTCCTCCGAGATGTGACCTCATATCTCCTGTATTTATAAACCGATAATGATCATTGTTTTATTAACCCCCGAACAAAGAGACGGTTGTTATAAGTTTGTGTATTTATAAGGGTATCACTTTATGTGTGTGTGTGTGTGTGATTGATGCGGTTTTTATATTTGAAAACTGATGTGCTCGAGATGTTTCTTAGCTATATGTTCGGGGGTTACATAATTTTTTAATTGGTGCTTTTTGGAAAGAATAAATATTCAGGTACCTCAGACCAAATATCCATACCAATATATAAAAGTGAAACGTTGTCTGTTTGTTTGTTTGGGGAGCCTTCACGCGATAACGGCTGGACGGATTTTGATGAAATATAGAATGGAGATGATAGCTTAAAGCCTGGAATAAAACATAGAATACTTTTTATCCCGGAAAATTGTAAGTTTCCACCGGAAAACTGGAAAATATTGATTAATCACTGTAAGGAACGGTTGTCATCACATAATGGTCTGTGGTTGTCATGGAAACAAAATAACAAGTCTGTCAAAAAACATCAAGACCATTGGTGCTATACTTACTTTTGCATTGGTTTTTAATATCCCAGAAGAAAATAGGATGCTTTTTTTCGCGATTAACAGTAGTCCGCGCAAAGTCGCGTGCTTGAAAGCTAGTTACTAATATTTCCTCTTAGTCAGGTACAGTATTATAACAAAATTGGTTAATACGCACGCAGATACTCAATATTCATGGAATAACTGTGCCCGCGGCTTTGCCCTCTACGTCATTTTTCTGGGATATAAGCATCCTATGATATTCCAAAAACAAGAGTACCAAAATCATCAAACTTCGTTCGACGTCAAATGTTTTTTATCGATTGCTCAAAATTTACTCATCAGATTGAGATACCAAGTACACTTATTTTTAAGTCAAACTCTATTCTATCTATCAACTTTATTCTATAAAACAGCATCGCAATCGGTTCAGTATTTTTTACGTGATGCGCCAACAAACAAACAGACAGACACGATTTAAAAAAATGCTATATTCTTGTTCAATAGCTTATATATTAAGTACCCTAGACCATTTTTTTTAAATATCTTACTGCTTTATTATATGTATAGATAGATAATGAGCAGTCACGCGCAAAAAATGTTTAATGCCTCTAGTGGAAATGTGTAATTTGATTGTGCTCTAGGACCAATATTACTGTATGTTTTTATAACTGCATGGTTCGCTATGGGAACTTCTGCTAGCAAACTATGCATGGATATGTAAACTCTTTGTTATCAAGTTGTCATTTACAAAAGAGATTTTTAATGTCCTTTTCGGTCATGTCAATTGCAATGCCAAACATTATCTTTGATTGAAATGTCCTATAAGTTCTGAGAAATTCTGTCTTTGGATTATTAAAGACTACGAAAGGAAAACCTAGTTTAACCAATATAAGTTTTATTTATATATTACATGATATCAACAACAGCGCACACTGTCACATTAAAGACAGATTGGAGAAACGAGGGCGCGCCGCGACAGCCAGGGCCTCTGCATCAGTGAAGCGAAAAAATCCAACATCGAACAATTATAAAGAGTCACTTCTTTGCAGCTAGGTAAAGTTGAATTCGTACATTGCCAAGTTTTAAAGGATCACACGCGCCCGCGGCCCGGCGGTGCTCCGCCCCGAGCGAAACTAACACGCGCGGTCGCCGCGCGCGCCGCCCCGTGCCTGGCTGAGAGGAAGCAATTTAATTGTAATAAATAAATATCGTCAAAACATAATTGTTTCATTCATTTCATATAAAGGCGACGATAAAGTTGAGCATTCACTTGTAATGAGCATTCTAGCGAATATTACATGACGGGAAGGGCGTTTCCTCGTGGCCTAACTAGAAAGGTCACATGAAATAACGTTGTTCATTTAAACAACATTAATACAATGCTCAGGTTTATGTACACTACTAAAGACCCGCCCCGGCTTCGCAGGAGCAGGTCGATTATTAATTTATCATCATTCATCAGCCCGTATAGTTAAATAAAGAAACTACCGAACTTATTATGATGAAATTTAAATGGGCCCTCACGGTCTAGGCCATTGAGAATCTTCTTGTGGAAGTCTATTAATAATAACGGTTACTAAAAAAAACTATCTAAACAACAGGAACGAAAAAATCCTGTTGGTCAGACTAGTCTAACCACCAAAATCTGGCCATTAGGAAACACTAATTACTTCCAAATTTTATCATCACTTTTCTGCCGTTAAAATCCATAAGCCAGCCGTTTTTTGTATTAAAATAGATAAGTGGGTGCACGGCCGCAGTTAAATACAATACAACAATATATTTTCTTGAATTGCAGTCTTCTGTAAAGCTGATAAGTAGGTAATCTTGAAATAAGGTATAGTTAGTTCTATAGTAGCCGTGGTGGGGAAAACGGTAAAAATATTTTTTTGCTTGTTACCGAAATCCCCACCGCTTATCCTGGTGGGGATTTCGGGAAAGCTTTTTTAGCTTTTTCCCGAAATCCCCACTGGTGGGGACGTTCTGGTGGGGATTTCGGTAATAATCCCCCTAGAAGACTAATTTTCAAAAAAAGTGTAAGTGTTTCTTCAACTTTAAATATCATTACGTAACTAGTTATTTATTACACATAATTACTCTAACTTTACCTATATATTGTGGCACAGAGTAAATATTGTTATTAACACAAGAATTCAATACATGAGCTTCAATCTTTCAGTAGTTTTCTTCCCTTCAAACAGGAATTTAAATATCCGTACCAATATATAAAAGTGAAACGTTGTCTGTTTGTTTTTTGTTTGTTTGTTTGGGGAGCCTGCACGCGATAACGGCTGGACGGATTTTGATGAAATTTGGAATGGAGATAGCTATACCCTGGAATATAACATAGGATACTTTTTATCCCGGAAAATTGAAATTTTCCACGGGAAAACTGGAAAATGTTGATTATTCGCTGTAAGGAACGGAAACCATGGAAACGAACTAACAAGTCTGTCAAAAAACATCAAGAGCTTTGGTGCTATAACTACTTTTGCATTGGTTTTTAATATCATAGAAGAATATAGGATGCGGACGGATTTTGATGCAATTTACTACAGTCATAGTGTATATTATGGGTTATTGATCGAGTGAGCGCGAAGCGCAAAAGAAGTGTCTCCGTTTCAGCTTGGGCAAAAATGCTTTCGTATATACGGATCTCCCGCTGTTCTCCTCTACAGGTTGCATTTCTCAACCGATCTAGACGAAACTTGGAATACAGGTTTACCAAATTTTTAGAATTTTTTGATCGTCGGGGATTTTTGATTGGGGGGGTACTTCCCCCATAAATGGGAAAAAATGGGGCTATTGAATATCTCCGCCTTATTAGATTCGATTTCGATGGTTCTTTTTTATTTGAAAGGTAGTTGAAACGTAAACTTTACGTTGGTCTCATAAAAAATTGGTGAGAGATTTGATGAGGATCTTTGGCGTGATGAGCAGAATAGCTCTTCAAAATGCAGTAGGTAAATTGATCACTTTTAGGTTTCTACCAGTGGAATCAGTCTTTTGCCTACTAGGTACAGGTTGATGGAGCACCGTGGTTATTAATGTTAGTTTTACAGTAAGGTAACTAGAGGGTGCTACTGTGCACCGCTAGAATGTTTGCAAAAAAGTTTGTGCTCGCGAGGTCTACAGCTAGTCACAGTAGCTAGGTCACAAAGCCACTAGTTTTATTATTGGTTTGGGATACTTGTTATCCTGAAAAACTTAAGGATGCCTACGTGATAGGGGTCAAAAGTAATATAAAAATATTATTTCACCGATCCATGTTGGCTAAACGGATGAAAACTTGAAAAGAAATGTCATATGGCAAAACAATGGTACAATTAGGATGCTTTTAATCCCAAAAAAATGAAGGGTTTTTTTAGCGGGATAGGTTGAAAGTTATGTGTATTATTGCACCAATTGATTATGTTGGCGACAAGGATCAACTCTTAAAAATAAATGTCATCCTCCTCCTTCAGTCGTTTGCTCACTGCTGAGCGTCGTGATGCACACTTTTTCATGAACAATCCGTCGCCATCTGTGGCGGTCGCGGGCACAGTGGATTGCCTCTGAAACTTGGTGTCTAGTTGTTTCGACATCTGGTCAGATCGTATCGGACTTCGACCCCTGGGTCTCTTTCCTTTCACTTTTCCTGTGACAATTAGTTTCTCCAGGTTGTCGGAGGGTTTCCGAACAATGTGCCTAAAGTACTGCAACACTCTCAAGTAAGCAAATGCTCGAGAGTTTCTGGGTTATTCGTAGCTCCTTCAGGATGGAGTCATTCGTCCTATGAGCAGTTCACGGAATGCGCAACATGCGCTGCCAGCACCACATTTCGAAAGAATCGATTCGACTTAGGTCTGCAGCTTTTATGGTCTACAACTCGGCGCCATACAGGAAAATGGGAAAGACTAATGTTCGGACGATGTAAGTTTTTGTCTTTCTTAGTATGTTTCGGTCTTTCCATACTTTCTCCAGTTGGGTCATCGCTGACTTTACCATACCAATGCGTCGTCTTATTTCGCCCTCGGTTCCACCTCTGGTGGAAATGCTAGAGCCGAAGTATATAAAATCCTGCACGATATCACACTGGCGGAGATTTTTTATATCTTGAAGGCTGTTATTTCGGTTAACGAGCATAATTTTCGTTTTGGCTTGGTTGATATTGAGTCCCATTTCTCAATCCAAACGTTTCAGCAATTCCACCATTCATTCATTCATTTCAGCATTCCATTTCGGATATATTAGTTGTTAACAGAGTAGTGTCGTCTGCATAGCGAAGGTT
This sequence comes from Alsophila aescularia, assembly GCA_946251855.1. NCBI lineage: Eukaryota > Metazoa > Arthropoda > Insecta > Lepidoptera > Geometridae > Alsophila > Alsophila aescularia. The sequence goes on along the minus strand of OX276377.1, from coordinate 17,512,325 downwards.
AGATATTCTGACGCCCATGACCGTGATGGCTCCTTTCCCATCTCATTATGTATTCACCGTATATATTAAACAGAATCGGAGAGATGATGCATCCTTAACGAACTCCTTTCTCAAATGCGAACTGCGAACACCTTGCTATGCTGATCTTGACGGAACCATGTCCCGAAATATACAGGTTCCGGATAAATTTTATGAGATGCACAGGGACGCCCATCTCATCTAAGACTTGCCACAAATGTGTCCAGCTGACACAGTCAAAAGCTTTCTGGTAATCAACAAAGCACATAACAACTGGGGTGTTAAATTTATAACACTTTTCGATAATAAGTCTCATGTTAAGTATTTGCTCCCTAGTTCCTTTACCCTTAACAAATCCAGCCTATATACTTGTGGGATTTGCCAGTCTAGAAAGTTACGGAGTCTGGTGTTGATGATGTGTAAAAAAGAAAGATCATAATATACATATTAACAAAGATATTATATCTAAGTAATTTTTAAGGTTTTGTATCTCAAGAGTCCAAACAGAGCCCAATTATTAAGCCTACAATGGGCTGAATCTTATGATTCGTAAGAAGCGCGAGAGGAACACGTCGTCTACATAGTCCCTATAAGCTATGTTAGTCATTAATATTCTAGCGACTATCAGTTAGTTTAATACACAGTAGGAAAATTTAAGGAAACTACAAGAAAATAAATCACACGTGAGCAAAGCCGAAGGCTAAAGCTAGTAAATAAATAAATGTTAACTTGCTTAAATAACAGGTTTACATACAGGATGGCGCCTGATTTTAGAGCATGAATATTAAAAACCGTTAGTTCCATCACTATTAGTTTTTTTGGTATAAGTAGCAAGAAAATAGAATTATCTTAGAAAAAAAATAGTTGGGCTTAATCTACTCTATTTCCCAACAGAAATGTTTCCCTAAAGTAAACTATACGTACCAACATGCCGAAATCTAGAAAAGTCAAAAAAAATAACAAAAAAAGGTACCTACTAAAATTTGTTCTAATCCCATCTATGTCTAATCCCAAATTACTTAAAGTGCTTTATTCTCACTAGTAGGCTGTTCTAATAATTCTCTAAATTAAATTTTAATTGCTAGCCGAAAAATAAATATAATGCAAATAAAACTAAATTGATCAATTTTTAGTAAATTATGCGCCAAGGGGCTTTTTTTTTCTTGCTAGGCAATCATATTTTGACCACGATCTCACCTGATGGAAAGCGATGATCTTGCCTAGTAGTCACGGGCGGCATATTGCACCCTGAGCGTAACGAGGGACTCTAGAGTTATCTCCCGAGTTTACCGAGGGGGTTTATAGTTAAGTTAAGCGAGGAGTCCAATATTCCGCCCGTGACGTAAGACAGGCTTTAACCTCGAGTTGAATACCTTACTTTTTATACCTTCTGCGAGACATTAAAAACAATAAAAACAATAAAGGCTGCTTGGCTTTCGAGTTGATGCTAAGTGTTAGAAATAAACTAAAAGGACGGACGGAGACGGAGTATCCAATACAGCCTTGACTCCTTTTGTTGTTCTCCATTGATTAAAATGATTATAGGCTTTTTCGTATTTATCTTTTGATTTTTCCGGTAGTAGAATATCCCAAAGCATCTGATTTCACAAACACCGGAATCAAATCACTGCCGCTTGACGACTTTTTGTGTCAATTTGAAAATGATAAAATATGGAACTGTTAAAATAATACCAACCATCGATTGTTTCAAATTCTTTGCATTCGCGCCATTTTCTTTTCTTTTTTTTTATTTTGCCTATGGTGGAGTTCGATTTTCGAATAAACTCTCTGTATACAATTCCCGTATCTATGCTAAAAGTCATACGAATTTTAACGTTCCAAATCCAATCACATTATATCTCTTGAGAGTTTCATATAACTATCCCTTGGGATATAATGACTTGCTTTACATTGCGTGATACATAATTGGAACACTTCGTTGTCCGTCCATCTGTCTGTTCGCCTCTGTCTGTCTGTCTGTCAAGATCTTTTTCTCAGGAACGCGTTGAGGTATCAAATCTCGTGGAACTGTAAAAAAACAAACTTCTAAGTCAACGCAAACAAAAGAAAAAAACCTATAGTGTCAAAACCTATAGGGTACTTCTTGTTGACCTAGAATCGTGAAATTTGGCAACAAGCAATGTCTTTTATCACAAGTAAAGGGCAAAATCCGAAAACTACAAAGTTGTAGTTACATCCAAATAAATATATATTTGCATTTGATAAAGTGACCGCGACCTATGTCGATGTATAGGAACCCTTAGTTTGTACGGAACCCTTAGTGCGTGAGTCCAACTTGCACTTGGCTGTGTTTTTTTTTCAAATCTCCAGGAAAGCTGTTTGAGACATCAACATCTTCTATTAGTATATTTAACGAAAATCAGTGCTGGTATTTTTGAAGGAGAATTACATCATCTGAACTATTTCAGGTAAGTACATTGGTAATCTAGTTATTTATCTATGTACATATTTAGGCATTTAAATGTAGCAGACGAGGTGCGCCTGTTCCAAGGTTGCTCTTTGTTGTATTGTCGACCTTTACTGAGTTCACCTACACTAAAGAGCACTTTATATTTGTGTGAACTATGATCTAATGTCAATTGCTTTTTGCGTGTTAGATGTTTTTTATGAAACATATTTCCAGATGGGTAAATCCTATAATACTTCGCGCTACATCGTGAAGCAAATTAATTATAAAAATGGCATGTATGTGTGTTAGTGTGTTTGTATGTATTGTGTTCGTCTCACAAAGTTATATGTCATTCACTTTGACGATCGGTTGACCGAATGGTAAGTGACCCTGACTACGAAGTCAACCAACGGTCGCGGTTCCGAATCCTGCTAGGTGCAATCATTTGTGTGACGATCAGAAATGTTTGTTTCCGAGTCATGGATGTAATATTCGTATTTATGTATGTTTATCCGTTATCTAGTGCCCATAGTACAGGGTATCCTAGTTTGGGGCTAGGTAACCGGTGTGAGTTGTCCCGAATATATTTATATTTTTTTTATTTATTCACATTTTAATTTATTATCGTTCGCGAATACTATGCTCATTAACTTACGTTCGCGAAACTAATTGATTTTGATATGCGTTGGTGAGCCTTGAATCCATTAGTATTCGTAGCTTGAACTGAATCTATTTGTTCAATTTACCTACTAACGAACACGTCGATTTTTATTATTTGTTGTATATTATGTTTAAGATAATAATACGAAGTAAGTGCAAGTTGGCAGAACTTGGAGACTTGTATAAGTTGAATTAATATTTATTTATTCATCTTACATCATAATAACTCACAGATTACTCAAACAACACGTCATATCAGACGACAAGACTAAGGTGAGCTAGCAGATTCGTATGAAAACGTGCGTGCGTATATCGTCTGACTTATTTGCAAAAATATGTAGGTTCCAATTCCGTCACGAAAAATAACTGAAATCGTACTTTCATAATGCTTGAGCAGTTATGCAACTACTAGCTTTCGCCCAAGACTTCATCCAAGCGGACTACTGTTTATAGCGAAAAAAATGCATCATATGTTCATCTTGGATATTAAAAACCAATGCAAAAATACAGCACCAACGCTCTTGATACTTTTTGACTGACATGTTATTATTTCGTTATCACGGCAACGTCATTCCATTCCTTACAGCGAGTAATCGTCATTTTCCCGTTTTCCCGGGGCAAATTACCTTTTCCCGGGATAACAGTATCCTATGTAGATCTCTATATTGTACAGTGCCTATTTACAAAGTTTCATCAAAATCGTATCAGCCGTTTTGGCGTGAAAGCTCCCCAAACAAACATACAAACCGACAATGTTTTAATTTTATATATTGGTGCGGATTACTCAGGTAAGGCTGGCATTTAGTGTTTGTTCCAGAATTGTCCAGCATGCTTTTATGCAGTATATTATCACGTCATGCGAAGTGCTACCAAATAAAGACAACTAATGGTAATGACCCATGCTTTCTTTACAGTTCTCAAAGGAAACGAAACAGAATCCCACGGTCACGCAATTGAATGCAAATCCACAATCAGCGAACCAGATCTGCATGATATCATAATATATGTATATCTACCTACGAACACAGGTATAGCTACTGAACCGGTTCTGTTATTCTGCAAATTAGTTTAGACGGCGCCTGAGCATGACTCACTCATTTATATAGAGTAGAGTTTAATTTTAATGAAGATCACCTTAGTGCTGGCATTCTCTTCTTTTTATTTTTTTTACTTAATCTACTATAGATTAAGTAAAAAAAAGTGCAAGATCAAGCTAATTTCCTTCTAAAGTATCGAGATCGTAGTGCCACCGCTCCCTTGAACGGACTCGATGCGGCGTCGCCTTCGTTGGTCATTGGTTACCCAATGTGTGGCCACAGAATCACACAGAATAGTGTGGCGACCTTTGCTCATCTCTCGGGATGTACCCTGCTCACGTGAACCGCCCATTTACAGTTTTTTCTCCTATTCAGCATTCTAGGTATAAAACGAATTGATCGAGTTAGAAATGCCGTTCTGCGTTCCATGACAGGCATTTAATTAGAATATTAATTTACCTAAATAAAAATCTTAATAGGTACAAAGGATTCGTAACTTTATTGTTCTACTAGCTGTGCCCGCGGCTTTGACCGCACGGTAATTTTTCTAAAAAACAAGTATGATGTATATCCTAGATGTTATTCCACGACCAAAAGTACCTATAAAGTGCAACATATCAAATTTTGTTTAGCCGCCAACTAGTTTATCAATTGCTCGGCTTCTACTTATCGGATTCAGATACAAGGTACACCAGTTTTTAGTCAAACATCAATCTATCCAACAGTGAAAACCGCATTTCAATGGAGAACGATTGAAACACATTTTTAATTTGTGCTTGTCATATACATTTTTAATTTGAGCTGGACGTATTGTGTTATCTAATACCATTCAAAAAACAACTGCGGAGATACCTACATTGAGAATTATGTAAACTACGCAAACAATTTTACGAAAAGTGTCATTTCTATAAAGACATCGAGGCGCTATGGGAGCCAAATTTTTTGTCCAGCTCTTCAAGGTTAAGCAGGTCAGGTGATGCATCTCAGGAGCCGATTTGAGATAATATTTTCAATGTAATAATACTTTTTTTAATAATCTTAAAAAAAACTGATTTTACAGAAGTAGGTATTTGAAAGTTTTATTGGGATTACACATTTTTATTCTGTAAAATTAGCTTCGCTAACGAAGTTTCTAAATACTGAATGAAGTTGATTCATTCCATCGACGGGAACGTCAAAACGGGTGTTTTTTAGGAAACTTTGTTTTTTTTTCTATGGAGCCAAATTTATTTAATCGTGTTTCGGATAAAGCATTTTGTGAACATTTATTAGACATAAAAAAATAAAGTCAATTTACCGTTTTCAAAGGTCTAGTTTTAAATATTCGTGAGAAAAATCGTCAAAATTGGAGCCCATTTCGCCTGGATCGATGATGACAATTACTCCATAGGCTTTATACTCGTATGCGTATCTAGAATAACATTAATAGGCTGGATTCACTAAAACAGTTTCGCTGTTAACATATATAGCAATTACAATATAGGTAACTGTCGCAACGCAACATTAAGGTCATACATAGTACACATAGGATATTTTATGTACTGTGTTAAGGTTGCCCTAACGAGTCAACTCATACTTGAGTTTTCCATTACGGCGACACAGCCGTTACGGTGACTGGTTCATGCGAAACCACCACACCATGGAGTACAATCAACTAAACAAGTGTACCAGCTTTTTATAACTTTGTTACTATAACAATGCATATTTTCCTCTCAGTTTTCCATTGAAAGAATGATTATTTATTTTACTGTGGCACGGTGCTAATGTGTTCAATGTGCCTATCTACGCAATTAATTCTCTGCTCACGGACAGAATCCCGTGAGAATCTTCAAGATATTTTAACAAGCATTTGATCCCACAAGTATACCGTTTGTTCTCCTTATAATCATAAAATTTACAAGTTTAAATTAGAATTCTAATAAATGAACAACTATGAGAACCTTCATTGTTTGATGCCATAGAATAAATAAAATGCATTATCTTGTTTATTTATTTTGAATGCTCTGTCACGAGGCGGTCCTAGGCTTTGGGCTTGCTCCACCAGCCCAGGGACCAAGCCTCAGTGGACAACACAAAAGGTCAGGATTCAATTAGGAGCACAGGAACAAGAGGAGATGATTATAAAACAGCGGCTTACGAAGGTATTCATATATATATATTTACAAGTCTCATATATATTTGAAATAAACTTATTTATGAATTTTATAATATTATTTCGGTTTTTCCAAAAATTAATATTCGAATGACAGGTTATTTGTATTTAGAATGAATCAATGCTGACCAACTATCAAAAATGAAAAGAAATGGATTATGAAAGAATTAAGAGATCAAATGAGTATTATTATGAAAGAGGTTTGGACCTCGTCACAGCTCTCCAAGCTTAAACATATTTTTTTATTAAGAATAGATGAAGCGTTCCCGTCAAGTCCACACTTCAAAATAGTCATAAATAGGTGCTTGGAGAAAAACTTCACCTCCGTTAAACGGAGTTGGATGTTTTCTCGAAGTAAAGGTGTCTAATTGATGTCTAATGTTCAGCACCTTTTTACCTGACTGCGTGGAAGATAATGAGGTTATCAGCCTATGTATGAATGTTTGTTCCTTTGTGGCGATGTAGAGAAAAAATAAACTCTCCAAACTCTTGGACCGATTTTGATGATTATGATGTCAATCGATTTGTCTTAATCTTGCAAGTGTCATTATAGACATGACAGTAATCAAAAGTAGCTTCAACTAGACGCCATATAGTGAAATAGAAAAAAAATCGACGAACTATGTTAGGTGGGGAATCATTAAATAGGTATTTGAAAATCATCTTTAGGTTTCTGTTATAATTTTTCATTTCGAATGACCATGTAGGATCTATAACTATTTTAAGTTGGTTATCAACCACTCTCACTTAAATTTTCCTCTTATTAGTTTTGTTCGCAGTCGATTTTTTCAACACTTCCCCACAGCTCAACTAAATTGTTGAACTAGTTGAGCAGTTGAGAAATAGATATACTTTATGATATTGATATACTTTGTGTTACCGAACATTTTATACTCCATAGATCAACTATTTTTTTCTCAACTTAGTTGATCAGACGATCATCCTGGTTTTTTGTGTCTTGTTTAAAACTTGTGAAGTAGATACCTACACAAAAATGTAAGTAGATATCATTTGTTTTAGTTTGTATCAATTTTTGTGGTGGTTTAAAATAAGAATAAGATCGATTTATTATCTAATAATTATAGTAGGTATACATTACCATCGCAGTAGATAAGGACAGTAAGATTTGAAACCATTTTACTAGAAACCACAAATATCTACAAACGAGTTCTCATGTAGATAACGGTAGTGCCAAGAGTCGAGGTAAGTAGTACCTACCTACCTGCCGACTGCGCCGGTGCCGTCAAGTGGAACCGGCTGTTTCCCATGCTGAAACCTAATACAGAATACTATTGTCGAGGCTACCGCGCCGCGTCTTCTCATAGATACACATGGTGTGTGTTACATTATTTATATAAATTTACCTACATACATACACTGGCCTACAAAACTTAGTACCACACATTTAATGTCTCTGTTCACGCATCACGTTAAAACTACTGGACCGATTGCGTTGAAATAGAGACTAGATGAAAAAATATTTCAGGAATACCCACATATCCTGGAAAAATAAAAATCGAAGAATCAGCAAGAGCTTTACACGTCTACGGAAAATTGAAATAACTCCAACAACTTGTCTCTACTTAGGTACTCTATATGTTTCTTCTTTGATATTTTATTTTTACAGTCCGGTAACTCTTGTTTTTTCTACGCTAGAACCATCATAGAAACACGCAAAAATGATCTTAGTTACCTTAGCAGAAGAAGCTAACGCTTAGCTTCTTCTTTCGTGTCGGTTTACCATTTATCCTTGAGATGAGCCTTGGTTGAAACATCGCGTTGATAGGATTAACGGTTAAACATCTAAATGGTAATGAAAATTGATCAGAAGGAGATATATCTGATTTCTGGGCCAATAAGGCGGTCTAGTTGCCCAGGATGCTCTGGATGTTTTTAGAATCATAGGGACCTACTTATTATAATGTCACTAGTTTATGTTGTCTTGCACTCACCTTGGTTGATTTGTGGCAAAAATAGAAATTACTCGTGTCACCACGAGTCATTGATATTATTACCTATGCTTGTATATAATTGTAACCGCAAAGCTAATATAATATCGTACCTATACCGAATGAGGTAGGCTGACACCAGAGGTCAGTTTGCTAGACCGCCCAAGGGCCTTGTCATATTGGGTGTGCCTAGCACGGAGAAAATATGAATACGCACATAGCTTATTAAAGTCAATGGTGGCTGAGGATTGAACCCGGTTACCGATCGGCCACGCCACCACCGAACGCACCGCTCTATCACAATGTAGTCTCGGTGTGTCACCACAACAAAAGTGCACTTTCACTGCTGGCTCCGTCCACGCACATCTAGGCCGGACGCAGTTTCTGGACCATAAAGGATGTTGCCTATTCATTGTTCTCTTACCAATCTCGACTTTGTGTATTGCGTGCATTTCTTGCGTAAAGGTGCTTGACGTGGTTGCAAATTTTAATGTGACGAGCGGCTATTTATGTTACTGAATCACCTGTGGCTCACAAATATATCTAACTATCTTTAATAATTACTAGCTTTCCCGCCCGCGACTTCGTCCGCGCGGACTACTGCTTATCGCGAAAAAAAGCATCCTAAAGCATCCTATGTTTTTCTAGGATATTAAAAACCAATGCAAAAGTAGGTATAGCACCAATGCTCTTGATGTTTTTAGACAGACTTGCTATTTCGTTTCTATGGCAACCACAGACCATTCTGTGGTGGAACTACATTTTGTGTCTGGTTTTTTTTTATTACGAACTAAGCAATCGTTTGGCCACGATCTCACCTGATGGAAAGCGATGATGTGCTTGAAGATGTAGCACGCTTGCCTAGTAGATACCTATTCTCTCTTGACTTGAAGACACCTGGGTTATAATTTACCGGAAACACTGACGAGGGCAGGGCATTCCACTCCTTTGCAGTTCTTATAATAAATGAAGAAGCGTAACGCTTCGTTCTTGTGCGAGGTATTTCAACCATGAAAGGGTGGCGCTTTGCTGATCGTCTAGTCGTACGGTGATGGAAAGGTGATGGGGGAATCAGGTTGTGCAGTTCTTGTGCACACTCTCCATAGTGCAATCTGTAGAATACCGACAGGCTTGCAACCTCACGTCGATGCGCCGTACTTTTGCATTGGTTTTAAATATCCTAGAAGAAAATAGGATACTTTTTTTCGTTATAAACAGTAGTCCGTGCGTACGAAGTCGCGGGCGGGAAACTAGTACTTTCTATAACTAAAACCCGGGTAATCATGAAATACGTATTTATTATTATATGTATTTTGCGTAGGTTTGGAGAGAAAATATGTATGGTTCACATATGAGGCGTGATTTTATAAATTATTCTCAATTATTGGTTGCATACAAGCAAAGCCGCGAGCAGAAGCTAACAATGTAGTTTTTTTGAAACGTGTTAATTAGTGTTCGTTTGAAACCCAACAAGGAACAATAAAAAAACGCCATATTCAATTTAATGTGACGTCACATAGCCTATAACCAGTGGACGATGACACTTCCAACGATACCTCACTTGTCCAATTATGATACATATCTATGTATGGCTTAAACATGCATTAAATCTGTACCCACGTTCGTTAGTACGATAGGTATATTTATACAAACTATATAGACTTAAAAAAATAATCAAATAGATATACTACAAATTTCTGAAACGATTTTCATGACATTTCTATTGAACCTAACTGAAGGTCCACCCTTTCAAAATACATCTTTTCGAAATTTTGGTGACATGAAGACAAAAGGAACACGAGTTGAGTTATATCCGATTTCTGTGTCAACAACGCGGTCTAGTTGCCCAGGTCACACCGGACGTTTTAAGAATCACAGGGACTACCGATAAATGATGATACCTAAGTATTTTAGAAGTTATGAGGGAACCGATGAACATACATACATACTGGTCAATACCATAACCCTCCTTTTTGCTTCGCCGTAGTCGGATAATAGCTACCAAATATAGATATTTTTCTTTTAATTGATATAAAAACATTTCATTTTCTTTATTAAGCAATTATTATTTACTAGATATGCCCATGGCTTCGCCCGTCTGGTAATTTTTCTGGTTTAATAATAATCTGTTATTCCAGGATCCAAAAGTACCCTATAAGGTACAATAAACCAAATTTCGATCAGCTGACAGATAGTTTTTATCTATTGCTCGGCTTTAACTCTTCGGATTGAGATATTATGTTAAACAGTTTTTAAGTCAAACTCTAAGCTATCCAACATTGAAGATTGCATCACAATCGGTCCAGTAATATTTACGTCATGCGCAAACAGACTCAGACACACACACAAGTTTGAAATTTTCAGGCCGACCTTTGAGTAAAAGTGCTTCTTTTTGTTCTCTTTTTTTTTAGGAAGGGCTACTTGCTGTTGGCCTCTACCGGCCTCTACAGCGTATCCGTGGGGGGATGGGGGCGTTTCAAAGGCGCTCCGCCACAATGAGTGATGCAGAAGGTGCACGCCAAAGTTAAATTTTTGCGACTTACTCAATGACACCCAGAGGGTACGAACCCCGGCTTGGGCCGTCGCTTAGACTACGGGAGATCTGACTAAAGTCCCCTGGGTCGGAATTAATGATTAATAGCGATCCAGGGGGGCCTGAACTATGGCTAGGACCTTTTAAGTGATTTGATAACTAACCACCATTTCGGAATACATCTCTGAGAAGAAATGGCAAGAAACTCAAAGAAGAATAAGAAATTTACTAATTACGGGCTCGGTGTCTGATTACTCGTGTGTTGTTGTTTACAGAGCAGTAACGATGGCTTCACCTGGGTCGCTCAGGAAATCGCGCGGGCGCCTACGGAGGGGGGTAATAGTGCTTTATCTTGTCCCATTCAATTTATAAGTTTAGATTTCATGGTTTTCCATTCATTTAATTTACCATATTTGTTAAAGAGATTTGATCCTTATGATTGACTCTATCGATTGATGCCATAAAAGTACAGGATGTTATTTTTTCGGTTTTAGCCGGTTCGATTCCCGAGTGTGGCAAGCAAGTTTTTGATCTTTTTGGTAGTTACTGATTTATTATAAGTATAGATATAGATAGATAGATGATGTGGTATTGTTTCACCACTCGTGTTGTATATTCTAAGATGATGTGTCGATATAATAATGGTCAAATTCTATCACGTTGCTGGACATACGAGTAAACTATAGAGTGAGTCAGTCCAAGCCGCGGCGCCCCTACACGGAATACTAAAGTTGACGCATTGACTCATCAAAATGGTTTAAATCAAATGAATAAATAGATTAAAGACTCATTGAATAGTCTCAATAGGTACTTATACTTACTGTTATTGTATTGTTTTATTAATTTAATTTAATAATAATAAACAACCGATTCGCATGATTCAGTCGCTTTATATGTAAATTATAATAGATTGACTAGGAAATAGTGTGCATCATGAAAGGACAAAGGCTATTTTTTACCCCGAAAAATATTCACGCGGGTAAAGTCGCGAGGCGCAGCTATTATGTTATCCAAAGTTATAATAAATATATATTGCAGGCAATAACCATATCAAAAAGTACAAATAAACCTTTACTTATCCATACCAATATATAAAAGTGAAACGTTGTCTGTTTGTTTGTTTGTTTGGGGAGCTTTCACGCGATAACGGCTGGACGGATTTTGATGAAATTGGAATAGGGATAGCTGATACCCTGGAATAAATAATAAAACATAGATTACTTTTATCCTGGGAAATTGTGATTTTCCCAGGGAAAACTTTTTTTTTGGGAACTTGAAAAACTTGAAAAATGTAAATTACTCGCTGTAAGAAACGGTTGCCATGGAAACGAAAAAACAAGTATGTCAAAAAAAAACAAGAGCTTGGTGCTAACCTACTCTAACATTGGTTTTTAATATCCTAGCCTAGAAGAACATAAGATGCTTTTTTCGCGATAAACAGTAGTCCGCGCGGACGAAGTCGCGGGCAGGAAAGCTAGTACTTAATAGATGTGCCTGCGGATTTTTCTGGGATATTAATAGTTAAGAATCCTGAGTGTTATTTCAAAATCAAAAGTTCCAATCTATCTATCTATACTTATAATAAAGCAGTCAGTAACAAAAAGTCTATACAATGAAGATTATAAGAAAAATATTGGCCTAGAGTACTGAAATCGTGTCTGTCTGTTTTCTTTCTGTGCGCGCATCATGTTCAAACTACTGGAGCAGTTGTGATGCGGTACCAACTAGGGTACCAAAACCAAAAGTACCAAAATACTACATTTTGTAAAACTTTGTTCAGGCGTCAAATAGATACCTATCGATAGTTTTTATCGATTGCTCGGCTTCTACTCATCTGATTGAGGCTTATTACTCATCGGGATTATTCAACACAGTAAACTGCATCGCAATAGCTCCAGCAGTTTTTACGATATGCGCGAACAGACAAACTGATAGACACCATTGAAGAAAATATTTATATTATAGTTCAGTAGCTTATTTTTAACCTAGACTAATGTTTTATTTAAATTTTCATCATTTTACTGTGCAACCTTTTTTGTAAAACCAAAGGCCAAACGACATTTGGTAAAAAAAACTGGTGATATCGAATACCATGAAAGAAAAAACTTTATAATTAAAGGTGCATAAAGCAGTCGAATTATTAAAAATATTTACTTATGATTTTTAGTTTCAAGTCATGATTTTAATATTTTCTTATAAAATGTTCATATTATATTTTAATCGTAATCAGGTAAAATATAATCACTGAGTTCTTAATTATAAAAGTTTAACGGTCTTCGTTTTTTTTCAAATAAGTACCTATTGAAAAAAATTACGACCAATGATGTAAGATTTATAGAGCTAGCAGATGTCTCTGTATAGTCTACAGTGTAGAGTAGACCATAGCCTGTCGCACGCACACTTTAACAATTAAAAGACAAACAGCACATTCGACGGGTTAAACGTGTGAAACGTTAGTATGTCCATCTGGAAGTTTGTCCTTGCACTAAACTTAACTCAGACGTTAACCGGCTAAGTAGTAGCTAAGTTATTTGTGTAGGTAGCATAGCATTTAACTTAGTTTTATCATATCTTGATAGATGGCGTTAAACTTATTTCTTTATATTTCGTATAGGTGGCGTGGCGTCACAATGCCGCTGTTTCTACATGTAAAATGGTCCAATCTAAGTGAGCTTTTGCCTCCCACGCAGAACACACTGCTCTATATATGCGCGACTAATGATGGAATCTTTTACATTGCGTAGTCAGCATGTAGCGCGGAGATTTTGTGAGAAAGGTTAGCGGCAATGTATAACAAATTAAATAGATATTCGAGGAAGTTGTGACTTGGTGAGCTGGAGCATGAGCGCGGGACCGGCAGACTCTAGCGGCCGGCAGTAGAGTCGGGTTCGCTACTGTGGCAGGTGGCACGTTGCCCCAGGCAAGCATACAACTTACACTCGCGAAACCATCCTATTGTTTATAACACTTGTCGTATTCCTGTTTCAGTGTTATCCGTAATATTGCGCGAGTTCAACTAAAGTTAACTATAAGATAAAAGTGAACTTACCAAAAGTGTGGTGAAGTGTTTCGAAGAATACCGGCTTTGTCATGTCGTCAAGTACAATTTAAGTGCAAAAATCGTCTTAGTTTGTCTGACAATGCTCAAAACTACCGTACGAGCTATATTGTTGTGAAACTTTCCGATACTGGTATTCAGATTTTGCTGCCAAGTAAGTAACACTTCTTAAAGTTGACTTGGTAGTATTTTTAAGTGTGTAATGGAGATGAAAGATATCTGTCAGCTGTACTAGAGAACTTGCAGAGAGCTTCATAATTTATATTTAACTACACATGTGTTCCATTCAGATAAAGAAGCGTGACATTAAAAATATGTTTTATGGTGCGTGCCATGTTATGTATGTTTTCTTGCGTGTCGCTAATTGGTGCTGGTAGCTGCGGATGATGATTCAAAAGAGACTGATATGGAGATATTGTCGAGTTATTATGTGGGTCCAAGTATTGTTGGTTGTAGGTCCCTGGGTGATGGAGTAGTGGAGCATGTCGGTACTGAGCGAGGCCGCGGTGAGTTGAATGGCCGCGATGGCCACGGTCGCCTTGCATCCAAACACCCGCACTTAGGTACCTCACTTACCTCACCTCTGTAATAATCTCATTTGTTTCTTGGCGGAACTGATTTGATATTCAGAAGGCTTGCGCACTTTGGAGTTTTCACATTAAAAACTTCTTTTGGTCATAAAAACAAGTCGATCCTGGGAATGTTTTCAAAAACCTCCAACAAATCTTAAAGCCTTTAGCTGTGTGCGTTATGTCTGGATATGTATCAGTACCTACTCCATCAAATATGTAATATACCTTTTTATTAAGTATTAATTTTCTTTCATCTTAAATCTACATCAACTAAGACCTACCTATATGTTATTTATAATATACCTGATACCTATTTCGTATTTGAAGATATCTTTTGCCGATCTTTGAACACCTGTACGATATTTTTCTCACAAGAGATTCGAAGGGTTAAATCTCAAATTGGAATCCTTTTGGTAAAGACGGTCTCTAGGGAGACTCTACACGTTCACATCTTGCTCTGTCACAGATAACGAGATCAATTTCATTCAATATGCTACTTTCGTCGTTGCTTTATTTTTGTATAATACAGACTAGCTTATGGATGAAAGAGTTGTTGTAGCTGAGCGGTCATATCTGCGCTTTCCAATACAACGATACCAGATTCGATCCTCATCCAATGACATATAATTTATTATGCAGATTTGCCATCGCTCCGTGCTTTGGAGTACAAGTTAAGCCGTTGGTTGGAGGCAATAGTTGTGTGACAATTATAGCAGTTGCAGAGCCACGTCAGGGACTCTTAGGTGGTTTGACAAACTATGACAACAGATGTCGGCACTACCTCATTTGATAAACATACATAGGTACATGGCTTATGGATTAATTTACATAGAAGCATAATAAATAATATGGCCCACCTTTCTCTAAGTCTAGACGCTAGACTTTCGTTCTAATATCATAATTCACATTAATCGGCTCAGACACTATTATGCTTACCTTCTAAATAAATTAGTTTCAGTTATTTATTATTATCACCCCAATCGTCCTACTACTGGGCAGGGGCCTCTCTTCACTTGAATGAGCTAATGATAATTATATTTGCGAATAAATGTTTTACGTACATAAATAGGTATAAGTATCTAAAAAGCAAAATTTTTATAGCCTCTCCAATTTGGCTGTGCTGAGATTAGAATCAGCATGCAGCTAACTAAATATTGTAATTTATTAATTCGGACTCTACTAACAGATATAGAAATTATGGAGAAAAAAAATGTGGGACAGCGGTATAAAATAAACCGGGACCGGGACGGGTTTTACCAGGCAGAACTACCGACCTATTCCACTCTTGAGCCACGTCTATAAGTTGTTTTCGAGGATCATCTCAAATCTTCTCGCAAGAAGACTTGACGAATTCCAGCCTCCTGAACAGGCCGGGTTTCGCGGAGAATTTAGCACCACAGACCACATACACACAGTGAGGCAAGTTATATAGAAGTCTGAAGAGTATAACTAGCCCCTGTGTCTTCCTTTTGGGACTATGAGAAGGCCTTAAGCCTGAGCAGTTCTAGAGCGGTGTCAAGTTCAAAATTGTGTGACTATGACCCAACATGTCCAAGTATATAACCAGCAGTCCAAACATATCTAAATACACAGGGGAGTGAAACAGGGGAATGTTATATCCCGAACTGTTCCTTAATGTCTTGCAAGATATATTTTATACGCTGGATTGGAAAGAAATGGGAATTAATATCATAGGCGAGAACATCTTAGACTTACGATTTACCGATGATATTATTCTAATGCCGGAGTCGCTGCAAGTCTTGCAAAATATGCTGACCAACTAAGTTGATGCTTCTTGACGCATCGGTCTCGGAATAAACATGAATAAGATCACGTGTAAGGATCTTATTGACCCGGAATCGATTGCAGTCAAAGGTTGAAGTTGTCCAACAATATGTTACTTTGGGAAAATATTGGAATTAGGTAAGAACAACTTTGAGAAGGAAAAAAACAGAAGAATTTAGCTGGGTTGGGCAGCATTGTCAAGTCTTCTCGTCGTCCATACCAGTCATGACCTACGGAGACGAAACGTAGACACTCACGGTCAGACTAGTCCACAAATTTAAGGTCGCTCAGCGAGCTATGCTTGGAATTTCTCTGAAGGACAAAATTAATAATGTAGATACCGACGGAGAACCAAGGTGACCGACATAGCTCACAATTAGGATAAGCAAGCTAAAGTGGCAGTGGGCTGGTCATATTTCCCGAAGAACCGATAACCGTTATTGGGGTAGACGAGTTCTCGAGTGGAGACCACCTTTAGGCAAACGTAGTGTAGGACGCCCTGCGGCCACGTTGATTGACGACCTGCGAAAATCGTCTGGAAGAAAATGGATAAGGAGATCTGAAGACCTAGCTCAGTGGCGTGCATTAGAAGAGGCCTACGTTCAGCAGTGGACAGATATATGCTGATAATGATGATGGGATAGCGGTATATAGATAAAGATCTAGTCTGCTACTAGATCTTTATCTATATATCAATTATAAATGCACACTATCAAAAAAAGTAAAAAAAAACCATACAGCTTGTCATTTACTTCCAAATAATCAAAATAAAATTAAGTAGTAAACCTTTGCCAATATGTAAAGACTTCTTTACATTAATACCTAAAACAAATGTGGACCTTTTAAAAAGTAGGTAGGTACAGTCTGTAAACGTCTAAATTAACAAAATGTACCTACGATTCATGATCTTATAAAAACCTCTCAAGAAATATTGATCCCACTTAAAATTTCTCCAACATACAAAAGTCTGAGAAATTCATAATCAGTGAAACGGTAGGCTCGGGCGATACCTCTCGAGAGGGTCAAGTGCCCTCTTGTCCCCGATAGAGATTTGTAAGTCGCGGTCCACTCGGACCACCCTCTTGAGATACCGATTCTTGGGACAATTGTCCAGAGGTTTAGAAGATTTGTGGAATTGACTAACCAATTTTGCTATAATTGTTTGTGTACATAGCTATATCCTTTACTATTAAGCCCTGACGAGTCCCGAGGGCACAAGCAAATCTTAAAAAATTAGTGCCTAATAACTGTTGTTCGTGGTACCTGTAGTTTTTTTCGTACAATACGCAGATTTAACAGAGTATTATGATCTTTTAAGTTTGACTTTGGGGTATTACATTGAAAACAGAAGTAACAGATGACTTTTTACGTAAAAAATGCAGAAAAGCGGACATACAGTCAAATTTGTTGAGCAGCTTATATTAAGTCTTCTAGACCATTTCAATCCATCTCAATGTAGATATTTATTGGTAAGTACATACTGTCGCGAATAATCAAACCGCCAAAACTAGACTAGACTAAAACAAAAATATGACACATTATAAGTTGTAACTACTATTTACCTTTATGAATATCGAATGAGGCAGTTTCCTTTGGTGTCAGAGTTTGTCAGGCCGTGACGTGGCTTAACGACTGCTATCTATTGTTAGCTACCAGGACCTACGGCTTAACTTGCCCTCCGAAGCACGAAGCGAAAGAAAATCCGCACTTATCGTATTATCGCTGCACTCATAACGTTAGTTAACTAGGGTTAACCAATCAAGAATTAATAAATATCAAGTATTAAATCGCTGTTTTAGTATGGATTTTGACAGAGTTTAATGGAGTTTTGTGTTAATTGACCCCTCTGATTGCGGCAGTTAGTCATTGGTGCGAGGTCGAGGACCGAAACTAGTATCGTTGGTTTGCACATAATTATTACTCGGCCCCATCTATACCTGTATGTTTGCGCACAGTACCTATAATAGGTACATGCCTACGGGCGGGTGTTTGAAGTATATTAGCCTTAAATATGTTAATAAACTCATAGAAAGTATGAATATATTATAATCAAGCAATTTTAAAAAGCAAATTTACGTAAATTAAATCTTCTACACTTGGAGAACTTACATTTTATCTTATAGTTTTTCAATTATAGACCTAAGGTTGGTACACTCAACTTCCCGGACATTTGCTTCATTAAGGTTTTATAGCTATTAATGCCAGCAGTTAGATGATTACCTGCCCTATACATCCGTTTTTACTTCGAAACCGTGTGGTTATAGAACGAGATGTGGTAGGTAATACTTACTGCATTGCAATAGCTGCCTGTTTTAACATTTTGGTATAACGTGTTTCAAGCCAGTTCTCAAATTCTGTGATAGTCGTCGAAATCACCCGTTTTTTAAAGCTACTCTAATAATTTCTTAAGTATCTACAATAATGTTGGCTAAAATTGTTGTACTATAATGTTTAAAACTCCATTTTGAAGTTTTTAGATGCCACAGATTCCCTCGATTCAGTTGCTACTTATCATCAGATGTTAATATTAATATCGCATCTATCAACTTTATACCAAGTGTCAATATTGATAGATAAACTGCTACCGCATGCGGATTTGTTGTATACTGTAATTGTTTGTTATTCAACGATGTGTGGTGTGGCTCTGAGCTGTGTTAAGATAAGTCATGTGTGCACACAAAAAATACTTTTCACACTCCGTCACTACCTTAATCATCATCATCATCATCATCAACAGCCTGAATTAGTCCACTGCTGTACATAGGCGTCTCCTAATGCGCGCCACTGAGCCCGATCTTCTGCTCCTCTCATGTAATTTCTGCCAGCTACTTTGCGTAAATCATCACTTCATCTGGCTGGAGGGCGTTCTACACTACGTTTGCCTATACCTGATCCCCAGCTCTCGTCTACCCCAGCGGTTCTTCGACTAATGTGACCGGCCCATAGCCACTTCAGTTCACTTCACTACCTCAATACTAATACTAACTCGAATCGAAATGTATACCTACAAATAAAGCAAAGGTGCATGCATATACTTATACATAATTACTATGAATTATAATTGTACCTTTGCATAGGTACAATTATAATATTGCATCAGTGTGCATAAATAATATGAATATTAACTAAGTAATATAGATTTAATTGTATACACTAGAATATTGCAAAGGATTGATGTATCTCAAACAATGAGTAATGTTTAAGAGAATTTGTGCCCTGTTGACAAATTACTCGAGAAACTTCACTATAGATCACTTCCCCTTGACGACGAGAAGCCCTGACGAGCAACTCCCAAACGTCTACGAGTCGAAAAAGCCTTATTCTAGGCACGAACATTTTTTGTGGCGGCCCTGTTTCAGGCTTTACTTTTTTACTCAAGGAGGAAATCCTCTATTTGGCTGTATGTTTTTTTTGCGTGCATGTTCGTTCACTCATATCTTTAGGTTTTATTCGATTGGAATGGGGAATGGTTTTAGTGTTTGTTTTTATTCAAGGAATTATTGATCTTACAAACGAAATATATGCGACATTACGTTCTAGTTCGCGTTAAATTTGTCTGAAAAATCGTACATGGCTTTATGGACATGAATATTTGGAGGCAATGGCGCATGGCGCGGAGGGCGGCGCGGGCGGCACTCTACCATGGACAATAGAACCTTTGTTGCACAATGCCCATTTCCGATTACCAGATTGAATCGTGTCCGTCAAAGCCACCCCCGGTGCCAGTAACCGTGCGCATATACTCGACTCCTCGTTTGGTTTTGTCCGAAACAATAATTCCACGTTTTGGGGCTACTATGTTTGAGCTGCGAAAAGGTCCTATTGAAAAATAACCATGCATAAAACTAATTTAAAAAAACAACTAATTAAACTAAACTAATACTAATTTATAAATTAGTCAACTGTGTGCTGTTTCAGGACCTAAAAAATATGTTTCACCAAATTCCGTTCAGCCGTTTTTGAGTGGAAAACAAATGTTTGCTTACACACTTACAAACAGACTTTCACATTTATAATTTGATTAGGATTTGATCCGTAGGAATAAAATCGTTATGATCAGGATGCTGAAAATGATTAGGTATTTAATGACATCAATCGTTTTCAAGATGTATATAGGTAAAATAACATATCAATTATGAATATATTATAAAATACATTCAACGTCATAAAATATCTAATAGCATTTAAATAAATACAAACTGTAAAATGTAGTTACTATCTTCTAATCACCCATAAATTGAATTTAGATTTAGGTAGATAGTTACGTTGAAGTTAATGTCTTGCAAAACTAGAACGCCGTGGTAAAACCGAATCTAGACATCGCAGAGCTGCTTGCGGTCATAAACTTCCAATGGGAATCGAAGCTCCATCGATTTCGAAGCTATCCGGGAACCCTTGGCTCTCTGGATTTCAACTTCAAGTTTGGTTGATATTTAATTTAACCTCCCGTTATGCGGGCGGCTGAGTTACGCGCATTCTGCAAAACGAGACGTTTGTCGTATACCCATTGTACCGGAAGTTTAGACGGTTTTGTGATGATCGCATTTCATTAAGGCGTGCTTAGTGCAAAAGGAGCACAGCTTTTAATTCACAAAGCGGGTGCGGTGCGAACGTAAAGCAAAGTTTACGAGGGTTCTTCGTTAGTTGCTCACTCATACAAGATAGAGTGAGTTGGGAGCGAGCGTCACTGGAAAAGCGAAGCCCCATTATATTAATCGAGTATTCGTTTTATCCCCTTCCGTCTTTATTATCGTATGTTTGAAGAAGGTACTGAAACTTTAGGAAGCATAATTAAGCTAGAGCTAGATAAAATGTGTTGTGATGGGTAAGGAATGTTATGGACGCGAATGAATTTTCATCTATATTAACTTTCTCGCGATAGAGCTGGTCAGATTCCTAATAAAATCTTGCTAAAAATTCATGTCAGTAAGTTTGAACCTCCCGGCCATAATCCACAAAAACTGTTAACGACTCAGAGAAGCCTCCAAAATGAGGGTATCGTATAGTGTAAAATTATGGCAAAAAGGCCGTGGTTCGCCACAACAGTGCCGCACGCTGGGATCGAGCTCTGAGAATCCTAACTGCAGTTTTAAATTAACGCTGGCTTTTATTGCGTCACAAAAAATAACGACCTACAGTTTCCTCGTTCATATGGTTTCCGAGCTTGCGAGAGGAAGCTGCGATACTTGAATATGTTAATACTTTTGTGACGTGTATGAAGAATGAATGTATTAATAATTACTTGCTTATATTATACATCATGGGCTACTTAATTAAATCAGGTATTATTCTCAGTATAGTTGTTTGATATTGTGGGACATCTCATTGTCGCTTTTATCTTTATTATTTTTAAACAATTTCTGACATCAAAAAAATAATAAAGAATTAACAAATATAGAAAACATTACATCCCCGTAGTTTCTTGGTGCTCTCTTCTCTAACGGGCGTATTTCCGAAGCACCGGTAGAGTCAGAAGGGTATTTCCTGTTCTAGTGTGAGATTTAACTCTGTTAGCACATGAAAGGGAAATTTTCTTTTCAAACTCAAAGCATACTTAGTATAACAAAAATTTATTGATTTGATCTTTTTATGTATTTTTGGTATTTTTCCTTGTTCAGGAGATGTTAATTTTTACTTGCAAAAGTGCTATTATTTTGCCTATTTACAATAAAATACTTTGATTTTATATTATAAGAAGTAAATCGAGCAAAAACGAAATTTTAATAACATGAGCGCGGCGCGTTGACCCTTCCCGGCTAATGCATATAGATCGGTTCGGATAAGTAGAAAATAATTACGACACTATAATTACAGAGCTCTATAATAAACAATACAATGAACTAGCGGGTTTAATTCCCAGGCTGGAGAGGAAAAAATGTTAAACTGTAGGCGGGGCCATGGGTATGAGAGGTGAGCCTTTAGCCGGTGCTCCAGTGATCGTGCCCGAAGAACTCGCCGGGGGCTACCTACCTGCCGTAATTTGAGAGCAACAAATTACTCATAATAATAAATGTAGCCTACTAATTTCAAAAAACAAAACAACTTCAACTTCTTTGGAGAGACGGTGAAGAGCTCCGAACTCGGAACATTATCTATGAGTCAGAAGTTAAAGTATACCCAGAGCTCTTTGCGGTTCGCTTGTTAAATTTTACTCTTTGTTGGTGTTCTACATGGATAATGTTATTTCTCAAAACCTTTGTGCATCTCGATTTTGTGTTCTGGTTTAGCACGCATTGCGATTTATTATTCTATGTCATATATTTATTACTCTATATAATATGTTTGAATATGTACTTGAAAACGAAGTATTTTAACTTTATTTTCGAAATAAGTTTAATTCTACATATATTTAAAGAAGTATTTGCAAAATTATTGTATATCTTCAGTACTGATCATATAAAAAAAAAACCTTGAAAGAAAAAAAAGATCTGTTCCAATCGAACAAGATTTTAAAAGGTAATAAAAAAAGTTGATAGAAATAAAGGCTCACTTTTTCGATTATTCTTCTTGTCAAAATGTCAGCTTCCTAGGAAAACTTTCGGTTTAAATAACTTTGAAACTTTGCATTTGAATAACTTTGAAAATAGAAAAGATTGAAATTTGGAGGTAACTAACTATGTGACAGTTCTGTAGTTCAGCTTCCGTGTCCTTTCATGGACGAAGTTAGGTTTAAATTTTGTTCTCATTCTAGATAGTTCTATAATCTTCTCAGGAAAATCTTTCTCAAACAAAAAACGCATCAAATCGGACGACCCGGCGACGATTAAATAGTAACTCCATGTCAAACGCATGACCCCTCGTTTTTTTGACCGAGCGAGCGCTAAGCGCGAACGTATCCTCACGGTTTCAGCTTCAAAAAAAAAACTTTCTATGTCCGGCGTATGTCCGGCTGTTCTCCTCTACAGGTCGCATTTCTCAACCGATACACGTGAAATTTTGTGACAAGGTAAAAAAAGAAGGAAAAAAAAAAGAAGTTTTTTGTCGATGTCGGATAGAGGAGATATTTTGGGGCCCATATTAACAAATGTCTCTCAGCTTTTTGTTTTAAGGTGGACCATCGCGCGGACATTTATTCAGTTTAAAGCTATGCAAAGACAGACTCGCGAGGTCTACAGCTCACACAGCCGCTAGTTTAGTCTTCTGGTCCTTTGTTTGTTTTATGAGGTAGTGCTGGCCTCTAGTGGTCAGAGTTTGTCAGGCCGCCCCAGGGCCTCTGACATGGCTTGGTAATAAAAGCTAATAAAGGATATAATTTCTCTCAAGGATAGGTACATCTCTTTGCATTTTTCCTCTCAGGTAGCGAGCTTGTAGGTATCTCTTGGGACGAGATATCTCGGTACCAGCTTTATAGAGGCTATTTGCCGATTGCAAGGTTTATCGTCGAAGCGCGAAAAATGCGGCGTGTCTTGCAAAGTTACGACATCCGCGCGGTGCTATGGCCTCTCACGCAGAATATATAATAGTACCCTCTGATCAGTTTAACCTCTGACGCAAATAGAGGGAGAGTCAATATGAAGTCATCTTTAAAAGTGTTTATGATACGCTTTTTTTTCTTGAAATTGGATTCTGCTGTTTATAACGAATAAAAAGTTGTATGTTTTTTTTGCTACATCATCATCATCATCATATACAGCTATCACCACACCATGCCAAGTGTCCTGCACATCACCACTTAAGTTTAATTAAATACGGGATCCGACGTCTGCCACCTTGGTTCTCCTTCGGATCTCCGTATTTCCAACTCTGTCGTTCATCGTGATGCCTAATATGGTGCGCTCTATGGTCCGCTGCGCTACTGGCATCTTGTGCACAGTTTCTTTAGTGAGCGACCATGTTTCGGCACCGTACGTCATTGTGGGCAAGACACATTGGTTATAAAGACATATTGGTTTTTGCTACAACTTCATGAAAATCAACTAAACATATTGCATATGTGTGTCTCTGTGGCATCGTAACTCACAACAGATGGACCGATTTCAATGATTGGATCAGCTTGCGAAAGCTTCCAAGCTGTTGAGATGGACCTTAATGGTGAGATTTGAAAGAAATCGGTTCATCCGTTCCCAAGATATTCAGTTCTGATCACTCTTTCTGGACTGATTTTTCTTCTTAGTGGCATAGGTCTAAGGGCATAGGTGGAGGGTCTGATGATGAGCCGTATATGAAGAATTGAATCGAAGGGAGCTGTGGCATCATGAAATTTTGAAATGGAGTTTTGAACATATCAGGCGGTTATAAGATTTGGTTGGTCGGGGTTTTTTCAAATATGACATATTGAACATTTACATAAATAGATTTACACCACACGAGCTACTATGACCAACCTATCTATCTATCTATCTGTATACTATAATAAAACTGTAACTGGGCCAAATCTGTACATTAAATATTTTGTTGGAAATTATAATTGAGATTAGCTTCTTTATCGATAAAGAGGTCAAACAATATTTAAAAAAAAAAAAAACTTTTTGTATGTCTGTCTGTCTCATTGAACACGCATCACGCTGAAACTACCAGACGGATTTTGATGAGACTTGGTACAATTATTGTTCAAATTATGGATTAACATTAAGAATATATTTTTTTTTTATTCCGGAAAACTAAATAAAGGGTTCCCGCAGGATAGCGGATGAAAAATATGACAAAAAAAACACGCATCACGCTGAAACTACTTGACGGATTTTGATGCATTTTGGCACAGACATAGTTTAAATTATGGGTTAATATTTGGAATATTTTTTATCCCGATAAACTTATGGGTTCCTGCGGGATATTTATTGAGCGTAATTTAAAACTATTATTTCACCAATCGATAGTGTTGGCGAAACAGATGAAATATTGAAAAAAAATATGTCATATGGTAAAACATAAATACAAGTAAGATGCTTTTTATCCCGAATTAATAAAGGGTTCTTGCGGGATAGGGGTTCAAAGTTAAGTAACAGTATTACTGCACCAATCGATTGTGTTGGCGACACAGATCAAATCCTAATACGAAATATCATATATCTAGGTAATTTTTATGGTTCCGTATCTAAAGAGTCCAAACAAAACTATATTATTAAGCCTATTGTAGGCTTAATAATATAGTTTTGTTTGGACTATTTAGTCTTTTGATTCTTTAGAAGTGCTAGAGGAAAACGTCGTCTACATAGTCCCTAAGCTATGTTTGTCATTCACCTTCTGGCGACTGTCAGCTACTTTAATATACAGTAGGGATACCAATGGAAACTACAAGAAAAAAAATACCACGCGAGCGTAGCCGCGGGCAAAAGCTAGTTATATAATATAAATGCGGCTCACGAGTGCTGCGTGCGAGTTATTGCCGAATAAAATTCGAGCTGGGCCATTCGACTTAATAGGAAAGAGTGTAACGTTTCTCGTTCAATTTGGTAATTGTAGATAATAACATCGAGTTAATTCGAGCATTAAATCGATTTTAAGCTATTAAAGGATCGGATTAGTATGAAATGGGTTTGTGTTTGTTGGAACATGAGCAGTGTAAAATGTAAAGATATTTATAGAAATACTAGTTAATGCCCGTGGCTTCGCATGCGTGGTCATTTATCCAGGTTAAAAATGCTCTATGTGCTACTCGTAAACCAGGACCTAAAATACCAATATACCAACATTTGATCAAAATTTCTTCAGCCGTCAAAAATGTTTTTATCGATTGCTCGGCTTCTGCTCATCGGATTGCAATCAGTCCAATAGTTTTTACGTGATGTGCGAACAAACATACAGACAAACTAACATACTAACAAACAAACACAAAGACACGATTTAAAAAAATGATATATTATTGTTAAGTAGCTTATTTTAAGTACCCTAGTTTTTTTTATTATCTTCATTGTACATACTTTTTCATCCTTATTGCTTATTATAAGTCGAGCTGTACCCGCGGCTTTACCCTCATGGTTATTTCATTTAAAAGTAGTCCATACTTGTTATTTACGGACCAAAAGTACCTATAAAGTACAATATACTACATTTCTTCAATGTATGTCCAGCTGTCAAATAGTTTTTTATCAATTGCTCGGCATCTAACCATCGGATTGAGATACCAAGTACCTCAAAGTTTAAGTCAAACCCTAAGCTATCCAACAGTTAAACGGCTTTGCAATCGGTTCAGTACTTTTTACGTGATGCGCGAATAAACATACAGACAAACTAACAAACTAACAAAAAAGACATACAGACACGTTTTTCAAAATTGTTATATTCTTGTTCAGTATCCTAGACATTTTTTTTTTATTTATCTTCTTTGTACAGACTATTTCGTTCCTATTGCTTTATTATAGGTATAGATATATTATAAGTATAGATATGATAAAAAATGGAAATAGACCAGTGTTTAGAGAAGTTTGTTTTTAAAATGAGCTCACTACCTTTATACCGATCACATGTGATTTTAAATATTTACTCGAAACAGGCACACCATTGTTTTGACATTCACAAATATATATAAACGTATAGTTTGGTCGTCATTAAGTAGCAGTAGCTACAAAGCTTCATTCATGCAGTGAATCCGCCCAAAATGTTCACGATCCGTTAGTCAAACGTACGACTATACACGTTTTAATCAAATTATTGCCTATATTCTCTTTTGAACTCCAAGTTTCCTATTTAGCTCATTATTTTGCGTACTATCCATATTTGAAACTACCGGAGACAATAAATAACAAAATAAAACCTTGTCCATATCTGAAATTAATGTTTCGGATATTTTATGGTTTTTATAATGTGTCAGTTTCACATAAATAATTATCCAATCGAATACAGATTTAGGTAAACCTAACTCATATAATAACTATAAGTAGCTTTCACCCGCGTCTTCGTCCGCGCGGACTACATTTTATCGTGAAAAAAAGCATCTTATATTCTTCTAGGATATTAAAAACCAATGCAAAAGTAGGTATAGCACCAACACTCTTGATGTTTTCTGATATACTTGTTATTTCGTTTCCATGGCAACCGTTCCTTACAGCGAGTAATCAACATTTTCCAGTTTTCCTGTGAAAACTTACCATTATCCGGGATATAAAAACTGTTTTATTCCAGCTATCGCCATTCCAAATTTCATCAAAATCGTCCAGCCGTCGCGTAAAAACTCTCCAAACAAACAAACAAACGTTTTCACTTTTATATATTAGTGTGGATAATGTCCTCCTATAGTACAAACTTGTCTTGAAAACATTTATTGTATTATTAATTTATCATTGTCATTATGTTGTTATTGGGTTTTTTTTCACTAATAAATTTCACCAAAAAACATAGACTTACGGAAATCTGATTGAAAAAATAAAACCATATTCAGAGCAATTCACACCATTTACTTAGCTAGCCTCAAACTAAAATACCTTGTACCTACTATGAGTACTAGACAACGGATAAACATGTATGTAAGTACGAAAATATTAAATCCATAACTCGCAAACAAACATAAGTGTTCATCACTCAAATGATTGCACCTTGCAGGATTCGAACCCGCGACTATTTGATTTCGCAATAAGGTCTGCTAAGCCACTCGGCCAACCAAGTATTCGGTATTGTTATTATTGTTGAAATATAAACCATGCACTAAAAAATAATATCCTTAATCTTATCCGAAACTTGGTTTCCATAACATCAAAATAAACCATAAATGTTGTTAGAAGTATTTTTCTGAACAAAGCAAAATAAAATCTGATACATATAAGATCTATAGAAATAATATATTAAAATCTGTTATAAGAGTCTACTTGCGTGCCTGTAGATTTATGACGATATTCCTCCAGTAACGTACAATGTCCATTATTGTCCATAAATAAGTGACTCTGCATAAAAATACTTGTAGTGTGCTATGAGTGTCTAAATATATTTATTTACTATTTTAAAACAGTGTTGGAGTCGCGCAGGCGGGCGTCACTGGTGGCATCAGTATGCGCGGCCGGTGCGTGTCGGCATGCGCTGGCGTCCGCTCGCACCGATACCTCTGTTTATATCGCCACTACCAAACACTGACTCTGCTTGTCTACAATACTGCTAATACTACATGACGCACCATCATAGCTCATCACAATAGAATTCAACAGACGTTTCCACCCTTAAATATGAGAAAACAGTATTTACGCGCGTGGGTGCTTTTCCACAACTAGTCCCATATACTTGCCTTTATTACGTGAAGATAAATAAACACGTTTATATGTATTTTTAGAAACTTTTAAGTTGTAACATGTGCTGTCTGTGCTCACGTCATTACATTATATATTTTTATCAAAATCTTTAAGTACTATAAAAGTATGACTGTAATGTAACATAAATAAGAAATGCTAACTGCATTTCTTATGAGGTGAGAGCTACTAATTATTTTTAACATCTAGTCTAATATCTAATGCTACTAATATTATAAATGCGAAAGTTTGTGTGTACTTCACTTACATAGTTATGTTACAACTTTACTCCGCGCAAACGGCTGGTCAGATTTTGATGAGTTTAGTATATAGATATATACTTACTACTTAGTACTTTAGATCTTAGAATAACATAAAGGAAACTTTTCATCAATCATCATTGTACTTGCAGACGCTTACTACAGCTTAGCGCAGCTAGTAGTAAATACTTAACGGAAATCTAGTTTTGAACCACAAAATCATTATGGCATTCAACTACGAGTATGCTATGATTAAGATCTTTTCGCTGTGTACAACTGTTTTTGTTTTTGTTATATAACTGGTTGCCTTTAAACAACTGGTTCACTCCAAACACATTATATAGATACCACCTCCGAGAAAGACATTAGAAATATAACACAGTAAGAATTCTAGTAAGTAACAAGGTAGGTTGGTACACCAAACAAAGATTTCCAGGAATTTGTGTTGAATGAAAATTGTCTCATAAAGCTAACTCGCAACGACAGACAATTTTAATTTATAACTGAATAAAAAGTAGAGATGATCCATTTTATATGAATTATTATTAACGTTTTTCCTACACCGTCACATTCCTTCAACGCACATGGGAAATTGCAAAGACGTGAGAGCTTGAGCGATTATTTGTGAAATGGCGTTGAGAATTGCTGCATCCAACAGTCCTCGACACAGAGCATGTGTTGAATTGAGTGTTGATTATATATAGTGTACTCCAAGAGAAAACAAAAGAGAAAATTGCAAAAGATTGGAAGTACGGTCGCGGGGCGATATTCGCTAGGTACGGTGCCGGTGGAGGGCTGTTGGGCGCGGAGCCCCGACTGCGAGCGGGGCGCACCACGATGTCAATCGCTACATTCGCAAGTTCCGCATCTCCACTTTTTGCTTCCTGTTCGGAGAGACAATGGCGGGAAAATGTTTCCTACGTGTGGGGACGGGGGGGTGTGGGGTCAATAGCGGGAGCACTAATCTCTGTCGGGATCGGTCGGATTAATGGCTCGTATTGCCGTGCCCGTTGTTTGTTTCACAGTTCTTGGTTTGTCTTACTTGTTACAAGTTTCTTGATACAGTTTACGCTGTTGCGACGCATTTTCTTTTCACGAGCAGGTGTTTTGTTTGATTACGTATCTACCTACTTGCGAATTAGGTGTTTGGATTGTGGTTTCACTTTGTCAAAGCTGCATTTCTTTACAAATGTGTGGCTTTAAACCATTGGTATGGTCGGCATTATTATCTACTTACCTAATTTTTGAAAGATAACTGTTTTTGCTTGCTTGCTTGTTTGTGTATGAGATAGTGCTGGCCTCAGGTTTCAGAGCTTTTCAGGCTGTCCAAGGGCCTCTGACATTGCTTAACGACTGCTATTAATTAATAACAGCCGGAACAACAGCTTAAAGTGGCCTCCGAAGCACAGAGCAATGGGAAACCGCAAATAACTCAGAAAAGTCATTGGTACGGAGCACAGCGGGTGAAAAAACAAGCTTCCCTGTAATAGGATTTTCGAAAAAATAAGAGTTTTTTGTCAGTATGAAGTATACAGTATTTTTGAAAATAGAAAAACATTGTACAATCTCATAGTTACGTGATACCGGGTTCGGACCCGGTATCATTGGATTCTAACTCACACTAGTAGCAGACCGCTCGGCTACAATCTCTCAGAAAACAGCATTTTATCGTTTTTAAAAGGGAAGGATCAAAACTGCTGTACATCTTTCTACTTACAGCTTTTTCATTGTAATGCTTGTGTTTATGAAAATAAAAATAATTAGTGAGTATATGTCAATAACCTTAAAATATCATTCCATTTCAATCAAGCAGTTAAGAAAATTATTAATTTCCATTTCCCACATCCCAGATAACTTCAAATAGCGTTAATTAAAACTAATTTGAATTATGCTATATCTCGTTTATTTCACGGCGGTTGTTTTAAAAACAATGAAAATGAAAAGGCATCAAGCGGTCCGAGTGCTCTTGACCGACTTGAACGCTGGCAGGCTACGGGAATTTATCCCGCAGTGAAAGTTACCAGCGAGGGGAAAACATGAAAACCTTTTTGTACCTTTCTCGGTGCTTCGGAAATATAACAACATTGTTTAAAAAGTTATGAGAAGTAAGTTAACCTCGCATTAGTATGATTGCAATTAATTGTAAAATTGCTATTCAAACGAATTCAAGAAGATAGGGATGGAAGATTAGGTATGTTTATAAACGTATTGTAGATTGCTGTGGCACCGCTCTTTGTTACTGAACGAAAAGGAGATCTACTTACGTACGAGTAAAATCGTCAAAACCGAGCTTTCTGATTATTATTTTTATTTCATCTTCCAAATCCTGATCAATTTTAATAATTTTATACAATTACATATAATTGTAAAAAAAAGGAGCGTGCGTTTCACTAGTTGCATATGATGTGTAATATCTCACATCTCATCTTGGTATTATGCAACATTAACATACACTAGCACCGCACGCGCTCATTGGTCAACTGTGAATCAGCAACTACTTCATCTGACCTATCTGATCTTACTTTTTGACAGAAAATCGTATATCTTGATAGCCAGCCGGGAACCTTTCGGCTGATAGTCTGAATTACCCAAGTTCAATTCCCGACTGAACAGAAGTATTTATTTTGCACCATTAAAAATATGTGATGGCTTAAACCGCGCACACTCATTGGTCAAATCAAAAAGCGCACGATTCCCCGGATTCCTATTACACTTCTGGTTACACACTTCCGGTTAAACATTGTCTAAAACTTTTCACGAAATCACTCCCATAGATTGCGGGAAAGCGGTCGGAAAGATATTACACATACAAAAAATTACAAAAGTCTGCCGTATTTGTACGATACGTAGTTTCCTACGTATCGTACAAATTAAAATAATAGGTACCGTTATTACTTAAATTGGGCAACTTTAAATGCATTAAAGTTGACCAATAAAAGAGATTATAATTTACTTTTTAAAATATAAGCAAAACTGAAAGAAATGTCTTTACTGGTTAATACATTTTTAGTAATAATGCCAAAGAAATAAACCCTTAAACTTTCCCAGTGTTAAATCGTAAAATACAACAAAACATAAGTTCAAAAACGAAAACTCGACTACGGTCGGGTAAAAAATAGCATGAGACACTCTTGCGATGAAGACGAATCCTCGCTTGTCAAAATCGGACCAAGTTTTAGTTTGAACCCTTCAATTGCTTCGCTGTAGTCGGGTAAAAAAGTATACCCTGTGACACTCTATAC
The DNA here is from genome assembly GCA_946251855.1 of Alsophila aescularia. NCBI lineage: Eukaryota > Metazoa > Arthropoda > Insecta > Lepidoptera > Geometridae > Alsophila > Alsophila aescularia. The sequence goes on along the minus strand of OX276377.1, from coordinate 17,480,497 downwards.
CTGAGGCACAGAATAAATAATAGTACAAGCCTGAAGACAAATCGATTGATACTTTGCTTGTCAAAATTGGACCAATAGGTTTGACGCTATGGTGGAACATCCACATACCCACATACATACATACTTAGACTGTTAAACGCATTTAAACTCATACATATGTATGTACTCATTACCCTTCCTTTACTTCGCCGTAGTCGGGTAAAAAGTAGTTAAACATTACAATAATACCGCAATTATATACAATGTATGAAGTAAAACAATTTTCGGCGCTCAATCGCTTTTGTGTTGTTATAAAATCTCGTCGAATCAAACACGGCTATTAGGGGAGAGCGCTGCTACTAATTAAAATAAAATTGTTAAAACAGAGCCACGGCGCGGCGTGCGCTCCCCGTCCGGACTAACTTTTAACGAGGATATATTTGGTTTCGAACAACCCTTTGGTGATTTTAGCATTGAGACTGACTGCAAATAACTCCTTAATTGACTTCAAATAACTTCTGGCTTGTGGAGTTGGTCACCGAGGTAAGGTTATTTCGTATGGGATACATGCTGAAGATATTAAAGGCTCTAGAATTTTTAAGTTTTGCCTCATTTCTTGAAGTCACCGAATAGAAAAAAAATACATATGGTACTCTTGAGACTTTTACCTGAAATCATAGACTCAATATATTATACATTTTTTTTTTTTTTTTTTTTTTTTGTAGTATACCGCTCTCTATATCTTCACCGGGATTGGAGATTGACGGTCGTCTTGTTTACGGTGGTCGGACTAAACACACCTAGATCGCTATTGTTAATAGTGATCTAGGGGGCCCTGAAAAAATGGCTAGGTGCCCTTTCATTGAATTAATAACTGACCACCGATTCGTAATACACCTTCGAGAAGAATCGGCAAGAAATTCGAAGGCGAATAATAACTGATTAGTTACGGGACCTTCGACCTCGATTCCTCGTGACGGATTGCTAGAGGAGGTAGGATTGGGCGAGGCATCGCCGCCAATACTTTGGCTGCGATGGCGTCGTTCGGATCGTCTAAGACATCGCAAGGGCGACTACGGAGGGCTGTCGTGTCTGTCGTGTGGTTTGCGGATTCATCTACAAGGGGGTTAGGGTGATGGGACGCCACATCAAAGTAGCGGCGAGAGGCATCTTTCATGAATTGACGGATCGAGGGTAGCTCTATATCGCGGTGCAGCTCAGCATTCCTCTGAAACCAGGGGGCACCATTTACTGTATTCCGAATGAATTTATTTTGTTGTGCGCGAATGCTACGGACGTGTAAGTAATGACGGGGCGGATGCAGGTTTTGTAAAGTATCACCCTATTTTTAAGGGTCATTTTACTATGCCTGCCTATGAGATAGTAAAGGGGACCTTGGAATAAGGCCGCCCTGTCGCGGATAACTTTGACGTGTTTGTTGAATCTGAGTCGATAGTCAAGGGTGACTCCTAAGTACTTGGTTGACTTGGCCCAAGTGATGTGTTGGTTAAACATCGTATGTGACTGGATTGAAAGTAGCGTTTGGCATCCTCAGTAAAGCGTATTGCTACGCTTTTCTCAGGGTTCACCAAAATGCGCCACCTTCGGAACCACTTACCAAGAGTGATGCCCGTTGGATGCGGCTCCGAAGTTGGGTTGATTTCCATCCGGTGGAATAGATCGCGGTATCGTCGGCAAAGAGGGAGATCTCTACGTTAGCTCGCTCGTAAATCTTCCCCAGAAGGCTGTGGAGGCTGATGGAGTAGTAGCTGGAGAGCGCGGTTGATTTCTTGCCTGGTTTGTGAATGCCGATGACGTCGGCAATCTTCTAGGCGTCGGGGAACGAGGAATTACTCATAGCAGCATTGAAGATGCTAACTAAGAGATAAATTAGTGGGACAGTTGTTGCTGTTGCTGATACAGTGGACATAATCTACGTGATAATCTTTGGGGGTGCACTGGGCTTCGTGGCTCTTGGCCAAGCACTCGGTCTTCTCCTCGTCTTCAAACGCAGGGTGGAAGTCAACCCTATCGAGAGGGGCATAATGGACTGGATATCTGATTTTAACTTTTTCGCTAACTTCCAATACGCCTAGTGAGTCGGCGAAACGTCAGACATCAGATTCTCCATTGATTACTACGCAACTCCTTTATGCGCTTCTTGACCGCGCGATATAAGTATTGCAAAAAAGGATTTGCGTTCTGGGGTGGGTACTTCGTCCTAGTGCCTAATGGCTGCGTTTCTTGCCGTCACCAGCCACCTCACGTCTTCAGACAGGTTCCAGCGGAGGACCACCTGCCTGGAGCCTTCACCGACAACCGTTTGGGGCTAACTTCTTTGGTTAGATATAGATACGCATATTACATCCATGACTCGGAAACAAACATTTCTGCTCATCACACAAATGATTGCACCTGGCGGGATTCGAACCCTCGACCATTGGTTGAATAGTCAGGGTCATTAATCATTCCCCATTTAGCTCTGTGAAGGATAGCATATAGAGACCTTATTTACCGTTTGATTTTAGGGGGGCATTAGGGCCCTCTGCACCCTACTTCCACGGTCCCTGCATAATACGTAGGTAAAAATCCCGTTTCTAATGTTGAATTACATCATAGGAAAACTATATAAAAGTTTAGTTCGACGTCAGTATAAAAACTTCTTAATACACTCTTTTAATAATGAAAATGCAACATGCGTAGTATTTGTATAATATAGTCCCATTGGGAGTTTCTCGTATTTGGCATAATGAGAATTTTGCATTAAGAGTACCATTTTACTTCTTTGGGATTTTACGTTTTTGGTATATTGCGTCGAAAGGTCACGATGGACTTGAATTCAATAAAGGAAAAGTCTTGCACTACATAATATGCTATTATTCTAAAGCTTAGACATGGACTGGACTGGGACCTTTAATTAGTCCCTTCCTTTATGTATTGGTCCACGTAGAACACTCACGTGTACTCCTACCAGGTTTTTAACAATTTTGAAGTTTTTTTTATGGTCAAGAAAGATATATCTTGTTACGTCATCTAACAGGATATATCTTCTAGCCTTTTTATTTATAGTAATTATTTAAACACACTAACATTATAAATAAGTGTAGCCACTGTCGTAAACAGGCCAATCAGAACTTAGGGGTTTAAAAATGAATATTCTCTTATCGAGCGGAAAACTTCGTACGCGCTATCTATACATTAAAACTGACAGTCATAAAATGCATATAAACCGATTAGCGCTATATCTATCTTTAGAAGTGTGTGTATGTTTGTTTCTCCTTCACACTCAAACGGCTGAATGGATTTAGACGAAAAGTACCAGGACAGCTTATATTCTGGATTGACACACAGGCTACTTTTTATCATAATCATCATAATCCACGCGGGTGAAACCATGGGGCTAGTTTTGAATAAGTTAAACAAATATGAGACTGATCAGAGTATTCGTTGTTCCAGGAGTTAGAGCAGGGCGGCGGCGGGCGGCGGCAGGATGCTGGACTGCCTGTGCCCCGCGCCACGCACGCTGGCCTGCCGCGTGGTGTTGCTAGATGAAAGGGAGCTTCTACATGAGATACAGGTAACTATTGCCCGGAGGTGGAGAAGCTTGCATAGACAGCAGGACGGTACCAGGCCTACGACGGCCAGCACGTAGCCTTGCTGGATGAGAGAGCTAGACTAGACCCTATATACGAGACAAGTATATTGTAACAAGAGCCAGCATGTATTCGATGGACGATTGGACAAAGATCTGTGATAGTAATAATTTTCAGAAATTTTTGAGCTAATCAAGAAATACAGGAAAATAGGATACAGAACTAAAATAACTTTTAATTTAAGTATTTGGTGGAAAAAACTCATTCAAAAACTCAATTTACTACTTTTAATTTTCTGATGAACACCTAGCTTTTTCCATCCTATTAACTGCAGTGAAGCACTTCCGAATATGATTCCATTATTTTTCAGCAGAAACTGTCCAATTTAGACTATTGTATACATATACGAACATCTGAAAAACGGATAGGCACACAAAGCAAGGTAAATTGTACAAAAGCTTTGTTCAAACACGTTGAAAAATATCATAGTAGGTATGTATGTGTTTTTAGTTCCAACTAAACATGAGACGTAATGGATTTTCTAAAAGCAACCTCTGCGGTTGCGGACATTTCCCGACGGGCTCTGATGGCATTTTTCAATTTTCTCTGTATCTATGAAACAACGCGTAGATTTCTCCGTATCTCTCGACCCCTCACTTTTGAAGTGCAGCTATTCCGACGCGAATTATTTGAAGTACACCCAGGGGCTCAAGGAAGGTCTTTTATATGCGGAATACGGGTCTAAGGTGCGGACGATGAATTCACTGAATCGTACGTCGGCTCTATGAATATTAAATTATATTTTGTTCGCATTGTCCCTGCATGCTGAATGTGAGAGTGAATTGCGCGTAAAATGCTTCTGTTCTACAATTTTCCAGGTATTGACTGACTAAGCAAGTTTAAGTAGTTACTTGCAGCACCTATTCGACTGTCTATAAAACAGAAGCTAACTTGGGTCGACATCAGTAAGGAGGGAAGAAGATTTAGAGGCAATGTAAAGAATAATAGAAGTTACGCTCGACGAACTCACTTGATAGCTGAATAGTTTTAAACAAATCAACCACGCCCCTTTGAATCCAATTTCACTCCACCATCCCCGGCTACCGCCTCACACAATCTCTATTATCTTGTAAACTTTCAGAAACTCGAAACATATAAGACGCTGGCTTTAGACGAATTCCGTTCCTACACACTCAGATAATACTTTCATAAGTCTGTGTCATAACCGTAAACAACAGAAGAATTTATGGCAGATATGCCTTTGTTCAGGCTGCACGCGCCTCTAAACTTGTTCATCAAACAAATTCTGAAGATATATTGCGCTAGAATAGTCCAATTTGGGTAAAGTGGATGCGACAAGAGTTCGACATTTCTCGCCGAATTGTATGGATATTTTAGATAAATCACCGGCCTTCCACAGCTATTTCCCTATCTACAAGGGGACATTTGTCTTGAATGGATCTTGCAATCGGAAACTTTTCCTTATTCTCAAACTAAAATATCCAACCGAGCTCAGTGGCGTGCATTAGGAGAGGCCTACGTCCAGCAGTGGACAAATATAGGCTGATGATGAAAATATCCATACAATTTATATTAGTTTATTCTGTTGTTTTTTAAATTCTTACAGGATATGAATGTTTTTCTTTATGTAGAGTAAAAGTTGATTGTTTCCAGTCAAATGTGTTGTATACGCAAACCTTTTGTTTAATACTTGTTAAAGTGTTCGCGCGACAGGCGAGGGTCTAATGAATTCTACTGGCGTAGCAACTTCGAATCCATTGTATCGCTAACTAACAACATATTATGATGATCTTTGGTTTCATTCGATCATTTCATCGAAAGTGTATGGGTTTAATTTCATGGAATGTCGGAAGCCATAATTGGTTGAGCTTGTGCTCACGTTTATTACAGAAAATTATAGGCAGGTAGCTCAGCCGTTGAAATTATCTCAAAGTAGAATAGCTACCAAATATTTAATTTTCTGAGAATGTAATATAAACTTTAGTTTTATACAGAGTATTCTTAATTTTCTACATAAAATCAGAGCAAGAAAATTCTGCCAAAATCCGTATTCATCTTTGACGTCTACTTAATTTTATCCAACAGTAAAAAATTAATAAGAACTTGTTTTTACTTCCTTCACAAAGAATTTATAAATCCCAAAAAATATTATATTTCCTCTGGAACAGTGCTTTATTCGCTGAAAGTGGAGGAGAAACGACGATTGGTGCACAATTTATATCTGAGCGGAACTGGGAGGCATAAGGTCTCGCGGAGTGTTATGTCTTGTATTGTCGATCTTGGAGCAAATTGTCTCGACACCATTTCACGGTCTGTTGCGCTGATGCACCTCTCGTTCGGTTTATCGATGCCGTCTCCATTGATTATGTCTTGATTGCTTGCAAGTTGCAACAGAGATAGCTCGAATTAAGTTGCTACACAGGTAAATAGATAACTTGCATAATAAGCTGTATTTGGGTCCAGCTTATTTGCAACATTACTATGATATTCCAGCTATAGAGCCATGAAGAGTTTTCAAAATTCTATAATGTTTTGAACTTACATCTATAGGAATAGGTTTCATTGCTTTGCTATCTGTAGTTCTGGCTTACATTAATAATGTTTCATTTCCTTATATATTTTGCGCAACGCAAATGCCCGGTAATGTGTTTATCAGCCTATGTATGTACGTTTGTTCCTTTGTGGCACTATATAAACCAAAGGCGTGATCCGATTTTGATGATTCTTACGTCAATCGATTTGTTTCAATCTTGCGAGTGCTACTTGAGACATGACATTAATCAAAATTTACTATGGCGACAACTAGACGCCATATTGTATAAAAGAAAAAATAATAATTTGATGAATTTTGTCAAGTGGGGTATCATTGAATAGGTATTTGAAAAACATCTTTAGGTTTCTTTTATAATTTTACATTTCGAATGACCATTTAGGATATTTAATGATTTAAAGTTGGTTAGCAACCATCCTTATAAAAATAAACTAAAAAGTTAAAAATGAATTATTATAAAACAAGTCCTAGGTCCTAGGCTCCGGACCAATGACTTTTCTAAGTAATGTGCGGTTTTCCCTCGCTCAGTGCTTTGGAGGGCACGTTAAGCTGTTGTTCCCGGCTGTCATTAAATAATAGCAGTCGTTAAGCCATGTCATAGGCCCTCGGGCAGCCTGACAAACTCTGACACCAGACGCCAGCACTACCTCATACGACAAACAAACAAACATTATAAAACAAAAAACCTGACAGCGAACAAAACTAAAAACTCCGTTTGCCTCCGATTGCATTTTATTTCAAAACTAGCTGTACCCGCGGCTTCGCACGCGTGTTCTTTTCTTTAGGTTCAAAGTACCATAATATGCTATTCCAGGATCAATATACCAACATTTGAACAAAATTTCTTCAGCCTTCAAAAATACTTTATCAATTGCTCGGCTTCTAAATCACCGGATTGAGATACCAATTACACCAGATTTAAATCAAACCCTAAGCTATCTAACAATGAAAACCGCATTGCAATAGTTCCAGTAGTTTTTACGTGATGCGTGAACAAACAAACATACAGACAAACAGAAAGAAAGACACGATTTACAAAAAAATAATTGTTCAATACCTTTTTTAGCATTTTTTCATTTGAATTCATTTAGCAGTTTGGGTGCGATGCGCGGTCAAGATACGGACAAACAGACAGACAAAATCAAAAAGTAAAACAGTTTGGCTTCAGTATCGAATATAGAGAACCATCCAAAAAAAAATTTTTTTATGACTTAAATATTAACATAACTTTGGACCCATATCCAGCAGAAACCCTTTACTTTTTCAGGATTAAACGTGTCCTCAATTTTAACCCATCATATAACTTAAGACAGTGCCAAGTTGCATCAAAACCCGTCCGTTACTTTCAGCGTGGTACGTGTTCTTTTAAATAAGTTTCAACCCTAAAACCCATAACCCATAAATTTTTCGATATGTAAAGTATCCTATATCCTACCTCGTAGTACGAACCCAAATCATACCAAGTTTCTTTTGAATTCATCCAGTAGTTACGACGGCGTGATGTGCGGCTAAGATACAGACTGACAGACATACAGACAAAAATAAAAAAAGATAAAGTTTAGGCTTCGTAATCGAATATAGAAAAACTTCCAAAAAAAAACACAATATCTTTAATGTAACACAGGAACTCTTTAATTTTTCGGGACAAAATGTATCCATAATTCTTACCTATCTGATAAACTTTGTCTGTGCCAAGTTGCATCAACATCCGTCCAATAATTTCAGCGTGCTAAGTGTTCTTTTAAATAATTTTCCACCCCTATCCTGCAGGAACACTTATTTTTTTCGGGATGAAAAGTATCCAATGTCCTACCTTGAAGTGTGAACTCAAATCATTAAAAAAAATTAGAATTCATTAAGTATTTTCGGCGTGGTGCGCGGCCAAGATACAGACAGACAGATGGACAGACAGACAGAGAGACAAAAATAAAAAAAATACAGTGTTGGGTTTGTATATAATATAAAACAGCATCCAAAAAAAATTACATAATATCTTCAAATTACAAAATTTTGGACATTATGCCGAAGGAACACTTTATTTTTCGGGATAAAAAGTATCCTCAATTTTTACCCATTATATAAACTATGACTGTGGCAAGTTTCAACAAAATCCGTCAAGTAGTTTCAGGGTGATACGTGTTCTTTTAAATAACTTTCAACGCCTATCCTGCAGGAACCCTTTAATTTTTCGGGATGAAAGTATCCTATGTCCTACCTCGAGGTATGAACTCAAATCATACCAAATTTCATTTGAATTCATTAAGTATTTTTGGTGTGATGCACTTCCTAGGTGCAGACAGACAGACAGACGGACAGACAGACAGAAAGACAAAAATTAAAAATAACTGTTTTGGCTTTAGGATTGAATATAGAACGGCCCCCAAAAAAATATATAAAATATCTTTAATTTACAGAATTTGGGACATTATCCCGCAGGAACTCTTTATTTTTTCGGGATAAAAAGTATCCCCAATTTTAACTCATCATATAAACTATGACTGCGCTAAGTTGCATCAAAATCCGTCCCGTAATTTCAGAGTGGTAAGTGTTTTTTGAAATAACTTTCAACCCCAATCCTGCGGGAACCCTTTCATTTTTCGGGATGAAAAGTAGCCTATGTCCTACCTCGTAGTATGAACTCAAACCTTACCAAGTTTCATTTAAATTCATTCAATAGTTTCGGCGTGATGCCTAGTCAAGATACAGACAGACAGACAGACAGACAGACAAAAATGAAAAATATACAGTTTTAGCTTCAGTATCGAATCTAGAGTAAGGTCTAAAAAAATATCAAAATATCTTCAATGTACAGAATTGGACCTGTTACCAGTTTTATTATAAGTATAGATAATAAAATATTTTTCCAAATAAATTAAATCGACTTCATAATAAAATTATTATTTTGTAAACAACCACTAAAAATAATAAAATAATTATAATTGAGCCAGAACAGTATCACTTTTTGGAAATCACCAACGTAATAATAATGCATTAATACATTATAAGATAAGAAAGAGTTTATTGAAGGCGGTGCCAAGCTGAGCCATAATTATTAATATGGTTGAGCTTATTCAAAAAGACAATGTCTTAAACGGTTTGATGTGCTATATAAAATAATAAGCTTTTAAAGTAATTATCTACAAAAACTTTATCATTTACTAGATTGCTGTATTCGTGTCAATCGGTTTGTGAGTGTGTGAAAGTCAAAATCTGCTCTGTGAGTCTCCTGCGTTTCGTGTTTTTTATGAGGGTGCGTCATAGACAACTGCATATTACTTCGTACGTAGATAGGTATGTATTAATTTTGTAAAGATATTAGATTTAAATGATGCCTGCATTTGGCACCGCCTTCAAAAAACTCTTTCTTATCTTATGTTGTATTTATGCATTATTATTACGTTGGTAATTTCCAAAAAGTGATACTGTTCTGGCTCAATTGTAATTATTTTATACTTTTAAGTGGTTGTATACAAAATAATATTTTTATTATGAAGTCGTATTTTTTTTGGAAAAATATTTTATTTTTTGATTTTTAGTGGCATAAGCAAACATCGGAAAGAATATATGCCAAAGAAAAGAGTAGACACTCACTCACTTTAGACTCAAAGCGTTGGTAAATTAAAACCAAGAAGGAATAAAACCTACATATATAACAACTGAATTGGTTTTGACCATTTTTCATCATTTTGTTGTTGCGTTCATGTGACTCCCTTCCGGCTCCATCGTCAGAATCTGAAAACCACATAACACCAGAGAACTTATCAAGACAAACCAAATGAGCCCAAACTCGAAGGGGTTCTATCATTTTGAAGTTGAGTTCCTGTGACTACCTTCCAGCTCCAACATCCCTGGATACCACATAAAACCAGAGAACTCACCAATAAAAACCAAATGAGTACAAACTCGAAAGGGACAGGTGAAATTAAGAAAAAAATATAGGTGAACAATTTCGTTTCGCAACTCGACCTTCACTCCACTTCGGGGGACGGCGGCTCGCATCTCTCGCCGTCTCTCCCCTCGCTACGTTCAGGTCTCGTATGCTCGTATTATTTTTATTAAATAATAAAAATCTCCGAAACTGCTGCATTGATTTTGATGGGACTTTCACTGGCAGATAGCTGATGTTATAAGGAGTAATTTAGGCTACTTTTATATTGAAAACAATAAGGGTTCGGCGCAAAAAAAAAACATGAATTTTGACTACGTGGGCATGCCGCGGGCACAGCTATACATATAAAATTTCCGTGAAAATTAATCTAACTGATAGTAAAAACGCATTAAAATCAGTTGCGTATTTTAAAAGATGAAGCGTTACAGCACGGTAATGTTGTTATAGACAGACGGCGGGAAGCGACTTTTTTATACAATGTATTAATGGGATCGTGCAAATCACACAGACTTTTTTATGGAAATAGTTATACTCTATATAGCCTTGAGTATAGCTCTATATATCTTTGAGAATATAATGAATGTAGATAGTAGGTACTCAAAAGAAAACACTAGAAATATGCATCATAATAGTGTAAATATTTACTAGCCAACGGTGTCAGATTTAAATCTCGATTATTAAAGCGTGTCTTTATACATTTAATTACTTACTACTTTCACGATAAAGATTTGTGGAGGTAAATTGCTCAACGCCTCCTGGCGACTGTCGTGATAATTATTTATGTACCTACTCGTAATAATATATTAGATATATACTAAAAGACATTCGCCATTGACTTTCCTGCCAGTTCTTCTTTTGAGGGTGTATCCCGAATTCAGTTTTTATAATTTTCAGGGATGTATTGTATAAAGTTACATTATATATGTCATTTTGTGTAGTAAGAATAATATTGTGTTCTACACACAATTTGTGACTAACAACATACTAGGTTTTTTATTTTTTTTATTTTGTTATATGTTTGTCTGTATGTTTGATTGTTCGCGCATCACGTAGGTAAAACTACTGGACTGATTGCGATGCAATTTTTAAGGTTTGATACCAACTATTGGTATTTACGAGTAAGATCCTGGAATAGCACATACAACGTGTCACTGAATAGCCTAATAAGTACGCAGCAGGTTTGTTTCGTTCAAGTATGTAAATTACGTGTGCAATGGTTGAATACATAGTATTTAAAACTGCCATAAAAAATAAATATTTGCAGTTTGCGACCACCCTTAATGTTTGTTTAGTATCTGATGACCTGTACTACATGTTTTTTTAAACCTATCTCAGGCACCAGCTCCTCACAAAGGTAGGTTTATTTTGTTACTCCTGTCTGATCACAATTAATCTGTAATTATCATTTTGTGACGAAAATAAATAAATATTTGATTTGATTTATTACTCCGCACAATAATTATGTAAATACATCTGCGGGTTCAGGTTGCTAGGCTTCTCCTTGCTTGGAAAGACTTGGTGGAAGGAAAGGAAAGACTCCGTGAGTGGAGACCTTTACAACTAAACACAAATAACATTATAAACAATTTTTACAAATTATTTTAGAAAATTAGTAGTCTCTAACGTTGGATTTTCGCTTCTGACGTTCGAATGACTACTGCGCAATAGGCAATCGATATGCAATCGATGCGCAATGTTTATCTTGACAAGCAAAAACTCAAGGTCAAGATTTGGTGCCACTAACTTATCTATTCAGTTGACCAAAAAAGGAACTAATCAGGCCACATACCTACTTCACTGACAATATCTTTTCAATATCGTAAGGATAGTGGCGCCCCGCTTGACTGAACAGATAAGTTGATGGCACGTTATTGTATTTTTTCCAGCTGACCTACACACTACTACTATACTGTATACTATTATTAATTCCGTGCTACTGGGGTTAGAACAACACTGATCCTGAAATAATCTTTAAAAGTAAATTCATGAATGAAAAACTTCGAAAACTCAAAAGTCGTTAAACTAACGCTATTCGCCATAACGTGTGGAACACCACACCCCGGTACTAAATTGGTAATTATGTTACTCATTATATAGTACTTTTAATCTACAGAAATGTCCACGCTTGCAAAGCCGCGAGTACAGCTGATCTGATATAAATTTAATGATTAACGTCGACATACTCGTATACACACTTCATAGTTTTAACAGTCATCAAATAAAGCATCGGCTATACACGCTAAACGGGAACCGTATAGCAAATACGAGTAGGTACCTACACGGTTTTATTCAAAACAGCCATTCATGCGTTATTTAATTATTCAAGGGCAATAAAACAGCTATGTCACAGGTAGTCAGTAACTGGATAAACAGAGAATGTTTTCCAATTTGAATTGTACTGTCGATGCCCTCCAGCTGCGATCGCGTGCGTCCCCGGGCTCCTACATACCTCGACGTACGGCGCCGCCAGATTTTGAAATCGTTTGTTATTTTTCGAGTTGCCCGTGCGAGTAGGATCGCTGGGGGAGCAAGCGCGCTGTTATTAAATCATTTATTATTCAGCCCAACGAACTGATTCGCAATTTTCCCACAAGCTGGATGCTTCCAGAGCCAAGTGCGGCACTTATAGTGATGTATTCGTAAGTTCGCACGTCCCTTAATTAACGCCTTATCTCACGAGTCGGATATTTTGTTACCTACTCGAATTATTTGCTCGTAGTTCGGTTGCTGTGGCAGCCGTTGTAATTTGCGGTTTAATTAAATTAAACTATTTGTCGTTTGTACGTTTGTGTGGAGCTACTGTTAATTTAATTGATTATGAAACATACGTGCTCGTGCTTTGTAACAGTTAATTTGTGGTTCTTTAGAACAAATTGAAGTAGGTAATAATTATTTCTTAGCCATTGTAAAGTTATTTTCTAACAGTATTAGGTACGAGTAGTTCCCATTTACAATGCAGTATGTAGGTATACATCTATACTGGATATCACCCACCAATATAAATAAAAAATACAGTAATGTATTTGAATATGTATTTGACTAGAAAAATCAGATACAAAAGATTGTTACTAGTCTCTCCTATTTTTCACAGATTTAAACATTATCGCAGTTCATAACTGTCAATTGCGTTGATTTCGTTTATCCGCCGTGACACTACAGCTATAGGAATTTTCCCTCTCTCGTGACACTACTATTCTCAATAGCTACTTATATACATATATTATATTAAAATTACTGATAGACTTAATTACTACCGATGACACTACTGAATTAAATACTAAAAATTATAATTGTAATCTGCATAAAATCATAAAGTTGAATAAAAGGTGTGTTTCACTGCGAGGACTCTAATTCTAATGTCATTTCTATGGCACAAGGCTAAGATATTTCAAGTTATAATATTAAAAATTTATTTTCAAAGTAAATATAAGAGGTTGACATTAAGAAATCAAAAGATATCCATTTACCTACTTAAGTATATCAGAAAATTATTAAAGCCTGTGTTGCTACGGGATATCAAATTTCTAATGACACTACTTCCTTGAGTAGTATCACGGAAGAAAGAAAATATCTATAGTACTACTGGTAGTGCCAAGCAGCAGTGTCACGGGGGATAAACGGTTGATTTTCATAATTGATCAATTTCAAAGAAAGCCAGCAAAGATGCAAATCTACATTAAAACCCCAATCATTATGGTAATAATAATAGTAAACTTAAAAATTAAACAATTTTATAAAAATGTAAAACGGCAGTTAACGCGTCTCACAACTTGCACACGCAAGTTTCTCGTCTCAGACACTGACAGAAAAATAAGTTAGTTTTCAAGCAATATGGTCCGTAGTGTATCGACATAAAATTGAAGTCCGATTGTCAGATGAAGACTTGCACTTATTTCACCGGGAAAAGACAACGCGTGAGAGCCTTGTCTGCGATGTAGTTTCCACCAGAGCCATTCATTATACTGCCAATATGATATCACCGACGACTACTGGTTTTACTGGTCTCCACCCATCGCGTGCGAGTTAGCCTAATTGTGGAAAGCCGAGCATCGAGAAATGCTAATTAGACAGTCGCGCTGAATTACTTTAGGTTCCGTGGGAGATTTTGTTTTTGCTGCTATTTTGCTCGTTCGAAGAATTGATACACACTTGATTGCTACTGATGCGCTTTTGTTGTTACAGCCTTTTTCATAATCAACACTATAACTAGTGGCTCTACGATCTGTAGACCTCGCGAGCACAAACTTTTTTGCAAACAATCTAGCGGAGCACAGTAGCGCCATATAGTTATTTTATTGTAAAACTAACATTAATAACCAAGGTGCTCCATCAATTAACTGGTCACTTTTAATCAGCCCTTTACCTACCTAGTAGGTAAAGGGCTGATTAAAAGTGACCAGTTTACAGATCTTCACCAAATTTTTATGAGAACAACTTAATGTTACTACCATTAAAATAATAAAAGAACCATCGAATTTGGAAAGTTTCATTTAGATCGGTTGAGAAATGCGGTCTTTAAAGGAGAAACAGCTGGACATCCGGATGAACATACAAAAGCATTTTTGCCCAAGCTGAAACGGAGACGCTTTTCTCGCGCTTCGCGCTGGTTACCATATTTTGTTTAGATTATGTTCAATATCATTACGTGGCTTCAATGACTGTACCCCGCATTCTAGCTATTTATACCCTTACCTAAAGAAAGTGCATTTTGCAGGTTTTTTTCAGCGATTTTATTCGTCCCAAAACTGACAAAGCTTAGCAAATTCATACTTTTTCATCCCTGGAAATAGGGAAAACTAGAAGATTGTTGGCGCAAACCAGGCAAAGTGGTAAATAAAAATATATTTCCATTCGATAACTAAATAAACCCAATATATTTCAAATGAACTGGCTGTATTCATATCACAGTACCAATATACTCGTAAGTTCATGGAATTATAATATTTGTGTTCACTGAATAAAATATTTGATTTTCCGAGTACTTTATTTACTTCTGTGAGACTGTATTGATATTCGAATATTTGAAAAGGTACCATGAATGACAGAATTTAGCAGTAACATTGTTTGTCCGCAGGATAACAATACGGGGCAGGTTTTGCTGGATGTTGTGTTCAGGCATCTAGACTTGTTGGAGACTGCCTATTTCGGCCTGAGATATGTGGATCAAGATAGTCAAACAGTAAGTTTTGTGGTCTACTTATTATATGGTTTTGTATGTTGCAACTCCTATAAACTCTAACATTATTATTATCCAGTTTTGGCTTGGCTTGGCTCAATTATGAAATCATTTTTTCTTTATACTGTGTAGGTATAGTACAATAACATCATCCTTAGTATTTCAATCTTGAGTTAGGTATATAATATTTTAACAAGCACAAATAAAAAAAATGTATAACCCCCGACCTACCCCTTGTTATAGCTAAGAAGCCTATCGATCACATCGGCTTTCAATCATAAAAAAACGGGACCTTAAGGGTAGGTACCGTTCCTTTGTAGTTAAAAGCTTGTCTTAAGAAACATTGGGTTCTTTTTTGAATAAAAAAATCTAAAAAAAAACATAGTTAAAAAACAAGTTGGTATAAGGTATTATTATTTTTACCAGACTGCAAAACGCAAAGTCCCAGTAATGTGTACAATAAATATGGACCGATTTTGATGATTCATACGGCAATCATTTTGTCTTGCGAGTGCTACTGATGTCATCAGTGGTCAGTATTCATTAAAATTTAATATGGCGACAACGAGACCATATATTGAGAAAAATAAAAAATGAAAGTCGATGAACTTTGTCAAGTGGGGTATCATTGAATAGGTATTAGAAAATCATTTTAGGTTTCTCTTATAATTTTTAATTTCAAATGACCATTTAGGATCTTTAACGATTTAAAGAACTATGCCAGGTCTCCACAGTGACTTAGGCTCGATATAAAATTGTCGCGGACACAACTGAACAGTATTTTTATTTATAAAACATTATGGTTAAAGCTTTTGTGTATTATTAGTTTTTGTTGGGTACTTTTAAAAAACTAGTTATGAGGAAATAAAGTTAACTTTTGAGGTTCTGTGACTTTCGTTACATTATGACACAGTTTATGGTCAAGGGAATAAAATAAGCCTAGATAATTATTGAAATGTAATATTACACTGAGATCTACATGTTACGATTATGTTTAATATTATTTATAAAGTATACCCTACCTATACCTGCTATAGTAGTAGACACCCTAGGTAACACCACTGAAACATTTGTACAACAAATAATGAATTAAGGTATAGGTATGATAAAATATACGTGTGAATGTGTTTACTGTTGTTTATTACTAATATATTAAAATAATATACTGAAATGATTTCTATTACAATAATCTATGATAAATAGATAGATTCTGATACTAAGATATTTTAGTATTTTTTTAAAATCGAAATTTTCCATCTTTTTATTAATTGTTTATTTGCACTATTTACGAGTTATAGTGGCAACACTATAATTCGTAATTAGTAACAATTCACAGCAATTTCCAGTCATTTCTATGTATTTTAATTGTTTTTTTTAAACAGTTCCCAAATATTATTATTTTAATAAGAATGAATTATATTATTTTATATAGTCAATAATGAGGATACATTTCGTGTCCGTAGCATTTAAAAATTAAAAGTCTTGGAAGCCGAAAGCTGGCATCCTCCACCCATTCTCACTAATTCTTTGAATATAAACTAAAAAGTAAAATAAATTATTTTAAAAATATAAAAGACCCGAATTCGCAGTCGGGTCTTTTTATTAGTCGGAGGCATGAAGAGTAGCTTGCCAGGTTCTAGCTAATCCTGTCAAAGGAAAAATGAAATGCAAGATGTTTCCGACTGCATCTTGTATTTCAAAATCAAAAATCTAAAGCTTGTTTGCCTCTTTTTAGTTTTGTTCGCAGTCGGGTTTTTTGTTTTTATAATAATTTATTTTATCTATGAAGAGCCATACGCCACACCATTATGAGGTCTATGTGAACAAATGCTACGAAATTAATGGTTTAAACTAACATGATCGCAAACCTTAGAAACATTAACATTAAAAACGGGATATTTACCGGGATTCTTATCCACCCGCAGCTACTTCAGTTATCCGTGATCATGGCGCTTGCAACAGTGCCAAAATATCGGGAACTCAATACAAATAGTATCAATTGTAAATATTTCGTTTCTAATGTTTATACCTCTAAATGTTACGAAACTTTCAAATGTTTGTTAAATATTTTATTAAATCTAAAAGGACTTAAAAAAACAATTACTATGCTAACCTGAAACACTAGCTAAGTAATACTAAAACTAGTCTAACAATCATTGATATATATGTACATCTAACAATCTGCTACCAGTGGGCAACGTTCCCAAAATGCTGGCAGCATTGCCACGTCCTTGGGCAAAATAAAGGCCAGCATTTTGGTCACCTGTTGCTTCGACTAGACGCCCCATATATTTGATGAGCAAAACGCTGATATATATATATATTCGCTGTCGAGGGTACTATATTTGCGCCCTTTGAGGCTCTCAGCTGATTCAGCCGCCGCTCCAGCCTTATTTTGAGTTATTTTATGATGATATGGCGCAAAGGGGTCTACACAAGTAGCGTACCACACCAAAGGCCGTCCTATCTTTCATGGAATAAGAATCATTCCGTCAGGTCTTTTACCATGGTCATGTATGAGGCAATTAGGTTCTTAAATAGCAGCATAGTTGGCGGTGGTAAAAGCCCGACGGGTGATATCATTAAGGCTAGATTGGCTCTGCAACAGGATAAGCCGTGGTGGCCAAGCCGGTCAATAGCAGAACCACACTGGCAGCGGTGAAGAGCACAGCACGATGCTCCCAAGCAGAGTGACGCTGCAAAAACTTTCAAATATATTTTTGTTATTCTTCTTCATAATTTTTCAGTGGCACTTTGACTGGCCTAAATTTACCTAAATTTTGCGTATTTATTGAATGTTTGTTTATGTGAACAGCATTGGCTGGACGCAGGAAAGAGATTACGACGACAGCTACGAGGATCAGATCCGCACACCTTCTACTTCGGAGTGAAGTTCTACGCAGCGGATCCCTGCAAGCTACTTGAAGAAATAACCCGGTAAGTTCATCTATATTTAAACGGTTTACTTGCCATGTTTGTTGTTGTTTTTTGTTTGTTTTGGGTCAATTCTAGTAGGTAATTGAAATTTTACCCCTTTCCTGTTGACCGATTGTGAAAATTGGAACACACCTTTAGTTCTGATGATAATTTCAAATTTATAACATAAATATTTTAATTTTTTTCTTTGGATGAATATTGTAAAATAAGATTAACGTATTTTTTATTTTCCAATTTAGGCAATATTAAATAAAAAAAAGTATAAATTCTAAAAGGACTTAACTGCAAGAGTTCGGTGTAATGGACAAGATTACTGAACAGACATTTCTTACTGTCGTTGCCGAAGCCACATTCGAAAAAAAAAACATTTATGTCTGTCAAAGTCAGGCTCAAGTGTTTTTTTTCTTTACAGTTGACTGACTTTTTATTATTATTCCACCGAACTCTGCTTGGTTGAGAGTTATTACTTAATTTCTTTGTAGTTACTGCAGTTCTTTTTTTGTAAAAATAATTATAATGATCAGCATCGCAATATCTTGAAAAGGTTTTCGAATTGAATTGCCAAGAAATATGAAAACCTGTCAATTATGTATATTAGGTATCATTGTAAATCCAAGATGGCTGCCGCCACAAAATGGAGGATGACATATTTTTTTCGTCCCCCTCAATATGGATATCAAATGAAAGGGCTTGACAAGTAGAACACAGTACACTTTAGAAATAACTAAATAAATAAATAAATAAAAAAAGGAAAATAAAATAATTCCATATTATTTTTAATAATTTTTATCTGACTTACTAAAAGACAAAAAATAAAATAAAATCGCGGGGCACAGTGTACCCTGAGTAATAGAAATTTGACTCGCCACTTGTTTTCATGTTATTTTTTAGCTCTTCGTCATCATCCTCATCATCATCATGTCAGCCTTTAGAAGTCCACTGCTGAACATAGGCCACCCCCAAAGAGCGCCATGACGAGCGATCTTGTGCCACCTCCATCCACCGACTTCCTGCGATGGCTACAATGTCGTCGGTCCATCGTTTGGGGGGTCTCCCCACACTTCGCTTGCTTGTTCGTGGCTGCCATTCGAGAACCTTTATTCCCAGCGGTTGTGAGTTCTGCGAACTAAATGGCCTGCCCATTGCCACTTCAATTTGTTTAGTTTTAGCTTTTAGTACATAATAAAACGGTATAGGAAACAATTTTATTTTACTTGTTTTTTTATTTGTGCTTGTTGAAAAGTTTCTAAAACACTATTAATATTTCATATAAGAATATTTAATCACTTTCGGCGGGAAACGAAATCGAGACGGTTGTTTTGCTTTGTTTTTTTTCTCAAACTTGTGTTTCTTCGAGTGTTAATGTGTAATATTGGTGGATTAGTATTCGATATTGTGGGCAAATGATCCTAACGCGTAAAAACGTGCCATATCTTTTTTTTACAGAACCCCCTAAGAAGTTTCAGTAAAGCTCCACCACTTTACTGGATCGTGACTTGATTAGACCTTCAACTACCTGACTGACTGACTGATTTTACTTAAAACTGGCCATTTAGCCAGTTGCACAAGTCCTGAGGAGCCAAAATAAACGCAAAATTGAAAGTGAAGCACATCATTCATCGGCCGCCACATCGCAACAAGATGTCAACCTAATTCGTGCCAATTCTGTCAAGTTCTCACGAAAAATTAAAAACAATGCAGTCTTTTGTAATGAAATTGTGTATCAACCACGAAACACTACAAATTATCCACTCACGCACACACAAGCAGTGGCCATTTCCTTTGCGATATAGACTCCGTCTTTTTTAAACCTTCTTGATATCTAAATCAATGGAAAAAACTATACTTACCTATAGATTTGACTGAACAGGGCGGAAAGTAAATTTCCCATGATTTGTCATGAACATTAGAAACACTAGGTATTATTCTTAGAAATTTAACTAGAACGCAAAAATTTGAGAATGATTGAGAAAATTTATTAATGTTTGAGAAATAATGTTATTTTTTTTAATATTCGGGACAATTCCACACCTAGCCCCAAACATGGCTACCCTGTACTACTCGTATGGGTACTAGATAACGTATAAACATACTTAAATACTAAAAGTAAAAAAAGTAAAGTGTTTGTTTCCATGACTCGGAAACAAACATTTCAATGATTGCACCTTGCAGGATTCGAACCCGCGACCGTTTGATTTCGTTCCTAGCATCACTATCCACTAGACCAACCGGTCGTCGTTTAAGCTTATCGCGTCGACTCCATAATGTATCTAAGTCTACATCTGGACTCCGTTATTTCACCTTAACTGGATTACTGTCCTGTATGCGGTACTGTCCTGATCTGACACAATTTAATAAAACTTAATGTTGAGAGCGTCCCCGTTTTGGGCTTGGTAGACAGTTTCAATAAAATTTTATTACAAAGTTTCGCAGTAAGCTTTAAGCAAGCTTTAAGTTCTGATATGAGACTTCCGCAATTCCGATTTTTATTTGCATTCCGATATCTTGAACTGGCTTTAAGATAAAAGAAACGGCAAAAATCTATGCAAACACATTTGGGTTCCGTGAAAATCCTACAAGAATTAGTATTTGTGAAAGAATTATTACTAGTTTTAATTTTTTTACCCGACTGCACGGAGGGTTATGTGTTTGGGTTGTATGTGTCTTTGTTTGTACGTTTCTTAGGCGCGTCCTACAGCCTAAACAGCTTGATGGGTTTTGATAAATGAGGTATCATTGGTTTCTTCTTGATCACGGAAATACTATAGAATATATGAAATGTCAAGAAAAGTAATATGGCGGCGTACAGCTACCATATTGTATTTCCGACGGAACAAAAAAATTACCAAAACCTATCCAGTGAGGTATCAAAATGAAGGTCCCTTAGGAACCGTGCATTTATACGGCATAAAAACTAGCTTAAAAGCTAAAAAACACGCCTGCTTTGCCAAAAAAAAGAACTAATGCCAATAAATTGTTTACGGAATGTGCTTATCAAGGCCTTCAATTTAATACCCTTATTGTTAAAACTTAAAATAGGAGAAAAAATATATTTCCTACCTTTGGAAATGGAGCCATACTGAAGCCATACTGATTTTAGGGCTAGCCCCTGGTACCACTCCCCCCCCCCCCCTCGCGGCGACGCTTAGCTTATGTGATAGTTTTGGCTGTAGAATTGAGTGAGGGACAGGAGTTGGGGAGGTGGGGGGAGTGGAGGAGGTGGAGGGCTACCCCTCTTGGTACCCCTCCGCTCCCACGGAGACGCTTAGTTTTTTAGATATTTCAGTTTTAAGTTTATTAAAAATCGACTGTTTAGTCGCCGTAAATAAAACTAAAAACTAGTGGAATGTGTTTTTTCAGCTGCTTTCATCAGGAAGATCGAAGATGTTATGTATGGCCCCAAAAACTAGAGTAGGTTAGGTTTGAACATGACGACAAACCGAGGGAGCGAAGCGAGCGTGCCGCGCGTACAGCGAGTAATAAATATTTTCCAGATTTTCGATGAAAAAATTCAATTTTTTGGGATAAAAAGTATCCTTGGTTTTATTCTAGGGTATAAGCTATTTTCATTCCAAATTTCATCAAAATCCGTCCAGCCGTTATCGCGTGAAAGCTCCCCAAAAAACAAACAAACAAACAGACAACGTTTCACGTTTATATATAAGTATGGATAACTGAATATCTTCACATCTTTGCGATTCCACCGGCCTGTTTTTTTTTCGGTCGTGCTTCTCTCCATCAGCGGGCCTCCTGGCATGTCACCTATATACCCCTGCCCTGCCAACACGACCTTGTTTAAATAACTCACTGAAACTCTCAAAATATATAGTATTTTACTTCCGCCTGACACCGAAAGGTAAGATAAGAATAAAGTAAAATAATCTAGGTATAGAGTAGTTATATTTTATGCCCACTGCACTAATGTAAAGTTAATTAGGCATTTCATAAAGTAGAAACATAGTGAGTATAGACTGGGGGAATAAACCATATTTTCCTCCGCGGCTATGCCCGCGTGGACATTTTTCTGGGGAAAAAGTAGCCTATGTATTCCAGAACCAAAAGTACCTACATATACACTACAATTTACCAAATTTCGTTCAGCCGTTAAATAGTTTTTTAGTAGTTACATACATTTTTTCATCAATTGCTCAGCTCATAGGATTGAGATACAAAATAGGTACATAATTTTTAAAGCAAAACCTAAGCTGTTTATCCAACAGTGAAAACCGCATTTTAATCGGCCTAATAGATTTGCGTCATGTCGAATATACATGCATACATTCATTCATGCATACATAGGTATTCTGATAAAATCATAACCCTCATTTTTTTGCCGTTTAAAGGCCCGCCAGTGGCAACTTTCGGGCTCCGATTGACATTAGGCATTTGAACTCGAAAAGAATGCTTCGATACACTACTGTCCGGAAGGGCTATATATGTACTGTGCCCAAGTGTACATAATTAAAATTTTGTTATTATAATGAGTTCCAGCAAAACCACTGAATGCATGTGAAAATCAAACTAATGGTTGACCATTAATAAATATACGATGCTATATTCATTAAATGTGGTTTTCCGTCAAAGCGTTGCCGAATGTTTACGTGCACATGTCGGGAAACCCGAGTCTATAGACACATAGATGTAATACTTTTATAACATCAGTCGTACAGTGAGAACGTTAATTCAGAGCTGTGGTGAACGATAATAAAACGCATCTGTGCTATGATGTACGGTTTCAAATCAAGTAGCGACTCGGCGCTTCCCAAGTAGTCGTCACCTATAATAATATACTTATGCATGTAGGTATAGGTACGAACCCCTATGTTGAGTATATATTTAGATAGAGTTTATTACGTGCGGTGCCGTCCATATTATTAGCTTTAGTATGCGTCAAGTTTTCTCAATGTTAGATAAATAAAAGTTCATAAATTTTAAAGCAATAGTATAGTAGAATTCATTACACATTATGACATAGGTACCTTCTACTAGCTACTAGCTTTCGCTTTCGTACTAGCTTTCGCTCGAGTATATAGCTAAAAAAACATCCTATATTCATCTAGGATATTAAAAACCAATCCAAAGTTATAGCACCTATGTCAAACCTTTTTAACAGACTTCTTATTATTTCGTTTCCACAGCAACATGACATTCCGTTCCTTACAGCGTGTAATTGACATTTTCCAGTTTTCCCGTGGCAACTTACTATTTGCTGGGATAAAAAGTACCATACGTTAGTCTCTATATTATACAGCACCTATTTACAAAGTTTTATCAAATCGGATACCACTGTTTTGGTGGGAAAGCTCACCAAACAAACAAATAAAATTTCACTTTGATATATTGGTGTGGATAGGTACTAGCAAAATCCATTAGGTACACAAATGTAATTTAAACTCAGGATATGATATTGGCCACAAACGAAAGCTCACTAACTACATTCCCACACATTACGAGATAAAGGAAACAGATAGAGGGACACATAATTACATTAAAGAAGAAAACTTCTCTCATGCGATAGTGCGTAGTCTTCCATTTAGACATGTAATGTCATGGGATGGGAACCGGCTGCAAGTAATGGGACAAATAATGAACACTTAAATATTTATAACTCCACAAACTGCAGTACAATCATCACACTATCACAGCTAGTATCACAAATCAGAGAAGTGTAGCCACTGTCGTAAACAGGCCAATCAGAGCTAAGATTTAATAACGAATTCTCTATTATCGAGCTGAAAACATCAAATGCGCGATGCAGAACTCCATGCATTGGAACTGACTTTCCATACAAAACGTAATAAAATGCATAAAAATCGATTAGCGCCATCTATCTTTTATCTTTAGAAATCTGTATGTTACTCTGTCAAGTTCGAACGGCTGAACGGATTTGGATGAAATTTGGTACCAGGATAGCTTATATCCTGGATTAGCACAGGTTGCTTATCATCCTAATCCACGTGGCTGAAACCGCGGAGCGCAGTTGGAATGATATAATCCCCGTATCAATGAACTATAATAGGAACGTCGTGTCCGTGCTTTCTAAGCTAATATTCGCCCATCTTTTTCCTTTTATTACGAGCTGTTAAAATGTTCATGGTTATAAAACGAAGTTAAGTGGAGTAGGAAAACAAAAGGAAGTGTAGTGCTCTCGCAGTAAACCCTGGTGAGCTCGTAAACTGACGACGCGCTAAAGACGTGAATAGGGCTTCGCGTGCACCTCTTAAGCCGTCAATGCAAAAATACGGACTGAAGGAGCACGATACATTTTAATTGGACAGCCTTCAAAACACTCCCTCGTAATTTCTATTTATTCAACAAGAATTTGTTTCTTTTCGCCTGAAACCAAAAAAAAAAGCTTGATAAAGTTCTATGTAACTTTTACATTCTTGAAGGTACTCCTATTTCCCTAACTTTATAACAATGACCAAGTTAAAGTAAAAATTTTGTGAATTTCTCGTTTATTTTTAATTTTATTCTCTTTGGTTTTGGTTGTGTAGGGGAAGAGGGATGTTTTATTAAAATTTCGTTATTACTGTGTTGACGATGCACCCCACGGCCGACGAGACGGTGCGATGCAGGCGAAGATGACTTCTTTCGACTAATAAATTCTGCGGAAAACCTCTCCGCGAGACTTTTTAATACACACATCTTGCGGGAAACTTCATGTTTAATGCATAGATCTAATTAAAAGTGGAAAGAAAAGGCACCAACCAGCTCCTCGAGAGTGGACCGCATAAATTAGGTGCAACACACACAATTTTGCCTTCTTTAGACTTAATCCCAATCGGAGTTGTGTTTGAGTAGCACGTGTTAGCAGTGTCTCTCATTCGCGCTATAGTCTGCATATGTCTCTTCATCTTTGTTGTTGATGCACATGAAACACGACGCTGGGAATATTGTGTTTTCCTAGTCCAGAGCTTGCAGTCTCATCATCGATAGAGATTGCTTTACATCGAAATCGGTCAGAAAGTCCGATTATAACGATATTTGGTAGTCCTATATCGATGTCAATCTTGATATATATCAGTACAGATACCGATGACAGTCGATAGTTTTTGACAATAACTGTCATAGCTAAAGATTGTCATCGGTACATGTACCGATTTTGCTTGTGAAGCAATCACTATCGATGTCGAGATTGCGGGCCCAGTTTTAGTTTACGTTATATTAAAGCATGCCGTATCTCCCTCCCTTAACTAGATATTTGGTTTAAAGCGTTTATTTACTCACATCCGCAGTAATTTTTAAAAGCTTTTATTTAACTTCACTTGTATGTATGTATGTATCGATGAATCTATGTATTTTGTCCTGAAATCTTGCAATTCAAATTTCGAGCAGTTCCCGATTAGCTATCCGGCTGAAACTTTCAGGGTACTCACAAACCCATGACAAAGCAAAAAAAAAAGGAAATAAAAAAAAAAAAAAGAAAGACTAATATAAATACATTCATAAAAAAAATGTCGTAAAAGCTTTATGTTTTAATTTATTTTTATGAATTGTACCTACTTATTTTCTATTAATTTTGGTATTTTTCCGATATACTTGTCAAGCTCAGCGGAATCTTTGAATTAAAGTGGCTAGTATGTCCCACAACTCAAGCAAACTTATCTTAATCAGTATTACATGTCTCCAGGTACCAGCTGTTCTTGCAGTTGAAGCAAGATGTGCTGCGCGGTCGGCTGCCTGTCAGCTTCGACCTAGCTGCCGAACTTGCTGCGTTTGTCTTACAATGTAAGTACCTACAATGTCTAATTAGCGATACGACTAGCAAAATAGCCTTCCTATACAAATGGTGACTTATATGGTTCGGAGGGCACGATAATCCGTCGCGACCGGAATAACTGAGAGCAGTAGCTTAGCCATGTCCGAAGACTTCGGGCAGCCAGACAAATTAACTCTGACACCAAAGTACATTACTACTTCATTCGACATCACAATAAGCACAATATTACACTTCATACTTATATTATAAATCAGAGAAGTGTAAACAGGCCAATCAGAGCTTAGAGTTTTTAAAATGAATAATCTCTTACCGAGCGGAAAACTTCAGTACTGCATATATTAGGACTGACAGTCCATACTAAACGTAATAAAATACTTATAACCGATTAGCCCCATCTATCTTGTATGTTTAGAAGTGTGTGTGTTTGTTACTCCTTCACACTTAAACGGCTAAACGGATTTGGTTGAAATTTGATACCGAGATAGAGATATCCTGGGTTAATACATAGTCACATAACATTTCATCATCATCACCATCCATCATCATAATCCACGCGGATGTAACCGCGTGGCGCAGCTAGTATTACATACATACTGCAACTCCATGGATTTATTTAGCTCCGAAATTGGATTTCGAACTGGAGTTATCTTCCTAGAACTTGTAATATCGCAAGCTACTTGCTGGCAAAATCATATTTGCGAAACTGTAATAATAATACACGTAAGGAAAACATTTCAATATCGAGCGACAACTTCTACCTGCTGTATTTGCACGATAATTCAGTAAGTATGTACATTAAAGAGAACAAACTCCGAACTTTAGTGCTTGAAGCCCTTTTAGCAATATGGAAATGAGTTTATTTTCTGCCTGTGCCTTATAAACATGCGCGCTTTTTGCGAGATCCCCAGTAACTACTACGCTAGAGGTTAACTACATACTCAAGTTTTAAAATCGTAATTTAACAAGACATAAGTTCAAAACATATAACCCTACTACGGTCCAGTGACGCTTGCGATAAAGATGAATCGATTGATACTTAGCTTGTCAAAATCGGACCAATACGGGCGATGCTTTGGTGAAACATCCACATACCCACATACAATACATACATAGTGTTAAATTCATTAACCTTCCGTAGCTCGCCGTACTCGGGTAATAAGTCAATTCATCGCACGACGTAGCCGAAGGGACGTAGCAGATTGCAGGTCGCTATCTGTCCAATTTTTGCTTTGCTTACGAACTGAGCAAACAAGCAAGCCTAGAAGGATATGTTATGAACAAGCTGCGCCCAGCGGCTTCACCCGCGTTGATTGATAAAAATGATTATGAAGAAAAGTACGCGATATTCCAATAAATAAAGTTGGTACCTACATAAACCAAATATCAAAATCCGTTAAAGCATTTCAGCGCTGAGAGGTAACATACATACTAACACACACACACACGCTCACACACCCTCGACCCGCACCCTCACACACGCTCAAACAAACTGTCGCATTTATAATATTAGTGGATAGGATAATTAAACCTATGCATCACACTAAGAAGATGCATAGGTTTAATTAGTGTTGAAGTGTTCGTACAGCAAGCCCACCTTGACAGTCTGTCTTCAGGATCAGAGCACGAATTCTATCCAGGTGCAAAAAGGGGTGAGACAGGGAGACGTTATTTCTCCGAAACTGTTCACCTCTGCACTGGAAGATATATTCAAGCTTCTGAACTGGAACGGATATGGTGTTAACATCAGTGGCGAATACATTACTCACCTTAAATTTTCCGATGATATAGTCATCATGGCAGAAACCCTGGAAGACCTAAGCACAATGCTCAGTGACATCAATATTGTTTCTCAACAGGTGGGTCATAAAATGAACATGGGTAAGACGACCATCATGTCAAATGCCCATGTCGCACCCATGCCCGTCTATGTTGAGAACGATATAATTGAAGCTGATGATCACTATGTCTACTTGGGTCAGACAATCCAACTGGGTAGATCCAACTTCGACAAAGATTCCAAAGCTTTTGACACTGTCTCTGTCCCTATTCTGCTTTCAAAAAATGGAAAAACTAGGGATCCGCGGCATTGCTCTCGAAATTTTCAAAGACTATCTCCAGGATCGCACACAGTGCGTGAAGGTCGATCAATGTATCAGTGATGACGAAAAATTGACTTACGGAGTCCCACAGGGGTCTATTTTGTGGCCATCGCTATTTATTATTTATATCAACGAGCTTTGTCAGCTCAATGTTCCGTTCTGCCGAATTTTCACGTATGCCGATGACACAGCATTGATCACCCACGCCAGCAACTGGAATGACTGCAAGCAACGTGCCGAAATGGCACTTGCTATTGTTATGTCCTGGTTAAACCAAAACCTCCTTACTTTGAATGTCAATAAAACAATGTACGTTACATTTTCAACCACCACTATTACACAACCGACTACTTCTTTCAGTATTCAAGCCCATACTTGCCAAAATGCACCCATCAATTGCTCGTGTAAATTTCTTAATAGAGTTAAGTCTGTTAAGTATTTGGGTGTACACATAGACCACACTCTGAGTTGGAGTGTTCAACTCACATCCCTTGCGGCGAGGGTCCGACGCCTTATTTATATTTTTAAATCGA
Source organism: Alsophila aescularia (assembly GCA_946251855.1). Classification (NCBI taxonomy): domain Eukaryota; kingdom Metazoa; phylum Arthropoda; class Insecta; order Lepidoptera; family Geometridae; genus Alsophila; species Alsophila aescularia. Next base: position 17,451,996 of record OX276377.1, on the reverse strand, counting down.
TTATGCATACCGCAACCCTAGACACTCTAAAAATTGCGTATTATTCACTTTGTGAATCAATACTTAATTATTGTAATATAATTTGGGGTGGGGCACATAAGACAAATTTCCTTCAACTTGAAAGAGCTCAGCGAGCAGTACTCAAAGTCATTTTTTGCAAGCCATATAGACATCCTACGAGTGAAATATATAAAACTATGAAAGTTCTGACTGTACGACAGTTGTACATACTTCGTTCGGTTTTACGGAAACACAGCAATGTAACAAATGACACCGTTACACCCAAAAACCGCCGCTGGAAGGATAGGATTTGTCCTATTGAACTCCATAGAACTGCTTTTTTGGGGAGACAGTATAAAGCTATGAGCTTTCGCTTATATAACAAAATCAATGGATCGGAAAACATATTTAAATTAAACAATTATCAATGTAAGACTAAAACTAGAAACATGCTTTTAAATTTGTGTTACGATACAACTGAAAAATTACTTACAATTACAAAATAAGCAGACGCACACCCTAATAAACACTAACACACAATATACTCGTGGAACTATTACTTTCCTTATTAGTTATACCTACCCATATGTAACATAATGTTATAAACAACATATGTAACATAATTATGTACAAGCACACACACACACATCCGTTTGCACATTATATATTCTTCATAAGCTTTTAAAAACTTGATATGTCAAATTTATTTGTCTCTTATCTAAGATGCTGTTACTGTTCTCTAGAGCTGTTATATCAGCTCTAGAGAACTAATGAATCTGATCATACAGGTTTTTCCCAGTTTCGGATTCAGTGGTCTCACTTTACGCATTGTTACAGCCTCATTTTGTTTGACTACAATTTACGTCATAATTTTAAGTAGTTATAAGCTAACAATACTGTGGCTTGAAATAAAATTTATTATTATTATTATTATTAAACCAACGAATCCATAGGCCTCCCGCCTATGTTCAGCTATGGACTTCTAAGGGCTGACATGATGATGATGATGATGATCACACTAATATTATAAATGCGTAAGTTTGTGAGTGCGTATGTGTGTTTGTTAATTCTTCACGCTGAAATGGCTCGATGTATATTTGTAAAATTGTGAATGTAGATGCTTTAGGGCCTGGAATAACACATAAGAGACTTTTCATCATCATTATCACCGCGTGGTCCGCTGGGTGCAGCTAGGATGAATGTTGGAAGAAGAGTTTGATAAATAGTGTCAAAGTGACAGATAATAAAGTGACAGGTGTCAAAGTTACAACTGGTTTCGCTACTTTTTTTAAACACAGTAGTAAACGTATCGATGTGGTTAAATAGATTTTTAATGAGTTTACTTATAGGTAATTATTACACTATTGGGACAGAATTAATAAATTGGAACATCTACGCGTAGGTCTGTCTGTGCCAATAATCAAACTTATTTAATTTCTTCTTACAAATTGGTAGCTAGAGTTTCAGGAGTTAACGATTACAAATAATGAAGTGACATTTACGAGATACTATTTTCAAGATGGATCGGATACTTTTCATCATCATCGTCCATCATCATTGTCCACGCGGGTGATACCGCGGGGAGCAGCTAGCTATCATAAGTATTGTAGTTGAAACTAAGCTAAGACGTACAATGATTGATGATGTTTTATGAACAGCTACGTCAGATACCAGTGAAACTAAGCAATTATTACACTAATAAAATAACTAAAAACTTCCGAATTCAGTTACGAATCTGTTTGCTAGTAATATTACTCCGGATTTAAAAATTGAATGGCAAAACTTAATACTTCGCCTCCAGCAAAACGAACTTTTTAAGCATAAAGGCTTTGTGAAATTTGATATCTATAGACGACAATCGTATCTCTCTTGGGATTTTCTTTAGAGTAGATTTTTATTTTGTGAAAAATAAAATCAAGGAATAGTGTAAGCAAATACTGCTCCGCTTAAGTGAAAATAAAATAAACTAATAAAGTTGTATGATCGACTTTAGTATAAGTAACGTAATAACAAGACATCAGAAAACTAAAACCCAACTATGGTCAGGTAAAAAATAGCCTTTCATAAAGCCTCTCTGAAAGTCTTGAACAGAAAAGACCTACTTTGCTCCCACTTTTCGACCAATCAATCAGCCAATCGGTGTTTTTCGAATACCCATCTATTAGTAATGAGATTTGAATTCGGAACATGGATTTTGTTCATTGAGTCGCGTGGCGCGCTGTAGGTATTTAAAAAAGAATCATGTAAGGGTAAAAATAGCCTATTTAAATGAAGATGAATCGATTGATACTTCGCTTGTTAAAATCAAACCAATATAGGCGACGCTATACGGTGGAGCATTCACGTATATGCCGTAATTGGGTAAAAAGCGCCGATTTAGTATTCAGTCGCAGGTCTAATAATGCTGTTTGAAATTTCCAATTCCGTTTTAACATGCAGCGAAATTACTGGACACGAGACATAAAAACAAATGTCTCAGGGCGATGAGCGCAGTGCAGTGACGCGCAAGATTTTGAAATACAAAGTGCGGGGTACAATAACTGTTATTAGCAGGCGTGACGTTTACCATCAGGCGAGCGAAATTTCGAATCCTAACAGAAAGGAGTTAAAAAAAACTGTGCAAAAAGAACAAAAAGAAACTCTATTCCCATACTTGTTCAGTTGTCCAGTTCAGTTGACTGAACTAGCCTTGTTAATTCTCTTTGTTGTCCAGTTCACCTTTTTTTTGGGTATTGGCTATACACCGGATATGCATGTGTAAGATGCATGTGTAAGAATGTAAAGAAACACGGTATTTTTTATTTTTTGTAAATTATTTTCCTTCCGACTCTCTTTTTACCATACTGTAGGTAGACGTATATTTAACGCTTTGTAAAAAAACAACCTTCTCGTACTATTTCATTCAGCCCGGGAAAAATATGAATATTGTTTCCGGAAAAATATGAATATTGTTTCCGGAAAAATAAATACTTATTATTTCCAGTGAGTTAACAAGTCTGAAAACGAAATAACTTAACTAAAAATAAATACTTATCTATTCCAGAGAGAAATCGAGTGTGAAATCGACATAATTCAACTAAAAATAAATATTTATCTTTTCCAGCGAGTAAACGACTGTGAAAACGTAATAACTCAACTAAAAATAAATACTTATCTTTCCCAGCGAGTCATCATGTCAGCCTTTAGAAGTCCACTGCTGAACAAAGGCCTCCCCCAAAGAGCACCATAACGAGCCATCTTGTGCCACCTCAGAACCTTTATTCCCCAGCGGTTGTCGGTTTTGAGGCTCTGCGGTATCTGCGACGAGAAGATATGGCGTAATTTCCCGAACGCTGCCCATCCGAGTTGGATTCGTCGGTTGACCTCTTTGTCGAAGTTGGATCTACCCAGTTGAATCGTCTGACCCAAGTAGACATAGTGATCAACAGCTTCGATAATATCGTTCCCTACATAAACCGGCATGGGTACGACATGGGCATTTGACATGATGTTCGTCTTGCCCATGTTCATTTTAAGACCCACCTGTTGGGAAACAATATTGAGTTCACTGAGCATTGTGCTTAGGTCTTCCAGGGTTTCAGACATGATGACTAGATCATCAGCAAATCGAAGGTGGGTGATGTATTCGCCATTGATGTTAACACCAAATTCGTTCCAGTTCAGAAGCTTGAATATATCTTCCAGTGCAGAGGTGAACAGTTTCGGAGAAATAAAGACTCCCTGTCTCACCCTTTTTTGCAGCTGGTCTTGCTGTACAAACACTTCAACACTTCGATGTACCGGTAATCAATCTGGCACCGCTGTAATGACTGTAGCACTACCCAGGTCTCGACTGAATCAAAGGCTTTCTCGTAGTCCACAAACGCTAGACATAGTGGCCGATTATACTTTTCGGTCTTCTGTATAATCTGCCGGAGCTTATGGATGTGGTCTACGGTGCTAAAACCTTTCTGTAATCCAGCTTGACATACTATTTCATACTATTTCATTCAGCCCGGGAAAATTATGAACATTGTTTCCGGAAAAATAAATACTTATTATTCCCAGCGAGTAAACGAGTGTAAAAACGAAATAACATAACACAAAATAAATACTCATCTTTCCGCGCGAGTAAACTAGTGTGCAAAACGGAATAACACAACCAAAAGTAAATACGAGTAGTTATCTTTTCCAGCGAGAAAACGAGTGTGAAATCGAAATAATTCAACTAAAAATAAATACTTAAGTATATTTTTCAGCGAGTAAACGAGTGTGAAAACGAAATAACTCTGCTAAAATGTTAACAGCTAAAGCTTCAAATTCAATATTCTATTCAAATTTACACAAAAATTGAAAATTTAAAGCTAACGCGTGGGGTGGCATACACAATGATTTCCAATTTTGCCATGCCGTGCCATCTAACATTTATATTGCGTTTTTTCTCCGAATTGTTTTTTTTTGAGTCTTTTATGTCACGCGCAGAATATTTTTATCTGACTTAAAGTATTTTGAGGTTATACATCTTATAATAAAACTGTAACAGGTCCAAATCTGTACATTGAAGATATTTAGTAAATTTTTTTTGGGGGCTGTTCTATATTTGATATTGAAGCCAAAACTGTATTTTTCTTCATTTTTGTCTGTCTGTCTGTCTGTCTGTCTGTATCTTGGCTAGGCATCACGCTGAAACTACTGAATGAATTCAAATTAAACTTGGCATAATTTGAGTTCATACTACGAGGTAAGACAAAAGTTAAAGGATTCCCGCAGGAAAGGGGTTGAATGATTTTTATAAGAACACATATCACGCTGAAACTACTGGACGGATTTTGATGCAACTTGGCACATTTATAGTTTATATGATGATTGAAAATTAAGAATACTTTTTATCCTGAAAATAAAAAGATCTCCTGTGTGTTAGGGGTCCAAATTCTGTAAATTAAAGAAATTTAGTTTTTTTTTTGGAGTCTGTTATATATTAGGTACTGAAGCCAAAACTGTTTTATTTTTATTTTTTTCTGCCGGTATGTCTGTCCGTCTGTCTGTATCTTGGCATAGCATCACGCCGAAACTACTTAATGAATTGAAACTTGGTATGATTTGAGTTCATACGTCGAGGTAGGAAGGACATTGGATACGTTTCATACAGAAAAATTTAAGGGTTATCGCAGGATAGGGATGGAAAGGTATTTAAAAGAACACGTGTCACGCTGAAACTACTGAATGAATTTTGATGCAACTTGGCACAGTCATAGTTTATATGATGGCTGAAAATAAAAGATACTTTTTATCCCGAAAAGGGTTCCTGCGGGATAAGGGTCCAAATTCTGTACATTGAAGATATTATGTTTTTTTTTTTTGGAATTTGTTTTATATTCGGTACTGAAGCCAAAACTGTTTTTTTTTTTTCATTTTTGACTGTCTGTCTGTGTCCGTCTGTCTGTCTGTATCTTGGCAGCGCGTCATGTTGAAAGGTAGGACATTGGATACTTTTCATCCCGAAAAATTAAAGTGGTCCTGCGGGACCACTATGTCTAGCGTTTGTGGACTACGAGAAAGCCTTTGATTCAGTCGAGACCTGGGTAGTGCTACAGTCATTACAGCGGTATAGGAGCTGAAATTTATTTGAAAGAACACGTATCACGCTGTAACTACTGCACGTATTTTGATGCAACTTGGCAAGTCATCTATCTATACTTATGATAAAGCAATAGGTACGAAAAAGACTGTACAAAGAAGTCAAACAAAAAAAAATGGTCTAGGGTACCCTAAAATAAGCTACAGTTTTTTTTTGTTTTAATTCGCGTCTTTCTGTCTCTCTGTATTTTTGTACATTACGTAAAAACTACTGGACCGATTGCTATTCGGTTTTCAATGTAGGATAGCTTAGGGTTTGACTTAAAACTGGTGTAATTGGCATCTCAATTTGGCGATTAGAAGCCGAGTAATCGATAAAAATATTTTTGACGTCTGAAGAAATTTTGATCAAATGTTGGTATATTGGTATTTTAGGTCCTGGAATAGCACATTATGGTACTTTTAATCTAAAGAAATGACCACGTGTGCGAAGCAGCGGGTAGAGCTAGTACATAATATGTCCATCCAGATGTAAGAGATATATTAAATTAAATTATATTTTCCGTCCCAGCAGGTAGGTATCATATGTATTATTATATAACTTACTAAATTGATCACTACATGCCGTAAAAAATAATATGTCACATTAAATATTGGCTCTGTGAGCTGTAGACCTCGCGAGCCGTAGAGTATCAACTACGTCGCGAGCACAAACTTTTTTGCAAACAATCTAGCGGTGCACAGTAGCACCATCTAGTGACCTTATCGTAAAGCTAACATTAATAACCAAGGTGCTCCATCAATCCTTACCTAGTAGGTAAAGGGCTGATTCCACTGGCAAAAACCTAAAAGTGAGCAATTTACTGCATTTTGAGGAGCTATTCTGCTCATCACGCCGAAGATCCTCACCAGATCTTCACAAAAAAAATTATGAGGCCATTTTAAAGTTACCACATTTCAATTAAAAAAAGTTATCATCAAAATCAGATCTAATAAGACGGAGATCTTTTTGCCCTTTTTAGGGGGGAAGTGGTGATTTTTGAATCAAAAATCCCCCGATGACTAAAAAATTTGTTAATACTTTATACCGGTTAGTTAGATCGGTTGAAAAATGCGATCTGTAGAGTAGCACAGCCGGACATCCGGAAACACATACGAAAGATTTTATCACACTATCACACTAATCACACTAATATTATAAATGCGAAAGTTTGTATGTTTGTGTATGTATGTGTGTGTGTGTGTTTGTTGCTCCTTCACGCTCGAATGGCTGGACGGATTTAGTTAAAATTTGGTACCAGGATAGCTTATATCCTGGATTAACACATAGGCTACTTTTTATCTCGAAATAGGAGAAAAAAATATTATCGTTTTCTATAAAACTTGAGAGGAGAGCATAAGCACTTAAGAAGTTGGAGATATAAAATTGACAAATAATGTTATTAAAAGTGAGTATACTTAGCTCCCAATGAACATTAAATGGTGTGGTTATATTAAAATAAGTATTTCTGAGTACCAGGAGAACAGAAACACATGTTGGAGACATAATATTGAAATATAAACTTATTTAAAGTGAATAGTATACCTTTCCCATGAACATTAAATAGTGTGATTATAATTTAAAAAAAAACTATGTACCAGGAGAGTAGAAACACTTAAGAAGTTGGAGATACAAAATTGACAAATAAAGTTATTAAAAGTGATTGATTATACCTCCCCATGAACATTAAATAGTGTGATTATATTAAAAAAAATATTTCTAAGTACCAGGAGAGCAGAAGTGACTATACCTCCCCATGAAAATTAAATGGAGTGAATATATTTAAAAAAAAAACAAAGTACCAGGAGAGCAGAAAGACTTAAGAAGTTGGAGATATTACATTGAGAAATAAAGTTATTTAAAGTGAGTATACCTCCCCACGAACACTAAGTAGTGTGATTATATTGAAAAAAGGATTTTAAAGTACCAGGAGAGCAGAAACACTTTAGAAGTTGAAGATATGATATTGAAAAATAAAGTTATTAAAAGTGAGTATACCTACCTCCTCGAGAGTATAGTAGCCGAAGATCTGGCTCAGTGGGGTGCTTTTGAAAATGCGTATGTCCAGCAGTGGACTGACACGGGCTGATGATGACGATGATGATGATACCTCCCCATGAACGTTAAATAGTGTGATTATATTTAAAAATAAGTATTTCAAAGTACCAGCAGAATTTATCATCATTAATATATGTTTGCAAATTCTTTGTCAAAGTGACATGGCGGGGGTGGGGGTTGAGGGTTGTTGGTAGAAGATTTAAAGGGTACGGGGCCAGGGAGAGGAGGATGGGACCAAAATAAGAAAGAAAATGGAAGCTTTGAAGGATTTTTTAAAATGATAATTGTCAAAGTCACAGGTGTCAAAGTGACAGGTGTCAAAGTGACAGGTGTCAAAGTGACATCCTAGGGATGCAAAAAGGAAGTTTTTTTTAAATGTATTTTCTAATGTGGCGGGAGTGGCAAAGATTGACCGCGATTGTGTGTGTGTTGTTGCTTCTTCACGCTCGAACAGTTGGAACGAATTTGAATGTTTGGTACCAGGATAGCTTAAGTTAGAGATACAAAATTGACAAATAAAGTTATTAGATTATACCTCCCTATCAACATTAAATGCTGTGATTATATTTAAAAAAGTATGCACTATGACGCTGCGTTTATAATAGAATGTTTTTAATAGAAATACAAATATAAATAAACACTATTAGTTTATCAAAACTTTTTCTTTAATTCATAACGTCTTGCAATTGGCAATGCATTTTGTATTCAGCAGAGCTTTTGTGTGTTTAAATAAACAAAGTAGATAAATGAGATTATATTATTGTTTCTCTTAAAAAAAGTGTTTTCATTCAAAATTAATGATTCCTTGAGTATCCAGGAAGGTTACTTAGGAAGGTTTTATTGAAATTCTAGCCTTATGGGAGTGACTCCCATTTGCAATTACTAAACAAGGCGCAGGGGTAATCACTACAAGTTTAAGGATTAAATTTGGAAAATACATGCTCCTCACATGGTCAATTGTTATGTGCCGTGCTCACGTGTTGGGAAACAGTCAGACCTAGTCGTGAAACTACTCACATTACACGAATAGGTCTGACGGTTTCCCAACACGTGAGCACGGCACATAACAATATACACACAAGACACATACTCACAAGACGGAAAATATTTGTTTATCAAAAAAACTTCAATATAAAGAATATATACCAAAACTCTTTTAAATTATGTGACATGATTGTAACGCTAACTGTATTATTTTTAAATAGGATGGGGGAGAAGATTTCACGCGGGTAAAGCCGCGGGGCGCAGCTAGTATAAAAATAAAGGGTTCTATAATTTTTTTATTTGTGCTCGTATACTTTAAAACTACTTTTCCAAACAAGGATCCCCTGGCTTTGTAAGTTCGTCATTCTGACCGTACATTTGTCACATTCATTTAATTACGGGCTTGTGCTATAAGGGTCTGCATTTTGGCACATTACCTACCACAATAGAAAATATATAGTAAAATATGAATTCTAGTTATATTTTCGTGTCTTCTAAGTATAATTGGTTTCCTATAGGCTATGCGGGCGAAGCCAGGGGCAGAAGATACATTTACAAATTGAAGTTTATTTAAAAAGAAAACTACCAGACAGTCACCAGCGATTCTTTTGTTGTTCGTTCAATTGCTCCAACTGCACTGAATGGCTTTGAATCGGGCTCAATGCCGGCAGTAATAGTTAGAGCTATTCTTCTCTGAGATTCAGACGGTGGGACGGGGAATATCTCGCCGCAAACGCAGTAAAACTTATCAAAGATTCCACTTCGTTTACTCTGCCCATTCTAATAATGGAGCTCCTAAACAAGCTGTTTGTTTGTTTATTTGTTTGTGTGTTTGAAATTCGGAATGGAGATAGCTTATACCCTGGAATAAAACATAGGATACTTTTATGTCGGAAAATTGTAAGTTTCCACGGGAAAACTGGAAAATGTCGATTATACACTGTAAGGAACGGTTGCCATGGAAACGAAATAACAAGTCTGACAAAAAACATCAAGAGCATTGGTGCTATACCTACTACTTTTGCATTGGTTTTTAATATGCTACTGGGGGGGGGAGTTAAAGATAAAGAAAAAAGAATGGACCGATTTTGATGCGGTTTTATGTATGAAAACTGATGTGATCGAGATGCTTCTTAGCCATCGACCCTATTAAACAAAGGATCAATGTTCTTAGCTAATAATGGGGGGTGGGGGGTCGGGGGTTCTTTTTTTTTATTTGTTCTTGTTTTATTTTACGATATGATCACTAATGTTTGACCATATCAAGAAGTAGTTGTGCGTTTAGCTGTCCATATCTTTAAACGCTGATTATTCATTAATGTGGCCAAACCATTTCATGATGTCACCGATAATTTCATGATATATAACTTTTTCACGATGTGGCCAACCATTTCATAAATGATCAACTGTATGAGATCGCCACGTCATATAAAAACCCACATTTTGTGTCTAAAGATTAAAGTAATGAAAGAAAAAATTGTGGAAATCCGCCTTGTTGCTAGCCCCCGCTGTACCTTATGTTGAACTTTTCATGACGTTTCCATCATAATTAAGATCATCATTTTTAGATAGATTAAAAAAAAAAACTTAAGATATATAGAGTATTTGTTACATTAACTGACACTATCAACCGTGTAGGCTGCAGGTGGTGTGGTAGGTGTGGTGGTTTACACAACTGAGTATCTTGACGCGCAGGTCGTCCACCTCTTGGTAAACGCCATGCTTGCTATACTTACAATAATTGCAGTGCCAACCCAAGCTTTGAATTGCAAGTTTGCCCTGCTCTACATTGCATTGCGCTCGCCATTCCGAGTCGTCGATGCCCAGTAATTTTGCTAGATATATTATGTAACTAGTTTTCCCACCCGCGACTTCGTCCGCGTGGACTACTGTTTATCGCGAAAGAAAAGCATCCTATTTTCTTCTAGGATATTAAAAACCAATGCAAAAGTAGGTATAGTACCAATGCTCTTGACGTTTTTTTGACAGACTTGTTACTTCGTTTCCATGGCAACTACCGACCATTCTGTGACAGCAACAGTTCCTTACAGTGAGTAACCAACATTTTCTAGTTTTCCTTTGGAAACTTACATTTTTCCGGGACAAAAAGTATGCTATGTTTTATTTGCTATCTCCTTTCTAAATAATATGTAAGATAAGTATAAGTATAGATTTGGGATTATATGGCCATTTGAATATAAATATAAATATTTATATATAATTTAAGTAAACGTAACTAGCCTACTGCTACATACTGCTTTTTGTGGGCGTATTTCTATGTGAAATAATTTATGTTCACCCTAACTAACCTACTGCTTTAGCACTCACAAAAGTTAGTCAAACATGAATGATTTTAGATTCAAACGACCATTGAATCCAAAATCATTCATAATTAACCCACAATACAATACAACAACTCTTTATTGCACACCATGCAAAAAAAACAGTAAGTAGATAAGAAACTTAAAAACTAAAATGTACAATCGGCGACCTTATTATAGCTTAATAGCAATCTCTTCCAGGCAACCTTTCCTACTGCTTTGCCTAAACATATTTAGCAGAGTAATTTAATTAAAACCAGTTTTGACTGACATGACAATCAGGAAAAACTAGGTTTAACTTGTTGAAACGCGTTCATATTAAATATGGGTTCTTACTTAACATATAAGGTCTTTCAAACTGGAAACGATGAATTGTACACTACTGCTTGGCTGCAGAATATTTGGCAAAAGTACATTTGCCAAGCGGATTCTTGTAGAGAGAACTATCCATAGAAATCCTAATAAGCAATGCCTTATTATTACGATTTCTGTGGAACTAAGTACCACACAAAAGTAAAAATGGCAGTATACAAACACGCGTAACTAATATACGTGCATTTTACGTACATCCGCATGAAACACAATTCTCTGCTCTGGTAGTCGTGTAAAAAGGCAGGAGGTTTTCATCGCATTATTCCTAATTTATTTTTAATTTACGCTATCAACATTTATTTTTATAAAACAAGATAATTAAAGTCTCCCCTGCCTTTGAAGTTTAACGAAGTTAATCTATTACACGCCCTACAGTCTTATTAAGTTACTATCTGTGCCCGCGGCGTTGCCCGCGTTGTTTTTTTCTGGGATGTAAGGATCCTATGAGATATTCCAGAACCAAAAGTACCAATATACCAAATATCATCATACTACGTTCAAAAGTCAAATCGTTTTTTATCGATTGCGCGACTTCTACTCATCGGATTGCGATACCAAGACGTACTATTATTTATTCTGTGTAAGTACAACAGTTTTTAAGTCCAACCCTAAGCTATCCAACAGTAAAGTAAAAAGAAACGCAGTAGGTCTACGTGATGCGTGAACAAACAAACAGAAACATACCATTCTGTTATGTTATTTATCAGAAGATTATTTTAAGTTTTTCTTTTTTATTGATTTTATTCGTTGTACAGATTTTTTGTTACTTACTGCTTTATTATAAGTAAATAAATACTCAAAAATAGGTATTTTTGTTAAATACGACGTCTTGCAATTATATTATATTATAATTAATTGTATTATATATAATGCGAGCGATGGTGGCCTAACGGTTCTATAGTGCAATTTAGAATCCAACGATACCGGGTGCAAAACCTAGGCTCCGCACCAAAGACTTTTCTGAGTTATGTGCGGTTTTCCATCGCTCCGTGCTTCGGAGGGCACGATAAGCTGTCGGTCCCGGCTGTTATTGATTAATAGCAGTCGTTAAGCCATGTCAGAGGCCCTCGGGCGGCTTGACAAACTGACATCAGAGGCCAGCACTACCTCATACGACAAACAAAACGTTATAATCATATTCTTTGTTTTTGTTTTACTTGACAAATTATTAGAATTAATTATTACACTTTATTCAATTAGCTATAAAACAATAACAGGTATACAATAATTGTTATTAAAATTGGACTAAGTTACGAATGCAAAGATAACAACAGTCATTATCTTACTAAGTTTCAATGTCAGACCACTTACTTTAAGCTTGCTCTTCAAGCGTTCCATCCAACTTAAAAGAAGCATCAAAGTAACATTTATGTTTCGGTCGGTGCGAGAGCTGACGGTAAGTAGGGACGGGGGTGTAATATCGATGCGTTATTCAAGAGGTAAATGAGCCATCAGCGGCGAGGCATCGTTTGCATCTAATCTTGCTACATCAGCTCTCGTCTCAGCGACCCTCGTGCCGGTCCCATGAGACTCGTGCAGACGCGCGCGACTCGAGCCAAGCCAACTAACTATCCACTTAATTCTTTGTAAGGTATCTTGCGTTGCGTCGATGAGATTAATTTCTTCACAGAGATGGCTTGGATCCAAAACGATGGCCTGTTTTAGCTGAATAATAACCCAAAGAATGTTATCAAATTGGCATTTTGTTAGGAAAGAAGAAGCATGCTTTTTATAGGGCAGTACAGCGCAGAGGGGCGCAATAAATCACTGTTTTCATTTTGTGTATTTAGTGAAATAAAAACAAAAATGATTAGTAAAAATATACATGTTTTTTGAGCTTTACACTCTGGTTTATGGTGAAAAGCGTTTCAACCGCTCGTCTATGCTCCAATGAAACAATTACCTTGGCACAGTGAAATATTCGCGTTTTTCCGCTCCTTAGCACCCGAAATTATCCGGTCTCTTTCACCGTTTTACGAGCGGTATCAACATCCACATCATTTTTGCCAAAAATACTTTTTTGTAGTTATGTCTACCTTTGTTCCTTTTTTGAAACGTTTTCCTTGAATATATAAAGATAGACCTTTCATCTTTTCGTTACATCTGAGTCTTGTTTTATAAAAACTGACGCTTAAGGATAATATATTGTCAGAATTCTCTGAACCAATAGTAACAACAAGTATTCTGAAACTTGAGAGAAAATGAACGGACGGACATCCACTATTAATCACTGCATGTTCTATTTTTAGTTGGCAGCGGTAGATTCCGTGTTGGGAAGGGTGAGGAGCGAGATGCCGTCCTTCGCAACAAGTTAACGGACTCTGCCAAAGCGCCTTACATTAATCAACCAGATGGTCAATCGCGCAGGCACCTAGGCGCCGCGCCATTGACAAAACTATGTACTCTTTGGTATTATGGGTCAATGCAATTCAACATTATTTAGCAACTAACGTAACGAAACGTAACTCAGCCTAACCCTCTTTAACAGGCTGACCCAGTGTTAGTTGGTCGATATCACTTGTCCTTACATTTTGAGGTTCTTGAACATGCTGATTTCCTCTCTGTTTTCCTTCGCAGTTCTTGATGGTTTCGAAATCTGTCCATTGGTAAATTACTTTTAGTCATTAGTCCAGAGCTTTTCCATCAAGTATTTTTTCGATGGATTGTGAGGCGCATGCGCATGTTACCTCTCGACCACCACCGCTCCAAAGATTCAATACTACACCCAAAAACCGGAAAGTTCAAAAAACTTTACAGGCATATGCAATGCAAGTAAAAAATTACAAGTATGTGCTATTTCTAATTGTTATAGTTCTAACAGACATTGTTATTGCTAAATCGGCATTATCAGCATTTAGGAAATTCAGTTCTCTACGTGCATGATTCGAAATAAGACTATTAGGAACAAACTAATATATCACTGTTTCAACACTATATTAGGACTGGCTCTTTCGTGCTGAATGATCGATGCCTCACAGATCTTTTTCGTTTGCGGATGCAAAACAGAGTTTCAACGGCTGGCTCATACCTTTCAGTTAGTGATGGAAACCAGACCATTAGACCTTGATGTTTCTCACTGCGTAAGCATTTGTTCTTGTACTATATTGACTTCAATATATATATATGGTTATATGACGAATTTTAATCAGTTTTTGGTGCTGAACATAACTCTACTAACCTTAAAATGTAGTTTTGCATTAGTAGTAGTCGCGTAGTTTCTAATATTTCATATAATTCTGTTTACTGTATGTTTATTATATGGTAACCCATCACCAATCTCAAGATAAAATGTAACTAATTTATTTCCCATTTTAGTGATTCTCTTTGTATCCGATCAAAGAACTCGTAAACTCTATAAAGTTAAAAAATAATCTAATTTATACCCGCCCCAAGCTACTTGTTCCCAATTAAACGACAACTCAAAGTATATAAACGCTCAAATAAATTTAAAGGGCTATTTGGACATCAAATATTATGTCGTGTCTAACTTTTTAAACATGAAAGAGTAATTATTACACCGTAAAATTATATTGCTCTGAAAATCACCGTCATAAGAAATGTGATATGTTCTTAATCAGGTTATGAGCAGAATGACACACTTTACTGACTTTACTCATTAAAAATTCCGTTATATTATAACCATATTAAGTAAAATTATAACTGAAATGCTAAAGAAGATACCTACATGTTTATGTATGTAATAGAGATCTATTTACCGTACGGGATCAATAAACTAAGAGTAGCTAAGACAGCAAACATGTGCGGAGTAAGTACGTACCTATTAGAAGCGTGTGAAATATCCAGCCACCACTTTTTTCCTTCTGCCAAGCGTGAACCTAATGTGGAAGGTCCGAATTTCTCTATGTATAATGTTGGCGCGTACCAGATGTTGCGATTTCCGAGAACAAAAAAGATATACGACGGGAAATGACTGTCAGCTTCGTTCACTATACCTTTTCTAAACTGTACCCTATGTGGAGATACTTGATTCCATCCCTAGCTGTTAAAAGAAAGCACACAATGTTACCGTAAATAGGAATACAGAATGTGGTACAACAGTTTCTCTCTAAGCTCTCGAAACACTTGTTCTTTGTGAGGGCTTCTTGAGAAATTATAATAAGACCTCAATTTTGCAATCAACGTGCAAATACTTTACGCACGCACCCTTTGTTAACTTTGGGACGTTATATTGTATTTGGTTAGGATACGAGTCGTTCACCTTAACGGAGCTAATTGCGTCATATTTAATTAAGAGTTGAGATATGATATCATAAGGGTAATCAGGTACCGAGATACACGAGATATACTCGAAACTCTTCGGTCTCGCGTACGTTTGTCAAACAGCTTTTCTTCCAAAAATGGAGCAGATGCGAACGACGCGCGTTCCCAGTTTATTTCTATACCGTTTGAAGTGCCATTAACTAAATGACTTACCGCGACAAAACGTTCTCCTCATGTGTCGTTTTTCAGTTTTATGCCCGCATCTTATTTTTACTGTGCTTTGTTTAAGCAATTTGCGTTTAGCTACTTTTTGATCGTCATCGCCATAAAACAGACTGTCATAAACTGTTCAATAACATTGCCACATATTTTACGTATCCTACATGAGGAGATATTTACCAGCGGGAGCACATATTGTTGTTTATTCCATTCCGTGGGAATATTTTGCGTCATCTGCGAAGAGATATGCGGGCTTCCTTTTAGTCCTATTCCCCATTTGGCAGATATCTCAGTTCTCCATTTGCGAAATATGTTACGTGGATTTTTTGTTTTAAAAAGGAGAGCGTTGTGATATTACCTCGAGTTAGCACCGGATGAAGCGGGTTTTATCATGTTTTTGTGGCGTGTGTTGATGTATGATGTTTGTGCAGCGGAGCTGGGTGACTACGACCCGCGGCGGCACGCCCCGGGGTACGTCTCGGAGTTCAAGCTGCTCGCACACCAGACGCCGGAGTTGGAGACGCGCGCCGCTGAAATACACCGCACGCTCACGTAAGTTCACCGCTTTTCTTATTCATTGGCCCCCTTACTTATAAAAAGTTATGCAATCGTTATGCAATGATTAGTAATTCTGCGCAGTACAATATTGTACACTAATCAGTACTTAATCATTGCATAACTTTTTATAAGTAAGGGGGTTTCATATTATAACCGTGGGCGAGCTTCGTTACATAAAATAATCGCCGCGAACTGTGACATATTATAACCGTTACATAAAATAATCGCCGCGAACTGTGACATCGCACCCTTTTACCCCACTGCGGAGAGTTTTTTTGTTTTGGTTATTGGGGAAGGGGGGCAAGACGGGGTACTTAACGATTGGAGCTATTATAACGGACATAATTATATTTACACAATATTATTTATTTATTTATTAACCGTTGGTAATCAGTTTTTAATAATTTAAGTACAAAAGCAACATAAACAAGTCACATATAAAAAAAAATGCAAAAAGGTCACATCACACCATCTTGCCCCCTAGGGTTCGGGTAAGATGGAGTACCCCAATGAGGCAAGATGCGGTACATAAGAACTAAGCTACTCTTTTTCGTAAAACTCGCGAGTAAATGTTACTTCTTCATCTTCGATACCGGCACAGTTGCAGTGTGCCCATTTTCCACAGATAATACATGCCGCCCATCCTTCATTTGAGTCTAAATATTGACCGCTACAGCAGAAACAATGGAAGTTTTCTCCATCACTCTCGCTTTCTGGTGGATTTTCTTTCTGCTTACTATTTTCCGCCACGACAGATGGGCACCATTCAGTTTGCACTAGTTCCAGTAGTCCACCTTGCCCTCTCATGCCAAACTGAATTAAATAAAATTCTTTCGAAAAACAAAGCGTGTAACGGATACTAGTTCTTGCCTACTGCTGTAATCGTTGTTAAACTTTAATAACATTCAGTCAAATGTGGAACATTGATACTTCGGTAGTATGCATGTTCGATTCACAGCAGTAAAATCGCAAGCATGTTAATAAAAACTGTTTTTAACGTCAAATCAAAATTGCGAGTGTTTGCTAAGCGGTCACTGCGCCGACTGGTAGACAAAATGGCGGCACGTGGTTTCGAATTGGCCCCGTCTTGCCCGCCGCCCCGTCTTGCCCTCCCTTTCCTATGTATGGCACGTCCCACAGTTAAACGGCTTGATGGATTTTAATAAATGAGGTATCATTGGATTGATCTTAATCACGAGAGTGACATAGATAATAGGAAGTTTCAAGAAAACTAATATGGCGGCTAACAGCTGCCATATTGTATTTCTGAAGAAACAAAAATGACCAAGACCTATCGAATAAAGTATCAAAATGAAAGTCTTTAAAATACCATTCCAAGAATATAATAGGGAAACTAAAAAGTTTAAAATAAAAATAAATTATTATATAAAGAAATGAATAACCCGACTGCGAACAAAACTAAAAAGAGGCTAACAAACTTTAGATTCTCGATTTTAAAATATAAGGCGCACTCGAAAGCTTGTTTGCCTATTTTTTATTTTGTTCGCAGTCATTTTCTTTCATTTATAATAATTCATTTTTATTTATTCATGGCTTGGAAATTTAACTCAAACACGACGAAAAACTAAAAAAAAATAGTTTAGAAATGTAAAAACAAAGCCCTTTCATATTTTGAGACCCCACTTGACACGACTGTATCACTATACATTTTCTATGTACTCGCCCTATATCTCGACAACCCCCAGACCGCACATAAAAAATATGTAAATTTCATAATGATCGAATCATCTGTAGCGGTTCGAAAGTTATCATTGAACTAACATACATACAAACACCGATTCGTCCAAGTTGATATAGAGATCCCGCGTAGCTCAGTTAACTAAATATTGCGTATCTATTATACGAACATTACAGGAGAACCTTCACACATTGATAAAGTGGACTAGATTTAAGCGAATGTTTCAACATGCGAACAAGTAACAAGTTAAAAGTGCAAAAGCTAGAAGATTCTAGTCATATGTCACAACATTCTTTCACACCTCCATAAAACTGGAAAAGGGTAATAAAATTGTATCTTGTAGTATACTGCTACGTAATACAATGAAACTTTTGTGCACAAGATACTTGCATCGAGAGGCGAGAGTCTGCACAAAGCAAGTTTCTTAAGATTAAGATTTCAAGAAGGAGCAGTTTCACGCTCAAAGCGTCGCCGGCTGCCCGGAAATTAAACTTCGTCGCCTTTCTCGCCTAATTGAATGAATTTTTAACTGAGTAAAGAAAGATGCAGTCTGCGGCCCGCGCAGGCGTCACGAAGCCGCAATTACATGCAAATTATGTGTACCTACTTAGCACCGGAGCCCCTGATAGTACGCACGGGCGGTACCTCCACCGCCGCGATTATTCATCGTTGCTTAGCTTTTTGTCGCCACTGCAAACTACTCGCCTTTCATTACGGGTAACAATTTAATTGACTCTCCACTTCCATTTCTTTTGTTACAGAGGCATATCGCCGGCGCAGGCTGAACTCAGCTACCTCGATAAAGTTAAATGGCTCGACATGTACGGCGTAGATTTACACCCTGTTTTGGTACGTTCCTTGAATACGTACTCTTATTTATTTGTATAATTGATTTAGTTTTATGAATTATTCTATATAAAGGAACTAATTACGGCAGGGCGAGGACAGCGTGGAATATTTCCTGGGCTTGGCGCCGAGCGGGCTGTTGCTCCTACGCGGGAAACATACCGTTGCGAACTACTACTGGCCCCGCGTCTCCAAACTTTACTACAAGGGGCGCTACTTCATGCTCCGCGTAGCGGATAAGAACGTAAGACAAACTTTCTCTCAAAGAAAATCGAATTTGAAGTACGCATCTTTTCACAAATGGCTTCCAAATAAATAAACAAACATAAAAAATGAGCGCGCCTCTTGACCCGGTTCCCCGGCGGGATCGCTGCGGCTGATAGCGGCGAGCTGAATAGTGCTGCAAGATGGAGTCCACCTTGCGCCGCTTCCTTGAAAGACATTCGCAGGCAGGCAATTACAGATAAGTCGCGTAGAACTGAGCGCAGTATTTACAGCGCTATGGGCGCGGCGATAACCGCCCGCCGCCGCGTGTCCCCGCCGCCCGCCCTGGGGACTAGTCCGACTTTTATACTTATTTGGCAAGCTTTTATACATTAAAAATGCAACAAATGGCATATAATTTCCATATATATTAGGTACATACACAAATAGATATTTTGTACAATCGTTTCAACCCAAACTTTTTTACACGTCTGCCCAAAAAAGGAGTGTTATGTTTTTAGCATTCATGTATGTTTGTATGTAAGTATGTGAGTTTCTTTATTCCACCATAACTTTTAAATGTCTGAGCAGATTTAGGGGTATCGTTAGAATCCTTACATCCCCCGAGTAACATAGGCTATTTTTTTAAATATCAAATGTTTCGGCAGTATGGCTCCATATAAAAATAATTTTACAATATTGGTATCAAATTGAAGGCCTTGCACATTTTCAATAGCATATAATTTATTGGCATAAGTTCATTTTAGGCAGGGCAGGCGTGTTTTTTTTAGCTTTTAAGCTAGTTACTTGTTCTTGAAAACATTCCCAACCACAATACAGGAATTCTAATGTTGATATTTTTTGTTGAAGTAAACTTTTTGAAAAAGTCAATATAAAAACATTTTGTGTGTGACGTGACAGCTATATAGGCACCAAACCAGGTAGGTATGTGTACTGTCTAGTTTAGACTAATGCACCTTCAATTTACTTAGAAAAGATTGGGCCACTTAATTTTTATCTCATTATTTTGTAAAGTCGAGGGCAAGATAGAGAGGATTTAGACTTTGCTAAAACTCAGCTCACGTTTAATGCAATTAACTATAGCAATGCAGAATTTTATACTTACTACTGTGATTAACGTCATTTCAAAACTATGAATCGTTCAACTGTTAATTTCCCCCATAGAACGACACCTGCACGTACGGGTTCGAATCTCCGACGCGCGCCGCGTGTCGCCATCTGTGGCGGTGCTGCACGGATCACCACACGTTCTTCCGACTACAGCAGAGCGCACCCGCCACCGCCGACATTTTTGCAATCGGCACCCGCCTCAGGAACAGGTAACTACTTCTTTAGGTTACCATCGAATGTTGGAAGTGTTATTTGGGCTAGCCTGAACAAATCGTGCATCCTCCCTATTCCTTATTCCAGTCTACTGGTAGATGTTATAGAGCTAGTGGCGGCAATTTATGGGACTACATAGAGCAAACCTTTGATTACATATAATTACTTACCTGTTCTCCCTTTCTCGGGCTGTTAATAATAAGTGGTAAGTACGTATACAGGCAATCTTCAATAAGGTCTGCAAAAGTCTATCCATCCACCCAGATCCATTGCAACCAGTGATGGTTTGAAACACTAATCAAAAACACAAATGAAAATAATTTGTCACGGCGGCGGTGAGGCGTTGGGGCAGATGTAATATCCACATATTTCGTTACACGTGTTAACATGCTGTTCATTCCACTTTATGTAAAGGGTTTACATATCCTCACTTCATAATTTTCAAAGGCTGTGTTAGATATCATGTAACTTAAGCTTGTCAGATATAAATCCTAGGGCTTGGCGCAAAGAATATCGTAAATATTCCGAGCTCCACGTTCGTAAGCTTGAATCTTGGCACTCGTGGTGCTTGATTTACATGTTTCGCGATTTGTTTTCGTGTTGTCTGCAAATGCTTATTTACAAATTCTATCAGTTTTCTGTATGGAATAATGCTAACGTTCACATTGAGTCATGCGTAATTTTTTCATAAGAACGCTGCGCACGTCCGCCATACTTTTAGTATGACCATTTCTAACATTGTCGTAGGAGGTTCACACGCAAATTTAATCAGAGAAGCCGTTTAGTTCACCCATGGTCGACAACCTCAATGTTATCGCATGTCACGGTTGGATTATGTTTTTGTTACTTGCTTTGACCTTCAAACAGATCAGGTACTGACATATCAATAACAATGGACATTACGTGCTCAGCAAACGACAAGTAATGTCCATTTACAAGCCCAGTTTGCTGTCATGTACCTTATTGCATAAGCTGGGCAATAAAGTAATGTTCTGTCCACTAGCGGGCGTGGTGCGAGGCCCCGGCCGCCGCCTTCATTCACGCGGACACCGTCGCGTCGCATCGGACGACCACCTCACGCCTCGCACACCTCTCTACATGATGGTATGTATATTGGTAAGTGACCTAAAAACAGTGTAAGTATTAAAAAAAAACAGCGGAGAACCTCAAAAGGCGCAATAGTGAGAATATATGATCTCCCGATAAATATGATACAAATGAAAATGGCAGGTAGTGAACCACCACCACCACCGCCCACTGTATTAGTAGTATATGGGTAGGGAACACTTTTACAAACAAAAAATGTTCAGTAATATATTACCCTAAAGTCTAAAGTGTCACGTTCCCGAAATATTTGGAGGTAAAAGTCGCTATATGAGAAAAATTATAATGATTAAAAATGCAGTAATTACTTACGTATATGCATTCCATAGTATAAATAGTAGTAGTTGATTTTACTATTTATTAGAAGACAGTATAAATATTTGCACGAAAAAGCCGCTTTAATTAGTTACTTAAATTACTAATTTGCTTCACATAGCAAAAACCTATTTTGTTTATCAAAGTTACTTAATTCTATACCATAATTGGTAACGTTAAATAACTGGCGAAAACTAAAACAAAACATAATACAGATGTTATGTAATAATCGTGTATTATTATAGCTCCACCACATAGCATAACCATGCACGCACGGGGTGATCGGTGTATCTTGTACATAAAGCATACAAGTAGGCTTGTATTCTATCCCACTCGCGCCTTGGTAAAACCTTTTGTTTAAAGACACCGGTTGCCTTCCATTTTTTTGCCGGCATTAACAAGGACACAAAAGATTATTGAAGATTAGTAAAGATTATTTAAAGTTGCCAGTTATGGATAACAAGTCATATACTTTGACAAACAAAATAGCGTTTTTTTGCGATGTAATGCGATTTAGTAAATTAAGTAACTAATTAAAGTTGCTTTTTCGTGCAAATATTTATACTGTCTTCTAATAAATAGTAAAATCAACTACTACTGGGAACTATTTATACAATGGAATGCGTATACACACGTAATTACTGCATTTTTAATCATTGTAATTGTTCTCCTAGGGCGACTTTTACCTCCAAATATTTCGGGATCGTGACACTTTAGGGTAATATATTACTTGTCATTTTTGTTTGTAAAAGTGTCCCCTACCCATATATACAACTAACACCATGCGCGGAAACTTTTTTTTTAAATTTAATTGATTTTCTGTTTATTGGTAGCACAGTAGAAACTATTTAAAATAAGAAACGAAATCATATCCTAATAATAATTTACACATTTAGGTACATTTCCAGGAATTATTATATTATATCTTGCCGTCCAATCGGTTCAAAAATGTTATGAAAAATAAAATAATAACCTAAAATGTTCAGAAGAAAATGTCTCTTTTAAAGCTTGGAGGGCTCTAAAAATTAGTTTTTATTAACTCTCTCTATACCATTTAGGGGTGGAGATGCTAGGGCCGTGGGGACTAGAAGCCAATCTATACATATAATAAAACTGTAACGGATCAAATTCTGTACATTGAAGTTTTTTTTTGTTGAGGTTCCTCTATATTTGATACTGAAGCCAAAAATGAATATATTTTTTCATTTTTTTCTGTCTGTCTGTCTGTCTGTTTGTCTGTCTGTCTGTCTCTTTGTATCTTGGCGAAATCACGCCGAAACTACTGAATGAATTCAAATGAAACTTGGTATAATTTGAGTTCATAATACGAGGTAGGACATTGGATACTATTCATCCCGAAAAATTAAAGGGTTCCCGCAGGATTGGGGATGAAAGTTACTTAAAAGAACGCGTATCACGCTGGAACTGCCAAACGGATTTTGATGCCACTTAACACAGTCATAGTTTATATGACGGGTTAAAATTTAGGGGAACTTTGTATACCGGAAAATTAAAGCGTTCCTGTGGGATAGGGGTTCAAACTTATGTTAATTTGAAAGTGAAAAATATCTATACGTATAATAAAGCGATAAGTACGAAAAAGCCTGTATAAAGAAGATAAAAAACTATGTCTAGGGTACATAAAATAAGCTACTGAACAAGAATATAACATTTAAAAAAAATGTGTGTCTGTTTGTCTGTATGTTTGTTTGTTCACGCATCACGTAAAAACTACTTGACCGATTGCGATGCGGTTTTCTTTGTTGGATAGCTTAAGGTCTTACTTTAAAATGGGGGTACTTGGTATCTCAATCCGATGCGCAAAAGCGGAGCAATCGATAAAAATATTTTTGACGGGACGGAAGGAATTTTGATCAAATGTTGGTATATTGGTATTTTAGGTCCTGGAATAGCAGTTAGATTACTTTTAACCAAGAGAAATGACCACGCGTGCGAAGCCACGGGTACAGCTAGTTGAATATAATTATTGCAAGCATTTTGGAACGTCGCATACCTACTGGTAACAGTTTGTTAGACCTAGTTAATTTTAGATTTCTTTTATTTATTTAATTCTTTGTTTTGTAACTAAAAAGAGTACAATAAAGTGTAGCAGATTCAAAAGAACAAAACCACTGGAGTTAGTGTAATGTGGTGCAAGTGCAAAGAATCGTAATAAGAAAGAAAGAAGAAAGAGCCGTATAAAGAATACATGAACGAAGTGTATTAGTCGAATAAATAAAACAATATGCGTTTGTTTAATAGAGATTACAAGAAAAGTGTTATTGGACACATTCTTATTTTCAGTCATTGTAACAGTACAAGTTAAATTAAAATTACTTATTAGCCTCATTGATGGCTAGATTGTAATATAAATTTAATATAATACATGCTTAAAATGTACCTAACTATTAAAAGAATTAAAAAACCCGTTGTTCTGTAAATAAAAAAATGTACCAACTTACTAAAATAATTTCTGCAGATATTGTATTTCTGGCGTGACATCGAACTATGCTCATGAGTATAAAAACTGTGTATATTTCAGTACCGAAACTAGAAGACTTGAGAATAAAAGACTGCCCCCCAGAAATGAAACAGCCTACCTCGGTGCATCGACCTAATTCGTAAGTTCATTTCCAGATCTACTTTTATTGCGTCATGCTTCCTTTTGTAAAAACAGTGTTAAAATACGAGAACCTACTCAATAAGAATGCATTGTACAGATTGATGAATATTGAGAGTCATCTCATCGCTCATCAGATTTATTAGTTCCTTACCTGCAACTAATTGTCCAGACAATTCAGATAACAGATGACAAACTTTAAGTTGCAAATTTTTAAACATTTTTACCCTATCAACATGCCATTTGTACTATTTGCTTGACCCCAACACTTTTGCATAGCGTGCCACCTAACCCTAACGTCATTGTACAGGATCAGCGGTGAGATGCTGGGGCACGAAGTGTCGGCGGGCGGCGGTGGCGGCGCGTCCCCGCGCTCTACTCGGTCGGCGCCCGCGCGGCGCGGCCTGTACTCGGCGTCGCCCACCGCCACGCGGCCGCCGCCCGCCCCACGTCACCGCTCCGCCTCCGTTGACTCGCAGAGCTCTAACGACTCACGCTCCAACCGCAAGTATGTTCTCGGAAATATAACAAACTAGATGCGTGTCGCGGTTTCACCCGCGTGAGGATAATGATGATGATGATGAAAAGTATTCTATGTGTTATTCCATAGTATAAGCTATGTCTAATCCAAATTTCATCAAAATCCGTTCAGCCGTTTGTGCATGAAAGATGATGATGATGTTGAAAAGTACCCTGTGTGTTATTCCATTGTATAAGTCATCTCCATTCTAAATTTGATCCAAATTTGACCAGCCCTTATCGCGAGAAAGCTCGCCAAATAAACAAATAAACAAACAATCAAACAAACAGACAACGTTTCACTTTTATATATAAGTGTGAATTGATTATGAGCAAAATTTTTTAAACCTCCCATCTATCATTGTTGTCAATTCTCTTGTTCATCTCACTATACTCGTACACTAAACTAAAATTTAGTTTCAGCAATATCATCATCTTCAGTCTATATCTTTCCACTGCTGGACGTAAGCCTCTCCTAATGCACGCCACTGAGCTCGGCGTAGCTCTCCTCAATCATTTTCTTCCAGCAGCATTTCGCAGGTCGTCTCTCCACCTAGCCACAGGGCGTACTACACTACTTTTGCCTAAACGTGCTCTCCACTTGAGAACTCTTCTACCCCAACGGTTATCGTTTCTTCGGGAAATGTGACCAGCCCACTGTCACTTCTACTTGCTTATCCTTAGGGCTATGTTGGTTACCATGATTCTCCGTCTGACATCTTCATTACGAATCCTGTCCTTCAGAGAAACTCCAACCATAGCTCTCTCCATAGCTCACTGAGCGATCTTAAATTTGTGGACTAGTTTGGACGTGAGTGCGATCCACGTTTGGGCTCCGTAGGTTATAACTGGTAGGACACACTAATTGAAGACTTTTGTCTTCATGCACTGTAGTATGGATGACGAGAAGACTTGACGAAGCTTGCCGAATGCTGACCAACCCAGCTGAATTCTTTTGTTGGCTTCCTTCTCAATGTAGTTCCTACCTAATTGCAATATTTGCCCAAGATAAACATATTTTCGGGAAACTTCAAGAGGTACATCATTGACTGCAATGGGTTCCGGATCAACAAGACCCTTAAATATGATCTTGGTCTTATCTGTGTTCATTCCGAGACCGATGCGTCGTGAATCATAATGGTGGTCAGCATTATTTGCAAATCTTGCAGCAACTCCGCCATTAGGACTATATTATCGGCAAATCGTAAGTGTGAGATGTTCTCGCCATTGATATTAATGCCCATTCCTTTTCAATCCATCTTCCAGGGCATTGTTGAAAATTTTCGGGAATATAACATCCCCCTGTCTCACTCCCCTGCGCAGTTGGATATGTTTAGACTGCTGGTTTTGTACTTGGACACTCATAGTCGCGGCATTATACAGAAACTTCAGCACTTCGATGTATCGCCAGTACATTTGATAATACTGCAAAGACTCTAGAACCGTTCAGGTTTCAACGGAGTCAAAAGCCTCATCATAGGCTGGTTATACTCTTCATGGTGCTAAATCCTCCGCGAAACCCGGCCTGTTTAAGAGGCTGTAATTCGTCAAGTCTAAAATTTAGAGTTTAAAATTTAGTTGAGATATTCTTAAAAGCTATTTGATCATGTTTAACTATATGATCATCTTTAACTGAATGTAAACCTCAGTGCGACGGAACTAAGGAATTTGGAGTGGAGTTTGTGTTGTACACGGCCGAGGGCGGGGAAGTGGGTGTGGGGTCAGGTCATAAAACATTGAAAGCCCGCCTCCCTCCCTCACACCTACTTCCCCTCACCCCCTTTCCCCTCCACCGCAACGCACCATCCCCTTGTGCCTTAATTGTGACTGATATTTCAGTGCGACGGAACTAAGTCGCTTGGAGGAAGAGGGGGTGTTGCGTTATGCCCCTCCACCGCAATGAACTATCCCCGCGTGCCTTAATTCCGACTGATATTTCAGTGCAACAAAACTAAGGAACTTAGAGGAAGAGGGGGTGTTGCATTCTACCACTCCACCGCAAAGCACTATCCCTCGTGCCTTAATTCCGACTGATATTTCAGTGCGACAGTGAACTATGAACAGTGAGTTCAAAGAACTAAAGGACTTGTTGAGAAGAGGAAGAGGGGGTGTTGCGTTGTGCACGGTTGAGGGGAACGAAGTGTATGGTGAAGGGGATAAAGAGGAGGGGAAGTGTGGGTTTCCTTACTTATATACCCTAATATAAGTAAGGAAAGGCGCGGGTGCAAAGAGTTTTAGGGCAGGGGTGAAAGCCAGAATCGCCCCCGTATAACACTCCACCCAGGACCCACATCCCCTCACTACCTACACCTCACCTGCAAGACACCATCTCTCCACGCCTCTTACGCCTATCTACCCTCTCCCGCACCCCCGCGCTCTCACCCCGCTTCCTCCTTCCCACAATTCAGGTTTTCATATGCTAATGCTCAGCATCAGACCCTCATATACCTATGCAGTTACGAAGAATACCATCGAAATCGAACAATTGGGAAGAACTCATAGTTTTTAACTGCAATAGTGTCCGAGATCCCTTCACGATGTTACTACTAATCACTGATGATTTTCTTGGGAACGGGAAAAACCTTCCGAAGAAAATTGCATTGAGTCGTACCATCGGTTGGGAGCTACGATGCCACAACCACAGACATACAAAGGCTTCGAACTTCCTTTTTGCGTCGGGGATTAAAATCTTAGGCCAAACTATACTCAACGCTAGACCTTCCGCTTGGTATCATCTATTTGTGTTGAAAAATAATTTGGTACTGAAACATACTGATGATGATCCTTATAAAGGCGTCCATTAATTAGGTACGGGATCTAAAAATGTGTATCTTCCCCTTAGTCATGACATAAATACTTAGTTATTCTATGGCAACGGAGAAAAATACTCACAGCACTCTCACATTCCCAGTACCTTGAGATATGGGGAAACCAATGGTCTATAATTAAGCGACACTGTAAAAACATGTGGAAATCTTGGTATAGACATAAACATCGATCACGGCGGCAGCAGTCCGATGCAGAAAGCGAGCTCTCCCGAGGATCGGGCCGGTCCGGGCGCCGGCACCGACGTCACCGATCGCGGCACAAGCATGAGTCGGGCTCCGAGAGGGACGATTCGCAACCCGATACCAAGTTAGTAGCGTCACCGTCAGATATACTGTTACGGAAGAGGGTGGACTACTCTCAGAGAGTCGCGATGGGCCTTAATCCACTACGCTGGTCCAGTGTCGGTTGGTGGATATCACATGTCCTTTAATTTTTGAGGTTCTTAGACTTTTTCATGATGTTTTCCTTTACCATTTTTTAGCGATAGCATCTCAAAAAAAACTTTTGATCCTCCTGGCTTGATTCCGTAGTTACATAGAAAACAGTAGGTTTTACAATCAGCTGTTATGTTGCAGAGAATATGAGCTCGTGGACTCAGAGATGCAATGGAAAGAAGTCTTACGGCAGACGTCTAGTGGAACTCATGTTCAGGTGAGATTATGTATTTATCGTATAATTTACTTGCCCTGCAGTTCCACCCACGTGAAGGATGATCATGATGATGATGATTATGAAAAGTATTCTACGTGCTATTCCAGGGTATAAGCTATCTCTATCCCAAATTTCATCAAAACTCGTTCAGCCGTTTGAGAGTGAAGTATGATGATAAAAATTATACTATGTGTTATTCCAGGATATAAGCTATCTCCAATCCAAATTCCATAAAAATCCGTTCAGCCGTTTGAGCTTGAACAAAGATGATGATAATAATAAAAAGTATCCTATTTGTTGTTCCAAGGTATTACCTATCTCCATTCCAAATTTCATCAAAATCCTTCCAGTCGTTATCGCGTGAAAGCTTCCTAAACAAAAAACAAACCCAAAACGTTTCACTTTGATATACGAGTATTAGTGTGGATGATCGTTCACATAAAGTTCTATGAGCCACTTTATACATTGCATGGTCCTTCACATAAAGTTATTTCAGCCGCTTTACACACCAACTATTTTCAGGTAGCGAACGTCCGTCGTTCACAGATGGAACCTGAGACTGGAACACATAGGTCTTCACATCGGCACAGAAGACACAAGAAGCATCGGTAAAAATAATTCAACTTATGAATTTGCTACAATACATATGAAAAGCTAAACCCTTAGGTATTTATTTTTGAACAGGTCCCGATCTAGGTCACCAAATGAAAAGAAATGGCTGCCAACGGAACTGAAGCAGCATCTGGAGTTCTCACTAGTGGATACCACAGGCATGACTGAAGAGCAACTCAAGGAAATCCCATACACAGTGGTGCAGACGAGCCACGCGCGGCAAGCCAAGTTAAGAACCTCTTCAAAACATAGGCAGTACGTTCAAGTCTTTAACTCGTACAGTTGCAAAAGAGACACAATATATTCTAAAGTAATGATGTTAATTTTGCAGGACTGAACATGGATCTCTAGCTAGACGAGAGAAGAGTACCTCATCTCACAAAATCAGCCATGACGTTCACCAAGGGTCTTTAAGATCTAGTTCTAGCACTCTCAGCACTCATAGGATTAATCATGAGAAGCACGGGAGGTATGCCTTTATTCAATTTTATCAAACGCACCGTTGTTGCTTTTTACTCTTTTATCCAAACTCCTCCAGGCACAATTTTGGAAACTTTGAATGTTTTCAGGCGCATATATCCCAGCTACGATGATCCCAGTGCTCGCAATGGGGAGGATTATTTGACCAATAACGGTTACAAGGGCAATGTGACCCCCGTGTCCAACAATAACAACCCGTACAGTCCGGTGACGAACAGCAACAGCAACAGTTCAAGTGGGGAGCTGATCTCGGGCAGCGCTCGGGTCTCGCACGAGCATACTGACTCGGGGCTTGGAGCTGATCAAGATTATGCTTATTCTTCGGAGAGGTAACTATCACTTCACTTGTGGGATAAATTGGTGATTGGAGAAAGTTGCAGACCTCTACAACAGTGTCTGTAAGTCCTGTTCAAGTTCTGTTGATGCATAATGTGTTCCCTTTAGGGCCTAACTGCTTAGATAGTCATTCTCATCATATTAGCAGTTCCCTATTTTTTTATTGGTAGGCTAGCATTTGACCACTATCTCACCTGGTGTGACGATGTGACGTTTAACAAATCTCTATTCTAGACTTAGAAACATAAAAGACTGGCTCTCATGGGCTGCAGGCATGTCAGGGACTATCTCTTTTCATCCCTGGAAGGTTACTAAATTCTGTGATAATCTTACTCCTCCATACTTGTTGCAACAAAACAAAGGATCAACGCCTAATATATGATTAACTTCGAAGACCTTTTGTGATTCTAGGTCTGTTGTGTGCAGGTCGAGCGACAGTGCCAAGGTCGGCGCGGGCGGCTCCACGGCGGCTGTGAGTAGGCAGTGGAGCGGCGGGTATGGCGGCGTGGGCGGCGGGGTGCGGGCGTGGGGTGGGGGGCGGGGGTGCGCGGGTGGTCGGCCTCCAGCCGTGCCGAGGATATCAGGGTCGCAGCGCTCGCTGGTGTCCGTCGCAAGCGACAGCGCCGCCGCGCGCCGCACCCGCGACCCCGCGCCTCGCCACTACCCGCAGGACTCGGGCTTTTCTCTCTTCGTGAGTGGGCGCTTCGCTTGTTAACATACTTCCGCGATCGTCGGCCCTCGAGTCTGTTCCGCTGCTGGCTGAGCTTTGTAATGTCACAAGAAGGTCAACTCAGTCATACATCATAAGGGATCAGTTATCACTAAAATCTAAATGTTCTGGTATATGAATGAAATGTTCGCGGATTCTCCAGATTTTGATCACTGACTATATGCACCTAAGCTGTACGCAATAATAAAAGCAATAGTGTAAAGGGGCTTGTAATGTAAAAAAAGAAGACCGCGTAATTTATAATTGTTATTCAGGTTTCATTACTGAGACTAGAAATTTTTATTCCTTTTCTCAAACTGTTTCCTGGTTTTACTCTCCAATTCGCTCGTAATTATCGTAAAAGAGAGGGCTCGTTAAAAAATGTGAAAAATGCTGGCGGAGTTAAATAAGCTTACGAGGGCCGGCGAGTAATCCGCAGTCTGTTTCTGGGGCGCTGTCCGCTAACAGTGTACAGGCTGCTCTAGAAAAGAATAATGTTCCATTTACTCCGATACTTTTGTACAACAAATTACTTCAATTGCTACGTTATCTATGCGTAAAATATTAACAACATGGATCATCTGTGTAGATTTGCGATATTTCCATTTCTGGATTGCTGTTATTTGTTTACGTCTTGTACTTGGGGAAGCAAAGTTCATTAAAATGGGTGTAGAGTTCTATTTCTAGAGACTCTGTCTTTGCCTAAGGGCTTAATAAATCTACGATGTCCTACAGTGGTTCGTTGAAGATGATCTCAGAAATTGTAATATGATGTCGAAGATACGACGTGACGATAACCTTATTTGATGTGAATAATGATTTTACTACCACTTTAGTACATTGTTACAGCGCCTAGCGTTCGGAGTTCCTCAATATCGCACTTGATTTACGCGCTATTTGATATCTGCTATTATCTTGTTATATATCGCTAGTGCAGCGAGGTGTGCACAGGTAGTTTGAGCGTGTATGTATTGGGATACGCAGAGACATGCTAGCAACAACAACATACTGGTCGGCGAGAGCGGGTCGCTGGCGCGGCGCTACGCGCGGCCCACGCGCGACCACAACGCGAACCTGGCGCGCACGCATTCGCGCCTCGCGCACGTGCACGCCACGCACAGGCAGGACAACACCCTCGACATTATCCTAAAGCCTCTTATAGAAAGCACGCAGTAAGTACGGCACCCGCGCGTCGGGACCGACCCATGTTTTTGTCGCAAGTTCGCAACCAGTAGCGGAATGATTGCCTGCACGCACCCTTGGTTTGATTGTTGTTCGTTGTCTCGCTGATTGACGTGTTTTGTTTGTGCATGACAGAGGTGGTAGCTAGTGGTTGTAGTTTAGCTCGCTAACATCGGTTGACTAACCTTTATTTTGTTGTTTAAACCCTGTTTTATGTTAATTCCATTTTAGGTGTTGTTTATAATTTAATCGTGTGTGTTGCACTTTTGTGTTAATTTGTTTTTCTTAACCCCTATTGGTTATTGCATTATATTATTAGCTGCGTATCACGGGCTAGACTGCGTGGAAAAATTCCGGGATAAAACTATCATGTCTTACAAAAAACTATGTCTATGTCTATGTCTAAACTATTTTTATACAAAGTTTCGTCAGAATTCATTCAGCCTTTACGTAACAGTGGATCTACAAACAAACATACTTCCACACATTTTCGTATTTAATTGATAAGATAACACTAAATTGTACCTAAATGACATTAATCACAACACAAATTACACTTCTTAGAGAAAAGTTCAATGGGCGGTATCATAGCTAAAGCGATCTCTTCCAGACAACTTTACGATAACAGTCAGCTTCTTAGAGGATTTTGATGTAAAAGTAGGTATGGATGTAAATTGTAATGTTATTTCCTGGTGGCAGGCTGCCGAGCCACTGAGCGCGGCGTCAGCTGCCACATCTGGCGCGGAGGCCGCGTCTCACACATCTGGCAACCATCAACCTACAACGGCTGAAATGAGCACTGAATTATGAATACATTCAAATATCTAATAAGCCTGTTTTTTTATATCTTATTCCAGATGAATAATACTCAGCGTTTATTAATTTATTCGTTACTAAAAATGTAAAGTTTTATTCAATTAGTAGATACTTAGTAATTAATTAAAATTAAATGAGTTTTAAATAAATGTTTTCATTTAATAAACTTAAGCATTTTTTTATTTTGTTAGTATTTCATTAGTGAAACTCACTTTTTATTATAATTATAATTAGTACATTTGTGAATTGTAAATTGTTATCTCAGATCTAATTATTATTTTTACCAATTAATATTATCTGTAGGAAATTGACAGGATTTTGTATTATGCCAAAGATTTTTCTGAAGTAAATACTGTGAATTATAATTATTATCAACATTAAAAAGTTTGGATACATATTAAATCCAATTATAAGTATTACACAATAAGCTTAATAGATATCATTTTATTTTATTGTTTAACAATGCATTTATTTACAGTTAGTTTTACCTATAAACCCATTGATAATTCTACCAAACTATCTTTATTATCAGTTTGGTAGAATTACCTACGGTTATAAATAAGATTAATTACCAATCTCATGACCTTAATAATATTCAAATCTTGTACAGCTGTTATGTAGTTTAGTTTTAAATATCTTAAATATTATAAGTTTTAATTTATCTCAATTATTATAATTTGTAGGTATTTTATATAAGAAACTGTCTGAAAAGTAATGGAATGGATTTTTACTCAAAAATAAATAACCGAAAGCTTTTGAAGTTGAAAAGCTTTCATATTAGTATTTCTTTTAAATAATGTTCAACAGCTTCTTGAAACTTAAGTGTTTAAACTGAAATAAAGTCTACATTAGAATTCTCATATTTACCATGTTGGTAATTATTTAGATTTGAGTTTCTGATATATTGTTTCTGTTTGTACTAATCATGGTGCTCTCGCAACAGTGCCAAGATATTGGAGACACGAAACGTTTCTAATGTTGACTTTAGTACATACTTCTGTAACTTTACTTAAGAACTAAATTAAAAAAACTGTAATAGTTTATCGGAGGCCACAAAAGTTGATATCTAAGGCTAATTTTTAATAAATGTACTTACCACATTCGATTATTAAATAAGATTCTTTCTATTCCAATTAGATGTTTTGTATTCAATTTGCATTTAAAGAAAAATACTTTACATTTATCTATACTACAAATATTTTATATAATTCCACAAAACTTCACTAACTGAACTAGGTTTCACTAAAATTATGTCCAAATTTTGAACTGGAAAAAGACTGAAATAAGTTGTAAATTCCAAAACACCCCAATTTTGTGACCAGTAACATTTTGTAAGTATATTTTCTTAATTGTTTCGATTGTTCAGATTAAACGATCTATTTAAATGATTGACTGAGTTTTATTACGCCACGATACCTTCATAGTACTCGAACCTACCAATTCGACAACAATTATATTTACCTCGAACAACAATTATATTTACACTTTCACTATTATATTTATAGAGTAGAGAAATTATGTCCTGCCAAATATTAAAATCATCAGGTTGAATTGAGCTGATTTTGCAGATACTTTCAAACCACATAATTGTACAGAAAATATGGTGAATTCCCAACGATGACTCGTTGGGCACTAGATCCTGTCACAGTGTGACTCGTTGGGAATTTTTATCCCATCATTCATACACTGTTACTCGATGCTACTTTTTTTTAGACAGTTTCTCAATGGGTCTCACTAGTGTATTAGGTACTTTGATCCTTAGTACCAACCAGTTCCGCTCAATTAGTAAATCCCTCAGTACCAGTTGAGCACAGTTAGAAAAAAACTTTAAATCCTCGTTACCTGTTCCGTTCAGTTATAAAAGAAATACGTTTTGCATTTGTACCAAGGAAACGGTAAAAAATTTCCTCCATATTTATTTCTGATATTTATTGCTGATATATCAGATATATTAAATGCTCTTTTGAAAACTTAAGTTACTACTCTTCTATATTCAAAATAACTTATACCATATTATACTCTACGCCGTTAATTACATCTTCTGTTGAACATAAGCTTCTCAGTTTTATATCATTCGTCTCGGCCATGTGCCAATCTCGTAAAACGTAATGTTAAATGCACCATTGGCATAAATTAAAAGTTCACTGTGCAGCGCAGGCAACAAACAGTATGTGGTTAATTATGGAAATTAATGAAATTTCTCTTATGTCTCAGCATAACGACGATTACCTACCTATTGTATTATATACTGACTTGAAAAAACGAGGGCATTTTTGCTTTTGGTACGGTCTTTGTTTGCGATTGTCGCTTGCGACCTTGATCTTTAACGGTGTGCTCTAATCCGATGCATCTTTTTTGTTTGACAGGGAATTTGCCTATGATGGATATGGTTGATTTGACTATGTTTCATCAGTGAGCAATATTCTGGTGATTAAAAGTACGAAACAGAAGAAAATGTAGGAGTAATAAAAACCTAAGGTTTTAATCGTTGTAAATCACAAACCCTTGGTGCAGCCCAAATAGCTTAAGATGAGAGATGAATATGTACCACGAATGAATAAAAAATACAGAAAAAGTAACAGTTCGAACTAACGAACACACAGCCTTTGACATAGTGGCACTTTGAAGGAACCTAGATAAAAATGAGAATCTGAGATTATCTGAAAGAGTTTGACTCCGGTATTAATTAAGCCTTTCT
The DNA here is from genome assembly GCA_946251855.1 of Alsophila aescularia. Taxonomy (NCBI): domain Eukaryota; kingdom Metazoa; phylum Arthropoda; class Insecta; order Lepidoptera; family Geometridae; genus Alsophila; species Alsophila aescularia. Next base: position 17,416,703 of record OX276377.1, on the reverse strand, counting down.
GTCTCAGATATCGGCTCCGACCGCCATTACCACTAATGAGGACGACTGGCGGCGGAAATATCCCTCACTCTTATAAAGGTTAAATCTTTGTTCTATGTTTCTCTGATAGACTATTAAGAAACTGATGATGCATCAAATACTCGACGGACTAAGTATAAAACTATAAAAATTCTAATTTTAATAAAGATAAGACCCACCGGCCACGTGAAGCGACCAATTGCGAAAGGCGACCGGCAGATTCTGTATGAAAAGAGCCCACGGAAGCCCATTGGCGTTCATTTGGAAAAACCTAAACAGCAGTAGTAGATCTCTCCACAAGGACTGGATGATGTTGATGAGTATCAAAAAGCTAGTAGCTGATTTCTAAGTCGACAATAATTGCTAAATGATTTGTACGAGGTGCTTCTATATCAACACAAATTAATTAAATTTAGCCCAATTACTAGAGGTATTCATTTCCTCATTTGATAATCATCTTACCGTAAGATTAGTATCTTACAGCGTTGTTGGATGAGTGGTAATAAGTGTGCATTGAAATCCAACAACACCGAGTCCTCCTCGGACGCCCATGACTTAATAAGGTATGTGCGAATTGGCCATCGCTGCTTGCTTCAGAATGAAGTGAAGCCGTTGGTCCCGGTTGCGAACAGCAGATATCAGTCGTTAAGAAAAAGTCGTAAGAGACTTTTGGGCAGCCAGATAAACTGACACCAGATGTCACGGCTACATCATTCGACATGTATATGTCGTATCCATATCACAGAGTTGATAATTTCATGATGTGGTCGGTAATATGATGAAATGCTCCTATTTAATGAAATGGCCAGCTAAAACAGACCCTTTGTTGAAACATCAACGTTTAATGATATTTCAATCCATGTTTGCCACATCTAACCTATCACTGCCATGTAGTGCTTCCGCCCTCGTATTCGTTTTTATGATATGTTTTACCGTATCATGAAGTAGCCGTGCATTTAGCTGTTTCTATTGTCAAACGCTGATTATTCATTCATCTAGCCAAACCATTTCATGATGTGACCGATAATTTCATGAAATGATCAATTCCATGACATCGCCACGACATATACCTTCATGGAATCTCAAAATAACAATCTCATTTCCATTACATAACACAAAACAACGAAAGCTTGTTTGTGGGCGTTTTGATTAGATAGAAACAGAGTATACCTAGCTAAATTTTCTAGAATAAACAGTCTACCTTTTATTAGAGGTCGTAGCATTTCGTAATGGATACTTACGTAGAGGAAAAAGTTTCCCGTTAATTGAGTGGACGCGGTACCCGGGCCCAATTTGTCTGCATAAAGGTAAAAGACAAAATAAGAGCCGGTCTATCAAAGCTCCGATGTCCACTACACGGCGAAGGGCGAAAACTCATTACCAGTGTTTAATGAAAGGGTTCCCGGGGCGTGTATGATTACTGGTTAATTGAAAGGCGGGAAGTCAGAGAGCGAAGAGACAAAGCTACTCTATTTATAGGAAATGGTTTTTCAATTTTCGATAATACAGTTACGCTTAGTTAATTTTGTCGAAAACTGTTTTGCTTTTATGTAAATTCATGAAAGGCTGCATTTGATGTACGTAACAATATTTGTTTTAAGGCTTTCATTTGTAGTTATGTATATTACATACAGCGGATAGATAACTCCATCTCTAATCACGCTGAGTGCTTGTCGCCATATATTAAGTTCAGAGCGAGGGGTTACAGTCGTATTCAAAGCGTTACAGACTGGATTTTGAAATAAGCTCTGACTCTAAAATTTATTTATATATACTAGTAGTATTTTATATTAAATAAGTTAAAAGTAAGAGTTGTGAATACAGAAATGGAAAAATCTAAGGTGAGGTAGCTAATGGAATGATACACACATATTAATTCTTAAAACTTAAAGTCGGGTAAAAAATAGCCTATGACAAATGAAGACGATTCAATTGATACCTTATTTGCCAAAATCAGACTAAGTTTTTAGTTTGAACACATAACCCTTCCTTTGCCTTGCCGTTGTCGGGTAAAAACAAATAGCCTATGACACTCTATACCTAAAGACGAATCGATTGACACCTTGCTTGTCATCATCGAACCAAAAGGGGCGATGCTATGGTGGAACATCCACATACCCACATACATAGATACATACATAAATAGACTGTTAAACTCATTACCCTTCCCTTGCTTTGCTGTAGTAGGGTAAAACAAACGTGAACATTTACCTACAATGCTAAAATCTCTATTACCTACGTATTCCTTCTATATCTCTCTTATTTACCAAATGTAGAGCATCGTCTATACAAAAGAGCCTCATCCAACTATGGAACCCATTAAAATTTAATGCATTCCTATACGACGCCGCTTTTGCAGCCATATACAAATGCAGCCCCCTCGCCGTATTGAGCAATTAGCCTTTGATACACCTCGTCGCCAAATCATATTTGGCGTGGCGTTTCCTCTGTTGGAGCCAATTTAGTCGGGCAATATTGAAACGGGAATGGAATTTACTTTTGCGAGTTTTCGATACATACTTAATACTTGATCAACTAATTTGTCGTTAACTGTTCGTTTGATTGGAGCGTATGAAGAGCTCATGTTTCTCTGTATGCGTAGGTGTGATAAAAATGAACGTAGAAAAGTTTATAATTCAAGGTAAAGTAAAATAGTAATGTTTTTATGACTGCAAAAGTTTTCTATAAAACATTAAATAATCAAATTGCAAGTGATTAAATAATCAAATTGCAAGCTAAGAGGTACCTAAAAGAAATTAATGTAATGTAAACACGAAAAGTTTGCTTTTGAGTTGAGGAAACTCAAGCCGGAAGCGCATTCGAACTCAACTGCCTGGAAAAAATAATTCGAAGCCGCGGCGGTGAGGGCGGGCGGTACCTCTGCGCCGCCCTAGCTTTACAGGATCATTTTCGCTCTTCATAAACGAAATAAACAGATTTAAGTCCATGTGTAACTTTGTGTGTATACATAGCCTCTGTAATTGTTCCGCTAAAACTGTCTGCTGATTTTCATTAAAGTTTTAATGAAAACATCTGCTCGTGTCGAAATATAAATGGTAAAATTGCATATTCATTGAAAACTGACGGGTATTGTAACATACGTGTTGCGAGCTCAGAGGGTACGCGCGCGTCGCGCGTTGCAATTAGCACCCTGACAATGACATTCAAAACGTGTGCAAATAGAATAGGCGACGAACGGTGCCTACCATCCAACCGGCTTTGGCACAGGTTAAATAATAGTTACTCCGCTTGATATGTATGGTTATAGATTGTTTAAGAGGGCACCCACGCGGCTTCTATAGGTTTTCCTTCATTTTGCGTGGCGTTTTGGGAGAAAACGTTTCTACCATACTAAACCACAACAAAATCTAATTATTTTGGTCGTTTTTTATGAATAACAGAATAAACTACGTTTAAGGATTTTACTTTTTCTTAATATAAAATTATTTTTCATTTATACAGTACACGAACTTGAGAGATATGTTACGAGAAAATATCGGTTTTTAATCACACATTAATTCAAATTCTTTACAAATTATGATAAAATTAAAAATCTATAAACGTATTTTATTCTGTGATTAATAAAAAACTGCTAGAATTATTGGGTTTATTTATGGTTTCGTATAGTAGAAACGTTTTCGCCCAAAACGCAAATTTCACGAAAATGTAAGACAAAACCTGTAGAAGTCGGGCAGGTATGCCCTATCTTCTTAATGTGTTGTGACCCACGAAATATATCAATATGTGTGTTCTATTATTATAACTATTGATATATAGATAATGTTAGCCAAAAACCGAAAAAAAACGATTGAAATTAGTATCGTTATTTTATTTTATTTAAACCAAAAGAAAAAAACCAGTGGAAACCAGACAGAGTATAGTATAGCCATATTCCTAAGTACGAGTAACATCTACCGTTAGAGTTTACACTTGGCGGTAAAAACTCGGCAGTAGACTTTTAATTTTATAACATACCTCATGCTATAGCTGCACCTTATGATACATGTGTTTAATTTTATTACATCATACACGAATTTTCGTATGATCTAATATGAAGGACGAACAGCACTTTTCCAACGAACAAGGTAATTGCGAGTCAGCGGCAGATGCTGACACGCCGAAGGAAGCCATCGAAAGGCTGCTCTACCGTAGGTTTTATATTCTCTTTGGATGCGCGCCCGCGCCGCCAAGGTCCTGCGCTGGTTGCCATGAAATTAAATAGTAACAGTTAATTCATTTTGATTTTCGCTTACGGGCATAGACAACTGCATAATACCACAGAATATGATAATACTCCGTACTCTAGACAGGCTTTTGACGAACGTTGCAATGAGAGCATTTAATTAAATCGCCATTTTGGAGCCTGATAGCAGTAGTTTGGCAGTAGTGAGGGTCCACGAAACTAACGTACGTGTACTGTCATTTATTCTGTTACTAACGTTAGAAGATGAAACGATGTCAATTTCAGTTCCATGGACTTTCGGTGGGGGCGCTTTGAATCGACATAAACTAAATTACGGAAAGCCAATCCATAGATACTAATAGAAATCAGTGCTCGCAGGGTCACGGGATATTTCGTCGAAAAATTCCAGTGTTCAGACGTTTGTTTAGCAATATTTTAGTTATAAGATTTTAAACTGTCATTGTTACTAAAATTAGAATTATTATTTGAAACGAGAAGATTCCGGGTGGTTCCAAATGGTAATTCAAATATTTTAGTTTGTTTTCAAAATACGACCTATTTTATATTTTATTTGCCTAGTTAACCTTGAATCAGTCTTGCAAGACTATACATATGGGCTTGTTCTACATAATTAAATCTTTTATTAACTCACTGCAGTTTGCTACCACACTAATATTATTAGGGCGAAAGTTTGTATGTATGTATATGTGTGTTTGTGTATGTTTGTTACTTCTTCACGCTGAAACGGCTCAACGGATATTGATGAAAGGTATGCTGATACTTTAAGTCCTGGAACGGCGCATAGGATATTTTTCATCATCATCATCATCATCATCATCATCCACGCGAGTGAAACCGCGGGGCGCAGCTAGTATAATATATGTTTGATTCGCCAATTTTTAACGGGACTTTATAAGTTTCTATAATCCAGTGAGTGTTAGCTCGGTATATCTACATAACATTTCAGAAACTATAATCCTTTGTAAATCACACTAATAATATAAATCGGGCACGCACGTAACGTGTCGCTTTGTGGAATCGTTCGGCATATTGCGACATATCACGAACATACACGAATAATTCCACGCAGATATCTTCACGCGGCGCGTTACGTAGCTGAATGTTCATAGCGAATAAGGGCACAGAGAAGTGCAGCCATTGTCGTAAACAGGCCAATCAGAGCTTAGTTTTAATTATGAAAACTCTCTTATAGAGTGGAAAACTTCTTATGTGCGATGCAGAACTCCATACTTTAGAACTGACATTCCAAACAAAACGACATAAATAGCATAAAAACCGATTAGCGCCTTCTATGTTTCGAAGTGTGTATGTTTGTTTCTCCTTCACGCTCAAACGGATCAACGGATTTGGATGAAATTTGGTACCAAGATAGCTTATATCCCGGATTAACACATAGGCATCATGATTATCATCATCATCCATCATCATAATCCACGCGGGTTAAACCGCGGGGCGCAGCTAGTAGTAGCATGTGTACTAGTGTTCATTACACATAATTATGGTACTACTACTTTATAGTTCTAAGACTCACTTAATAATTTTCATATATCATTTTTGTCCGTGTTAATGTTGGAAAACTCTAGTGACCGGGTAACCGCTATTATTTAAAACGATTAAATTTAATGAAACCGCATGCCCAAACCTCCAAACCTCGATCAGCATTTGAATAAACTGTCAAATGCCCAATGTCCAAGAACAAGTCGGCCCAATCACGGCGCTAACAATAGGCATTGGAATTGCGCAGTGGAGCGTGCATCCGTTCAGCAGCTGAAATGTTGTGCTGCGGTACACTGAATTATATTGAAAATTATAACTGTACCTTTGTTAAGAGCATTGTGTGTTAAATAATGTTAATCTTTTAATTATTACATAATGTTAGTAATTGTAAATAGGTATACACAATTATTAAAAAAAAAAAAAACTTAACCTAATTTGACAAGTCGCTACCAATAGGTAAGTATCTACGTAAAGCTCACAAAATGCTTAAATCTTATTCCAAAATAAAAGCCAACATTCTGCCCATGTGTAGCTTTGACCGGGCGCACAGATACTTAATAATGAAGGAACATAGCTTTTTTTTTAGATTTTCATACTATAATTATGATAAAGTTGATTATAAATAGAACTAGTGGCTCTGTGAGCTGTAGCCCTCGCGAGCATAAACTTTTTTGCAAACAATCTAGCGGTGGACAGTAGTGCCATCTAGTTTTCTTATTGTAAAACTAACATTATTAATCACGGCATTGCAAAATCCCTACCTAGTAGGCATAGGGCAGATTCCACTGGAAGAAACCTAAAAGTGAGCAATATACTGAATTTTGAGGAGCTAATCTGCTCATCACGCTGAAGATCCCCATCAGATCTTCACCAAATGTTTAGAGACCTACCTTTCAAATAAATTACTACCTTTCAAATAAATAACTATAGAAGTCGTTACTACCTTTCAAATAAATAACTATAGAAGTCGGATCTAATAAGGCGGAGATATTCAATAGCCCCCTTTTTGCCCCTTTTTGGCGGACATACTCCCTCTCCCCCTTCAATTCTAAAAATTCGTTAATCCTGTATACTAAGTTTCGTCTAGATCGGTTGAGAAGAGTAGAGGAGAACAGCCGGACATCAGGAAATCCGTAATTTTTTGCCAAGCTGAAACCGAGACGTTTCGCGCTCGCTCGGTCCACTAAAAAACGATCACATCACGATCATATAGGTGTAACTATTGTAGCTAAGACTTTACATGATTAAGATGATTTATGTGGTATATACTTACACTATAGATTCCTATGCAGACTATATATCCGTTTCAGTATAGGTAAAGAGGGATTTGTACATAAGCGGAATGTAAAACCGAAAAATTACAAGAAAAAATCAGGCCAAGTACAAAAATTACGATATTGCAGCGTTTGAAGAACCACCTAAATCAAAACTCAATATTACCAGCCGCAAGGAGTGCTAAAATTTTAATCCAATTAGAGCCTGCTGCCTCCCTTGTAAAATATTGTGGCATCAAAATTTATTTTACAATAAATTAATCCGCTTCCAACACTTTTAGAATTACTTAGGTACAGAGATGTATCTTGTTTGTATTGATTAGAATTAATAAACTTTAATAAAAATAAGAAACAATTTTTTTAGTTGGTTTTAATTCTAGAATTTCAAAAAACAACAATGTTACAGAACTGATTATTATTAAACAGCTAACACGATTAAATCACGATAAAAATCACAAATCGATCGATAGTTATCACGATTAAATGTTATTTTATATCAATGTGATTAAACCAGCTTTTAAACAATAAAAACAGTAGTAGAGACAAAACCCAATGATCCGTTTGGGAGCTACGATGCCACGCAATGACAACTTAGATCACCCCTTTTTACCCGACTACGGCGAAGCAAAGGAAGGATAATTGTTTAATGTGTTGGTGATTTATTTCTTTTTGACTATAATTATATTACTAACACAACCGACGGAATACCTATTGAATTTTCGCATGTTACTATTTAAATAGTTTAAATATGTACCTCGTAAACTAGCAAGTGCTGACCAACCGAGCTCACTTCACACCTCTAGTCGTATCGGTCTCGGGATGAACATGGATAAAACCAAGGCAATGTTTAACGACCTTATTACCCCGAAACCGATCTTCAGTTAACGGTGTCCCCCTTGAAGTTTTTCTGAAATATGTTTACCTCGGGCAGACTATGCTATTGGGTAAGAACAACTTCGAAAGGGAAGCCTATATAAGTATTCAGCTGGGACGGGCAGCATTTGGATAACTACGTAAGGTCTTTTCGTCGTCCATACCACAGCGCCTATAGAGACGAATGTCTTCAACGCGTGCGTTTTACCAGTTATGACCTAAGTACGAAATGTGGACACTCTAAAAAGGCTGGTCTACAAATTTAAAGTAGCTCAGCGAGATAAGGAGAGAACTATGCCCGGAGTTTCCCTAAAGGACAGAATCAGAAATGAGGAGATCTGGAAGAGAACTAAGGTAACCAACATAGCTCAAAGAATTCGCAAGCTGAAGTGGCATTGGCCGGTCACATAACTCAAAGAACCAACAACCGTTCTAGAGTGAAGACGGTGTTTAGGCAAACGTAGTATAGGGTGCCCGCCGGCCAGGTAGATTGACGACTTGCGAAAGGTGACTAGTAGAGACTGGATGAGGAGAGCCAAATATCAGGATGATGATGATGATGATAATGCCTGCTTACATTTAACAAATAAATAACATGTGATCAAGTTTATAGACGTATTTGATGAGGATGCAGGTAAACATTACATTGCCCACCTAATTGTGCTTGCTGCAAACTTCTGTTAATATTTACTGTGACTAGGTTGCAGGACAATTATACATTTATGGCAGGCAAGCACGCCTCAAAGCTTAGAAGCTCTCCAAAGTTAAGCACTACAGGCACTGTACCTAATAGCCCAGCAAGGTATTACCTGACGTTGTGGTTCCTTTATAAGCCCGTAAAGACAAAGTTGCCAGACAGGAAAGCTCCCGCTTTCAATTCCTCGTCATTGCTAGGGGATCCATAGGTAAATAATTTCGAGAAGTTAATATATTATGTAGCTATAATTTCAAATGGGTCCGATGGTATCTAACCAAGTAATCAATAGCTTTGATTACAGAATTGAAACAGACCAAACGGACCAAACGGTAGACAATTATTAGTAACTAGCTGTGACTACATTTCATCAAAGTTTGTTCACCCGTCAAATGTTTTTTTTTATTGCTCGGCTTCTACTCGTCGGATTAAGATACCCATTTTTACACCAGTGTTTATGCCAAACCCTAAGCTATCCATCAGTAAAACTACATCGCAATCGGTCCAGTAGTTTTTACGTGTCTCGCAAACATAAAAAACACACAGATACCATTTTTGTTTCATATTCTTGTTCAGTAGCTTATTTTAAGACCCCTAGATCATATTTTTTATTATCTTCAGTGTACAGACTTTTCGTTACCTACTGCTTTGTTATAAATTTATAGAATACTGACTATACCGCGACACCGCCTGCGCGGAAAAAAAAAGGTTTATCGCGAAAAATAGCATCCTGTGTTCTTTTAGGATGTTAAAAACCGATGCAAAAGTAGTTATAGCACCAATGCTCTTGATGTTTTTTGACATACTTGTTATTTCGTTTTCATGCCAACCGTTTCTTAAAGCGAGTAATCAACATTTTTCCAGTTTTTCCAGTTTTCAAACTTACATTTTCCCGAGATAAAAAGTATTCTATATTTTATTTCAGGGTATAAGCTATCTCCATTCCAAATTTCATCAAAATCCGTCCAGCCGTTATCGCGTGAAAGCTCCCCAAACAAACAAACAACGTTTCACTTTTATATATCGGTATGGATAGTAGATAGATAATCGCTTAAAATCTCACCATTATTGGTACCGCTTCATTTAATTAAAAACTCAACCCAAAGAAATTAAGTTAAAGACAAAATACATTTTCCTTTTTAACAACTTCGAACACTTTGCTCCTTTCACTCGATTATATTTAATTGGAAAGGGTCGAACATAAATCTTTTTGTTGTTTTGATCCCGGATTACACATCGACTAGTAAATTTGTCACGTACTCCCGTAGCTTAAGCACTAATAGGTGATTAGTCTTAATTTATAGTTCCGATAGCGAGTTCGATTGTGTAGATAATAATATATACGTCTGTAGCGTGTAAATGCGTTCACCTTGGCGCGGGTTCAGTTTATCAAAGGCTGTGAGGTGATTATGGGCTTCAGTGGAAATGACGTTTGATTTAGCTTTGTGGCAGCACTTACACAGGCGTAGGCTCTCGCAACACAGCCAGAGTGAACGACAATGACACAACTTCGAGACTCCTGTCGAGTAATATGAAATGTCAAAGGTAAACTAAGCTTTTAAAATGTCTGGAAGAGTATTCATATAATATTCGAGTGGAATTTTTAGTGAAATATTTTCTTGCGGTGCGTGATTTGATTCCTAAAATAACATCTAAAACAGACTTCTGTCTAATTAATTAAAAAGCTTTCAGAGCTTTTTGTTCGTTACCTACGCATATGTTTTGATAATATTAATAACCACAAAGAGTTGAATCCATTTACAAAATATTTTATGAAGGTCAAAATAAAATGAACAAGAAATAATATGATTAGTGGAGAAATACTAAAACATGTTGTCACGTGACGTCAGATACACCTAACTTTACAAAACATAAGTAAGTAAAATGTGATGGTGCTTGCTGAGTAGTAATAGTTGAAGAAGCCTTATAATAATCCCAAAAAACGCACAGAAACAACGATTAAACTGTCATCATCCACCGAAAGACGTCCACCTGAAACAGGGAGTATCAACCACCATCATTGACCTGAACCAGATAGTATCAACCACCGTCATTGACCTAAACAAGGGACTATCAACCATTGCCATTGACCTGAAACAGGGAGTATCAACCACCGCCATTGACCTGAACCAGGGTGTATCATCCACCGTCATTGACCTGAACCAGGGAGTATCAACCACCGTCATTGACCTGAACATAGGCCTCCTCCAAGAACGCCACAACGAGAGGTTGCTGCTGGTGCATCCCGCGTTTCTCACCAGTTTGTCAGTCCACTTTGGAGGGGGGAGAGGGGATAGGGGGGCAGGGGGGGGGGGCAGCCTACGTCTACCAGTCCGTGGTTGCCATTCGTGGTTGCTATTCTTCCCCATTGATTATAGGTTTTACGAGCCTTGCCCCTTGCCAATTCTGAAAACTATATCAGGTATAAAATTATACTGACAATAAACCAGGATGACTGGTAGAAAATGCCTCCTAGCATTAAGTCCTCCATGTACACTTTTTTTGCTAAAGTATTAAGTAAATAAATAAATATCATTGTATTCTATTTCTTAAAAACCGGATAAATCTACATAAAATAACGTGAACCAATCTCAATCACAACCTGTAACGATTTTCGCTAACAATATCACCGGGCAACGGGCATATCGAGTAACTTTATTACAATTTCCTTGTTTCGGCTATAACAAGCGGGGCCAGAACCCTGCGTCTAATAGTATCTGTTGTGTTATTAATGCCCTTATACGGATCTCCAATTATATCGGCAACCTCGGCCCAATAAGGGAGACAATTGTTTGCTATCACGGTAACTGAATTGATATAGTTTCATTACCACGTTTTATGATTATATTGTGTCGTAGCACGTTGTATTTATGTTACCGAGGAATTAAATCAGTCTATTTAGAAAATGTGCTCTATATAGGGGGAGAATATGTCAATTTAATTAGTTAAGTGAGTACGCAAATATGAATAAATCAGATAGCTACGAGTACTTGAATAGACTTATAAATTCATTGATGCTTCGTCTGCATCTTTTTTTTTTAGAAAGGATGTGTACTGTTGGTCTAACTGACCTCTACAGCGTCACCGGACGTTATCTGCACGTTATCTATCTATCTATACTTATAATAAAGCAGTAACTACCAAAGACTCTGCACAATAAAGAAATTTAAAAAAAGCAGTCTATGGTAGGTACTTAAAATAAACAATACTTATAATAATAATAAATTTTTATTTCAAGCCACCATTTTGATAGCTTAGAACTACTTAAAATTATGACGTAAATTATAGTCAAACAAAATGAGGCTGTAACAATGCGTGAAGATAAGAGACCACTGAATCCAAAACTAGGAAAAACCTGTATGATCAGATTCATTAGTTCTCTAGAGCTGATATAACAGTAACAGCAACTTAGATAAATGTCAAAGAAATTTGTCATTTGACAAGTTTTGAAAAGCTTATCAAGAATTATGTTACATATGGGTAGGTATATGTACATATGGGTAGGTATAACTGTTAAGGAAAGTTATAGTTCCACGAGTAGGTACCTATATTATGTGTTACTGTTTATTAGGGTGTGCGTCTGCTTATTTTGTAATTGTAAGTAATTTTTCAGTTGTATCGTAACACAAATTTAATGTTTCTAGTGTGTTACTAGCATGTTTCTAGTTTTAATTTTACATTGATAATTGTTTAATTTAAATATATTTTCCGATCCATTGATTTTACGATATAAGCGACAGCTCATACCTTTATACTATCTCCTCAAAAAAGCAGTTCTATGGAGTTCAATAGGACAAATCCTATCCTTCCAGCGGCGTTTTTTGGGTGTAACGGTGTCATTTGTTACATTGCTGTGCTTCCGTAAAACCGAACGAAGTATGTACAATTGCCGAACAGTCAAACTTTTATAGTTTTTTTACTACTCATAATAAAGCAGCAAGTACCAAAGTCTGTACAAGGAAGATATTCAAAAAATTAGTCTAGGGTAGGTACTTAAAATAAACTACTTATAATAAAGCAGTAAGTACCAAAGAATCTGTACAAGGAAGATATTCAAAAAATTAGTCTAGGGTAGGTACTTAAAATAAACTACTTATAATAAAGCAGTAAGTACCAAAGAATCTGTACAACGAAGATATTCAAAAAATTAGTCTAGGGTAGGTACTTAAAATAAACTACTTATAATAAAGCAGTAAGTACCAAAGAATCTGTACAACGAAGATATTCAAAAAATTAGTCTAGGGTAGGTACTTAAAATAAACTACTTATAATAAAGCAGTAAGTACCAAAGAATCTGTACAAGGAAGATATTCAAAAAATTAGTCTAGGGTACTTAAAATAACATACATAACAATTATTTTTTTAAATCGTGTCTCTCTGGTAGTCTGATTGTATGTTTGTTTGCGAATCACGTAAAAATTATAGGACCGATTGCGATGCGTTATTCAATGTTGGTTAGCTTAGGATTAGACTTAAAAACTGGTGTACTTACTTGGTATCTTAATGTGATGAGAATTCAAGCAATCGATAAAAAATACATTTGACGTCTGAACGAAGTTTGATGATTTTTGTACTTTTTGTTCTGGAATATCACTGTTCTGGATCCTTATATCCCAGAAAAAATGACCAAGCGGGCAAAGCCGCGGGCATAGCTAGTTGTTAATATAGATTTACCTTGTAATTTATATGTTTGTTCACGGTCACTTCAAATTGTTATAACAAAGCCCCTCTCCTTTCGAATTTTACTTGAGATTACTCGTAGTTTCGGAGGGCGCTCAAAGTAAAATTAATTCTAATAAATAGTCACAGGAAATGTTGCTTGCCTAACTAACTGGTAAGGAGTTAGTTACTTTGTAATATTAATAACCGTAAAGTGCTGGGTAACATTTACATTAAACTAGTAGACCACAGAGCAATTAGTTAATTAATATACAGAATATTGTTTTAATTTCTCTACCTTCAATTAAAACATGGGTGCTATTAAAGCACCCGTATATCATAAACTGGACACACATCACATTAAGTTATGTTATAAAACTAGCTGTACTCGCGGCTTCGCACGCGTAGTCATTTCTCTAGGTTAAATAAAAGTACTCTATGTACTATTCCAAGACCTAAAATATCAATATACCAACATTTGAACAACATTCCTTCAGCCATCAAAAAGTTTTTATCTATTGCTCGGCTTCTGCTCATCCGATTGAGATACCAAGTACGCTAGTTTTTAAGTCAAACCCTAAGCTATCCAACACTGAGTAGTTTTTAGGTGATTCTCGAACAAACATAGAGACAAACAGAGCTTATTTTAAGTACCCTAAAATCTTTTTTTTTATTATCTTCGTACATACTTTTCCGTTCTTATTGCTTTATTATAATTATACTTAGATAGATAGATTGCCAGTATGTATGTAAAACAGTAAATAGAAAAAAAACAAAATATGTTTCACACGAGAAAGCGGAGACAGCCTGAATTGCCGTGTACCTAACAAAGTCGTTTGCAATTTGTCTCGTGCTGCCTTCAGCTTCTGTGATTGAAATTCTTACCGTACCTTCAGGCATGGCTGCGACGTGACTACACGACGATGGCTTGTAGCTTTCACTATTAATCTCACAGGGGACCCCTGCTTCCCGGCGAATTTCTCAAGAGATGACCAAAAATATTTGTATCACTAGCTGTGCCTGCGTCTTAGTCCGCGTGGTCATTTCCCTGGGTTAAAAGACCCTATGTGTTATTCGAAGACCTAAAATACCAATATAATAACAAATAAGTAAATTAAAAACTATCTTTTACATAGTTCCACATTGAGTTACACTCATAGTGTTGTAGTTTGCATTTCCAAAAAACAACTGAACCAATTACGATTGTTAAAAAATGCGACCTAGTCGGGCTCCTACCCTGTCTCTTTTTTTATCCATTTCATTTCAGTAGTTTTAAATATAAGGTAACCAACATACAAAAAATAACAGATGACTGGAGAACCTCCTCCTTTTAGAAGTCGATTAACAAACAAGTAAAAATTAATATAAAAATATTAAACCCGACTATGTAACTGTGTGTGTGAATAAAATTTTAAACGACTCTCGTGATATATCGGGGTTTTGCTTTTCGCAAAAGTAATCTATATCTATACTTATAATAAAACTGTAACAGGTCCAATTCTGTACATTGAAGATACTTAGTAATTTTTTTTGGAGGCTGTTTTGTATTCCATGAAGCCAAAACTGTTTTTTTTTGTCTGTTTGTCTGTCTGTATCTCGGCTAGGCGTCACGCCGAAACTACTGAATGAATTTAAATGAAACTTGGTATGATTTGAGTTCATAATACGAGGTTGGACATAGGATACTTTTCATTACGAAAAATTAAACGGTTCTCGCAGGATAGGGGATGTTTTTTTTTATTACTTTCTTGGCAATCGTTTGACCACGATCTCACCTGATGGAAAGCGATGATGTGGTCGAAGGTGCAGCACGCTTGCCTAGTACCTATATACGTATTATTGAAAATAACACGTATCACGCTGCAACTACTGGAAGGATTTTGATGCAACTTTGATGCAACACAGTCATAGTTTTTATGATGGGAGAAAATTGAGGATACATTTAACCCGAAAAATAAAGGGTTCCTGTAGGATAGGGGTCCAAAGTTATGTTTATTTTGATATAATAAACATCTATTCTTATAATAAAGCAATAAGTATGAAAAAGTCTGTACAAAGAAGATAAAAAAAATGGTCTAGGGTTCATAAAATAAGCTACTGAACAAGAATATATCTTTTTTTTAAATCATCTTTCTGTCTGTAGGTTTGTTTGTGCACACGTAAAAACTACTGGACCGATTGCAATGCAGATTTCATTGTTGGATAGGTTAGAGTTTAACTTAAAATCTTCTGTAATTGGTATCTCAATCGGATAAGTAGAAGCCGAGCAATCGATAATAACCTTTATACCGGCTGAAGAAATTATGATCAACATATGTTTATATTGGTAAACATATTTTGATTTTGTTATATATGTGGTTATATTGGTATTTTAGGTCTTGGAATAGCACCTATAGACATGGAGAAAATATCACGCGTGCAAAGCCGCGGGCACAGCCAGTAGTAAATAAATGTAATGTTTCCTATTTACTTATATATTTTACTTTACATTAATAGTTGCAATTGCAACATTGGACTATAGCACTTACATAACTTGATTAACCCACAATTTTGTAACAAGCTTGAAAGACAATTGCTACTGTTCAGGTTAAAGAATTATATATTCTTGGAATGGCCTTTAAAGCTCTTCATTTTGATACCCCCCTCGATAGGTATTATTCATTTTTTGTCCCTACGTAAATACATTATGGCAGCTGTAAGCCGCCATATTAGTTTTCTTGACACATATATCCTATAGCACTCTCGTGATTAAGACGAATCCAATCATATCTCATTTATCAAAATCCATCAAGCCATTTAGGCTGTAGGACGCACCTAAGAAACTTACGAACAAACAAACAAGCAAACAATCATACAAACAAATAACCCTCCTCATTCGGGTAAATACATAAGGTATGTGCCATCAAACCTCTAGAGAACGAGAGAAAAAAACAAAAAATTGCTATTAACGTAGACCTAATGACAGAAAATATAATTTATTTGTGAGCAAACCCTACACATACATAAACACACCCTCACACACCCAAACACATATTATGTACTCTTTGCATGCTTTTCCTTTGGAAATCTTTAGGATGCTACATAACGTTTAATTAAAATAATTATGGGATATATTTTTGTTAGCTTGTACTATTATTTATTCTGTGGTTAGGTTTCCACAACACGGACCTACAGCTTAGAATAGATTCGCTTCTGTACTTACCAACATTTCTGATATTATTTCTTATATTTCTTAACCTTATTTTTTTCATATGCTTCAATTTGAAAAAATACATATACAGGATTGGTATTGGTCACGATCCCGTGGCAGAGTGTTAGGACATGCTGTCCGCTATCAAATAACCCAGTAATGCATTGGGCAAAAGTCAACCATTTTCGAGATATTATTTATTTCATGTTATTTTTGTAAATTGACGGATTGGCAACCATAAAAATTAATAATAAAAAACCCATTGCAAAAAAACAATCTTTTTATTGTATTTAGATTGGAAAAACAGTAACAAAGAATTGTGTATAATAAAATAAGAACTATCTGCAAACGTTCTTGAATCAGGGGTCTAAAACTAATCAAGCTTGATGATTTGTGAAAGTTTCTTCAACAACAACAAAACACATAGTAATTCAACCTGCAGATTATTAAAAAAAATAACTACATATTATCACCTATCCAACACGGTATAATTTTTTTGTAGTTAGTGACAAAAAACTAAACCAATGTTTATCGTTAAAATATTTGAAGAAACTTAATTAATAAAAGACAAAAAGTACCTTTTGTTTTAAACCATTGTTAAGTATAACATAAAAAAGCTATTCTGAAAATACAACTCAAAACTTAAATTCTTTTGAAAATCTCTGGCCAATTGTGGATTATCGCTATAATGAACACCTAGGCAACTTTGTGTATTGCTTTATTAGATGACTAGCTGTACCCGCGGCTTCGCACGCGTGGTCTTTTCTTTAGGTTTAAAGTACCATAATGTGCTATTCCAGGACCAACTTACCAACATTATCAAAATTTCTTCAGCCGTCTAAAATACTTTTATCAATTGCTCGGCTTCTAACTCACCGGATTGAGATACCAATTACACCAGATTTAAATCAAACAATGAAAACCACATAGCAATTGGTCCAGTTGTTTTTACGTGATGCGTGAACAAACAAACATAAAGACAAACAGAAAGAAAGACACGATTAACAAAAAAAATATTGTTCAATACATTTTTTAAGCACCCAAGAGCATTTTTTTCATTAGAATTCATTTAGTAGTTTGGGTGCAATGCGCGGTCAAGATACGGACAAACAGACAGACAAAATTAAAAAGTAAAATAGTTTAGCTTCAGTATCGAATATAGAGAACCATTCAAAAAATATATTTTTTTACTTAAATATTAACATATCTTTGGACCCCCGCAGAAACTCTTTACTTTTTCGGGATAAAACGTGTCCTAAATTTTAACCCATCATATAACTTAAGACAGTGCCAAGTTGCATCAAAACCCGTCCATGAGTTTCAGCCTGGTATGTGTTCTTTTAAATAAGTTTCAACCCCTATCCTGCGAGAACCAATAAATTTTTCGAGATGTAAAGTATCCTATGTCCTACCTCGTAGTATGAACTCAAATCATACCAAATTTCATTTGAATTCATCCAGTAGTTCCGGCGGCGTGATGCGCGGCCAAGATACAGACTGACAGACATCCAGACAAAAATGAAAGAACATACAGTTTAGGCTTCATTATCGAAAATAGAGTAACTTCCAAAAAAAACACTGTATCTTTAATGTACAGAATTTGGACCCATATCCCACAGGAACCTTTTATTTTTTCGGGACAAAATGTGTCCATAAATTTTACCCAACATATAAACTATGTCTGTGCCAAGTTGCATCAACATTCGTCCAATAGTTTCAGCGTACTTCGTGTTCTTTAAAATAATTTTCCACCCCTATCCTGCAGGAACACTTAATTTTTTCGGGATGAAAAGTATCCAATGTCCTACCTCGAAGTATGAACTCAAATCATACCAAATTTTATTTGAATTCATTGAGTATTTACGGCGTGGTGCGCTGCCAAGGTACAGACAGACAGACAGACAGACAGACAAACAAAAATAAAAAAATACAGTGTTGGCTTTAGTATTGAATATAGAATGGCCTCCAAAAAAAATTACATAATATCTTCAATTTACAGAATTTTGGACATTATCCCGCAGGAACCCTTTAATTTTTCGGGATGAAAGTATCCAATGATCTACCTCGAAGTATGAACTCAAAATATCTTCAATGTACAGAATTGGACCCGTTACAGTTTTATTATAAGTATAGATTTATTCAAACAAACCACTTTGACCCATTTTGTAAATTCTCCGACATTTTGTTTAATGTCGCATAGTTTGTTACTATGTCACTAACTACAAAAAAATATACCGTGTTGGATAGGTATGTAAGTATGTAGGATAATATGTAGTTATTTTTTTAATAATCTGCAGTTTAAATTACTAAAGTGTTTATTTAAATAAAATCTTATTTTTTGTTGAAGAAACTTACATAAATCATCAAGCTTGATTAGTTTTAGACCCCTGATTCACGTTTGTAGATTATTCTTATTTTATTATACACAATTCTTTGTTACTGTTTTAAAAACAATAAAAAAGTTTGATTTCTTGCAATGGGTTTTTTATTATTAATTTTTATGGTTGCCTATCCATCAATTTACAAAAAATAATGTAATAAATAATATCTCGAAAATGGTTGACTTTTGCCTAATGCATGACTAGGTTATTTGATAGTGGACAGCATGTCCTAACACCCTGCCACGGGATCGGGACCAATAACTAATTGTCCTGTATAATAATTTCTTGGAAATAAACATTCATTATTTTATTTCATTATTATTCATTTTAAAGTTCCTTCTGTCATCAAAAAGATTTTTAACAATTGCTCAGCTTCTACTTTTGGGATAGATATATGAAGTAGGTACTCCAGATTTAACACAGTGTGGACCGCATTTCAATCGGTTCAATAGTGTCTACACGTGAAGCATCCAAACAGACAGACATGATTTTAAAAAGGTTATATTCTGGTTCTGTAACTCATTTTAAGCCCTCGAGACTCGAGACCATTTATATATAAACTAGCTGTAGCCGCAGCTTCGCACGCGTGGTCATTTCTATAGGTATCGCCACTGGTGGGGACAGTCTGGTGGGGATTTCGGGTATAATCCTTAAAAGTACTACGTATATGTGCTATTTCAGGACCTACTCGTAAAATACCAATATACCAACATTTGCTCAAAATTCCTAGACCGTCAATAAGATTTTATGGATTGCTCGGCTTCTACTCGTCTGATTGAGATACCAAGTACCTCAGTTTTTAAATCAAATTCTAAGCTATCTAACAGTTTTACGTGATGCGCGAACATACAGACAAAGACACAGACAAACAGACACAATATCAAAAAAAAAAAAACTTGTTCAGTAGCTTATTTTAAGTACTCCATACCATATTTATTTATTATCTTCTTTGTACGGATCATTTCGTTCTTTCGTGCTTTATTATAGTATAGATACATAGATATTCTTCTTTGTACAGTTTTTTTTTAACTTTATTATAAGTATGCTAATATACTGATAACACAAGCCTTCTACTTGTATAGATAGGCACACACAACGCTCCGGGCCGAATTCAAAACAAATAACTCTCCATCTGGTAATTTCCCAAAAAATACCCAACATAATTCCCATTAATGACATCCCCATTCTCTTGTAAACAGGAAAGGCGTATCGGAAGCATCACCATCGTCAAATACTAAGGGAGCCATTTCCATTTGTGAGTTTGTATTAGCCCGCAGAACAAAGCGGACTTTCGAACTGGCCAAACAGTAATAAATAATTTACAAAAGCGGTCATGTGAAAGAGGAGCCCTCTTCGTTGGGGGTAGCCATGCGGTGGTTAGGTATTTGAATTGCTAATGACTTTCCCGGTCGAATAACTTGGCGTGCAACGTTAACTGGTTTTGGAGACACTAGATACATTGCCGCGAGTTCAGCTCGTGTAACAGCCATGGGCGTGCTCATTTCTCACCAATGGTGTCAAGAACTTGTGGTCACAAATTTATGCATAGAGAAACATTGCCTTGCGCCTCTTGTCAGATTTCTCATCAGACTCAAATGAATAATATAATTACTTACCACAAACAGTTCTGCGTCGGAGCATGAATAAAACACAAGAGTCTGGGTTCGCAGTTTATTTATAGGTATTCATTTCTATGAATAAAATAATCGACACCAAAATAAATCTCAAAAACAAAACGAACCAATTTTGATGATGTTTAATGGACCTGGAGTTTCGCCCAAAAGTTATATCTTCAATGTACAGAATTTGAATCCATATACGGTTATTTTTTGGGATAAATAGTATCCTCAATACCCATCCATCATATAAATGTGATACATCAAAATCCGTCCTGTAGTTTCAGCGTGATAAATGTTCTTTTAAATAACTTTCAACCCCTATGTTCCGGGAACCCTTTAATTTTTCGAGATGAAAAGTATCCAATGTCCTACCTCGTGTATGTACTCAAAATATGCCTAGTTTCATTTGAATTTTTTCAGTAGTTGCGGCGTGATGCACGGCCAAGATTAAGAAAGACAGACTGACAGACAGACAGACAGACAGACAGAAAATAGTATTAGTATTGGCTTCAGTATCGAACATAAAGTACCCTCTAAGAAATCTTATTTATTACTTCAAAATTAACATAGCTTTGGACCCTAATCCCGCAGGAACCCTTTATTTTTTCGGGATAAAAAGTATCCTCAATTTCAACCCATCATATAAACTACTAGTGACTTGCCCCGTCTTTGCACGGGTAGCGCTCACACTGCGGCATTTTTCTTACTTATAGCATTTTTATACCTCGGAACTTGTACAAAAAACGCTGGTAAGCGTAATTCAAAATCTTTGGCAGCAACTACCGTAGTGTTTTTTTACCATAGACAACTGCATTATTAGTCACGTACTTGACAGACTTGTTATTATTTCTTTTCCATGGCACCGTGTCATTCCGTTCCCTATTATTGATACAATGCGTTACATTATTTCAATTTTCGTAAAGATCTGTAATGTTTTGAAAAATAAAATTCTGCCCATGTTATTTGCTGAGTATGTAGCTTTCGATAAGTAAAATAATTTTTATTATCGGTTCAGTATTTTTTGAGTTTATCCATTACAAACAAACATACAAAGAAAAAAAAACTTTCCTTTTTATAATATTACTGTAGATGACTAGTTCAAAATATCTTGAATGTACAGAATTAGACCTGTTACAGTTTTATTATAAGAATAGATAGAAGCTAAA
The DNA here is from genome assembly GCA_946251855.1 of Alsophila aescularia. Taxonomy (NCBI): domain Eukaryota; kingdom Metazoa; phylum Arthropoda; class Insecta; order Lepidoptera; family Geometridae; genus Alsophila; species Alsophila aescularia. The sequence goes on along the minus strand of OX276377.1, from coordinate 17,395,128 downwards.
TTACAAAGTGCCGGTTTCCGAAGTAGCTTTTCCTCGATTGACCACATTCACGCTGTTAAGCAGCTGATGGAGAAGAGTATGAGTTCAACTGACTCTTGTGTATGGCCTTTGTCGACTACGAGAAGGCCTTCCACAGTGTTGATTACTGGATCGTTTGACTCTCTCCATCGCTGCAGCAGCGATACCCGCTACATGGATATACTTCGGGAGCTGTACCAGTCGGCAATTGTGCAGATTTGACTGCATGCTTTGACAAACACAATAGCCATCAAAAGATGTATGCGACTAGGCAACACCCAACCAAACTCACCCAAACTCTTTAGTGCGGCTTTAGAAAACATGATGAATACGCTTCATGGAATACCAAAGGTGTATATCAATGATGTCCAACTCTCGCATCTGAGATTGGCAGATGACTTCATCTTATTTACCGAGACTCTGGATTGCTTGTACGACCTTAGCATTGCCTCTTTAGCGGTAGGTTTGAGGATGAACATGTCCAAAACGATAGTCGTGACCAATATCTCCACCGTCACGAATCCTGCCGTGACAGTAGGGAACTTGGAGGTTGGAGGCGGTGGATCATTACACGAACCTTGGACTTTGTTTATCTTTTGGCAATGTTCAGACTAGGAGTTGCACAAAGGGCCATGGAGCGAGTCATGCTCGGCATCAAATTAAAAGATCGCACTCCTAATGTCGAAATCTGTCGAACGAAATTTTGAGTGTCATGGAAATGGTTGGATGGAGCTGAAATGGAATTGAGCGGGACACATGGCTAGGCGAAGTGGTGACTGGTGGAGCAAGTCTTTGACCGAATTGCAACTGGCAAGAGGAATGTCGGTCGTCCAGTGGCACGATGTGTCGATGATTTCGTCAAGGTAGAGGGAAAGACATGGATGAGATTAACATCCGATAGAAAGGTGTGTCAAAAACGAAAGGAGACCTTTACTACTATTATTTATTGTGTGCCTATAGCCAGCAGTGGGTAGCGTAGTGACTGTAAATGATGTTGAATTAAGTGAACATACAACAACAAAAACAGGTAGTGGTATTAAAAAACTCCACCTATTAGTTTTTTACTTTCATTCGTAACTCATAACTGACATGAAAAAAGCAATTCTAAAGAGTTCATAGGTTAAATAACATTAATAAAATCCAATAAATTCATCTTCGTGATGGTAGACCCGAATCACACCTAAAAATTGAGATGATGTGTGTTTATACACGAAATTGTACAAGGTTATCAAATAACCAACGACTCATTATGTTGGCTAAATTAATTAACAATATGATTTAAATTCAAGAGAAATTTCCTTTGATTAAAACATCATCAGTAGACCATACAGTCATTAATTGTGAATTTAATAACAATCCGCGGCGTGGGCGGATGCGAATAAACAAGGCGGAGGCCTGTGGCATTGACCGTCCGGTAGTATGGTGGAGTATTACTGTGGTACGATGGAGTACGGTGTTACGGTGTAATTAATTGCGAATTGCGCCGATTGGCCGCTCTCCGTCTGCCGGGCCAGTACCCAGAGTACACCGCGGTGTGGCCAATGGCTGCTATTTATCAAGCCAGTATGTAAGCTCTACCAACTATGGATGTGCTCGATGGTAGTATAAAAGGCGTGATGCCAGGAGTAGGATAATCTCATAATTCTCGCATGTTTTTTTAATGCAGAAACTGTTTTGTGTGTAAGATTTCAGAGCGGAATAATGAGTAACTAGTTTTGGAATCGGTTTATAGTTTATGTGTAAACGATCAACATAAGCTTCGCAGATAGGCCCACATAACTTCATCAAAAAATTTGCGTTTGTAATACCGCTAGATCTGTTGGCTAATATAAAGTCTCACTTTTCGACTCTCTTATGTCACTCTTCTCTTATTTTGTAGGCTCCTCCACTAATACTCCAAATTTCAGCTTCCTACTTCCTAGGAATACTATAAGTAGGTAAATAATCGTTTATCTTTCAGTTATTGAAACTTTGGATTTGAATAACATTTGAAACTAGAAAACATAGAAACTTGGAAATATTCGTCAATTTGTTAAGTTCTGTACGTGACTAAAGTTTTAGCTATCTAGTCGTGTCGTAGCCGAACTTTGTCTTTATAGTACGCCTCAATTTTCTTCTGTCTTTCGCGGTTCATTATCAGAATGTCTATGAGATATAGTCCTTACACAATATCAGGATAATTATAATTAAATTAAACATTATCAGATTAGTTGATACCTGCCACTGCCCTGCCACTAAATAATTTATTAAAATAAATTATATATAGTTGGAATGTGCTCAAGGCCTTCAATTTGATACCCATATGAAATATCATTGCCGATATAGTAAGATCGAGAAAATCTGTTCAAGCATTTAAAAGTTATGGTGGAATAGAGAAACTCACATACATACAAACATATATGAATCCTAAATACTTTACACTCCATTTTGTAACAATATAATATATCTAGTCATTTCACACCGCCACCAAATGAGAAAGAATATATATGTATATATCTATACTTATAATAAAGCAACACCAACGAAAAAGTCTGTACAAAGAAGATAATTAAAAAAGAAATGGTCTAGGGTACATAAAATAAGCTACTGAACAAGAATATAACATTTTAAAAAATCGTGTCTGGGTGTTTGTCTGTTTGTCTGTATGTTTGTTCGCGCATCACGTAAAAACTACTGGACCGATTGGATTCGAAGGAATTTTGATCAAATGCCGGTATATTGGTATTTTAGGTCCTGGAATAGCACAAAGAGTACTTTTAACCTACTGAAATGACCACGCGTGCGAAGCCGCAGCCATCAGCTAGTATATATATATATAATGTGCATGTCACACAAATAAAAGCTGTTTACACCAAGCTTAATCTCTGTTTAACACTGCAATATGACCTGTAAAACCGCCTTTGCCTGGTGGTGTGAATCTTTAACAACCCCATTGTCGACGCACCCGCTTTGATCCACACCCAAAAGGTATACCTTGAAATTCCACGCGTGAAAATAACTACGTCGGTTATGGTCTTGAGTTTGTTTTTACACGACTGCCTAAAAACAGGAGTGTATTGTTTTTTTAGCATTCCTGTACGAGACGAGGCTGTTTGAGAAGTCGTTTTAAAAGATAAAAAAATATTTTTTTTTAAACAATTTATATTTATTTCTCAACATAGTCTCCTTTGAGGGCCAAACACATGTTCCAGCGAGTTTCCAATTTCTATATCCCCTCCAAAAAATACGTTTTGTAAAGGTCTTCAAAATAGCCATTTACACCTGCGATGCAGTCCTTATTTGTCAAAAAAAAATGCCCTCCAAGCCATCTTTTCAGATTTGGGAATAGGTAATAATCGCACGGAGCTACGAGTAGGTCTGGCGAATACGGAGCATGCGAAACCAGCTCGAAGCCCAACTCGTGGATTTTGGCCATTGCAATAGCTGACGTGTGCACTGGGGCATTGTCTTGATTGTCAACAAACGTGGCACCCATCGTGCAGACAGCTTTGTCATACCCAAATCTTCATGCAGGATTGTATGTACTCGCTCAGTAGAGATGCCTGTTTTCTCAGCTATTTCACGCACCTTCACTCAGCGGTCGTCGAGTACAATATTATGGACTTCTTCAACAACATCCTCAGTAGTGACTTCGATTGGGCGACCAGAGCGTGGAGCATCAGATGTGCTTGACCGACCACGTTTAAAATCATTTATCCAGTTATAAACAGTCTGCAACGTTGGTGCGTTAGTGCCATAAACAGAATCAAGTTCAGTTTTTATTGTGCAGCACTGCAACCCTTCATAAAAAAATGTTTTATAACGGCACGACATTCAGATTTTTCCATAGTTGTTGAAAATTTACGAGTGATAACAGTTAAACAATGGTTAAACTGACAAAAACTTGTTTTTTTTCTTGCTGAATTTTAGACAGTCTTCATTTGAAAGATTGTGCCTGCCAGTGTTAATGCCATTTACCAGAAAAAAGGTTTTATAAATAGTTTTTAAAAGGACTTATCAAACAGCCCTCGTATGTATGTGATACCTCGTATGCGTGTGTTATTCCACCATAACTTTTATATGCCTGAACAAATTTAGACGTATGGGGTATCGTGAGAATTCTTACATCCCCCCGAGTAACATAGGCTATTTTTTTTTTAAATCATTCATTTTGGCGGCAATATCTATCCATTTAAAATTAAAAAAAAAAAACGAATTTTACAGTATGGGTATCAAATTGAAGGCCTTGATAAGCACATTCCAACAGTATATAATATGTTGGCAAAAGCTGTTTTTTGGCAGAGCAGGCGTGTTTTTTTAGCATGCTAGTTATTTGGTTCAGTGACGAAACAAGCAGGTCGCTCATCTGATGGTACGCGTAAAACGCGTCACAGACGGCTAAGATACGATAATATTTTATCTTAAGATAAAATATCTTAAGATAAAATATCGCTCGCTATACAATTTATATGAACCATCACAAACGGCGAAGATAATATATATTTGCATCTTACAGTATCTTAAGATATCGAGCGATATGGAATTTATTAAAAGATGTCATCTTAAGATACGAAATATATCGTAACAGATACAAAATATATATTAATATACTAACTTAAGATACAATATATATTGTAAATGCTCTACAGGTTGCTCTGTTTTGTTTTCGTGACGTTTTTTTTAACCCCTAAACAAAGAGACTGGTGTTATAAGTTTAGGATGTGTATGTATGTGTGTGTGTGTGTGTGCGTGCGTGCGTGCGTGCGTGCGTGCGTGTGTGTGTGTGTGTGTGTGTGTGTGTGTGTGTGTGTGTGTGTGTGCGTGTGTGTGCGTGTTTGTATGGCATCGTAACACCCAAACGAATGGACCGATTTTGATGCGGTAATTTCTGTTCGAAAGCTGATATTATCGAGATGTTTCTTAGACATATGGGGAGAGGGAGGGGGGAGGTGAGAAAGAAAATGGGGGTGAAAATTGTAGCTTCCCAACAAATGGACCGATTTAGCTGTAGTTTTTTTATGTTTGAAAGCTGGGGTAAACAAGATGATTCATAGCTATAATGGGGGGTGGGAAGTCGGGGGTTATATACATTTTTAATTAGTGCTTGTTATTGGTTTAATTGGCTGTGCCCATGGCTTTTCTCTAGGTTAAAAGTTACCTATGTCTTGTACTATTATTTATTCTGTGCCTATGTGTTATTCCAGAAACATAAGTACAGACAGATTAACAGAAAGAAAAACACGATTTAAACAAAAGTATATTATTGTACTTACAGTAGTTTATTTAATGTACCCTGTTTTTTTAATTATCTTCATTGTTTTTTTGTTTTTTTTTCATCAATTTGCATATCAAATTTGAAATCAGAATCGTCGTCTGATGAGCTATCTAATAAATGTAATAGTGAAACTGTATTACTCATATTTTATCACCCTATATATAGAAAGCGGTGAAGAAATACGTGTGGCACCTAGGACGGCCAGCGAGCGAATGAATAATTTCAATATATTATCGTATCTTAACCGTGTGTGATACCAGATGCTATAATATTTTATATGCAGATATCGTAACATCAAATATTATCGTATCTTAGTCGTCTGTGACGCCCTTAACGCCTGCCTGCGATTGCAAAATCTTGTCCATCATTGCACTGCGCTCGTCACTTAGTGATTTCGTTGGAATTATTACCCTTCAAACCGAAACCTAGAAATGTTTACACGTTTCGGTTGAATATTTGACAAAAGTGTGGTAGGTACTTCCCCAGGTGGACTCACAAAAAACGAAACATAGAACGGTAAAAATAACTTAATTTTTAAAGATATGCAATAAAGTGTAACGTTATTTCATTCAATTCAATTCAACAAAGGAAAGAATACCTTTGACGATATTTTTTTTGACACTGCGAAACTGAGTAACTAAGCTAATTCCAATAACATTTTTTTGGAATGGCTGGAGTTTACCAAAATTAGATAAAAACCTTGGTTAAAAACCACAACTACCATTAAATAGTCATACAATTTTGAAATCACGTGAATATTTAGTTGGAGCAATGTTTTCTATATTTATAATAAAGCAGATACTACTAAAATATTGTAAAAGAAAGTTAATTTAAAAAAAACTGGCTGGGGTACTTTAAATAAGCTACTGAACAAGCACATAATGTTTTTATTAAAAATCGTGTCTGTCTATATGTTTGTTTGTTCGCGTATCATGTAAAACCTACTAAACTGATTGTGATGCGGATTTCACTGTTGGATAGCTTAGGTTTAGAATTAAAAACTGGTTGGTGTACTTGGTATAGATAGATAACTTTGAACACCACACAAATAAAAATCTTGCAACTAAAAAACAAAATTAAGGATAAATTGACACAATGGGCGGTCTTATCGGTCTTGGTATCTCAATTCAGAATGATGAGCAGAAGCCGAGCAGTCGATAAAAAATATATGTACATCTGTGTATTATCATATGTATATTTATTGTATCAATAAATAGGAACTATATATTCAAGTTTCCACTGTTAGATATCTTCCAATGCACTTCTAAGATACTGAGAAATTGTTAAAACTATCAAAACTAATGTACTCTCGGATTTTAGTACACTGAAATGAAACTAGATGGCGTTGGTATGCAAGATAGATCGCGGTGACAAGATATTCGTTGCAAGATATTCACTGGACGTCAAGTGGGCACTACGAGGGTTGTATACTACGAGCGGAGGCATCTGTACTTTCCGTTTCAAAGAACAATGGCGAACTCGCATACATGATTTTATGTCACTAAAATTCACGGCGTCTTTAGGCCATAAATATTGCTAGTAATTCAGCATCATTTTCTGAGATGGTTAGTCTAAGATTTTTTTATTGGGAAGGCCAGGAATAATTGTTATCAGGCTTCAAAGTTTTGTGGATTATGTTACTGTTAACACAAATATTTCGCAACAAATCCATAACCTAACATCAATTCCTTACTTACTTCCTCCATAAACTATAATGCATTGTATTCTCTTTATTCTCTTCGCTAATATATTTTGTTTATAGGTTTTATACGTTTTATATTGACGTACCATTTTGTATTAAGTATTATTCTGTTTAACGCAAGGAGGCTGAATTATGCTTTCTGATAAAAGGTTTAACGCCAGTAAGTGTAATTCAATCTCCTCTGCCTCAATAAACCAAGTGGAAAGTAAGCGTAATTCAACCTCCTTAGGTTTAAAAAAACCGGGCAGGAAGTATACTGTTTTGACGATTTTGACGTCCGAACCATCATTGTATTATCTTTTTTTTCACCCATTGGGCAGGCAACAAGGCCAGCAAAACCCGTAGACAGAGAAACTAATAGACAACTAGTTAGCTTCCATCGCAGTCATACAAGAAAGATAACAACATAATGCATAGGTCTTGTGAAGAAATGAGACAGAATGATATGATCTTTTGTTTCAGGTCACGTGCCGGTTTTTTCAAGGTCAACAAACCTCTGTGCTATAGTTTTGTATGGATTGTGAGAAAAATAATTCAGCTTGGTGTGTTGCCTGCATTTGAAATTAAAGTTCTCTAGACCTTTTTAGTATTCTGTGCCCAAACTACACATTTTTTTATTATTAGAGTGATTTAATTGCATTGGTTCTCATTTACAAATACAAATATTTTATTTCGGTAAACTTAATCTAAGATACATTTCATGGTTTGAGACCCTCTTTTAAGTATGGAGATACCTGTGTTAGAGAGTCTCGCTCTTCCAAAGTAAAAAATTACAACATTAAGTACAAAAAAAAATTGGGTTTAATTTATTTAAAAGATAAGAGAAAGATACTATAAGTTACAGTTAGGGATTTACAAATATGTTTACAACATTGTTTGTGTGTAAAGTGTATGTGTGTAGTGTATGGGTGCTCCTTACAGTGGCGTAGCTAGGTAACCAAAGGCCCTGGTGCAAAATAACTATCGGGGCCCTATTTAATCTGATGAATATATACAAATATTTTAAAGGTGTAAAGCTACATTATCATCAGCTCTTTATCTTGCACTACAGGGTACAGCAAAGCAAAGCTACTTATTACATACAGACAGACCTCTTCCAGAACAGCGGTTCTTTAGAGGATTGTTTTTTTACAGGATACGAGTACATTTTATATATATATATATATATATATATATAATGTACTCGTAGTATATATAAAAAAAAAATTATCGTTTATATTTTCGGATAATGTAGAGGTTGATGGTTCCTCCGCTGTTATGTCTGCTACGCAAACATCATCGTCGTTGCGATGATCGGCAGCATCGTCACCGATGGAAGTATCTTTAACTGCAATAGTTGTCGAATCTTCTTCAGTAGGCTTCTCAACTAGCACTGCATTGATCACATTATTTGAGTCACTATCAACAGGAATATTTGGTCCAGAAGTACTTGCAGAAGACTGACTAAAAAATTTGTCAGTTTTAGGCAATTTTTGTTTACTATATTTTCTTTCCTGGCGTTGTTTGCGCTTAAACGCACCGCTGGGTTTCTCTTTTTTATCCACAATCTAATTTAATTAATCTAACTGTCTTCTAATTTATGCAATATTAATCGTGTGTGCTCGTTTACTCGCGGGCGTTAAAATGAAGAAGAAACAGAAAACGTAATGCTTGGTGCACTACAAAACGTTGATGTGGAATCCCCGGCAAACATTTAAATCGATTATCGTTAGAGATGATCGAAAGGTGGCGGTAGTACACCTATACTTTAATGTACAATTGCGCTCATTAATTCGAGTCGGTTATGAGATTTAAAGAAAAGTGGCCATCTGTAAAATTGGGCCATTTCTAAACTCGGAATTTTGTATATCGTGAATAATGCCAAACAAAAATGTATTAAAATATAAATCATAACTAAAATGGAACAAATATAAAAAAGCCAAACATTAACTAAGTCATTTGTAAAAAGTATAATTGAAAAAAGAGCCAACTTAAAAAAAGAAATCCCTAAATGACGTCACTAGTAAAATATTTCAATTAAAAAAATGTGTCAATAGAAAAAAAAAAATATTTTTTTTTATGTTACGGACTAGGAAATCGTTTGACCACGATCTCACCTGATGAAAAGCGATAGCACGCTTAGTAGTGTAGCACGCTTGCCTAGTAGATACCTATTCACTCTTGATCACACCGGGGTTATAATTTACCGGAAACACTGACGAGGGCAGGGCATTCCACATGAATAAAAATTGACATTTCTCAATTTGTATAACAAAAAATTAAGCCATTAGCAAAAAAACCTAACTGAAAAAGAGGTAACTTAAAAAAATTGCCAAAAATAAAAGCTTCCATTTGAAATGTAATTCAAACATAAAATTAAACATTAATAAAATAATAACCGTCAAAATATTAGTAATTTTAATAGAAGAGTTAAAAAAATGGTTAAACACTGACGAGGGCAGGGCATTCCATATGAGTAAAAATGACATTTCTCAATTTTTATTGCAATAAATTAAGCCATTAGCAAAAAACCTAACCGTAAAAGAGGTAACTTAAAAAAATTGCCAAAAATAAAAGCTTCCATTTGAAATGTAATTCAAACATAAAATTAAACATTTAAAAAAAAAACACCGTCAAAATATTAGTAATTTTAATCGAAGAGTTAATAAAAATGGTTAAATAAAAATAATGACAAATGACCATTTTGACATCTGAAAAAAATGCCATCAATAAAACAAGCCATCTGTGTGACGCAAATCAATAAACTTTGAAAAACGTCAATTTGGCCAATTTAAAACTTTGATTTTGAAAACTAACGCGAGTGAAATTCATATTAAATATAAATAAAACGGCTAAAAACTCACGAAAAAGCCGTCAAGTTTTTAGCCATTTTATTTATATTTAATTTAAAACTTTTTACAACGCCATAATCACGTACGAGCATTTGTATGGAAAGTATGACGGGTTGGCTGCCCTTAATGACACTGCTGTCTGTCTGTCTGTCCGTCTTTCACGGGTCTCAAGCTCGTAGACGGAATAAGGTACAGACTTGAAATTTTGATATTTTGTGTAAAATATTGGTCCAAAACCGAATATTTAATTAAAAATACAATTAAATTATTTTAATTCTTTTTCTATTATTTTTCCATACATGAAAAAGGAGAAAACAAATTTAAAAAAATCTTAGCCTAGCTTGTGAAGTATCGTCGTCTAGAACCTCAGAGAAATTTCTCTGAGTCTAGAACTCATTGAATGTACAAATATACAATACAATACAATAACTCTTTATTGAACACATTACAATAAAAAAACAACATAACAGTAATGATACATAAAATCTAATGTTGTACAATAGGCGGCCTTATCGCTATTGAATATATAATAATATAATATATTTTGTATCTTTAAAAATAAACAATTTCGCGTCAAAGTTGTCAGTTTTAGACTATTTTTGTTACTAGGTCTATCTGAAAAACTAAATTTGTTAGGAATTTGGATTTTCAGTATATTATGCATTATATCCTGACATTTTCCTGTAAATTTAAATTTTAACCATTTTATCCGTTTTTGCAGGAATACCGGGTTACTATTGTAAATAGCAGTGGGATTTGTGACAATCCTTAATTATTTTTCACGTTATTTCATAGAGATATTTACCACAAAACACGTGATTGCATAATTAAGACCTTAAATACTTAATTCATCAGTTTTACGGGTTTTCGATTAATTCGTTTAAACCAGTGCATAAAAGATAAATAAATATCTATGAAACATAATGTCAAAAATTATTTAATATTATCGCGAATTCTACTATCATTTACAATAGTTACCTGGTCTAGCTCCAAAAACGAAAAAACTGTACTAAATTTAAATTTCCCGCCACAAGCGGAACTGCACAAACAACAGAAAGAATTCAGGGGAATTCCCTACAAGTTATGAATTTCTTTCAACTGAGTTGCCACAATTAAACTCGTGTTGCTATCTGTTATATTTATATTCTTAGGATGGGAGAAATTTTAGAATGTTTGAGGTTTTGCTGGTCAGGTTCCGAGGGCCCCCTGAGCTTGAGGGCCCCGGTGCACGGCACCGCCTAGCCCTCCGATAGCTACGCCACTGGCTCCTTAGCTTAGCTCATAAAGATATCACTGATGTCATAAAAAGCTTAAGTATTTCTGGAGCACCCAGGTGAAAATTGTTGCTCTAATGGTTAGGGCTTATATGCTACATACATGAAAACTGTGTGGTGAGCCATGTTAGAGGCCCTCAGGCGGCTTGACAATCTTTGACACCAGAGGCCCAGCATTACCTCATACGACAAACAAACAAACTATGTGAGAAGATGTTCCGTGGATTTTGGAGACAGTTTGATTAAAATTTAAAGATTTAGGGAAAAAAATGTAGTGTGTAAGAAACATTATAATATTAACAAAAAATGAGCGTTCCTTTTCCTTTTGTAGAACAAAAGTCTATATGAGATTAATATTGGTTAGAGTAGGTACTAAAAAAGTTCAATAATATTAAAATAATAATAAAGTAAGTATTAAAGTTATAGTAAATTAATATTTAAGTAACGTTATTCCCATACATTTGAGTACAAAATGATTGCAGAAATTCAAAGTGTGACAAACATAGAAAGTAGAAAGAAAAACTGATCACTATCAAGGAGACCGACCAGCTATCTTCCTGTCTGACTTATTGCAGTTAGACAAGAAGAGAGCTGGTCGGTCGGGAATTTATGATTTTCATTATGAGCGTATTTTTTCAATGTGTTCGAATATCAACATCCATGACTCGGAAACAAACATTTCTGCTCATCACACAAATGATTGCCCCTTGCAGGATTCGAACCCACAACCGTTTGGTTTCGTTCCTAGGGTTACTAGATACTAGACCAACCAGCCGTCAAATATACTACTTTATATATATATTATTATACTGTAAGCATGTTCAAGACAAAATATTTGTAGAAATTTTAAGAAAGCTTTCTGATGTTTCTTTTACCCATATCCACATTAGTCCCATAAATTCTGTATTTTTATTGAACAAGATCGTACAACACCTAGAATTATTCAAAATCTAAATTTTTCTTTCTGACCATACATTTTTCGCAAATCTGTAATATATCTTTTTGATGGTATCAATAGTCTATAATATACTTAAACTTGAATCTGGGATTGCTTAAACTCAGAGTAAAAGTTTTGAAATGGCAGCACACCCACCTATCGTTCTATTTCACAAGTGGACCAACAACCAAGTGTCTATTGGTTTCTCTGTCTACGGTAAAACCAATACTGCCTAAATTCTAGAATCTATGGGTAAAATATTATAGGAAGGAAATTAAGTTTCTATTTAATGTTTCTTTTATTTGATTTATTACCCTGGATTTTACTAGCTTACATGCTATGTTGAAAAATCGTAGAAAAATAATTATTTAAGTTCTGTAGAAATGATATTTCAAGACACTACAAGATTTCTCGCATAAAATTTCACCCTTGTTCTTTGTTCTGTGGTTGTTTTTTTTCTCTCTTGATTTGATTTTAGCTTGGCTTTGATTATGGTTCGGTCATAGAAGTACTAGGGATAGAAGGCAGGTAGGTACCCTCACAGTGAAGAATATCAACCATAGACTTAAAAAGATATGAAATCGCGCTGACTTGTCAGTGCAAGACTAGATAATCGTATTTACTAGAGAGGAGCTCCCAATTTTTCGTTAAAAATTACGGCTTGTGCGGTGAAAGGGTGTCATAACCAATCAGCAGAGCAGAGAAAAATCATTATATCGGTTATCATGCGTAAATACAACACTACAGCCTACATTTATTTATTAATAATTAATCAAATATTACAGAAAAAAACGTTGTTTTGACTGACGCCATAATGGTTTAGTGTTGCTAGGTTTTGAAACAAAAACTTTGCCGTTATTAGGGTATTGTTGATAAGTGTTAATAATCAATTGACTTTTGTTAATACATTAATGGTTTGATGTTGCTCGGTTACGAAAAACAAAGTTTTCATTTGTTGTTGATTTTTGTTGATTATCCACACCAATATATATATATATATATATATATATATATATATATATATATATATATATATATATTATTATACTGTAAGCATGTTCTAGACAAAATATTTGTAGAAATTTTAAGAAAGCTTTCTGATGTTTCTTTTACCCATATCCACATTAGTCCCATAAATTCTGTATTTTTATTGAACAAGATCGTACAACACCTAGAATTATTCAAAATCTAAATTTTTCTTTCTGACCATACATTTTTCGCAAATCTGTAATATATCTTTTTGATGGTATCAATAGTCTATAATATACTTAATCTTGAATCTGGGATTGCTTAAACTCAGAGTAAAAGTTTTGAAATGGCAGCACACCCACCTATCGTTCTATTTCACAAGTGGACCAACAACCAAGTGTCTATTGGTTTCTCTGTCTACGGTAAAACCAATACTGCCTAAATTCTAGAATCTATGGGTAAATAATATATATATATATATATATATAAGTGAAATCATTTGTTTGTTTGGGGAGTTTTAATGCGATAACGGCTGGACTGATTTTGATGAAATTTGGAGTAGAGATACTTTATACCATGGAATAAAACATAGGATACTTTTCATCATCATCATCATCATACTTCACTCTCAAACAGCTGAACGGACTTTGATGAAGTTTGGAATTGAGATAGCTTATATCCTGGAATAACGCATAGGATACTTTTCGTCATCATCATCATTATCATAATACTTCAATCTCAAAGGGTTGAACGGGTTGTGATGAAATTTGAAATGGACATAGGCTATACCCTGGAATAACACATAAGATACTTTTCATAACCATCATCATCATACTTCACTCTCAAACGGCTTACCGGTTTATTGTAAAATTTGGTATGGAGATAGCTTATACCAAAGAATAATACCTAAGATACTTTTCATCATCATCATCATCGTACTTCACTCTCAAACGGGACACCGTTTTTTTAAATTGTAATCCGGATCTATGTAATTAAATTCTGGAATAACACATAGGACACTTTTCATTATCATCATACTTCACTGTCACTTTAAGATTACTTATACCCTCAAATAATACATAAGATACTTTTCATCTTCATCATCATCATCATCATCATCATCATCCCTTACACTGGTGAAACCGCGGGGTGCAGCTAATGAAATTTATAAAATACATTTTGTTTTCATATGTACCCAAGTAGGTACTTTGGTATTTTTAACCAAAGATGGTTATTTTTGTTATTGCCATGGTTTTATAAGGTCATTATTTTTTCTTCGGTTTTAGTTAGGAACCCTCCGTGCGCGAGTCCGACACGTATTTGGCTGGTTTTTTAAATAGATAGTTAGTTTTATTCCACCAAGCGTCTCGTCATCCAATAATATCAAAGCTTATTCTATTCTCCGCGAATCGATAACTCGTCCATCAACTTTATCTTACCTATCTATCCATTTAGTTTTCTTACTAAGTTTTATTGTATTTAGTAACCGTGTAGTCTTAAATATACGGTATCATAAAAAATATTAATCAATAAAAAATATGCTAAAATAGGTGAATGTGATTCCTCTAGCAACATTATTTCTCTACTTGTGTGTGTGTCGCTAAGATTGAATACGCTGTTCTTACGCGTACATAAATCGAATTTGTGCCGTTCTTTTTGGACGAGTGCTTGTAGTTACCTACCTTCTATCCCTAGTACATCTATGGGTTCGGTTCGTAGTTCGTACGATTTTACTTGACGATTGAATGTTGTTGTGTTGAGGCAGTACTTGAATTATGCAATTAAGGAATAGGAATTCGCTATTACTTATGATAAAGCAGTAAGTAACATCAAGTGCTTTATAAAATACCATGGTACAAAAATCGAACTTTAAAGTAAAAGTATTTTATTGTAAATCGGTAATAGTAGCACTTTTACAAGTCAAAATTAACATCTCATGAACAAGGAGATATTCATAAAATATTATAAAAAAATCAGATCAATAAAATTTTGGTAAACTAAATAGGTATGCTTTGAGTTTGAAAAGGAAATTTCCCTTTCATGTGCCAACAGAGTTGAATATTTCTCTGGAAAAAACCGTTTTGACTCTAGCGGTGGTTTGGAAATACGCACGTTAGAGAAGAGAGCACCAAGAAACTCTACGGGGATGTATTTTTTTCCATATATATTTATTCTTTATATGTTTTCAAATGTTTATAAATTATAATAAAACATTAGTAAATTACAAATATGAAAGATAAAGTGACAATGAGATGTCCCACAATCATCAAACAATCAAATTGGAAAAATAAAGTAAAAATTCTAACTAGGTATTTTGTATAAAAAAACGTGACATGTCATGATCTCATGGCATGTTGTAGTCATGAGACATCTCACAAAGTAATTTGTACATTTTATGCACTTAACTTAAACATCGCAGTGATTCATTATTATTATAATGGAGCTTGCAGACATCAGGCCATGCATTTCTGATATAAATATAATAATTTACATTGTAATACGCTATCTTTATGAAATTTACTTTAACAAAAGTTTTAAACCTATGCATTGATAATTGTTCAATGCCGTCAGGTAACTTATTATAAAAGCGTATAACGTTCCTCATATATGAACCACTAACTTTCATTAACTGAAATCCAGACACTTTCAGTTTATTTTGATTTCTAGTATTAAAATTATGGACATCCCTATTTTTAACAAGGGTGATATTCTTCCGAACATACATTATATTGTCATATTTATATTGACAGCCACTGTAAGAACATTGATTTCTTTAAAACGTTCCCTCAGAGAATCGCGGGATTTTATACTGTATATGGAACGAATTGCTCTCTTCTGCAGTACAAATTTTGATTGAATTTCCGCGGCCTTATTTCACAGCAAAATGCCATATGACATAATACTTTGAAAGTAACTAAAATAAACTAATCTTGCAGTGGCTATATCGATAAACTGTCTAATTTTACGTACTGCGTAGGCTGCAGAGCTCAATCTACATGCTATCAACGTTAGGTGTGGATCTCACTGTAATTTTAAATCTACAGTAATATACCTAGCGGCACGTAAGTCTAGCGGTGAACGAACCGTGGCGGGGATCTTGGAACAGTCAAAGTTTATATAATGTGTTAAAATGTTGAATACTTTTTATCCCGAAAACTGACTGTGGCAAGATCCCCGCCATGTTTCATTCATCGCTAGACTTACGTGCCGCTAGCTATACCAAAAAATGTGGTTGACTTCACAAGGTCTACGGGCTCACTATTTATTAAAATACTTGAACTCGTAAGAACCCTCTGACATTCATCATCATCATCATCAGCGTATATCTGTCCACTACTACACGTAGGCCTGTCCTAATGCACGCCACTGAGCTCAGTCTTCAGCTCTCCTCATCCATTTTCTTCCGGCTGCTTTTCGCAGGGTGTCCTACACTGCGTTTGCCTAAACGTGGTCTCCACTTGAGAACTCGTCTACCTCAACGGTTATCGGTTCTTCGGGAAATGTGACCAGCCCACTGCCACTTTAGCTTGCTTGAAATCCTTTGAAATATGTCGGTCACCTTGGTTCTCCGTCGGATATCTTCATTACGAATCTTGTCCTTCAGAGAAACTCAGAGCATAGCTCTCTCCATAGCTCGCTAAGTGACCTTAAAGAATATGGCGAACTCCCATACATATTATTAAGTCAGTAAAATTCACGGCGTCTTTAGATCAAAAATATCGCTAGAAATTCAGCATCATTTCCTGAGATTATTGGTCTAAGATATTTTTATTGGGGATGCCAGGAATAATTGATATTAGGCTTCAAAGTTTTGTAGGTTATGTTATTGTTAACGACTTTTAAAACAAGTTTTAGAGATTTTAATTATTTTATCAGCTTAATTAGGTAGGCAATTATGTACTTACCTATGCGTGATAAATAAAATGTTTAAAGATATTGTACCTATTCATTTACCTACCTAGTTTAACAGACTAGGCTTTTGAATAATAATTATGTTTAATCTGTTACTGCGTAGCAAGATTACAAAAAAATATGTTCAGATATGTTGCTGTTACTTACTTCCTCCTTAAACTATAATATTCTCTTTGCTATAATGTTTTGTTACCTACAGTTTTATATTGACGTACCATTTTGTCTATAGTATTATTCTGTTTAACGCAAAGAGGTTGAATTACGCATACTGATAAAAGATTTAACTCCAGTAAGCGTAATTCAACCTCCTTTGCCTTAATAAACCATGTGGGAAGTAAGCGTAATTCAGCCTCCTTTGGTTTAAAAAACCGGGTGGGATGTATACTGTTTTGACGAATTTGTAGTCCGAGGCGGAAACGTCATTGAATTATCTTTTTTTTCACCCGTTGGGCAGGCAACAAGGCTGGTTAAAGATTGTAGGAAGGAAATGAAGTTTCAATCAAATGTTTCTTTTAATTGATTTGTTAACCTGGCTTTTACTATCTTACATGCTATGTTGACAAAACGTAGAAAAATAATTACTTAAGTTCTGTAGAAATGATATTTCAAGACACTGCAAGATTTATCACATCAAATTTCGCCTTGTTCTTTGTGGACTAATTTGACCGTGAGTGTCGGCTCCGTAGTCATGACAGTTAGGACGCACTGATTGAAGACTTTTGTCTTTAGGCACTATGGTATGGACGACGAGAAGACTTGACGAAGCTTACCGAATGCTGCCCAACCCAGCTAAAGTCTTCTGTTGGCTTCCTTCTCACAGTTATGCTTACCTAATTGTAATATTTGCCCAAGGTAAACATATTGTTGGACAACTTCAAGAAACCGAAAGCAGTCAACGGTGTACCCCATTAACTGCTTTCGGTTTCGGTTCAATAAGATCGTTAAACATGATCTTGGTCATAGATAACTATGTTCATTCCGAGACCGATGCGTCGAGAAGCATCATCTATATTGGTCAGCATATATATTTTCATATATATTTTGCATATTATTGTCTTGCAGCGACTCCGCCATTAGGACAATATTATCGGCAAATCGTAAGTATGAGATGTTCACGCCATTGATAATAATGCCCATTCATTTCCAATCCGGCGTCTCACACATATCTTTCAAGGCATTAGTGAACAATTTCGGATATATAACCTCTCCCTGTCTCACTACACTGCGTAGTTGGATATGTTTAGACTGCTGGTTTTTACTTGTACACTCATAGTCGCAGCGTCTTACAGAAACCTCAGCACTTCGATGTCAGTCCATTTGACACCACTGAAGAGCCTCCAGAATCGCCCAGGTTCACCGGGAAGCCAAAAGCCTTCTTATAGTCCACAAAAGCAAGACACAAGGGCTGGTTATACTCATCAGACTTCTATAAAACTTACCTCACTGTATATATGTGGTCTATGGTGTTAAATCCTCCGTGAAACTCGGCATGTTCAGGAGGCTGGAATTCGTCAAGTCTTCTTGCGAGACGATTTGAGATGACCCTCGAAAACAACTCATAGATGTGGCTCAAGATTGAAATAGGTCGGTAGTTCTTTAAAAGGGTTTTATCCCGTTTTTTAAAGAAGAGTACTAGCAAACGCCTGCTCCACGACTCTGAAGTTCTCCTACCGTTAAGAACTGTGCTAAATAATCCCTGAAGCTCCCGCAGTACGGGTTTTCCCCCTGCTTTCAAGAGCTCTGAAGTTATTTCGTACTCTCCAGCGGTCTTTGCATTCTTAAGTTGTTTGTGCGCCATCTCAATCTCGTCTAGGCTGACGTCATGCAGCTCGTGTAGTGGCGGATCAGTATTGCGCGGGAATCCTGTGTGCTGGGTTCGGGTCTAGAAGCATGCGAGTCGTAAAATCGGCCATAGAAGTCTTTGAACTCAGAAAGGATCTCCGGCTTAGAGAAGACGGTTGTGCCATTATTGGGCTTGAGCTACATGATAACATTGTAGTGAGCCCTTGTGGTGTTATGTATAGGGTCGAAGAAATCTTCTACATATCTCCTACCTCATCATCCGAATATGCAGAAGTCGGTGCGTAAACCTGTACGATCTTAAGGCTATATCTTTCAGTCAGCTAAAAAAACAGGTTCGCTACCCTTGTCGACACTGGATAATTCAATGGACTGGATAATTTAATGATGACTTTATTGACGAGGAAGTCCACACCACCCTAAGACAGCTGATCGCCCTCTCGAAAGTAGAATAAATGGCCCGACTCCAGGGCCAGGGTTAGTTATTTTTGTTTCAGGTGGCCTACGGTAGCCTACGGATTCTTCGCACCCATTACCCTGCCATTTCCTTGACCACTACCGTGGTCAGGACTAGCAGGGTACTGGGAGCCATTTTTAGTTGTGTCTATCATATTAGGAGGTTTTGCCCATAATCGCCACGCTGGGTATGCGGGTTGGCGATAGCAGGGAGCAGATTCTTGCACCGGTGACGCTGCTGCCCGTCACTGACTTGTGTCATTTGGCTACGCTTGTTTTAAAATGGTTATACCGCCATCTGTCGGACGCCAGAGCTTCGTTCGTTATCCAGCAGGATGACCATGTGCAGGTGAGGTTGACTTGGAGCAGTCAGATATTATTTCACTTCGTACACACCCCTCTGACATTGAGTGGCGAGAATTTGAAACGTTAAGTTTTCTTAGGATTTAACACTAAATTATTAGTTTTAAACCAATTAAGAACTAGCGTAATTGCCTTGTTAACATTGTTAAAATTGTTCAAGGGTTTGTCAATCTTAAAAATTAGGGAAGTATCATCTGCAAACAAAACAATATTATTTAAGTTCTCTATGAAAAAGGGAAGATCGTTAATGTAAACCAAGAACAAGAATGCCCCCAATATTAAACCCTGTGTGACACCCATAGTAATGGTGACCCAGGTGACCACACACCATTTACATCCACTTTTTGGATTCTATAGCTAATATACGAGGATAAAAGATCGAAGCTTTCACATGAACTCCGTAATGCTTCAATTTAAAAATTAAGGTTTTGTGGCATACGCAATCAAATGCTTTGGATAAATCACAGAAAACTCCAATTGCGTCCTGTGAATTCTCCCAAACATCGAATATATGCTTTAAGTGCCCTTTGCCTGCGTCTGTAGTTGAACGGCCCTTAGTGAAGCCATATTGTTCGTTATGAAACAGACCGTTGAGATTGAAGTGTGTCAATAACTGGTTTAATATTACTTTCTCAAAAGTTTGACTTGCAGCGGGATGCATAGAAATGGATATGTTGTTAGTCGGATCATTTTTAATGCCAGACTTGAATAAGGGAATAAGTTTACTATTTTACATTGTCGGGAAAAACTCAATTTTTAATAATAATTACTATATATATGGAGCAATTATACCAATAATAGAACATAAAATTTTAGTAGATATTCCCCAGAGTTCCTCTGTATTTTTTATGCTAAGTAATTTAAATATCTTAGCAAACGAATTAACATTAATGAGTTTGTATAAAAATAAAAGGCTTATTCCATACATCACACTTCTCAACGTAGGTGTAGAGCGTACAAGAAGCCTCAACGTACAAGAGTTTGATTTTAACGAATGTGTAGTTACAATTGGTATTTTTATAAAGAAATCTTCAAATGCATTGGCAACTTCACGATCTTTGGAAATTAATTTATTGCCGATGTTTAGAATAAAATTTCGGTGTGGTGGTTTAATTTTGCCGGTTTCGGTATTTATTATTTTCCATGTTGTTTTGATTTTATCTTCAGCTTGTTTAATTTTCCTACTCAAATGAAGAAATTTCGCGGTATTACACTCGGATTTCAATGTCTTAAATATTTTTTTATGTAGGTTTAGCTGCGCCCCGTGGCTTTGCCCGCGTTGACTTCCTATGTCCTTTCGTTATCATTTTTGTTGTGTTATTTGTTTATGTGAAAATAGCCTATGTCCTTCCTCACAATGCACGTTATTTTCTTGCCAAATTATATCATGAATGGTTTAATGTATTAGTCGCGAAAAGGGAAGAAATAAACAGAAAAATAAGAGAGAGTGGGACCTACTTAGTTTTCTAGCTTCGAGTTAGCCTCCGTGGCTTTCATTTTTGTGTTTTTTTATACATTTCTTATGGTTTTCATAAAAAAAACTATGTAGGTATATTGTATACAAAACACAAATCCCAAATACTGTTGATGCACGTGTAGCAGTGGTAAAGACTTGTATTTACATTAAAAACACTCATACATACCTACTTCTATGTACAATTGTACATACGAGTACATACTCACCTGCTCCAATTGTATTTCTCTTAAAGGTGCTTACATACTAATTTTGCTAGCGAAGTCTCTACGTGTTGCCGTAGTAAAGTACACATATCTTCTCATAAAAACATTCTCCATAAGTCTTTGATCGTTCCGCAAGTCTTTGAAACTACGATTTACCGCTTCTACAGCCCGCTTGTGTGACATAGTCGCTGCATCCCATACCAAGAGCTTGCATTTCTTTAGCATGGCCGCTCGCTCACTATTTTTGCTTATATTATAATAATATTGGTGTATCTGTGCGTACCATATCTAATGGTAGCTTAAAAACGGAAGGTGCTGTTCTACCGCCAGTAAGGAGAGTTGCAGCAATTCCTGATGAAGCCACTGCGAAAGCTACTTCACCTTTGCTCCGTACATCAGCAAGAAGTAAATTTTTATATTAATTTCAACTCGATACTTGGTATTAATTTCAACTCGATACCTTCACGTGTACTTGACAAAAGGGGTCTGGACTGACAGACAGACGGACGGACGAACAGACGGACATCAAAGTGATCCTATAAGGATTCCTTTTTTTCCTTTTGAAGTACGGAACCCTAAAAACGATTTGACGTCTGAAAGAACTTTGAATAAATGTAGCATAATGTACTTCATAGGTGCTTTTGGTCCTGGAATAACACAGGTTACTTTTTACCCAGATAAATTACTACGCGGGCAAAGACACGGGCACAGCTAGTTATTACTATAAGTACTTACATATAAATACCTACGTGTACAACTCTTTTTGCTCCTCCTCTAAAAAGCTCCAGTTTCAGAACATGAAATCCCCAGAAAGCCGTTTTGTCTTTAACAATTTATACGTTGGGAAAGTACTGACTAATAGAGGCTAATAAAGGTTTTATAAATGTACCGTTTAGTTTTTAAACAATGTAATAAATTAACCTAATGTCCCACATAAGATAACTAAGAGCATAAATAGCTTAAGTTCAGTAGTTACTGACATTAATTTGCACTTAGACAAAGCTATAAAAGCTATATAAAGCGATGTTTACAATGTTTCGATGGATTAAAATGACAAAAACAAAGCAATAGACGCAGACGTGGGCGGTGCTAAGTCTGATAATCTTTAGATTTATTTATTTACCAAGTGTTTGTAGATATTAGGTACTGAGCCAATTATATTGGTTACGCACCGACTGTCTCTATACTAATATCATAATATATTGTACTATTATTTCTTCTGTGATAATAGCTAGAGGCAAATACCCACTATAGCATCAAGTTTATTTGTTTATTAACTACAAGAAGGTTTGAGATACAAACTTTAAGAACAGTCATAGGTGTTTATTTAACTATTGTTAGACCAGTCTGTGAGCTACTCAAAAGTCACAAACCAAGCTCTAAAGACATATAAAAACTTAAAATAGCTGCAGGAGCCTATATTTATCTCTATTTTCGATTAGCTCCAAAGTGCAGTTTGATTTCAATTAGCCAGAATCAACATTGGTCGGAGTGGCAGTCTCATTCATTTTGTTCCTGTCCGCGCTGGACTCTGTTCAGATGATATGTACATCATATCATCTGACTAAAAATAAGTACATCATAAAAAAATAAAAAAATTGCATTGTCACCGATTTGTGAGCTACCCTGAAAGTTTCAGCAGGATAGCTAATCGGGAAGTGCTCGAAATTTGAATAGGCTACTTGACTGTAGTGAAAATATATCCCGGATTGCTGACATCCTAAAAGTATGTCTAATAAAATATCAGTTTATTATTACTTTGAGTAAATAAATTTATTAATATAAAAAAAGTTACTTTGAAAATCTTTAATTTTGATTACATGGTCACGTGATCGCAAACGCTCTATGATTGACAGTAGGCCTTGTGACGTAATTTTTGCGTCACTTCCAGAAAACAGAATCTATTTTACTAGACTAACCCTTAGCAACCCTTTCTTGTTTTCTGGCATGTAACGTCATGACCGCCGCCATGACAGAAATAGTGTTTTGGCGGAAGTAATTTTTAAGCAATCTTTTTGTTTTATTTTTACTGAAAATATGGTAGATTACGATAAAATAAAAATAGAATGTGTGTGTTAGGTATTTGTAATAATAATCAATTGATTTTCTAGAATAAGTCAAATAACCTATTGCAAGATTCCAGGACAGACAGAAATACATAGATAGACATATAGATAGATATATAGGTAAACAGTACTATTGTTGGCACTCGGACAGTGATTGACACTTGGAGTTTAAAATGCAAATATTAAGAATTTCAAGCCGTCAAAATGGTAACAAAATTATTAAAGGGATGGTATATTTCATGCGCGACAGTACTGGCAAGCCGATGTTTTAAATTCCCTAAGAAGCAACACAAAAAAAACTGTGGCGTCATCGCGCAACAAGTTTTCGTTGTTTTGTTATGAAAAATCGCTAAGGCTCGGTAATTTTCTTGCCTTGTCACTTGTGTTTGTGTAATGATACATGTTCAAGCGTTGTTGTTTACTGTTAAAATATGTTTGTCTTGTATGATTTCTCGCAAAAATAGTCATTAAATTTCACTGGAAATGATTTTAAAGGTGGCCAAGAATTGTAACTTACGTTCGTATGGACGACTAATTCATTGGCACAGAGGCCAATCATTGAAATACATTTTCATAAATAACTGCGTTATTTTTTAACTTAAATTGAGTCAGAATAAAAATTCTTTGAAATAATTTTACTATTTTGCTTATACTTATTATACTCACGTTCATTCTAAATGACGGCGTTGTCAATCATGTGATTTGACGTAATAGTGATGATAAATTCAATGGCACACTACAAATACAGTGAATGGCACTGCCTATTATTATACATTTACTATTAATATTGCCTCTGGGTGTTTTTTTGTCTTTATTAAATATGTTCACCTTTTATTTGACATAAATATTTCAAATTGGCTATGAAATTATTTTTGGACATTATAAGAAAGCTATGGCAACATTTAGCAGTCGATAATTATTATCTTTTATTTTCTACAGGCTTTCAAAGTTAGACATTTGTTTAAAGTGCCAATCATTGAACTGTTTACATACAAGTGAAGTTAAATAAAAGCTTTTATAAAACGAGCGAACCTTACAGTAGTCGCATATGATATGTAATATCTGACATCTGAGGGATAACGAGCGAACCTTACAGTAGTCGCATATGATATGTAATATCTGACATCTGAGGGATAACGAGCGAACCTTACAGTAGTCGCATATGATATGTAATATCTGACATCTGAGGGATAACGAGCGAACCTTACAGTAGTCGCATATGATATGTAATATCTGACATCTGAGGGATAACGAGCGAACCTTACAGTAGTCGCATATGATATGTAATATCTGACATCTGAGGGATAACGCGTGATGGATGATGATAATGAAAAGTATCCTATGTATTATTCCAGGATATAAGCTATCTATATTCCTAATTTCAACACACAGACAAATACTTTCATCATCATCATCATGATAACTTTGTACACTGTTCGATTGCAAGGTAACGTGTTACACTGTTACACATTATTTAACACTTTTCACGAAATCACCCCCATATATTTCTGGAAAGCGAGTGGAAAGATATTATATATCAAAAAATAATTATTACCTGCCTACTATTTTCTTTCAATTGCGTGGGCCTGAGAACTTCTGAATTGAGTAAAGCGAGAGGTAATAATAAACCCTTATTGGACCCTCGGTGTTCATTATCAACGGAGTTAATCAAAACAATTACCTGGTGCCGGCAGTAACGAACTAATTAACTTCAATAACAATATTTTCTACTAGTTGCGCCCCGCCGCTTTGCCTACGTGGACATTTTTCTCGGATAAAAGTGTGTTGTTCCCGGACCTATATATCTATTTAAAGTTTCATCAAACCCCATTTACCCATTAGAGCTCAGCGGTAATAAACACACTTACATACACACAGCAGACTTTAGAATTTATCATAATATTACTAACTGCGCCCGCAGCTTTGCCCGCACGGACTGTGAGTAGTAGGATATTTGAAGTATTTGCTATTTTGTTTTATATAACAAGACATGACGGAAATTTAGACTAGTGGCTCTGTGAGCTGTAGACCACGCGCGTACAATATTTTTTGCAAACAATCTAGCAGTGCTAGATCTAGTTCCCTTATTGTAAAACTAACATTAATAACTAAGGTGCTCCATCAATCCCTACTTAGTAGTCTGATTCCACTCGTAAAAAAACTAAAAGTGAGAAATTTACTGCATTTTGAGGAGCTATTCTGCTCATCATGCCGAAGGTCAGATCTTCACCAAATTTTTATGAGACTAATTTAAAGTTAGTATCTTTCAAATAAAAAAAGAACCATCGAGCCCCCTTTTTACACTTTTGGGGGGAAATACCCCTATCAAAAATTCCCAACGACTAAAAATTTTAAAAATTCGCTTAACCTGTATACCAAGATTCGTCTAGATTGGTTGAGAAATGCGACCTTAGAGGTGAACAGCCGGAAATCCGGACAGACGAAAGAATTTTCGCCGAAGCTGAAACAGAGACGCTTGGCTCGCGCTTCGCGCTCGCTAGGTCAAAAAGCTACACATTTATAGATACGGTACTTACTTTTCAGACTCTGATTAAATAATCTGTAAAACAATACATTTTTCACCTCACAAGCTCGGAAAGATTCTGTTTGTCATTCAAAATCTGAGTGCAAAATTGCATTTTACCCGCTAGCGTGGAAAGAGATTTTTAAATTCGAACCTTTCTATTCAATAATTTTCTACACAGACAATTCACTGAAAATAATAATAATAATAATAATATATTCGGGACATTTCCACACCAATTATCTAGCCCCAAACTAGGATACCCTGTGCTATGGGCACTAGATAACGGATAAACATACATAGATAAGAATATTACATCCATGACTCGGAAACAAACATTTCTGCTCATCACACAAATGATTGCACCTTGCAGGATTCGAACCCGCGACCGTTCGATTTCGTACCTAGGATCTCTAGCCACGAGACCAACCGGAAACTTTATTACTAATTTATATTATAAATTAATAATTCCAATACTTTATTACTAATTTATATTATATTATTATCCGATTCGATTCTACTCTACTTGACTCTATTCGTCTCTATTCGCCTCTTTTTGGCTCTTCACGACTCTACTCGATACTACTCGACTCAACTCGACTCTAATCAACTCTACTCGACTCTAATCGGTTCTAATCGGCTCTACTCAACTATACTCGACTCTATTCGACTCTACTTGACTTAACGCAACTCTACCCGACTCTACTCCACTCTACTCGACTCTATTCGTCTCTTTTCATTTTCAATTATATTCTTCTCTGTTCTACTCTATCCTACTGTGTTCTACTCTATTCTACTCTTTTCTACTCTGTTCTACTGTATTCTACTCTATTCTACTCTATTATACTGTGTTCTGCCCTGTTTTACTCTATTCTACTCTGTTCTACTCTATTCTACTCTATTCTACTCTGTTCTACTGTATTCTACTCTATTCTACTGTGTTCTACTCTATTCTACTGTGTTCTACTCTGTTTTACTCTGTTCTACTCTATTCTACTCTGTTCTACTCTGTTCTACTCTATTCTACTCTATTCTACTCTATTCTTTTCGACTCTATTCTACTCTTTTCGAATCTATTCTATTCGATTCTGTTCGACTCTATTCTATTATGTTTACACATCTGCCAGGCATCCCGCGACGGCCCACTTTTTATTATTATGATTATAAACACTAATTTAATAAATTATTTTCGCTGTTTTTCTTGCACCTAGCATTTTCCTCGCTGTAGTGAGGTGAAAAGTTTTGTGTTGCGCACGGCAGCAAAGTTATTTGGCGTCTCGTACTTTTGAAACCCTCGCTACGCTCAGGATTCTATATTTGAACAAATATAGAATCCTGAGAATAAAATCAATCCTAAAATCCTTCGCTTGCTCTGGTTTCAACACAAGTACTCTCGCCAAAAATTCACTTTGCAGCCTTGCATAACAAATAACTATTGTATAGCCAGGCCGATTCAAAAAATGTTTAACCATTGGTTTTTAGGAGCAAATCAATCGTAGTCTACAGTTTTAGGAAAAACCATTGAGCTATGTAAAATTAAACCTTTACTCTGGTATCTCCAAAAACTAAAAAAAATAAAAGTATTATAAAGAAAGGATTGAAATTACCTGATCACTTCATTAATGAAATACGAACGAACGCAGTCTCCACCCAGTTCCACTAAATTGTGTCCGTATATTAAAAAATAACTTTCAATGGTAAGTAATATTACATATTTTAATTTATCAGAACTTATTTGAAATTAAATTTGTCATCACCCAATAATCTTTAAAGCCAGCAAGTCCATACTCCATACTGCTATGGGTACTTAGTCCAGACTATAATGTTGTGCTAGGTATATTTACATGGTTCCCCCGGTATGGTGGGCGGAACAGCTCGGGATTTAGTTAAATTGTCTGCCTGAGCCATTCCGTGGATTAAGCGGCCACATTACGAATACAAAGGTTTTGTTTTCTCACTGCTTCCAATTGTTCCACCTTAATCTCATTTTACCGGCAGCTGAGCAAAACAATTTGGGAATAATGTTAGACGTTCTAGGAATTGGGGTATTGACGATTATGTTATTGTTATACCGTCCCGATAATCTTTTCTTTTCGAGCCTAAATACATTTTCCTATAGGTATTTTGTAGTGCTCTGCGATAATGATATCTATAAAAACTACTGATCAGCTTGAACAATGTCCTATGTGTATGTCACTGGCAATCTGTATAATTCAGGTATTCTATAATCCTAGATAATGTGTAGAATAAATACCTGGGGCGTCTAGGCAATGTATGAAATATTATGAATATTTTTTTCCATTATATACTTTACCTAAGTACCTAATGTATACAATTCCTAGAGTTGTATAGAGTACCTGCTGGTCAATTTGTAAAATAAATAGTTTTTGGCCTTTATTTATCTATGTTATCTAACTTAACCTCTTTATTTTATACTCACTAAGTACCTACTTACATAACATTGATAAATACAGACGACGAAGGCGGGAGCGAAGCGTAGCGAGCTCTTTGTCTTCGTGTTTTAGCCTTGAAAACCTATCTGTTTGAACACCTTTAACACCTTTGGTATCATGAAAACCACAAATTACATACATTGCCGCCTGCGCATTCGCATATAGAATACCTAGGCAATGTATAAAATGAATAAATATTACATAAATTAACTTAACATTAGGTATTCTATACATTGCCTAGGTATTGTAAAGAATACCGGATTACACGGATTGGCGGTAACAGAATTATACAATACGATCCCCTTATGTCTTCATACAAAGTTTTGTAGTCTCAGAAGATACGACACGTTTCCGATAAACTGACAGAGAAGTAAGAAAAATAACTTTCTATTGTGGAAGTTTATCGGGAAAGTGTAAACCCTTTTGCGAGCATCGTGGTCCTGGCGGAAAATTGAATTGTTACCATCACAGCGGTGGACAGCGTTATCTCGAGGCGGCAACTCCGTCCCGCCCCGTCTCAGGGACACCTCCGGAATTTACTCTCACGTCCCTCGAACACTTCCTTTATTTGTACCAAACACAAAAAGGCTCCGCTCATAGCCACCCAAATGAACGTTTTGTCACGAAAACGCAATACGAAAGGCCTAATACTCGTAGCGGTGCCAATATCGTTACGGAGTGAACACCGCCGAGTTCCTTTACTGATACTTTTGCGTGAACATGTTTATTTAGCTTATCTTTTTCAGAGCACTCCCTCTTCAGATTTTTACCTCAGAAATTTTGCTGCTCTCGGTTGAAATCACGGCAAAAATCAAAAGAAAAATACTTACACAGCACGCTTAGATTAATTGAACTTGACAGAAAAGCGGAAGGAGGTGATCCTTGACAGATTGCGTAGGGGAAGCTCCCTCGTTCACTATTATATCTGCTTAGTTGGACGTACATATACGTAGAATGCTTCAATATAAAGTAACGTCTCTATCTCGTAGGAAAATAAAATAATAAAACCGCTGGTTATACTCAGGTTAGAGGTACTTTATGTAGGGATGGGCTATTCACATTTTGTTAGTAAATACGAGTATAGCTACAATTTGCGAGGTAGCCCACTTAAGCTTGAGTTATAGTTACTGTGTCAGCCTGTAGTGTCACAATGTTGGGCAGAGCCCTCCCTACAATTTGCAGGCTTCGCGATCTTGGGCTATGGATGACCAGTAGTCACTGAAGGTGTCTAGTTCATCCGGCCTTCTCTTGCGTGGTCTCCCTCGACACTGCCTCGCTGTATTGGGACGCCACATGGTGGCTATCTTGTCCCACAGCTTTTCAGGCTTGCGACACATGACCAGCTTGAATATCACATAAAAATTATAAAAATAATGCCGTATTCAAGATGAACAGTAGACAATAATAACGACATTTAGCGAGGTGCAGAGTAAGTGATGTCAGGCTGCCGTGAAACTTACTGCAACTTGTTTACACGCCGCGCGCCGTCTTCCTGGCCTTTGTTCTGCAACTTCGCAGACGCCCGTGGACGTACACTCCCCATAAATACAATTTACATTCATTACTCTTGGAAGCTAGCACAGAGTATTAGCTACGATAATAGGCAGTTGGTCTGGCTCTACACTAAATCAAATCTTAAAACCGTGCTTAGGAAAACATAAGCTTTAATTAGGTAAATCCCCCACGATATATTCTCGCCCTACCCTCACATGTTATCGTATGGAGTGCGCTAAAAATGTTATTCACTTTTAGAGAATTATATTGGTAGTAAAACAACATTTTGCCTGCGAAGAGAAGTGCTCGTAAAAAAAACTCCTCAAGTAACATTGTAATTGTGAGAGAACAGAATGAACCTTGGACAACATGAAAGTTTACTACAAACATAAAATTCCCACTAAAGTGCAGATCTAAACAAAATTAAATTCCAGTTTAAGACATAAATGACTGCATTGTATGATACTACGCTATGAAACAATAAAAAAAATAGAAGACAGTGTCTCGATCAGCTTTACAAGCTTACGATTCACTATACCTACTAAATACCTATCTACATTTGATCTGACGAAAACTTTAATTGAATAAAAACTATAAGCACCCGTCTACCTACTTAGACCTAAGGGATTATTTATTACCGCCAATAAAGCTAAATCAATCGCACAGGGAAGAGGGCTGGAATCCCCATAGAAATCTCTCGACAAAGCGAGGCAGCCCCTGGCCGCCCTAACTCGTATTAAATAGGCGCCCGGCAAACCTGCCCTTTTTTTCCAATCGATTGTGTTATGATACAATTAGTTCATATCCAAAAAAAAGTTTCATTATCAGTTAATTATATACTATTTTAACCTATGAGTCTATTTGATTTTGATAACTTAGTGTTATTCATATTTAAGGTTTGTTCAGTTGCGTGCTGATGCTCGTAGCGTTCGTCGCGGCTTGCTATCGTAAAACTCCCTGAAGAAGGACTTCAATATAGTCAGAAACCAAGTCGGAGTATATCCGGTCTTCTCACTCCAATAGTCTTTAGTCACAGAATAAATAGGTAGGTACATATAGTGTTGTTTTAATGCCTTCAAATAGTTAATAATATTAATATATTCGGGACAATTCACATTCAATTACCTAGCCCCAAACTAGGCCCTGTACTATGGGCACTAGATAACGGATAAAAAGACATACATACAAATATTACATCCATGACTTGGAAACAAACATTTCAGCTCATCACACAAATGATTGCATCTTGCGGGATTAGAACCCGCGACCGTTGATTTACCAATTGGTCGTCGGTTTCAGTTCTCAGTTTGTTTAATTTGATTCATATAAAAATCACTCACTTAGACAACTATTGTCTGGTAATAATATAAGAGAAGATCCAATAAACTTACACAAATCGACTTCAGCACTTACATACAGGTTGTGGCAAAATAATGGGGCATTAAGGTTTGGCACCTTTTCCTTCCTTTGTACTTTTTATATAACGTATCAAGAAAGTTTTTTTGAGTTTTACGATTTGATTTAGTAAGTTACTTCGGGAAAGTTTTCCTGGTGGGAAAAGAGTTCATTGAGACTTTTTATTGTTATCATTTTGCCTAAAGTGCAGTTTTTTTTTTCCTGAAAATAGAGTCAATGTTTCTTATGAACAAAATCTTCTTACTACAAAGGAAAAAGTACTTAAGCTAAATGCCCCATTATTTTGCCACATTCTGTATAGTCAATTTATCCAGAAACTTATTCGTAACGAAATCGTGTCACAAAATGCTCTATTTTTTAAGGGAATAGCTAAAAGAGCGTCAAGTGCAAAAATATTATGAGAGAGTAAATCTTGGCGCGAGCACATTTCGCGGGCGGCCCGGATATCGACTTAATGAAGAACCACTCGGCCATCTGCCGCATCGGTCGACTATTTAACAGGATGGTCGGCTATTTACGCAGATTAACCCCTGGGATCTGACCGAAGACGTAATTTTTCATTAAAAACTCCATTAAGTCCGGAAACTTTATTCATTAAACATTCAAACCGGCGCGTATTTACATAGAATGGGATAATAATGGAGGGATATCCTAATTTTCACGAGATCGATACAGTTTCATTTATTCAGCCTTATATAAATTTATTGGATAGAACTAGGTTAAATAAAAAACAATTTAAGGCTGCTTATAAAAAAAAACTTTTATTTTTTATTCAAATTCACATTATGAATTACAACAATTTGAATGAAACATACTGTTACGAGCTGGGGTTTGGGCGAATGATCCTCGATCGATCTCATGAACTGCATTTCGGTATGACAAGAGAAATGGCTGAATTTTGCCAGATATCTCTCCAATATCTGATTGAATCGTTCTACCATTTCAATAGATTGTAGCGGTTACGGTGTTGTTCTGGTTTCATGAGCACCTATTACTCGGTAGATCTCTTGAAACACTTGAGACTACAAATTCCATCCTTGATCGCTGTGAATTTCAAGAGGTACTCCAAAAAGACAGAAAACCTCGTTTACTAATTTATCCGCCACTGTAAAAACTTATTTTGTTCAAACGGTCGTGGGTTCAAATGTATTTATGTATATTTTTCCGTTATCTAGTGCCCATAGTACAGGGTATCCTAGTTTGGAGCTAAGTAATTGATGTGGAATTGTCCCGAATATATTTTATTTCTTGGTTGTTTGTTGGAATGGCGAACACTTGTGGCCATTTTGTGAAGTAATCCATGATGACCACGAAATACTTGTTCCTGCTGTTACTTACACGTCCCATAATGCTAAGTGCTAAACTTTCCCATGAAGCACCGACGTTATATAGCTTTGCTGCTCCTCTATTGCGTGTGTCCACAACTAGTGAATTTGCGAAAGGAATTTTGCACATCCATCCATCCAGTAGAATCACTCACGTATCTTTAACAAGGTTTTTTTACTCCCATTATGACCCTCTGAACATCCGTCGTGGTAGAGTTGTATAATACCAGGTACTTTGGCTTTATGAACAAGCATCTGTAAATGATAGTGGTCTCCTCGAGCATTTTCCCATTTTCCCCATTGTGGATAGCCAAACTGTTCCACTGTGCCCAATAACTTTTTTGTTGCTGAGCCCATTTCCGCAACATAACTTTTACTACCATTTAGGTTGAGTTACACTGACTTTAATCCACATAAGAATTGACTTAGTGTCTGCGTCATTTTGCTGTGCAAGCTGCAAGGTTGTCTCCACTCATCACTAAGGTCTGTTTACAACATTCTAATAGATTCTTTAGCCTTTTGCCTCACAATGCTTATGATTTTCTGGGCAAGGTCTTCTTGACAGTGTGTCAGTGTTACTGTGAGATCTTCCATCTTTAATGTTTAGATTTTCCCTTCGTGAGCTTATAAAATCAAAATCTGGAGGCTTTTTTAATACCAGACAGATCCGCTCCGTGGTTCTGGCGTTTATTCGTTTCCCTGGGTCTTGTTCGGTGGCGGCGCTAACCACCCGCCATTTCCGAAATCGATCTTCCCTGCCAATAACTTTTTTCGGGCTGCTGGACCTCAGGTTACCCTACTATTCACACTCGTAGTATCTAGGGATAAGCCGAGGACGAGTGTCACGAGTAGATGACGCCACAATTTCCCTGATGCAATGAGCTCGATGATCATAACGTGCGTCCTCCACCTCCAAAGCATGGGCCAAGGTGTCCTTTAGAGACTCGTGATGCCTGAGTCTCACAGCCCTCTCTTCCAAGTCGCAAATCCCATCGAAAAATGCTTGGATCAAAATCCCGTCGATGAGTGCAGGTGAAGACTGGTATGCCTTTTCAACCGGCTTTTGTATTTAGAAAGCCCACTGCTGTAGGTTCTCAATATTTCCTGTCTTTAACTGAGCATGAAACACGTGTTCCAGGTCACTGTAGCAAGATTTCAACGCAACCGTTCGCAGATGACATACTTTCCAAAGGCTTCCAGAATAGTTAGGGGCCTGGTAACGAAGGCCTAGTTTAAGAGCAGTCATGGCCTGCACTTTACTTAATCCATTTGCTTCGTAAACTGCCTCAAACTGGATCTTTTAGGCCAACCACGAAGAGTTTTCATCGAACGGCGATGCGGAGATGCGGCTTTCAGTTTCTGATAAGCGTTTCTCATGAAGATATATCTAGCAGGATCATCTTTACATTTTTGAGTTCTTTACCAAAACTTGCATGCAGGTTATTTATAAAGAAGCTGTTCTTCCTGTCAGCGAGCCACGGAAACTGCTCTTCTATCTGACGAGCCTACTCCTCCTGTTGGTGAGCCTGCTCCTCTTATTGGCGAGACTGCTCCTGGAGTCTCGCCGACGGAGGAGGACGATGGACCGATGGTGGCTGTGGCGGCGTCCAGCTCTGTGGTTGGTTGATTATCACCACCACCAGGCGCTCGTAATGGCGACACGAACCACCTTTCATCCATCTCCCTCTCTTGTTTGCTTCGTATTCTCATGCGGCCTGTGTCCTCTCTTGGTGTAACAGGTATTATTTTATCGTCACTCCTGATACCAAATTGTCCGAGTAAATTTATTTTTGCCAATGAAACCAAAAATCAACACTTTTATTTAAATAAACAACAAAAATAAACTGAACTAACAAATAACACTAAATCAATTTGTAATTCGACTGTACACACTAATCATTTATCACTGAAGTATTAGTGTGTTGTATTTAGAAAGCCCACTGCTGTAGGTTCTCATTATTTCCTGTCGTTAACTGAGCATGAAACACGTGTTCCAGGTCACTGTAGCAAGATTTCAACACAACTGTTCGCAGATGACATCCTTTCCAAGGGCTTCCAGAATAGTTAGGGGCCTGGTAACGAAGGCCTAGTTTAAGAGCAGTCATGGCCTGCACTTTACTTAATCCATTTGCTTCGTAAACTGCCTCAAACTGGATCTTTTAGGCCAACCACGAAGAGTTTTCATCGAACGGCGATGCGGAGATGCGGCTTTCACTTTCTGATAAGCGTTTCTCATGAAGATATATCTAGCAGGATCATCTTTACATTTTTGAGTTCTTTACCAAAACTTGCATGCAGGTTATTTATAAAGAAGCTGTTCTTCCTGTCAGCGAGCCACGGAAACTGCTCTTCTATCTGACGAGCCTACTCCTCCTGTTGGTGAGCCTGCTCCTCTTATTGGCGAGACTGCTCCTGGAGTCTCGCCGAAAGGAGGAGGACGATGGACCGATGGTGGCTGTGGCGGCGTCCAGCTCTGTGGTTGGTTGATTATCACCTCCACCAGGCGCTCGTAATGGCGACACGAACCACCTTTCATCCATCTCCCTCTCTTGTTTGCTTCTTATTCTCATGCGGCCTGTGTCCTCTCTTGGTGTAACAGGTATTATTTTATCTTCACTCCTGACACCAAATTGACCGAGTAAATTTATTTTTGCCAATGAAACCAAAAATCAACACTTTTATTTAAATAAACAAAAAAAAAACTGAACTAACAAATAACACTAAATCAATTTGTAATTCGACTGTACACACTAATCATTTATCACTGAGCTCATCTATAGCAAGGCCGTAGGCAGGGGGGGTTTTGGGGGTTCAAACCCCCATTTCGGGGGGCATTTTGGGCATTTCGGGGGGGGGGGGGGGGGAATGCCTTAGAAGCCCACCCACTATTTTATACACCGAAAAAGTGGAGCTCGATTTTTACTATACCTATGTAAAATTACAGTTAAAATTGGGGTCATTCCATTATCGCGGGTGCAACATTTAGACACATGTTTTAGTTTCATGTAATTAAATAAAAAACATTTTTAATTGAATTAAACTTTGAAAGATTACATTTTAATATGTTCTTTTAATATTCGTTTACAAGGATTTTAAAATAATGTTTTAAAAGCCAGGAGGAAGGTCCAAATTGACATTGCGGGTGCAACAGATTTGGTCCAACCATTGCAGATCATAGACAAAAAACTTATAAATCTGTTAATTGTGATACATTTAATATATTATGCCTTTAAATTTCGTAGGATGTTTAAGTTACCATGAACATAAAATAAAAAACTCTAAAGAAAACAAAAATAAACAATTAATTATTCACTTTTGACCGAATCGCGGGTGCAACATCAAATTATCGCGGGTGCAACCAGTCTAATTGAAGTGAACATAAACGTCAATTTAACTTATATAGGAAAAAAATGAGATCAAACAATATTTATTACTAATTAATACACTTTTTTTGTCGCTTATATTAAGTATATCTTTTCAAATACGTCAATATTCGCCGAAAATTCTATGAACGTATTATTTCCATCACTTTTTTCTCTGGTGTTTCCAATTTCGCGATAATATCTTCAAATTGCACGTCTGCTATGTCATTTACGATTTCTGTGAAACGTTTGCCATCAAATAACAATTGTACGAGCACATGCAAACCAGCGCAAATATTTTTTGGTAAGACAGCAGCTTGTCAGTAGCAATTTCAGGACATGCTTCTGGTAATAATTTTGAAGCTTGAAGAGACGTTGATGGAGTTTCGTCATTTATAAATTAATTGTCTGAATCACTGTAAACATTAGAAACGCGCAATCTCTTTTTCAAGGGAATTAAAAGTATTAAGCATATATTATTAGTCCAGGCATATAAAAACAACAAAATATGTAATTAATCACAAAAAAAGGTTAAGTGACAAAACGTTGCACCCACGATTTGACATTAAGATCGCGGGTGCAACCAATTTAAGTTAACGTTTATTTTAACCTAACAATCATTAAACTCTTAAAAGCTATTAGTTTAAGTTGACTATTGTTTTTTTCTTACTTTTACAAAGTTTCAGAATGTTAGCTCTTAATTTCTGTGAAAAATGTAAACTTTCTTATCTTTTGTATCGCGGGTGCAACAAGTTAACAATGTATTCTAGCATTCAAAAATGTTTTAATAAATAACAACATATACTTACATTTTTTGAAACAGAAAGATAAATGAATATTGTTACTTCAAGTCTAACAGGTAAAACATTACCTCAAACTGTCAGCAATAGCTATTTCGCGTCAGTGTTGCTAGGTATGATTTTCAGTTTGTACCAACTCTTTGGATGATAATATTTTCAAACGCTCCATAGAATTCAATATGGAGTAAAATCGAAAAAATAATAATTTAATATTAAATTTCGTCTTTCTTCTTTGCACTATTCGCAAAAAAACAACTAATAACGTGATTAAAAAATTAATGTCGGGAATCGTCTATAGCGGAATCGCCTATTGCTAATTTTTAAAGTAAAGAGGAAACGATTTGGAAATTCTATTGTTTTTGGTGATTTTTATTAACAGAGAAAGTAAAGTAAAGTATTTAACCAATAATGTTTACAATTAAATCAATTATATCAAATATCGCAATGTACTCGTATCTACATTTTTTATATTATTAGGAGCGAGAGTAGTTTATATCCAAGTTAGCAAAACTAAAAACCCTATGCAACTACCGTGGTGTTTGAAATTCTGACTATTGTCATACTATTGTTTCAGTTTTTTCGAAAAAACTACTATAAGGAAGCATTTTTCGGGTATCACTACTTTCATCATTTCCCCAAAATCACATGTTTTACTATTTTATGTTTCTGAAGAAACTATGAGACGTATACAAACAATTTTAAGCTAATTCGATGAAATTGAAGCGCATATTTATACCTCGACGCCCACATCCAGTGCTTTCTGTTTTTTTTTTTTAAAAACCTTATATATTTTGTTATGATAGCTTTATGCCTCCTAGTATTATAAAATAAAATAATTAAGTCAGTCGTTGTCATTCAAACAAAGTGGTTGCGGTCGAGCGGGTGGTTGATAGGGTCATCACGCCGCATCAAGGGTCGAGTTAATCAAGCGGCCCGCGGACGGTCCATTACCTTAACATATCGCCTCCATTGACATGAACATCCCGCCACTGAGCTAAGTTTCAACTCAGATCTATTATTTCTTTGCGACTTACAAAGCCCTTGTACTTACCTTCTTTAACCTATTATTTGTCATTCCAGCGAGTATAGGAGTTTTCCACTGGCTGGCTCCGGCATGGTACCTTAGGCGGCCCAGCAGTAATTTGTATGAAAATCCAGCCTACCAGTAAAAAACGCTTCACTATGAACCAGCAGCCATGATCGATGGCCCAAATCCACTGTATAGCGATTTATTCAAAGGGCTCACTTTTAGTTTAGAATATTAAACAAAAATTAAATCCACTTCATATTCAAAACGTTAAAAATAATTAAATAATTGTAATTGAACCAGAAAATAATCACTTTTTCAAAATTAAAAATGTTATCGTAATAAAAGAATACTAATAATAATAATATAAGAAAAAGTATTATGAAGTCGGTGACAAACTTTCATATAAAATGCGTTTCGTGTTTTGTATGAGGGTGTATATGCAGGCACCCTCATACAAAACACGAAACGCAGAAGAGACAAAACAACAGACTGACTTTCACACGTCAACAAGCCGATCGACACCTATATTATTAGGTGTTCTGTGCCTATACAACAAATGATAGTTTTTGTACATAGATAATTACTTTAATTACTTATTTCTTTTACTGTTTGTTTACAAATAATTTTTTTGACTATGAAGTCTTTTTTTGAAAAATACTTTGATTTCTTGATTTTGAGTGGCCTAAGCGAACATCGGAAGGTATAATATACGTCAGCTAAAATAATTATGTTCTGTTTTCAAAACTGAAGGATACTTACAGCGTTTCTGCGGCGTATCATTTTTGAGTTTTTTTTGCTTACAGCAATTTAAAGGGTCGTAAATTTTAGACTTCACTATTTACAGCAAATCATCATGTACTTACTCAGAAAGCTCACATCGCTAAATACATTTGAAAGCACCTGTCACTTTAGACGAATCAAAGTTAAGACATTTTAACACGACATTATGGATGCTTAGCATACCAATTAAGCCAATTTTAAAACGACAATATTTTCATGCCTTCCCGAGGTTGCCACCTTGCAACCTCCTCCGCCCGCACCCTTTATCTCTTCTACGACATTTTTATCTCGTTTAATCAGGTGCCTGGCATTTGATTTGAAACGTCGAGTGGACTAAGTCAGCGATAAGTAGCGTGATCTCGATTAAACTAACTATTCATATTGTATAGGTTGGAAAATTCAATCATAGTCTTTAATCAGTGTCCAGTTTTAAAGTAGTCCACAAATTCAAGGTTGCTCAGCGAGCTATGGAGAGAGCTATGCTTGGAGGTTCTCTGAAGGACCAGATTCGTAATGAAGATATCCGACGGAGAACCAAGGTAACTGACATAGCTCTAAGGATAAGCAAGCAAAAGTTGCAGTGGGCTGGTCACAATTCCAGAAGAACCGATAACCGTTGGGGTGGACGAGTTCTCGAGTGCAGACCTCATTTAGGCAAACGTAGTGTAGGACGCCCTGTGGCCAGGTGGAGTGAAGACCTGCGAAATGCGGCTGGCAGAAAAAGGATGAGAAGAGCTAAAAACCGAGCTCAGTAGCGTGCATTTGGAGATGCCTACGTCCAGCAGAGGACAGATATAGGCTGATGATGATGACATGATAGAAAAATCAACAGATTTTTTTTCAAAACTGTATGAAAGAGGTAAGAATGTTGGACATAATAAAGCATCACCGGAAATCATCGACAAAACCAGATCATTTGTAATGTATTTGCCATTATTACTATCTCATTACTGTCGCAAAGATTCCGCGCGACTGTAACAACCAGAAATTTTTAGAAATATAACTAATTCGCTCGACATTTATATAGAGCACTGCGAAAAGAATAACGTGAAAGCCTATGTCATTTAACATTTTTTCAAAATGTTTTCATAGTTGTTTTAATATTGGCTTCGATATCTCTAAAAAGGATAAATGTGTTCAGTGTATGTCCACAAAATCCTTTGACGTGAAATTAATGTGAAGAAGAAATTGATTAGGTAAACGAGCACCTAAAATAGAAAGAAAAATCATACCAACGCTTTTCCTGCCATCAGGATTTTGATAAACTTGACATAAGTATTATCTGTGCCAGCTTTGACATGCAGAAAGTGCTTACTACTCCACACGGTGACAACATGGTACTTTATTGTAGCCAAAAAATGACAGTGTATAATTTCACTATTTATGAGAGTAACACACTGATCGGGATCTGTTATTTAGGGAATGAAACAGATGCTCATCGCGGAGCAAATAAGATATCGCCTTGTTTACTTAATTATTATTGGAAGCTAATTCTAGCGCTAATATTAAAACTTTACTGCTTTATTCAGATTCCTGCTACGGACAAAATAAAAATAAATCCGCGTTGTCGATGTTATGCTTTGCACTATCGAGGTGTGCTAACCTTGAGGTCATCTAGATTAACTATTTGATTCCTGGACATACACACATGCCATTGGATAGTACGCATGCTGTTATAGCAAAAGCAGTGCAGAAAACTATAATATGGGCTCGCCAGAAGAAACCTATGTCCATATGAAGTAAACACACTTGAAGGAACAAATTTCATGGGATTTGAAGGAATTACTAACAAAAGGTACACTTAAAACAAAACAAAATATTAACATTTCCATGATGCATGTGGTTACATTTAAAAAGGTATAAACCAAATTATATGTATTTAAAAAACTGAATGTTGCTGGAAACTGAGACAATTGAGATTCAGTTAAATCTTAATAAAACATTTCAAAAATATTCAATACTAGTTTTACCGCCCGCGATTTGTACGCGCGGACTACTGATTATCACGAAAAATAGCCTCCTATTTTCTTCTAGGATATTAAAAACCAATGCAAATGTAGGTGTAGCACCAATGCTCTTGAAGTTTTTTGACAGACTTGTAATTTCGTTTCCATGGAAACCACAGACCATTCTGTAATGGCAACCGTTCCTTACTTTTCCAGTTTTCCCGTGGAAACTTACAATTTTTCGGGATAAAAAGTATTCTACATTTTATTCCAGGGTATAAGCTATCCAAAATTTCATCAAAATCCGTCTAACCGTTATTGCGTGAAAGCTCCCCCAAACAAACAAACAAATAGACAACGTTTCACTTTTGTATATTGGTATGGATTGCAATGCCTAAAGCAAATTTAAATTTAACAAAATTGGCAATAGCACCACACAAATATAATGCCCTAAAGAAATTAGTGGAGAAGAAGGTGATTCAAAATATGTACGCCAAAGAGTACTTAAGAGTACAATTCTAAAGTAAATGACCGTTTACCTAAAACCAATATAGATGACTGAAAAAAGCTTACTGAACAGCGAAAACATAATTTTAATATATTGTGTAACTCGAATTGTAAAAATCTTCAACATCTATTGTTTATTTTATTATAAGAATTCGTTTTGGCTTTTTTATGGTTTGTTTAATTGTATTTATTTTGTCGATTGGATATTTTAATATGAAAACATGTTAGTTTTATTTTTATAACAACTTTTGCCACATTTTTCATATTTTCCCATGTCTTTTTAACAACTTACGAAGAAAAAATATAAGGTAAATTAACTTAATGTTCTCGTGCTTTATGTTAATTTTAATAATTTATGATAAAAATAACCTATTCTATTAACTCTATTATTAAAATAAAGTCTTGATGGTGTTATTATAAAGTATTACATTGTCTGAACAATTTAAAAGTCCATTAAAGTTATTTGTTTAATATTTATAGCATTTCATTTCAATCAAACATTACATAACGTATTGAGCGACTGCATATTTAGATCTTATAATTAATGCAAATAGAAACTTACATCTCAGTTAGCTGTTCCCGGGTAAACAAAGAAACAACTTACAACATTTTAATCGTCTGTACATTTAGATCATTTTTTTATAGCGTTTTTAAGGTCTGTGATTTGAAAAACTTTTTGCTGTAAGTAGCGAAACTCATACTCTAAGTGACTTTGGGTAAAAAGTTTATATAGCGAATAGCGAAAGGCGGTTAAAAAAAAGTGTCCCAAAGATGGCAGCTTTATCCCCGATAGTTTACAAGTTTTTTTTCCCGTTTTTGAAAAAGTTTTGTGGCTCTGGTGAACAATTGCAGTATGTCTACTTGCACCAAATTGCTTTCCCACGTCGATATATACTAAAACAGTGAGATAAATAAAAGCTAAACTACTAAACCAATTTTAATGAATTTTATGCAGTACCACACTGTAGGTTCATTTTTTAAAGTAAAAAAAAACTAATTCGGTTCAGAAATCCCGACAATATGAACACAACAAGAACACTAAAAAACAAATCATTTTAATAATAAAGAACAAAACCATTTTTGATGAAATTCTCTAACTTGAAAGATACTGAAACTATTAGAAAAATAACTATTGCAATCAGACTTGTAGTTTCCGAGAAATACGTGGACGTAAATACATACATTCGCGGTATATTTGTCCAGATACTCATATAAATAGACTATCATCAACATACCAAAAATCCATACCAATATATAAAAGTGAAACGTTGTCTGATTGTTTGTTTGGGGAGCTTTCACGCGATAGCGGCTGGAGGGATTTTGATGAAACTTGGAATGGAGATAGCTTTTACCCTGGAATAAAATATAGGATACTTTTTATCCCGGAAAATTATAAGTTTTCCGGGAAAACTGGAATAACTGGAAAAATTTTGATTCGAATAATCAACATTTTTCCAGTTATTAAGTGTAAGAAACGGTTGACATGAAGACGAAATAACAAGTAGCTCAAAAAACATCAAGAGTGGTGCTATACCTACTTTTGCATTGGTTTTTAATATCCTAGAAGGACATGGGATGCTATTTTTCGCGATAAACAGTAGTCCACGCGCACGAAGTCGCGGGCGGGAAAATTAGTATTTAATAATACAGGCGACTTAACCTCCTCCTATTGTGAAGTTCAATAAAATATCGCAAGCTGATAATAATAATCATACCACAGTACATATTCCGTAAGAACTGGTAGGTGTGGTCACAGTACATAAATATAGTCCTTACGGAATATGTACTGTGCTACTAGGCTGTCCAAGTTACCATATCACTAAACACAGTACATATTATATAGTCCACAAACTAAATAGGAGATACAGGATGATATAGTCCTACAGACAGTAGTGTATCGAGGAGTAAACGTCTGAATTGACGCTCGCGGTGCGGGGGCCGGGAGGCAGGGGTATCAGCGTAGTTTTGAAAAGAAGGCTACGAGCGATTACAAAACAAAAAGTGTCTTCACGTAAAAAATGCGTAAAAAATTAGAGGAAGAGACAGAGCGTGCTGTGCAATTAGGATGCCAGTACCACAATTAGATTGGATCAAAGAGTAATTTATGTAGGTACCTATATCTCAAGGAATTTATATACTTTTAATAAAGTATTGTACGAAAAACTTTGTACAAAGAAAATAATTTAAGAAAATGGTATTGGGTATAGGTACTTAAAATATGCTACTGAACAAGAATATACACTTTAAAAAATCGTGTCTGTCTGTTAGTTTGTATGTTTGTTTGTTCTTTTGCGCATCCCGTAAAAACTACTGGACCGATTGCGAAACTTTTGGATAGCTTAGGGTTTCACTTAAAAACTGGAGTACTTGGTACTCGTATCTCAAACCGATGAGTAGAAGTAGAGCAATCTATGAAAACTTTTTGACGGCTGAAGTCGAAAATGATTTTCGCTGTAATATGAGTTCCAACGTGGGACGCAGCAGAAACTGCTCGTAATGTCAACGCTGATCTTCAAAGAGTAGCGCGCGTCGACGCTTTCCTTACCTTGTTAAACCGGTACAGAAATGAAGGAATTTTGGACCGAATTATGACGTATAATGAAAAGTGGATTATCTACGATAATCGCTAGCTAAGAACGCTATGGCTGACCCAAGGTCGAGAGCCACAAATTGTTGTGGCGTTTGACCTGGAGTCACCCATAAAACCCTAAAGCGAAACTTATCCATAGAAAAGTAACGTGGTGTAATTCACTACAGTTTCCTCAAATCCGGTCAAGCACTAACAGCAGATGTCTAGGTACTGTGTAG
Source organism: Alsophila aescularia (assembly GCA_946251855.1). Lineage (NCBI taxonomy): Eukaryota > Metazoa > Arthropoda > Insecta > Lepidoptera > Geometridae > Alsophila > Alsophila aescularia. The sequence continues at coordinate 17,351,421 of OX276377.1, read as the reverse complement.
AATTCAGAACAATGATGGCGAAACTCGCAGCAAAACAGCCCCGACTCTTCAATCAGTCTTCAACACCATTGCTCCATGATAACGAAAGCATTTTATACTCATGGGTTTTTTTCCCCATTAGTATAAAATGCCTTCACTATTTGTGGAGTCCAATATGTCCCCAGAGTACTACGGCAAAGCATTAAATCTCTTCAGATTAGATGGCAGAAATATATAGACAACGAGGATAAATATTCAGATTAAATAAAATCATTTTTTCCTTCAAAAAAACATGTCATAACTTTTCAGTACGAAACGGCAATTTAACCTCTAATACTAATATTTAGATTGCAATACATTTCACCAAGTACCTCTATTTTCTTTACCTGGAAAAACAACAAATTCTTTTACGTCAACACATTCGTAATAAAAATGATTTACGTGGAACTTCATTAATAATTTATTTTAAGGGTATAATATTCATTAGACTACCTAACCTAACTATACCACCATGATTTACGATACAGTTAATGAAAACACTTTCGTTTCATAACTAACGTCGATCCGAAGGTACGTTAATGTTACATTGTACCTACAGTGCAACCAAATTATCTGTGAAGTGGCAATAAAAGAGCTATAGCCACCACGAATGAGGTTTACATTTTCTGTATTTTTCTGTTTTTTGATTAGTCTACTTATCGATTGACTGGAACACTCACGCCACCATTCAGTTCATAGATAAGTTCGTGGCACTGTACAATAATTTGCTTACCATACACCTACCGCCCTTAAGTAATCAATATCAATTTATGCTGTATGCTTCACGGTAATTATAAACGGTTCAGTTGACTAACGATAAAATGAGTGTTTTCGTTCAAAGGTCGAACTTATTTAGGTATGGTAATTTCATTCGATTTGATTACGAATGAAATGCAAAATAGAATCCAAAATACAGAAGTTCGCGGAATGAGACGTAGAATAAATAGTTCTGTGAAACGTTATTGTTAGTCTGTGCGGTCTGGATAGCAGCTATAGAAAATTTACATATGTTATTGCGTAAATCCTGAGCCAATATCTACTCTACATTTTCTGAACATATTATTTGTATTTCAAAATATATAAACACTAGCAACCCGCCCCGGCTTCGCACTGGTAGATATTATATAGAAAGATAAAATTAGTAGGTACTTTATTTGGTCAAATAGAACAACAACAACTTCTTACACGAAATGTTTATGTTTATAGGTTTTATACTCACGTACCATTTCGTCTATAGTATTATTCTATTTAACGCAAGGAGGTTGAATTACGGTTACTATTTCGTGTATTATTAGCATAGAGCATTTCCTACGTCAATGATTACTAGATGTTCTGTGATTTTGTGTCCATGGAAACATATACGTCCATATACAAAGCCCCATATCTCCTTCTTATTTTGTGATCTTACGTAGTATTTATTTACTCTTTGGTTTGTGATACAAAGTATTCGAGATTTTTTGCAAAATTTAATACCTCAGGTTTCATTATTGCAATTTTCGAAGGGAACTCTAATTTTATAAAAAATAAAATCCTGCTAGTGTTACTCGCTGATAATTTAGCTTTATTTATGAGAAAGAATTTTTAAAATCAGATCTGTATTTTTTTTAGTTATCCCTTACAAACAAACAAACAACCAATGAAATCTTTCCTCTTTATAATATTACTGTAGATGTAGATGATTCTGCACAGTTCGCAAAACAGACTCGTTACATAAAATATAATCAACATCTTTATTATTATTGGTCAAATATTTCCAATATATATCTGTTAAGGGAAATTATATGTGCCACAATCTTCAATATAACGTAGGTAAACATAAACAAAGGCCCTGACAATATTACCTATTATTCAAACGACAGAATAACTTCAAGGGAATTAAATTGGAAAACAAGAATCACCGGAAATACGTTAGTATGAAAAAGGGACATATTTTTCGGGCTTATCATAGCCTGGGGGGACCGGAGGGTAGTGGGGGTGAGAGATAGCGCTTGAAAATTAATTCCGGTAGCGGTCTTTGATCTCGCCGGCATTGTTGGCTTGTTGTACAAATAAGCAAGCCTGTAGGCTCTGTAGGTTCTGCCTTCATACTTCTCGGTCCCAGGAGAGCTTGCAACGTACTGATGTCGCCGACAGTCGTTTAAGGCTATTACGCTCTCAGGTAATAAAGCTGGAATGGAAGAGGTTTTGCGGAAGGTAGAGTTATTTTACTGTTCATAACATAAGTGGCACTGTTATTATGAGTAGTTTATAAAAGGTTACAAAAAATACATTAACAAAAAAATGTGTTTTTTTATGGGAATGTGGTTTATTTCTTTGTCTTTGGAGTTTCTAAAAGGAGAAGATTCTCAAGTCTATATAAAGTATTTTTGTTTGTGTCTTCATATCTCCGAGAATTCTAAACAGATTAGGAACATTTTTAAAATTTAAAATGTTACCTAGAAGAAGAGCCTGTATAATCCCATATTTCCATCATAGTTCGGAAGCTTTTTATTACTGAAACCATTTAAAGCCGAGTTTTTTGGTTCAAACAATTAATACTCGAAAGTTACGTGAGCGCCATCTACTTGAAACCTCATTGTTCGTTGTAATAGATAAAGCAATATCAAACTTATTGAAATTAAAAACTTAATACAAGAGCTTTATGCCTGGTCTTGTACTATTATTTATTCTGTGGCCTGGTTTAAAATATAGGAGCGCCGTGCGTCTCAAAACATTTTGCTACGAGCGAGCGCTACGAGGCTACGAGCTACGAGTGAGTTGTGCCATCGCGGGTATTTTTCTCGTCGTCTACTCTTGTGCTACGAATCCACTACGTAATGAGGAACCAAATTATCTACTACAAGCTGTGCCAGCGGCTTTGCCCGTGTGGTTTTTTTTCTGGAATATAAGAATCCTATGTGTTATTTCACAACCAAAAGTGCTAATATCACCAAATTTCGTTCAGGCGTCAAATATTTTTATAGATTTCTCGATTTCTACTCATTGGGTTAAGATATCAAGTACACTAGTTTTTTATATGTACGTAATATCTTTCCACTCGCTTTTCTGCAATCTATGGGAATGATTTCGTAAAAAGTGTTAACAATGTATAACCGGAAGTGTAATAGGAAGCCGGGGAAGCGCACGCAATTTTATTTGACCAATGAGCCGCCACATTTTTTTTTATATTGCAAAATGTAAACTCTTTAGTTGGGAATAGAACTCCGGTACCTCAGACGTGCGGCCAAGTAGTCTCCCACTGTACCAACCAGACTTACGTATTATGACGAAAAAGTAAGATGTATTGAGCATATTATGAAGAGTTGCTGATTCACAGTTGACTAATTAGAGCGCGCGGTGCAAAACATTGCTCGTTGTTTTAATTTCTTCACACTGATATTATATAGGCGAAAGTTTGTACGTATATGTTTGTGTGTAAGTTTGTTACTCCTTCACGCTAAAATAGCTGAACGGAATTTGATGAAATTTGGAATGGAGATACCTTATACCCTGGAATAACACAAATTATACTTTTAATTATCATAATCATCATCATCATCCATCACGCGTCATCCCTTAAATGTCAGATATCACATATCATAACCGGTCTACTGTAAGGCTCGCCCGCTTTTTTTAAGTCAAGCCCTATGCTGTTCAACAGTGAAAACCGCATTGCAATCGTTTTAGTAGTTTTTTCGTCATGCGCGAACAAACAAACAGACAGACAGGCACATTTTTTTTAAATATTATTTCCTTTTTCAGGAGCTTATTTTAATATCTTATGCTATGGTTTTTTAATTATCTTCTATGTACAGACTTTTTGTTACTTAGTGCTTTACGAAACGTAATAGACGACCATATTAGTCGTTCTCGAATAAAGCGGAAAACAAATAGGTGGATATATCAAAATGCTCGCTTCTAAATTGGGCCATTTCAATATTTTCCAGTTGACCGAGTAAAATGCAAGGATTAGGTTGCAAAGGAGGTTACAACTTTAGTATATTTGTGGGTAGAACAGTTGTCTTTAGCCAGTTGAATGACTTGTTTACGCTAACTTTTTGTTTTTAATTATTAAAGTAATCGAGTGCCAGGTGAGGGTCCACCAGGACCACCCCTTTTCAACTCGTGGTTACTGTGAGAACCTAAGCACACAGGTAAGGGAAATTCAGGATATTACAGGCAAAAACATTTTTTTCATTTTGTATGGATGTATTAGGCCTCTTTTGCAAGACTTTGCCTGATATTTATTATTGGGCATGAGCGCAGTGCTGTGACACGAAAGGTTTTGAAACTAATATTCTGAGTGACACTGCAATACTATTGTTAAGGGCAGGCGTGACGCTTACCATCAGGTCAGTGTTCTGCTCGTCTCGTAACTCAATTTAATACAAAACTGGTTATTGTGCTTAAATGTAGATATCAAGTCAATAACGTTATTTTTGTTCAGCTACGTCGACATTATAAAATAGTGAAAGTATCTATCTATACTCATAATATAGCAATAGGAACGAAAAAATCTGTACAAAGAAGATAATTAAAAAAGAAATGGTATAGGGTACATAAAATAAGCTACTGAACAAGAATATAACATTTTAAAATTCGTGTCTGTCTGTCTGTATGTTTGTTTGCGCATCATGTAAAAACTACTGTACCGATTGCGATAGCTTATGTTTTGACTTAAAAACTGGGGTACTTCATATCTCAATCCGATGAGTAGAAGCCGAGCAATCGATAAAAATAATTTTGACGGTGAAGGCATTTTGATCAAATGTTGGTATATTGGTATTTTACGAGTAGGTCCTGAAATAGCCCAAAGAGTTCTTTTAACCTACAGAAATGACCAAGCGTGCGAAACCGCAGGCATCAGCTATATAAACATAAAAACTGACTGCAAGTACTGTACTATTATTTATTCTGTGCTGCGAGTCAGACTCGTGCACCAAGGGTTCCGCTTTCCATCGCCCAATTTTTGTTTGTTTTGATGTTTTAGTTTTGATTATTTCAATACAGTTGCTCGAAAAGTGAACTTTCAAAGCCAGTAAACATGTCTTGAAAGTTAATTTTATACCGCTCTAGTGCAGTAAGTGTAAAGAAAAATCACTAGTGCGATTTCTTTTCAGTCATTTTTAATTTCTACATACCCAATAAGGTTCACTAGCAAGGAGTTCCTTTGTGGTAGATGGTGAAAGTCTGGGACACAGCCACACAAAAAAAAACTAGTACATACACTATATTAGTTACTAGATCTATTTTCCCCAAAGTATAAAGTTTGAAAACCATCGATAGCGGAGATGACGTAGCCCGTGTCACCCACGTGACCTTTGCGTCTCGGTCCTGGCGTAGTTATATTATTGTACCATGGCGGGGGACTGAGATGAGTGGCGCCCACGCTCCCTAATTTAAACTATTAATGATTTGTTGCGAATTTGGGAGGTTTTTAAAAACGAGTCGCCTATCCCACTGCGGCTATACCAAGAATTCTATCCGGGTTTCACCCTACTTAAATTAACATAAGTTACTGAACAAGAATATATAATTTTTGAAATCGTGTATGTATGTCTGTATGTTTGATCGCGCATCACGTAAAAACTACTGGACCGATTGGTTTTCACTATTGGATAGCTTAGAGTTTGGCTTAAGAACTGGGGTACTTGATAATTAAATATTTGACGGCTGAACGAATTTTATAGAAATGTAGGTTTTGTCCTGGAATAACACGTATGGGCTACTTTTAAATGAAATGACCACGCAGGCAAAGCCGCGGGCACAGCTAATACTACGTATTTTGTGAATATTTCAACGTGAAAATATCAAAATATACAGCCCATTATAGGTAGGACAGACAGAAGGACAGCGCGCTGGCGTAGGCTTAGTACTAGGGCTCCGTTTGAACCTTATAAAGAAAAACCTTGTAAAGAACCCTAAAAAGGTGACTGTGTGTAGAGGATGTTATTTAGGGAAATATCTTTATCACAGCACCCCGAAGGCTAAAGGGGATGTGAATAAAGTATAACAAAGTATCAGTAGCAGGGATAAGCCAGGGAAAGGCCACATTCAATCCACCGCGCTATCGTGACGAGCCACGAAGATATTACGCAAGCCACAGTGTACACTATTTCCATAGAGTGTTTTCAAATATTGTGATTCGATGTTACAAAAACCTTGTTTGACTGTTATTGTACGTGATCTAAGGAAGAAGTAACGTCTTTAAAAAAACAGGGTTGATATTAAATTGTGTAAATGTTACCTGAGAGATAAAAGAATCCGTTTCGAAGAAATATATGTCCATCCCCACGCATTTTATACTCCACTAATTGTGCCTGCGGCTTTGCCCGCGTGGTCATTTCATTTAAAAGTCGCCCATACATGTTATTCCAGGACTAAAAGTACCTATAAAGTACAATATACTACATTTACACATATACTTACTACATATACGTTACATATACTTACTACATTATACTACATATACTTCAAAATTCGTTCAGCCGTCAAACAATTTTTTATCGATTGCTTGGAATTTAATCATTGGATTAATATACCAAGTACTTCAGTTTTGAAATCAAACCCTAAACTATCCAACAGTGAAAACTGCATCGCAATCGGTCCAGTAGTTTTTACGTGATGCGCGAACAAACATACAAACAACCAGATAGACACGATTTTTTTCTTCATTGCACAGATTTTTAGGTACTTACTGCTTTATTATAAGTATAGATTTGTACATTCTACATTGGCTTTTTTATAAAATATTTAATTTTTATTTTCCACTTGCGCTTGTTTTTGGATCATTCTCGTTAGATCTAGTGCTAAGATCTATAATGGATCTGTCGAGATTTTGCTTTCTCATAAGATCAAGTCATAAACATATAGATGATTTTTTATAAGAGATCCCTATGGAGAATATTTTTTCTCATTAGATCTGTTTTACAAAGTATTAATTAAATGAAGATCTACTGAGAGTTTTTTTTCTTGATAGATCCATTTGTCCAATCATCAAGTTAAAGTGAATCTATTGAGAACTATAACTTCTCAGCAGACAGATTGTTTTTTTCATATATTGTCGAATAAATCGGGGCAGTTTTATTTAAAACCGGATAGTTTCAGATAAATCCGGATATTTTATAAGAAATCCGGGCATTTCCGTATAAAATCATATATCGTATAGTTTCGGATAAATCCGATCAATATTTAGATTTTAGAATAAGTTGGGTTACATTCAGATCCCAAACCGGCCCCCTAGCTTAATATTCATACACATAGAGTTATAAGACATTTTTACATTGAAAGAAAATCATGTTTCATTTCAAACTGTAAAAGTGAAATAATTCGTTGTGTTTATAAAATATATAGATACATCATGTATCTGACCAATGGATCTAATGAGAAAGAAAGTTCTCATTAGATACATTCTTTCAAAATAGGATCTAACGAGAAGAAAAAGTCTTAATAGATCCTTCGTGGAAATACCAATGGATACACTGAGAAAAAAAGTTCTCGATAGATCGATAATTTCAAAATGGGATCTAAAGAGAAAATATACCCAATAGATCCAGTATGGATCTTAGCACTGCATCTAACGAAAATGATCCTTGTTTTTGCTTCAATACAATAACATAATAGTCGACGCAGCACCATGTTTATATTATAAATCTAAGCTTCGAGAGATTTGCCAGCATTCTCAGTGTAACTTTATCAGGCAGAAAACCCGTATTACAATATTTGCTTTTATGCAACCTACTACTTAATTAGGTACAACAACAAACTAAGGTTTATCGCCGGACGGACTACTAAATGTAATAATAAAGAAATTCTAATTAAAACTTCGCTCCGTAAGTTAGAAAGTTAAGCACCGAGTAACTTGTTTGAATTGCAAAATTCTTAGCATGCGGGGCGGCGACGTGACCCTCATATTATTCAGACAAGTCTCTAGCTGAGTAATAACGATATAAAATCCCGAGAAAAATAAGCGCGACACGGAGACCGACCACGCACTGCCAATTTAGCACACTCAATCCTTCCCGGGATCTTTCAAACACACGAGCGACGTCATACGAGATAACGAACGGATTCCAATAAAAAAGCGTTTAAGAAGTTTTTCTAAATCTCAGCAATAGCAGAGCAGTCATATCCGAAGCGATCCTATTTGGGTAATACGTAATAGAGAGAAGTTCGCCGCCAGGCAGGCGCTCGCCAAACGAGAATGCGTGCTCATTCCAGCCTATTTGCCAGAATAGCGCTGATATCGGCCGATGGATGAGACTGGACTGGACGATAGGAACGTGATCCCGCATTTCATTTACGGCTCTTCATGAAATATGAATTGGCTGTCGAATCAGGTAAACAGCAAACGTGTATCTACAGCCTTTGTCCGAAATATTGTGTGACTTCGCATTGTGAAAGCATTAAACCGATACGATTCTGTTCCGAAAATAATCTATCTTCTATTTATCTGTACTATAATAAAGCAATAGGAACGAAAAATAAAAAAGAAGATAATTAAAAAAAGTAGTCAAGGGTACTTGAAATAAGCTTTATAAAAAGGAGGCGCCTCTACCACTGCGGTCTCTATCCGGGTTTTACCCTATTTAAAAAGGAGGCGCCTCTACCACTGCGGTCTCTATCCGGGTTTTACCCTATTTAAAATAACTTACTAAACAAGAATAATACATTTAAAAAAAAAAACTGTCTGTTTGACTGTTTGTTAGTTTGTTTGTCTGTATGTATGTTTGTTCGTGCATCACGTAAAAAATACTGGATCGATTGCGATACGGTTTTCAATGATGGATAGTTTAGGGTTTGACTGATGTTTACGGATTGAGATACCAATTACCCCAGTAATTGGTATCTCAATCCGTAAACAGAAATCGAGCAATCGATAAAAAACTTTTTGACGGCAGAAGGAATTTTGATTAATTGTTGGTATATTGATATTTTAGGTTCTGGAATAGCACAAAGAGCACTTTTAACCAAGAGAAATGACCACGCGTGCGAAGCCGCGGACACAGCTAGTGTTCCATATTTTAAAACCTGTATACCTGTATACCTGTAACCTGTTTGTGCAGGTATAGAAACCCCTATTCATTTCGTTCTAATAATTGAGTTCAATATCTGCGTTATTATACACGTCCCTTCGGAGTCTTTTGTCCCGCACCCGGAACGCCCCGTGAGTGTATTTCCATAGTGATCACATTATAACTTTATTGTGTTGTTCAGCTGAAACTTTGGTATGTTCTGTATGTCTGAAATGCTAAATATGATGCTGAAACTTTCAGGGACCTTTTACCTGGCTCTGAATATAGCAAATACTAATTTTACTAAGAAATATATAGTTTTGATTGTATAATAATTTTCTAATGGAAAAATTTGGGTCACGGACGAGATTCGAACTCGAATACTATGCCTCAGCGCGGCACATGTCTTTACCAATTCGGCCACCGAGACCTAAGCGTCGTCATCCAAATCTTTCCACTAGCTTCTTTGAACCAACTATATGTTTTATGTTTTTTTATAGCAGTTAACGCCTGCTTAGCGTAAATATATATAATAATTTTCTAATGGAATAATTTGGGTCACGGACAAGATTCGAACTCGAATACTATGCCTCAGCGCGGCACATGCCTTTACCAATTCGGCTACCGAGACCTATTCGTCGTCATCCAAATCTTTTCACTAGCTTCTTTGAACCAACTATATTTTTTATGTTATTTTATAGCAGTTAACGCCTGCTTAGCGTAAATATATATAATAATTTTCTAATGGAATAATTTGGGTCACGGACGAGATTCGAACTCGAATACTGTGCCTCAGCGCGGCACATGCCTTTACCGATTCGGCTACCGAGACCTATTCGTCGTCATCCAAATCTTTCCACTAGCTTCTTTGAACCAACTATATTTTTTATGTTTTTTTATAGCAGTTAACGCCTGCTTAGCGTAAATATATATAATAATTTTCTAATGGAATAATTTGGGTCACGGACGAGATTCGAACTCGAATACTGTGCCTCAGCGCGGCACATGCCTTTACCGATTCGGCTACCGAGACCTATTCGTCGTCATCCAAATCTTTCCACTAGCTTCTTTGAACCAACTATATTTTTTATGTTTTTTTATAGCAGTTAACGCCTGCTTAGCGTAAATATATATAATAATTTTCTAATGGAATAATTTGGGTCACGGACGAGATTCGAACTCGCATACTGTGCCTCAGCGCGGCACATGCCTTTACCAATTCGGCCAGCGAGACCTATGCGTCGTCATCCAAATCTTTCCACTAGCTTCTTTGAACCAACTATATTTTATATGTTTTTTTATAGCAGTTAACGCCTGCTTAGCGTAAATATATATAATAATTTTCCAATAGAATAATTTGGGTCACGGACGAGATTCGAACTCGCATACTGTGCCTCAGCGCGGCACATACCTTTATCAATTAGGCCACAGCAGGCGTTAACTGCTATAAAAAATCATAAAAAAATATAGTTTTGATATGATAAGGTATAGAACAAAGTATAGTTATTTAATGTACGTGTTTCATCCCAAATCTTATGATAAACAAGCTGTGCCCGCGGCTTTGCCCGCATAGTCATTTCATTTAAAAGTAGTCCATACGTGTTTTAATTAGCTCTGCATTGGTGCTTGTGGATTTATGTTTTATCGTTGCTATATTTGAGAGGTAAAGACGAAATGAGATGGGATCGATTGCTAAGTCACCGTGCCGTTGAGAGCGGAAAATAGTCTCGCTTTTTATTAGTAGTCCATACGTGTTTTAATTAGCTCTGCATTGGTGCTTGTGGATTTATGTTTTATCGTTGCTATATTTGCGAGGTAAAGACGAAATGAGATGGGATCGATTGCTAAGTCACCGTGCCGTTGAGAGCGGAAAATAGTCTCGCTTTTTATTCTCCCGGAAACGGAAGTACGCCATCTCCGACTGGTATCGAAAACTGACAGCTTTCTTTAGCGAAGTGAAGGTGTGTTAGGGATATCGCGTTATTTGATAACAAGATAAGCGTTATTTAAGTGCAGCACGGTGTGCCATCTGAAACACAATTAATTTAAAATTTATTTGAAATTATTTTCCCTGTGACTGTAAGCGTCACACAGAGAGGTTTTTTTTGGTTAGAATGAAAAGGGTGTAGGAAAATACTCTAACTAAAATAAAATAAGTAATTAGACAAGTTCCCACTATCAAATTCAATGCAATCGTCTGAAAAGATTCAGGCCCCAATTGGACCAACCAAACCGAAAATTTCTACCAGCTAATCTGATAAAGACCAAATTGTAACCTCTCGTCGTTTCGTGCTTTTGATATCACGAAGCTTCGATGAATCCACGGTCCATTGGCAACTGAGCTTGCTCGTCATGCGTTCAATTGGCTCGGTTCTTTTGATGCATATTTCATCAAGTTTCATGGAGCCGCGTGCCACGAACACAGAAATTTTACCTTTATTAAAATGGCTCACATCAATGCGGTGTACCTATCACTACTTCACCGTCAGATTGTCACAACTTAGTATTTGGTGTTCGTGCTGTTTTTCTTTTGCAGAATTGTACAAAATCCATTGTTGAATTAAATAGCGTTGCCATAGCTGATCAAAATCCCTCTATTCGCAACTGTATTACATAACCAGTTACTGTAGACGAAGGATTTCTTTGATCTAAACAATACAATAGACTGGAAACACTACACGTTAGGTACTACAATGCCCATGCAAATAAACATACATTTACCTTTGTAAATTTTATCTGTCAATGAATAATATTTTTGTGTTTATAATATTTATTATATTATTGTTTGATATATCCAGTCCATTAGCTAAGCTCACGGAGAGGGGCCGTAAGAGGATCAGAGAATTGGTTTATGCTCGGGATAAGACGTTGAAATTCCCTTGAAAAGTTAATGGACGTTCTTAAATATACAATTTTGCTTAAAAACATTATTTATTTTTGTAATAAGTTCAAAAACTGAAACCCAACTATGGTCGGGTAAAAAATAGCGTATGACACCTTTGCGATGAAGACGAATCGATTGATACCTCACTTGTCACAATCGGACCAAGTTTTTAGTTTGAACATATACTTAACCTTTTCTTTGCTTTGCATATGTTGGGTAAATAATTATAGCTTATGACACTCTATACCTGAATACGAATCTATTGACATCTCGCTTGTCAAAATTGGACCAATAGGGGCGAAGTTATGGTGGAACATCCACATACGTACATACATAGACTTTTGAACTCATTACCCTTCTCTTGCTTACCCGTGTTCAGGTAAAAAGAAGAAAGTGATGCGTGCTGCAATTATTTTCATATAATATTACGTAAACAGAAGAACAGCGACAGAGAATTTTAAGTAGGTAAGTATTTTAAGCTAATATGACTTCATTATATGAACTGTATTGCTTTTTAACCTGTTGTACTCCATTTTGTCACCATTGCTAAGGAATCATCTCGATAATCATCTGCTAAATGAATGCAGGAAATAAAACAAAGTAGAGTTTGGCTAAATGAGAATGTGGGAATCAGAAAATCCCGTGATTTCCCTCGGGCCTGCCAGACCACTGTAGGTGCTTCATGTGGGTACATATTACCTGCTTATACTGTATTACATATTCTGAAGAAGATACTATCGTGAAAAAATAACCTTTTCGATCCTTGTATAAATTAATGTCTCTAGAGGCAATTTAGATTTTTCGTGACACAATTTCTATTATAACATATATCTACGTTATACTGTAACCTAGGTTTCTGACACAGACTAACAACATACCTAGGTATTTAAATTATTTTTATAATAGAAGTATTAAGGCGCCATAAATAAAAATAAAACTTTTAAAGTGTCAGACGAAATTGGTGCTCGCTCAGAATAGTACTCTAGTGAAAATAGCATTTAGGTGAACACCCACTACATTTCAAAAGCTCGTTCATACTTCAAAGGAGCTCGGATTTAATGAAGACGGCACGCAATAAAGTTAGTAACGACAGGTGTGAGGGGAGACACGAGGGATTCATTTCCAATTGTCTACAATATACCTAGCTACATATGTTTTGTGCGCACATGTGTGTGTCTGTGATGTATGTGGCGTGTACGTAGCGTGTGCGTGACCAGGGGAGAATCAGCCAACGATCTGTGTTTGAGGCATAGCCGGTGCCCCCAGTGCGATGACAATTTATAAGCCCACCCTTTGTCACCCACTCTGAAATTCAGAGCTCCGAAATTTCAATATATGCGCCCGCTCTATCCCTCTAGCATCCATTCCGACAACGCGAATATATTTACCTCTCAATAAATATTTCTTTCCGGCTAAAAATAACAACTGTTTTTTTTTGTACGGAAATTTGTTTCCTGGCAAATTATGAAGTAGGTATTGAAATCCTCTTTAACAACGAAATTTTTTCAATTTTTTTTTTCTGTTTGCATAGATAATAAACGTTTAAAACGGGAGTGGTTTTACTTATACGAATTACCACAAGTGCGGTTTACAAGCTACAAAACACTTTACTTATTGGAAAATCGGAGCTGAAGCTAAGAAAATTCAATAATATGAGAGCAGAGGGGCCGCAGTTAGTGATCCTTTTCACGACGTTTAGAAAAGCCACGACTTTTTTGTTTATCGTCGATACTGTGATTGGTATTTACGTTAGAAAGCCTTTACCGATAGTCATAATATGTTTATTATAGTCATGACTAAATTATGCAACATCGAAGCCTCGACCTTTATGATGTTCAAAAGCTCCAAGTTCATAGATAAACACTTTCATAACAGAGTTGGTTGATTTCTGCTAAAACAGAACTGAAGCTCGGGGTACGCGTCAACGCTGATCGCTACGTTGCAAAACGCTTGTGTAAAGAGGCTCTTATCCGGGTCTCGACGCGCCGCTTATTGGAAGTTATTTGAAAGCCGTCTGCGGTCACCGCGGGCCTATATGAGGTTTCACGTTATTTACGACTTGCCCATACAGCGCTTTGACATAGATAGTCGTGTCCGACAATGTTACCATTATTTTTATTAGAGTTACAAGAGAGAGTTTAGAGTTCATTTTTACAGGTTTTTTTTTTTAAATTTGTCTAATGCCAACGCTAGTAAATTGAGATCTAGGTACTTCTCATTACCACTCCAATATAACTGCAATGCCACCAAGGCGTGACAATCTCCTTAAGATGTGTTGTCTTGCAGCATCAAGGTTGCAAATTGTAAAACGTTGCCATATGAACTATAACTCTATATCTATGTGGTTGCTTACACCTTGTAACCACCAAGGTTTGCCTTTCATTTAAGCCATAAATCAAAAGAAGAGTTGCATTAGTTTCGTAGGAGTTAGGAGGACAGTAATGCTGTTTATATTTACATGCTATTTATCGTTGTAGTTATATAGTTACATATAAACCGTCTATTATAAAATGACATTGCTTATCAACATCAAATACCCAAACGCAATAAACGCAGGGTTGTGATGTAATCTTGCTTCTTCCAGTTTTTTTGTAGAACTGGCTTTACTCATTGGTAGATGCACATATAACAATATCTCATTATCTTTGCGAGTGTGTGTTTAAAATAATGAACTCGACAGCATATATACCTGAGTACTGTATAAATGCATACACAAGTGTCACGAGCCATTCATTCTATGCGCTACGTATGCGCTGAAATCGCATTATCATTCATTGAGAGAGCACAACAGTGATTGTTCCATTTCAGAGACAAATTGTGCAAATTAGTTAAATTAAAATTAAATGAATTTGTTCGTAAATCACTTCTTTTTAAAATCCGTATCGCAAAAAAAAACACACTATATGATCACTTCGGTGCCCGTCTGTATTTCTGTCAGGACTCTTTTTATCAGGAAAGCGTATAGCGAAAGGTATCAAGTTGAAACTAATATAAAATACTCAGGTCTGCAATTCCTTGTAGCTGTGAAAAAAACAAACTTCTATGTCAACTATATATGTCAGGTATATATGCAATCAAAAGCTACGGCCGTTTATGGCGCAAATTTTGCCACTCTCAAGGGAATCGAACCTATAGGGTACTTCTCGTTGACCTGTATTCATGGAATTTTTCAAGAAGCAATGTCTTATAACACAAGTAAAGGGAAAAATCCGAGAACCGTAAATTAGCAATTAAAATTAGCAATTAAATCACAAAAGAAACATTTCGTTTGGAAGGGCTCTGTGCGTTTTTTTTA
Organism: Alsophila aescularia; assembly: GCA_946251855.1. NCBI lineage: Eukaryota > Metazoa > Arthropoda > Insecta > Lepidoptera > Geometridae > Alsophila > Alsophila aescularia. Next base: position 17,336,231 of record OX276377.1, on the reverse strand, counting down.
ACATATAACATAGAAAACTTTAATTACGTAGGTAACTACGTAATGAAAGTTTTCTTGCTTATAAATGTAGTGTACGATTTCTTCAAAGATAACAAACAATATTAAACATATACTTAATTAAAGTAGGAATCTAAATTTATTTTAATTTTAATTGAACTGTTATAGGTATTTAATGTAGGTTTGTAACTCCTGCTCTCTTCTGGTTGCTGTGCCCAACAGGGTCCATAATGATCTGTTACTTTATTAGTTATGTTTACCACCTTATTTGTACATTATGGAATGCAATAAACAATTGAATTTGAATTTGTAACACCACTGCACGTAGGTGACGTGGCCGTGGTATTTAAAGTGTCTATCTTTTCAAGTTGCTTAGAGCAGTGTTTGATATAATTGATAGATTCAGGCGTTACTTTGCGGAAATCCATATTTAAAATGAACAAAACACACATACAGATACATATGAGCTACATATTTTTATTTTGTTCATTTTAGCAGTGTTTGAAATCGTAACTTTTACGTCCGCTTTAATTTCCGCTCCACCGACATTTATACTTTTTCTGGTTCAGTCCGAACAAAATGAACAAGCCGGATTATTTACGAATAGTTCGAGCGTTGAATCAGGATTTGCGAGCATGAACTTTTGCCGTGAACATTGTAAAAGCTGACTGGTGGCCGTTACTGCGCTCGCTAATTACGGATGAACCGCCAAATACTCAGATGCCGGCGTCGCTCAGCGCTCCCGCCCCGGCTGGTTTGCTCTAACGATGTTACTGCAAATAATACCTACTTGCTTAGACAGTCGCAACATTGCTCACTAAAAGGCGGTTGTATAACTGAACATTTTCGGGAACGTCCCTTAGCGGCAGCGCACCTATATTCTGCAACAGTGTATAAGTCGAATAAAAACTCCGTGGTTTTAAGGTTATGACAAGGACCATTAGGGAAGGAGCGTGCTCCCAGAGCGTTAAATCTGCTGATGCTTAAATGTACAGAGCATGCATTTAAACGAGGAAAAGCAACCGCCGACACAGTTTCACCTGTGATACCTATGTAAATACTAACTGAATATTAAATTTCTTCTTCTACAATTTTTCTACATCAAGTGATTTTCTAGAAATATAAACAGATATTCAAAATTTAAGTACTTATAATTTAAAAAATTAAATTAAAAAGTAAGAAGGATTTTTACGACCTTTTTTTTATGAATGAACCTTTTAACGTGCTTTTTAATTGCATTTTCACTTTTTGCGTTTTTAAGTTTTTTTTATTATTTCTTTGTCATCGGTATGTGATCTACCGGAAGTTTCAGCCGGATAGCTAATCGGAAAGTGCTCTAAAATTGAATTGCAAGATTCCAGGACAGACAAAATACATAGATACATCGATACATAGATACATATAAGTGAAGTTAAATAAAAGCTATTAAAAACACTGATCGCGCTGTTAAGAACAAAGAAAACTCTGATTTAAAAAATATATTTGAATTTCAACATTATTTTTATCAATTATTTGATTGATAAAAAAAAATTGCAGGCGTAGCGTTCACTTGTAATCATTGTATGATTACAAGTGAACGCTACGCCTGCAATTTCACGAGAACTGACTGTTATCAGGCGACCGGGCGAGTGCATAACTAGCTATATCCAACAAAAAAATATACTGCTAAACTATGACGAATCGATATGAATAATATTATATCATCAAATTCTGCTAACAATATTTTATGTCGCTTATAAGCAATAACAACAAAAACTACAACAATAAACTAACACGTATATTACTATTTTTATTAGTATTTGTATAAAATCAGACTAAAAAGAATTGTATAGTACCGTATATAGAAAATACAGAATCGGAAAGTTGCTCTCGTAAACCATCGATGGGGTTGCAAATCTGCAAACTTATTACTTTTCTGCCAGATGCCATGAGTTGCACCTCAGTTTACACAATCGTAAAGTTTAAACTGCTAATTCCTTTTGCTCATCGTCTAGTTACAAGTATTGGCTTTTGACGTAAAAACGTCTATAAAATTTCTTACGGGGTATCATGACTAAAAGTGGACATGTAATGGAAAAAGTTGAAACGGTTATGACGTACTGTAATGGAAACGGTTGAAACAGTTATGATTATGACGTAATATTTTCAGATATAGATAAAATAAAATTTTGACATGCCAACCAAAGAGATCCCTCGTTGTAGGTAGTTCATTTTGAAGCAAATGGCTAATAACACAACATACCCGACTACGGCAAAGCAAAGGAAGAGGTAATGTGTTCAAACTAAAAACTTGGTTCGATTTTTACAAGCGAGGTATCAATTGATTCGTCTTCATCGCAAAAGTTTCATGGGATATTTTTACTGACTGGTACAAATATCTGGTTTTAGTGTTTGAACTTATGTCTTGTGATACAGCCAGTTTGATGATGTAATATTTATTTTTTGTCAAAAGACACAGGAGAAGGAGACAGGACGCACAGAGCAAAATTGATGTTTTTGTGATTTGTAATTCGGTATAGCTCGTGATATGGATTGGTTAGCGTATTGATTTGGGTGTTGTTGTAAAGATCTCGTTGAGAACATTTGATTCAATGTGAAAAAGTTTACAAAAAGTCTATTTAAATAATTAAAAACTAAGACAAAGGCGATTTTTTTAAAACGCGGTGGAAGTAAAGAAAATAAACATTTAAGTGGCTGCAGAGCCCGGAAAGTCCTACTAAAATAAATATTACGCACATTGTTGGACAGAAGAAGTTCTGGAGCTCACAACGGCACCCTAAACTCCAACACAGAGCGAACGACCGGATCAAATTGTACGTGGTAGGTACATCCAGCGCGCTTGCAACGACGTGAAAATTTCTTCTATGGCTCCAATGAGCAACATTTATGTTCCAAATTCAAAACTCATTACTCTCCCTCCCCTCGCCCTCTCTGAAAGTTTTGAACAGCAATTAGCGTTTTTTGGTTAGATGTGATGAAATAGTAGATTGTATGGGAGCAAAATAATATTTTTATGGCGAGGGTGCTATTTTGAACTCTGAGCGGAGTGAAGGATTTTAGAGTAGAATCCCGAGCTCAGCGAGGAATTCTTCTATGATTATTTTTTGAACGTATCGAGGGATGCAATATACGTCGCAGAGGAAAAATAATGTTGCGCTCAGTGATACACCCTAATTTTCATTCATATTATGAGAAACCAAATTCTTGTTTCAAATTCAAAACTCATTAATGCCTTCTCTGAAAGTTTTGAACGGAAAAGACGTAAAACGTAAAAACGTAAAGTCTTTTCTGTTTTGTGCGCACATTTCGTGGAACCTGTCAGAGTTTTCCGAGTAGATGGGATGAAAATAATATTAGATGTCTCTATTTTTAGTATCATTTAGTAAAACTATCATCGGCAGTCATTCCAGGGTCATTATTCCAGTCAAAACCTGTACAACCTTCCAACGTTGATGAATAAAGTATAGAGGAAAATATTCAGTATTATACGGTATAACTATGATCTATCGAATTCAATGATAGACACTTATCGGCTCACCGCAAACTGGGTGCTTACGGCCAACTAGCATAAAGCGGCTTCGAAGGATGTGACGAAGAGCCACCGATTTAAAGCCGTCATCTGGCCTCTTTACGATATATTCCTTTTTATTGTGGGCTATAAACTCAACGTCTGCATTATTTATTTGAGAAAAAAGAAGGAAAGTACATTAAAGGCTATTGTTAAACTAACCTTACTCTACTACCGATTAATAAGAAAACATCAACTTTCAGATACATTATTATAATATGGAATTTAAATGCGTAGTAAAAACCACAGCCAAGTTTCTAATTATAGGTATTGTACGTAATTAAGGAAATGGGAACGGCTTCGAGATGGAAATGTGAGTGGATCACGTTTAGGGAATCCTTAACAGGAAAAAAGGTTTCTCATCCGCTACAGTGAAATTTATAAATTATCATAATATACGGAGAGTGGTGTTAATTTTATTAATAACGACGACTTATATAAAATATATTGAAAATTATGGCGGAATAAAGGAGAGGTTTTGGTTATAATTCTTCTGCTAAATTCTTCGTATTTTTTTTAAAAAAAACCTCTAGTTGTGCCTTGACGGAAAAAGCAATTGCAGGTCTCGTATTATGGAAACCCACATGCAATTGCTTTCTTACCCGCGCACATTAGTAATGTACTTAACCTAATAATCCGAACAACACAATAGATAATCATTATTTTCTCTTCTCATCTAGTGTTAGAATCATCCCTACTAAAGCCCGAAGGGTCAGACTAAATTATGTAATACAGGGCAATTAAAGTTACAACATAATTTTAACATACGGGCTCAATTTTCTTAGGGCGGCCGGTAGGCGCAGGGGCGGGCGGCACCCCCGCGGCGTCCAATCAACCGCAAAGGAAATTAAACCGTTGAATTTATTAAGGGATACGGAGAAATAATAATCCTCTGTAACTACCTCCATAGCAGTTACGAGTAATTTATGTATTGTACAAGTATTGAGTATCGACTGCTTAGGGGGAGCGTTTTAATAGAAAATTGGCAGCTCAATTGTGCGTTCACATAGTGGCGTAGTATGACATTTGTACAGGGGCGTGTTGACCCTTACATGATTTCCCCCCGCTCCCTTCCACTACCGCAGGAGCCTACTCAGCTAAGCGCTAGTACCATTGTAGTTTTCAATTGAGTTATGATTAATATGTGGTATAGTTATGTTATTAGGTAGGTTATTATAATTAGTATAATAATATAACTTATATATATCAGAAGTTGTAATGTTTGTAATTCTTAAATATCTATGTAGATATTCGCGATGTCCTCCAAAGCCAGCAGCTCTCGTATTCCGGTGCAGGCCTCCTGCAGGTTCCCGGTGCTCCCTCGACTGATTCACGTAGGCCTCCCCTTAGAACGCCACAACGAGCGGCCATCTATTTGCTTCAGCAGCTCGCCGCGATTTTCACCAGGTGGACAGAAAACTTCGTGGGCCCGCGTTTTAAATTAGGTTGGATAGAAAGAAGGTTTAAAAAAAGACGGAGACCCACCGCCAAACAAATGGGTGAAGTATAGCAAATGGCGGCTGCGCATGTGTGCGTCAGTGGATAATTTTTGTTTTTTGTAGTTGATACACAATTTAAACACACTTGTGCACTTAATAGAATTTAGACGACTAAAAAGGCCAAGATCTTGCTGTGGCCAAGATCGACATAACACGGTTTAAGTGTGCCCGTGAGGCTTGTGCGTACGAGTAGATCGGCATATCTTGTATGCTTCACTTAATATGTGGCGGTGTGGTTTCCGTCTTTTTTTAAAACTTCTTGAGCCCATCATATATATCCAATGTAATTTAAAAAAGTATAATATAAAAAAAAGTATGTGTTCCTGTATGTTCTTTTTTTTTTAATTATATTTTTAAACTTTTTTCTTCTTATTTTTTTCTTGCATCGTCATCGATTTGTGAGCTACCCTGAAAGTTTCAGCCGGATATCTAATCGGGAAGTGCTCATAATTTGATTTACAAGATACATTCAAGTGAAGTTAAATAAAAGCTTTTAACATTTTAATAATAAAATGCGACAGTCTGTGTGTAAATATGTATGTTTTTATATAATGCCTAGTCAAACAAAGTATCTACCTACAGTTGCTTCTGTACATGGACATCAATAACAGACAGCTCCACCCACATAAATTTCTACCTACCGTAATTGGGTAAGTAACTAATTATCTAATCCCGTAATGTGGCGGGATTGTTTGCCGGTCTGGTTACTCAATTAGGTATTTATTTACTCCCACCTAACTGTACGGACTATTTATCACGGTGTTGTTGCAAAAGTTTAGTGGAAAGAGTTCCGAAGTGGACCCCCGTGTCGTCCCTCCTCAAGATTGATGGTTTCTCTACTTTTGGTACTTTCTCACGTCAGCCTGTTCTGGCTTTCATTCTTCAACACGCCCATTGTTTTCATTATTGTTGTGAGTTTTACAATCCTCGTTAAGAACCTTCTTTCCGCAGTGAAGCGCAGTGTCTAATTAATTAACATAAATTAGTTTATAAATTAATTCAGAATGTTTTGGGAAACTTATCCTGTTTCATTTAGATGAAACTTCGTCAGTCATAGTGGATTAAATTAAACTACGTTCAGTAAATAACTACATATTCATTTATATTCAATGCACAGTGAATATAAAGTAGAGACAAACTGAAAGCGTACATTAAGTTTATTACATTACTGAAGAAAATGTTGTTAAAAAGAAAACTTACGTCGCACGTTTTGCTTTTCTTCAGCCGTAGTGTATAAAAGTTTTAAAAAGATAAATGTATTCACACGAGTTTGTGTCAACCAAAATGCAGAATGCTGACGATGTGCGTATTTCCACTGGCTGCACCGGCACGGCATCGGCGACACGGCCCGGCAGACATTTGTATGAAATTCTGACGGTACGTCAGCGGGCTAAAATGGTGTTGCTTTCTTCCATATGCCACCGCGAAAATAAATGAAAAAACCTCCAAAAGCAACCCTGATTTTATTTTTCTATAATAGACCTATAAAACTGTACCATGACAAATTGACTGACTTACTGACAACGCAGAGCCTAAACCCGTGGACATACATTTGAAATTTGGAGGAAATATATCTTGAGTGCCCTAGAGGTGCTAAGGAATGATTTATCTAAGGAATGATTTCATGAACTTCCGTCTCTAAGAGGGTGAACGGTGTGGCATAGATTATAAGCCATTGCGAACGATAGTTCTAAAGTTTACTTGTTTTGTTATTTTCCAACAGGTATCATTTCAACTTAATACTCTGATGGATGCAGGCATACTACGAGGTAGGACATAGGCTACTTTGCATCCCGAAAAATGAAAGGGTTCCCGCAGGATTGGGGTTGAAAGTTATTTCAAAAAACACTTACCACTCTGAAACTACTGGACGGATTTTGATGCAACTTGGCAGAGTCATAGTTTATATGATGAGTTAAAATTGAGGATACTTTTTATCCCGAAAAAATAAAGAGTTCCTGCGGGATAATGTCCCAAATTCTGTAAATTAAAGATATTTTGTTTTTTTTTTTTGAGGGCCGTTCTATATTCAATATTCAGTTCCTGCAGGATAGGAATTGAAAGTTGTTTAAAAGAACACGTATCACGCTGAAACTACTTGACAGATTTTGTTGAAACTTGGCACAGTCATAGTTTATATAATGGGTAAAAATTGAGGATACTTTTTATCCCGAAAAATAAAGTGTTCCTTTGGGATAATGTCCAAAATTCTGTAAATTGAAAATATTATGTAATTTTTTTGTAGGCCGTTCTATACTAAATACTAAAGCCAACACTGTATTTTATTCATTTTTGTCTGTCTGTCTGTCTGTCTGTCTGTCTGTCTCTCTGTCTGTCTGTCTGTCTGTCTGTCTGTCTGTCTGTCTGTCTGTACCTTGGCAGGGCACCACGCCGAAAATACTTAATGAATTTAAATGAAATTTGGTATGATTTGAGTTCACACTTTGAGGTGCTTTTCATCCCGAAAAAATGAAGTGTTCCTGCAGGATTGAAGTGGAAAATTATTAAAAGAACACTTAGCACGCTGAAACTATTGGACGGATGTTGATTCAACTTGGCACATTTTGTGCCGAAAAAATAAAGGGTTCCTTTGGGATATGGGTCCAAATTCTGTACATTAAAGAGTAGTGCATTAGTGTTTTTTTTTTGAAGTTAGTCTTTGTTCTATTATGATGCCTAAACTGTATGTTTTTTCATTTTTGTCTGTATGTCTGTCAGTCTGTATCTTAGCCGTGCATCACGCCGCCGGAACTACTAGATGAATTCAAAAGAAACTTGATATGATTTGAGTTCATACTACGAGGTAGGACATAGACTACTTTACATCTCGAAAAATGTATGGGTTATTATTTAGGGGTTGAAACTTATTTAAAAGAACACGTACCACGCTGAAAGTAATGGACGAGTTTTTATGCAACTTGGCACTGTCTTAAGTTATATGATGAGTTAAAATTGAGGACACGTTTAATCCCGAAAAAGTAAAGGGTTTCTGCGGGATATGGGTCCAAAGTTATGATAATATTTAAGTAATAAAAAATATTTTTTGGATGGTTCTCTATATTCGATACTGAAGCCAAACTGTTTTACTTTTTAATTTTGTCTGTCTGTTTGTCCGTATCTTGACCGCGCATCGCGCCCAAACTACTACATGAATTCAAATGCTCTTTTGGGTGCTTAAAAAAGGTATTGAACAAATATTTTTTTTGTTATTCGTGTCTTTCTTTCTGTTTGTCTGCATGTTTGTTTGTTCACACATCACATAAAAACTACTGGACCGATTGCAATGCGGTTTTCATTGTTAGATAGCTTAGGGTTTGATTTAAATCTGGTGTAATTGGTATCTCAATCCGGTGAGTTTGAAGCCGAGCAATTGATAAAGTATTTTTGACGGCTGAAGAAATTTGGTTCAAATGTTAGGATATTGGTCCTGGAATAGCACATTCTGGTACTTTGAACCTAAAGAAACGAACACGCGTGCGAAGCCGCGGGTACAGCTAGTTTTACAATATGGGTATAAAGTATAGGGCTGGCCTTCACCAGCACATTCCAACAGTATATTATAATTTATTGGCATAATTCTTTTTTGGCTTTTAAGCTAGTTGTTGTCGATTATTATCCTTAATGTATAAATTTTAAATAAATTTAATTTTAATTTTTGTGATAACCTGTTTACGACCCTAGTATCATAATGTACTATTTTAACAATGCAATGCAAATTAATAATGTTTTAAAAACTCTTGGCGGATTGTCTAAAGTCAAAAGTTGCTTTCTTTAACAGTTACATCTGATCCCCGTTAGAAAACTCAGCATGTACCCTTGCGCCCGGTCCCCTACCTTACTCTTGCGTCTGGTCCCGTAGCTTAATAGCTACTACCTACAAAGTTTGAAATCAGTCACCTGCCGACTCGGAACGCCAATTCAATTCAGGCCACGTACGTACTACTGTTTTCATTCAAATGGTCGAGTCGAGTTTTTGCTGCAACTCGTGTATCTACCTACCCTACTTTGTCGCTAAGTGGAAACCTATAAGAAGCCCCTCGCTTCTTCCCTAGCAGATAAAATAAGGAAAAGAAAAAGAAAGAAAATATTTCTTTGTTGATTTATTTCAGTTTGTGCAAACTGCATCGTCTAACAGTTTAGAAAACGAATTTTATCTACACTCATATCGTAAAATCCGGATTATGAACTCAAAAATGGTGGCATAATGACATAATAAAATCTAATTCCTAATAAAGTTTTTTTTTTACTATAACACTGTTTTATGAACTAAACAATGTTATATATTTTTTCCCATAAAAGCACCGGTTTGGCTCCGACCAACGAGAGTTTTCGCTATTTATTATCTATGGCGGCGCGTGCTAGATCGTATGCACGCAAATTCGCTGTTGACTGGATTTTGGCATTTATGGCGCCATAATTTACTTGACATTAATACCTAACCAATTTAATACGTTAGGGATGATAAAAAGTTTTATTCTGATTAAAAATGTCCGACAGCAGTGTTCGTGAGTAGAATTTGACTCCACCTGAGTTCACGGTAACAGCAACGAACATGACAAACGAGCTTTTACCAGCAAAATCAAGAAAATATTATGCCATATTTTTTTTCATTAAAAGTATAGTAGGCGCAGCGAAAGTATGTGTCTTGGAAGTTGACTGCAAGTCGCTGCGCAAACTGCTATTTTTGGATAAGATTGGAGGCAAGCGAGAGGTGCGGGACGCTAGGGACTTGCCTCCTAAACAATAAACATTAATCGAAAAAATAACTATTGTAATCGATAGGTAATCGTATTTTGTATTATGCAAGATTAAATCAAATATTTTAAGCCAATGAAGGAGTTTTTTTTCCACTAACTCAGTACCTACGTTTAGTTAGTAAAACATATGAAAAGTATAAAAAGTTGCCATACTGTTACTGTTTCATAAGATATTATGAGCAGAAAACTTGAAGTGCAGGATGATCACTATTTAACTTGACATTATTATGAAGTGCACACTCTCCTACACCTAGGACAGTGATACCCAAAGTGGACCCCCAGGGGTCTACGACGACCAGTAAAGGGTCCATGTCAGTAAAAAAAGTGGAGGTCCACGATAGTGGATTGCGACTTAAATTTTGGCTTTCCATGAATTGAATAATCCACATACGCATAATATAGTAACTATTTACATACAAACATAAAACTTTCTTGTAATTTATAGACATACATTTATCTACACCTATACTTGTAACAAAGCAGTCAGTACCTACCAAAAGTCTTTAAAATGAAGATAGTTAAAAAAACTACAGATCAAGGTTTTTTTTTAAATCGTTTATTTCTGTGTATTTGTTGGCACATCGCACAAAAACAAATGGATCGATTTCAATACGGTTTTCATTGTTGCATAGCATAGAGTTTGACTTAAAAAATGGTGTACTTGATATGTCAGTCCGATGAGAAGAAGCCAAGCTATCTATAAAAAAACATTTGAACTTTGAAGAAATGTAGTTTGATGACTTTGCAACACACTTGCTCGTAAAGTGACTGTTGTGGCAACGCATTTAGGTTCATAATTCATATTATTACACACTCGTGATTCTTACTTACATTATCACACTATTTTTCGTTTTTTTTTTTTTTATTTCCGTTTTTAGTTTTATGACTAAAAACAATGAATATTTTTGTGAATAAATCAATATAAATCAATGATTTTTTGGCTACATTATGATAAATACAACATCAAAATGATCATAATTTCATCAAATTATATATTTTTCACTACATATTAACCTTAATTTGCGTATTCATAACATTATTTTGTTTTTATTATAATGTTATTATAGGCTGTTTAGCGGTTTTGCCAGCGCCTTTACTTTTTACACCTGCGTGCGCATCGCTACGGCGCGCGGGAAAAACAAAAACAGTGCGCCATTTACCATAAATAATTGTTAACGTTTTCATTGTGTGGTAAATTATTATCAAAAATTACAACTTTCACGGGAAGAACAAGCAGATTTGACCACGCCGGAAATACTAATCAAGGCACGAAAAGAGAGTGATAGCCTGTTGCCACCAAAATCTAGCGAGAAATGCCAACATAATCTGTTCGTTATCATTTTGAGAAATTGTACTTACACTAATTAAAAGTTAATAACAATGCAAGTCTGTTTTTTTCCTCGCAAGTTTGTTGGAAATCGTCATAATAAACGCGTATGAATTGATCATTACACACTCGGCTCCCATATCGCGCTCTTTAATACTGCTACTGCTACTACGAATAATACTGCTTCGAGTGCAATGACCAACGTAGCACACTTTTACCATAATGTACTATTATATAGGTACTTTTGGTCCTAAAATAACACATAGGTTATATTTTACCCAGACAAATTACCATGTGGGCAAAGCCGCGAGCACATTTATATCACATAAAACAGAAAAATGTATAGGTGTCCAAAGCCGCGCACAGCTAGTTAATTATAAAACTACATTATGAAGTAAAATACAATAAAATGTATATTTACATGAAATGTGTTGTAGAATTATATTAAAACTTTAGTTATTATGCATATTTTCTGACATATGAAACTGTTTAAAAATTATCATAAACTAGCGGCAGCTTCATCTGCGTACGTTTTTATATTCTGTGCGAGTAAGTATATAGCTTGTAAAAAAAATGCGATAAATTGTGGCCTATGTAAATTTTTAACTATATCTAGACCTCCAACTTTATCTGTGCAAAAGATCACGGAAATTTGTCGCTCCAGTCGCTTACCGCGACGCACACGCGCAGTATGCGCGCTGCAGTGTGCAATGTTAGATATATCGCCAACCGATGATCTACTGGAAACCGATGGAACCGATGTTTACGTGAAAACGTAACTACGATTTTGTGTTTTATTTTGTGTGTGCTTATTAAGTTTTCACACTACTCTTCACTACTACTGTTAGAATGTTAAATCTTTCTAAGCTTTTTCTTTTTTATTTTCATGCACTACTCAGTGCATGAAAATGAAAAAAAAACCATATTATGTAAATATTGTTACGCCGGTTGATTCTTAGAAAAACAGTAGGTACTAAAATGACGCAATACCTACATTTAAAGGAACATTCTGGTACACAATAGTAGAGCGTAGGTACCTACAGAAGTTTCCAGAGCGCGCGGTAGGTATAGGTTGGTATATAACTATGGGTGCGGCGTGACATCAAAGGTGCCGCCGGCCTTAAGTACCTACAGGCGCAGCGCGGCGCGGCAACTCAAAGGCGCCGCTGACCTTGAAAGTTCACAGACCTTCCGACTACCACTGTCGCGGTATAAATAGAGCGCGCATCGACTGCCTGGGACAGTACTGATTTGGCTGACGAAACGAATCGATCAAAGTGATTCGAAGCAAGTATTCAGTGATAATTGATAAGAGTGTACAGTCAAGTTAAAGAGTGTTTAAGCGTTATTTGTTGAATTCATTTCTTTTTGTGGTTTTTCGAATAAAGGTGTTAATTTTTGGTGTAATTAGCGTACATTAATTTTATCCGAACCCCAGCTCGTAACAATTTGGTGTCAGAAGCGAGGATAAAATAATGCCGGCTACACCAAAGCAGGAGACAGACCGCATGAGAACGAGAAGCCAACGAGAGAGGGAAGTGGACGAAAGACGGTTTGGTTCGCCATTAAGAGTGTCTGGTGGTGGTGTCAATCAACCAACCATGGAGTTGGACGCCGCTGCGGCCGCCGGACTATCCACCGGTACATCTGCACATTCTCCGTCTTCGGTAACCCCGTCTTCATTTGACCTTTCGGGCTTAATAGCATTACTCCAGGAACAGTCCCGCAAACAGGAGGAGCAGGCCCGACGCCTGGAGGAGCAGTTGCTACGTGACAAAGAGGAGCAGGCTCGCCGACAAGACAAACAGGCTTGCAAACAGGAGGAGCAAGCTCGCAAACAGGAGGAGCAGGCTCGACGTCTGGAGGAGCAGTTGCTACGTGGCAAAGAGGAGCAGGCACGACGACTTGAAGAGCAGTTGCAGCGAGACAGAGAGGAGCAGGCTCGCCGACAAGAGGAACAGGCTCGCCGACAGGAAGAACAGACTCTCCTCATAAAAGACCTGCATGCAACTGTGGGTCAGGAACTCAAATATGTAAAGGAGCAGGTACATCTTCAGAAGAAACGCTTTTCTGAAACTGAAAGCCGCATCTCTGAAACTGAAACCCAGATTGCAGACGTAAAAAAAGCTCTGGGTGTCCTGAAATCTGGAAGCGGAATGTACCCTGTTGTTACTGCGTCTTCGGAAGCTCTTTGTGGTCGGCCTATAAGATCCAATTTGAGGCTGTTGTTGAGGCAAATGGATGTAGTAAAGCTCAGGCCATGACTGCTCTCAAACTAGGCCTTCGTGACCAGGCTGTAACTATACTGGAGGCCCTCGGGGAGGACATTACCTACGAACAGTTGCTCGAAGCGCTGGAATCTCGCTACGGGGACGCACACCTGGAGCACGTGTTTCGTGCTCAGTTAAAGGACAGGGCTCAGCGGAATAGTGAGAACCTACAACACTGGGCTCTCGAAATTGAAAAGCTGGTTCGAAAGGCGTACCAGTCGTCACCAGCAATCATCGCCGGGAATTTAGTCCAAGCATTTGTCGATGGGATTCGCGACCTGTAAGTGAGGGCTGCTGTGAGACTTGAGCATCACGAATCTCTTAAGGATGTCCTGGCCCATGCTTTGGAGGTGGAGGCCGTACCACAAGATCCTCGAGCTCACCGCATCAGGGAAGTTGTGGCAACACCTCCCCGTGACACTCGTCCTAAGTTTAGTCCCAGATGCTACAAGTGTGGAGAGAGGGGCCACCTGATAAGCTGCCCGAGACGAGTTGTTGGCAGGGAAGATCGGCCTCAGCAAGTGCGGGTGGTCAGCAACGACACCGAACAGACCCAGCGAAACGAGTAAACGCCTGGACCGCGGGGCGGGTGCTGGCTGGTATTGAAAAAGCCCCCAGAATTTCAATCTCGCAAGCTCACGACGGGAACAGCCTGATCATCAAGGGTGAAGTCAACAGGATACCATGTAAACTGACTTAAGTCACGGGTGCTTCTCGAACCGTGATCTCTTCCAAGCTTAGAAATAGTGTTCTTGGGGACTTCTTTGGGAACTGCAAGCCAATTAACTACTAACAGCTACTGGTCAGCACATACCCTTCCAAGGTGAAAAGCAGGTAAAGATGAAACTCGGCAATAGGACTTTCCGACATAAAGTCATCGTGGCCGACATAGTCGATGATTGCATTCTTGGCTTAGATTTCATGATATAACATCATTGAGAGATCGACGTGAAGCAAGGAATTTTGAAATGCGGCGGTGAGGAAATCTTCATGGAAGGAGGAACATTGGAAAGATCTACTGCCTTCAGAAAATAGTCCTTGCTCCCAGGTCTGAAACCATCGTGCCAGTGAGTCTGCGACGAGATTTTACGCAAAAACATCGATGCGTACTCCTAGAAAAATCAGAAAATGACCAGCCTTGGTGGCACGGACTTTGGTGAGGGCCACCTACACTTCAGCAGTGCGCGTATTGAACCCAAGTAATGAAGAACATCTCATTAGCAAAGACACGTTGATGGGTACCTGCGAGGAAGTAGACTGGATGCGACATTGCCAAGAATCATCCAAAGACATTAAACAAAATGTCAGATTTAATGTGTCGAAACTATTAGAAGACTGCCGAAATGATCTATCCAAAGAGGAATTTGTGAAAGCTGAGAAGATGTTACATCGGTACGCGGACATCTTCTCTTCAAATGATGCTGACATTGGGAAGACGGGATTAGTTCGGCATAAAATAAACACAGGGAACGAGTTACCGATCCGTCAAAGACCAAGAAGGCTGCCAGTTGCAAGAGGAAAGGACGTAGAAACCATGATTGACGGGATGGTGAAGGACGGCATAATAGAACCTTCATCCAGTCCGTGGTGCGCTCCTGTGGTGCTGGTCAAAAAGAAGGATGGCAGTTTACGTTTCTGTGTGGATTATCGTCGGCTCAACGATGTCACAAAGAAGGACAGTTATCCCCTACCAAGGATCGATGACACCCTGGATACGCTGACGGGGATGAAATGATCTACAACGCTGGACCTGAATAGTGGCTACTGGCAAGTGGAGATAGACCCAAAGGACAAAGAGAAAACAGCGTTTTCTACAGGGAAGGGTGTATGGCAATTTAATGTAATGCCATTTGGATTGTGCAATGCTCCTGCAACTTTTGAAAGGTTGATGGAGCTAGTACTCACTGGGTTGATTGGAGACGCATGACTCGTTTATTTGGATGACATCATCATCGTGGGGCGCACGTTTGAAGACCACCTTCGAAACCTGGAACGTGTGATGGCAAAATTCGGGCTGCTAATCTGAAGTTGAGTCCGAAAAAGTGCTCATTTGTCAGAAGGCAAGTGAACTTTTTGGGACACGTGGTTTCACAAGAAGGGGTGCAAACTGACCCAGAGAAGATCATCGTGGTCAAGGAGTGGCCAGTTCTGAAAGACAAAACAGAAGTCAGAGCATTTTTGGGCTTGTGCTCTTATTACCGACGGTTTGTGAAGAACTTCGCTGATGTTGCTAAGCCTTTGCACAAACTCACTGAGGAGAAGCGGTCCTTTTGTTGGAATGAGAGCTGTGATACCGCTTTCCAAGAATTAAAGATACGTCTGTGCGATACACCAATTCTTGGCTATCCTGACACCGACAATGGATTCATCGTAGATACAGATGCGAGTAATACTGGTATTGGCGGTGTGTTATCTCAAAGAAAAGGAGACCAGGAAGTTGTGATTGCTTACTTCAGCAAATCCTTGTCCAAACCGGAACGTAACTACTGCGTCACAAGAAGAGAGTTACTCGCTGTGGTAAAAACACTGCAGCATTTTAGTAAATATCTGCTGGGACGCAAATTTCATCTGCGAACCGATCATGCTGCATTGAAATGGCTGCTCCAGTTCAAGAACCCTGAAGGACAAGTGGCAAGATGGATTGAACAGCTGCAAGAGTTTGACTTCGAAACTGAGCATCGCTCACGGTAACGCGGACGCCTTGTCAAGGAGACCTTGCCCAGAGAATTGCAAGCATTGTGTGAGGCAAGAGGCCAAAGAAGCGATACCTGTCAAAATGCTGGGAACGGACCTTAGCGATGAGTGGAAGAAAGCCTTGCAGCTTGCACAACAAGAGGACTCAGACTTTAGGCCAATTCTTGAGTGGGTTAAAACCAGTGCACCTAAACCTAAATGGAGTGATGTTGCGAGAACGAGCACAGCAACAAAAAGTGACTGGGCACAGTGGGACAGTTTGGCTATCCACGATGGGGTACTGTGCCGCAAATGGGAAAATGCTAGAGGAGATCACTGTCATTTACAAATGGTTGTCCCTAAAGCCAAGGTACCTGATGTTCTGCAGCTCTACCATGATGGATGTTCAGGAGGTCACATGGGCGTCAAAAGAACCCTGTCAAAGATACGTGAGCGATTCTACTGGATCCATTGTCGAGATTATGTGGAAAATTGGTGCCGCAAATGCACTAGTTGTGCAGCTGTAAAAGGACTCCACACACACAGCAAAAGGGGGGGATTAAAGCTGTATAACGTCGGAGCTCCATGGGAACGAATAGCGCTTGACATTGCGGGACCTACCCTGTGAGTGACAGCGGGAACAAGTATTTCATGGTCGTCATGGACTACTTCACTAAGTGGCCGGAGGTATTCGCCATTCCAAACCAAGAAGCTACTACAGTGGCAGATAATTGGTTCACGAAGTCTTCTGTCGTTTTGGAGTACCCCTTGAAATTCACAGCGATTAAGGGCGGAATTTTGAGTCACAAGTGTTCCAGGAGACCTGCCGAGTAATGGGTGCACATAAAACCAGAACAACTTCCTATCACCCACAATCTGATGGAATGGTAAAACGATTCAACCAGACCTTGGAGAGATATCTAGGAAAAGTGGTGGAAACCAGGCAAAGGGATTGGGATAAGCACATCCAGCCGTTTCTTTTGTCATACCGAAGTGCAGTTCATGTGAGTACAACAGTCACTCCTGCCATCGCGAATTTCGGAAGAGAATTGCGGTTGCCTGCAGACCTGATAACTGGCATTCCACCGGATTCTCCACGCAACGTTACAGAATATGCAAATGACTTGCGCTGTAAGATGGATGAAGTTTACAAACAAGTCAGAGAATCGGGACAACAAATGTCTGAAAGGATGAAGACCCGATACGACCGGAAATTGAATAATCTGGGATTCGAAGAAGGTTCACTTGTTTGGTTACATAGTCCAGTACGCAGCAAAGGAAAGTCTCCGAAATTGCAAGCAAAATGGGAAGGACCATACCACGTTGTGACCAAAATCAATGACGTCACGTACCGGATTCGAAAGGGCCAGAGAAGTGCTCCTAAAATTGTTCATGTTGATTGACTGGCCCAATATTACGGGACTAACACTGCTCGGGACGAGCATGTCTTAGGAGGGGGCAGTGTTACGCCGGTTGATTCTTAGAAAAACAGTAGGTACTAAAATGACGCAATACCTACACTTAAAGGAACGTTCTGGAACACTCTAGTAGAGCGTAGGTACCTACAGAAGTTTCCAGAGCGCGCGGTAGGTATATACCTACGGGTGCGGCGCGACATCAAAGGTGCCGCCGGCCTTAAGTACCTACAGGCGTGGCGCGGCGCGGCAACTCAAAGGCGCCGCCGACCTTGAAAGTTCACAGACCTACCGACTACCACTAGTACATACAAGTAGTTACGAGTACCTTCTCGAAACGTCCGTCGCGGTATAAATAAAGCGCGCATCGACTGCCTGGGACAGTACTGATTTGGCTGACGAAACGAAACGATCAATGGGATTCGAAGCAAGTATTCAGTGTTAATTGATAAGAGTGTACAGTCAAGTTAAAGAGTGTTTGAGCGTTATTTGTTGGATTAATTTCTTTTTGTGGTTTTTCGAAGAAAAGTGTTAATTTTTGGTGTAATTAGCGTACATTAATTTTATCCGAACCCCAGCTCGTAACAGTATATTAGGGGGTCTACCCAAAACCAAAAAAACATAACAAGTGGTCTACGAGAGTAAAAAGTTTGAGGACCTCTGATCTAGATTCTAGATTGATTCATATTCACTCAAATCGCTTTTGAACCTTAAAGTGTCAACATCAGGAGACACAAATTCACACGTTTTTCCAATTGACTCGTAAATACCGATGCTGAAGGCTGAAAGGTTTAAGTATAGGCATTAAAAATGAGCGAATCCAATTATAAATTGAACGAATACTAGCATCCGATACTTTCGATAATCAATTAATAATATCTAATCGTGCAGCACTAGTCGTATGATTCAGGTGCAATCCCAATGTTTGAGGTGAAGACAGTATTGTATAACTGCCTCGCTCACTAGCTTACGTTTTTCGCATCATCTATCTCGCTTACTTTATGCTGTACATTCGTTGACAAAATGTTCCACCACCAGAATCACTCGTGCACGGCCGCGATACAGAGATAAATCCGTACAACCACGTGAAAACGTAACGTAACAACGTACGTGACCCCTCACTTCTTATCTCTATCACTCGCGCTTATATGTTTATCGCCGTTGCGCTCGCACATGCACTTTTTGCTTTAGTAGGGAATGCAGAACCTGACCATATTGTTGAACAGAATCCGACCAGCAGCCTTATTGTCTAACTCTGGTGGTAATGGCAATCAAATCCATTACCATTACCATTGGCGGTTCCAGTTCGCCGTCCAGGGGAATTGTCTAATATTTTCGGTGGTAATCGTCTTGTAAAAGTGAAAGCCATTTCGCTCTTTCCACAGACTACATAACACCAAAAACATATGCTCTTGCGTTCCATTTCATGAAGAACAGCTTTGAGCACTTTTTAGTGCTTTTTTGAACTAATGGTTGTAAAATGTTAATTTAGCCTTTGCGTGGTCTTTGCGTAGACCTACAATTGGTCATCGAGTTAGATCGAAACTTTGAACAAATATATCGCAAGTTCTAACAGTCTTTGGCTTGGCTATACAGGAATTTTGGTGGACTTATGAATATTCGAGTCTAGTTTAATTTACCTACTAGGTACATAGACATATACTAGGTATATGCATTTTCACAAATGCTCATCAACAACATACATATTTTAATGGATTTTTACCTCATTTCAATGCATACATAATCGGTTATGTTTTGTGTCAACAAAACATAACCGATTGTTTGCTTTGAGCACCAGCCGGGGTTCAGGAGATGGGCTGCAGCTTGCACCTGTGTCAGTATGAACATTTCCAGCTGTCACAAAGCCTGATGTAGCTGTAGCTAGACATACAACAAATTAACCTCTCTTTTGAATTGTTTACAAATTTGATCTAACTCTACAAAAGTAATACTGCATATTACAATATTGACTATGTAGTACTTGTTATGTAGATAATGACAAATGATCATAGCTATATCTTTATTTTCAGATTCAGTTCAGTACCTGTCTATCACAGTAAACAGGATCATTTCAAATCGGATTGCAGCGGGAAGAGATTCATAGCATGTCCATAAAATGCAAAAGGATGCTGCTTGTCAAATCTACTTGTTATATTTGTATTATAATATGTAGGTATATACCTAACAACATACATATTTTAATGGATTTTTACCTCATTTCAATGCATACATAATCGGTTATGTTTTGTATCATTTTACTTCACAGCACAAACTAAGAAGGAGATATACAGATAAGATACTGCTGCATAACCAATGTTGACTTCTGTAAAACATTCCCCAATAGAAGAAAACTTCATCAACAGAACTCAAGCTTTCTGTAGTCCCGCAGGTAGGTACCTATATTTTGTATAATAATTATTAACTAGGTAGGTACATACCTAATTATTATTATTGACTGGCTTGGGCTGGCAGGGAGAAATGCCTAATACACACCCCCCAAGTGGGACATTGTATATTTTTGGTGTACAATAAAGAGTTATCTATCTGTCTATATTTAGTCACATAGGTAATTAATTGACTATATAATACTCTAGCTACACAGTTAGACACCACCTTAAGAAACTGTTAATGTAAGGTGCCTTGTGGGCCCGGAGTAATAATAGGTCTATCCCGTCTCACCCCATGTGTGCTTTGAGCACCAGCCGGGGTTCAGGAGATGGGCTGCAGCTTGCACCTGTGTCAAGTATGAACGTTTTTAACTATCACAAAGCCTGATGTAGCTGCAGGTACAACAAATTAACCTCTCTTTTGAATTGTTTACAAATTTGATCTAACTCTACAAAAGTAATTCTGCATATTACAATATTGACAATGTAGTACTTGTTATGTAGATAATGACAAATGATCATAGCTATATCTTTATTTTCAGATTCAGTTCAGTACCTGTCTATCACAGTAAACAGGATCATTTCAAGTCGGATTGCAGCGGGAAGAGATTCATAGCATGTCCTTAAAATGCAAAAGGATGCTGCTTGTCAAATCTACTTGTTATATTTGTATTATAATATGTAGGTATATATATATTATTATATATTAATAAAGACACTTGCCCGTTATATTTTTTTTAGAAAGGTTTTTACAATAAAATAAACATGCTATTTAATAAAATTTGTTTAATTTTCTGTTTCTCTATCCATACTCAGTTTGTATTTATGCTAAAACTAGCTGCATGCCGAGGCTTTGCTCTTGTGCAAACATTGCCAGCCTCGTTTGAAATTTAAAGAAATATTTCCTCCAAATTGCAAATCTCTAGGTCCACCGGTTTAGGCTGTGTGTTGTCTGTGAATCAGTTGGTAGGTATGTCGCTTGTGACATACTATTTCATAGGTATCAATGTATGTTTCTACTTACATAATAATTTGTAGTTAAAAAATAACAACAAAACATAGATAGATAGATAACTCTTTATTGGATATACACAGAAGTACATCGTACATTATACATAATATAATATAGAAGTAGCGGTAACACAATCGGCAGTCTTATAGTTTACAGCAATCTCTAAACCAGAGTAAATGCCAGTAGTATTCATGTCACTCAATCTGGAACAAATAAGAAAAATTTATAAAACTTTGTATGTATTGTACGCTGACATAAATATACTGAATGCACTAAATATATAATATACAAAGATATGAATATTACATTCATATCTCGGAAACAAATACTTCTGCTCATCACACAAATGATTGCACCTTGCGGGATTCGAACCCGCATCTATTGGTTGACTTTCAGTCAGGGTCACTAGCCACTCGGCCAACTGGTTGTCAAATGTAGTGGCACTGAATGTAAATGACAAATTGAATTTTTCACCTCCTTTTTGAACGACATATATGACAATGTGCAAAATTCAAGTTATCAGATTGCACTATGGAGAGTGAGCATAAGAACTGCACAATCTGATTCCCTTATCACCGTACAAACTAGAATATTGGCAATGCGGCACCTTTTTATGATAGAAACACCAGACACAAGCACGAAGCTTTACACTTCTTCATTCATTGTAAGATCTGCAAAAGAGTGGAATGCCCTGCCCTCGTCAGTTTCTGGTAAAATATAATGAATCCAGGTGTGTTCAAGTCAAGAGTGAATAGGTATCTACTAGGCAAGGGTGCTACACTTTCGACCACATCATCGCTTTCCATCAAGTGAGATCATGGTCAAACAATTCCATAAAACGTAATAAAAAAAAGGTGCATTAGATATGGGTTCAAAGTAGGCAGTTCCCGATGAAATTTACTTATTTTGTTTTAATTGTTAATATGACTTGGTATCTTTTGTCGATACTTTTAATACATTTTGACTGTTATTTTTGCAAATTCTTTCATAATGAATGGTCTAGGGTGTAAATAGGCCTGTGATTGTTCCTCAAAACCTTCTGGAGATGTTTTTCTTCTGCAGCTGGCTACAAATTCTCTCATCAAAAATATTCTATAAATAAACCATACATAGATATAAACCAATATTACATCAATGACCCTTGCAACCATTTGTTGACTCTCAGTCAGGGCACTAGCCAATCCATCTCTTACAACCACCTGGGTGAACCGTGGAAAGTCTTTTTTTTACAATAGCTTACCTTTGTCCACCTGGGTGTTACTTGGGAAATATTTAGTTTCCACTGTCCACCTTGTTATCAAAACTTTTCTGATTTGAAGTGCATAGAGATAATAATTTATTGGTCTATTTTGTTGATATTTGTTGTTAAACATTGAACATCCATAGATATTTTAATAGCCACATGGTCAGCACCAATATTAGGGGCTTGAGAGCCTGTCCATTAGTTTGGAGATGTTGTTTTTCTGCAGTTGGCTTCAAATTCGCCCATCAAAATATTCTTCATTTTATGTTTTTGTAGGTTAGGTACTTATAGTGCCTGTAATCGAATAAATTAGATATGTTAAACTGAAATAAGTGGTAGTAGAAGTAAATATCGAAATATTCTCTTTGTATCGAACTATATATATCACAAAAAACCAGTGAATTTTCTGTTTGACTTTCGCAAGTTTGGAAGTCGAATTTTCGGAGAATTAATGCCTGAAATTAATAAACCGCAATTAATTATGATACCTAGATTACCCCTTCCCTTTGAACTTACGCAAACAGTCAACTTTTAATTCAATAAAACTATAATTTCGTCACAAACTCAAAGCCAGTTAATACGAAAGGTTAGGACAGAGCAACCTTTTTCATTTGACATGTCTCGGTGGCGATGAAAATTTAGACAATACCAATATATGTCAAAATATGATGTTTCGTTCATTCATTTCGCTTAAAAACAGCTGATAGTGGGGACTCGGTGAAGATCAAGTCAGTGACTGTTCGAAAGAAGAAACCTTTTCACCGACATTTTGGAGCTCTTTAGTCATTGTTCTCAACGCCAAAATAATTTCCTCTCTAATAATAGTGCGAATGTCTTTATCGCCAGAGTTGACCTCATCGGGAGTATCATTAGACGATTTTCGGCGAGGCTTTGCTTTGGAGACGTTACGCCGAGTGACATTCTCCAAGTCGCTAGAAGCCTGAGTCGACAATCTGACCGGGGTATTAGTGTTATCTGTTTTTGGCTGTTTGCTAGAACAGACTGGACAATTCCATTTCTTTTTCTTTTCCGAAGAGAACGAGTTGAAACGTTTTAGATTAATACCGCAGCATTCCAGATCAAACTTCAAGTCGCAAGAAGAGCATGACATGAACTCTTTAACCTTGATCTGGCTATGGCATCCTGCGCACTTTGCGGGCATAGTGATTAATGTATAGAATGCAAAGCGAAGAAATATATGCTGATCAGACCACACGGGAACTAGGCGTAGAAATAGTAACTACTAGTTATCACAGAATACGCGGTAGTAATCGAGGCAACCGCGTTCAGCAGATCGACACAGTAACGACACAAACTCGATGCGTTTCCTTCTAGCGCAGAGTCAACACTGTGCACGATTTCGCTTACAAACTCCCCTATTTTCGAAAATATTTTGGATGATATTTAACACACAGAGAATTTATCACGATATCCAATATCACCAATTTGCAGGCAACACTATATTGTTGAGTTTTTTACACTTAGATCACTTAAATGACAACTTTAAACACTAATTTGGATATTTTTCGTTACGAACAAAAATAAACCGTCTACCGTTATTGAGCGCCGTGCGTGAAGTTTAGTGCTGATAGAGCGCCGTGCTGATAGTGGGGACTCGGTGAAGATCACCGAGATCACCGGTGGATAGTTAGACAATTCGAATTGGGAGATTCATGTTCATAATGGTGTAAATGAACGTCAGTTTCATTATCACCAGAGTTAGACAATAAGGCTGCCGGTTCTGAAAATAGAGAACCGGTAAAAAAATAAAAACATTTTCTTAAAATTCGGGGTTATGTCCTGTAGATAAGTAGCAAATCATATAATAAACTCTTAGACTCAGATTTACATGTCCGTATTTCTACTTGAGCATAAAATCATCAAATGTATCGATATTCCCGTTTTCAATAACTTTTTTATATAACTGATGTTATTTATTTTTCAAATTGATATTTATCGGTTTTATAATAAGAGACGTTATGACAACTTGTATATCAGAGAGTAAAATGATGAAATTACTCATACGAAACTACAATACCCTTAAAAAGTAATGTTTATTCTAACCAAAACAAAGTATTTTTTCAACAAATTTTTTTTTTGGCCTCAAAATGACTTCTTACAATTCCTCACTACTGTGACGATTAATTAACACAAGACCTGCAGTGCGATTACGTAATGTTGATCATATCGGTTTCAAGCCGTCAAATTCATTAGTGCCTTGCGATAGATACATAGAAAAAAATAAAAAACTGGGGAAATGTGGAGGGATGAAGGTTTGGGAAAGTGAGGGGAGGGAAGTATGGGAAGTGGACGATGGTACTTTTTGCTGAATACGGCCCCTGAAAGATTATTCCAGTCACAAAACCGCAAGTCATACGTCAGCTGACAATTCAATTGTCAACTTATTGTGAACCTCAGCGCAGATGGCGTTACATTGCGATCTATGGTCGAAGAGTAAACCGGAAGAGCGTCAAATCATCCATCTATTTCCGTCAAACGCCAGTCGGTACGCCTTGGAAAATATTATGGTATTTCCGTCGAAGAAGTTGGGTGCCAACTTCTTCGACGGAAATACCATAATTGGGAGAACCAGCGAATCAGCGTGAAGGAAGCATTTTGCCACCATGGAAAATGGTGGCATCAAGGCAACCTGATAGATCTTCAAAATATTTTGGTCAGTTGTTCTTAGGATTTAGAATGAGCCAGATCGGCATAGGTTTAGGAATTGTGATAAGTGTGGCTTAGATTGGATTGTGTAAAGATAAGTAACTTAAGTTTGTTGTTTTAGTTACTTAATTATGATTTTTAGTTCTTTTATAATGAAATACTATTAAGTGGTAAGATTTTCAAGATTATGTGTCTGTGGTCATCCTTTGAACGTTAATTGATTGAGATTTAAGATTTGTATTGATATTATATGTGAAGCAATTTTTTTTTTTAATTTTCTGTTTTATAATTATTTTCTATCCTTATCCTCCTTATATGTGTAAAACTACCCTCAAAATTTTAGTTCATTTGCCCTGCGTTCAAGATGAAAATATGGCGTTTCGAAATGTACATTTTTAACAAGCCATTCGTTTTGAAAATTTTCAACACTTTTGCCGTTTTTGCAACTTTTGGCACTAACGATCCTTCCCAAACCAAATGAAAAACGAACCTATACTATACGGAATAAAGAAGATTTTTCTAAGTAAAATTTAATTGTAATTTCCTCTAAACATGCAAAACGAACGTTGATCGAAAACATTTCAGAACGCTAATTTCGTAAATGTAAAGATAAAAGCTTAGTACCGAACAACATTTGAAACATAACTACAGATTTTCAATACATTTACATGAAAACTATTTTCCTCACACCTTTACTTGCGCAATCGTTGACAAAGCCTAACTTCACAAACATAAAGATTCATTGCGACTACTGTAAGTTCCTATTGCATGAGATTAGATGAAGAAGTGTATAAAACGGCACATAACTAAGTATTAAAACACTCAAGTGATACTATTAAAAAACTCACTCTCGTGTTTTAATAGCCCGATTTATGCAACCGTTTCATAAACTACTATAAATTAACTCACGGTATGAGCTT
Organism: Alsophila aescularia; assembly: GCA_946251855.1. Lineage (NCBI taxonomy): Eukaryota > Metazoa > Arthropoda > Insecta > Lepidoptera > Geometridae > Alsophila > Alsophila aescularia. The sequence continues at coordinate 17,310,496 of OX276377.1, read as the reverse complement.
TCATATGTACATGGTTGTTTGCTATCCTTAATTCAGACAATAAGACATAAGTGATAAATGATTAATTACATTATTTTTACCCGACTGCGGAGGTTTGTTTTTGGGTTGTGTGTATGTTTGTATGTTTTTATGGTGCCTCCCTAGCCTAAACAGCGGCGTGATGGATTTTGATAAATGAGGTATCATTGGATTCGACACGAGAGTGACATAAAATATATGAAGTGACATACAACTAATATATCGCCTGACAGCTGCCATATTGTATTTCCAACGGTACAAATACGTAACAACCAAAACCTGTCGAGTAAGGTATCAAAATTAAGGTCTTTAAAAGGATATTCCTAAAATATATCGAAATCATCATCATCATCACGTCAGCCTTTAGAAGTCCACTGCTGAACATAGGCCTCCCCCAAAGAGCGCCATGACAAGCGATCTTGTGAGAGGTTTTCTGTTCTATTTTTGCGGGGGGTATTAAAGAATTCCGACCCGACCGCGTGCACAATTTTCACCAGCCCGTTGTTTAGTTCGTTCACTGTATCGCATTCGGTAAAATATATATAATAGGGAACATAAATTAATATAACAAAAAAAACCGTCTGCGAACAATACTAAAAAGAGGCAAAGTAGCTTTAGTAGTAGTAGCTTTACATACACTTAATTTTATTTTACAAGTCTTCACGCTATCCGAAAATCTGACACGGTCTCAAAACGACATCGATAGTACATATATTCGCTTGTAATAAAATGTTGTCCGTACGTGCTCATGCTCACTCTCCCCTTTACGCAAATTATTTATTCCACTATTCCCTTTAGCAAACGTAGCGCTTTTTACACAAAAATGCTCCACAATTTAATCTCATAAAATATGTTCCACATACGTAACACAGAATGATTTAAATTGTCTACGCCCTTGTGAGTTCGAGAATAACCGCACGACAAACAACGCCAAATCTTTTGTTTGTATTCTGAAACCGCAATAACAATGAATCAAAAAGATGTTTTACTAACAATTGATGTCATAAAATTTAAATTATAATACCGAGTAGCACATTTACACGGAATTATGTAATGGAGTGAAAACTTACGTGTGCCAGTTTGTAAAACCACTCAGGTGACATAGAAACTTATTTTCGTGTAAGTATGTATGTATGTATGTATGTAGTGTCCCGACATTCTCCTGCACGCTACAAAGCGCGCTTGATTAATTTAATTGCCGCAAGGCGGGCTTAGCTTTACGTTACGACAACACACATACACGTATTGTGTTTATTATACAGCCCAGAATTACCTTCCTGTCCTCAAGGGGTTGGGCATCATAATGAATCCATTTTTTCATTCCGTATCCAGTTTCCGTTGTCACCTTTCATTCGCAACGTAATGACGCCCGGGATGTCCAATATCGAAGCGGGTTTGTTTACTCTTAGGTCCACGCGGATGCTTTTGTTAATTGAAACCCATGTCTACATTTAGGATATTACCTGCAGTGCTGATATTATTCCTATAAAACAGTGTAGTATAAACAACCTACTGACTGACAGACAACGCACAGTCAAACCGGAGAGATTTAAAATTTGGAGGAAATATTCTTCGAGTATCTTAGCACTATGAACGGTTTTCTTTTTTTGTGAACGGGGATGACAAAGTTAGCACGCAGGCAAAGGTGTGAGGCGCAGCTAGTATCTGATATAACATGGGTGTTTGTGCAGCTTTAGATCATTTCATTGCAGTGCAGGCGCGGTGCGGGCTTCAGCGGCATCCATCAGGCTCGTCTGTTATTGTCACTGTCGCCGTAACAGGTTCAGTAATTTTCAGTCACTATTCGTTTATTCAATTTCATTGGCACACAACAGCAATATTTGAATCGTTTTCCTAAATAACGTACGGCTCCGAGGCAAATATGAAATTTTGTTATTGCTCGTCTTATAACCCCTGAAATGCAAATCGAATATATTTTCGCATGGAAAAATGTTTGCGTGTGGAAGTCTGAAATAAGCTTAGCGGAAAGTACGAAATTGGCTTGGATCTGTCGATGTTATTTAATGTAGCGTACCCCCGAGCTTGTTTGTCGACTGGAAAATATTTATTACAGTTTACCTCAACTACAATGTTTTCATCTGTTTTTGTGAAGGGTAAATTTAATAGAGACCGTTTCCGGAGATCTTATACTTATTTGTCATTCGATTGCTACAACAGTTATGTTTAATTTATATACAGGTTGGGGCAGAAGTAATGACCTGGTATAAAAAAACTAATACTTATACTTAGAGACAAAGTTTTTATCTACACTCATATCGTAAAATCCGGATTATGAACTCAAAAATGGTAGCATAAAGACATACTTTACGCACGGCATGTATCTAATAAGAAAAAACCCATTAAAACACTGTTTTTTGAACTAAACAATGCTATAATATATTCATGTTATAAAAGCACTAGTTTGGCTCCGCACAACGACGGTTTTCGCCGTTTATTATCTACTAGCTGTGCCCGCGGCTTTGCCCGCATTTCATTTAAAAGTAGCTCATGCTGTACAATATACTACTTTTCTAAAGTCGATGTTATGTGTGTAACCGAGCATTGGTTCACGTTAGGTACTTAGATACCATCCATTAAAAACGATGTATTTTGTTGTTGTATAAAGGCGTTATTAGCCTGTCGAGTCACTGAAATTAAGCTAAATAATTACGGGGCATGCCCCGTCCACCCACTGGCTTCACCCACTAGTGGGTGCACGGGTAATTCGCATTTACTCCTCCACCCACTGCACTAGAGTTGGAAACTAATGAAGAAATGATCGACATTTATGAAGAAAAAAAAAACAACATGTACGCTGAATCTCCTTTGGCGCTGTAGCGACCAAGATCCAAAACGACAAAACCCCCTTGGTCGCTAGAGCAACCAAAAAAAAACATGGAAGTTAATTTTAACGGTTTGACCTATTTAAATCGATTTAAATGTAATCTCGCATATATTATCGAATTAGTGTGTTTCTCTCTTCAAAAGGATAAATATATATTATACGTTAAAATACTAAACAAGTACATTTAAAACAATAATTTAAAAAAACACGGCTTTCTCCGCGAGCCGTAAGTTTTTGAAATTTTTGTTGGTTTTCACGAAAATATTCTGGTCACTTTTTGTACTAAACTGTGTTGATGTTTTAATGTTAACAGATAGCTTTGTTCATCTAGTATTTAAATAAAACAAAAAAACAGTATGTCATCGATTTCGTTTCCAAAATACGTTTTTTTTTCTGAAACTACTCCCATTTTTGGCTTCATCATTTTTCCACGGTGCTCTCTCCTTACATAATAATTTCATAAAACTTACGTTCGGTTTGTTAGTGGCTACATATATTCAGCCAATCACAGGCCAAGTTTTGTACGGATCCGCCAAACCGTTGAGGAAGGAACGGAAAATAAGTTTTACTCGGCAACAATATTTTCGCGCCATTTTGCCGTCTTGCCGCGGTGATGTCATGGTCACGTGGTCGGAGTGTATTTACAATTTTTTTATAGCGGGGTCATTAGGCGGTTATAATTAGGTAGTAAGACATTTTAAAGTGACAGATGTCAAAGTGACAGGTGAAAGCTGTCAAACTTCAAAACATCTAGTATTTACAGCTGATGTCAGAAATGACAATCAATGACAAAATGTCATGAAATGAAGATCTCGATGTCTAACCTCTATGTAATGAAACTACTAGTGATCAATAGTTTCAGAGATATAGCCCTTTTAAGTTTGACAGCTACCCGTGGGTATTTTAATGTAGATATACTTGTTAAATGTCCATTAAGCGATACATTTCTGAATTTATTTTTGTGCTATAATCCATTTCTTTTCATTTTGATAGTTCATTATTCATTCCAAATACAAATAACCTGTCATTCTTAAATGGTCATTGATTCGCTCAAGTCTGTGTTCTTGGACCTAACTTTTAAAAGTAACAGAATACACACGTTATATATACTAAACTAAATATATTTCATTTCGAAACCTAAGTTTGCTGAATATAGCTGAAGGAAACGTGTACGTATGTAGACTAGCAGCTACGAAGCCTCCGCTGCCCGTTGAAAAATGAAGGCTCGCACTACTAAGTACAATTAAATTATTGTGAGCAAGGAGTCCCTTTGAGCTGGTAGACACCCTCGGGGGGGAGCTCCGTGGCCGGAGCGGGGTATTGTGACGAGGTCCAAACCTCTTTCATAATAATACTCTTTTGATATCTTAATTCTTTCATAATCCATTTCTTTTCATTTTGATAGTTCATTATTCATTCCAAATACAAATAACCTGTCATTCTTAAATGGTCATTGATTCGCTCAAGTCTGTGTTCTTGGACCTAACTTTTAAAAGAAACAGAATACACACGTTATATATACTAAACTAAATATATTTCATTTCGAAACCTAAGTTTGCTGAATATAGCTGAAGGAAACGTGTACGTATGAAGACTAGCAGCTACGAAGCCTCCGCTGCCCGTTGAAAAATGAAGGTTCGCACTACTAAGTACAATTCAATTATTGTGAGCAAGGAGTCCCTTTGAGCTGGTAGACACCCTCGGGGGGGGGGGGGGGCTCCGGCCACAAGCTTAGCTCTGATCATAGTGGGCAAAGCGTAGTGTTGTGAGCGTTCAACTAAAAACTCTCAGGAGTTCACTTACAAGCAAGCGTTTGGAACGCTTTGCAGATAACATTGATAATCAACTTTCTCACTTTGATGGAATTCCTTGCTCTTTGTCCATTATATTATTACTTGTTTAATATAATGGACAAAGAGCTTAATGACATTTTTCAATATAAAAATGTAAAATATCTGATAAATATCAGAAAAATACTTGAAAAATATAAGACAAATATCAGAAAAAAATACAGAAGTATACGAGAAAAATATTGAAAAATACCTGATAAAAATCAGAAAAATACTTTAAAAATATAAGACAAATATCAGAAATATCACAGAAATATTCGAGAAAAACATCAGAATAATATCAAAAATATCCTGAAAATATAAGACAAATGTCAGAAAAATTACAGAAAAATACGAAACAAATATCAGAAAAGTATTCTAGTACCCACGCAAACATAGTACTTATACGTAATAGACCTAATACCTATTTCTAGTATCCATTACTAGTACCTGTACTTAGTACCCATTATTAGTAGGTAATATTGGATACTAGATATAAATAAAAAATATTCAGAAATTTATCAGAAAATTACGTGAAAACTATCAGAAAAATACGAGAAAATTTCATAAACGCCTGAAAAAAATATCAGAAAAAATACCTGATTAATATCAGAAAAATACTTGAAAAATATAAGACAAATATAAGAAAAATTACAGAAATTTACGAGATAAATATCAGAAAAATAACGTGAAAAAGATCAGAAAAATATCAAAAATAACGTGAAAAATATAAGAGAAATGTCAGAAAAGTACGAGAAAATGACATTACAAGGGATTTACACACATGATGGGTAGTACATGAGGGTGCTCTGGATTATGAAAGAGTTACTATCACATCATCATCATCACATCATTATCATCATCATCACATCATCATCCTATGTTCGTCCACTGCACGTCCACTGCTCGAGGACTTCCTAATTAATAAATCTAGTTAATAAATCCTATTGGGAATCCAGTCCAGGAGGCGGGATATTTTACTTTTTTATTATAGAACCTAATTGCGTATTACATGATACGACAACCTTAATATCATATGCCTTGCTGTTTGCTGTGCGCGTAGAGCTCGGCAGCGTCGCAAATACAAATATTTTACAACTGGGATCCGGGAGACGTCTGATCTACAACAAACCCAAATGATACTTACTTTTATTAATATTTTATATGAAAGATTAAACTTAGAAACATTTTAGCATAGCTTAATAGCAAGAAATTTTTAGTTTCAACATAAAATAACCCAAATCCCATACAAATCTTTGAAAAGCTAATATTTACTACAGAGTGAATTCGGCAAGCATCACTCCGAGCACCGGCCTCGGCGGGGCGCATTCCTCAGGCACACGATACTCGGCACCACATTACGACCACGTTAGTATTCGCGACCTCGTCTAATTTCGCTCTACCCCCACTTTGTTTAGCGTAACGCCCCACAGTAATTCAGCTGAATATAAATGAACTTTCTCTTAATCTATGAATAACATTTACTAGAGCTAAATTTACATTTTATTTAACGCCTTTGTTGTATGGTTCTATTGTGTTCTAATCGCGGTCATTTTTCAGGTTCGATAAATGCGCGCGATTTAAGGAACCCTTGTGTTGTAAACGTGCCAGTACTGCCGATTTTTTATGTCGCCACAGCTTTTTTTTAGAATTCGCTTAGTCAAGAATGAAAATTGCTTGTCTGAGTAATGTTCTCCTTTTATTAACTGGTGAAAATATTGTACGGTGCCGTGATGATATCTTAGAACGTAGGTACTCCAAGAGAAAGAATTTATCTTGGTTATGAATAAGATTTATCACTTCGACTGATCTTTGTTCTCAAAGCTTTGTTTTTGCTTATACAAAATTTTTAGTGTGCTGTTAACCGTTTAGGAATTCCCTAGTCAGACTTGGATCCTAATTAGGGAACTCTGAGTACAGCAACCATTTCATGGTACAGGCTACCATAATAAAATGCGAACAAAAAATCTTGTCTTTGCTGTTGATCGTTGAAGAGTTCCTTTATCTGGAGCTAATCCTGGAAGTCGATTCAGATCATGCTTACCATAAAATGAATTTTCATCGGAATTGTAGCAACAGTTAAAATTTCACCTCCGTAGGATAAGAGGAACTGGTTCTAATTCAGCTTGTAAGATTTCACCTAAACAAACATACATACATACAAATATTTCAAGTAAATTAAAAGCTTTCAAAATAAATGAACTTTTAATAGATAGCTACTATATATACCGATTGATCGAGTGGCAAGTGACCCTGACTGCGAAGTCAACCAACGGTTGCGGGTTCAATTCCCGCTAGGTGAAATTATTTGTGTGATGAGCAGAAGTGTTTGTTTCCGAGTTATGGATGTAATATTCATATCTATGTAGTATGTATGTTTATCCATTGTCTAGTACCGAAAGTATAGGGTATCCTAGTTTGGGGCTAGGTAATTGGTGTGAATTGCACCGAATATATTTATTTAGTCATATAAATTATTCAAAAAACATCAATCCAAAAAATACTATTCGCTTGTTTTATAAAGCAGGCTTTGATAATATTTTATTCTTGAAAAGTACGACCAACTCCCTGTAAAGGTAACACGAAAAGATGAACCAAACTTTGTGTTCTTAATAAATCCTTAACTCCGTAAAAGCCTCGGCTTGGCTTCGTCACGCAGCAGCAGTTAGAATCTTTCACGTTACAAATTTTAATGATGAGAGATCATTAAAATTTGTAACGCGAAAGATTCTATCTAATCACTCTAGGGATCATCACCTGGGCGGTTACATGCGACGTCATTACGACAATTGCCGAACGACTCCACGAAGATATCGTAACGCGACGCGTTACGTGTCTGGTCATAGCGAATAAGTGCCCTGCATGGGAATTCAAAATCTAACAAGAACCTATATAGTAGAAATTATATGCGAGACCTTCTCAAACATTTTTGTAAAAACTCAGTTCAAAGAAGGCACACGAATTTATTTTACAAGGCTAAGGCAAAGTTAAAATATTTCTCCGCTTGAGGATAAATTAATTTTGTTTTTAACGCTGTCTTTTCAAGAAGCGATTGAAGTCCGTTTTGCGAATATTTCTACTTGCGTAGATTTATACAGCTACCTAAACCAATTAAAATATACGCTCGGGACAAACTTCATTTGAATTCGCTTCAGACATTTTAATTTAAATGTACATAATTTATTAATGATACACTTTTTCGCTTCCAAGTTAATGTAAATACGTAAATGGAGGAGTTCTTGTGAAGACAAGTAAATATATGCTTCATTCTAAATCTCTCAAAGTAAGTATTTTTCCATCATAATAGTTGAAACTGAACTGAAGAGGCGTTATTGACGTGTTTATTTTATACAAATAAACACGTCAATAACGTAATGAAAATTGTTGGTTCAACGGAAACAAGTGTTATTGTAACTCAATTTCATGAATAATTCACGTGGGAAAGGTTACCGGCCACGAACAACTGTAACAACCGTCTGTCTATCTATACTTCTAATAAAGGAGAAAGTAACAATAAGTCTGTACAAAGAAAAATAAATGTACATAAAATAAGCTACTGTACAACTTTTTTATTATTGTGTCTTTCTGTCTGTATGTTCGCGCATCACGTTAAAACTACTGGACCGATTGAAACATGCTTTTCACTATTGGATAGCTCGAGGTTTTGACTTTAAATCTGGTATACTTTAGGTAGAAGCCGAGCAATTGATAAAAACTATTTTACGAATGAACAAATTTTGTTGAAATGTAGTTTATTGTACTTTATACTTGCTTTTGGTACTGGAATAACTCGTAGGTTATTTTTAACCCAAATAAATGACCACGCAAGCAAAGCCGCGGGCACAGCTAGTTGTTAATAAAAACTTTGCGATTTTGGTCGAATGAATAAACTTTAGTATCTGAGAAGAAACAATTTTCAGTACAAAGAAAAAAGATTTGACCCTTTGGCCCAAAAAAATCCTCACCCTTACGTACATTGGATTTTGGGAACGTGACACGTGTTTGCATTACAATTAAATGTTTGAGGCTGTTAAAAATATATTTCATCTGTACAGGAGTTAACATAGTTAATGCCTGCTTTTGCCCTACCCTCCTGCAAAATAAGCATGCGTTTGAGTATATACAGTTATCGTTATAAGTAACGTTTTTTTACAAAGAAATGTTTAGAGAAACCCTCGTCTACCCGTGCGACCATCCTTGTCGACATGCGAAAAGCAGCCGGAAGAAAATGTATGAAGAGAGCTGAAGACCGCGAGCTCAGTGGCGTGCATTAGGAGAGGCTTACGTCTAGCAATGGACAGATATAGGCTGATGATGATGATGATGATTGTCTACCCGTGCAAAACCAGGGTGGGTTGCTCATTTGTACAAACAGTTAACAATTCTGTATATATACAAGCTAATACACTAGTGGCTCTGTGAGCTGTAGACCTCGCGCGTACAAACTTTTTTGCCAACAATCTAGTTACCTTATTGTACAACTAACATTAATAACCTAGATTCTCCATCAATCCTTACCAAGTAGGTAAAGGGCTGATCCCACTGGTAGAAATTCAGCAATTTACTGCATTTTGAGGAGCTATTCTACTCATCATGCCGAAGATCTTCATCAGATCTTCACAAAAACAATTATGAGACCTATTTAATGTTACTTATTACTTTTGAAATAAAAAAAGAATAATCGAAATTGGATCTAATAAGGCGAAGATATCCAATAGCCCCCTTTTTGTCCCTTTTTGGGTTAGTAGTAGTAGTAGTAAACATCCGCCATTTTGCATTGCGGATTATTTTTTTACTCTAAGAGATATACTTTTTATTTTATTGTCTGCATGAAGACCCGTAATGTAGATTCACCACACGTTTCAAAATAAAGATCGTATTTCGGAATTAAATTATTGTTCTACAAATAAAAACCAAAATGATTAGTGTAAACAATGTGTTTGCTGTTATATTTTTTTACAATAACACAGATACAACACATTACGTTATTTAAACAATATTACAAAACGTCAATATATATTACTTTTTAGTACTACTTAGTTAGTACTTTTTATCATTTCTCGCCGGTCCTGTGTGAGAACTGAGGGAGCCCACATTCAATGATTTATGATTTGGTTTATCTTTTTACAAATTATTTCAGACTAAATTATTTATTACTAAATAACATATTTTATTTTTAAAAATCAGAAGGTGCTCACTCAATGCATCGTAGATAGGTAGGTATTAATTTTGTAAAGATATTAGATTTAAATGATGCCTGGATTTGGCACCGCCTTCAAAATACTCTTTCTTATCTTATGTTGTATTTATGCATTATTATTACGTTGGTAATTTCGAAAAAGTGATACTGTTGTGGCTCAATTGTAATTATTTTAGCAGTAGACATCTTCGGGATGAAAATGGACAGCAGCATTATCCAGTGTAAGTAATATAGACGTCTTCTGCGATCGTCAAGACGTCTCCAAGCGTGGTGATATAGCAATTCCGTCATAGTAGGGTGGGGGGCGCATTTTCAGCAGTAGACATCTTCGCGATGAAAATGGACAGCAGCATTATCCAGTGTAAGTAATATTGACGTCTTCTGCGATCGTTAAGACGTCTCCAAGCGTGGTGATATAGCAATTCCGTCATAGTAGGGTGGGGGGCGCATTTTCAGCAGTAGACATCTTCGCGATGAAAATGGACAGCAGCATTATCCAGTGTAAGTAATATTGACGTCTTCTACGATCGTCAAGACGACGCCTCCAAGCGTGGTGATATAGCAATTCCGCCATAGAAGGGGGGGGGGGGGTATTTTCAGCAGTAGACATCTTCGGGATGAAAATGGACAGCAGCATTATCCAGTGTAAGTAATATTGACGTCTTCTGCGATCGTCAAGACGCCTCCAAGCGTGGTGATTTAGCAATTCCGCCATAAAAGGGTGGGGGGGGGCATTTTCAGCAGTAGACATCTTCGGGATGAAAACGGACAGCAAGTGTAAGTAATATTGACGTCTTCTGCGATCGTCAAGACGCCTCCAACCGTGGTGATTTTAGCAATTCCGCCATAGAAGAGGGTGGGGGCCATGTTCAACAGTGGACATCTTCGGGATGATAATGTTGATGATATCACAGAACCCTCATTAAAGTTACAGGGAACTATGATACCGCAGCCAAAGACAATAAAAGAGAAAACAGCGCGTGCGGTAAGTGGTAATTCAGCATTTCCCCTTATAGGGGCGTAAGCGCTAATAATTAACCGATTTACAGTGAGGAGGTTACTTATTCCATGAACCACTTTTCTACCTTTTGAATTTCTACTTTACTGAACATTACGTCCACTTTTGTTTAATAGAGATCATTCTCGTTAGACCCAGTGCTTAGCCCAGTGCCCAGTGTGTGATCCATAATTTATTTATTAAGACAATTATATACATGGATCTGTTTATAATGAATCTATCGACATTTTATTTTCTCATAAGATAAAAGGACAACAATATAATATAAACTAAACTAACTAAATTCATATCCATTTAGTAGTTACGAAAAGCACCTCAGTATTTTGAATTACAAAATAAATTTAAACTATAATAAAAATCAATAGAAGATGCCTTTTTACTAAGAGACCATAGAAAGCAGTTGTAAAAAAAACAAAAGCTTTCGACACCAGTACTAAAAACTTTCGAAAAAACGGCAAACTTAATTAATTAAGAAGTAAAATTTATGATTAACCAACTAATATAGTCATTTTATTTGTAAAAAGAAAACTGCTTTTTAAATTAGTAATAGGTACCTATCACGTAGCGTCCATCTGTAAAGCATGGGACACAAAGATAGAAATAGCTACCTAAGCCTTAGCTAAGCTGGCTAATTGAACAGCTACCTGCGTGCTTGGCTCAGCGCAAAGCGTTGCAAATCCGAGCATATCTACTTGAAACAAATTACCATATTATAAGAACAGTTGGAAAGTTTGACTTCGGAACACAAATATACCTCGTTGGTATCTGTCTTTGTTCCTGTGACATGTTTTTAGAATTGTTATCGGGTCTATTGTGGCCGTTAATGAATGTCGTTACACGGGAAATGCCGGAAGTAAATGGGGCGGCGCACAGATCAGACGATTGTAGATTACAAATAATCGTACTCAATCAACCTAGCGTTTAAGATAATTTTAACAGAAAAAGGACTCGGAGGAACACTCACTCGGCACATCGAAAATAATAGTAAAAATATGGCAAAAGATAGACTAAAAACTTCTAATAAAAATATCTGTAATCTGTGGCAGTAGTTTTAAATAACCGTCACCTTCTAACTACTTAGATGCTCTTCTTGACGGCTTTCCCGTAGTTTTCTCTTTATCCCACTGAAATTTAACAATTTCCTAGGGAAAAAGCATGTTCATGTCAAGAACAGTGTAGCTTCCTATTAGTGAAAGAATTTTCAGAATCGGATCATTAGTCCCAGAGATTCATCGTAACAAACAAACAACAAACTTTACCTCTTTATAATATTTCAATCAATAGATTAATAAGTCTACATATGACACAGACATTCCCTAACTGTGACTATGAACACTGCAAAAAGTAAGACTTAAAATAATTAAAAAACTCAATAAAATCTCTATCACTATTTCTGTAAAACCTACATTATTTACAAGTTTTGTACTACGTTGTAGGTGAAATTACTCCAGCTAATCAAACTCTACCAATCACCCGAGCACCTCCCCACAACAGTAAAATACGTTCCGCACTCCTTGATAAACTAGTTACCGCAACTAGCACAATATAAACCAGTAGCGAGTAATTGGAGATCCCAGTACCGGCATAAAGTGAAAACTCAGCTGGCGCAAGGGTTGCCCATTGTAACCATATCTCAGTGGAGGGTAGATAACTTCCCACGGCAAATACAGAAGGGCCTGATACTGTACCACTTCACTTTTAATGAAATACCTGTGATAAATTCAAAAGTTGTTTACGCTTGCTTTGTTCTTAGAATGATCCTGGTTTTCTTTAATGAAACTGTTTCGACGAAAAGACGCTTGTGAGAAGGGTAAACTAGAGACTCTTTTTTTAATTAAAGCAGCGTTCAGTTTACTTTCTTTAGGCCAGGACATACAAACTTAACAAAACATAAAATAGGCAACGCTGACTTTTAGCAAGCAGGAAGAAATATATATGTTACTAGCTGTACCCGCCGCTTCGCACGCGTTGTCATTTCTTTATGTCAAAAGTTCGATAGTGTGCGGGGGTTTTTTGCAAAAATTCAAAATGTTGTGTTGTAGAGTTTGATTTTATTCTCAATCTTGTGTTTCTTCGAGTATTGATGTGTAATATTGGTGGAATATTAACCATTGTGTGTTCGTTAACGTGCACGAGTGTAGGCAAAATAATCAAACGCAGATCTAAATGGCATTTTGTGATTTTTCCAAATCTCCCTCGGAAGTTTTAGTAAATGTCCACCATTTTACTGATTCGTGACTTTGACTTGACAATTAATGACTGTGACGTGACAATTATTCTACACTATTAAACATGACACTGGCGAAATTGCTAGTAGGCCAGTGCCTCCACAGAAGCCATCTAATAAAAAAAGAAGAAGAAGACGATAGTGTGCTATTCTAAAATTTCTTCAGCTGTCAAAAATATGTTTATCAATTGCTCGATTTGCCAGATTGAGATACCAATTACATCAGTTTTTAAATGAAATCCTAAACTATCCAACAGTGAAACCCACATAGCAATCGGTAAAGTAGTGTTTAGTGATACCCGAACAAAAATACAGACAAAAGGACAAAAAGATATGAATTTAAAAAAAAAATTGTTGTGGCTTATTTTAAGTACCCTAGACCATTTTTTAATTTATCTTCATTGTTCAGCCTTTTTTGTACCTATTGCTTTATTAAAAGTAGAGATGGATGACTGTGCCAAGTTGCATCAAAATCTATCGAGTAGTTTCAGCGTGATACGTGTTCTTTAATATAATTTTCAACCCCTAACCTGCGGGAAACCATTCTTTTTATGGGATGAAAAGTATCCCATGTCCTACCTCGTAGTATAAACATAAATCACACCAAGTTTCATTTTAATTCATTGAGTAGTTTCGATGGCGTGATGCACGGCCAAGATACATACAGACAATAATGAAAAGATGTATAGTTTTGGATTCAGTATCGAATACAGAGAACCATTAAAAAAATATATCAAAATGTGATCAATGTACAGAATTTGAACCCATATCCCGCAGGAACCCCTTATTTTTTCGGGATAAAAAGTATCCTCAATTTTAACCCATCATGTAAACTATGACTGTGCATCAATATCGGTCCAGTAGTTTCAGCGTGGTACGCGTTCTTTTAAATAACTTTCAACCCCTATCCTCCGGGGACTCTTTAATTTTTTGGGATGAAAAGTATCCTATGTCCTACCTCGTAGTATGAACCCAAATCATGCAAAGTTTCATTTGAATTTATTCAGTAGTTTCGGCGTGATGCGCGGCCAAGATACAGACAGACAGAAAGAAACACAAAAAAACAGTTTTGGCTTCAGTATCAATTATAGAAAAGCCTCCAAAAAAATAATATTTATTTATTAGTTCAAATTATTCTATTAAAAAACTAAATATTTTCAGCTAGCTTTCTCGCCCGTGACTTCGTCCGCGACGACTACTGTTTATCGCGAAAAATAGCATCCCATGTCCTTCTAGGATATTAAAAACCAATGGCAAAGTAGGTATAGCACCACTCTTGATGTTTTTTGACATACTTGTTATTTCGTTTCCATGGCAACGGTTTCTTACAGCGAGTAATCAATATTTTTCCAGATTTCCCGTGGAAACTTAAAATTTTCCGGGATAAAAGTGTCCTATGATTTATTCCAGGGTATAAGCTATTTCCATTCCAAGTTTAATCAAAATCCGTTATCGCGTTAAAGCTCCCCAAACAAACAAACAAACAAATAAACAAACAAACAACAAACAGACAACGTTTCACTTTTATATATTGGTATGGATAGATGTAGCCTATTGATGAGTACTTAGAATTGTTAGTTATGATTATTGTGTGCCTTAATTATATGTTATCTATCAGAGACTAGTAAACAATTTAATCTATGCTAGCTATTACAGCATCAATTAATATATTTGCATACATTGGCAGCCATACGCATATACAGCCTCCAGGATTAGGTGTCATAACAATGCCTAGAACAGCCTAGAACGTTAGTGAAATGGATGCTATGAAGATAACTAGGCGTAATAACAGATATATGATAATTTTAATATGGTTAAAACTAAGTATTTAATAAAATAATAGTTAAAAGCAACGACATGGCAAACAACACACTGAAGTAAATCACACGTGTTCAATGGTAGTTACATATTTTCCCACCAACATTTAAGCTTATTTAATGTATTTTATCTCCAAGCTTTTACATTAATTTTATTTCCTTAAAGGCGATATAATTGCCTTGATCTGCTTTTGAACTTAATGCTTAAACTCGACGGACAGAACTTTTAAGGGCCCTTTTCAGTAACAAAAAAACATACATATCTATCTCCTCAATTCGACCGCATCAGAATGGCTTCGATAACCCTCAGAGACTCAATATCTGAAATATCAACCTCTAATACCACCGTCAAACGACCCAATCCCAAATACCGTGAGGACAGCAGGATTCATTTCACAAAGAACATGCATTGTACATACAAACACGGATCAGCAATGTGCGGGCACTGGCCTGGTCGGCCCTACCAATGGTAATAGTGAATAGGTAACGTTCTACGTTTACATAGTTGTAATTATATATATATAATTATAATTATGTAAGTACCTACCTATTAACCAGACAATACAATGCTGAATGATGGCTCAAATGACAAGTTTCATTTGAATTCATTCAGTAGTTTTGGCGTGATGCGCGGCCAAGATACAGACAGACAGACAGACAAAATTGGAAAAAAAAAACAGTTTTGGCTTCAGTACCAAATATAGAAAAACCACAAAAAAAACTAAATATCTTCAACTAGCTTTCCCGCCCGCGACTTCGTCCGCGCGGACTATTGTTTATCGCGAAAAAAAACATCCCATATTCTTCTAGGAATTAAAAACCAATGCAAAAGTAAGTATAGCGCCAATGCTCTTGAATTTTTTTGACAGACTTGTTATTTCGTTTCCATGGCAACCGTTGTTTGCAGTGGGTAATCAACATTTTTCATTTTCTGGTATTAAAAGTATCCTATGTTTTATTCTAGGGTATAAGCTATCTCCAGATAGTCTGCTTAGGATTCGAATTCAGAACTTCACCATCGTCATCGAAACTATCATAAAAAACAGTAATATTCCCGTTGTCCCCCATTATGGTCCACCACTGGGTCTTTGCGAAAAAAGATGTACTGTTCCCCAGTGGCGGCCAACGTGCTTTATCCACCAGTGGTGGATAACGAAATTAACCACATGGCATTATGTACCCCACTAATCAGTAGTTTGGAGTTAAAACACATATTCGTCAAAAATTATGCTTTTTTGTCGAAATATACCAGGGCATCATAAATTTGTAGGAGTTCCATATTATTCATTGATATTTGTAGTAAGTAGTGTCTTTTACTTAGAATTAAGAACTGTCAACCTCTGGTTCTAAAAGGGTTCCAGTGGCCGCGTACCTTTATAATATTAGTGTTGAAGTGTAAATTAATATTAAATCATAGATTATTAATGTGCTAAGTTAAATAAAGCAACTCTATCCATATTAGTGACTCCAGCTACTTGCCGAGGATAGTTGCCAGCCACGCGGCTTGGCGACGTGCCTCGCATCCGCCACCTGAGTACCTGAGTGACCCGCAAGGAACATCGTCGTCGCATCCTTTCTTAAAAGAAGATTAGTTTCCACTCTATTTGCCTTTTCATAGTACGCCCGCTAAGCATCGCTGCCCAAAGAACTTTTCATCCCATCTGTTCGAAAAACGCTAATTGGTTCCTCGAAAAGTGGGAGCAAAGTAGGTATTTTCTGTTCAAGATTTTCAGAGAGGGCAGAATGGAGTTTCGAATTTGGAACGTGAATTTTGTTAAGACATTTCCTACGTACAATGGAATTTTGTTCATTAAGTCGCGTGGTGCGCTGTCTGTATTTAAAAAAAGACTCACTCGAATGTACGGCATAGACAACATAGTCTATCCATAGAGATCAGTGATGTACGGAGAGGAGGAAAAAATGAAAACCGTGCGAATTACGATATCATCGTCATCGAGACAAGGAATATTGACAGTGCAAAAACTAAATAATTTCACGAAAATTCAGGTGTAGCGAAGTATATACTATTTACACCTGAAAATACTACGAAATAAATGTGATACAGAATCTATTACCAACAAAATCCCGGGTAAAATATTTGAAAGCTTCTAACAATTTTATCGAGTGTGAAAATTCATATGAAGCGAAGTCTTTTTCGGAAACCTGTACTTACCTATTTTTTAAAATTACCCAAATAAGCATCATTCACATGTTGACGGCCAGTACCAATAATGATATTCAAATCGAGATCTAAACAAAATTTGAACACAATATCTGAAGACTTGTCTGAAGATGGTCTAAAGGACGTAAATCCAAGAAGAACCTACAAAGTGAAAATAAATGTCTACTTAAGTATAAGTAATTACCTAGTTTATTTTAAGTTGTTTGTTTTTAGTCTATTTACTACCCTTTTAAATAAATACTATGAGTTGTTTCTTATATTTATTTTTTTCTCATAGAGGGGCATGAAACGTAGAGTGTATCACTTGGACGCAAAATTATGTTTCCTCAGGCAACGTATATTGCATCCCTCGCTACGTTCAGGATTCTACTGAACTCGCTACGTTCGGAATTCTACTCTAGAATCTTTCGCACCACTCTGGATTCAAAATAGCACCCTTGCCGTTAAAATATTATTTTGCTCCCTCGTCATACAATCTACTATTGCTGCCCGATTTGAATGTGCAATCAATGTTAGACAACCCCTCTATAAAGTACGTACAACAACCAGCAACCTTCAAAAAGCAAATGTTCAGAGCAATGCATTAAATTATTTAAATCACACTTTAGATAGGTGCATTTCATACATATGTGAATTACATATCACCCCAGACTTGTAAGACTCCTGAATTAAATGTTGGTTAATAGCACGAGCAAGAATTCTGACCGTATAAACTTGCGCATAATATCCTACCACATGAAAGACATAAGCTTCTTCTCTGACTGCTATTATACTTACTTCATAGATTGTTCTTCCTTTGGGAATTACACAATTGTCTGCGTTTTCCACGGTTTGTTTACTTTGAAGCTCTTTTATCAATTGTATTAATTTAATTTAGCATTATTTAGCGAACGCGTTTCAAAGTCTGAGATATGATCGTGAATCAATAACGAACTTAATTTACAAATGGAAACATTAAAAAAAATGAATGGATAGATGAAAATGAAAATGAAGGAAAAATGGAAAACAGGGAAAACCGAGCGAATAAGTTTTGTTTTTATCACAGCTCGAACCATGTCTCGTAGTACTAGAACTTGGAATTCAAAGCAATGCGCTCATTATTGGAAAAGTGCACTTGATAAATTCACTCTTGTAACTGAAACTTGAGACAGGGACAAATATTTGAATGGAGGTTTGCGTTTCCTTCGCAATTTGTCTCTCTCGTTCCAATAGAAAAAGGAAATCGACTTAGTTTTGTTGATATAAAAAACATCATGCATTTTGTGTTTGAATAAAAGTATTTAAATGAGTACCTATATATACTAGTTCGTTTCGTCGCCTATTTATTTAAAGCGGAGGCTCCTAAGGTTGTATTATATGACCCCCAGGGGTAGATTTCAATGTGCAACCATGACACCGAGTGAAAAATAAAATTAGGGGTGTACGAGGTGTAAACGGGTGTTTTCATATTCTTATTTCATACTATCTGTGCCCGCGGCTTTACCCGTGTGGTAATTGTCTGGGTGTATTTTTGGTCGCATTTCAATCGGTTCAGTAGTTTCCAGATGATGGAAACTACTGAACCGATTGAAATGCGATTTTCACTGTTGAATAGCTTAGGTATTGACTTAAAAATTGGTATCTCAATGAGTAGAAACTGAGTAATCTATAAAAACTATTTGACGTCGGAACAAAGTTTTATAAAATTTGGTACTCGTATATTAAACATTTTTGTCCCGGAAAAAACACAAAAACACTTTTAACTCATGGAAATGACCACACGGGCAACGCATAATAGAGCAATCAGTAACAAAAGGTCTGTACAATGAAGGTAATTAAGAAAATAGTCTAGGGGACTTCATTTAAATTAAGCTACTGAACAAGAATATAACATTTAATGAAATTGTGTCTTTCTTTCTGTCTGTATGTTCACGCATCACGTCAAAGCTATTGGACTGATTGAAATGAGGTTTTCTCTGTTGGATATCTTAGGTTTTGAATTAAAATCTGATGTACTTTGCATCTCAAACAAATACGACGGTAGAAGCCTAGCAATCGACAAGAAACTATTTGGCATCTGAAGGAAGCTTTATGAAATTTGGTATATTGGTACCTTTGGTTTCGAAATAACACAAAGTCTTTTTAATCCCAGAAAAATTACCACGCGGGTGAAGCCCAGCTAGTAAATAAATATACCCCGTTCAGCCATTTGAGCGTGAAGATCTAACGAACATATACACTCACACACACTCCCTCACACACACATCCTGAGAAAGTGACAAATCAAAAGGTTTCATCGCCGTTTTCGTACAATGTCTGTAAACATTCGTCCGATATTCACGATATTCATGAAGGTTTAGAGCAATTCTTGTAACGAACGGTATGACTTATTCATGTTCTAAAGGTAGACGCAATAAGTTCGAAGACTTCAGAGCCGTATAATAAACGAGACAATAACGAAGGTAGAGCGTTCCCGTTAACGCAGACGTTTCAATAACTAACAAGAAAGCTTATTTTTAACTAGTTAGTTTTAACGTTCTCTACAAACTACCACAGGTACCTACTTAAAATCAAAAACTTATAAAAACTATGATGATAAACTTTAATTTCAGCTTTTACTACACAAAATTTGTTCAAAGTGTACAATATACCACGTAGACAAGGAACAAGAAACTAACAAACAATTATTGATGATTGGTTTGTCGAAAATTATTCTGCTATTGGCGTATAAATTTGCCAAACATTACTTTCAGCTTCTTTTCCATAAATATCTAAGGTCGTTTTCATTAATGGAACGCAAAGCTGTAAAAATATTACAGAAAACTTGAATAGTATATCATAAATTATATAATTTGAACTTGCGTCTTCAGATCATACTAACTTTTCCATAAAATCCCAAAATCCAGGTTCCAACATTGACACCCAAATTGACGTTTGTAGCGCAGTGATTGATTATAACGTCTGTATTCACCTAAACAAATAAAAATGAGGAAACACATTTTAAATATTTAAGTACAACTTCTTTTCATGTATACAATAAAAAAAAAATGATTGATGACGAGAAGGTCGCTCGCCTGTTGGTAAGCATTACGCCTACCCACAACAACTGCAGTGCAATCCAGAACTACATACACGTTGATATGTGAGGGTTTTTAAACTTACAATGACAGGTTTGCCGTCTTGCTCAAATCGGGTGAGCTTATCGGGTGGAGCCCGTATCGGCAAGACGCGCCATCTAGTGTTAGACACGTAATGCTCGCTGAAGTACAATGGAAATAGTCCGGTAAGCCCAGGAATCGGGTTAGGGTCATATCTTATATACAGGGGCTGAAACACATTATATCACTCATGAACACTACAAAGTAGACATGGTCAATAGAAATATATTTATTTACTAAACACAGGAATGCATACATATGAACAAAAAGATTATACAATAAGTAGTTGACATAGACAAAAGAATAAGCAGCGGGCCCCAAACTCGGCCAGGCCTGTATCTTGGGACCCTTAAACAACAGTTAACTCTTATAAGATAGCGCGCAACGCGTTGAATTTAGAAAAATAATAAAAATAAAATAAATACTAATTCAAACCGGGAGACTAAATATATATCAAAATAGGCAAACTTACATGCATATGAATATTTATTATATATATATATATATATGTCTAGTTACATGCAACACAAAGTTATAATATATTAATTAATACCAGCAACAAAGCGAAAAAAGTTACAGAACACAATTCAGACAGAAGCTCAAACTAAAACTATAATACATTAACCACACAGTCACACAAGAATCGACCAAAGGTAGGTATTCCCTAAGCCTAACATATCAAGTTCGTATGTCGGAGCAAACCCATTGGCATGAATGGGATTTTCGTCCCTGACAAAATGTATAGTTCTTTTATCAAGATTAGATTTTATCCGTTCCTGGCAATTTTGTTTTCATAATATATTGGCTCTAAAGATCCCAAAAGGTAAATCAGAACCCAAAGACATATTGAATGTTTGCTATCTTAGCACCTTTTCGTATACAGAAAATCATGTACCTTTTTAGAGAGAGACGACGACAAAGTTAAAAGAAACTCTTGGTTGTATTTTAGCACTTCTCCTTTACGATCACAGTAGTCAGCACTTGTGATGACAAACGCGTTTCTCTCAGCCGGTACAAGGTCTCGGTGAACCCCCAGTGTGCTGCCGTCAACGAGCTCTTGGGAATAAGCGATCTCGTTTGGAGATATACGTCCTCCTAAGAGGAGACCCTTCTTGCCTTCTTCTGGTGGGTCAGTAGCTATAACAATTTTAGAAAATTGATATTATTTTATTGAACAAACTCGTTACATACTAAGTAATCATACTATCGTATTCTATTATTATCTATATACGTAGATGTACCTGGGACATATGGGGCAAGCAAAGAGATTTTGTCTCCAAAAGTAATGTGGTTAGCGGACTGCGTTAATACAATGGGCTTGTTCAAATTCTTCGTCATTTGACGAAATCTCGCCAGCATCAAGTCGCCTTTTTTCATTTGGTCTAGGAATTTGTTTAGTTTGTACTGTGAAATACAGAGAGTAAACACGTAAACCCGTTGTAAACAGGGGTCGAAGCAACTTTGTTGTAGTACATTAGGAGAACACTAACCTCCTCTAGTTGGGTAGCCTCATACCAATTACCCAGACGAACACGATTGCCGTAAACAATTCCCTTATCCTTGTCCAACTTCGACATTATAGTAATGGATATACCTAATTTATAAGGAAAGCAAATATTGTATTAAAATCAGATTAAAAATTGATTCAACGATTACGTTTATATTAGGAAAAAAACAATGTTGTGTTGGGCAAAGTGACAATACGTGTTGGGTTCTTGTACAATACTATAAAATTTGTGGTTGAGTTATGACAATGTGACAATTTCAATGACGTCGAGCATTGTGAAATCTGCCAAAGTCATCTGAAGTCTGCAGGCAAGAATAAATAGTATATAATAAAAGTACAGGAAAGGAGTACTTACGTCAAGAAAGGTCCTCAACATATAGGGTAAATAACAGTTTAGAATTGAGCGATTAACTATTTTGATTTGAATGTTTAGGAAAATTGACTTCTCTATACTTGTTCAACCAAAAGCTACAGCTAGGTAGAAATTACCTACAAACTCAATAGCAAACAGCTCAAGGTAGAGCAAAATTGACACACAATTTTAAATGCGGAATACCCAAACAATTCTGCAAGCCATATTCCTTCCCCACGCCCGTAATGATAGGTATTACACCGCAAACGAGCCTTGTAAAACCATTTCGCTCAAGGCAAGGGCACCGGAATTTGGGACACAAAGCCGAAGAATGTTCTCTACAATGTAAACAGAATATTGTCTGAGATGTTATGTAGCTTTATTATAATGTTTACCCGCTTACATAAGAGAGCTTTCTGTAGCTAACGCTTCTGATACTATAATTTTAACTGCCAATTTTTTGAGTGTCTCTTATTTTCTATTTTGTTTCAATATAAAATCGTATACAAAGCTAATTGATCCAATTTCTGTTATACCTGCATACATATACAAAATAAAATACAATCTATTAAAAAACTTCAAATTTAATTGTGACTGAAACAATCTACAGAAATACTTTGGAAAAATTCAGCAACTTTCATGACATAAAGTTTTAATTAAAGGTCATATACATTAGTCTTTAGACTTGGTTGCGACATCGCTGACGAGTGTAAAAATATTCTCAGCTGTATGCCTTTTGTGTAGATCGATGTAATTTCGGCATGTCACCCCGCACTCCTGTAAACGAGTTTTTTTTAATAAATGCTTCCTCCTTAATGAATTCAGTAAATGATAAGAGTTTTTAATGTGTAACATTTTTCTAGGATCGAGCCCAACCTACCATGTAACTGCATAAAACATGTATCATGGTTTCTGGCATGAACCAGAATAGCAGAGGAACTTCATTTTCAACAAACAATCAGAGACCCACTGCCAAGTAAAAGCCTCACCTCGTTATTACAAGACTATATTCACAAAAATCTCAATTATAATAGTAGTTTATGAAACGGTTGCATAGTGAATTACAGCAGGAGACTGAGTTTAAAAAACCAGCCGTAGGCGAGTTTTTTAATAGTATGACTCGAGTGTTTTAATACCTAGTTATGTGCCGTTTCATACACTACTTTATCTATACTCATCCAATAGAAAGTTACATTTAAAGGCAAAAAAATTCGTAAATTTTCTTGATTTTGCTGGTAAAAGCTCGTTCGTCATGTTCGTGGCTGTTCCGTGAAGTCAGGTGAAGTCAAATCCTACTCACGAACACTGTTTTCAAATGTTTTTTTTTCATCGTTGTCACTTTTTAATCAGGATAAAACATTTGATCAAGAAAAAAAAACACATTTAATTGATTAGATACTAATGTAAAGTAAATTATGGCTCAAGATCCAGTCCACAGCGAATTCGCGCGCATGTGGTCTAACACGCACCTCCATAGATAATAAATGGCCAAAACCCTCGTAGTGCGGAACCAAACCGGTGCTTTTATGGGAAAATACATATATTATAACATTGTTTAGTTCAAAAAACAGTATTATAATGTTATTTTGTTTTTTCGTATTATGGACATGCCGTGCGTAATGTTTGTCATTATGCCACCATTTCTGAGTTCATAATACGGATTTTACGATATGAATGTTGATAAAAACTTTAAAAGCCATTAAAATGTTTTTTTTATATATAATATACAATTTCCCTCTAGCGTATCCTCACACACATAAATGTAAATAGGTATTTCCAAGGTTTTAAAAAGATGGAATCCACACCGCCAAACGAGTGAAGCAGAGCAAATAGGGCTACGTAATGAAATATGTGAATGGATAAATTGTGGTGTTTGTGGTTGATACACAATTTCATCACAATAGACTGCATTGTTTTCGATTTACCGTGAGGGCTTGACAGAATTAAAACGATTAACAAGATTGAGATCTTTTCTGCGATGTGGCGGCCGATTGGCATAACATGGTGTAAGTGTGAGCGTGAGGTTTGTGCGCTCGAGAGGATTGGCATATTATGGGTGCTTCACTTTCGGTTGGGTGGTTTTGGTCATTAGACTCGTGTCTTTTCTTAAATCTTCTTGGGTATTTCATACATCTAGGAGTTTTTACAATATTTCAGTCCTCTGAGGTTTTTATAAGTAATTTTTAAAAGCTAAAAGCTTTTATTTAGATTCACTTTTATGTATCTATCTATCTATGTATCTATATCTGTCCTGGAATTTTGCAACCTAAATTTCGAGCACTTCCCGATTAGTTGTCCGGCTGAAACTTTCAGGGTAGCTCACAACTCGAAGACAATAAATTTAAAAAAATAAAAATAAAATGTTAAAAAGCACAAAGTTTGCTTTGTTGCAGTCGATCATCGAGTGGCGATATATCTAACATTGCGCACTACCGCGCGTATACTGCGCGTGCACCTCGCGTCAAGCAACTGGATACGAGAGTTACATAGTTAAGTAATCCAAAACAAACCGCTCCAAAAAATGTTTGCATCCAGCTTTGATTCATGACGCACAAGCTCTTGTCTGCGACACAGTTCTTCAAGATGAGTTTGGCACCAGTCTGCAAATGACAAACACGATGTCGTGTTATGTCTTTTTAGTTCCAACATTTCCAAGTCTGAGAATATCCTGTTGCTATCGTTTTATTTATTCTGTGGTGCTAATCTAAATATGCTTTTAAGGAATCCTTCACATTGTAAGGGATCTAATACGAGCCCCTAGGAAACGAAAGCTATTTTTTTGTCGAACAAAACATTGCAATCTAATCTTAAACACGATAAATACGAAAATAATGTGACGTGTTCAAATATTTACACAAACGCAAAATAGAGATTAAAAATGACAAAAACCAATGGGAACCTATAAATATTCAAATTGATTACCTGTCAAAGGAACATGTAACGTAGACCATAATATAAAATAATATCAAACAGGACAAAGAAACACAAACACTCAAAAAATAATAAATAAATAATTTAATGGCAAAACTTCAAATGATATCTGATTTAGTATAGTTTTAAAAACACTTGAAACCATTCGAAAAATTAAGTAAGATTTTGCGTATCTTTCAAAGCCGTGGGAAAGGAACAACAGATTTAAGACAGGAACGCATTAAGAAGAACAAAGTAAATAGTGAATAAATGTTATTTGTAAAAAACAAAACCAATAATACATTAGATATTTTAAAACATAATTAATAATTACTGATTATAAAAAAACATAATAGTTACTTTTAAATGAATGATTATATTGTTCAGAATATTAACTTATATATGTATTATATACTTTCTAAAATAATGTAATCAAAAGTACCATAATCGGACTTATCGCCAAAGATAGAATTACTACCAGAAAACCTTAGAGTGAAGAAGATAATAGACTAATTATCTTTTGTATAGTATTATAATAAACTATCAAACTAACTAACTACCAAAATACTTATAAAACCAAATTAAAATAACAATACATGATATAGTAAACTCTATTTAAATATTGATTTATTCATTAAAAATGATGACTTAATGCGACCCTGTATGCCCAAAGAAGTCGGTATAAAAAGGGCAAACCTGGATGACAGAAACCATAATAAAATCGAACGCGACGCGGTCTCAATATTAAAAGAGACAAATACGAGTGATTTAAATAATTAATAATTCGCGTTTATTTACTATTAAAATAAAGTGTCAAAGTATATTTTTTTCAACATACGTGTCCAATATGTAAATCGAATTTAGATGCAGTGTTAAGTGAGAAATTGCCTACATGCAGAAAATTACAAGCTAAGTAGAAAACTTATATAATACAATTTTCAAATACACAATTTTCAACTGAACTAATTTAACTAAGAATATAAATCTTACTGTTGATGGATCTGGACATTGTACCATATTTTAAACTTCATTCGCTATTAAGTATATAAGCCATAACATTGCTTATATACTAATAGAACTAAAAACTTATGAACTGATTTTATGTAACTATAACTAAGTAAATAATTTTCACGTTGCTTATTTATAAGAAGAACAGATCTAAGAAGAGTTGTTTTTTTATTGAATCAGTGGATTTTTTTATAGAGTACGGATACCCTGAACTGATTTCGTATATTATTGAAATATAACAGTTGTGAATACTGGGAGGGGAAGTCTAGTGGAAATTGTTGATGATGTTTATATCTATTTATTGATGTGGATCTTATTATAATGTAAATGACAAGTTATTTACATACAGTGAAACTCTTATGTATTATAAATTGACAAAAACTTATATACTACAAGTTTTGACTAAGTGATCATTTGCGATTTTACGGACGATGACACATATTATATTATACAAAAGTATACAGAGAAATTCTTATGTATTATAAATTGACAAAACCTTATAACATTACATGATTTGACAAAGTGGTTATTGCTGATTACTGACAATGACATATATATTATGTTATGTTAAGGTATTACTTTGTTCGTCTTTGTTTGTTCAGATATATTAAAAAGGAAGGTTATATACCAACCTTTAATGACAAATAAATTGATTGAAATATTATGTTTATATGAGAGACATTACGAATGCATAACCCCTTTTGTTTGGTACAAAGATGTATAAATACACGTATTTTATAATATTGATTATAGTAATTGTACTATGGAGGTAATTGTTATTATTTCATAATTTAATGAAATAGCGGAGATTGTTTCATCCTGAGACCCACTAAATAGCCCATGCAAGCATTACATCATATACATATTATCGTGGAAAACACGCAACGTGGGATTTACATTAAAGCAACATTTAAAATACTTGAGAATTCTGAAAGATTTGGTTCTTATTTTATTTTAGGAAGAAATTATCTTCCTTATGGACTCTTGGCAGCCTTGTAAATATAAATAATGATTTAACTAGGAAGAAATTATCTTCCTTTATTACTCTTGGCATCCCGGTAAATATAAATAATGATTTAACTTCACTCTGAGGAATCACATAAAAGTATGTCCAGCCGGCAGGCTTTGGGCTAGACAGTGATACCGAATATTGAGTTTACTTGATATTAAAGTAGCCTAGTATAGCTGTGAAATGGCTGCACCGTTGGACTCAAGTCTAGTTCTTACTTGTTGGGTTGAGAATGGTTCATGAATCTAACCGGAACTGGACATACAGTTCCAAGACAGACATTACCGACAAAACCTTGTGAATTTCCCGAAACAGACAAAATATGTCATTAAACCAAAACAAATCATAAATAACGCTTTATTAACCTTCAAGTTTGTCTTTCATATGAATGTTAAATACATAAAATAAAGTTACTCATTTACAAAAGATTAACATTGACCAAGGAAGTGAATTATAAACACTAATAAATATTATGACAACATGTTTTATACTCAAATACTACAAACCATATATTAATATTTCTTAAACCATCTGAAGAAGCTAAATACAAAACTATTACCTATTATATAAACAATAATCTATTTTATTAGGACAGGGAATTTATATAGAAACCGCTCAGCAATTTTTCATATTCCAACAGAAGTCGGAGGTCTAATCCTTCACCCAGCAAGAGAGAGTTACAACGCGTGGCAAACATCGTTTGAAGACAACATCCAAGTTAGTCGCTTTTCACATTTTCTTACACAATTTTTATATTTTCCTAAATGTTTATTTTACATGTTTTTCTCCTTTAAAACAGCTCAACCAAAAATATAACGGAACTACCTTTTAACCAATTACGTTAATTTTCAGCAAACTGTGTATAAGCAATTATGATTATAATATTTCAATAAACTTAAATTTTATGAGTAATCTAGACGATCACTTTAAAACTTTACTTCTAATCTTTAGATCAGCAATTTTAATAGCAGAGTTTCACGGAACTTTACTTCCGTAGTAAAATAGGAATTACCTAATAGCATTTTAGGTAGGTTAGGCGACAAGAACCTTACAACATGAAGAGGTCTTACGACCTGTGCACAAATCCTGAAAACTTGTTCTGATCATCAAGAGAAGAAAAATAAGATTTCTTGGACATGTGCTTAGGCACAATCGCTACCGTCACCTCTAAATTATTATGATAGGAAAGATAGAGGGGAAACCCCACGTCAGGAGAAGAACAAATTCGTAGCTCCAGAAAGTCCGAGAGTGGATCAGTATCGCCAGCGTAGAAGAGCTGGTTCGACTGGCGAGAAACAGAGAGGAATATGCGGAGCTGACAGCCAACTTCCAGTAGTGAAGAGGTACAACAAGAAGAAGAAGAATGGTTCCCTAGTCAGACAAGGAATCCTTATAGTTTCGTTATATCCACTCAGTTGTACATGGTTATATCCGTCTGTATGTCACAGCCCTATTATACAAATACTATGAACACTACAAGTTGGAACGAACGAATTTACTGACAAAATTATCACGGCTTTTCTAGAATTTACTAATATACAAGAGTGATAAGAGATATAGCTGGCCTAATTAGACCAACTTTGTGGGCATTTCACGTACAAACTACTGGATCGATTGCAACGCTGTTTTCACAGTTGGGTAGCTTAAGATCCTGACCATAGAACCCTAAGTCTATGCGTGTCTGACAATAGGGAAGTATCTCCATTCTTGTGGTTCTACTTACCATTCTTAATCCCTTTATAAATGTTATTTTAGAGGTTGCCATATTTTGAGAGAGAATGGGGATATTGAAAAATGTATAATAGATGATAGATTCAAACCTCCACTGGACTGCCCAGGAGTTCAAGGCGGTCGCGAGGCATCAGTGGCGTGGTAGTCCAGCGACAGTTGCTGTCCTTGCTGGAGCTGAGCCGGATCGGCATCCGGTCGGCCGGCCCAGGGACACTTTCTGGCGTGTACCTCACGTAAAGAGGCGCTGCCTGTAACCCGGGTCAATGTTATCTGCACAACTTTAACCGTTTTTCATTTAAAGACAAGACAGCGAAAGCAATATAGGAAGAAACAAGCAATATTGGTAGAAATGGGATTCCTAGGATTTGTACAGCGTTTTGTTGTATTTTTCAAATAACTGCTTGCCAATGGCAAAAGTAAGTACCTATTAAGCGTAATGAGTCTTTCTCTATTATGACACTGAGCGAGTGTCAATCGGTCGTTAATGTCTAGCAAAAATTGCAAAAAAAACTGGAAAACAAATTGTTTTGTGCCTGCTTCACAAAGATTGTGCGTTGGCCAATATATTGATAATCTATGCTCACCAAAAACCCCAACAATAAATAGCTATCTTGAGAAATCTAATGTTTTATCCCAATAGAATTTTCGATGGATTTTGGATAACTTTAAGTAAGTACTGTACTGTATGTGTGTGTGTAAGTACTTCCATTGAACACTTACATCTGGATCGCCGTAGTTCTCGGCTCTCAAAAGGAACTCATCGCCATAGTTCATTTTATCACCATTCAGAGCTTCGCCCTCGGTGCTGAAATTAATGTTAAATTCAACGTTAAGCCCTCACTAGTGGCGCGGACACTTTTCATTCGTAAATGCGATCAAAAACCGTTTTACCGACTCCAAGGTTAGATAAATCACGGGTTAGAGGATAACAGATAATAACTAAGACAATTGTATTAACAAGCTGGATTCTTAATTAAGTTACTAGGATTGCAATTCATTGGCAACACAATTTGCTGACTACTGAGTAATGATGTATTGTTCGAAAATACTTGAAGGCTGAAAATATTACCATGTTGAAAAGAAGGAAAGGAGTAGCAAAAGGCCGTTATATTTTCGACAGATTTCTAGATGTCTCACATGAAAATGATCTGAATTTTAAGATGATAGATAATGACCCTCGGCACATCTGTAGCTGAGGATGTTTAGTAGACATCATTTCTTTGCTTATGACTGCATTCGATTCGATTACTTTGAGCATTGTAGCTTCCAGTTGGATGGAGCGGCAATGGCGTTCTTGTAGATCGTGTAGCGTGGAGCGCTACGGCGTAGCGCTGTAGCTCTGAGCGCTACGCGTAATTGAAATGCGGAGCGTCGTTGTACTTTCGAATATACCATCAGAACTGTCCGTAAATGTTTTCATCTCGTGTGCATCGCACTGCAACGTAAGCCCGCCCTCGCACCTCTAGTGCATCGCGGGTGATACTTGAGTCAAGTGGTCTGCCTAATTAATCTTAATCTTCAACAAAGTCATTAATTTATATAACTCTCAAAAGACTAAAAACAAGTCCGCTTTACGATAGGAAATTCAATAACCTGAGAATAACAAACGTGTTTCGGCAACAGGGTGTGGTGATAGGAGAGAGGGTCATCAGAGTACCGTCATTGATATTCTGCATGTAGTCCACTTGCCGCTCACTGACCAAACTCGAAAGTGCCAATCCGTAATGTGGCTTTTCTCCAGGAACAGGCGATTTAGCTACGAGCAGGACATAATTTAGTAATGTTAAAGCTTAAGAAGCTTTAACATTACTAAATTATAAGAAGTTCAGAATTCATTGTGTGAATATCCATATTGCAACGAACACTAATAAACATCGTAAAGGCATCACCTTGCCTCAGTACAAACTAGTGAGTGAACAGCTTGTGGCGCGTGGTCAACTCCCAGTCACCACGCTCGAAGCAAAACGAAATGACGGTCAGTGAGTAATGGTGGTCAACCCAATAACGCAAAAAATACGATGCTTGGAAACCCAACTTGTGATCTAAAGGGAGGAGGAAATAATCAAATTGCAAACGCCGATGAGCTTGATTCGTCAGTTCGCAGCACTTGAGAGAGAGGTGCGTTTATCTGTGTGTCCGTTAGTCTGTATGCAGTCACTTTGATCTAATATTTCGCGGCACAATTTTGTCGGTTAGTTCAAATTTTGAATACCTCTTTGTAGAATATATTCTATTAATGAAAACTTTAGGGCTAGTTTATTCTCACTGTGCTTATTCTATACGATTAATTTTAATAGGTTTAATTTTTATTTTTTTTTATTTTAGGCAATCGTTTGACCACGATCTCACCTGATGGAAAGTGATGATGTGGTCGAAGGTCTAGCACGCTTGCCTAGTAGATACCTGTTCACTCTTGACTTGAACACACCTGGGTTATATTTTACCGGAAACACAGACGAGGGCAGGGCATTCCACTCCTGAGAAGTTCTTATAATAAATGAAGAAGCGTAACGCTTCGTTCTTGTGCGAGGTATTTCAACTATAAAAGCTGTTTGTTTTCCATAAAATAAATAAATAAATATTATTTTCCTTTGTGTTTAATCATTGTGTTTCATGATATATGTCCTTTTGAGCAAATTTGTCTGTAAGATGAGAAATTTTAACTCAAATTGCAGAACGGTATTTTGGGGTAATGGCGCTTACGTGACGGCCATGACCCCACAAATATTTGTAAGATTTATATTTAAACATATGCCTAGAAATTGACAAATAATCTACAGCTGTTAATGCATAATTTTGCAACAAATGAAATGGTGAAGAGGTTCAGAGTTTGTACAAAGACTATGGTGACGATTAAATAAAAGGACACGATTAAAATTACAACAAACTAAACTTTAATTCGAATAGTTGGAGGAAACCAAGATTTCGGTATCGCTATCGCTGCACTGCATAGCGAACTTTGGCTTCATGCCGTGTGCTTTTGGACGAATTTCTGTAGAGGTAACAATTTTTTCCAAAATCCTTTGCTTATCTTGGGAAATGAACTCAATCATTTTGATTTTTTAAAACGCGTGGTTGTTTTATTGCGGTAATTGATAGTGTAAATAAGGAACACCGTATTTAAGATTTAAACAAAACCGGCAAGTGCGAGTCAGATTCGCTCACCGAGGGCACAGAATACATAATAATACATGTACCAAGGGTTTTGTCCGTACGATCTCACAATCCAACGAGTCCAACTCACATTTTGCTGGATTTTAGAATTTGCACTAGGTATAGTCACACCAAGTTTGACTCGTTTAAATATTGCAGTTTTCACGTTAGAGGGAAATCAAAGAAAAAGAAAATGAATAATAAAGAGTGTCGTAAATTCATACTGTCGTATGTACCACAAATGAAATTACATAATTTCAGGACTGCTGTGTACGATTTAAATGAGCTCCATCTGGCAGCAGTTTTAAATCCTGCCTAAATTAACCTTACACAAAGTTCAGTAAGTTTTGTTCTGTGTTCAAGGTAAAATATTTCGACTTCAAAGGGGAGAGAGTTCAATTATTCGGAGATATAATCACACCAAATTTGACTCATGTAAATATTGCAGTTTTTAGGTTATAGGGAAAACTAAGAAAAAGAGGATGTACAGTAAAGAGTGTAGTACATACTGTCGTACCACAAAAGAAATAACATTATTTCAAGATTGCACGTAGTGTATGATTTAAATGAGCGCCATCTGGCAGCAGCTTCAGCACCTTTTTACATTGCATGGTTTCACAAGGTTTAGTAAGTTGTATTCTGTATTCAATGTAAAATATTTCGACTTCAAAGTGAAGAGGTTCAATTATTTGACCGTGTATTATTATTATTCGACTGCTAAGGCTGTTCGTCCATTTGAACTAAAATGGCCCGGTATAGCGGCCTATACGTTTGTATCGGCTGTCGGAGGTCTCGTGGACAGACGACCATGCAAATGTATAGGCCACTATTTCAGACTGACGACTCGACGTATCGGTTATCATTATCGGTTACGGTGGACAAACGGCCTTATAAGAAGAGGTTCCTTGTCAATTCCACTATTTTTGCACGACTGCCCAAAAAAGGAGTGTAATGTTTTCAGGGTTCATGTATGTTTGTATGTGAGTTTATTTATTCCACCATAACTTTTAAATGCCTGAACAGATTTGGATATATGGGACATTGTTAGAATCCTTACATCATCCCGAGTGAAATATGTTTTTTTTTTGCCGTGCATTGGTGGTTTTTCTGTTACTTTGATTATTTACTTCTTTTTTTTTATTTCTCCCTTGTTTTTTAACCGATTGGGATGTTATTACTCAACTACTGCGAATCAAGTACAGGGTAATCAGTTTAACAGACTATGTATGTATGTATATGGATGTTCCACCATGGGTCGCCCCTATTGGTCCGATTTTGACAAGCGAGGTATCAATCGCTTCTTCTTCATGTATAGTATCTTAAGCTGTTAACCGTCTACGCCGAAACAAAGGAATGGTTATGTGTTCAAACTAAAAACTTGGTCTGATTTTGACAAGCGAGGTATCAATCGATTCGTCTACATCACAAGAGGCTAGGCTATTTTTACCTGACTTAGAAAGATTATGTGTTTGGGTTGTATGTATGTTTGTTTGTATGTTTGTTTGTACGTTTCTTAGGCGCATCCTACAGCTTAAATGGCTTGATGGATTTTGATAAATGAGGTATCATTGGATTTGTCTTGATCACGACAGTGCTATAGGATATATGAAGTGTTAAGAAAACTAATATGGCGGCTTACAGCTGCTATATTGTATTTCCGACGGAACAAAAAATTACCAATACCTATCGAATGCGGTATCAAAATGAAAGTCTTTAAAAGACCATTTCTATTGTATAAAATTCTTTTACCTATACAGTAGCAATTGTCTTTCAAGCTTCTTACAAAATTATCACTTTTAGGTTTTTCAAGTTATGTAAATACTTTAGTCCAATGTTGCAACTGCAACCATTAAGCACAGTAAAATATGTAACTAAATAGGAAACGTTAAATTTAAATTTAATTTATTTGTATAATAAACGTTTACTGTGTGCCTCCCGCGCCCCACACCTGCACCGCTCTGCGAATCTACATAACACGTGAGTTGTTTACTGTGTGCCTCCCGCGCCCCACACCTGCACCGCTCTGCGAATCTACATAGCACGTGAGTTGTTCAAAATGTTATTCAATAGTTTTGTACGCAGTCGGGTTTTTTGAAAATAATTTTTACTTGTTTACTTTAACTCTGGTTTTAGTTTTTGAACATTTTTAAGCGACTTCACAAAATGAGACGGTTATATGTTCGATTGTATGTATGTTTTTTTTAATGTATGTCGGTACTCTCCAGGTGGTCCCATATAAATTGTATCAAAATTGGTTCAGCAGTTTTTCGAGAATAAAAAGTTTTTGAGTAAATCCATTCGATTTTGTGTTTATATTGCCTTTATTTTGTGTTTATCTCTAAGATTTCTAAACCGATTTAGATGGTTGTTTTTGTATTCAAAAGGGTAAATTGGTTCAGTAGTTTTATTAGAAAATCTATTTATTTTATAGTTTATGTTCTCTAATATCTCGGGATTTCTGAACCGAATTAGATGATTGTTTTTACTTGAGTAAGAATACGTAGTGTGGTAATTTATAAATTTCATCAAAATTGTTTTAGTAGCTTTAAACAAGCTTAATCGAATGAATTCACGGTGTTATTATGTTTGGCACTGGATTTCAAATCAATTTTGAACAATTTAAGGACATCCAAATATGCTGAAAGTTTGCACATGAGTATTGAGTGAGTGATGAGTTCTCTGGTGTTATGTAGTACCCAGGGTCTGGTGATGGAGCCGGAAGGTAGTTACAGGAACTCAACAACAAAATGATGGAACCCTCTCGAGTTTGGGCTCATTTGGTATGACTTGATGAGTTTTCTGGTGTTATTTTGTATCCAGGGTCTGATGATGGAGCCGAAAGTTAGTTACAGGAACTCAACAACAAAATGATAGAATCCTTTCGAATTTTGGCTCATTTGGTTTGTCATGATGAGTTCTCTGGTTTTATGTGGTGTCCAGGGTCTGACGATGCAGCTGGAAGGTAGTCATAGGAACTCAACAATCAAATAATGGAACCCCTTCGAGTTTGTTTTCATTTGGTTTGTCTTCATAAGTTCTCTGGTCTAATGAGGTATCGAGGGTCTGATGATGGAGATAGAGTCATAGGAACCCATTACCCAACCATCAAATGATGAAACTCCTTCGAGTTTAGGTTTACTTGATTGGTCTCAATGAGTTCTCAGGTCTTAAGAGGTACTGGTGGTGTCTCGTAAAAGATTGCTTTAAGAAAAGGACACATACATCATTACAGCATGTACAACTTATAAATCCATTTGTTTTGGGTTTATGTTTCCTCATATCTACGAGATGTGTAACCATTTTTTTAAAGAGTTACATTTCATTCCAGTGAAATCATAGTTATTTTTCGTCAAAACTAATTCAGTTGTTAATGTATGTAGGTTTATTCATCCTTGGTTTTAATTTACCAACGCTTTGAGTCTAAAGTGAGTGAGTGTTTACTATTTTCTTTGGCATATATTCTTTCCAATTTTTGCTTAGGCCACTCAAAATCAAAAAAAAAAAACTCTCCAAAAAAACTTAAATCGGATAAAATTTTATTTTGTAAACAACCACTAAAAAGAATAAAATAATAATTACAATTGAGCCAGAACAGTATCACTTTTTCGAAATTACCAACGTAATAATAATGCAAAAACTAATTCAGTTGTTAATGTATGTAGGTTTATTCATCTTTGGTTTTAATTTACCAACGCTTTGAGTCTAAAGTGAGTGAGTGTTTACTATTTTCTTTGGCATATATTCTTTCCAATTTTTGCTTAGGCCACTCAAAATAAAAAATAAAAAAAAAAACTCTCCAAAAAAACTTAAATCGGATAAAATTTTATTTTGTAAACAACCACTAAAAAGAATGAAATAATTACAATTGAGCCAGAACAGTATCACTTTTTCGAAATTACCAACGTAATAATAATGCAAAAATACAACATAAGATAAGAAAGAGTTTTTTGAAGGCGGTGCCAAACCGAACCATAATTATTAATATGGTTGAGCTTATTCAAAAAGATAATGTGATAATGATAATGATACATAATGTGGCTTGACGTGTTATGTAAAATAATAAGCTTATAAAGTAATTATCTACAAAAACTTTATCATTTACTAGAAAAAAGTTGTTATTTGAAAAGGTAGTCTAGGTAATCTCATACAAACATCTAAATTACAGTAGGGTTTTAGTCAATCCATTTGATGGCATTTAGTTTGTGCAAATAGGTAATTATTTAGTTAGTAAACTTATCCATCCATCTAAATTCCTTCTAAAATGATTATAGTCAAAGTAACTGTCTCTTTATCTGTTATCTTTTCATGACTATCCGACTAAACCGATCTTGATATAGTTTGAACCCTGGGGAATGACATAGGACACTTCATTGCGATAAACTATAGTGCGCACAGACGAAGTCGCGGGCAAAAGTTAGTTTCCTATTATATGAGACAATAATACTTGCATGGCATGTCAGAAGCTACAACTTGGACATTGAATCCATAACGAATGTATATCCCACTGATAGCTGGTTGTCTCTGTAACAGAGAGTGTGAGCATGAGTTCCTTCCTATAGACATGTAGGTAGGAAACTGAGTAGATGTGACTTTAAAATTACCAACACTCCTGCTGGCCATGCGCATCTGGGTCGCCTTTATGAGCTTCTGCCATCCAGACCGTTTCTAGGCGCAGTCCCATAGTTAGCTCCAACCATGGCTTTCACCGTTAGAACTAACTGCCACCCAGTAAGTTTCCGGATGCAGTCCCATCGTTTAACCAAATTAGAGAAGAGTGTCGAATCTATTATGTACGTATAGGTTTTACTTTAAGTATCATTAATTTTATTGAAATATGTAAAATGGTCGTTCTACTTGGAATAGCACTTGGTCCAATACGCATAAATGGTCTGTTGGATAATAAACACATGCACGTAGTGCAACACAACCAAAGAAAATACACTACGCAAACACAACCGCAGCGCTCGTGAACATAAACAACATAAATTAGTCCATTGCATGACATTGGCCTCTCTCTCCCAATGCATACCAAAGCCGCGGTACTTATCATGGGAGATACGAGTATGTACATACGCCACGCAAGGCAGGAGAGTTGATCAAAGTTGGCGACTGCAGTACGCAACTCTTCGCACCAGTGACATGCTACCTCACTAGTCTATGCCATTAAGCTGCGCAGATTTGTAGAATGGATATGTCAGCGTACCGTAACAATGGTCAGATTGTAATAAAGCCGGCGAGATTGTTGAAAGTTGTGGTAGGAGCATGATATACCGCCATTTGTCGGTCACCAGAGCCTCGTTCGTAGTTCAGCAAGGTGCACCACGAGAAGATGAGGTTGGCTTAAGGTACTACACTCATCTGCTCAACCTAGTCGCGGGTCTAATCTCAGACTCCCGAAGAATTAAATCAAAAATATTCATAGCTATTTTCCGACATCCGTGAGTTTTATTTACATAATATTTAACGATTTCAAAATCAAGTAAGTATTTTTAATTGGATTTCAAGTTGTTTTCTTACCTCCTTTAATAAATTACTAAATAGGGTTCTCGATCGCTGTAACAAAAGCTCCTTTCGGTCACGTCTGCGCAAAAATACCATGAACTCGTACTGAAAAATAAAATAAGTGGGTAGGTTTACTAGATACTTATCGAAGTACTTACCATATAGTAGATATATTAACACCGTGAAGTAAAACAAGATTATATTTGTAATTACATTCTAAATTGTCAATGATAATAACCATTGCATTGTAATTGTAGGTATCTATGCAGTTGTATTGTATGTGGGTGTGTGTGTGTGTTTGTGTGTGGCTGAACTGTGTGAGATCCAGGAAGATGCCAAGAAGAGATCGCTTTATTGATAAGGCCGCTCATTGTAACATTTCTTACTACATTCTTCCTAACTTTGTGTTATGTTCAATAAAGCCAGCTAATCAGGTAAATAAAAAAAACGGGGTAGAAAAAAAGTAAAAAATCATAAAAGTGTCTGCAGCGCCCGGAAAGTCCGTACTAAAATAAAGATTAGGCGCATTGTTAGAAAGAATAAGTTCTGCAGCTCACAACGGTATCCTAAGCTCCAGCACAGAGCGAACGAGAGGGTTCTGGGTCCAGATCAAATTGTAAGTACGTGGCTTAGACGTTTGACGAAACGACCGTGAGCCCCGACACAACCCCACCTGTTGTAGTTCGTAATACTAATATATATTCTGTTGTTAGAGCGATTTCCGAGTGCAAGCACAGAATAAATAATAGTCAAACAAAGATAAGTAGATGGACAAGCACAAATTATAATTAAAATAACTCCCGACCCCTCTCCCCTATTCTAGCTAAAATCCATCTCGATCACACCAGCTTTCAAACAGAATTAAACCGCATCTAAATCGGTCCATCCATTCGTTTGGGAGCTACGATGCCACAGGCAGACCTACACACACGCGCACACACCCACACACACACACACACACACACAAACACACACACACACACACACACACACACACACACACCCTGACTCACACACGCACACACTTAAACACACTTATAGCACGCCTCTCTTTTCTCGCTCGGGGATTAAAAATGCTATGGTCTGACCGCGAAAAGTTGTTCATAGATAATTTTTTGCTTGTCCCCATTTTATTTATTATTTATTATACTACAAAAAATGAGGTTCTTAAGTTGATGTGTAAAATTCTTCTTCTTACTTCCGAGTTAGAGACTCTGGTTTTGCTAGGGCATTTAAAATAAGCTACAGAACACATAGTAATAATACCTCAATGACAAAACAAGGTTTTATTTTGAAACGGTGTCTGGATGTTCGCGCATGACGTAAAAACTACTGGACCGATGCAGTTTTCACCGTTTGATAGCTTAAATTTTGACTTAAAAACTAGTGTAAGTACCTACTTTGTATCTCAATTCAATTAATAGAAGCCGATCAACCGATGTAAAAATATTTGACAGCTGAACGAAATTTAGTAAATTGTACTGTATATTATGTACTTTGGTTCTGGAATACATGGGCTACTTTTTCCCCAAAAAAACAGACCACGCGGTCAAAGCCGTAGAGGATAATATAACCACTGTAACTAGATTATTTAAGTTTAACCTTACCTTTCGGTGTCAGATGGAAGTAAAAAAACGACATACATTGTAAGTTTTTGGAGTAATTGTTGAAACATCCATGCATATTAAGGCCCTGTCCGCACCGCGATATTTCACCACGCGATTTTAATTCGCGCGATATTTTATTCCGTGATCGGAATTACATCTAGTACGCACTGCGAATAAAAATCCGCACGATTTTTGTCAGTTTGATGCAGTTCCCGGCTGAGACGGACGTCTACTGAAACTTTCAGGATAGCTCACAAACCGATGACAAAGCAATAAAAAAAGGAAAAATAATAATAAAAGAAAAATAAGAAAATAAAATATAAAAGTGACATTCATTAAATAAAAAAGTCGTAAAAGCCTTATTTTTAATATAATTTTTAATTTTTACTTAGCACGACTACCCAAAAAAGGAGTGTAATGTTTTTTAGGATTCATGTATGATTCATGTATATATGTTGGTATGTATCTTTGTATGTATGTTTGTATGTATTTTTGTGTGTATGTTTCTATGTATATTTTTATATATGTGAGTTTATTTATTCCACCATAACTTAAATGCCTGAACAGATTTAGACGTTTATCGTTAGAATCCTTACAACCTCCCTAGTAACAAAGGCTATATATTTTTTAAAAAAAATCAATGTAGCGGCAGTATTGCTCCATTTTCAAATGCAAAACATATTCTTTTTCGTCTAATTTTACAATATAGGTATCAAATTGAAGGCCTTGATAAGCACATTCTAACAGTTTTTTTTTTTTTTGGCATAAGTTCGTTTTTGGCAGGGCAGGCGTATTTTTTTAAATCTTTTTTAGTTAGTTTTATTTAACTGATACTACGGCGGCGGCAGCGTGACAGACCTATCAAAAGATGTCTTGAGACCTTTGAATAGATTTTTCTACATAAAACATCAAGAAGTTTTTAACTATATCAATGTCGTCATTATCTGGCAACTCATGTGCGGCCCCCGATAGTGCGGGAGAAGAAGCGCGCGACATCCTGCCAATAGCGCTGGTGCACGATTGAGCGAAACGTGCGAATTTTATTTCGCAGTGCGGCCATAGCCATACTACTTTATACTTTACAAAAAATTCGCGCGGAAATAAAACCGCCAGTTCGGCCTTTCCCGTATGATTCAATGTGTTACAGAATTGCGGAAAAAAAACGCGCGGTGATGTGCGGACAGGGCCTTATGTCGAGATAAGAAAAAATTCGAAACTTCCTATACCCGATCTCAGCTCGGCCAGTGACGTCATAAATGTTCGAAGAATACATTTTAGCTTTCTGGATTTGAAAACATACCCGACACCAACACGGTCTCTGACGTCAAGAGCGTTGTGTAGGTAATGTATATTTTCGAAATACGCAACTACGTCTGCCCTCGCTTTAGAGCATCACGGAAGAACCCGTCGTTGCGTGGGCGACCGCTTAGATGTTACAGTTCTGTTAGTACATACAACATGTAAAATAGTAAGCAGTTTGGTTACCATTACACAGCCGCAAGAGGGCACTTTTTTATGAGGGATTGTAAATAAAACATGCATTTTAAGTAAAACTAACAAATTTACAAAATCGAAAAATTTTACATAGTAAATTGACAGAATTGTTTTCTGTTTAGTTTTTTTTTTTCTAAATAATCTGAAGTGAAATTATTGTGACTGTGATGATTTAAAACATTAGCATCGTCAAGCATTTGGTATTATGCGATTTTCACGTATAATGGCGTAATGAGCATCTGGCATTAATCGTACCATTTTACGTCTTCGAGATTTTACGTTTTTGGTATATTGCGTCGAAAGGGTTATAAATTATCAATATCATATGATTTAACAAACGCGCGATTGTCTGTATATGTTATCTGCTTTTGACGGTTTACTTCAGGAAATTACAGAAGCCTTAAAAATATCAAAGAAAATGTAATAATAACGCATAAAATATGTAAATGCTTATAAATGTCGAGGCAAAACATTTATAGAAGTGCGTATTTCGATCCATGGGCCTCTGGGTTTCAGGCCTGACACGCTTCCGCTGCGCCACTCTGCTTCGTGGCAGGAACGCAAAATTTACAGAGCCCTTTTATAGACAGATGTACTATTTTTATTACTTTCAAATTAACATAACTTTAGACTCCTATCCCGCAGGAACCCTTTATTTTTTCGTGATAAATAGTATTCTTGATTTTATCACATAATATAAACTTTGTGCCAAGTTAAATCAAAATCCGTCCAGAAGTTTAAATGTGATATGTGTTCTTTTAAATAACTTTCAACCCCTATCCTGGGAATCATTGAGTTTTTCGGGATAAAAAGTATTCTTAATGTTAATCCAAAATAAACTACGATTGTGCCAAGTTGCATCAAAATCCCTCTGGTAGTTTCAGCGTGATGCGTGTTAAAAGAGACAGACAGGCAGACAGACAAAAAATAAGAAAATAACCGTTTTGCACTCCATATCGATTTTGAAGTTTATCTCAATCTATTATTTAAAAAAAAATATGTTCAGATTTAGCCTAGTTACAGCTTTATTATAGTATAGATTTCGCTTCTGGCTTTTGTGGTACTGGCATCCTACTTGCACAGCACGCTCTCTCTCTGTCTCGCATTTTAACGTAAAGATACTTCATTCGCGGCACTCGCTCATAGCCTTCGTTTCAAAACCCCGAAGGGGTCCATGATAATAATAATGTTTGAAATAGGTTGTCATGCGTACGGAAAGATAAACTTCGCAGGGTAATAGGATAGATAGAAATAAATTTAAGATTTTTGTACGACAATTACCAAAAAGCGCCCTCAAATCTTACGACTTTTCTCTATCTGGACATTCGCTTATTTTGTACATAATGTTTTTTTTATTTGATTTTCTATAAGGTGCTGAAAATAAAATTTTAATAAAATTGAAAATTTGAAATTAAACATTATGCCCGTGAATTTGTTAAGTTAGTATCTTTTGTGTTGTAAGTAAAGTAACGGTTTTTTTTTATTTTGCTTCAGATACATTGTATTAAAGTAGCTATAATAATTTAAAACCATAAAATATGTATGTAGTACTAATTTAAAAATGATGATAATTATTGTACGTCCATTCCGGATAAAACTATTGCGTCTCATATTATATCATAAGACCTTTATACCTAATGTACATAGTTTATACAATAAAATTGTATTCTATTCTATTCTGAATCTAACAAATTATTGTTCATCAAATAATTATAGCTATCACATTCTAAGAAAACGACATCGAAATACGGATGATGTAGATTTTATTGCATTGAAACAAATAAAAAATAATATCAGACTTAAAAACAACTAAAAAACAGAACATCATTTTCAAATGATCCGTTGAGAACGCAAATATTATATTTATTT
Organism: Alsophila aescularia; assembly: GCA_946251855.1. NCBI lineage: Eukaryota > Metazoa > Arthropoda > Insecta > Lepidoptera > Geometridae > Alsophila > Alsophila aescularia. The sequence goes on along the minus strand of OX276377.1, from coordinate 17,268,081 downwards.
CGGTTGAACGGATCTCGAGATCCGTTGCAACTCAAATGAATATTATTTTTTCTTCCCATCGGATCTCGAGATCAACTAATATTCATTTGAGTTGCAACCTAACGGATCTCGAGATCCGATGGGAACAAAACTAATATTCATTTGAATAGCAACGGATCTCGAGATCCTTTGGGAACGCCGAGCGAGATCCGTTAATTAGAAATTCTGATATCGTGATCCGATGGGAAGTATCCCGTATTTGTACTCCCGCTATTCACTAGGTTAGAAAATATATTTTGAACCTTGGGTAGGGGTATTCCCTTTGGGGTGCTGTCAGAGTGTACCCTTAGGGGCTCTATGGGAAAAAGACTTAGAATAATTTTGACGAAAACATAATTAGAATAATTTTTTCGTTCAAATTTTTCTGTCTTTTTTCCATATAACTTTTTCAGTATAGATCTAGCTAAAGAGGAAGATATAGTAGGTACTATTCTTCAGTCAAACTTTTAGAGACTACCTACGTGAGGTACCTACCGTGTTAAATTATGTAACATAGGTAAGTGAATTTATTAAAAAAAATGCAGACACTTACTTCATTTTTCAACCTCTCTTCACTCCAATTACCAATCAAGACGGAATTATTATAGGTCATTTTTTCTTACGAATTTTTTGAAGATTTTGGATTTGAATGGTCAAAATATGACAACTAAAGACTATGACACCCATAGACCCACAAACTAAATAGGAGATACAGGATCGTAGAGGGACTATAGTATCAATATAGAGAAGCTCCACGCGTATACTGAAAAAAGACGGGTATAAAGTACCAACAATTTTAGGGTTACCCGCATTGCAAAATAAATACCCTGGCGAGCAAGAACATTTAACTGAAAATTTAAATTTAGCCCAAACTATAAAGTTAGTGTACAAGAATAAAAAGATAGTCGAATTTTGAGGTAGGATAGGACTAAATAATTTTAGTGGTAAAAAGAGGATGTTAATAAAATAAAATATTGTAAGGAGAAAAAACAGGAAGTAGGCGGAGCCTAGAGGCGGGGCTTAGCATCACGTGATGACCTGTTTGCGCAACACTAGCTGAAACTGGATCCGGCCGGGCAGACCTTTTCCTCGGCGAGGCAGGAAGAGCGGAGCGCCACTTTTCTGCCAGCAATCGAAGTAGCCGGACGTTCCTGAATACTTCTTGAGTTCCTTGAATCTCTGACTTTATGTCTGCTGGAATTTTATTATATATTTTTATCGCTTTGCAGTATGGACGATTTCCTAATGTTGACAGACGAATATCCGGTAGAACTAACTTATTTTTGTTACGTCGGTTATAATTTTGATTAATTTCTATGTTTGACTTAAATAGATGTCTATATTTTTTTACAAATATGGCCAGTTGTAATATGTATATTGACGGTAAGGTTAAAACATTTAATTTACTAAAATGCTGTTTACAGCTATGTTGCGGTTTTATGTTCACCAATATTCTTATACATTTTTTTGTAGAATAAACAACTCATTGGAATCTGTGCTGTCCCCCCAGAGAATGACTCCATAGTTAACCAGGTGGTTTAACCAGGTATATGCGTAGGCATAATAAGCTGAGAGGGCAGTTTCCAAGTTTGTATTCATCTTTAATCTTTAATATTCCCAAAGCATAAATGAATTGGCTTAATTTTGATTTGATATTTTTTATGTGTGATTTCCAATTTAAATTAGTGTCAAGTGTTAGGCCTAAAGGTGTAAAGTTATTGGTTTCTTCAATTTTTTTTTTTTTTTTGTTTCTTTTGAGTTCAAGCGGCGATCGCTGATAGGTTCTGAATTGAATAATTTTTGTTTTACTTAAATTTACTTCTAAGTTATGATCACTAAACCATTTTTTAGTGTCATAAAATATTTCTTCAATTGCAGAGAAATCCACATTTTGTGGTGTTTTAAATAAAAGAGAAATGTCATCCGAGGACACTACCTTGAGGGATAGAGCAATTTATTTTAATTATTTCAGATGCTATGTTAATTATTTCATTCATGCTTTCATCAAAATATTCCAATTCAACTAGTTGTGTTCTGTCTTTTAAATATGATTTAAACCAAGAGAATGCCATTCCTCTGATTCCTGAACCGTATATTTTTTGCAACAAGATGTCATGGGATACTCGATCATAAGCTTTAGTCATGTCTAAAAAGAGCCCAAGGGCATATTTTCCATCATTCATACAATTATATATTTCCTGTACATAGTTATATACTGCGAGGGTAGTAGAACAATTTTGTCGGAATCCAAATTGATTACAGTCTAAAATGTTAAATTTTTCGAGAAATCGGTATACTCGATTAGCCATTGCCTTCTCGAATATTTTTGATATAGCAGGCAGAAGTGCAATAGGTCTATAGTTGCTCGGATTATCTAAATTACTAAGTTTCTTAGCAATCGGCCTAATTTTCGCTATTTTTAATTTATCAGGGAAACATCCCTCTTCAAAGGATTTATTGACTAATATCGATAATATAGGTGATAGTTCAGTTGCGCATTTTTTTATCAGCGTGGGGGGAATATCGTCTACTCCGAAGCTTCGTTTATTACTCATATTACGAATGATGTAATAAACTTCTCGCTCCGTAACCGGTTTTAGGTACATCGAATTGATTGTAGGTACATGCACCGGACGGCCGCGTGGTGTGTGCGCTCCAGAACAGCCGTTATCTATTGTGCCTACACAGATGCGAAATAATCGTACAATGCTTTAGAGACTTGATGCGGCGAATTTATTGTAGTATTGTTTATTTGTAAACAGATATTTTTTGGTTTATTTTTGTTTTGATTTGGTTTAGTTACATTTTTTATTATGGACCACATAGTTTTTGGTTTGTTGATTGAGGTTTTCATTTCACTTATAAAATTGAACTTGTTTGATAGTTTAACGCACTTTTTAATATTTTACTCAAACAAGCTTGTAATGTGGTCATTATTTCGATAACCTTCTTTAGGCAAAGTCGACCTTGCCGCACTGCTTGAATAGGCGCCAGCAAAGTTGTATGGAATTTCATTACTGTCGTGTTTTGCGGCCAGCAATTTCCTTTGAAAATCCATTATTGTCGTCTTTTTAGTACTATTATTTATTCTGTGGTTTTGTTAACCACCGAACTCGAAAAGAGAGGCGTTGTAGCTCCCAGGCGAATGGACCGATTTTGATGTTTTTTTTTTCTTTTTGAAAGCTGATGTGATCATGATTGTTGTTGTTGTTGTTTCTGTTTCTGTTCATGTTCATGTTCATGTTCATGTTCATGTTCATGTTCATGTTCATGTTCATGTTCATGTTCATGTTCATGTTCATGTTCATGTTCATGTTCATGTTCATGTGCATGTGCATGTTCATGTTCATGTTCATGTTCATGTTCATGTTCATGTTCATGTTCATGTTCATGTTCCTGTTCCTGTTCCTGTTCCTGTTCCTGTTCCTGTTCCTGTTTCTGTTTCTGTTTCTGTTTCAGTTTCAGTTTCAGTTTCAGTTTCAATTTCTGTTACTGTTACTGTTACTGTTTCTTTTTCTGTTGTTGTGGTCGTTGTTGTTGTCTTTGTCGTTGTCGTTGTTGTTTTCGTTGTTGTTGCATTGTTTGAGTAAATTCTTATTATACTAAGCTGGTTTTATTTAAATTCCTCGCATTGTTTGAGTAAAGCACTATACAAGCCTTGGTCCGCAATGACTGCCCTGCTGGCCACGCTATGATGGCCTCGAGCTTTGCTAAGTTAAGTTCTCGGCCTTCAAGCTTGGCCATCATTGCAGCCCTTGCTGACCGCGCTGTGATGTCCTCGAACTTAACTTAGCTACGCTCTCGACCATCATCATCGCTGCCAGCAACGCAGTCATTACAGACCGCGGCAGTAATGTACTATTACTATATGTTTTGTAGTGTTTATTAAATATATCATTTTTTAGTTGATCTGAAATAATTCTCATAATCCTTTTATTTTTACATGAGTTTTTAATTGCTTTAGTCAAATACGATTTTGGTTTTCCCTGGATTAATTTAATGCGTTTTCTTTGAATACAACAATTTAGAATATTTTGTAAAGTTTGATGAAATATATTGTAAGTCACATTTATGTCAGAATTGTAATTAAGTATATCATTCCAATTGATTTTATTTTATTCTAATTTAAATTTATCCATGTTTCTATCATTATATATCCTTTTTTAACGTACAATGTATTTTTACACTTTTGTGTTTTTAATAATTGTTGGCTGTAAATTACGCTTCTATGGTCCGAAAATCCATTGTTTTCGACTATGTTGTGTCCTTTGCTGTTTGTAAATAAAAGGTCTAAACACGTTGATGATGAAATTGTTACTCTCGTAGGTTCTTTTATCATTTGTCTTAAATTATATTCTAGCATAAAATTTTGAAGTCTTTGACATTCTTTTGAGTTTTCTAACATGTCTAAGTTAAAATCTCCAGTTATTATTATTGTTCTGCTTATTAATCTTGATTTTATTAGCTGTAATAATTTTTCTATGAAGTTAAAGAATATCTCAATTTTCCGATCGGGTCTGTATATATTTATCACAATTGTATTTAGTGACTTTATTTTTACTGCACTACATTCCACTATGTACTCAACTGACAGGTTCGTAACATCCGGTAGATCCACGCAGTCCTGTCCATGACGTGCCAGGATGGCAGATCCTCCTCCTTGATGGTCGCGACGACAAAATGAAGAGCTGAACTCATAGCCAGCGATACTGTTAAGGTGTTTGTGTTGTTCACGGATCTACGTTTCAGTTAGGCATAATAAGCTGAATTTCCTTTCCTCCAGCAGCTCTTCAAGAATATGAAGTTTGTTCATTATACTCAGAGCGTTCTGTATAAATATTTTAAAAACGAAATGTATGGTCTTTGGGTTGACCGTGATCCTTAGTACTTTCTTGAATATTAACTTCCTGGGTGAGAGTAACTGAAGATTGTGTCATGCTGGAACGATAAGTCATAGACTGATTTTTTGGAGCTAGTTTTTCAAACTCGCTTATTCTCTTTAGATTATATTTATCTCTTAACTGCTTGCGTTCCTATAGGGCTGACTTGTCCAGATGTTCAGTGACAAATAAGCCAGTTGATTTAAAATAACGCGTGTTACTTAATATATATTTCGTCATTTTCTTTGTAACGAGCTATAGCACATACGTAGCTATAGCACATCTGCCATACGTAGCTATAGCACATCTGCCATACGTAGCTATAGCACATCTGCCATACGTAGCTATAGCACATCTGCCTACGACTCGCGCCGAGGTGGCGGGGCTATAGCCGCGGTTACACCAGCGATTCCTAAAGTGGGTTCCGCGGAACCTAAGATTTCCGTGGCAAAGTCAACAGGGTTCCGCGAAATTATTTATTTTTGGCAGTTAAATAATTCCACAATTACAAATATTATTTTGAAATAGCGCAAAATATGTGATGGAGAAAAAAATCTTGATTTGAAAAAACGTCGACTCCTGCTAGCAATATATGCTGGCCTGGTACTTTTTGTTGTTTTGTACATAATAATCTAAAAGCTAGTAGGTATGAACAGCTAAAAATACAATCAGGAATAAAATATGCAGACAGTATAACTCGTTAATTAGAATGTTCGAGCAAAGGACCCTTCGAAGTTTTTGACCATTCGAGCAAACGTACATTCGCAATTTTCCCCATTCGCAGAAACGCCCCTTCGAGGATGTAACCATTCGATGAATAGACTTCGTATCAAGGGCGGATCCTGGGCCTATATCAATCAGTTTATTTTATTGGTTCATTTGTTATTTTCATGTGTTTTGTTGTTATGTTTATTTTGTACACTGATTACAAATAACTTAAAATGTCCGCGCTCGCTGCGCTCGCGCTTTTGATGGTCTGTTTTCGTATTTGTGCAAGTTTAAATTATGTTTTAGTTTTATTTTATAGAAATGCTTCGGAGCGCACGTTAAGCTGTCGGTCCCGGCTGGCCGTCGTTAAGCCATGTTGGAGGCCCTCGGTCGACCTGACAAACTCTGACACCAGAGGCCAGTACTACTTCATACGACAAATAAAAAAGTATAGAAATACCCAAGAACTTTCGCGCTTGCTTCCGTCGCACTCATAACCTTGACAGGGGCACAGAATAAATAATAGTACAAGTACAGAAGGATAACTGAGTAAAGTCATTTAAATACATATCAACTCTCGCTACAACGCAATAAAGTGCAATTTAACTCGCACAGTGCTGCGATCTTTCAATTACATTTACATAGAAGGCACTCATCTGCATTGCGTGCAGGCTAGAATGTATCGTATCACAACGCGCGAGGGCTTCCATTGCTCTAATCGTTTCAGAATCGCTCTGTCACTTTTTCGCTCGGTAGGGTTGTATCAAGATATGACTAGGTACTTGTACTAGTAATTATTCTGAGATATGATATGATTTAGATATTGTAACAGAATAAACAATTATGTAATAATTTATCATTCTATTACATATTATTATAAATGTTGATAGTTCTATTAACTACATATAATGACATCCTTATCAGAATAGACCTAATACCTCATTATTTTATTATATCATAATAGGTAAATATTGCATTTTGATGAATAAAAGGTGTCCGTCTGAATTCAATGCTTAATAATGAATGAAAAATAAATGGCTACCTACGTAATAAAATGTCGGTAAGTAGGCATTTTACGAGAAAAAAAAAGAAATGAATACATTTTTACAAAAACTTTACGTAAGTAGGTACTTTAACGTTAAGCACACGGTGCGCGACTCATCGAGCGCACGTTTGACACCCTACTGATTCAACCTCAATATTGCGGCCCCGAAATGTAGGTATAATATTTGTATAATTATGTTAAATTTTCTTCTAGAGAAACCCTTTCAATTTTAGCCCTCGTTTCAGTCGCGCTCCTTTGAAAATTGTGGGTGTGTTTGTGTTTGTGTTTGTGTTTGTGTGTGTGTGTGTGTGTGTGTGTGTGTGTGTGTGTGTGTGTGTGTGTGTGTGTGTGTGTGTGTGTGTGTGTGTGTGTGTGGCATCGTAGCTCCCAAACAATTGGACCGATTTTGATGCGGTTTTTTCTGTTCGAAGGCTGATATGATCGAGATGGTTCTTAGATATATGGGGAGAGGGAGGGGGGAGGTGAGAAAGAAAAGGGGGTGAAAATCGTAGCTTCCAAACAAATGGACCTATTTAGCTGTGTTTTTTTTGTGTTTGAAAGCTGGGGTAAACAAGATGATTCATAGCTATAATTTGAGGATGGAGGTGGGGGAGGAGATAGGTGCGAATCATACCTTTCGAACGAATGGACCGACTTAGCTGCGGTTTTTTTTTGCGGTTGCGGAGTGCGACCGGCCTGACAGGGGTTTCATCCTTTAATTATGTTAAATTTTCTTCTAGAGAAACCCTTTTAATTTTAGCCCTCGCTTCAGTCGCGCTCCTTTGAAAATTGAGAGTGTGATTGTTTGTGTGTGTATGTGTGTGGCATCATAGCTCCCAAACGAATGGACCGATTTTGATGCGGTTTTTTCTGTTCGAAGGCTGATATGATCGAGATGGTTCTTAGATATATGGGGAGAGGGAGAAATAAAAGGGGGTGAAAATCGTAGCTTCCAAACAAATTGACCTATTTAGCTATGGTTTTTTTATGTTTGAAAGCTGGGGTAAACAAGATGATTCATAGCTGTAATTTGAGGATGGAGGGGAGAGGGGGAGGGGAGTGGTGCGAATCGTACCTTTTGAACGAATGGACGACTTAGTTGCGGTTTTTTATAGCTGAGGTAAACGAGATGGTTCTTAGCATACTGCAAGTTGTTTTTGTTTACGAATGCTCTCCCGCATGTTCGTGTTTTGTTTCACTATATCTTCCTTAAGCCGGCCATACATTAGCTCTTTAAAATTCATCTCGCACCACCTTGCTAAGCAGTGATGTGGTACTACTGCAATGTAAGATTGAGGAATATTTATAGAAACAGTCCAAAATAACAGTTAAGGAGGTATTTAAAAAGAACACATTGGAACTGTTACGGCAAAACAAACTGAACAATTATTTTATAGAACTGGTTAAAACATTTTTCCCGCTGCTCTTTTTTGTGAGGATATCTAAAAGTGATATCACTGTTTCAATGTTGAACAGAATTCTAGTTGCTCTAGGTAAGTAGGTCCAATACTGCACCATGTGATTTCTTATTTTATTTAAGTAGGTACTGTTTCTGAGCTCACATTGAGCGACTGAGTGCGAAAGACGGAGATCCAAAGAAAAACCAAGGTGGAAGACATCAGTACATAAACCTCAAGTGGCGATGAGAAGGACTCTTGGCAAGATGCATTGATGGCAGGTGAAGTAGGTCACTGATAGATTGGTGGTGGAAAATCGCAGCCGTAGAAGACCAGTGCAACAACGAGGGGTCGAGCTAAATTTGATATGACCTTGGCAAAGATTGGCTGAAGGCAGAGATGATAGTGTCAGAGGGAGAAGGTTTATGCCCTGCATTTGAAGCTGACATTGATGATGATAGTAATTATCATAGAACCATCATCTAAGTAATATAACTACAACAAATTCAGTTTCATTTCATCATTGTCATAATCATCCTTGGGCATGCTCACCATCTGTTCACCTGTGAGGCTGTTGCTTGTCTCACTCACTCAATTATTTCTTTCAAGGTTGAAGAGATCGCTTTTAACGATAAGTCCGCCCGTTTTACTTTAGTTATAAGATTGTTCCTATTTGTAGTATTTTTTTGGTACAATAAAGTATTATCTATCTATCTATCTATCTATCTATCTATCTATCTATCTATCTATCTATCTATCTATCTATCTATCTATCTTGTCCGACACAAAGTCCATTATAACATGTTGTTAGATAAATTACTAATATTAAACAATAATAAGATAGTGTAAAAGTATCTTTAGACACCAAGTAAGTGGCAGTGGCAATGTGAAGAAAACATGGTCCGACTTGATTCGACCTTGATGATGCCACAGGGCTCTTTCAGACGAACGGCACAATGCCGTCGAAACCGTGGACTCTTCGCGTGTCTGGAAATATTTTAAAAGTAGCGACCCGCCCGCGACGTCGTCTGCGTAGCATCCTGTGTTCATCTAGGTTATTGAAAATCAATGGAAAGTAACCCACCTACGTATTGTATTCTCTTTGCCACCAACGCTCTTTATGCTTTTTGACAGACTTTTTATTATTTTGTTTCCATGGCAACCGTTCCTTACAGCAAGTAATCGAAATTTTCTAGTTTTCCCGTAGAAACTTACTATTTTTCGGGATAAAAAGTATTATATGTGTTACTCCAGGGTATAAAGCTATGTCCATTCCAAATTTCCAATCAAAATCCGTCGCGTTTAAACTCGCCAAATAAACAAACAAACGTTTTCACTTTTATATATATATGTGTGTGGATAGCGTACGACACCGTATTGACTAGCGACCCGCTACTTAGCTCCTGTAAGTCTAGATTTTTTTTAAATATTTATATGAATATAAAGTATGTGCACCGCCCGTATCTCACCAACACTCCAGCGACGTTGCACTATGATACCATAGAATAGTTAAAAGTAGGTACGAAGATGTTGCAATTTCCTCGGAGAGCACATCGGACCAACGCATAAATATTAAAACATTATAACATTTTAATAAGGCTCTCAACCATCTGCCTCAAATCACTACTCGAGTATTTCAGACCTTGAGAAACTTATAGTTGCTGGAAAATAAACGACCGAAAATAGGACCAGGGAGCTGCAGCCCGATGCGATAATAAAGTGATGTTGCTATGATAAGTACGTGTTGGACACGCATAGACTTAGTCTTCCGTGGCCAAGACCCTAAGCTACCTATTAGTGAAAACATTGCTATCATTTCTGTAGTTATTACATGAGTAGTGTTTACATTATACGCCAACAAAGTTTTTTTTTTACGCTGGTATTACAACATTATTGTAACATATAGATGCACCCTTACAATCTACTAGTCAAGCATTTAACTTATCCTATATTTATACTCATCATCAGCCTATATCTGTTCACTGTTGGACGTAGGCGTCTCCTAATGCAAGTCACTGAGTCGGTCTTCAGCTCTCCTCATCCATTTTCTTCCAGCCACTTTACGCAGGTCGTCACTCCACCTAGCCACAGTGCGTCTTACACTACGTTTGCCTAAACGTGGTCTCCACTCGAGAACTCGTCTACCCCAACGGTTATCGTTTCTTCGGGAAATGTGACCAGCCCACTTCCATTTCAGTTTGCTTATCCTTTCAGCTATGTCGGTTAGCTTGGTTATCCGTCGGATATCTTCATTATGAATCTTGTCCTTCAGAGAAACTCCAAGCAAAGCTCTCTTCATAGCTCGCTGAGCGACCTTAAATTTTTGGACTAGTTTGACCGTGAGTGTCCACATTTTGGCACCGTAGGTCATGACTGATTGAAAACTTTTATCGTAATCGTAAAGTTTTATATATAGGATAATTTCGTTTGTAATGAAAGATTAAGGAATCGTCAGGACTTTTTCTAGATCATAAATAGTGAAGACAGTAGTCGTAGAATCGACTTCTATTTTAAGTTTAGTTTTGAGTTCACGAACACATTCTTTGTTTCTAATCTGTTTTTGTACACAGTTACATACTGTCGTTTTGTGGCCATCTTTACATAATTTGCATACTTTGCACTCTTAAACCATTCATTAGAATGTAGCCTGTACATTTTGGAAATGTTCAGTGTTTCTTCTTAGTGTAACTTCTTAGTATCTCTTCGGACATAATAATTCTTTAACTGGAAATTGTTTTATATCTGCAAGAACACTTTGCTCAGTTGAAACACTCATTTTCCGTGGTCTATTTTCATGCTAAACCCTGTTATTTTTGAATTCTTCAGATTTCCTTTTCTCTATTGCTGTGTAAACTGTTTTTTCGCTAAAGCTAGTGTATTCAAAAAAAATTGTGCAAATTTCAATTGATTCTGATCCATTTATTTTGAAATAATAGCTAATAGTTTGTGTCTGTTTTTTGTTCTATCTAGTTGCATTTTTTAAATATCTTTAGTAGGTATTCACATGTCGTAAGATATAGATATATCCAAAATTCATCGAATATAGCCTGCCGAGAGACTTGAGAAATCTTTTCACTGCATTTCTTATCTATGTATGTTTATCCGTTATCTAGTGCCCATAGCACAGGGTATCCTAGTTTGGGGCTAGATAATTGGTGTGGAAATGTCCCAAACATATTATTATTATTATTTCTTATTACATCAGCGTCCTTCATCGTTTTGGAATCAAACTTTTTTTTCGAATTTCTACCATTATAAGCTTGGGCTGTTTTTTTTTTGTTTCTTATTCTTAACTTTTTCCCAATTTTCTTCGTGTCCTCTTCTTTTTCTAGCTAGTTCTTTGGTGACTGATTGTACATCAGATACGGAGGGAACATTTTCTGTCGTTGTAGTTTGATTTCAATCATTAGATTCGACGTTAGTATTTTCTATAGTCAGAAGGGTATTTACTTTTCCAGTGTGAGATTTAACTCTGTTGGCACATGAAAGGGAAATTTCCTTTTCAAACTCAAAGAATAATTAGTTTATATAAATTTGGATTGATTTGATCTTTTTATAATATTTTATGTATATCTCTTTGTTCAGGAGATGTTAATTTTGACTTGTAAAAGTGCTATTATTTTTGCCTATTTACAATAAAATACTTTGACTTTGACTTTGACTATCGTTGTAGATTGGTTTTCAACTAAGAAATCTGGAGAAATTGACTGTAGTAGTATTTCTATTTAATTATAAATCACCAAGAGATCTGCCAGAGCTTTCCTAACGATTCTATCATCATCATTTTAGCCTATCGTCAACATAGTTTTTTTTTTTTTTATTAATTCGGTAAGTAAGTAGGTAGGTAATGATATATTTATTTGTGGTTTAAAAGAGGTAAATATATTCAACTAATAGAAACACGACGACAGGTAGATGTAGGTAGGTACGTAGGTATTACAAGAATAATAATTATCAATATCATACCTAATCATCTTACTGATTAATCACTTACAGTCAACCATGAATAACATTCTTCTTGCTCGAGATTTTGCTAGTAATTGCCTTGCCGTTTTAAAAAACACACAATTTATAGATCTACGGATTATTAAGTTTAGTGTACTCGTAATTTCAAAACCACTTAATCGCACTAAAATAACATTATTAGCGCAAGACGCCGCACTGACACCGCCCGCCGAATTGAGTTATTATTTGTATCAATTGTTTACCTTAACGCATATATGATTACTGCATGCTTTCTAGCAATTTATGCGTAGGAGTGAAAGGGATGGTTTCAGCGTAACACGACAGTACGGCACCGGGTTTATAATAAATTTCCGGGAAGAAAGGCGTAATAGCTTGTACAGAATAAAATTACTTCGTATTAAGTGTTTACAGTTTATTGATATAGTACGTTTATTTCCAAAAACGCGGTTAAATTTATTTGTTTAGAAATTTAGTGTAAAGATGTTCACCGTTTTTTTGTGTTATGTTTCTTAGAGTAATGCAATAATACATAACTAAGTCTTAAGAACATTTTCCATGCAACAAAGCTGTTATTGTCATTTATTCTAAAGAAATATTAATAAAAAACTGAAAAAAAAATAAGAGTGATAGATTGAAGGTCAGAGAAGCCAAAAATCAAATAACATTAAAAAGGGCGTTTACCGCTATATTGCCCGGGGCCAGCGATATATGCCTGTGTCAATTTGTATTAAAAACCCGTCCAGTAGTTTCAGTGTGATACGTGTTCTTTTTAATAACTTCTAACCCCTATCTTGTGGAAACCCTTTAATTTTTCGGGATGAAAAGTATCCAATGTGCTACCTCGAAGTATGAACTCAAATCATACCAAGTTTAATTTAAATTTAGTCAGTAGTTTCGGCATGATGCCTAGCCAAGATACAGACAGACAGACAGACAGACAGACAAAAAAGAAAAATATACAGTTTTGGCTTCAGTATAAAATAAAGAGAACCCTCCAAAAAATATATCTAAATATCTTCAATGTACAGAATTGGACCCGTTACAGTTTTATTATAAGTATAGATAACAGAATTAATAGATCTTCTTTTATTTTAATACTGGAGGAGTTAGTTGTTTTTTTTTGTTTTGTGCTTTACTTCGGCGCCATTATTAACAAGAACAAATTAATTAATATTTATGTAAACTTCCCACCCCCTATTATAGCTAGGAAGCATCTCGATCACATCAGTTTTCAAACATAAAAATCGTTCCAACCGCAGCTAAATAGGTCTATTCTTTTGGGAAATACAGTTCTCACCTCCCCTTTTTCGACTCCCCCCCCCCCTCCTCATATAGCTAAGAACCATCTCGATCACATCAGTTTTGATATGACTATGTTTATCTCAGCCAAATTGTCTCTTTCAAGGCGAGACAGGATATGGAAGTTGCACCGAAAACGCCTGGAAGAACTATTGGTCGATGAAAGAGCTCATGAAAGGTGAACTACCACTGTATCTCGAAAATAAGCTCATGGACATGTGCATTCGAACTGGATGACTTTTTAAAGACTGGCATTCAAGAGCCCATGATCGCGAGGAATGGAAAGAAGGAAGGGATGCCTTTGCCGTGCAGTGGGATAGTCATGGCTGAAAATAAATAATAAATAAATAATAATGAAATTAAATACTATTTTTATTCACTTCTCCGGAATACGTTCTTTTTCCCTTACTAGCGTACGATCGCTCATTAAAAACATCTGGCAACACTGTGTGGCGCTGACAGGGCCCTATTTCATAAAGCTTCAAATCATAATAAATATACAATTGTCAGTCGAATACGCCAAACCTGCGTTTCATATAACAAAAATGTACGACATTTCGATAGTTTGACTGACAATTGTCGGTTCGATTGGCATGTGTCAGTGTACTATAGTTTTACGAAATAGGGCCCAGCGTTGCCAGAAGGTTACTTTTGTAACCTTTTAGGTGATTTTTGACTCTTTCAGGTTACTTCTAGGTTACTATTAGCCGTGATTATGCGGAATTTTATAAATTCATTTTTATTTCTTTCATGAAATGGAACGCAATGTTGGCTAAGGCAAAAGTTCGATCTAAAGGCGGGTTGCCCTCCTAAGCGACGTGACGCGTGATCTGACACATTTGCTATGAAATTGAAGACTAGTGGCAATTTACTTTCGTACATATATTTTTAGTCAGATCACTTGACACGTTACTTAGGTGGGCAAACCACGTAAGGCACAGAGTGCAACTCCTAATTACAAGTATTTCTCTCTCGCACTAATGTATCCAAATCACATATGACTGAAATGACCAAAATCGCCTCGGTTACTCTCTCGTTCAATCGGACGAATTCGTTCATGTTCGATTTCTTTTTATCCAATCAAATTTGTCTGCAAATATAAGTACTGGAAGAAAGTTTCATAACGCAAAACTTTGCAGGGGAGCCTTTATCTATACTTATAATAAAACTGTAACGGGTCCAATTCTGTACATTGATGATATTTTGATATTCTTTTTTGGAACGTACTCTTGATTCGATACTGAAGCCAAAACTGTATTTTTTTTATTTTTGTCTGTCGGTCTGTCTGTCTGTCTGTCTGTATTTTGGCTAGGCATCACGCCGAAACTACTGAATGACTTTATATGAAACTTGGTATGATTTGAGTTCATACTACGAGGTAGGACATAGGCTACTTTTCATCCCGAAAAATGAAAGGTTTCCCGTAGGATTGAGGTTTAAAGTTATTTCAAAAAACACTTACCACTCTAAAACTACTGGACGGATTTTGATGCAAATTGACACAGTTATAGTTTATATGATGGGTTAAAATTGAGGATACTTTTTATCCCGAAAAAATAAAGAGTTTCTGCGGGATAATGTCCCAAATTCTGTAAATTAAAGATATTTTGAATTTTTTTTGGGGGCCGATCTATATTCAAAACTAAAGCCAAAACTGTATTTTTTTTAGTTTTTGTCTTTCTGTCATTCATCAATCATGGATTAAAATTCAGAATACTTTTTATCGCAAAAAAATAAAGAGTTCCTGTGGGATAATGTTCCAAATTCTGTAAATTAAAGTTTTTTTTTGGTGCCGTTCTATTTTCAATACTAAAGCCAAAACTGTATTTTTTTAAGTTTTGGTTTTCTGTCTGTCTGTCCGTCTGTCTGTCTGTCTGTCTGTCTGTACCTTGGAAGTGCGTCACGCCGAAAATACTCAATGAATTCAAATGAAATTTGGTATAATTTGAGTTCATACTTCGATGTAGGACATTGGATACTTTTCATCCCGAAAAATTAAAGGGTTCCTGCAGGATAGGCGTTGAAAGGTATTTAAAAGAACACGTATCCGCTGAAACTACTAGACGGTTTTTTTTAAACTTGGCATATTCATAGTTTATATAATAAGTAAAAATTGAGAATACTTTTTATCCCGAAAAATAAAGTGCTCCTGCGGGATAATGTCCAAAATTCTGTAAATTGAAGATTTGATGGGTTTTTTTTGGAGGCTGTTCTATATTCAATACTAAAGCCAACACTGTATTTTTTTTATTTTTGTCTGCCTGTCTTTCTGTCTGTCCGTCTCTCTGTCTATACCTTGGCAGCACACCACGTCGAAAATACTCAATGAATTCAAATGAAATTAGGTATGATTTGAGTTCATACTTCGATGTAGGACATTGGATACTTTTCATCCCGAAAAAATTAAGTGTTCCTGTAGGATAGGGGTGCAAAATTATTTAAAAAAACACGTATTACGCTGAAACTCATGGACGGGTTGTGATGCAACTTGGCACTGTCTTAAGTTATATGATGGGTTAAAATTTATGACACGTTTTATCCCGAAAAAGTAAAAAAATAATAATAATGTGTTTCTGCGGGATATGGGTCCAAAGTTATGTTAATATTTAAGTTAAAAAAAAAAAAAATTAATGGTTCTCTATATTCGATACTGAAGCCAAACTATTTTACTTTTTAATTTTGTCTGTCTGTTTGTCCGTATCTTGACCGCGCATTGCACCCAAACTACTAAATGAATTCAAATGAAAAAAATGCTCTTGGGTGCTTAAAAAAGGTAGTGAACAATGTTTTTTTGTTAATCGTGTGTTTCTTTCTGTTTGTCTGTATGTTTGTTTGTTCACGCATCATGTTAAAACTACTGGACCAATTGCAATGCGGTTTTCATTGTTAGATAGCTTAGGGTTTGATTTAAATCTGGTGTAATTGGTATCTCAATCCGGTGAGTTAAAAGCCGAGCAATTGATAAAAAGTATTTTTGACGGTTGAAGACATGTTGTTCAAATGTTGGTATATTGGTCCTGGAATAGCACATTATGGTACTTTGAACCTAAAGAAAAGACCACGCGTGCGAAGCCGCGGATACAGCTAGTTCACTAATAAAAATAAAATATAATGCTTTTGTTGGTCCTACCACTTCTAAACGTCAGAGTAGAACGCATTTTCAGCCAGCTCAAGCTAGAAAAATGTATCAACAGGAATAAGCTTGGCACTGCAACAATTTAACCGTTAACGGCAGCTACCAAAGGAACATAAAAAATGCGACAACATTTGAGCCAACAAAAGTGATGCTCAAAACTAAAATGAAATTAAAACAAGGATGGAGAAGGTGAAGGTACTTCACCTACCTATTGATGTATATTTTTACATAAATATATATGTATTTTTAAGTTTTTTTTTTCAATCCGAAGGCTTAGTACATTTCTATCCTTATTATTTCACTTGCAAATTAAATTATATGTCCAATAACAACAATTATCTTTCAGGTGTTTAAAACAGTTAACTGTTAAAGGTGTTTAGAATTGGTAAATGCAACTTAAAATTGAAAACATTACTAAATTATCCATATGTCAATACAGCCAACATCTGTCTATCCGCTTTAAATCATAGTACTGTAAGAAACAAAAAAGGTTATTTTTCACACTAAAAGGTTTCATTTTTATCCATTTTAGGTAATATTTCACAAGACCAGGCTGGCAACACTGGGTAGTATTTACATTCTCTTTGGTTGGCCTCTAGCGACAGCACAGTGGCCCAATTACAGAACTTGGATACAATCGGATTATCACTTTTTTCATAGCAAATTCGATTCTATCGCAAGGCATTAGTGGTTGCGATATTGAGAATTCGATTGAAGCCAAGTTATGTAATTGGACCACAGGGGCCTGCAGTGCGATTACGTAATGTTGATCATGACGGTTTCAAGCCGTCAAATTCAATAATGCTTTGCGATACAGTCGATTTTGCTATGAAAAAAGTGAGAATCCGATTGAAGCCAAGTTCTTTGGTCGGGCCCCTGTGGCCCAATTACAGAACTTGGTTACAATCGGATAATCACTCATCGAATCCTCAATATCTCAATCACTAATGCCTTGCGATAGAGTCTAAATTGCTATGAAAAAGTGATAATCCCATTGTAACCAAGTTCTGTAATCGGGCCGCCGACCACAGAACTTGGCTTCAATCAGATTGTCACTTTTTTCATAGCAAAATCGACTCTATAGCAAGGCACTAATGAATTTGACGGCTTGAAACCGATATGACCAACATTACGTAATCGCACTGCAGATATCTGTGAGCGACAGTGATCTCGAACCTACCGATTTTTCGGTATTTCTTACCGGAGCCCCGGATTTCTTTCGGATATGGCACTGTCCTACCGAAATACCGAAGTCGAACAATTTTCTCACGATCTGGGCATATTTGGCACCACTTGCAACTTAATAATATCGTTGCACAGATTTTGAATTTTTCATATATATTTTTTCTGAATAGTAACAAACACCATATATCGATATTTTCAAGAACAGCAGGGCAATTACTTATCTTGTGTCAATCAGATTTTCACTATCACGTGGACGAATTGATGCACAAATAAGATTGAAATAATCGACTAACTAGCTGTGATTTTTAATCGACTAAAATCAATTCATTCACATCCTTGCCGCAGTCAGTTTTGTAATAAAAAAATGCAAAACTGATTACGGCAATGGCCAAATAATATTGACACGATCCTATAAAAGATTGATTTGTATTCTTACATTCCCACCTGTTCTGTAAGGAAATATTTTACTTCAAAAATACATACCAAATTTCAAAATAAATTATTTAGTAATAATTGTATTTTTTCACACCGATTTTAGGTACAAATTTACCGATTTTTGAGGGCAATTCTACCCATTTCGCATTTTGACGTTCAACAACACATCTAGCGTTGTCAGGCGATTAAATACCAATCTGCAATTGTGCGTTTTTGTAAATTAGGTTAGCATAAAAATTCTGTTTTATTTGAATTAAAAGACTTTTCAGTCTTCACTGTACTTACGTAACATTTTTTTCGTTTTCAGGTTGAATATTCACAATGACCATTATCCGTTCAAAACTACCAGTGTTTATTGCATTGATAGCTGTATGCCAGTGCCTAAAGTTAATTTCAGTCCAGAAACCATACTTAGATGGAATTAAAGCTTACAAGGACGAAAGATGGACAGAGTGCATTACTCAATTTGAAGAGTCTTTACATTTGTATAAACTTTATAAATCTGTAATTGTAAACTGTAGATTGAAATGCAACACCCAATCTTACGAGCCCGAAATAAAGGAAAGCATTGGAGATCTTAAACTATACGAAGTATTTTTCAATAAAAAGCAATGCTTGTTAAAGTGCCAAGAGAAAGGTTTCGAAGATATACAAATGCAAGGCGACATACAAGAGGCAGTGTTATATGACATGCAGTCAAGAAAGCCCTATGAATACTTGCATATTTGCTATTTCCAACTCTATGCTTTGCCAAAAGCTGCTTCAGCCGCTTATACCTACTTGGTAGCTAACCCAGATGATGAAAAAATGAATAAAAACCTGCAATTTTACACACAGCAACCGGAAGTTGACATTAAAGAAGTAACAGATCTACAAAGTGATGATTATCAAATTCTCTATAAACTAGGTCTGGCTGCTTACAATCGGAATAACTGGGCAGATACTGTTGCTAATATGGAAGAAGTATTGACAGATTATCTCTCTGCAGAAAACAATTGTCGTGTGGAATGTGAACGTCAGCCAGAACAGGAATGGTCACCTGAGGTATATGTAACTATTTCAAATAACATAGCTGCTCTTCTCCATTGCCAGCAACAATGTCAAGACAAGCTGAAAAATATAAATTATAATACTGGTGTTGAATTTTTGGCAGATGTACTAAATTACATACAGATATGTTACTACCACTTAGATCGATTTGATGATGCTGCAAAGGCCGTTACTACTTACTTGGTGTTATTACCGAAGGATGAAGATATGCTGGAAAATAAGAAGATTTATAGCACAATTACTGAAGCCAAATCATTCTCTGAAAGATCTGATATAGTATACTATTTCAAACGAGACAACTATGAGAAGAATCTTCTTCATTTATTTCATAGAGGAAGTAGTGATAACATTATTTCTAATACCATCTAAGAGATGGTTTGTTTTTCTCTAAGAAATAGTGATACATAAAGTGCCTGTTTTATAATATATTTTGTAAGACTAACAATAATTCATAAGTGACTGTACTGTGTACATCAAAATCTGAATTTTCCCAAAGTTTCTAATATGCCTAATATTAAGTTAAGTTTTAATGCATTTATCAAATAACTACATTTATTGAAATAATTAATACCTACCTAATGTTGTAAGATTAATTGGTGCCATGTTATTTTATACCAAAGATTAGTTATTTTTATATTACTTTATTCCATTTGTAACAATGCAAACTATTTGTGTTACCCATTTGTAAAAAGGATTGTCACTTATAGTCTGTACTTATGTCTAATTTAGTATACCTACCTTTAGTATATTCATTAGACCATTTCGGTTTGTTGAAAGTTTTGGTATTACTGTGAAATCTATAAATATACAAAAATTCATTGTCTGTCTAATACATTGTGTGTTTCACAAATTATCCCCAAGCGTCATTAGTCATTACTATACCACTTCTACCTACCTATACCATATTCTCTGCCCAAGCCACAGAATAAATAGTGGTTCTAAATACCCAAGCCTTTTGTTTGTTTTATCCGCTCTACCTGTAGTATGGTTCAGTTGTCCGGTCAGCCGGACCACGTTTTTTTTTCCATTGCTATACAACCAAAAAATTAGACCCAGTGTTACTGGTTGTGGTCATGTTTGAAAAATAAATATTTGACATAGTCTGGTAGCATTATTTTTTTATTGAAACTCAAAGGAGACTCAAAATTACAGTGTTAGGTTTTTTTTCTGAAGAATTATTATATAAAGTCGAGATACTCAGTAAATAATTATTTAATGTTCGCCAGTTTCTCCAATGCATGACGTAAATCTAGCCTGAAAAAAACAAATGAATGCCGGAAAAACTAATAAATAACGAAAAACAAACTTTTAAAATTATCAAACGTATAACTTATATTTTCTGAATGATAGTCACTTGACAATAAGGTCAAAACAACAAAAAGTTTTAACTACATCTTCCGTGGTCCGGTCAACTGTATTATGGAAAATATTTTTTTTCCGAAGGCCGGTTGACAGGACACCTGTACCGTACTACGGGCAAAGAGTAGTTTTATACCAATAAACCTCCAAACTGTACTAGATTACCTATGTTACAGTTACAGGATATAGCTAGCGGCACGTAAGTCTAGAGGTGAACGAAACGTGGCGGGGATCTTGGCACAGTCAGTTTTCGGGATAAAAAGTATTCAACATTTTAACACTAACTGGAACGCGCTTAGAATATATAAACTTTGACTGTGCCGAGATCCCCACCGCTAGACTTACGTGCGGCTAGTTATTAAACTTAAGTAGTAGGTACTGTGTAGTGTTAAGTAGTCGTGGTCATGGCGCAAGCACGGTAATGTTATCTATACCACAGACCAATATATACAAGTCTATACTTCTAATAAAACTGTAACGGGTCCAATTCTGTACATTGATGATATTTTGCAATTCTTTTTTGGAACGTACTCTTGATTCGATACTGAAGCCAAAACAATTTTTTTTCATTTTTGTCTGTCTGACTGTCTGTCTGTATCTTGGCTAGGCATCACGCCGAAACTACTGAATGAATTTAAATGTAACTTGGTATGAGTTAAGTTCATACTACGAGGTAGGACATAGGCTACTTTTCATCCCGAAAAAATTAAGTGTTCCTGTAGGATAGGGGTGCAACATTATTTAAAAGAACACGTAGTACGCTGAAACTATTGGATGGATGTTGATGTAACTTGGCAAAGACATAGTTTATAAAATGGGTGAAAATTATGGATTATTTTTTTTTGTCTCGAAAAAATTAAGGGTTCCTGTGGTATATGGGTCCAAATTCTGTACATTAAAGATATAGTGTTTTTTTTGGAAGTTACTCTATTTTCGATAATGAAGCCTAAATTGTATGTTTTTTCAATTTTGTCTGTATGTCTGTCAGTCTGTATCTTAGCCGCGCATAACGCCGCCGGAACTACTAGATGAATTCAAATGAAACTTGGTATGATTTGAGTTCATACTACGAGGTAGGATATAGGATACTTTGTAAAGTACAAGTAAGTAAAGTAAGTTCGAGATGTATCTCGAAAAATTGATGGGTTCTCGCAGGATAGGGGTTGAAACTAATTTAAAAGAACACATACCACGCTGAAACTCGTGGACGGGTTTTGATGCAACTTGGCACTGTCTTCAGTTATATGATGGGTTAAAATTTATGACACGTTTTATCCCGAAAAAGTGAAAATATAATAATAATGTGTTTCTGCGGGATATGGGTCCAAAGTTATGTTAATATTTAAGTTCAAAAAAATATATTTTTTAATGGTTCTCTATATTCGATACTGAAGCCAAACTATTTTACTTTTTAATTTTGTCTGTCTGTTTGTCCACGGATCTTGACCGCGCATTGCACCCAAACTACTAAATGAATTTAAATGAAAAAAAATGCTCTTGGGTGCTTAAAAAAGGTATTGAACAATTTTTTTTTGTTAATCGTGTCTTTCTTTCTGTTTGTCTGTATGTTTGTTTGTTCACGCATCATGTAAAAACTACTGGACCAATTGCAATGCGGTTTTCATTGTTAGATAGCTTAGGGTTTGATTTAAATCTGGTGTAAATGGTATCTCAATCCGGTGAGTTAAAAGCCGAGCAATTGATAAAAGTATTTTTGACGGTTGAAGAAATTTTGTTCAAATGTTGGTATATTGGTCCTGGAATAGCACATTATGGTACTTTGAACCTAAAGAAAAGACCACGCGTGCGAAGCCGCGGGTACAGCTAGTCTATAATAAATATATAATGATCTCTATGTTATAGATAACATTACCACGGTAATGTTACCGTGACATTACCGTGGCGCAAGGAAGTTCTCTGCAGCCCGATTCCATAACTTGGCTTCAATCGAATTCTCAGTATCGCAGCCACTAATGCCTTGCGACAGAGTCGAATTTGCTATGAAAAAAGTGATAATCCGATTGTAGCCAAGTTATGGAATTGGGCCACTGTACTTACAAAGTACTAGAATCGTAGAAAGAGTATGAATAGTACACACTTGTCATGATGTACCAGACCACAGACAACTCAGAGATACTCCGGGGCCGTTCGTTTTGCAACAATTGGCGGCGAAAAATGATCATACATATGATATAGCGTTCCCTTTAGCCATTTGTGGGCGAAATTAGCGTTCCGAACGTTTTCGATCACCGTTCGTTTTGCAAGTTTCGATGACATGTTGATATAGGAAAATTGACTTTATTCCGTCAGAGATAGGGTCGTTTTTCATTCAGTTTGAAAAGGGTTGGTAGTGTCAAAAGTTACAAAAATGACAAAAGTGTTGAAAATGTTCAAAGAAAACGGCTTGTTAAAAATGTACATTTCAAAACTGCCCACAACGCCATCTCATCATCTCGAACGCAGGGTACGTAGGTATACCAAACGTTCCGACATGGCAGACACGACCAAGTACACACAAATACTGCGTGTAGGTACATAGTTAAGTTATTGACCAATCAATCAGCCATCTGCGACACCTCTGTAGGGTACGTACATGGAATATATATGTACGTAGGTAAAACTAAAACAACTTTCTTCAAAAAAGCGGTGTATCGATTATTTGACCTTGAAAACGATAGAAAAAGAGACAAGGCAGTTAAGCTGAAGCCACTGCAGCCCGACCACATAACTTGGCTTCAATCGAATTCTCAATATCGCAATCACTAATACCTTGCGATAGAGTCGAAATTGCTATGAAAAAAGTGATAATCCGATTGTAGTCCAAGTTCTGTAATTGGCCCACTGATCTCTATGGATAGGCTCTGCCGTGCTTTCGTTTGTGCCGATTCAAAGCGCCCCACCCCGAGTCCAATAGTACAAATACTTTAGTTCCGTGGACGCTCACTACTGCCAAAGTAGGTACTATTAACAGCGCCAATGGCGATAATCAAATGCGCTAATTGCTTCGTCACAGAGTTGCCAGGTGGCAAATTCTTTTTCTCGTACAAGGGCTGCCAAATATCTCGTACTTTCACTACATAATATCTATATATACTTACAATAAAACTGTAACGGGTCCAATTCTGTACATTAAAGATATTAAGATATTTTTTTTTGGACCTTACTCTAGATTCGATACTGAAGCCAAAACTATATAACATAGACGACTGACGACTGGTTGATCTCGTGGCTAGAGATCCTAGGTACGAAATCGTACGGTCGCGGGTTCGAATCCTGCAAGGTGCAATCATTTGTGTGATGAGCAGAAATGTTTGTTTCCGAGTCATGGATGTAATATTCTTATCTATGTATGTTTATCCGTTATCTAGTGCCCATAGCACAAGGTATTCTAGTTTGGGGCTAGATAATTGGTGTGGAAATGTCCCGAATATATTTATTTATTTATTTATATATTTTTTTCGTTTTTGTCTCTCTGTATCTTGGCTAGGCATCACGCCGAAACTACTGAATGCATTTAAATGAAACTTGGTATGATTTGAGTTCATGCTACGAGGTAGGACATAGGCTACTTTTCATCCCGAAAAATGAAAGGGTTCCCGCAGGATTGGGGTTGAAAGTTATTTCAAAAAACACTTACTATTCTGAAACCACTAGACGAATTTTGATGCAACTTGGCACAGTCATAGTTTATATGATGGGTTAAAATTAAGGATACTTTTTATCCCGAAAAAATAAAGTGTTCCTGCGGGATAATGTCCCAAATTCTGTAAATTAAAGATATTTTGTTTTTTTTAGGGCCGTTCTATATTCAATACTAAAGCCAAAACTGTATTTTTTTATTTTTTGTCTTTCTGTATGTCTGTCCGTCTGTCTGTACCTTGGAAGTGCATCACGCCGAAAATACTCAATGAATTCAAATTAAATTTGTTTTTTTTTGTTTTTTTGTTCGTCAACAATGTAGTTGAAATTAGAATTAGCGTTGGGGTCGTCTCTATCAATGCCAATACTGTAATTGATGTTGGGGGACTGAGTCAAACAATCATAATTAACATTATAGGTGGACAGTTTTTCGTTACTATGAAAAGGTGTCTGTAAGTTAACAAACTTATGCCAGCTATTACTTATACAGGGTGGAGGTTTGTGTAACCAATAACCAGAACGTGAAATAACATGTTTAGATAAAAAGTGTATTTTGGAGAATATAGGGTGTTTTGAGAGACGAAGAGAGCGGAAAAGAAATTTATCAGAGAGGTACTGTCGACGTAATTGTAGCGGAGGATCAACGCATTCAACTTGAAGTGCATTTATGGGACTTGATTTCATAGCTCCAGTAACTATTCTCAGAGCCTTGGCTTAGATAGCATCCAACTTCTTAATTCCGGAAAGGATACAAGGCTCCATCAAGAATGAGCCATAATCTATGACACTTCTTATTAGAGCGTTGTAAACGAGCCTTAAAGAAGAAGGATGTCCCCACTAGACTCCCGAGAGACATCGTAAAATATTAAGAAGCAACTCACATTTTGTTGCAACATAATTGCAATGCGCGACAAATGTAAGTTTGGAGTCTAAAACTAATCCTAAAAATTTGACCTCATTTTGAATAGGTATTGGTTCTCCGTTAAACCTAATATTAACTGGAGGAAGTTGGCGTTGTCTTGAAAAGACAACAACATTACTTTTATTAATAGATAGCTCCAGGCCATTTTGATCTAACCAGGATTTTAAACTATTTAAAGCAACTGTCATATTTGAACAAGAGTTATCAATGGAATGGTTTGAACAGTAAAGAAGGAGATCATATGCATACTGGAGAACGGTTACATGGCTGTTGATGTTTTTTTCCAAATCATGTGTGTAAATGTTATACAGTAATGGACTTATAACAGCACCTTGTGGCAAACCTTTGCAAACATATCTGATTTCGTCAGAGTTATCTAATTTAACTGATCTGTTATAAAGCATGTTAAGTACAAAGTTACAAAGCATTGGAGGAATATGGAGTAAATGCATTTTCCCCTTTAAGACTGGTAAAAGAACGCTATCATAAGCAGAATTGATATCTAGGAAGGTTGCTACAACGGCGTCATTACTTGTGAAGGCTAAACGAATATCCGTTACAAAAATGCTCAAGCTATCTAAAGTGCTTCTGGCACGACGGAAACCATGCTGAGAGTCAGCAAGCAATCCACGTCTTTCAACAAACCACTCTAGGCGGTTTTTTACTAGGTGCTCAGCTACTTTTGCAATAACTGAAGAAAGTGTTATAGGACGGTATGATGATACAGATGATGATGGTTTATTAGGTTTAATTATTGGTATGACTATTTGGGTTTTCCAAGATTGAGGTACTTTGCCTGACATAACAACGGAGTTAATTATGTTGAGGTAGTACTGTAGTGTGTTGTCACTTAAATGGCTTAAAAACGAATATGGGATACCATCTTCACCCGATGCAGAGTGACGCAGGTTAGAGAAAAAACAGAGTTCAAAACTGGTTTTGGATTAAGCTGTGGCGGGATACAAACTAATAATGACTGTAGTGAAGGAGCAACAAATGGTGGTGCAATTTTGTCTAAGAAAGAGTTATACATTGTAGAGGGTAAGGGACATTGATTCGAGTTACCATGCCCAATTTGAATCTTCTGATATTATTCCAAACTGTGGAAGGATGTGAATTTGGTGAAATGGAGTGGCAAAACCTCCTCCAACCAGCAGACTTTTTATATTTCAAAAATCTTTTTGTCTTATTTATTATATCACAGAGAGTTTCAAAATTTTCAGGGAGCATATCTTCGTTGTATTTTTTTCTCAGCTATTTTTCTTTTATTAACAGCTTGAGTGCAATAACTGTCCCACCAGGGTGGTGAAGGAATGTAATTGGTAAAAAAAAAAGGGAAAACTTCTTCTGCTGCTGCTAAAATTGTATTAGCTAGGGCATCAGTACAGCTAGTAGTATTACTTTTGGATATATCAGGTAGATTAGAAAGTTTACTTTCCACGTAAGATTTGAATTTGTCCCAATCATCATTTTTAATTCTATACTCAAGGTGAGGTTTATGAGTTGTAGTTGTGGCTTTTTCTGGAGAAGAGATGATTATAGGGAAGTGGTCACTTCCATAAGTTGATGAAAGCGTGTACCGGGATAGCTGTGATGCTAAATTTGGAGTACAAATAGTTACATCTACAGCACTAATGCCTTCATTAGGCTTTGTACGTCGGGTTGGGGATCCGGTATTCAATAAACATAAATAATTGTGGTCAATTATTTGTAATAGATCTACTCCATGACAATCGGTACTAGAATTACCCCATGATTGGTGATGGGCATTAAATTCTCCTAATATAATAAATGGTTTCGGAAGTTTCGAAAGAAGGGAATTGAACTCATTAAATATAATTACAGAAGGTACATATATGGAACATATATGGAAACATAACAAATACCATTGATTGAAGCGGCAATAATAGAATACTCAGGACTATGTTGGGGAAGAGAAATAGGATTATAAGAAAGATTATTTTTAATGAGTATGGCAACACCGCCATACCCATCTTGCCTGTTCTCTCTGAGACACGAATAGCCCCTGATCTTAATTACAAATCCAGGTTCTAGCCATGTCTCTAGAGACGACAAAGACATTTGGTTTAAATTTATTTAAAATGTATATAATTTCACTTTTCTTATGTACTTATTATGCTTCGGCAGTTCCACTGAACTACCTTGGCTTAATCCATATTGGACCGATAAATTTTGAATAGCAGCAATAACTGGGGCAACGTTGGACGGTTCAATAAATTTGGATTGAGAAAGAAGATTTATTAGTGCTATGATAAGATCGGCAACTGACTGTTGCCCGATGTCTGATGAAACATTCTATTTAAGCGCACAACCATTGGAAGGGGATGGAGCATCATACTCCTTTATGAGTTCCTTGTGAGCATCACGATCATAATCCTTAGAATACTTAGGAGGAGACACTGTGGAACTAGAATGAGGAGATTGTAAACCGACAGGAATAGAGTAGTTCTGTGACACAGGTTTAACATTTGCTGTAATGTCTGCAAAATATTTGGAAACTGGAGGGTATAATTTGGAAGCCTCAAAGTAGGACATACAACTTTCAGCCATAGTAACTTAATCTGTTTTTGGCGAGCAAACTCTGGGCATATCTTGCTATTTGCAAAGTGAGAACCTGTACACAAACAGCATTTAGCACAATCTTCTTCAGCATTGCATGTATCACCAGAATGATCTTGACCGCATTTGAAACAACACGGCTTAGATCTGCATTGACTCTTAGTATGATTGAATCTGCAGCAATAATAGCATTGTATTGTGGGATAGGTATAAAGTTCAACCTGTAGAGCATTATAACACATATAGATGCGCTTAGGCAAGATTTGGCCATCAAAAGTAAGTATCTCTGTTTGTGATGGTTTCCATATAGATTCTCCATTAATAATTAATTATATATAATTATTAATATTTCTTATTAATTTATAGTTAGGACGTCTGACTCAAAGAATCTTACCACATCCAATTGGCACATTGATGTTGTCAGCAACTTCTTCTGGGGACCACTCATTTGGCACACCACGAACCAAACCCATACGAGTTACGTTAAACGATGGAATAAATGCTTTAAGGTTGTCAGAGGATAGGCTGCTGTGTATGAGAAAAGTGTTTGCACTTACATAATTTGTGAAGGATATGGTTATTCTATTCCGTCCAATTCGCTTTAGACTACCGTTTACAATGTTGTCAATAGAATATTTCTTTAAAAATTTGTCGAAGGCTATTGGGTGGAGTATTGTTCCATCATTGGGGGCAGATTGTAGTCTTAGAACGTGCACAACGTAAGGTGCACTATCCAAAGGTTCATATTACGTTCTAGCAACCGGGTTTGGACGGGGGGGATCTGCAATATCACCTATCACAACATTAGCAACAGGAATTGCTAATATTGCCATAGATTTCTCAACAATGGGTTCACTTTCCATACAATGACAATCGGTAGGTTTTAGATCAGCATTATGCTTCCTCCTACGTTTATTACAATTCTTACAGACTTTGTTAAGACGGCTACGCTTAATTGCACGGACATTTCTAGAACAATCCGTTTCCATACCAGATTCATTCGATACTATGGTTACATTGCATCCAACAGGAGGCACTGTCCCTCCTGGATTCATCCGGTGGCTCATTCATCGTCGACGAAAAACTTAAAAACGACTTACCAGTAAATAATGTACACAAATTAACAAAATATATACACTATAGAACTATACAAACTACTAATTACTACTCAACTGATCAAATAAACACGATAAAATTAGTTTTGTTATATGTTCAAAACGAAAAAACGACCGCTTTAAAAGAGGGTTCCCGCGCTTTTCTAGAACTTCCTTTTGTATCTACACAGTACTATTTTTTATTCTGTGATTAGGGCTAAAACAACGTACAATACAATCAACTTACCTGTGAAGTGGCAAAAAAGGAAATACAGCCGCCACGATTGAATTGGCACTGTATCAGCTATGGCATGTCAAAGTTTTTGTTATGGCTGTAATCCCGGCTACATAGATAATTTCACCCATCAATGGCATGGCCGCACATGAAAATTTCAGAAAAGATCTAACGCGTGACGGAAGGCACTCTGCCCATACATTTTGTATAAGGCCCCGTAAACCATAATAAATTTGGCGGACCAATCACATATGAACTGGATATAACTTCTGCTATTATAACCAAAGAGGGTTGAAAGAAAGCCATTAAAGTTAAAAAGAATGGAAAGTTTTATTTTTGTATTTTGAATTTTACTTTCTATACTACCTAGTATGCACGCAATGAGGCGTGTTGGCGATATATCGCCACCCAATTACTGATTAGGTAACCAGTCACTTGGTACGCGTGGTAGCTTTTTCGCGCGCGTTCATGACGATATTTTTCTTTGTAAGTCATACGTGATTTCAAAATCACCGGTGACTTTGGAATCAGATTTCACAAGTGGTATATTTGAATGAGTCACCAAATTAGCATGTCAAAGTAGAGCTTGGCTCGATGCTTTTACGTCACAGACAGTCTCCAAGTTAGTATGTCAAAGCAGAGCTAGGCTCGATGCTTTTACGTCACAGACAGAAAACAAGTTAGCATGTCAAAACAGAGCTCGGCTCGATGCTTTTACGTCACAGACAGAAAACAAGTTAGCAGGTCAAAACAGAGCCCGGCTCGATGCTTTTCCGTTAGAGCCAGTCACCAAGTTAGCATGTCGACGCAGAGTTCAACGACTTAGATAAGAGTGTCATAAGGCCATATGTATAACAAGCAACCTCAAAATAGGCCCTCGGGCAGCCTGACAAAGTCTGACACCCTTATGATTTGCCTTGATACATAGCATGTTAAGTTCAGAGCGGCAGTATCGCTCAAACTGGTTTGCTCGATGCAAGCAGTAGATAGATAGATCCGTATTGCACTAAAAACTGAAATTACAGCATGTGAACATTGACCTTATGAATAGTGCAATTGGTGAACTAGCAGTAGCAATGTACTGCCTAAAAATTCAGGGCGTTTCCTCGTGGCCTAACTAGGCAGCCTAACTGATTCGGCCACGAGGAATTATTTTTCATCGTGTCCTAACTGCTTGTCATTCATCTATTGACTCAATCTGTATAAAGTACGTTATGGGTTATGTACAGTCATACGCACAAATACAGGGAACAGACTCGTGGCCACACCGATTTGTCACACTGGTGTGACCACGATAAAATATTTTTTACACGTGGTCTCACTGCATGGTGTGACCAATAGTAAGCTTTAAACTACATACAGACTCGTAGCAGTGTGAGAAACCAAACGACCTAAATCGACATAGTTAATTATATGCAACAATTATTTGATAAATTTGTGTCAAAGTGACAGCTGTCAAAAAAACGTAGATATCAAAGAGATCTATCGCTTCTGTAAATAAACTACTAGTCTAGGATTAATAGTTTTCGAGATAAAGCCCGTTTAAGTTTGACAGCTGTCGTATAAAATAAATATCTTAATGAGATCTATCACTTCTTTGAAGAAATTACTAGTCTAGGATCAACAGTTTCCGAGTTTTAGCCTTTTTTAATTTGACAGCTGTCATCCAAAACTAAGATATCGATGAGATCTATTACTTCTATAAAGAAACTACTAGTCTAGGATCAATAGGTTCCAAGATAAAGCCCTTTTAAGATTGACAGCTGACATATGAAATAAAGACCTCGTTGAGATCTCTCCCTTATGTACAGAAACTACTAGTATAGGATCAATAGTTTCCGAGATAAAGACATTTTAAGTTCATTAGTTTGCATCATTAAATTAATATACAGCGTGTGGCTGTTATGGCGACATTAAATTGACACACATATCTGGTTTCACGTTTTCAGATTTTAGATATATATTCTATTTAATTAAACGTAATATTTATCGAATTATTAAGAATTTTCTAAAACATCACTTTGGAGCAACCTGTACGTAAAAAGCTTAGCGCAGCGGTCATCTGCCGGGGTCACCGATCATAACATTGTATCAATGAAATTAGAACGAAAAAGAAATACTGTTAGAACAAGACACTAGAAAATGCGATGTTGCATTTTCTCGGTAAAACTCGCGGTAACCTCAAGCGCCGCCGCCGCGCGTCTGTTGCGCGGTGTTTTTGAAAGAGAGGGATAGCTGCAGCCTTTGTCGGCCGGGCGCGGCGGCGAGTGGCGGCGCCTTTCTTTGTAGCCAGTCAGTCCAGTTCAGCGGTGCAAACAGTGCTGTAGTAACCTTGACACATAATTGTCACTCATAAACTTTTCATATGAATTTTTCGTGAAAAGACGCTTACCTAATTATCTGACACCAGTTTGGTTTGATAATTTGTTTTTTTTTTTTAGATAGCAATTAGGTTTAAGTAGGTACTGCGATAAAAACGCTTTTGTTTGTGTGCCTAACTTTTTATTGTGCGTTATTTTGATGTCTAATTATCATCCTAATTACACTGCGGCCGAATATGCTGGTATGATACTTATTTACGGGGAATGCAATCTAAATGCCGTCCTTGCGATAAGGACGTATCGTAAAAGATATGGCGAGACGAGACAATGCCCCACAAATTCTCGAACTATTGTCGGAGCTCTGCAACGTATCCGCGAAAACCGACCAGTGGATCCCAGGTCTCAACGCCCGGATCGACCACCAATAGTTCGTGAAAATCCAACTAGGAGAAGATTAAATGACAATGTACAGTACTTTGAAAACCGACCCAAAGCTAGCACCCGCCAGGCCGCTCGGCATTTTCATGTACATAACACGTCAATTCACAGGATATTAAAGCGCGAAAAATGGCATCCGTTCAAATTTAGAAAGGTGAATGCACTATTATCACGTGATAGACCTATTAGAGTCCATTATTGTCGGTGGTTATTAAACAAAATTGAACACGACAATGACTTTCTTTCCCATATTTGCTGGACTGACGAAAGCACATTTACCAGAAATGGCATGTGGAATCAACACAACATGCATCACTGGGTCCGCCAGAATCCGCGCGTTTGGCGGGAGTTGGCCCATCAATACAGATTTTCTGTAAATGTTTGGGCCGGCATCCATGGCGACGACATAATCGGATCAGTATTTATTAATGGTACTTTAAACGGGGAAAGATTTGTGAATCTTCTGGACGACACGGTATCAGACTACACAGAAAATCTGACTATCCACCAATACCGACAAATGTGGTACCAATTAGACGGCGCACCTGCACATTCAGTAACAACGGCCAGGCAGCGGCTAAATGAAATGTTTGGTACGCAGTGGATAGGAAGATATGGACCTCATCGGTGGCCAGCAAGATCACCTGACCTCACGCCTCTTGATTTTTTTTTGTGGGGCTTTGTGAAAGACGAAGTGTATGCGGAAGAAAATATTGACTCGGTGGAAGAACTACGTCTTCGAATAACTAACGCGTTTGAGAAACTGAGGGCAATGACTTCGGTTAGACATGTTTTAACAAAAGTGAGGGCAAATATTAAGCGCCGATTAGACCTTTGCGTCCGAAGGTGGTCACATTGAAAACTTAAAAATTTAATAAAGACTTGTAGTTGGATTAATAGGTATGTGAAGTGAAGTGATGTGAATTTTTTAACTTTCATACTCGTTCTGTTAAAAACCTACCTACAACTCGCGCCTCTTCTTTGTGTCGTTTGATTTCGCGTCAAAGGATCGCGCCCGCCGCGACTCCAGTGGCCCAATTACAGAACTTGGCTACAATCGGATTATCACTTTTTTCATAGCAATTTCGACTCTATCGCAAGGCATTAGTGGTTGCGATACTGAGAATTCGATTGAAGCCAAGTTATGTACTCGGGCTGCTGGCGCTTCGTAGCGCACGCGCGAAGGGACGCGCACCGCGCCCCCGCGCCCGCGCCTTGGCAACGGCGACGCGGGCGGCAACTGACGCGACGTTGCCGTTCTGTTTCGTACGAGCAGGGCGGTCGCACTCCGCAACAAGTACAAATAAATTCAAGGACCCAATATTCGGGTCCGTTCAGTCGAGTGTCAAGCGTGCGCTCGATGAGTCGCGCGCCTTGTACTTAGCGATAGAGCACCTACTTACGTAAAGTTATTGACAAACTTTATTCGTGTTTTAATTATGAGTACCAAGAAGAAAGCTAGAAAGTACTGCATAGCATTCGGCTGTTTGAATAGTGATAGAAATGACGAATTGTCATTCTTTACGTTTCCAAAGGATATTGAAAGGTAATAAATTGTAATACCTATAATAGGTCCTAGTTATGTAGTTAGATATTGATATTTTTTTATTACGTAGGTTCCTATAGTTTTATGTTATTTCATTTGTGTTCCATACCGAAGCTACGCATATTTAAGGTTTTTCCGCGCAGAAATAAAGTCGTTTATTAAATCGATCAACGTAATTTTATAATTGATTAAGTATAGTAGGTATTGTTGATCGGAAAATGAATTACTGTGCTGACTTAGTAAGTAGCCTACAGCTAATTAGGAATTTATATATGTCTCGTATAATACCTAACTACTTTTAATACCTTTTATTACGTAGGTAGCAATTTATTTTTCACTCATTAAAAAGCATGGAATTCAGACAGGCACCTTTATTCATCAAAGTGCAATACGTATAGGATATAATCATAATCAACCAACGACACGTAGGTAGGTATCTTATTAAACTTATCGGCGTTCTGAAAACGGGATAGGTAGGTAGTAAAAATGAGGTAGTAGGTCTATTCTGATAAGAGTGTCATTGTATGTAATATAACTATTTTAATTTATAATAATAAGTAATAACATAATACATTATTACTTATTTATTCTGTTACAATATCTAAGTCATAACATATCACAGAATAATTAGTAGTATAAGTACCTAGTAATATCTTAATACAACCCTACCGAGCGAAAAAGGAACAGAGCGATTCTGAAACGGTTAGAGCAATGGAAGTTCTCGCGCGTTGTGATACGGTGAATTCTAGCCTGCACGCGGTGGGCGAGCGCCTTCTAGGTAAATATAATTGAAAGCTCGCAGCGCCGTGCGAGTTAAATTGCACTTTATAGCGTTGTAGCGAGAGTCGCTATTTATTTAAATGACTTTACTCAGTTAGCCTTCTGTACTTGTACTATTATTTATTCTGTGGTAAGAGTAGAACACGTAGATGGTAAGCTGCATGAATAAATCTTTTGGTCACTTACTACAGGTGTTAGACATTTTGTTTCATTATTTGTTATTTAATTTGATTAAAAAATTTAATATTTCAATTATGGATTAATTTTAACACATTTTTTTTAATGATTTCTGATAAGTAGCTCTACTCGTGTGTCAATTTAATGTCGCCATTACAGCCACACGCTGTATAGGTCCTTGCAAAGAAGGAAAATTAATAAATTTATAGTAATATTTGACTACTCGACAGTACTCGTAAACAAAGGATGAGCAAATTATGTGTTATCCCACTGTGACAAATAAAAAAAAATAAAAATAATTCCTCGTGGCCGAATCAGTCAGACTGCCTAGTTAGGCCACGAGGAAACGCCGTTAATTTCAGCGTAAAATACATTTTGTTACTACAAGCTTACGACACAAATAACGATACGTAATTACTTGGAACGGGGACTAGTCATGTGACAACAAGGATATTAGTACTGATTAAATTACTTTAATTTCAATCACTATCTAACATACAGAATACTTTTATCCCAGAAAAATGACTACTCAAGCAAAACCATGGCACAGCTAAAAATAATAATAATAGAACAGTATGTAATAAAAAGTCTGAGTCAAGGAGACTTAAAACAAGCTTAGTGATCAAAAAATATAACATTTAACATCATTTTGTTAAATGTTATATTTTCTGTTTGTTCACGCATCACGTAAAAATTGCTGAACCGATTGCAATGCGGTTTCTACTGTTGCAAATTTAGGCTTTAACTTAAAAACTGGTGAACTTGGTATCTCAATCCGAAGTGTAGAAGCCGAGCAATCGATAAAAATCCATTCAACGTCTGAACGAAGTTTAATGCAATTTGGTCTATGGTACTTTTGGTTTTGAAATAACTCGTAGAATTGTTATATCCCAGAAAAAATACAACATGGGCAACGCCGCGGGCACAACTATTATGTAGATAAAATAATAACATTGAACAATCCAAATTTCATTCATTATGTATCATTCCTTTTATCGGTCTTTTACACCACCCCATCTCTAGTTTTTGCGCTAGTGTGCAACTACACAATACTGTAACAACAGTGTTTTTTTTATGTGTGCTTGTTTTGTGTTTGTGTGCAGGTTCTATTTGCGTATGCGTTTTTAGAGACGACTCAACAATCTGCAAGAGTTTGCGTGAGTTAGTAAATGTGTGCTGTACGTGTTTACCTCGCCACCCTCGAAAACTGGCAGAAACATTTCAGTACCAGAAGTTGCGCTTGGAAACTCCCGGTATAATTTCTCTGAGTTCCCCATCCATCATTTTACGGTTATCCTCCTAGAGTAGCAAGCCACAGATATAGAACAATAAGACATCATACTCTCTAAAGAGTAGTCTATAGTCTTAGTGAGTATATTATTAAGGGCTATATACCGAAAGTAAGTGTAATACATAGTCTAGCAAATACTGTGGTTTAAATTGCACCAATGTGCGCTATGTGTACTATCAGCGCGCACAAAGTCGGATTAAAATGCGCATTTATTCTCCACGTCGGACACATGACGTCAGGAGTGACGTCATTTTGGTGTGCACACAACGCTCACAAAAAAGAGGTAGAGCAGCGTATGCGGTAACGTCAAATTCAACTGACATATGTCATTCTGTGTTGATATATTGTTGGAACTCCCGCCAGACTGCCAGTACATATAATAATTATTATATTCTTTTAGCAGTAGCAAACGAATTAAACAGAACTAAGAGAGAAATGAGACAACTAAAAACAAAACAAAACAACAGTAGGTAGAACAGCTGACTCAAATGACATAAGCATGCAATCGTCGGTTTAATTTGTTAGCGTGCATATGCTGACCAACAATATAAACCGATCGTTAGCAGTGTTTGCAGTCTCAGCACTGTGAGTGCAATTTAAACCACAATGAAAATGTAAGATAACAGCTTACCTCTACAGTCCAGTAGTCATATACTAAGGACTTTAAATCGGAAGTAAGGTAATTCACAATCTTGCAAACTGTAAGATAAAATCTTACCTCTACGGTCCTTCCCAGAGGGTTATGTCACAAACGTTCTTCTATGGCTATAGACCTTTCCTCTGAGCATTACGTCACGGCGTAGAGCAATGAGTTGAGACCTCCTATCTCACTCTGGATAACCTTTGATTTTACCTCCAAGCGTTACGTCATAATATAACGTAAAGAGGTAAAACCTATCTACCTAGACGTTACGTCACATAGGGCGTAACACGTAGATAGGTACCTACTCCGCCTCCCATTTAAGAGAGATCCTTATCTCCTCTTCCTCATCTTAGTCCTCTTAATACGTTTCGTTACAAGCACCACTCTTGAAGTTTTTTGACATACTTGTTATTTCATTTCCATGGCAACCGTTCTTACAGCGAATTATCAACATTTCTTCAGGTTTTCCGTGGAAACTTACAATGTTCCGGAAAAAAGTATCCTATGTTGTATTCCAGGGTACAAGCTATCTCTATTCCAAGTTTCAACAAAACCCATCCAGCCGTTATCGCGTGAAAGCTCCCCAAACAAACAAACAAACAGACAACGTTTCACTTTTATATATTGGTATGGATGGATAGTTCCACCCTCTAACATATAATACAATCCTACCTACGAATAAATAATAAGTCAGGAACTCTAATTCAGAACAAATGTCACAATAAAAGTACCCCTACTTCAAACCAAAACGACGTAAGATTCAAAGTACGAATCACTTCCGAGGTTACAAATAGACATGCTTGGTGATTGGTTTAAATTCAGAACGAAAACAGGGATTGGTTCACGCGCGTAATGCAATGTCTGCTATGACAGCTGAGTCATAGCGGCGTGGACGATGTTATGCAATAAGTGGACCGGACCAAGTCAGTAATAAAACAATATTACTGTACAATGTTTTTTTTTTGGCTCACTTTTTACAATTCATTAAATTCTTAGTCCCACGAAATATAATTAATTTATTAAGTTTTTGTCCAGAAGACATTAAAAGAGAATCTTTCTTCGCAATGTAGTGAAGACGGATTCTGAGAAATTTAAAACGGAATGTCCTCCTGTCAGCCTGTGAATTTAGAGCTGAGGTTCAAGTTCAGTAAATTATTTTTATATATTTCCATAAACTGTCAGGCGTTTGGGTTATTGTTGCAACGGCCGTGGTTGCGGATCACTCCAAAAACAACTCAATATGATCTTGGCTTAATATGGTTAAATAAATTTCTATATTTGTAACTCTACTAGCCGTGCAAAAAGTAATTTAAAACTTGAAATACATATGAGGAGTCCTAGAAGTCCAGTTTTGGACTGAGTTTTGGTCACTGGTTTCAAAGAGTTAGTATATACTGTTACTCTTTGTCCATTTACTGTTCGATTTTTTTTGACTGCACATTGATTTAGAGACCTTTAATATATTTTTCGCTTTGATCCAAAACGTCATGTAGTTTTTCTTTTTCTACCACTGAAAAAGGGTGTTTAAACCCGTATCGGTCGGTCTTGAATTTAGTATGTCGAAAAGGTTGTTAAACGTTTCTAAAAAGCTAACAGTTGCATCTGTTTCTTGAAAATCAGGCATGTTTAACTGTTGCGAACCAAACTTAATCGCATCAGCTACACTTTGACTTAAGGTTTGAATCGCTAGTTTCACGTTCATGATATTATTTCGGAAGTATAGATGCCGATTTGACAATTTATTCCCAAAATGCAATCCAACGATATCTTGAACATTTTTCAGTTTCTGCAAATGTGCCCACTCAATTTTTTTTCTTGTTTTTATCTCCGAGTGTATTTTTCCTCTAATGTGTTACGCACAAGTTTCACCATATGAAATGGATCTAATATTACAACTACTGGGTCTCCGGTAGATGGGTGGTCAAAAAACGATTTTGAATTGTTTGTGTCTTTAAAATTGCAACCCAACATCTTAGCCGTAGCGATGTTAGATGCACAGCCATCAAAGATCAAAGTAACTTTTGACTTTTTCCTTTTAAGGGCTAAAACTATATCGTCCGAAAAATCATTCAATGCAGTATTTTCTGTAGTATCGCCAAGTCCATTTTTCTTCAATTAGGATAAAATATTTTAAATGAAATATTCTTCATAGTTAATCTTTTATTTGGGCGTTGTAGATTTCTGAT
Organism: Alsophila aescularia; assembly: GCA_946251855.1. NCBI lineage: Eukaryota > Metazoa > Arthropoda > Insecta > Lepidoptera > Geometridae > Alsophila > Alsophila aescularia. The sequence goes on along the minus strand of OX276377.1, from coordinate 17,229,751 downwards.
CTGTGATAGTTGTTATACTGCCAAAATAGTTATTTTCTTAGTTTTTGCTTTAAAATGTGTGTTTTAGGAGTATTCAGAGCAGATTCAATATCTGACGATGGTATATTTATCGGCGTAACGTATGATCCTCTTTCTTCAAAACTAAAGACTTCGGTTGAAATAAGATTATTTTTTAATTTTGTTTTTCTTGGTTGGTAAGGTTATTTTCAGGAGAATAATATCAACACTGAATGTAATGACGGTGTTGAAGACAACACCGTCATTACATTCAGTGTTGATATTATTCTCCTGAAAATAACCTTATTGAAGATCAGTTTCAAATCTATGAAAGACTGTCTCTAATTGAAATAGATACACATATACAGCTAAAATAAAAATTCCTATCAAACCTAAATATTAAGTGCAAAAAAATTTTGTGAAATCTTACAAGTTTTTGTGCCTTATTCCTTGTGGGTTTGCATTATTTGTTTTTTGAGCAACTCAGGTAAATCAAACACTTCAAAATTTCCAGAAGGTGAATTTTCATTAGCCTGAAAAATTAAACGTTAATTCGATCAAACTATGAACTGTTTTTTTAATGCTATTGTTATTCCCATGAGTCGAAAAAGCCGAACCTATATTACATACCAACTGTAATCGTTCATTATTGTTTATTTGCTCATTTTGTTTAGTATTCTCCTAAATATGTTGACGTTTCTTAGGTATGAATCATCTGCGTGAAAAAAATAACAGCTTAATTTCAAAATTTCATCGAGTAGAAATTAAACTTTAGTGCTAAAATTGACTGACTTCATTTTGCATAGTATTGATCATCGCGGTTTGATAATGTATTTGAACGTCTTTGAATATAATTATAATTTTGCAACTACTACTAGTGAAAAGTGATCCCTGGACATTTTAATCTTGTATGGCTCCTGCACCACTTCACAACACATGCTGGCATGATGATTCACAGCTGTAGTTCACAATGATAAAATTAAAACGTACGCGAAGATATGCGTGTGCTCGCTTGCATGAAAAATGTACGACTGATGACGCGCTGGACACGACTTTTAAGCCCCACCTACTTGGGCACGACTTTGGTTGGGTCATTTTATTAACGCTGTTACGTTTCCTGACTTATTACATATTCGTAGAATCCTACCGAGCGAAAAAGTGACATACCGATTCTGAAACGGTTAGAGCAATGGAAGCTCTCGCGCGTAGTGATGCGATACATTCTAGGCTGCACGTGAAGAGTGAGCACCTTGTAGGTAAATATAATTGAAAGCTCGCAGCGCTGTGCTAGTTAAATTTCACTTTATTGCGTTGTAGCGAGAGTCGCTATGTATTTAAACGACTTCACTCAGATATTATTCTGTTCTCGTACTATTATTTTATTCTGTGACTCTGACACAAGGGTTTCAGATTTTACATCAGAATCTAAAGGAGCGTAATATAAAAAGCATAATTTTAATACTATCTACCGAGAGCTTAAACTTTAATCCTTATCTAATAGGTATGCTCGATATAATAATGAGTAAAATAAAAATATTATGTATTTCTGATATAGTACCTACCTAGGTACCTATACACATCAATAACTCTAGTATGTTTTAGACTGAATAACATTTTATGTAGTTACTAATAATCAACAAGGCAACTCTATTAACTGTACCTGTGCCCGTATTACATAACTATTAACCTACAATTTTAATCCAAATTAATTCTAATTATGGGATTACGCAAATTGTCTTGCCCCACATTCGTGCCTTTTCAATCGATAGTTAACAAATTACTCACTTAACGAATAAGAAGATATAATTATAATGATAACCCCATTGTAACCGATAGCAGAATATACTTGGTTCGGCATTTAATGCTAACGTTTTTAGCAGACAAATAGTTTTTGGTGCTGGCGACAATAAAATATTTTTTGTAATGGCGATACTTTTATCAGAATTCGTTTCCACAAGAGGGCGTTTCATTCTTTTCTGTCAAAGTTCTGTGGCGATACTGGCACTGTACGTGATTATAATTTTCTTAATTTTTGGACATTTTGGTAAGTCTTTTCTTATGTATTTACAATCAAGTAATTCCGAATTTCTGTAACAAAAACCCTTTTCTCATTGGAAGGTATCTCCAACCAAGGTGGTGCGTTGGTGACATTTGCACAGCGGATGCGCTTGCTTGGCTACCTTATATTTTTATGTTCCTTTTATGTGAATGTGACTATTATTTAATTCAACCATATTAACAGATACTGTTATAGTAGAGTTGCTTTCGAATTTTATAGAGCGTATCATAGTTGGGTACAATGATATGCTTCAAGTTGACAGGTAACTAGGTAGGTAGGTATGTAGATGTTGGTAAGATGATTACGGTACATAATAGAGTATGTACTATATACCTATCATTTAATAGAGGCATTAAGGAGTAACATTGGCAGGGGGGGAAGTAACCACATCTCAATCCATAGAGTAAGAAGAAGAACCATAGACATCTTAGTTCTGTTAATCACATCCACTGATTTCGTAGAGAGTCTCTCTACGACTGATCTCTACCTTACAAAATGTGGTTTTATTTTTTGTAATTTAACATTATATAGGTACTTTTAAATTATATAATAACTATGTATGCAATTTAATTTATTATTGTGAGGTGAGATTCAAGACAATATTATTCCTAGGACAGGTCCGTGAACAAAAAGAAAACACCTTGCATTCTATTCTCTTACTCTCTTCTATAAGGCCGGGTCCTATATCTTAAAACGAACCGTTTTCGTTTACTGTCCGTCAGCTTTTGACATAAACACTAGTGATGCAACGAATACGAATATTCGTATTCGCCGAATAGTAGACATTTACCGAATATTCGTATTCGGCGAATACTAATACGAATATTTAAAAACTAATATTTTACGTACAAACGCAACTCTAATTACTGGCAGACTTGAAAAACGCGCGTGTAAAAATACGCACGTGTGCAGAAGGCAACGACGCACGGACAACGACGGGGCCTTAACCGCAACGACGACGCAACGGGGGACTCCCCGGCCATAGTTTGTACAGTACCGCAGCTCCGGGAGTTTCCCTATCATTACAATTACGAACCATTGATTGATTGATTCATTTCTTTCACTTCATTTGTTAGTCGAAAGCAGAAGTCAAGCAAGAGAGTATTGTTTTATTTATTTTCTGAGGTTGCTGCGAAGTAAAAGAAGTTAAAGTTGAATTGAAAATGTCTTCTCGTAAACGAGATCAAAGTGACATATGGAAACACTTCGATAAATTACCGAGTAAGTAGTTATATGGTCTGTATTTCTTTGGTATCAACAAAAGGTAGGATAGTAAGTAAGTAACTTAGACGAACGTTGGTAGTTAATGGCTGCGTCAATGTAGTACTAGACTTTGCCCGCGACTTCGTCCGCGCAGACATCGGTTTTACTTTCACATGTAATATTATAGTGGGATAGGATTTTAAATTGTGTTGTTTTTATTTTAGACAATGAAAGCAAAGCTAGATGCAGATATTGTGAATTGTCTCGGGGAGGGAAAAATGCATATATTAAAGGATTTACTACAAACGCACTGAGGACTCATGTGAAGAGATTTCACGAAAATGAGCTTGCTGCCAGTATGAGTACTGTAGACGAAACAAGCACTGAAGTTGAAGTAACTCCAGCGAAGAAACAAGAGTCCTTAATGGAAATATGGGAAAAGCGAACTACGTATGAAACGGGTGATCCTCGGGCTGTCAAAATCACATATTTGATTGCTGAACAAGTTTGTCTAGACATGGAGCAAATATTTTTCACTGAAGCCATGTACAGTCGCCTCAGAAAGACTTTTTTCAACGGCTGGGAACATTCAGACTGAAAAAAGAAATCGCCTTAAACCAGAAAATCTACAAATTTTATGTTTTTTAAATAAAAATTTGCCTGTTGTAAATTTTAATTATTAGAAGAATAGAAATTTATCAAATAAATTAGTCTTTTATTACCATGGCGAGATATTCGTATGCGTATTCGCCGAATAGTAGGTTTGATATCCGTATTCGTATTCGTAAAAGTACTATTCGTTGCATCACTAATAAACACCGTACAAAAAAAAACTTTGGAAAAACAACTTGTGTCATTTTTATAGGAATGGGTTAATGATTATGATGAGGAGGGTAATCAACTAGGTACATACCTCAGCAGGTTAATCTGTCAATACTTATAATAAAGTAGTAAGTAACAAAAAGTTGGTGAAAAGAAGATAATAAAAGAAAATGTAGGGGACATCCATAATAAGCTACTGAACAAGAATATAATGTTTAAAAAAAACTTGTCTGACTGTCTGTATGTTCTCGCACCACGTAAAAACAACCGGACCGATTGAAATGCGGTTTAGCCGTTAAATAGTTTAGGTGTTGACTTAAAATCTGGTATACTTCATATCTCAATCCGAAGAGTAGAAGCAGAGCAATCTTAAAAAAACTATTTGACAGCTAAAGGAATATCGTACTTTATTCCTTAGTTGGTAATTTTATCCCAGGAAAATGAATGAGGGCACAGTTAGTATAATAAGAATATAAATGGAATATTCAATGCTTGTATATTTGTTAATCATCACAGTTATTCTTTTCAGAATGTTGCATGACCGCTGAGCACCAAAGCACCGCTGAGTAGCAAAGATGGATACCTCAATAGATAAGCTTAGCATCAAGAATTTGCTTTTTACTAAAGCAATGCCAAATTATGAAATACCAATACCTATTGATGGCCGCAAGGTTTATTCCTGCACAGATTGTGGTGACAAGTGAGTTGAGAATATTTTTTAAAATTAATTATTATATTATTTATAAAAACGCATAATATTTTTTGTATATAAAACAAAATATTTTTTCTAAATTATAGGTAGGAAAAAGAGCAATATATTGAATCGACGGGCAGGAGTTGAGGGGGGGTGGGGAGGGGAGGCTGTATGTAGGTCTAGACCTACATACTACATACTTATATTTTCTAAAAAATACAATCACAACTTATCTCCTCCTCTTTGTTTTGAAGATGTTCCTAATTATTGGTAGTCCTCATGCTTAAAGGCATCATCATTTCTTATCTTTCCATAAAGATACTAGCTGTTTCTTATGGCTTCGCCTGCAGTTTTTTTGTCTAGGAACTACACAGTTAGTAACAATACAGGAAGGGATCTCTCTATGGCCAGCTATGATAATCGATGATTTGTTCTTAGAAATCCATCTATTTTTTTCAAATATTTTACTACTTACAACTATTTTAGATTTCATGTTATTTTTATTTTGCTTAAAATCTATAAAAAAAAAAACTTTATTTTTTTGTTAATATTTTCGGGTTTGTTCCAAGCGATCGCGCGATCCGTTTGGAGTGTCAACTGATCGCAGGGAGTCGTGTCAACTGATATCGCGATCCGTTGCCATTCAGAATTTGTTAAATATTTTTCCCATCGGATCATGCTCTCCATTGAGACTCATATAAAATAAAAATATTTTCCCATGGATTGCAATTTTGGTTAGGTTATGTAAAATGATAGTTTTTTTAGTGTTGCTTTATGTTATATACCTACGGTTGAGTAAATACTAATAAAACCTACATTTTAAAAGAAAAAAATAATAAAGCACATACTTCGATGATCCACATGTGAACACAAATGTACAATGGAGAATATGGGATCGGTATACGGTACATTTACAAAAAATCTTGCATTTTGGAATAAAATGAAACCACAATATCGATTATCATATAATCTATTAAACAAGCAAAAAAGTAGGTTTTTTTTAAATCTAAAAACATGTTTTTTTATATATTTTTATTGCATAATCATCGAGTTGTAAGCTACCCTGAAAGTTTCAGCCGGATAGCCAATCGGGAAGTGCTAGATTTTTGAGTTGCAATATTCCACATGGAACGACAGACAGACAGACAAACAAGGACGTGACTTACTAAAAACATGGTAAAATAAGTAATTATGTTATTATTATAATAATCAAGTCATGTTTTAATTCGAACAATAATCAACAATACAAAAAAAGATATAAAAAGGAACTAACAAGAAAGGTAAAAATCAACACAGTCAATCACACCTTCAAAAAATAATACAAGTTTTTATACTGACATGGCACTTACACTAAAGTAAACAATAAAAACGGAATATTTACCATATATGATGAATGTTAACATTCAATCAATGTTATATTAATATAAGTGTTAATGCTAGTTTAGTTAGCTAGTTTTAGTTTTATAATAATCGATATTGTGGTTTCATTTTATTCCAAAAAGCAAGAATTTTTGGAAATGTACCTACTGATACCTTTCCCGATACCATATTTTCCATTGTACATTTGTGTTCACATGCGGATCGTCGAAGTATGTACTTAATTAAATTTTTCATTTTAAATGTAGGTTTTATAAGTATGTACTCAACCTTAGGTATATAACATAAAGCAACACTAAAAAAACCAACATCTATCATTTTACATAACCTAACCAAAATAGTGATCCGATGGGAAAAATATTTAACAAATTTTGAATGGCAACGGTTTGCGATATCAGTTGACACGACTCACTGCGATCCGTTGACACTCTAAACGGATCGCACGATCCGTTGGTACAAACCCAAATTGTCTACCTATATGGTCACAACTTAAAAATTGCCAGATATAAGTAGATAAAATAATAATTTATTTACCACTTTTAAAACATATTTCGAGCTGGTGCTCGGATTGCGGGGGCGATATTTACTGATAGGCCAGCTTTTAGTATTTTTGTGCATTGTCATCTTCTGCTACAAAATGTCAATGAAGGTGATGGTGCTGTTGATGAACATCCACGAGTGCTCCTGATTGTTTCTGTACTCTAATGTTGTCTACTGAGCGTCGTTCCCTGAACTGTTGGAACAACCCTCTAGGACCGCCTCGCGACAAGATGAAGTCGGAGGCATCATGCATTTCATTTCTGCTTTGACGGGATCAGCTAGTACCAGGTGGTCTACCCCATGCCCCATTATGTCATGCCTCCCAATTTTGAAATTCTCCGATCTTTTATAAAATATAGATGCACTCGGAGGCATGAGGAGCATTTTGATCACTTAATAATCAAAACTTCTCGCTAGGTTTTGGTAATTTTTTATCGGATATATAATACCAGCTGTGAGCCACCATATAAGTTGTCTTGACACTTCGTATAACATAAGTCAATCTCGTGATTAGGAATCCAATGACATCTCATTTATAAAAATCCATCATGCAAAGTCCATTTAGGCTGTAGAACGCGCCAAATGAACAAACATACATACATACAGCTCAGAAACATAATCCTCTGCAATCAGGTAAAATACAATGCAACAGTCTTTTGTGATGAAAATTTGTATCAACCGCAAAACACCACAAATTATCCACTCACACATACCAGCAAACTACTAGCTGCAAAATCAAATTAAACGAAAAAATATATTTTTCGGTCTCAAAACGTGTATGAACACATTTTTGTTACTAATACACCATGAAAATAAACATTTTCAATTTATCTCTTTCCTAGCAAATAATGTATGAACATAAAAAGTTGATTTTCATGAAGTTTTAGCAACTTTAGTAAAAAATATTCTTGCAACTTTTTGTTCGCTATAGGCAGCAGAATCCAATTTTCATATCTATCTATCTATCTATCTATACTATAATAAAACTGTAACTGGGCTAAATCTGTACATAAAATATTTTTTGAAAATTATAATTGAGATAAACTTCAAAATCGATATCGAGTGCAAAAGGATATTTTTTTATTTTTTGTCTTTCTGTCTATCTGTCTCTTTGAACACGCATCACGCTGAAACTACCAGACGGATTTTGATGCAACATGGCCCAATGATAGCTTATGTTATAGATTAACATTTAGAATACTTTTTATCCCGAAAAAACACGAGTTCCCGCATGATAGGGGTTGAAAGTTATTTAAAAGAACACATATTATGCTGAAACTACTGGACGGAGTTTGATGTAACTTGGCACAGTCAAAGTTCATATTATATATTAAAATGACGGATTCTTTTTATCCCCAAAAAATGTAGGGCTCCTGTGGGATGGATATTCAAAGTTAAGATAATTTAAATGTAATATAAATAAAACATTGAAACCATTGACCCTCTCGCCACTATGCTGTGTAGTTTAGTGGGAGCATGTCTGCCTGGGATAACGCGCTTCTTGAAATGTTTTGCTCCATATGTTTAAGCATTTACATAATTTACAACAAAATAGGTCACAACAATTCCAATTCGGATAATTTAGAAAAAACTCAAAAACAGAAAAGGATTATGTCAATATTTTTTTTGTAAATTTGTTAGTTTTACCTGCATATTTTTGTGCATTTTTAAAAAAGATATAAATTATCATTTATAATTTTCAATCCCTCATAAAAAAGCGCCCTCTTGCGGCTGTTTTTATCCCCCGAACAAAGAGACAGATGTTATAAGTTTAGGGTGTGTATCACTGTGTGTGAGGGTGTGTGTTTGTGTGTGCGTGTTTCTGTGGCCTCGTAGCTCCCAAACGAATGGATAGATAGATAACTCTTTATTGAACCACACAAATAAAAATCTTACAACTAAAAAATCAAAATTAATAATAAAGTGTCACAATGGGCGGTCTTATCGCTCAGAGCGATCTCTTCCAGACAACCGTGCACGGAAAGGAATAACGGAGGTAATAGGGATGGTGGTTTCAACCAATAAATAAATACATAAACCATAAAAAGCACTTAAAATTTACAAAATAATAATGAAATTAATTGGGAAAACACAATGGACCTATTTTGATGCGGTTTTTTTGTTTGAAAGCTAATCTGATCGAGATGGTTCATAGCTATATGGAGAGGGGGAGGTGAGAAAAGGGGATGAGAATCTTAGCTTCCAAACGAATGGTCCGACTTAGCTGCGATTTTTTTATATTTGAAAGCTGAGGTAAGCGAGATAGTTCTTACCTATAATGGGAGGGAGGAGGCGATGGGGGTTAGTATCGTTGCTCTCAAACGAATGGACCGATTTTGATGCGGTTTTTTTATGTTTGAAACTGATGTGATCGAGATGGTTCTTAGCTAAAAGTTTGGGGAGGGGGCAGAAAAGGGGGTAGTTTTGAGACTCAAGGGGGGTGAGAATCGTACCTTTCAAACGAATCGACCAATTTAGCTGCGGTTTATTTTTTCAAAGCTGGGGTAAACAACATTTGTCTTAGCTGTAATTGGGTGAGGATCGAAGCTCCCAAATGAATGGTCTGATTTTGATGCAGTTTTTTTAGGTTTGAAAACTAATGTGATCGAGATGGTTCATCATGGTTCTTAGCTATATGGGAGTGGAGGAGGAGTTGCAAAAAAAAGGGGGGGGTTAGAATCGTATCTTTTAAACGAATGGACCAATTTCATTGCGGGTTTTTATGTTTCAAAGCTGAGGTAAACAAGATGATTCTTAGCTATAATGGGGGGGAAGAACCATGTCATGGGGGATCACGACCATGTCGGATCGCCACTGAAGGTTGTTAACACAGGTAGGTAGGTACCTTACCTATATTGGTACTTTTGGTACTGGAATAACTCATAGGATCCTTATATCTCAGAAAAACTACCACGCGAGCAACGCTGCGGGCACAGCTGTAAGGCAATAAGAACGTAAAAGTCTGTACAAAGAAAATAATTAAAAAAAAATGGTCTATGGTACTTAAAATAAGCTACTGAACAAGAATAGAACATTTTTTAAATTCGTGTCTGTCTGTTTGTTTGTTTTTCTGTATGTTTGGTCGCGCAGCACGTTATTACTATTAGACCGTTTTTGGTGTTGGATAGCTTAGGGTTTGACCTAAAAACTGGGGTACTTGGTATCTTAATCCAATGATTAGAAGCCGAGCAATCGATAAAAACTTTTAACGGCTGAAGGAATTTCGTTCAAATGTTTATTTTAGGTCTTGGAATAGCACATAGAGTACTTTTAACCTAGAGAATGAAGCCGCGAGCGAAGCCGCGGGCACAGCTAAGTGTAGTATAATATTGTACTTTGTAGGTACTTTTGGTCCTGGAATAACACGTGTGGGCTACTTTTATATGAAATCACCACGCGGGCAAAGCCGCGGGCACAGCTAGTATTATAATAAAATAGAACACGTATGTATCTCTGAAAAGAGATAAATAAATTAAAAAAAACTGGTATATTTTCTTTAAAAATGAGTCTATGGTTCCTTTCAGCATTTTCCCCGATGTGCTATTGATTAGAATGTTTCTAGCCAGTAGCTAGAAAAAAACTCGCCTGTATAGGTACAACATTATCATATAGTATATGGTGATTCAAGATGTGGCAGCAAGGGCTAGATAATAACTGGTAATAACTATTTAGTTATGTGTCTAGGTACCATAATTGTAGCTGCAGGAAAACGTTCTTAGCAGACCTTACCTAACTTTTGGGGTTATTTCTATTTGACTTGGGTTTAGTTTTATTTTCGGAAACAGTAAGATTTTTCCTTAAACTTGACACAAATGAATATGTTATCTACTCTAATAATCTCTCTTGTAATCTACTAATTAACTTACACAACCATATTGTTTTCATTTCACAAATATTTCTTTCTCTTTTCAGGTTTCTGTTCGAATCCAGTTACGAGATCCACATCAACCGCAAATCTGTGCTGATCACTTACATGTGCCGCCATTGTGGCCACGCTAAAGTTTTCTATAACAGATGCAAATTACTTTGCCACATTAGATCTCATTCATTTAGAACGGCAACCATAAATGTTCAGGATTTAAAAGTGGAGCCATTACCCCTTGGCCTTTATAAACAATATGCCGCCGTCCTAAACAAATCAAACCAACAGGTGACAGAGAACCAAAAAAAAATTGCAACAATTTGCTTTGAATGTAATAAAACGGTGCCTAGCGTAGGCTTTGCGTACAAAGACCGTGCATCTCATTTCATGCAATACACAAATGAGGTATATTCCTGTCCCGTGTGTCTATTTACGTTGCCTACTATTTGTGCGCTCCGAGCGCACCTGCGATTTCATTTGAAACATCCTCCTTACTACTGCCCGGAGTGTGGAGTTAACATCGTCAACAAGAATGTCCATTACCCATTCAATCACGACTGCGAAGGCTTTAAAATGATGAGAGCTACCGCCAGACTGAGTTGTCCTGTCCCTCAATGTAAACTGTTTCATCCAAACGAATTCAAAGATCACATGAAAGATTCCCACATAAAAAAGGTATACAAATGCCCCATTTGTGTGGTGGCTTGTTTCAATGAACCGACTATGCACAAACATTTGAAGGGCCATGTTCTGACTGCCGAAAATAAAGCACTAATATTTTACCAGTGTGAACTGTGTCCGGGCAGGCTAGTGCTACAAAATCATATTGATAACCATTTGCGAACTCATGTCAACAGCACTGTGTACCCATGTTGGAGCTGTGCGACTGTCTTCAAAGAAGTGTTTGCTTTATTAGAACATCATGTAAAGAAACATGACCAGCATCCCAACGTAGTCAAGAACATGTTCACTTCTATGATAAACGAGTCTGGAAATCGTCCAGGCAAGCCGAGGCGTATATACCGTGTCGTTAAAAGGTGCGATCAATGCAAAAGAAACTTTACATATAAGTGTAGATATGACGAAATAGCCGTTCTGCCTAATGAATGTCCCTACAAGTGTACAGCCAAATTGAGGCCCAGCGTCGCCTCAGATGGCGCAGACAGCCAGTTAACATGTCACATGTGTAACATTAAAATGCCGTGTAACTGGAAAGATATAACAAAGCATTACGCTACGGCTCATAAGAATCATCGTTGCCTGGAACCAAAATTGATAATTAATAAGATGGATTTGAAAAAGTACATGACAAAAAGTCAGAAGAAAATCGCCAAGCGCACCACCAGGAAAAGAAGACGTCAGCTGAAGGCTCAAGTTCCGAAAAAGGAACCTGAAACGACAACGGCAACAGTTCAAGTTTCAGGCAACGAGTGCGTTTTGTGCGGCCACGCCTGCGAAAGTAAGGAAATGTTAGAAACGCATTTGAAAAGTCATCGTGATCCGTGTATGGCCTATCAGTGCTTGGAATGTGGGCAGAGCTTCGTCGTTAAACCATCATTTTCAAAACATTTAGTCTTAGAGCACGGTATATACGACGCGGAGAAATATATCAGCAGCAAACAATGTTACAACGAAAATGCCCTTGACAAGCGTCAAAACAACGACACACCAATGGAACCGCTTAGAGAAAACCAATGCACGATTTGCAGAGATCAATTTGAAAATTCAGATGACTTGGAGAAACACTTTAGAGTTCACGGCATGGCCTTTTTGTTAAAGAACACGTCTAGTAAAGCCAATGAAAACATATCTCCTAGAGCAAATGAAAACACGTCTAGTAAAAATGATGTAAACACATCTAATAAAGCAATGGAAAATGATCAAAGTAGGTAATCGGTACGTCGTCATACAAAAAGGTATTTCGTGTTCATGTTATGAGGGCACACACGCGGCTTCTACAGCTTTTGCCATACATTTGCGCTTTGGGAGAAAACGTTTCTACCAAACTAAACCATAACCAAATCCAATAATTCTGGTCTCATTTTATTAATCACTATTTTATTTATTTTTATCATAATGTGTAAACAATTTGAATTAATTAGTGATTTAATACCGATATTATCTCAAATTTGTGTACTGTTTAAATGAAAAATAATAATAAATTAAGAAAAAATTAAATCTACAAACGTTGTTTATTCCGCGATTAATAAAAAGAGACCTGCATTATTGGATTTGGTTATGGTTTAGTATGGTAGAAACGTTTTCTCCCAAGACGCAAATTTCACGGAAATGTAAGGCAAAACCTGTAGAAGCTGCGTGGGTGCCCTTTGGTCTTAATACTTAGATCATAAAATATGTGAAAGTATCAATATTACAGATTTTATTAGAGTCCAGAATAAATCTGGTATTTATTCATGGCCACAGACCATATGTCGAGTTCATGACTTAATTAGTCAAAACCGCAACTGTGAGACTATACGATCTGCTGACCTAGCTTTAAAAGGTCATCATCTGATGTAAGTATCTGTTTTTTTTAAGTAGGTACCTACCATTATCTGTTGTGTTGGTATTTCAACAATGTTTATATTATAACTTATCATAGTTATCACAGTTCATGTTTATTTGATTTGAATTGTTATATTCATCTAACTGATCAGATACATACTATGTATTGTGTTTGTTTAACTATAAGTACTTAGTATTCTAGTACGTATTCTTAGTATTAGGTACATAATCTGAGTGGAATATTATAATATTCAGTACTAGCTGTGCCCGTATGGTCATTTCATTTAAAAGTAGCCCATGTGTGTGGGTACTTCCCATCGGATCACGATATCAGAATTTCTAATTAACGGATCTCGCTCGGCGTACCCATCGGATCTCGAGATCCATTGCAACTCAAATTAATATTAAATTTTGTTCCCATCGGATCTCGATATCCGTTGCAACTCAAATAAATATTATTTTTTCTTGCCATCGGATCTCGAGATCCGTTGCAACTTAAATTAATATTAGTTTTGCTTCCCATCGGATCACGAGATCCGTTGCAACTTAAATTAATATTAGTTTTTCTTCCCATCGGATCTCGAGATCCGTTGCAACTTAAATTAATATTAGTTTTTCTTCCCATCGGATCTCGATATCCGTTGCAACTCAAATGAATATTATTTTTTCTTCCCATCGGATCTCGAGATCCGTTGCAACTTAAATTAATATTAGTTTTGCTTCCCATCGGATCTCGAGATCCGTTGCAACTTAAATTAATATTAGTTTTTCTTCCCATCGGATCTCGAGATCCGTTGCAACTTAAATTAATATTAGTTTTTCTTCCCATCGGATCTCGAGATCCGTTGCAACTTAAATTAATATTAGTTTTTCTTCCCATCGGATCTCGAGATCCGTTGCAACTTAAATTAATATTAGTTTTTCTTCCCATCGGATCTCGAAATCCGTTGCAATTTCAATAAAAATCCTTTTTGCGTATATTGATTGATAAGTTCCTATATTGATTGATAAGTTCTTGAGTGGAGACCATGTTTAGGCAAACGTAGTGTAACGCCTTGTGGCCAGGCACTCTACAACCTGCAAAAAGCGGCTGGAAGAAAATGGATGAGGAGAGCTGAAGACCGAGCTCAGTGGCGTGCATTAGAAGAGACACATGTCCAACAGTGGACACATATAGGCTGATGATGATAAGTATGGACAAAAGTTGAAATCTCTATTTTGATATATTATTATTAAATAAATAAAAATAAATATTTTCGAGACAATTCACACCGATTACCTAGCCCCAAACTAGGATACTCTGTACTGTGGGCACAATATAATGGATAAACATACATATATACGAATATTACATCCATGACTCGGAAACAATCATTTCTGCTCATCACACAAAGTATTGCACCTTGTGGAATTCGAACCCACGACCGTTTGATTTCGTAGTAGGGTAGAGACCCTACTAGCCACTAGACCAACCGGTCTCAGCCGGTTTTATTATTATAAAATAATCCATATTTTTGATAGATTAACTTTACTTAGTTTATTATGTAGGTTTGGCTAGGTAAGTACCACCACAGAAATATAATATTATATGTTCGCTTGTAGCATAAAATGATTGATTTTATTTATATTTAACTAATTTTAAATTCGACTACAATTTATTAAATGAAACAAGTATCTCTTTTAGTGTGCAGTATATATTGTAAATATATATTACAGATAAATTATTTAAAAAATGAAGTAACAATAAAAACAAGTATGTACATATTTAGATAAATGAAATAAAAACTAAATCGTAAAAAAAAACATATATATATATATATATTATATATATATATATATATTATATATATATATATATATTATATATATATAACTTATCGGTAATATTATTTACTTATTAAAATCACAAAGTAAATCAGTGTTAAAAATTAAATCCACGGCTGAAATATTTATGTTAATCATATCATCATCATCATCAATCATGTCAGCCTTTAGAAGTCCACTACTGAACATAGGCCTCCCTCAAAGAGCGCCATGACGAGCGATCTTGTGCCACCTCCATCCACCGACTTCCTGCGATGGCTACAATGTCGTCGGTCCATCGTGTGGGGAGTCTCCCCACAATAATCATATAATTTAAATGTTTGTTTATAATTCTAGAGAAAATGAGAGATATCACCTAACTGAAATAATTTCTCACTTATTATTAAATCACAGAGTAAATCAGTCGTAATATTTAAACACAGGATATAAATATTTGTAATATTTTGATTCACTATCCTAACTGCAAAATGTTTTGCCTTATTATCAAATCACAGGGTAAATCACTCTTAATATTTAAACACAGGATATAAATATTTGTAATATTTTGATTCACTATCCTAACTGCAATATGTTTTCTCTTATTATCAAATCACAGGGTAAATCACTCTTAATATTTAAACACAGTGTCACGAGGCGGTCCCAGGGTGTGGGTTTGTTCCACTAGCCCCGGGACTAAGCCTCAGTGGACAACATAAAAGGTCAGGAACTATTGGAGCATTTGGTGATTTCCATAAACAGTGGCTTCAAACAAAACGAACACTAACGACGGAATTATTATATATATTTACAAGTCTCCAGTTGTAATTAACTTATTTATGTATTTTATAATATTCTTTCGAAAATTACGGTTTTGCTAATGCAATCAATGTCCGAATGACAGGTTATTTGTATGTAGAATGAATAATGGCCCACTATCAAAATGAAAAGAAATGGATTATGAAAGAATTAAGATATCAAAAGAGTATTATTATGAAAAAGGTTTGGACCTCGTCACAATACCCCGCCTCCCCGGAGAAAAAAAAAATTTTTGATAGTAAAAAAAAAAAATTTTTTTTTTGTAAGGTTTATTTAAAAAAAAAATTATATGCTAAGAACAAAATAAAAAAATAATAGTAGAAGTTAATAATAAAAATATATATAATATGGGTAATAAAGTTAAAATAGTAAAATAATTAATTCAAATAATGGAAATGCTGAGTCTTTTTAATTTTTATGTGAAAATGTTTATTAACAATGTCAATATACAATTGATTGGATTCCTAGATGCATTCATATTCATAAATCACACATTCATTCATCATCATTCATAGTCTTATTCCCATTCCTTGGAAATCAAACTCATAAGAAAGAGGAACCTTATATATCAATAAGGTCACTCGTGGAACCAATACAGTATACTGTAGGCTTATTTATACAGTCACTAGCCGCTGATCAGAATGATTATGTGAGTGTATGTGTGTATGTGTGGTGAATGTGTGGTGTGTGATGTGTAAATGTATGTATGTGTATATTTATATACAATTTGGTTGCCAAAATGGCTAAACGTACCTTAGGGTATGACGTGCCTGTAGCACGTGTATGTACATAATAAACGTTGTGTTAGAACGTTAAAATAATATGAGTAAGGTAGGTAGGTAATAGCATATTAACTATAAAATAATACAGGTTTTGTGACCTAGGCTTGGTTTATAGAGTAATCACATTTGCCGCTCTTTTCAGTGTTGGTAGTTTTGTGTGTAGGTCTAGTAAATAATAATATATAGAACTTGTTTTCGCTTTAAACTGAACATTATGTTTGTAAAATATAAAAAAATACATAGCTAATAAGTAGGGTATTAGCTACCATAAGTACTTACCAAATAATTAAAGTATGTAGTAAGTAAAATAGCACTGAATAGCAATACGTAGGGACTTGAAGTCAATATTCATAATGAATCCGAAAAGTTAATGAAGTGAATAAAAAAAAATAGGCTAAAAATGTGGACATTAGAAATCCGTAAAGAGAAATTATATTAAAATTACATTATTTACAACATAAATACAAGGTTATTTGTAAGTAGGGAACCTACAATGGTCATAAGTAGGTATTTAAATATATGGTAAGGTACAGGAATATGAAAGCAATGTAACTTTCATAGTACATAATTATAATAAAGTATGTAAGTAGAGAAGTGATGGTTAAGGTTAAGACGTACGTGGTATAGGTTTAATGTCTTTGACATGCCAACGGCCTAAGGTATTACCAGATAAATCACTGAGGTCGTAAATTAGTGGTGAAATTTTAGCTGCTATGATGCATTTTACAAATTTAGGAGCTAATTTAGCTGAAAAATACTTGCCTGCTGAACTTATGGGATAATTACGTCTCCATATAATGTCACCTTGGTTAAATTCAAGGTGTTGATGATGTTTATTATAATATTTTGCGTTAGTTTCATGAGCGCGAAATAAACGTGCTTGAACTTCAGCAAATAAAGGGCTTAACTGACCTATGTTGTCAGCGTACTCATCGCGTGGAGCAAAAATCAATTCTTCACTTAGATCCGAAGCATTATATACAGAACCACATGTTACAAGTTCGCGACCAAATACTAAGAAAGCTGGTGTGAATTTAGTAGTTTCATTAACAGCTGAATTTATGGCAAATTGGATTTGATTTAAATATAAATCCCAAGTACGATGGTCATTATCAACAAAGGAAGCAACTGCTGTTATAATTGTTTTGTTGTAACGTTCATCAGTATTGACTTGCGGACAGTAACGGGGGGTGTAATGAATTTTTGGTATGTTGTAATATTGAAATAAATCCTGGAGTTCATTACTAATTAGTTGAGGGCCATTATCTAGGATTATGGTCTCTGGAATACCATAAACCATAAAAACTAAGTTCTCAAGTATATGTTTGATTACAGAAGAGGTAGCTCGCTTCATGGGGAATATAAGACAATATTTGGAAAAACAACATGTGACTACAAAAATAAATCTATTAAGTTTACGTGTCATTGGAAGTGGACCAACAATATCAATAGATATGCATTGGAAAGGACGAGAACAGTTCTTGGGTTTACCCATCAGACCAATGGTATTTTGATTCTGATGCTTATAAGCGAGGCATGTTTCACATTTAGAAATATGGCTGGCAATGTCTTTGTACATTCCTGGCCAGAAGTATTTTTCTTTAATACGATGGTATGTTTTGAAAGTGCCAAAATGAGCTGCTGTTGGTAACGAATGGTTTTCGTCGATAATAGCTGTACGAAATTCAGATGGGATTACTTCTTTCCAACTTAATTCTGAGTTTATGAGGGTATTAGAACGGGTGTACCTGTAGAGTTTATTGTGTCGTATCATATAATCAGGAGTTGATGTGGGATTTGTGCTACACTTGGAGTATACAGAAGTGTACCACGAATCAGAAGTCTGTATTGGATCATAATTAATCATATTAATTGGTTTAATACGAGACAATGTATCTGGGACCAAATGATCCTTGCCACGTTTATATTTAATGTCAAGTCTACCTGTAGGATTATCTAAGTGTAAGAACCATTGAAGTGCAGAATGATCGGTATAGATAGTAAACTTTTGGCCATTGTCTAGGTAGCAACGCCAATACTCTAATGCTGTTATAACGCTTAAGAGTTCACGTTCAGTGATAGAATAGTTTCTTTGGGGACCTGTAAGTAATTTGCTCATGTAAGCTATGGGTTTTTCAACTCCATCGAAGTCTTGGGTAAGCATTGCTCCAAGTCCAAAAGCGGATGCGTCGCAATGAACAGCAAAGGGTTTAGAAAAGTCAGGGCAAGTTAGAATAGGAGTTGATATTAAAGCTTGTTTGATTTTATTAAAAGCTTTATCAGCTTCAGAAGTCCACTTGAAAGCGGGAGCTTTCTTACTGGTAGACGTAAGTTTAGTGAGGGGAGCAGCTAATGTGCTAAGATTGGGTACAAAGCGTCTATACCAACTAGCTGTACCGAGAAACTTTTTCACCTCGCGAGCAGACCTGGGTGCTGGTATTTCTAAGATTGCTTTGACTTTATCAGGGTCTGTGTGGAGACCTTGATCATCAATTACGTAGCCTAGGTATTTAAGTTCATTTCGGAAAAATGCACATTTTGGAAAATTTACTGTTATACCTGCTTTTGAAAGTTTTGCGTGTAATTTGTTAAGCAAACGTACGTGTTCCTCGTACGTTTTTGTGGCTATTATTATATCATCCAAATAATAAAAAAGAGAGTCGTTATTAGACTCATCAGAAAGAAGATTATCAATGAATCTTTGTTGCGTAGCTGGTGCGTTAGTAAGACCAAAAGGCATAACCTTAAATTGAAAAGATCCACGACCTGGAACGTGAAAAGCAGTCTTAGGTCTGTCTTCTAAATGTAAAGGCACTTCCCAAAAAGCTTTAGCAATGTCAATTGAACTCAGATATTTAGAATCTTTAAGGTTATCTATAATGTCTGATATGAATGGTAATTTATAAGCATCTTTTCTAGTTATGTCGTTAAGCTTACGACTGTCGACGCAAAATCTCCAAGTACCATCTTTCTTAGGGGTAATAATTACAGGATTTAGCCATGGGCTTTCACAAGGCTCTATAACGTTAAGTTCTAGCATTTTATCAACTTCTGCTCGAAGAGCTTTCTGTTTTTCAGGTGATAATCGATAGCATCGTTGACGAATTGGTGGGTGGTCACCTGTATCAATACAGTGTTCAATAAGGTTTGTTCTTCCTAAAGGAAGTACGTCGGTAGAAATATTACGAAATTGTTCTACGACTGCATTAGCAAGAATCAATTGTGTATCTGTAAATCTGTCATAAGACTGTAAGTAAGTATCATTATTATTGATGATAAACATGGGAGTATCAGAACTCTTGAGCATACTGACCGTATTAAGTATGTCTGGAGCCAGCTTAAAAGTTTTCCAGAAGTCGATACCTAATATGAAAGGTTGAGTAACAGCGGGTATTACATGGGCAGTAATTATAGCAAACTTATTTTTAAATAAAGTTGGAAGCTTAATAGTACCAATTGAATTGATTGTTTGACCATTAGCAACAGAACCTTTGATAATTTGGTCACGTTGTAGTTCTAAACCATGTTCAAGTAATAATTTATGTGAGTTATTACCTAAAATTGTAATGGCACTGCCACTATCCAGCAAACCGTTAAGGGTTAAATTCCCAACATTTACTCTAAGGTATGGACGTTCAGTGTCCGATGTATTATCAAAGAGGAGCGTAGAAACGTTGTATGTTTTGAAAAATATTGAAATAGTTTTAAGCCAATTGTTCCAATCATTTTGATCAAAGTTATTGTTAGTATTACAATTTTGTGTTTCTAGTTCCTCTCTAATTAATTTTTTGTTTTTTTTTGTACATACAGGGCAATTGGTAAAATTTACGTCTTTTTTACCGCAACGAAAACAAACTTTATGTCTGTAGGGACATTGACATAAAGCATGACTGTCGTTTCCACAGCGAGGGCAAAATATAGGTAGTGCAGTTTTCTTAGAATCTGCAGCAACTGAATGTACAGGGTAAGGTTGAGGGTAAGGGTGTGTTTGCACAAGTGGTTGTTGTAAGGTATTGTACGGATAATGTGGTATGTTAGGTGTAGCAGTGACTTTGTGTTGGGTATTAGAAGTCGAAGGCTTCGCTAAGTCTTGTAATGTAGAAGGGGTATCAGAGTTGGAAATTTCAATGCAACTTTCGTACCATTTGCACGATTTTAATAATGTTGCGACCGAGTCGAGATCGTCTGGTGATAACCTTTGACCGAATTCGGGTCGCAAGTTACGCCTAAGAATATCAATCTTGGTTTTTTCTGAAATAGGCTCACGTAATTTTGCAAATAATGATTCTAATTCGGTAAAATAACAAATCACACGCTCAGTTGTTTTTTGTTTACGAGCATCTATGATTTTACGCAGTTTATAGTCGTAGTCTGTAATTTCAAATTCATTTAGTAATGTAATTTTAAAAGATTCCCAATCCGGGATTGTTTGTTTGTGAGCTCGAAACCAATCTAAAGGAGTTCCTTTCAGAATATCGTATATATGATTGTATAGTTCAGTATGTGAAATATTTCGAGCAACTGCGAATTCCTCTACTTTTTCAAGAAAATCTCTTGGACAACTATCCCCCTTGTAAATAAACCGTTTAATTTCGTGACTTGATCTGTTGATCGAAATATTTTGTAGCTTTTGTGTCAGTAGGTCAAAATATGGTAATTGAGTTTGTTGTTCTGGAAAATGATCGTGTGTAGAAGAATTTTCTGTAGAAGAGCAGCTAGGATTTTCTAATGTTTCGAAACGTTTTTGTAAATCGAAGAAATTCTCTGAAACATTTTTAAATGTTTCTAGTAGTACTGTCGTAAGTTCGGTGGTAATATCCATGTTATTTAATCTATTTTTAATATGCATAATATAGGACGCATTCTTCTCCTTTCGTACCGGGTAAGCTATTAAACGTGCAGAAATAATGGTTAGACATTTTTGAATTTCGATTATATCCTGTTCAAATGTATACGGACTTTGAAAATCTTGTGTATTCGAGCTGTCAAGTAAGGTCGATAACCTTGAACGTAAATTTTCTGCAGTATCTGTTGTATGAACTTCAGCATTTCTACATTTTAATTCATAGATCAATTCTGGTTTATTTAGATGCGCAGGGTCCATTTTTATTTAATATGAGACCAGCAAATAAAACTAAGTGTTTACTTAGTAGGTAACGTGCGTTTAGTGCGTTAGTAACGCTTTAAAAATATATAAAAAAATAGCGTTAATGTAACTACGCGTTTAAAGTTTAGAGTAATTCGGAACTAGGTAGGCCGATAGTGAAATTTGGAATAAAGTACGTATTAATGAAAATGTCTTACTTACATGAATGACTGGAATGCAAATATAAAATACACTTGAGTATAAAAAACTGTTCTGAGTTTGCCAAATATTTCCAATCCAAATTTAAATCAAGATGGCCTAGTGCCTTTTAGAAAAAGGTTTGGACCTCGTCACAACAGGATATAAATATTTGTAATATTTTGATTAACTATCCTAACTGCAATATGTTTTCTCTTATTATCACATCACAGAGTAAATCAGTCTTAAATTTAAAATCACCTATTAAGTATTTGTTTTATGTTTAGAACTAAACTATATTTTTTTATCTTTCCATTCTTATTATATTAAGTAAAAAAACAGTCTGTTAATGAAACAGACTTGTCATTTTGTCATGCTTTTAAAAATCATTTAATTATTTTTTCTAAGCAGTGCTCTATTGTTATTGTTTTATTTATCAGTTGCTCCATGACATAATGGATCCATCTATCATTACAAACATATTTGTTTCTTCTTTCACTGCCTCCATGTTCTTCTAAGCAGCGCTTGGAATAAAATATTGCATCATTTTTTAATGTTTTCATCAGCAAAGATGGCTGTTTTTTGTTATTTTTTTAATTTAATTTTCCATTCCATGACTCCTGCGCGTTGTTCGTTCAGTGGAGTTCCTTGTTAACGCACCAGAAGTTAACCCACTCTTCATCACATGGCCATTGTGATGACATATAATCAATAAACGCTTTAATTTGTGGATTTTCTTGATCAGCGTCATTTTTTATATACTCCCAGCCTTCTTTGATGTTTTCGCTGGGAAGAAGGGGCAATTTGGTACTTAGAGCAAGTGTTCTTTTTGTGTTAGGACATTTTATAATGTTTAGAGCTTTTCCCGTTTTCCAGATGCTCTGGGAAAAGTGAAAATAGCAGCCTTTAATTTTCGCGGTAGGAAAAACTTCTTTCAAGGCTGCTATTGTCGCTTTTTCAAAGTCCAACGTAAACTTTGATGGTGCAAATTCAGGTACTGCTTTCTTTATCATTTCGAATAAAGTTACATACGGTTCTTATTCTTAGTGTTAAGGAGAGTGTAAACAAGCGGTACTATGTTTGTACGAAGATGATTACTATCAATGTCACCGTGTATCGTGTAGAGCTCGCTGAAGTGCTCTGGGCAACTTTTAAAAGTGCCATCAATGAAGACATGTTGCATAGTTTTGAGCAAGTTTCGCATGTTTTCAGCACAGAAAATGATGATTCGCATTTCTTCGTCATGATATTCTGCTAGTAAAAAATCCTGAAAGTTTTTGGGGATTTCTATTTCGTGAACATTTGCATAGTGCGTTTTAGTTATACCTTCGTGTTTGTAGCGACCCCTGTAAAGTCACGATTTACAAGATTTAAAATCTGGTGGTTTTACTATCAAAGATAAGCCACTTTATTGCTGTTCACGAATTTTTTCATTATAAAGTTTAGGTATTGGATCTGATGTGAAGATTGCCTTTGATCGTAGATTATGTAACGCAAGAGCCGCTTCATTTTCCTCAAAATGTGGCTGGCGTTGTTCACTTTGTATATTACGTTCATTCTATAACAAAAAAGTTTTTTTTAATATGATAGAACTTAATTTAAATAAATAGATATAAAATAAATTGATAAAAGTATGTATTAATATAACTAGCATAAAAGCTAAAAAAAACCCTATGCCCCATATGCCCTGCCTAATAATAATTTGTTGACAAAAACGTGAACAACCGACTTCAAACGCTCGAACTAAATTTTTCTTATTATTGGAACTGGTTAAAAAACTACTAAACCGATTTAAATAAAATTTCTATGTGACCAATTTGAAAGTATGTCCTTGCAAACAAAAAATAATTTTCGAAATCGGTTTACAAATCACGGAGTTCTGAGGTAAGAAACATAAAAAAAATATACGGGTCTAATTGATTACCTCCTCCTTTTTTGAAGTCGAATAAAAAGAAGTTATGGCAATAAATTATATACTGTTGGAATGTGCTTATCAACGCTTTAAATTTGATACCCATATTGTAAAGTTCGAAGTTCTTTTTTCTTATTTGAATAAGGAGCCATACAACCGCCATAAGGATTTTTTTAAAACAACAATTGCTTATGGTACTCGGAGGGATGTAAGGATTCTAACGATACCCAAAAGTCTAAATCTGTCCAGGAATTTAAAAAGTTTTTATTGACTAAATAAACTTACATACATACAAACATACATGAATCCTAAAAATATTACACTCCTTTTTTGGGCAGTCATGTAATAACTACTATTTTATGATGTTTGAGTGATTATTTTTAATATTAACATTATTTAACTATAGTTCTAAGAAAAGTTAAAGTTTACTTACGTTAGTTTTCAAAGTACCGGGACATTTTTTCTCCAGTTGACACAACGCCAGGAATCCGTGCCGTTTTTGTTCGACCTTAGTTTGGTATATTGGTGGCCTGCTCTCAACAAAACTTGTCCACCATTTCTGTCTATAAAATGTATATTCAAATTTGGATTTTCACTGCTCGTAGATGCACTTCTTAGCTCTGGTTGGAACATCTAAAATAAAACGAAACTTTAAGCGCAATATTCTGATAATATTATTTAACACATAATATCATAATTAACAAAGTGTTTCTGACTTGAATTAACACTATATCACTTTCCAGAATACATCTTAATATAATATTACTTACTTTAGAAATATCACTACTTCGAGCAAAAGTCGGGAGCTTACTGATAAACAACTAGTAGAAACAAAGGAGCTATCCTTGAGTCCTTGGTAGAAGGGTTGTTTTTACCTGTTTTAAGGGTTGTTTTTACGATATTGTTTGGAATAGGTAGGTAAGGAAAGATAAATTTCGCAGCGTAGTTAGATAGATAGAAGGAAATTTGAGATTTTTGTACGACAATTATTAAGGAATGCTTTCAAAACTCTTTCTGCACATACACCTATTTTGTACAAAATGCTTTTATATTTATTTTGTATAAGTTGCTGAATCTAACAATTTGTTTTTGTTGTTTGTCGTATGAGGTAGTGCTGGCCTCTGATGTTAGAGTTTATCAAGCCTCCCGAGGGCCTCTGACATGGCTTAACGACTGCTATTAATCAATAACAGCCGGGACCGACAGCTTAACGTGCCCTCCGAGCGATGGTAAACCGCACATAACATAGAAAAGTCATGGGTGCGGGGCCTAGGTTTTGAACCCGGTATCGTTGGACTCTAAATTGCACTATAGAACCGTTAGGCCACCATCGCTCTAACAAGTAAGTAAGTACTAGTAAACAACTAACTAAGTATAGCTATCACATTCTAAGTACAAGACATCGAAATACGGATCATATATTTTATTGCACTAAAATTGCTGATAATAAATAATAATATCAGATTTAAAAACAACTCGTAAATAAACATCATGTTCGTATGTTCCATTGAGAACGTAAAAATGATTTTTATTTATATGCATATATATATGTTTATCCGTTATATTGTGCCCACAGTACAGAGTATCCTAGTTTGGGGCTAGGTAATCGGTGTGAATTGTCCCGAAAATATTTATTTTTATTTATTTAATAATAATATATCAAAATAGAGATTTCAAACTTTTGTCCATACTTATCATCATCAGCCTATATGTGTCCACTGTTGGACATGTGTCTCTTCTAATGCACGCCGCTGAGCTCGGTCTTCAGCTCTCCTCATCCATTTTCTTCCAGCCGCTTTTTGCAGGTCGTACACATGCATGCACAAGGCGTCCTACACTACGTTTGCCTAAACATGGTCTCCACTCAAGAACTTATCAATCAATATAGGAACTTATCAATCAATATACGCAAAAAGGATTTTTATTGAAATTGTAACGGATTTTGAGATCCGATGGGAGAAAAACTAATATTAATTTAAGTTGCAACGGATCTCGAGATCCGATGGGAAGAAAATATAATATTCATTTGAGGTGCAACGGATATCGAAATCCGATGGGAACAAAATTTAATATTAATTTGAGTTGCAACGGATCTCGATATCCGATGGGAACAAACACTAATATTCATTTGAGTTGCAACAGATCTCGAGATCCGATGGGAACGCCGAGCGAGATCCGTTAATTAGAAATTCTGATATCGTGATCCGATGGGAAGTACCCACTGCTGGGTATAACCCTCCTCTCCCTTGTGCTGTTTGTCCCTTGTCTGGTGGCCAGACCTTCAAAATTCGTTCAGCTGTCAAATAGTTTTTTATCGGTTGCTCGGCATCTAATCATCGGATTAAGATACCAAGTACCCGAGTTATTAAGTCAAACCCTAAGCTATCCAACAGTGAAAATCGCATCGCGTTACGTCCAGTAGTTTTTACGTGATGCGTGAACAACCATACAGACACACGTTTTAATAAAAGTTACATTCTTGTTCAGTAGCCTATTTTAAGTACCATAGACCCATTTTTATTTAAATTATCTTCTTTTCACACATCATCATCATTTCAGCCTTTCGAAGTCCACTGCTGAACATAGGCCTCCCCCAAAGAGCGCCATGACGATATATACTACTATGTATATTTCCGTATATACATAGTAGTCTTTGATGACGAGCGATCTTGTGCCACCTCCATCCTACGACTTCCTGCGATGGCTACAATGTCGTTGGTCCATCGTGTGGGGGGTCTTCCCACACTACACACCCGAATATATTATTATTATATGACAGCTGTCAAATTGACAGGTGACAGCTGTCAAATTGATAGGTGCCATCTGCTGTCAAACCTCAAAACATCCAGTAAAGACAGCAGATGTCAAAATTGACGGGCAATGTCAAAAATTACATGGTTCACGGATTTATCCGAAACTATTCGTAGTTGTCTACTTGGGTCAGATGATCCAACTGGGTAGATCCAACTTCGACAAAGAGTTCAACCGACGAATCCAACTCGGATGGGCAGCTTTCGGGAAATTACGCAATATCTTCTCGTCGCAGATACCGCAGAGCCTCAAGACGAAAGTTTCTAATCAGTGCGTGTTGCCAGTGATGACATACGGCACTGAGACGTGGTCGCTAACTATTGGTCTCATACAAAAGCTCAGAGTTGCGCAGCGTGAAATGGAAAGAGCTATGCTCGGTGTTGCACCACGTTATAGAATCAGAAATGAGGAAATCCGCAGAAGAACGAAGGTTACCGACATAGCTCTCAGAGTTTGCAAGTTGAAGTGGCAATGGGCAGGCCATATAGTCCGCAGAGCCGACAACCGCTGGGGAATAAAGGTTCTCGAATGGCGACCACGAACAAGCAAGCGAAGTGTGGGGAGACCCCCCACACGATGGACCGACGACATTGTAGCCATGACAGGAAGTCGGTGGATGGAGGTGGCACAAGATCGCTCGTCATGGCGCTCTTTGGGGAGGCCTATGTTCAGCAGTGGACTTCTAAAGGCTGACATGATGATGATGATGATGAGCCCTTTTAAGTTTGACAGCTGTCAACCAAAACGAAGATATCGATGAGATCTTGACAGGTTTGACGTATGACTTTGACGATTGACATGCCACTTTGACATTTGTTACCTGTCACTATAGACATGAAACAGTAATTATAATAGTTAAGTATGAAGGACAATGTCACATGGTTAGTTTCGATATCCACCACTGGGGGTCAACGAGAATAATTTAGTAGCGTTGTCCACCACTGGGGGACAGCGGGAATAATTAAGTAGCACTTTCCCCCACTGGAGGACAACGCTCCTTGTTTCCCCATTGTCCCCCAGTGGTGGACTAGAAGTGGGGGACAACGGGAATAGACGATAATGTATAGGGATGGGGGCGGCGTCAATTGCAAATCGGTACAACGTGTTAGGTGTGTCAAGTACACGAAATCGCTCGCACGTGTTTGCCAAAGTACATAATAATTATATCGTATGTATGGTGTTCACACAACGAGGCGATTTATTGACCGAGCGAGCACGAAGCGCGAGCGAAGCGTGTCTGTTTCAGCTTCGGCAAAAATTATTTCGTATGTCCGGATGTCTGTCAGGATTTCCGGCTGTTCTCCTCTACAGGTCGCACTTCTCAACCGAGATTTAGTCACATAGTATAATATTATTTTGTCAAAAAGATAGTCAATTATTTATTGTCAACCCTAGCACAGAATAAATAATAGTACAAGTACAGAAGGCTAACTGAGTAAAGTCATTTAAATAAATAGCGACTCTCGCTACAACGCTATAAAGTGCAATTTAACTCGCACGGCTCTCTTTCAATTATATTTACACCGCGTGCAGGCTAGAATGCACCGTATCACAACGCGCGAGAACTTCCATTGCTCTAACCGTTTCAGAATCGCTCTGTCCCTTTTTCGCTCGGTAGGGTTGTATTAAGATATGACTAGGTACTTGTACTACTAATTATTCTGTGATATGTTATGACTTAGATATTGTAACAGAATAAATAAGTAATAATGTATTATGTTATTACTTATTATTATAAATTAAAATAGTTATATTACATACAATGACATTCTTATCAGAATAGACCTACTACCTCATTTTTACTACCTACCTATCCCGTTTTCAGAATGCCGATAAGTTTAGTAAGATACCTACCTACGTGTCGTTGGTTGATTATGATTATATCCTATACGTATTGCACTTTGATGAATAAAGGTGCCTGTCTGAATTCCATGCTTTTTAATGAGTGAAAAATAAATTGCTACCTACGTAATAAAAGGTATTAAAAGTAGTTAGGTATTATACGAGACATATATAAATTCCTAATTAGTTGTAGGCTACTTACTAAGTCAGCACAGTAATTCATTTTCCGATCAACAATACCTACTATAATCAATTATAAAATTACGTTGATCGATTTAATAAACGACTTTATTTCTGGGCGGAAAAACCTTAAATATGCGTAGCTTCGGTATGGAACACAAATGAAATAACATAAAACTATAGGAACCTACGTAATAAAAAAATATCAATATCTAACTACATAACTAGGACCTATTATAGGTATTACGATTTATTACCTTTCAATATCCTTTGGAAACGTAAAGAATGACAATTCGTCATTTCTATCGCTATTCAAACAGCCGCTATGCAGTACTTTCTAGCTTTCTTCTTGGTAATCATAATTAAAACACGAATAAAGTTTGTCAATAACTTTACGTTTAGTAGGTGCTCTATCGCTAAGTACAAGGCGCGCGACTCATCGAGCGCACGCTTGACACTCGACTGAACGGACCCGAATATTGGGTCCTCGAATTTATTGTACTTGTTGCGGAGTGCGACCGCCCTGACCCTAGTATATTTTTAGCTACTAGTCGCTTGTCGGCATTTTGCGCCGCGACAAAGAAGTTCTCACTATTATTTGATTTATTACAGATTTGGCAATATGATTCAAAGTAATGTAATTTACGGACCAGTAGGACCAACGGTAGTACCACTGGTAAGTCGCGTGTTCTACGGTGTTCATTTAGTCAAAAAGCGTCTAAAAACAAAGGTACCTACTTACTTCATATCATATCAATAAGATCAAAAAATCGTCTGATACCTTCAAATGGTTTTGGAGCTATGTACATTACAAAAATTAGCGTCACACTATTTTGACCCATTAACCAGATTTAGTCAGATTCGGCATTTACTGTGTTCACTTGATCAAAATACGTTGAAAAACAAGGTACTTAGTTCATGTCAAATAAAAATCGTGTGATACATTTAAATGGTTTTGGAGCTACGTTCATTCCAAAAATTTGCGTCGCACGATTTTGACCCTTATTGAAATTAATCATATTTAGTCAGATTCGGCATTTACTGTGTTCATTTAGACATAGTAAATAAAATAAAAAAACTTATTCCATGTCAATAAGATCGAAAATAATTGTCTGACACCTTTAAGTTATTTTGGGGATTTGTACAAATATTAGCATTAATAAATATTAATCAGATAAACAATGCGCGAACGCAAAATTGATAAAGGCATAAATAAAGGATCCTAACAAATTAAATTAATTTCTTTTGTGTGATTTTAATCACACAAAAGAAATGAGAATAATTATAAGATGATTTAATATATAAATTTACCTATTTTTACCAAATTACACGTTTGTGCATCACTTATGAGATACACGGGACATTAGGGAATTAACATCCCAGTAGTACGGTTAAAACCTCTGGGGAAAAAACATACGGAACATCCATAGCGGGACTATTGGGAATACATCAAAGTCTAGACGTTAGCCAGACCGCCTTGTCGTAAGCGAGGCGTAACCTGACTAATGCTGACGTTTCCTAAATACAATTTCGTAGTACCATGCCTACTAGAAGGTGCTCACTCAAAGCACACGCACACTCGACTTTTCAATATTTTCAAGTAATCAGTAGAACAATGCCAACGTTTTGAAACCACCCGCGTTATGCCTACTGTTTAATTGTCATTTATATATAATAGTCTTGTAGTTTTGTGTCTTGTCTGTACAATTTTATCAAAAATGGGCTTGGTAGTGTCGTCTAATGGCAACGACACTATTGGTAGTGCGGCTGGTAGTGTCGTTGCCAATAAACCGTCACCATTTTCAAAATCGGTCTCCCGTTTTCCCCACCAAGATTTTCAGTATTAGTTGGTTGACAAGAAACCTTAACAATCAAATGAGTTTTATTTTTCTAGTATTTACGATATTACGGATTTTACTGACATGTTTGTGTTCTGTGTAATTAAATTCAAATATTCCATACGTATTCATTAGATGTTATTTATTACAAATAGAAAGATCGCTAAGGACCCTGTCGGGCACAGCAATTAATTAATTGTGTTTATCTAATAAAAATGACATATATATATACTAACGTTTTTATTTTAAAACTGTTAATTTCACAAAACAAAAATTGACTGTTTACCGCTCTATATCAACTCCCTAAAATGAAAGATGCCACTGCAGCAATCCTACCTATCACGCCAATTGGCTAAGAAGCAAATTGCCTAACTGTCAATGCCTAAACTTTGTTATTGAATAGATATTATTTTGTCAACAAATTGAAATACCTAAACAGCAATATTTAATCTCCAATCTCTAATGCGCAGATGAAAAAACAGAAAAACACGATAGACAATATTATTATTTTTTCAGTTTGATGATGTTATGACGCTTGCTTGATTGAACATTATTTTGTTTTAACTCTATAATATGCATAGAGTTAAAACAATTAATTATAATAATAATCATACAATTTATACGGTTACTAACCTAAAACTACCTAGATATTGTCTGGACAAGATATTTGAAACTGAATAAATAATAGTATTGTAGAGTAGGAACCAATCTGTATGGCGGCTGAGAAGTTAGGCGCAAGGCGCTGCGCAATAGCTAATTTTAGGTGTAAGCGGGCTTTGGAGAGGTGAGAGGCCGGGGCACACCCTCCCGCTAGCCCACCGCATCCCACGCGCGCCCGCCGCGGTTATGCTTGTGTGCACGCTTACATCCGTACGCTGCACCCATGCATGCGATTCTGTTCAAGTACAGTCTAGTTAGTTATTTTAAAGTTGTTTGTTACCAACCAATACAATCCACCAACACGATATCAGCATATATTCCGATATTAATATTATTGTGTTGACGTATGTTAACATAATTTCATGATTGGTTAAAAAATAATGAATAGGTTAAATTGTTGTGTCGACGCTAATTTAGCTACTAGAAACATGGCACCGGTTAATCAATTATTTAACTTCGTTAATCGTTAATCCGCTACAAAAAAAGTTAGCAAGTTAACGTTAATCGTTAATATGTGTAAAATTGCATCTTTATATCGTTATCGTTAAATGTGTAATTTAATCGTCGGGCATAAGGTGCATATTCCCCTTCATGAACATTAACATGTTGAAGTTCTCGTCTGAAAGCGAGGCTCGTTTTGGTGTTAAAATGTCTTTACACGTGGAAAAAAGACGTTCAACCTAAATTACACTGCACTCTTATTTATCAATTATCAACACGCAAATGATTGTTATGTATGGCAGCTCCACGTAAAGTGCTACCCTGCATTATACTTCCGCTGAACCAGTAACCTCAATGCAGACCACGAGGCGCTGATGCAACACGCGCTGCTCGGCGGCGCTTCTCCCAATTCTGCCACTTCGGTACCTAGCATTGGGCCGGTAGTACACATTACTTTAGGTTAGAATGTAAAATGTAGTTTAAATATATTAATAAACCTAGTTATAGCACATTTGGGTTTCTTTGCATCCTCCGGCTGCGGCCTCCGTAATTGGCGCAGTCGGTAAGATGTTCAAAGATAGGGTCGCTAAACAGGGCCTCTTCGAGCATCCAGAACCTACGGGAGACGCACACTGGAGGATCCAAAAATCGACGCAGCAAAGATACCAAAAATGTAAATGTGAGTACTATAATACTACTTACTAGATATAGATTAGATACGAATAGATTATAGTTCTTACATTTAACCTTCTGTGTTAATATGTAAGAATCCAAGATTTTCCAATCAAGGCAATCGCGGACACCTAGATTATATAGATATAGCTATGACTGTAAAATGTTACATTTAAAACGTATTCATATTTTCTACAAATAAATTATTATTTTTAATAGATTATTCAGACCAGTTACACAATAGAACGTCAGTAGTTCCAACTATTTCAAAGTATTTTAATGGCTTTATATAACCAGCATCTAATTATCAATCCAATATAATATATTACTATTTTTTTATATTTCATATCTGTGTCATGTTTCCTAGACTGTCGTAGGTAAACTTAGTAACACGGCGCCACTGACGATGCTCTTTCTGTAACTATTAATTATTCTGTGACTAAGTCTAGTAGCAAAGTCATCGTTTTTATGAGTAACTGTGATATTGAAATCATTTTTAATAACCGTTACTAAATAGGTCAATCCAAAAATCATAAATTAAAGTTATTCATCCAGTTAACGCTTGCTACATAATCATAATATACCATCACAAGATATTCGATATTTTCGTGATGTTTTTTGTGTTAAAACTATAGTAGAGAATGAAACTTTTTATTAATAAAAAAAAATTGTAAAAAAATTTATACTGATATATCTTTATACATTATAATATGTCCATAAAGTTAAATTTGTCAAAAAAAAGACGTTTCTTATGCTCTCTTTTAATATGTTAACACATATTCATTTGTAAGATGAGTTTTGCAATAAGTTTAGTTCAGGCTCTACTTTAGATTTTCACTCTGAATGGCACAGTTTTGACCTTGAATAGTTACAGTTCATAAAATAGTTATTACTAGTTTTCATATCTCATTGCATTACACTATCTCATATGAAATATTTTAAACCAGACTTATTAAATTCAAATTAGATTTTGCTAAAATCTTATAATGCCACTTAAAACAAGACATCAAATGACATTGTTTCAATAGTTTTACTAATCAGTGATTCATTCACATATTTATAAAGATAGTTTAGTCAGTACCTACCATTATAGTACTTGTAATTTATTCTGTGAGTATAGATAGTCATCAAATTGCCGATTTCCTTCTTGTCCTTAATATAAAATTTATACAAATTGACAGTATTCTATAATATGAGTAAGAATCAATCTTTAAGCCTATACCTACCTATCCCACCCTTTGTAGCATGAGCAATCTATAGTACTGATTCTTCGTACACTATATAGAGACAGAATGTCCGAAGTTCAATCTACCTGGTATCTTGTAGGAAGAAATTAAGTTCGAGATTCATTACCATCAAGGACGTGTGTAGTATGAACCAGCTGATCACAAAGCGAAAATTTGAATCGTCCTGCCACCAAAAAAACAAGGAAGACCATACCTAAAAGTAAACTGTCCAGGAATATTGAGTTCAAGATCGCATCGCTGAACAAACCATCAAGACGCACCGGTTATCAATCTCGTCACACTTTTGGTCAACTTATAAAACTGCATCAAACCTAATAAAAATCGCCACTGAGTCTACACTCAAACTTCATCAAGCCAGCGTTCAAACCTTATGAAGCCCGTCAACCTTTATCAAGCCCACAGTCAAAATTCATCAAAAACGCTATCAAACTTCATCAAGCTCACCATTAAAGTTACAATACAATTAAAGAAACCCTTCAACATTATATTCAGTAGATGCGCAAATGAGCATAAGAGCTATCGTTTTACAGCACTGTCCACTGCCTTTGAAAAACCTGATCTCTAGAGAACAGATGTATGCTGCTGCTGTCTTGCTGCAGATGTATGCTGTTCCCGATCCTCCTGCAAGAAGGGTTGGCACGAGTCAACCGCCAGCTTCGTTCACGAAGAACTCTTTCACTCGCTGTTCTACGGGGGGAGGTGTTATGAATGGCAGCTCCACGTAAAGTGCTACCCTGCATTATACTTCCGCTGAACCAGTAACCTCAATGCAGACCACGAGGCGCTGATGCAACACGCGCTGCTCGGCGGCGCATCTCCCAATTCTGCCACTTCGGTACCTAGCATTGGGCCGGTAGTACACATTACTTTAGGTTAGAATGTAAAATGTAGTTTAAATATATTAATAAACCTAGTTATAGCACATTTGGGTTTCTTTGCATCCTCCGGCTGCGGCCTCCGTAATTTGATCACTGACAGTAATTTATAATAACAACAAACAAAACACTCGTCACTTTAAGCACCGGCGCTACGTAATGAAATGATCAAACGAAACAAATCTCTTCGCAGTTTTGTTTCTCACTCGCACGCGCCGGCAAAATATATATAGTTTTGTTTTTGTTTCACTCGCTGCCACGCGCCGCCCGGCACGCCGGTAACTGTTAGGCATTGGATTAACGATTAACGGAATTCTGCATATTAACGGAAGTTAACGTGTCCGTTAACATTTTTAAAAGTTAACTTAAAAGTTAATCCGTTAATCAAAATGTTAACTTCGTTAATTAACGATTAACGAGTTAATGCCCAGCTATGGCTATAGGTATAACATACATATATACATACGTATATTTGCATGTGTCATGTAAGTAAGGTTTTTGTAGTTTATTAAATATGTATGTAGGTAAATTCATTTTTATTTTGCATGATTTATTGTATTGTTTTGCACCACCGTCCTTTTTTAATTCGTAATTTCTGTCCATCCAAAGGTTGTCTCGAAAAGATCGCTTTTAGCGATAAGACCACCCGTTTTGCCTATTTATATACTAAATTCTTGTATATTTGTTCCATAATTCTGGTGTAATAAATTGTTTCTTATTATTAGCATGTTCTACAAGTAGGTAGTAAAAAAAAATACTCTAATAATTGCGAACCTTACTGTACCAGCGCGAAGTCACACTCGCAGCGCGGTTCACAGCCGCCATTAAGATTGGTTCCTACTTTATTCTATCGTGTTTTTCTGTTTTTTTCAGATGTAAAAATTCAATTTGTTACTAATAAGTCATCATACAATGTAGGCATTCTGCTTTTAGGCAAACTAAACATAAAGTCATCATAAAATATGTTATAGGCATGGCGCTTCTTAGTCATTTAAAGTCCCAAGACATAAGACATTGTAGGCAATTTGCTACTTATTCAGTTGGCGTGATAGGTATTGGTATGATTGTAGCAGTGGCATCTATCATTTTAGGTACTGTGCTCAGAACCGAAGTTTAAGAGTCGCCTCTAAAAGCGACAGTAAGAATAATAATAAGAAAAAATAAGATATCAAAACTACGTACAGAAAATAATTACACTCATGGGAAAATTTAGAGGAACACAAAAAAGTTTCTCCTGTTGTAATTATGCATACTGCTAAAAAAAAATGGTATGTATTTTTCCGATACGGTTTTTATGTCACTTGCCTGCCACAGGACCTCTTCTTGGCACATACCTTCGAGTAGCTCGAGTTATTCTTCTCGCAATCACGAAAATAAGAATGACGAAGGTTGGAGTCAAGTTATATTCACAGATGAGTCCAGATTTGGCTGAATCCAGATGATGGAAGGATTAAAGTGCGGAGAAACCCGGGAGAGGTACGTTCAGTCTGGTGCAACAACATTGGAAAAGAGACATTCATTGGTGGAAGGTCAGAGGTATGGGCAGGTATTTGTATGCGGGCACTATGGACCTCCGCGTCATTGTGAATGGGTCACTAACAGCGGACGATATGTAACAGATTTTGGAAGAAAATGTAATGGCAAATGGGCCTTTTTCCTGTGAGATGGACTTGTTTGTATGCATGATAATGCACGCCCCCATAAGGCGACCACAGTTGTCGCATACCTTCGATACGTTGAAATCAATGCTATGGGGTGGGCCAGGGCGCTCGCCCGACTTAAACCCCATAGTTCATGTATGAGATAAGCTTGCCCCCGTTAATTTGAGAGATCTTAAAAACGCATTACAGGAAGAATGGAACAAAATCTCTCAATATTTTATTGACAACTTGATTATGCTGTATGCCTAGGTATTGGGTATGCCGAGGAGAGTGGAAGGTGTTCGAAGAGCTAGAGGGGGCAACACTAAGTAGGCTATAATCAGCCTTTCCTAAACATTTAGCGAGCGAGTATGACGATGTCTGCAAATCTTAAGTGTGAAATCGTTGCAGGATTTGCAGTGGATGCTGGATAGCCTAGCTGAAGCTTCCAAGAAAATCAGTCTCGGAATGAACTTGGATAAAACCAAGATCATGCTGAACGAGCACGTTCCTCAGTTACTGATTACAGTTAACGGCACTACTCTCGAGATTGTTCAACACTACGTTTACCGGGCAAATCTTACAAATGGGCCGGAACAATTTCGAAAAAGAAGCCAGTAGAAGGCTGGCCAGCATTCAGGATGCTGAGTCAGTTCTTCTCGTCGCCTATTCCTCAGCGCCTAAAGACAAAGATTGCGTCCTATCGGTTATTACTTACGGAGCTGAGACGTGGACACTTACTAGGTACGGTACGGCTGGTCCACAAACTTGAAGTCGCTTAGCGGGCTATGGAGAGATCTATGCTTGGAGTTTCTCTAAGGAATCGAATTCGAAACGAGGTGATCCGGTAGAGAACCAAGGTTACCACCATAGCTCTGAGAATTAGCAAGCTGAAGTGGCAGTGGGCTGGCCATATTAGCCTCAGAACCGATAACCGTTGGGGTAAACGCGTTCTCGAGTGGAGACCGCGAATTGGCAAACGTAGCGTAGGGCGCCCACCGGCTAGATGGAGCGACGATCTGCGCAAGGTTGCTGGCAGAAAGTGGATGCGAAGAACCGAAGATCGGGCCAAATAGCGTGCCTTGAGGCCTATATCCAGCAGTGGACAAACAGGCTGATGATGAGGCATTTATGAAAAAAAAAGTACACACAAAATTGATTATTTCCTGTAACATTTTTATTTATTTCTTTATTTGGTTAAGATTTGTCATATTATCGTTTGTTTTTTCGACGTAATAAATATAATCCAAATTAATACATACCCCTATTTGTCACAAATATCCATATTTTGTTTAGTACACACTTTTTTGCGTTCCTCTAAATTTGTCCTTGGGTGTATCTTGTTCAATCTAACAATATCAATGAAACAACATTCTGCAATTGGTGAAAATATTATCCATCAAGAAAAATTAGAATAATTAAGTAGGTATCTATTTTATTTTATTCATCTTTCTTAACAATGTCTCCAGGACAAATATACATATCTATAGAGCCTGCGCTCACAGTAGTCACTACCAACAAGTAATATCCGTCTTAAAACTCATTAAACATAATAGGTATGCAATGAATTAGCCGATATTAGTCAATGGGTACATTAGATAAATATGACACCGAAACCAAAAAAGGGAAATTTTACTATATTTGTTAATGCATCCACTAGTGGCATTCAATATGGGAATATTTTTAAATGTCCTATTTTCTAGCAGTGGAGGCGCCGCCAGTGGCAGATATCGAGCACGGGTTAATAAATGCGATTATTACCTACTTCAGACTGAAGTGTGCTTATTTGAAAACGATAGGTCTTGAAGAGTCTTGACTACAGTGCGCACAAGCTTTCTACATGCATAACATTGAATGAGGTACTAATAAATAAAAGCGCAAGCATTTCACTAGGTAAGTACCTACCTACACTTAATTATTTATGCCACATAAGACTAAATTGCTGGCTCCTTATGTGTCAATACAGGATGTAGGCCTTAACTTGTGAAAATCAGCCGTTTTGGCTTTGTTTGAGTACAAATTTCGGAATTATATTATAGGTACATTAGGTAGGTACTTATGCCTAATTAGGTGCTAAAATAAAGTAACAATAGGTACTATTAGCTATAAGAATCTACCTTATTTAAGAATCTAAAATAACATCACAAAATATATACAATAGATAATATTATATATTAAAACTTTTATTTTACATGAATATAATTGTTAAGAATAACCCGTCAAATTTTCAAGGATCATACTTAACCTCACATCAAAATATAAGGTAATAAATGAATATCCAATAATCAAAGTTTTATTTATTTCACTGGGCATTTATAAATCCAGCAAAAAACGATGCATTCATTTTGGATTACTAATATCACTTTTTATGATATTGAGTTAAGTTGGTCACCTTAGTAGAGCACAATAATAAATTATCAAAGCCTTTTATGAAGTGGACAGGGACTTGTTAATTATCAATAAATGAAAATAAAATAATAACTAGGTAAGTATTAACTTGAGGCACATAACAGGTACCTACTTTAAAATACTACTGCTAATATAACAACCGGAGGTGTATTTTCAATAAACTTAAATGTTACACCTCAAATCCCATTCAAATAAACCAAAGATACATTTAAATTTATATTGTGTCTGGAATTGGTAAAGCAAGACGCTAATTGTTTAGTGTCAACTGCCAAGGTTGGCTGGGAGAAACAGCTTTTACCGATAAGTCTGCCTATTGTACATTTATTTTAATATTAGTCTTGTGTACATAATTATATTTTGTAAACTCCAAGATCTAGGTGAATTTGCCAGGCATTCGTAAAGTTTCGAGATATTCTTTGATCAAGATCTCATGATGACTGATATTATTGAACAATAATTGACAATTGTTACGACTAATGAAAGTGTCAATTACAGTGAATGTAGAATGGCAACAATTTAATCTATCTTATTCATAGTTGGGGATTTAGGTAGCAGACAACATAAATTCATACATGAGACAAATTACAGACACAATATATTAGCAACTAGTCAGGCGGATTTTACTAAAGGCAAGTCAAACCATTGCAGTACAGTACAGCATACAACATTGATACATAACATACAACAGTGTATGCTGCAATATGTGGCCCTGCATCTGGTTTCGCAGAGCCTTTAAGAGGTAAATTAACTATCATACTTAAAATAATATTCAGTTGGTTGTGTTATGGTAACATATTAATTAGTCTCCAATCTAGTAATGTTAAGGACAACTTAGGCTTACTGTACACATCCTCAGAGCCGCACCAGTGCCAAATTGCAATACTGTGTATACCTACCATACTGTAGCTACATTGTTTCTGTGTTGAATAGTAAAGCAGCTACATGGTTCAGTATGACATTGTCAACATGACTGAACAAATGTCTGGTTTTCACTTTAAGAAATTTAATATTCATATACCTACCTCCATCCCTTGAACTAAATTTATCAATAACTCATAATCAAAGTCAGACAAGTTAAAAAAGTGTGAGAAAATGCACATGTAAACATCTGCACAGGTGACATGACACTGAGCACGATGTAATATTCAAATAATGCCGGCGCAGCTGCGATGTTGCAGGTGCGGCAGCAGTACAGCCCTTCGTGATTTTGATTTATTACACAGTATTACAGTCCGGCGCCGGAGTCCGGCGCCATGTACAGAAAGCCATAGTTTTACAATGGATATAAATGCTATTTAATAGAATATTGATTAATATGTAAATTAGATTTTAGACTACAAAAATCTGATGAAGTACCTAAATAAAATAAAATATTATTATGATGCGAGATGAGGAATGTCATTGAATTCTACAGAATAAATGTAACATAGAGTTCATATATCCTATCAACCATTCTTTTCACTCCTGTTTTTTTTTAATTGGGGTAAGACTAATCATCACAAAATGTTTATAGTTCTCAATCACTGCTTAAGAACAGAGGATGGTATGAATTTTTTCCACGCAAAGCTTGTCTGCATGTAGGACACTTAGATTCTGTACGGAGAGCCTGTATTATGCACTGCTCACAGAAAACATGGCCACATTTTGTAGAGGCTAAACGTTTGATACCAAATCTTTCTAAACATATGGGGCAATCACCAAGTTGGGTTCTAGTAGGGCTGCGTTCTCTAATCGGTTCTTTTGTTTCACTCTTTGGTTGACAAGATTGCTCGACCTATAACATCAGACAATAAGATTCATAATCATCGTTCATATGCAGTTTATACATGCCTATACAACAATTTAGTATGCATACCTTCTTCTTAACGTTCTTATGCTTTTTCCGATGACGAACAGCCGGCACAGAACGTGCTGGACTGGCCTCACTGGTCAAGTCTGAAGAAACCTCCATGACACCATGGACTTCATAGGGCACAGTTGACTGTTGCGACACGTTGGAGTCGTCTGCAATTACGAATAGGAAATAAGAACGTTGATCAACTAAGTACAAAACAAATGTAGGTACACTTCCTATAAATTTACTTACTCAACGAATCATTTATTTCTATGATGACGTTGGCCATAGCTGAATGGTTTGCAAGAGTAAATGAATTAGTCAAATCAATAACAACTTGGTCGGTCATTTTTATATATTACAGCAGACCAGACAACAAAAATAAGTCAGAAGAAGCAATGCAATATCCATCCAAGGCCACGCTCACGCTCAAATAAAATATACAAACAAAATAGGTACCTATGTACCTACACAAAATTTCAAAGCAAATGTCAAAATCGTCAGGTCTTTGTCGTCAGGGGTGCGTTTATGACGGCGAAATTTTCACCGTATAAAAATTAAATAACTAGCGAGGTTTCGCTGAACGGAGTCATAGATTTATCTGTCAAATTCAATTCAATTGTCGATTTGTCAAATTTATGTTCAGTAGCTTAATTTATGTCCCGTAAATCATTTTTATACTATATTCGTTGTACAGAATTTATGTTACTGCATTATTATAAATATAGATAGTATTTACGAATAAAACAATAACCACGAATCGAATGACAAACGGCTGTCATTTTGACAGCAGACTAAAATTTAGCGACCTCAAAAGCTCGCTAAAATTTATCATAACAGGCGAAAACTTATACCAGCGGACGCCCGATTGCATGGCGATACGATGGGTCGTTGTATCTTAATTGCTGTTCGTCGTGAACTTTCGGTGTCTACCTTTTGAGAATGCCTCTGCTGAGGCTCTTGAGCTTACTATTTGCTTAAATTATAATTCAAATTTCAATATATTAAGACTTTATTGTTGTTACTTTCCTCATAGTGCTGTGCAACGAGATGTGGAATGCGACTTTTTTGATTATGTTTCGGAGAAGTCCATTAACTTCCCATATGATTATTTTATGTTGATTGGTGACTTTAACATTTCCCACGGTCAATGGTGTTGTTTAAACAATATGTCAACACTTGAAACCCCTATTCTGATGTTTTGACAACCAATCGAACTAATTTCCTTGGTTTTGTGGATTTCAGGCAATATAATATTATATTTAATAGTTCCGACAGACTCCTTAATTTAATTATTAGTAATCGCATGTGTATCGTTTCTGGATGTATGTCACCTCTTGTTCCTGAGGATTCACATCACCCTTCATTGCAAATTACATCTGTGGACTGTGGATCTCTATCACCATTAACTTCTTAGGTCACCGCCGCGTATGGTTCGCCTATTTCGTGCAGCTGATCATGATTCTATTGAAAGTGCTATAAGTGATATTGATTGGTATAATAATCTTAACCTTTCTGATATTGAAGCTGCTTCAAATATTTTTTATAGAATAATCAATGACATCATTGAGAAATTTGTCCTTAAGAAATATGTTAAGTCTGGTGATAGGTATCCTATATGGTATACACGACCCTTAATTAAGATAATTAATGAAAAACTTTAATTTCATAGAAAGTGGAAGGGTAGGTTATGTAATATAGGGATTACAAGTCTTTTTAAGTTCTTAGATACAGGCAATAACGCATTGAAAAAGAGTGCTATGACAAGTTTATAAATAATGCTGAGTCTAAAATTAAGTCGAATAGCAATTTTTTCTGGAGCTTTGTAAAGTCTAAAAAGAAAACTAATGATCTTCCTGATACTATGTATTTGGATGATAGTTCTGGTGTTAATGGAGAACGAGTCAGCGCAATGTTCAACTCTTATTTCCAATATGTTTTTGAACCTGTTGATCACTCGCGCCCTTGTAGTTTTTCAACTATTTGCTCAGCTTACTCTCAGTCCCATACTCTACTTAGCTAAATTGAACTTTCTATTACCCTGGTAAAAAAATATCATAAATCTCTTGATATAAATAAGGGTTGTGGGCCGGATTATATCCCACCTATATATCTGAAAGAATATTATAATGCTTTGTCAGTCCCTATATTTTTATTATTTTAACTTTCCCTACGTACTGGTCATCTTCCCTCTATCTGGAAAAAGTCTTATGTCGTACCTGTTTTTAAGTCTGGTAACAAGCATGATATTAGTAATTATAGACCTATCTCTAAATTGTGTACATTGGCTAAAATTTTAGAAAAAAATGTATATGCTACTATGTTTCCTGTTCTTCGACCTTTAATAATTAGACAGCAGCATGGGTTTGTTAGTAAACGCTCTACTGAAACTAATCTTTGTGAATTTTTGCATTTGAATTCTAGTACTATGGATAATGGCTGTCAGGTTGACGTTGAGTCGTTTATACCGACTACTCGAAGGCATTTGATAAAAAAACACATTCTAAGCTTATTTTGAAGCTTGGAGAAGTTGGTATTCACGATGACCGAATACCAACTTCCCCAAGCTTCTCCAAGATGGCTTGAATCATACCTTCACGATCGTAATCAGGCTGTTACCATTAAGGGTTACTGCTCGTCATTTATTCCAATTTCTTCAGGGGTGGCTCAAGGGTCTCACCTGGGGCCTTTATTGTTTTTAGTGTTTATAAATGACGTTATTAATGAAATACTACATTCAAATTGCTTATTATATGCAGACGATACAAAAAAAAAACATTAAATGTTTGCACTATCTCTGATTGTTGCCTCCTTCAAAGTGATTTAAATAGGCTTTCTAATTATTGCGCACTTAACTCTCTCCATCTTAATGTTAAAAAAAAATGTAACGTTATAGCTTTACTCGCAAACCCAGTCCAATCTTATTTAAGTATACTTTGAATGATCAGGCGCGGTCCGAAGGGGGGAGGGGGGGGGTCACAGGGGACATGACCCCCCCCCCCCAAATCGTACACGTCAAGTTGAAAAATCTGAATAGTTCAAGAAAAATCTAACAGGGCAGGTTTTTTTTTAGTAATACGTATATTAATTTACGTATATTTTTTTAATACGTATATGGAAAAGATGGATTTCAGAATGCATATTTATGTTTACCAATCAACTTCAGCTATATTTACATTTCTTGAAAAACGCGATTTCCTTAATTTTTCGTTTTGTCCAAATTAACAAA
Source organism: Alsophila aescularia (assembly GCA_946251855.1). Taxonomy (NCBI): domain Eukaryota; kingdom Metazoa; phylum Arthropoda; class Insecta; order Lepidoptera; family Geometridae; genus Alsophila; species Alsophila aescularia. The sequence goes on along the minus strand of OX276377.1, from coordinate 17,186,417 downwards.
GTTTCGTTTGTGCTTATATTAAAGATAAATAACAGTTGTACAACTTTTTGCGCATGAATTTCGTCGTAGAAAGAGTATACATCGATTGTTTTTTTAAAATTTAATACGGATATGGAAAAGATGGATTTAAAAATGCATGTTTATTTATACCAATCAACTTCAGCTATATTTAAAGCTAGCTGTGCCCGCGGCTTCGCACGTGTGGTTTATTTACCTAGGTTTAAAGTACTCTATGTGCTATTCCAGGACCTAAAATACCAATATCGGTAGTAACATTTAATCAAAATTCCTTCAGCCGTCAAAAAGTTTTTTATCGGTTGCTCGGCTTCTACACATCAGATCGAGATACCAAGTACACCAGTTTTTAAGTCGAATCCCAAGCTATCCATCAGTGAAACCGCAAACCGCATCACAATCGGTGTAGTACTTTTTACGTGATGCTCGAACAAACATTTACATTTCTTGAAAACCCCGATTTCCTTAATTTTTCGTTTTGTCCAGATTGCATAGAATTTTTAGTCCTACAAAGTTTCATTTGTGCTTATCTTAAAGTTAAATAACAATTCTACAACTTTTTGCGCATGACTTTTCTCGTATAATGAGTACTATAGCCGATATTCTACTCGGAAGGCGGCTAAAACTACAATTTCGAACTTTTTAGGGAAAATGGCCAATGTTTGAAGTTCAGACACATCTCAGGTTTAACAAAAAATAATAGAGCGGTGGTTGAATTCAAATTATATATAAAAAAAAAAAAATGAATGAAATCGGACTACGCGTTAATGAATTACAACTAAGTGCATATTTTGACTTTCATCCCCTCTCCCAAGAGAACCATGCTGAATGTATGAATGAACTTAAATCATACCAAGTTTAATTTGAAGTCATTCAGTAGTTTCGGTGTGATGAGCGGTGAAGATACAGACAGACAGACAAAAATGAAAAATATACAGTTTTGGCTTCAGTATCGAATATAGAGTACCATCCAGTAAAATAATTCAAAATATCTTCAATTCTGTACCTACAGAATTGGACCTGTTACAGTTTTATTAGTACCTATGGATTAGTGACACCCGCCAAAATTTCAGGCTACGACCATGCCTGTGAATGATATTGTTCTTACCATAAAAACTGATATTAAAGATTTGGGGGTAACTCTAGACAATAAATTGTCTTTGAACTTACATGTTAGTGAAATTACTTTTAAGGCTTATAGCATGCTTGTGTAATGAAATTCGTCCATCAGGTATAAAATGCTTGTATTTTCCACTGGTCGCTTATATTCTACTTTACATTTGTAGTAAATAACTTCTTCAGACATAACACGCATGTATTTTCAATGGTCACTTATATTCTACTTTACAGTTGACTTCTCCGTTCCGATGCTCAACAAGAATTGAATAAACTACCTCCTCACAATCTTTTCCCCTGAAAAAAAAACCTGAAGTATTAGTCAAATTGAATTCGAAAACTACTGCAAAAACCCTTCAATTTAAACATAAAATTGGAATACATGACACTTGGTTTTATTTTGAGAATAAGTAGAGAATTTAAAAATGTTTTTTCTTTGTTTCTTCTTTACAATAGTTTCATTCGCTCAGTTCTTGAGTATGCTTCCACGGTTTGGAATCCGCAGTATAAAATTTATATTAATGATATTGAGAGAATAAGGAATACATTTTTAAAACACTTAAAATATCGTTTTCCAACATTCTCAAATGAAGCCGTAGTTTGCCTTAATTAAGATCGACGTATAGTTAGAGACTAGGTATTTCTGCTTAAAATTTGTAAGTAACTTTGTTGACTCATCGATGCTTCTTGAAAACTTATTTTTGCGTTGCCCTCGGTTTCTTCTCGTAGTAAGAAACTGTTTGCAATACCTTCTTCAAGTACTAACTATATGAAGAATGCCTTTTTGTTTAGACCTTGTGATATTTATAACAAAATATTTATTGAACCTTAGGATGGAAAGAAGATAATTGCTAACAAGTAAAATTATTATACTCTCCGACCAAATATGCTCAAATTTTTGTCTGGTTCCGAAAAAGAACAGGAGAATCTGAATAGACGATTCGATGCCGCGGAAACCACATGCGACGTGAACGAGGGACTTGACAAGGTGGTGAGAATCCTTATGGAAGAGAGCCAAAGGTTTTGTAGTATGCAGCGAAAAGCTAAAAAATCCAAGCTCTCATACTAGACTCTCCGGCTCATGACACAAAGACGAGAAAGTACGCAAGCTCCTTTGTCAGAACTGGTGGCTCTTAACAAAAAGATTAAGAAGCTGACACGACGTGACCTTCGGTCCTCCAACGCACGCCTTATACAAAAGGCAATAGAGCAGAACCGAAGATCTAAAGTTTTCGTTCAGCAACTTGGTAAGAGTCAATTGACAAAGCTCAAAACAGCTGATGGCAGAACCGTCGTGGAACGTCATCTCGTATGAAACTAATCTCATGCAATTTTAGTGTTAAAGTTTTGTGTGTGTCACAGGAGTGTCATTAGAAGTTTCACTTCAAAAAAATTGCTAACGCTACCATGGAGGTGGAATGAAAGCACTGTTGTTTTCATTTCCACATGACGAAGTTTTGCTTCTTCCGCGCGGAGGGACTCCACGCACTATTTTTTAATTCAATTTTTATAACGGAGAAATTATATGAATTTATGATGAATACATATCCTGAATTCCTGACTGACTAAATTTCCGCTAATTTCAATCAAATGATGTTAGAATATTTCAATTCATCCCAGATTACTTATCAATAAACGGTATATTTCACAAAAACATGAAAACATAGGCACTCGCCTGTGAAACGATAATTCGTGGCTTTACTTCCTATATTTCTTTATTATTTTTGTAAAATATTTATTCAAAACACCGCAATATGCCTCAAATTCTTTTCGAATGGAAGCTGAAACGTCACAAAAATTGAAAGTAAACAAAGAATTTACTAGAAGTTTTTTTTTTATTTAGTCGCCGACCAAGTGACAGCATATACAAGATCTTATGGCATAAAAATCTTACAACACCATCTCCTCCTAACCGCTCGGTTGTCCACGCGCTGAAGACTGCAGGACCAAACTGATAACCCAAAAAAAAATGGCCGACGCGACACATCTAACCTCAAACTGGTAATTGATTTTATATGCGTTGAGACTACAGGTACTTGATGGTCAACCCACAAAAAAAAAAAAGGTCGTCGCGACACATCTGGCCGCAAACTGGGGATTTATTGGGTACGTGCCGAGATCACAGGTATCTGATTGTCAACCCACAAAAAAAAGAAGGTCTACGCGACACATCTGGCCGCGCCGACTTTGCGTAACCAAACAGTTTTTATGACCACTTCATTGAGCGCAAACAAACTTGTGATTTATGGAGCTAAATACGTATTGGTACGGCACATATTTCAAGTATTTATGTTGTGGGTTTCGAAGCAAAATAATTATATAAACACGCTTAGATACACGCACGATTATTGAGGTCAATAATTTTCAAAATCGAGTGGCAAAATTTACGTCGCTATCGAGTGGTCCAATGATCGATGAAAACAAAAAATGTGACTGTGCGTTAGTTGCGATGATCAATGAAAACAAAAAAGTGACTGTAGCGCATAGAATCAATCGAGCGGATAAAGGGAAAATTCCTTACTCTTTGGTATTATTAGCATAGAGCATTTCCTACGTCAATGATTATTAGATGTTCTGCAGCCCGATTCCATAACTTGGCTTCAATCGAATTCTCAGTATCGCAGCCACTAATGCCTTGCGATAGAGTCGAATTTGCTATGAAAAAAGTGACAATCCGATTGAAGCCAAGTTATGGAATCTGCAGCCTGTTATTTCTTTTCCATGGCAACGTTCCCTAAACAAAGACCACAGATTAAGTATCAGAATGATACTTGATCTGTGACAAAGACCGGTGGCCCAATTACAGAACTTGGTTACAATCGGATTATCACTTTTTTCATAGCAATTTCGACTTTATCGCAAGGCATTAGGCCACATAACTTAGCTTCAATCGGATTGGCAGTATCGATATCACTAATGCCTTGCGATAGAGTCGAAATTGCTATGAAAAAAGTGATAATCCGATTGTAACCAAGTTCTGTAATTGGGCCACAGTTCTATGTGGACGTCCAAAGCCGTTCACTAACTCTGGGTGATCGAGCGATATTCGCACGGATGATTCGAGCTTATTAGTGAACGCACCCCTTGTGTTAGACTGTCACTGTCAGTGCCATGTCATTCGACAACGACAGTCAAATCAAACGTCACAGTTTAAAAGAATTGTATCTTTTCGTGTGGTGCAGTGAAAGAAAATTATTTCATAAATGTACCAAAAATAAAGTTTTCGTATCAATTTTAAGTAACAAATTAACTAACAGAGTGAATACGATTAAACTCGTAGGTGCTAATCTAACTTTGACCACACTGCACCGCTCTTGTGTCAGGTCAGCTGTTTGCATTGAATGTTTTTATTTGTAATATTTATAGATTCTACATATTTGTTTCATATTTTCAGCATGCATCTGGGTGTGAATATATCAAATGCGTTGCAGCAACTGGAGAGCGTTAAAGCTGCGGTCGATCAAAGTGATGATCCTAAGTTGAGGGTGAGACTTGAGTAGCTCATTTTATGAAACCTACTGTTTTTATACATCAATCAACGTATTCAACACATTACAACACAACATTATTTTCTACACCGTGGTTTATGAGTATAGTTGTCTAAAATAATTGTGCATGATCGACCACAGACTGGGCTCAAAGGATAAAGGCATGCTATTAAAAAGAAAAAAAAACATTTATTCAACATTTATAAAAAAAGTAGTAAATTAACATATTGTTGGTGCAATGGCGAAGTCATCAATCTAAAAAATGGCAATTGTTCAGGAGATGCAAATGAAGATTCAATTCAATCGATTTCATTCCCGTTTCGCAATGGTTAAATATAGAGATTTAAGAAAGCTAGTGTATTGGTATTTGGTTAATACCTAAAGAGCCATACTACTAAAATAGCTGTTTTTTTTTTAAATAAAGATATGGCATATTGACTTTTTTACAATTGTCAATTTTATTATTTTAAATGTATATTTAGGTAGGTAAAGTAGTCAATGTGGTAATTAAACGAGTTTTCTGTGGTGTGGAAATCAAAAGGAGTATATAATTTAATTGAAAACTAGCCAACATGCAGTACAAAGACATCCTAGTTGTGATATTTGACTGTATAGATTAAATTATGGATAATGAAAAACGTTTGTAATGTTATTTTACAAGTTTATTAAATAATTTTAAAAATCTTATTATATTATCAACTTAACGTAGCAAAAATCTAAGTTGAAAAGTAATGTGCCTATCATTATTTTTAATAGAAATATTTGACAAATAATTTTAAGTAAATAAGGCAATTTTTATTCAAAAGTGCGTGTGGCTTGTCTCTAAAGTTTGTGGTCAATTATTTCCAAAGTAGGATGCTGATGAACTGTTCCTATTGTTAACAGGCACAATTTTCGCACGTAAAATAATGATTCTGGAGCTCCATTTGGTGTGCTCAGAACAGCTTCTAAATTGAAATTGAATGCTGATATGCAAATGTTGTTTCTTGCTTCTTCTTTATCTTCATTTCTACATTTACGTGCGTCATCTCGACGTGACCATGGCATGAGCTTCTGCAATACGGTAGGGCGCAAGTAGTTCACATGTCAAGGAATAAACCTCCACCTCCTCTGTCCTTTCAAAGTCATGAGGGTGATGCATGATGATTTCAAAGATGTTGGCTCCAAACAACCATTTCAAGCACTTGAACAATGTGAGCAAAATGGGTTTGAATAATGTTGTGTGGCTGCAATACAGGAAAGATGCTCCTTATACAATATTCCTGGAAACAATTTTTGACAAAGACAAACCATTTGTGACTTTAAAACTAAAAAGGAGGAGAGTGAAGACATTTATAAAGTATCCTCAACCCGTCTAAGATTTCCCAAAAAAATATATAACAAAACCTGCTCAAACTGTGCACAGATTTGCAAATCCCTAGAAACTATCACAAATGTTATAATACGCTGCCTTGTTCAGATTCTGTGTCCAATACTTTATCACAACATGATATTACGGAAGAAAGCAAATAATTTGTCCGTGTCAAATATGTAAAAGGAAACGAATTGAAAATAAGATAGTACTGATGTTAACGTAATAAATTTGATGAAGTTTTAAACTGTTGCAAATAATGTTTATAAGTTGGTAACTGTTAAAAATAGACATAATTTTTTAAATTAAGATTTTACATGAGAGATGTTGTTTACCAAAGTCTGATGACTAATTCCTAATAGTTCATAAGAAGAGTATTATGCTCGTAAGTTTAAACTTACACGAAAAAGCAATTTAAGGTAGGCTATAACTTGTTAGGTTTATAAAGGTTTGTAAATAATACAATCCACCATTTTTATATTTTTTACTCTAACTGTAGGTTTTTGAATACAATTTGGATAACAATGATGAATTTTAGAACTGCATTTTTTTTCTTAACATATAAGTAAGCATAACTATGGAACAATTCCCGAAAAATATGTGTAAACATGTTTAATACATTATTTTTTTTACCTTGAGCTTTTATAACTAAAAAACTGTTACAAATAATTGACAGCTTATAATATTTTAAGGTTTTTTATTGTTTTGAATAAAAAATGCCTTATTTACTTAAAATTGTTGGTCAGAATTTTCTAATAAAATAATAGGTACATTACTTTTCAACTTAGATTTTTGCTACGTTACGTTGATAAAATGATAACATTTTTATAATTATTTAATAAACTTGTAAAATAACATTACAAACGTTTTCCATTATCTATAATTTAATCTATACCGTCAAATATCACAACTTGGATGTCTTTGTACTGCATGTTGGCTAGTTTTCAATTAAATTATATACTGCTTTTGATTTTCACACCACAGAAAACTCGTTTAATTACCACATTGACTACTTTATCTACCTAAATATACATTTCAATACACAATAAAAGTGACTATCGTAATAACGCCAATCTGCCATATCTTTATTTAAAAAATATATTTTAATAATAAGGCCCTTTAGGTACTAACCAAAGACCATTACACTAGGTTTCTTAAATATCTATATTTAACTATTGTGAAACGGGAACGAATTGAATCTTCATTCACGTCTCCTGAACAATTGCCATCCATTGGACCGACCATAATTATGAGGTGCAATAAGGACCAATGCAAACTAACCAAACTACCACTTTGGGTAGGAAGATGCAAACACACGTACCAAAGTAAATTATCGAAACTGACACTTAGGATAGTTAACTGTGGTGGTTTTTAGCATTTTGGATAGAATCTGCCTCAGTAAACTGATTATTTATGCACATAGAATAGTTGAAAATACTGAAAAGTAAAATTTATGTAGATAGACGAAAGGAATAATGGTGTATTTCAGTCATTTTTGAAGCTACAGTTATGTTTTTTTGCCACAGTAAGCATTAGATGAAAAAAAAAAACTTTCCCATCACTGAGTCAAAAACGCCAAAATGGCAGTTTGGCGACTTAACCATTGTACCGATGATATAAATTAAACATATAAATCTAAGTGTTGAAAGGGTCATGCCTCAGCATAATGATTTTCAGTCAAGGCCCAGAGGGACCAATCACAGACAGAAATCTATCATATATCAGATATCTGTCTATTCTCGGATAGATTTGTGGATATATGGGTTGGGTTTAGAATCGTGCCGCACGAATTTCGATAAAAAGATGGGTGGAACATGTAGCGGGGAGCCCCTTCTTCAAATTATGTTTTGCTTTTTATGCGGAAATTTATATTTCTTGAGATAATTGAAATATAAAATTTGAAAATTGTATTATTATGGAACGCAAATAGTGGCTACAAGGATATGTACTCAGGCCCAAAAATGTTTCGTAGGCTCATAACGGTTTGTCTCTTTCTGTCTCATATATGCAAGAACGAGACAAACATAGTGCAGGCAATCAGGCTCGTTTCGTGAATGGCCGATGCGAGCTCGCTCTTTCGTCATTCTGTTCCTTTACTGGACAAAATAAATTAGATTGAGATGCTAGGTTCAAAATGAGCCTCAGAATCAACTCAGGGCATTCCGACATGAGTAGGTTAGGTTCATAATAAGTGACAGATCCGACACGGAGCACCCCGACTCCAAGTGGTCTTGTTGCGTCACGCCCCTAGAGTGTATATAAAAACGCGGAGCCAGTAGCTCGCGTGGGAGGTCCTGAGCGGAGCAAGCCCGTGAGTAACCTCGCGAGAGTACTGGCGAGAGCCCATACCGGAGTCCGACACTTCCAATTATAAAACTTCATACTTAACCTAAAAAAAATATTCATACATATCCTCAAAAACTTCTTTATTTTTTTCTCCAAAACTATTAGTTTCCGCACATTCCCACTCAAGGGGGGGCGCCCCTAACCCCCTCCCCCTCCCCCTCCCTCCCCCCTTAATTCGTGCGGCACGATTCTAAACAATACCCGGATATATTATTTGGATGGTTATTTCTTATGATTAACCTTTTAAAGGCGCAAAGGATTATCAAAGGTTAAAATGGGAGGTAGGGGACCCAAGGGCTAAACTGTAGTTGCTATACTGTCGATTTTGGGGTGGGGGAGGGGTGAAGGGGGTAGGGTGGGGTGGTTAGAAAACCTCCCTTTTTTTCCTTCCTCTCTTTAAAATTTGCTTCTGATGACATTGATTTAAGTTAGGAGGTGGTGGGCTACCCCCTGCTATCCCTCCCCCCTCGCGTAGACGCTTAGTTTATGAGATATTTCAATTTAAAGTTTATTAAAAATTGGCCAAAAACTAGGGTAGGTTAGAACATGACTACACATCGAGTTAACTTACGGGTGTTCCCCCGCTTCACCTGATTATTAATAAACTTAAAACTGAAATATCTCATAAACTAAGCATCTCCGGGGGAAGGGGGGGGGGGGGCACCAGGGAGCAGACCTCCATTTCCCCCCTCTACCCCCCACCTGTAATCAATGGCATCAGAAGTAAATTTGAAAGCGACGATGGAAAATAAAAATAAAATAATACTCGGAAAGGGGAGGGCTGCGCAACTTTTCCTTCAAAGGGGGTGTTACTACCTCCCCTCCCTACCCTCTCCCCCCCAAACTCACACCCGCGCTGTGTGAAGATACAAACACAATTTGAATTAATTCGCAAAATTGTCAAAGACTAGCGGCTCGCCCTGGCTTCTTATGGGCTGCTAAGGGTTCCTCTTTATGTGTACATGAGTCTACCCATGTTTTGATAGACTGATTTGAACAAAAAACAGTTATTGTGACTTAACTATAATAGTTAGACATAAACAGCCTCGTGGACTTTTTTGGGGTAATGATCATCATCATCATCATCATCAACATAGGCCTCTCCTAATGCGCGCCACTGAGCTCGATCTTCGGCTCTTCTCATGTAAATGCACTGTGCATAAATCGTCACTCCATCTGGCCGGAGGGCGTCCTACACTACGTTTGCCTATACGTGGTCTCCACTCAAGAACTCGTTTACCCCACCGGTTATCGGCTCTTCGACTAATGTGACCGGCCCATTGCCACTTCAGTTTGCTAATTCTTTGAGCTATGTTGGTGAGTTTCGTATTCTGCCGAATCACCTCGTTTCGGATGTGATCCCTTATAGAAACCCCGATCATAGCATGCTCCATAGCTCGCTGAGTGACGTGAAACTTGTGGACCAGTCTCACAGTCAGTGTCCACGTTTCGGCTCCGTATGTCATTACGGGTAGGACGCACTGGTAGAAAACTTTCATCTTTAGGCACTGTGGGATGGGCGACCAGAAGACATGACGAAGTTTCCCAAATGCTGCCCAGCCCAGCCGAATCCGACTATCGGCTTCCTTCAAAGTTGTTTCTGCCCAACATAAGAGTTTGTCCTAAGTAGAAATTATACTCCTGCACAAATTCGAGTGGCATGCCACTAACGACTATTGGTTCCGGTGTAATGTGTTGGTTTATCATCAATTTTGTTATGTCGATGTTCATGCGGACGCCAATACGTCGGGAGGCATCTGATATTTTTAGTCAGCATTTGTTGCAACTCTTGCAGCGACTCCGCCATAAGGACAATATCGTCTGCGAATCTCAAGTGTGAGATGTACTCGCCGTTTATGTTGATGGCCATTCCATTCTAAACCAAAATTTTGAACATATCCTCCATTGCGTTGGTAAACAGTTTCGGGGATATGACATCCCCCTGTCGTCATATGATATAACTATATGATGAATGATGATAACTATAAACATGTAGTACATTATTTTATGTATCATCCTCAATAGTTTTAGCAGCACACACCAAATAAAGACTGTTATAGACAAATTTTTGATACCTTGGTTTACATTATTGTAGGAAAAGCTAAATAAAAAAAAAAACTCGCTGATAATGTAGCTTTCTATGGGAGAATGAATTTTGTAAATCGTTTTTTTTTTGAGTTTATCCTTTACAAACATACAAAAATCTAATCTTTACTCCGTATAATATTAGTGTAGATAATGCAAAAGTTATTATTTATTTGTTAACTAGCTGATGGCCGCGGCTTCGCACTCATTTCTCTAGGATAAAAGTACTCTTATGTACTATTCCAAGACCTAAAATACCAATATACCAACATTTGATCAAAATTCCTTCAGCTGGCAATAAGTTTTTATCGATTGCTCGGCTTCTACTGATTGGATTGCGATACCAAGTACACCATTTTTTTAAATCAAATCCTAAGCTAACCAAACAGTGAAAACTGCATCGTAATAAAAAAAGTTATATTCTTGTTCAGCTAATATTAGGTACCCTAGACCATATTTTTTTAAATTATCTTTTTTGTACAGACTATTTCGTTCCTATTGCTTTATTTTAAGTATAGATAGACGAGCACTATGAATGCTGATGTGCACACATCACACAGTGTTGAAAGTAACTTTTGTATCAATAATTTTAGAGTTTAGAACCAGTTATTGAGTCTGTTTTTACCCGATTATGGCAAAGCAAGGGAAGCGTAATGAGTTTAATAGTCTATGTATGTACATTAGTCGAAGCGGAAGTATGTATCTCGGAAGTTATCTGCTAGTTGCTGCGTAAACTGCTATTTTTCAGGCGCAATCCAAATGTTGAAGCTGAAGACAGCATTGTATAACTGCCTCGCTCTCTCGCTTGCGTTTTTTGTATATTCTATCTGGCTCTTACTTGATGCTGTTTTATTCCCACATCAGTACCTGTTCAATTGTTCACAGAGCCCAACTTCACAAACATATAGATTGGCTGTGCCTACTATATGCCTGTATGTATGTGGGTATGTGGATGTTCCACCATAGCGTTGCCCCTATTGCTCCGATTTTGACAAGCGAGGTAACAATCGATTCGTCTTTAGGTATAGAGAAACACAGTAATTTATTTTTACACAACTACGGCGAAGCGTATGAAGGGTTATGTGTTCAAACTAAAAACTTGGTCCGATTTTGACAAGCGAGGTATCAATCGATTCGCCTTCATCTTAAGAGTGTCATAGGTTATTTTTACCTGACCATAAAAAAGTGCACCAGTTTTTAAGTAGAACCTTAAGCTATCCAACAGTGAAAACCACATTGCGATCGGTCCTTTTTTATATTATGCGCAAACAAACACTAGTTTAACGACAAGACACAATTTTCTTATATTTCGATACTAGCTGTGCCCGCGGCTTCGCGAGCGTGAGGGTAGTACTCTATGATTGTGCTATTTGTGCCAAGACCTAAAATACCAATATACTACCAACATTTGATCAAAATTCCTTCAGCCGTCAAACAGTTTTGTATCAATTGCTCGGCTTCTACTCATTGGATTGAGATACCAAGTACACCAATTTTAAAGTCATTGTAACCGCATTGCGATCGGTTCAGTAGTTTTTACGTAATGCGCGAACAAACATACAGACAAACAGATAGACATGATATAAAAAATGTTATATTCTTGTTCAGTAGCTTATTTTAAGGACCCTAGCTTATTCTAAGGATTTTTTAAAATAATCTTGTTTGTACAGTCTTTTTCGTTCTTCTTGCTTTATTATAAGTATATATAGATAGATTAGTTCCCAGGATTTGATGAAAATATGATAGATTAATGTATATAAATGTTTTTACAGGCCGCAACCAATGATGACTTGACCATGTTGATAAACTTGCTGGAGAGTCCCATTCTTAAGAGCATAGCAACATTGCATGACTCCGTGGGAATGCTCGCCACGCAAGTGGCACACCACCCTTCAATACTTCCCGGAGACTTTGACATCACTCCTGCAGGTAAGTTTTGTGCCGGTTTGAGTATCCGCACTTCCACCGACCCCTCTTGTTCATCAACACTGCATGACTCCGTGGGAATGCTCGCCACGCAAGTGGCACACCATCCTCCAATACTTCTCGGAGACTGACATCACTCCTGCTGGTAAGTTTTGGGCTGGTTTGAGTTTCCGTACTTCCGTCGGCCTCTCTTGTTCATCAACATTGCATGACTCCGTGGGAATGCTCGCCACGCAAGTGGCACACCATCCTCCAATACTTCTCGGAGACTGACATCACTCCTGCTGGTAAGTTTTGAGCTGGTTTGAGTATCCGTACTTCCGTCGGCCTCTCTTGTTCATCAACATTGCATGACTCCGTGGGAATGCTCGCCACGCAAGTGGCACACCATCCTCCAATACTTCTCGGAGACTGACATCACTCCTGCTGGTAAGTTTTGGGCTGGTTTGAGTATCCGTACTTCCGTCGGCCCCTCTTGTTCGTCAACATTGGATGACTCCGTGGGAATGCTCGCCACGCAAGTGGCACACCACACCACCCTCCAATACTTCCCGGAGACTTTGAAATCACTCCTGCTAGTAAGTTTTGTGCTGGTTTGAGTATCCGCACTTCTGCCGGCCCCTCTTTTTCGTCAAGAACATCAATCATTTTATTAACATTTGCTATTGGCCATAATATTTGGTACAATTTACTGGCTGGCTAATGAAGGTTCTAACTAGTTATGTTCTAAAACAATACTCTAAAGATCTTAATTTAATTATTTGTTCGTGGTTTTGAATTAATTTAAAATTAAAGTCAAACAAAATCGTTTATCTTAGCCACAGTAAAGTTTTTTTTATGTGAACTGTGATTTTTAGAACTTATTATACAATATAATGTTTCTGGACACAAGACTCGGAGACTTAAACAGAGTATTCATAGACACATCAAACACAAGCATGACACAAATATTAGCCGTGTTTATTGGTAAGTTTCAACAATCTCGGTGGCCGAATAGGTTAAGGCATGTGCTGCGCAGAAGCACGGATGATGCGGGTCCGAGTCCCGTCCGTGACATGAATGTTTTTTTAGAAAATTATTGGATATGTTAAGCAGGCATTAAAGATATATATTATTTTTTAAGGTGTAATGTGTTAAATGTATTAAAAGCTTAAAAACTATAAATAAAATCGTGGGGCGAGTCAAATTTCTATTACTCAGGTTACGCTACACCCCACGATTTTATTTTATTTTTTAGATTTTAGTAGGATCATATAAAACCAAATAAACAAAAAAAAACAAATTCAATTTTAGTTTTTTATTTAGTTATTTCTAAAGTGTACTTTGTTCTACTTATCAAGCTGTTTTATTTCATACCCTTAATGAGGGGGTATAAATAAATAATGTAATCGCCATTTTGTTGCGGTGGGCATCTTGTATTTACAATGATACTGAATATACATAATTTGTATTGTCACTAGAACCAAATTTCAGATCAAACAGTCAACCGGAAGGGGGTAAATTTCAATTACTAGATTTGACCCAAACAAACAACAAACAGGGCAAGCTAAACAAAACCGTTTAAAAATGAGAAATTCCATTCTCTTCCATTGTTTCATTGCAGGTGACTTGGCATTGCAAGCAAGGAACTTATATGATAGCAATGAAGGAGAGGAAGAGCAGCGAGTGCCGCAAGTGTCTCCCCCTGCTAGTCTGGAGTTTGGTTCCGGCTCCGACAATGAACGCCTCCCCGGGCTATCCCTGGACAATGGAATGGATTCAGACATGTCACCAAAAGGGGTAAAGTACTTATTTGTAATGAAGTAGTACGATTTCTGTAGACCTCCATTAGTTTTAGAGATTATCTCTTCAAACTTCAGCGTTTCGAACAGTTAGTTCAACATCGAACAGAAATAAATAAAGGTTCCCCGCCCGCTCTCCCCCCCGCATGATCTCCCCCGCATGCTCTCCCTCCGCATCCTCTCCTCCCGCAACCCGTCTTCACTCCAGACCTGCCCCGCAACCCTTCCCCGCCCCCGGCCGTGCACAACACAACACGCCTCCCCCACATGTTCCGTCGCAATGATGTTTACATTTAATTGAGATTATCATATAGCTTTTAAGAATCTATAAACTAAATTTATTTAGGATAGAATGAACAGCAGAATAGCTTTGCATATATAAACTAAAACTATTTTAGTTTAGTTTAGTGAGTTGAAAAAGGGAATTGACCTAAGAATTGACGTTAATTCTAAAGTACAGCTTTTTGCGGACGATCTCAAACTTGATAGAGAAACTAGCTGTGCCCGCGTGGACATTTTTCTGGGGGTAAAGTTTCCTTTGTGCTATTCTATGAGCAAAATTAGGTACATAGAAAAAATAACCTTTCGTTCATGCGTCAAATAGTTTTTTATTGATTGCTCGGCTTCTTCTCATCGGATTGCGATAAAATCGTATCGAGGATTGTAGCTTCCAAACGAATGGACCGATTTTGATGTTTGGAAACTGATGTAATCGATATGGTTCTTAGCTATATGGGGGGGGGGGGGGGGACTGGGAAAAAGGGGGTGAGAATTTTAATGCAATTTTTCGTTTTTTGAATGTGGGGGAATGGGGGGGGAGGGTCATCATATAAAATTTTCATCATCATCATCATCATCATAATCATCATCATCATCATCATCATCATCATACTTCACTCTCAAACGGCTGAACGGATTTTGGTGAAATTCGGAATGGAGATAGCTTCTATCCTGGAATAACACATAGGATAGATATCATCATCATCATAATACCTCAATATCAAACGGCTGAACGGATTTTGATGTAACTTAGAATGGAGATAGGTTATACCCTCTTATCATCATCATACTTCACTCTCAAACGGCTGAACGGATTTTGATAAAATTTGGAATAGAGATAGCATATACCAAGAAATAACACTTATAATACTTTTCATCATCATCATCATCATCCCTCACGCGGGTGAAGCCGCGGGCGCAACTAGTTTATTATATTCATAGATTAGGGATCATGTTAAGGCTCTTCAGTCTGACATCAATAGCATTAGCCAGAGGTGCAGTCGCATTCTTATGAGTTTAAATGCTTCTTAGTGTTACTGCATAAAGTTTACCTGAACTCGTTTCCAGCGTGTTGCAACATTAGTAACGCCTTGTGAACCGAAGTTATACCTAGCGGCACGTAAGTCTAGCGGTGAACGAAACGTGGCGGAGATCTTGGCACACTTTTTTAAGAAATTTGTTAGAAATAATACACGTGGTGTTCACTTTAAGTGTTGTGTTGTTAAGAGTTTAACTTTATTGATATAGGATAATGAATGCCATTGTATCGCTACTACATCGCTACAGTCACGCGTTGCATGTGCGACAAGCGGCCCCTTGTGGCTATGCAGTCGAGCAATACCAAAACGCGATACTGTATAGCCACAAAAAGTCGCTAGGTATGTGCTGAGGAACTAATGGATACTAAAATTATCACCATGTTCATTATATCACCATGGTTATTAAATTCCACTGCTTGGACTTGGCCTTCCCTCAGAGAAGTCAAAGTATTTTATTGTAAATAGGCAAATATAATAGCACTTTTACAAGTCAAAATTAACATCTCATGAACAAGGAGAAATACATAAAATAGTATAAAAAGATCAAATCAATAAAATTTTAAGTAAACTAAGTATTCTTTGAGTTTGAAAAGGAAATTTCCCTTTCATGTGCCAACAGAGTTAAATCTCACACTGGAAAAGGAAATACCCTTCTGACTACCGGTGCTTCGGAAATACGCCCGTTAGAGAAGAGAGCACCAAGAAACTCTACGGGGATGTATTTTTTTCCATATTTGTTAATTCTTTAAATTTTGTCAAATGTTACATGCAAACTACAAATACAAAAGATAAAAGTGACAATGAGATGCCCCACAATCATCAGAGACAATCAAACAGGGATAAACAGTTTAAAAAAGAGAGAGAGAGAGAGAGAGAGATAATGGGCTGTATTCTACAATGATGGCCCAGAGCAGTTAAAAATTGTGTGTAAAAAATGATTATCTACACTCATATCGTAAAATCCGGATTATGAACTCAAAAATGGTGGCATAATGATATACATTACGCACGGCACGACTCTAATAAGAAAAAAACAATTAGAACACTGTTTTTGAACTAAACGATGTTATAATTTATTTTTTTCCCCATAAAAGCACCAGTTGGCTCCGCACCTACGAGGGTTTTCGTCATTTATTATCAATGGCGGTGCGTGCTTGACCGTATGCGCGCATATTCGCTGTAGACTGGATTTTGGCGCCAGTACTAATGTAATGTACGTAGCCAATTTAATGTGTTTTTGTTGATCAAAAGTTGTATCCTGATTACAAATGTCCGACAGCAGTGTTAGTGAGGAGAATTTGACTCCACCTGACAACGGAAACAGCAACGAGCATGACGAACGAGCTTTTACCAGAAAAATCAAGAAAATATTACGTTTATTTATTTTATTTATTATAAGTTCCTATTGCATGAGTGTAGATAAAATAGTGTATGAAACGGCACATAACTAGTCATTAAAACTCTCGAGTGATATTAATAAAAAACTCGTCTACGGCTCGGTTTTTTTAACTCACTCTCGTGTTTTGACGCCCCATAATATGCAACCGTTTCATAAACTACTATTATGTGTTTTAGAGCCATGGACTACTAGAGCTGAGGCGCGACGATTCTCTGACGTCATCGTCTCACAACATAGTGGTCGGTGATTGGGCGCAGGTGGAGATCATCAACTTGGTGAATGACGGCACTGGTCTTGGTTTCGGTAAGCAAAGAAGGAAGTATTTACAACAACCTATTATTATCATACTGGTAAGATTTGGTGGACCAAATCTGACAATTTCTTAGCTTTACTGTATAATATGTATCATTTTTTTCAGGTATCATAGGCGCAAGAACGAGTGGCGTCATTGTAAAAACTATACTAGCTGGCGGCGTGGCGGACCGCGACGGACGCTTGAAGTCTGGAGATCATATCCTACAAATCGGTGATGTGAGTTCTATAATTATGAAAGGCTCTTTGAGTGTTTTACGTGCATTCGATCCACACTAGTGCGCCATAGCGAGCTTCTGAATATATAATAATTCTGAAAACAACTATAGTACATTTTGAGGTAACAAATAAACGCAGAAAACAGGACCCACTAGGTTCAACATTATTTTAAGTCTCCAACTATTTTTCGCACTACCTGCTTTATTAGTGTAGATAGATAATGATATATGTCAGAGACCATAAAATTATGTTTGTAGGTGAGCCTGATGGAGATGGGGTCGGAGCAGGTGGCGGGGGTGCTGCGCGCGTCGGGATCACGCGTGCGGCTGGTGGTGGCGCGCGCGGCGGACCCCGCCGCCGTGCACGCCTCGCCCGCGCCCATCGTGCCCGCCAGGTACGTACCCGGACACTGACGGAGATTAACGTAAATAGTAGAGATGGGCGTTATCATAAATTTTAGACAACGTTGCGCAACGTTGTTTTTTTAAAACCACCAGTTGCCGGCACCGTTGTTTTCAGCACCGTGGCCGGCTGAGACTGGAAAAATTTACCTCCTGGCTGAGGCTCGCGCAACGCAACGTTTGTAAGAGGGCGTTGCTATAATGATAACATAACTTTGAAGTACCCTATTTTACTATTGTTTTGCTTATAGTTACGACCAAAATACATATTTACTTTATATTCAATTTGAGTCAATTAAATAAAAGATGAAAACGAGAATATATATATATATATATATCTTGTTACTGCCTATATACAGCATTATTTACAAGCATCTTAAAAAATTCACATATGACATAGGGTATGGCAAAACACTCATCAGTAACTGTTTATCTATCTATACATTGGTGTTGTAGATATTTTTGCGCATGCAATGCAATGCCTCTCAGAATAGAGGCAAATTTCTCGTGGGAGCCTGCTTTCTTAACGGTCTTTGGGCCCCTGTCATAAACGCATTACTAGTTAGGTTAGGTTTCATTTTATGATCATTACTAGCTGCGCCCCGGGATTTCACCCGCGTGAGGGATGATGATGTAAAGTATCCTATGTATTATTCCAATCCAAATTTCATCAAAATCCGTTCAGCCGTTTGAGAGTGAAGTATGATGATGATGAAAAGTATCTTATGTGTTATTCCAGGGTTATAAGCTATCTCCATACCAAATTTTATCAAAATCCATTCATCAGTTTTAGAGTGAAGTATGATGTTGATGACGATGAAAAGTATCCGATGTGTTATTCCAGGGTGTAAGCTATCTTCAATCCAATTTTCATCAATATCTGTTCAGCCGTTTGAGCGTGTAGAAGAATGATGATGATGATGAAAAGTATCTTATGTATTATTCCAGGGTATAAGCTATCTCCATTCCCAATTTCATCAAAATCCGTTCAGCCGTTTGAGAGTGAAGTATGATGATGATGAAAAGTATCATTTGTGTTATTCCAGGGTATAAGCTATCAACATTCCAAATTTCATCAAAATCCTTTCAGTTGTTTGAGAGTGAAGTATGATGATGAGGAAAGTATTATATGTGATATTCCAGGTTAAGCTATCTCCATTCCAAATTTCATCAAAATCCGTTCAGGCGTTTGAGAGTGAAGTATGATGATGATGATGAAAAGTATCCTATGTTTTATTCCAGGTTATAAGCTATCTACATTTAAAATTTCATCAAAATCCGTCCAGCTGTTATTGCGTTAAATCTCGCCAAACAAACCGACAACATTTCACTTTTATATATTGGTATGGATTATCCCTTGTTATTCCGGAAGCACTCGCACGCGCCGGCTCTATGTCTGTATAAAAGTACGTTGTCGTTCTTGTAGGTTGTCTTGCTCGCACAGCCACGGGCGACCGCGACCGAGGGCGAGCGAGGAAGACTGCCAGACATTGTTCGGTTGGTCGGTGCCGGTGGTGCCGAGTGACCTTTCCGACGCCCCGTTGCGTGGAGCCATCAGTGATGTTGACGATTCTCACAAACTGGTGTAGAGAGCATCCGTTTTTCGATATATTGGCATCATTTAGTGATATCGTTGCTCGACAACGTTTTCTCGGAAACGACCATCTCAAGTAAATTGTAAGTTTCTTAATTGATGTTCCATTGTTTTTTATGTTCCAGACTTCTCTCCGACCCGGAGTCCCTGGACCGCTACCTGATGGAGGCCGGGTTCGAGCAAGTGTTCCACACGCAGCCCACGCCGCATGCGGTCAGCGCCTCCACCTCCAGATTTGTGTTCGACCACTCGCTCACGCCCCCACCTGATACTGGTGAGTAAACGACTGATTTACACGGACATTTGTCAATTTTACCACCTATGTCGTATTTGGGACAACCTCTGGTGTCAGAGGCTGTCAGGCCACCCAAGAGCCTCTCACGCTTATCTCTCTGTATTGTATTTGTTGTGAGATTTCGATATTTAGGCACTACGCGGCGATGGTGCCTCGTTCACGAGTAAACTGTAGTTAATGAGGGTGGGTTGTTTTTTGGAACGATCCTTTCTTAGGATTCTTTCACGGTTTTAACGCTCGTTGCTATTATCACTTCAAATAATTGACGAGGTTTCAGTATTTGTGTTGCTTTTAATATTTTTTAATAAATCTTATTATTCCTTTTGCAGACGCTGAGTCACCGGAAGTCGATAGATTTACTGTGCAGCTGAAGAAGGATGAAAATGGCCTCGGTATCACAATAGCAGGTAATTCCGTACTATGTTATTGTTACTTAGAGGCCACACGGTGAACAGTATGGTGAGCCAAACAGGCGGTGAAATAGTAGATTGTATTACTAGGGAGCGAAATAATATTTTGCCGGCGAGGGCGCTATTTTGAATCCAGAGCGGAGTGAAGGATTCTTACGCTCGGGATTCTTTAGTAGCGCCCTCGCCGGCAAAATATAATTTTGCTCCCTAGTAATACAATCTACTATTACAACTAATATATTTATTTACAAGAGCAAATTAAAAATTAATAAAACCCCCCACCCCCATTATAGGTCAGAAGTATCTCGATCACATCAGTTTTCAAACATAAAAACCGCATCAAACCTACTTTGCTCCCTCTTTTCGAGGATTTAATCAGCGTTTTTTCGAGTAGATGGGTGAAAAGGTAATTGTAGACGAATATGCAATGAAATTGTTTATCTACAAACATTTGTAATGAAAACGTGAATATATTCCAATATTTTTTAAAATACTTCTTAAGCCTGCATTAGTCCATTGTTAAACATAGGTCTTTCATAATGCGTGCCACTGAGTGCGATCTTCGGCGCTTCTCTTGTAATTACTACCAGCTACTTCGCGTAAGTCATCGCTCCATCCAAAGCCCTTCGGCGCTACGTTTGCCTTTACTCGCCTACTTAATACTTAAACGTCACTATTACTGAAAACAACAACTGCAAAAAACTGCAAAAACATAGATTTCTTATGAAATGGGCCGTAATACAATCAATTCTCTAGAATATTTTACTTTTTTTATGAACTATTAAACCAGTAAAATTATTTTACAGCTGTAACAAATCGCCAGTTTTTCTGTAAAATATGAATTTAGTTGGGTTTTGTTGTCAACAAAACAAGAGATACCGATAGCCGCCTGCTTCCGGTCAAAGAATACCGCCACTGCAAAATAGCCTATAACTGATAATAAATTTGTTCTTTAATAATTTCTCGACTTTTCGAGTTTTCTCGACCTACATTTCCCGAGACCGAGAATTTCCCGGGAGTTCTCTGGTCGTGAATTCTCGAGAATAATCCCTATAAGGGGCTTTAAAATAAGCAATACAATGTTTTAAAAGGTGTTGTCGTCTGTCATTTCGCGCATCACGTAAAAGCAATTGGACCACTTTGCAATTGGAGCAATTGAAATCACTGTTGGATAGGTTAGGATTTGACTTAAAAACTGGTGTACTTGGTATCTCAATCCGAAGAGTTAGAAGCCGAGCAATCGATAAAAAACTATATTTTTATCTCAGCAAAATTAACACGCTTGCAAAGCCGCGGGGCGCAAATAGTCAGTCATATGGTTCTGTGCTAACACGGAGGAACGGTGGATCACGCAGGCAAGAAACATGTACAGTTCAGGTTATTTTACGCCAAAATAAAATATTGAATGTTAAAATATGAGTTTCCCAGGTTACGTGTGCGAGAAAGAAGAACTGTCCGGTATATTCGTGAAGTCTGTGACGCCCGGCAGCGCCGCGGCGACCAGCGGCAAGGTGCGCGTCAACGACCGCATCGTGGCCGTCGACGGAGTCTCGCTCGCTGGGAAGTCCAACCAGCGAGCGGTCGACGCGCTCAAGCAAAGTGGGAACATTGTCACTCTGGAGTTGGAAAGGTGAGCCTAGGAGTTGCATATGCATGATTACTTTGAACACTTCATCATCATCATCGTCACCCAAAGAACTCCACTGCTGGACATGGGCCTCGTCACGCTTGATCAGTTAAGTTTTGAGATTTAAAACAACTAGTGGCTCTTTGACCAGTAGACCTCGTGAGTACATTGTTTTGCAAGCAATCTAGCGGTGCACAGTAGCGCCATCTAGTTACCTTATGATACAACTAACATTACTAACCATGGTGCTCCATCAATCCCTACCTAGAAGGTAAAAGGGCTGATTCCACAGGAAGAAAACTAAAAGTGAGCAATTTACTGCATTTTGAGGAGCTATTATGTTAATCAAGATCTTCATCAGATCTTCACATATTTTTTATGAGATCAACATAAAGTATTACCTTTCAAATAAAAACCAAAATCGGATCTAATAAGGCGGAGATATTAAGTAGCCCCCTTTTTGCCCCATTTTGGGGGAAATACCCCTCAAACAAAAATCATAGAGGTACAAAATTTAAAAAAAAAACGTTTTACCTGTATACCATAGTGGGTTAAGGGCATGGAGATGATGAAAAAAAGCTAAAAGACACATCTGCACCGCCTAAAAAGAACTTATGCCAATAAATTAAACACTGTTGGAATGTGCTTATCAAGGGCTTTAATTTGATACCCATATTGTAAAATTCGTTTTATTTCGCATTTGAATATGAAGCCATACTGAAGACACACAGATATTAAAAAAAAAGAAAAGTTTCTCGGTGTGTTGTAAGGATTCTAACATTGTCTAAATCTGTTCAGATCTAAAATGCTTTTACTTTAAAATAAATTTATCTTTGTACCTAATTAGGAAGAACTTTTATAATCAAATCTTTTAAATTATTGTGGTCACTCTGGTTACGCGGCATCGCTGATAACTCACTTTAGCTTGCGACACATTTGGCTGGATGTGCGATCGAATATGCCTTTGATGCAGGACGTACACCTGTACGATGTCCATCAAAAATAAATCACCTGTACCTTTACAGATACCTCCGCGGACCCAAGTATGAGCAGCTGCAGCAGGCGATAGCGGCGGGCGAGTCGGCAGCGGCGAGCGCAGCGCCCGTGCCCAACCCCTTCCTGCACATGCACCGGCCCGAGCCGCACGCGGACCACGACATACAGATGACGCACATACTCAACTCGTGAGTGTCACCTACAATGTACAAGTATGAGCAGCTGCAGCAGGCGATAGCGGCGGGCGAGTCGGCGGCGGCGAGCGCAGCGCCCGTGCCTAACCCCTTCCTGCACATGCACCGGCCCGAGCCGCACGCGGACCACGACATACAGATAACGCACATACTCAACTCGTGAGTGCCACCTACAATGTACAAGTATGAGCAGCTGCAGCAGGCGATAGCGGCGGGCGAGTCGGCGGCGGCGAGCGCAGCGCCCGTGCCCAACCCCTTCCTGCACATGCACCGGCCCGAGCCGCACGCGGACCACGACATACAGATGACGCACATACTCAACTCGTGAGTGCCACCTACAATGTACAAGTATGAGCAGCTGCAGCAGGCGATAGCGGCGGGCGAGTCGGCGGTGGCGAGCGCGGCTCCCGTGCCCAACCCCTTCCTGCACATGCACCGGCACGAGCCGCACGCGGACCACGACATACAGATGACGCATATACGAGTACTCAACTCGTGAGTTATACTGTTATACTGTACCATACTGTACAACGAGCACGAGCACGGCCACGGGGCCTCTCCAAGTTAACCTGATTGTAAAAACAACCAAGTACTTCATGTATATCCGCCGTTCTGCTTCAATGACGAGGAGAGCGGCCCGCCCCGTCCTCACGCACGTACTGCTTACTATCAATGCGTGTCGAAACAGTTAAGGTGCTGTACGCTCTCAGATTTTTGTCCTCGGCCAGGTCCAGGTTGAGCTTGAGAGGTGATGCAGCTCGGGAGTAGATTTTAGATAAATTCATTGATTTCGAAAAATCGCTATACAAGAAACTAGATCAACTTAAAAATTATCTTAAAAAGCATTCCGGGTCGATATTCATAATAAGTAGTTTTATTTAAAAAAACTTTTGTTCGTGAAAGTCTAGTGTAATGGCGTTTTACTCAGGTGAATATCTAGTTAAAAGATTAGAATAAATACACATAAAAGTATAAGCGTTGTCTCTTAATTAGAAGTAGGTATTACATTTTTCATCCCAAAAAATATATTTATTACTCACAGCCCCGTAATGTCGTCTTGTGACGTGCTAGTGTGAAATCAGGCGGCACCCGCTCAATGATTGTGATATACTACAAGTACAAGTATGATAGCTACTTACTACTAGTAATAGCTTCCGTAAACGTTCCAGAGTGGACAGCCCAGTGCTAGAGGAGCCGGCGGCAGCGTCGCCGCCGCACAGCCCTCCGCTGACGTTTGCGTCTCGCCCGCAGCCCTCCTTCGAGATGCCACGCACCCAAGAACAGAAGGACTCTATCAAGAAGAAGTGGCAGTCTATATTAGGTGGGTGTCATTCAAACTTAGTGATTATTTTCTTTTTGAGCGTATTTGTATCTCGAAAAACTTACTTGAAAAATACTTCAAAATTCTAATTATTAATTCAACCATGCCTTTTCTACGTGAAATTTCGAAGATGATTAGCTACGAGCTTTAAACGATATTACTTTAAATCTCTCGTGTGCATTGCAGACAAAATAAATACATGTTTAGGACACAAGTACATGAGACAAAGAATAATTGTAAGGGGAAGCTTGTTTCTCTAAAGGTCGACACTAACCTACACCACACCGTTCTGATACAGCAAACATTAATCAAATGCGAGCTGCTGCTGCTGGGGGTGTTTCTGCAGAAACACTTTACAATAACAACACAAGTTAGCCAACGGCTCGCGGGAAACGCGCTTGTCACTACTCCGTATGATCGTCGTCTGTGAGTACTCGCGCTTTAAGCGTCCACGTGTCTACACGCGTCTACGTGTCCACGTGACTCCTCGCCGGCACCGCGCCTAAGACACGCGTACTCCCGCGAGATGTCTCACATGTTTGGCAACGAGTCTCCTAGCCGACGGTGCCTGGACAGCTAGCTCCGGTGCCGTGCAATGATGACCTTTTAAAGTGGTGTTATAACGCAATTCGCAGGCGACGACGTGGAAATCGTTGTAGGAGTAGTGGTGCGTGGCGGCGGCGGACTCGGCATCTCGCTGGAGGGGACCGTGGACGTGGAGGGGGGGCGTGAGGTGCGTCCCCACCACTACGTGCGCTCTGTCCTGCCTGAGGGACCCGTCGGCCGCGCCGCTGTGCACCGCCCGGGGGACGAGCTGCTGGGTACGTAGAGGGGCGAGATGCGTGCGCTCTGACCTGATTAGACCCATACAGAACTTTGAGAAGCAAAATCTTGTGTTGCATTACTCTGCGTTAGTTTTTAACATTTGCCCAGTAATTTCGCTGCGAACAGTAGCCTAACTGTCCTGCAATTTATTAGAGACGATTTTTCAAAACATGTTATATTAATTCTCATTAATTGGTATGAAAATATTTCCAGAGGTGAACGGTCACCGACTGCTGGGCATGAACCACCTGGAAGTGGTGTCGATACTGAAGGAGCTATCGAGCGAGGTGTGCATGGTGTGCGCGCGCCCTCGGCCGGCGCCCACGATCGAGTTAGCGCCCCCCGCTGCCACTCTTGTCAAGGTAATGTTATGAACCACCTGGAAGTGGTGTCGATACTGAAGGAGCTATCGAGCGAGGTGTGCATGGTGTGCGCGCGCCCTCGGCCGGTGCCCACCTTCGAGTTAGCGCCCCCCGCTGCCACTCTTGTCAAGGTAATGTTAGGAACCACCTGGAAGTGGTGTCGATACTGAAGGAGCTATCGAGCGAGGTGTGCATGGTGTGCGCGCGGCCGGCGCCCACGATCGAATTAGCGCCCCCCGCTGCCACTCTTGTCAAGGTAATGTTATGAACCACCTGGAAGTGGTGTCGATACTGAAGGAGCTATCGAGCGAGCTGTGCATGGTGTGCGCCCGCGGCCGGCACCCACGATCGAGTTAGCGCCCCCAGCCGCCACACTTGTCAAGGTAATGTTATTAACCACCTGGAACTGAAGAAGCTATCGGGCAAGGTGAGTATGGTGTGCGCGCGCCCGTGAGCAGTGCCCACGCTTGTGATAGCGCCCTCCGCTGCCACACTTGTCAAGGCAATTTTATGAACTACCTGGAAGTGATTACAGCACAGTACTAAAGGAATTAATTGCATTATTTTCCTTTAAAAAAAATATAGAAAACGCTCAACAGGCGTGACTGTTTAACATCAAATATTACTAAAGGTACGTTTGAGTTGCTTGGTAATGTTTCGCTGCACATAACGAAGGTATTGATTCTAAACTTCGCTAACTCTAGCTTTTGTTTATTTTTACTAACGGATTGAGGTACCAAGTATCCCAGTTTGTAAGTCAAACTCTAAGCTATCCAACAGTGAAAACTACAACGCAATTGGTCTAGTAGTTTTTACTTGAAGCGCGAACAAACGTACAGACAAAAATAGAAAAACCTCTTCGAGCAAGCCACCAACTCTGTTTAAAGTGTTATTTAAGCGAAGATAAAACTCGATAACATGGCACCTAGCAACATAATATTTGGGATCATAATTTTATTATCTATCTATCTATACTTTTAATAAAGTAGCATGTAACAAAAAGTATGTACAAAGAAGATAATTAAAAAAAATATAGGGGACTTAAAGAAGCTACTGAACAAGTTTTTTTTTTAAATCGTGTGGGTATATTTGTTGGTCTGTTCGAGCATCACGTAAAAACTACTGGACCTATTGCGATGCAGTTTTCACTGTTGGATAACCTAGGGTTTGAATTAAAAACAGGTGTACTTGACATCTCAATCCGATGAGAAGTCGATAAAAAAATATGAGAACTTGGTATCTTGTACCTTATAGGTACTTTTGGTCCTGGAATAACATATAGCTAACTTTTCATCATAATCATCATCATCATCATAATCACTGACCACGCGGGTCAAATCGCGGGGTGCAGCTAGCCATATATTTGTTGTTCTCTTCGAATTGTTAGGTTATCTGACTGGTTATCGTGGTTGACCTCTACAATGACTGAGCATGAAACATTCCTTAAAATTGTTTTTGTCAATGAAACATTATTTATAGTATATTGTTTAAGTACTTTTATTTAGCTTAGTTGAATTAATTATAACAATCAATCACGTCTCACATTACTCCTAATTATAACAATCAATCACGTCTTACATTCCTCCTAATTATAACAATCAATCATATCTTACACCCTTCCAGAATAGATATTTAGTAATCCGTAAACAATGTAATGTTTTTTATTTATTTATTTACTAGCTGTGACCGCGGCTTTGCCCGCGTGGTCAATGCATTTAAAAGTAGCCCTTTCGTACATTTGGTTATTCCAGGACCAAAAGTATCTATAATGTACAATTACATTTCTTCAAAATTCGTTCATCCGTCAAATAGATTTTTATCGATTGCTCGGCGTTTAATCATCGGATTAATATCTTAATCCAAGTACCCCAGTTTTGACTTAGGGTTTGACTTCTTAAAGTCAAACCCTTAGTTATCCGACAGCGAAAACCGCATCGCAATCGGTCCAGTAGTTTTACGTGACGCACGAACAAACATAACAGACAAACAGACAGACAGACAAGATTTATAAAAATGTTATATTCTTGTTCGGTAGTTTATTTTAAGTACCCTAGACCATTTTGTTTAATTATCTTCTATTTACAGACTTTTTCGTTCGTATCGCTTTATTATAAGTATAGATTCATTAATATAGATCCAATATAGACTTGTACATCATCGGGTGGCGATATGTCTAACATTGCGCACTACAGCGCGCATACTGCGAGTGCGCGTCGCGGTACGCGACTGGATAAACATATAAAACAGTATTCCGCCAAACTGCAAAGTAGTTTGAAGGCAGATAACTCTCATGTTATGTTATAACCATGTAATTAATTATAGTTTAATTTAGGTAGGTATTACATGTAAGTACACCTATTGAAGACATTTAGTATTAGTCTTCAATATTATATAATAGCATTTTTTCAAGGCTACTTTAAACGAATATTTAGTTACATATAAAACCATATTTCATTTTTCCATATATTTGACTAGAACCATATTTCAATTAACTCTCATGTTATAACACTCTCTTATGTTATAACCATGTAATTAATTATAGTTTAATATAGGTAGGTATTACATGTAAGTACACCTATTGAAGACATTTAGTATTATATAATAGCCATTTTACACGAATATTTAGTTACTAGAACCATATTTCAATTAACATCGTGCGATTCCTTCTGACATCATTCTACAGATAACGATAGCAAATTGTATATTGAAACACGGTTGAATTTATTTTGAAAAGAGATACACGACACTTATCACAACTATTATCAATGGTTTACAGAGAAAAAATAATTAAAAGTGTTAACATTACTTAGAACTGACTTCAAGAAACGGATGGTCTTTTATTTGTCATGTTCTCTGTATTTTGTATGATTCATTTCAATGGTAGTTACACCATATTGGATTTTGATATGTTATTAATATAACAGAATAAACAAGTACGTAATAATGTATTATTTTATAACATCTATACTTATAATAGAGCAATAAAAACGAAAAAAACTGTACAAAGGAGATAATAAAAAATGGTCTAGGGTCTAAAATAAGCTACTGAACAAGAATATAACAGTTTTTAAATTCAATTCTGTCTGTATGTTTGTTCGCGCATCACGTAAAAACTACTAGACCGATTGCGACGCAGTTTTCACTGTTGGATCGCTTGGGGTTTGACTTTAAAACTGGTGTATTTGGTATCTCAATCCGATAAGTAAAAGCCGAGCAATCGATAAAAACTTTAAGACATAAGTGCAACATAACAAAACTAATGACCATAGGTAATAACACTCTAAATCGAGCATGTTAGCCAATATTAGAAACAGAAAAGGATGTCTGCAAACATAGCACATTTTTATCGATATCGATATTTTGAAGAAAATAAAATGTATTTGTACTATTTTAATTTATAGTGAGGTTTATAATAATAATATGTTTTTTCTAAGCATGTGCTTTTTTACATACAATTACATTAAATATAAAATAATACAGTATATATTATATAGTACACAACACATTTTATATCTTTTCCCTGAAAATAATCTCTAATCTTCCGTACTCCTTACTTAATATTACAAACTAGCAGTGGTCTGTGATTAATAGCAGTTAATAGCAGATATGGATTAGCCATTTTTTTTATTGGGTCTTTTGTTTTTGAAATCGGGGTTTCGAAAATGTTTGCCACAGATATATTTAATTCATTGAGCTTTTCGATCGGTATGTTTGCCAAGTCCTCTTTACCGGTCACTTTTACCCAGTTTTTGCACCTGAAAATCAGATTTTAAATGAAAATTGGAAGAATAAGCGGTTTTAGGCTACGCGTTATTAGGTATTCTAAATGTATACTTTTACTACGTTTACTATCATACAGCGTGGAATGCAGGAGGACTTATGTCGGATTACGGGTTAGAAAAATATCGATAACACTGGCACCGCACTAGTGCTAGCAAGGATTGGCACCGCACTAGTGCTAGCAAGGATATGTTATTTTGTTGAATATTATGAATGTAAAATCATTATTTTCTTGTACTTAGTAGATTACCGATAGATTTACCACTTACCTATCTACATTCAGTGGAAATTTAGCCATAAATGTTCGTTTTTGACCCATCGCTCTGCCAGATCGCAAACCACAAATTTCGCAAGTTTTGTATCTCATTGCTTAAAAAACTTTCAAACTCAATCACACTATTATTTATATCATGTACAAATTAAACTCCATCAAAGCATTAAATACATCAACATACAGTAATTATTACAAAAGCAATCTGCCTAATAATTATTTTGTAAACTAAGTCAAAAAAAACACAGAACACATATTCATACTGTCATAGCGAAGGCGTGCAAGAAGGTTATGCATATAGTGAAGTAGAAAAGATTGCCGCCATAAAAATGATTGCACGTTTAATACAACAGTTTTTTATTAAGCTGTTGCGCCTGACTGTGCAGTACCTTCTAGGTCTCTTCTAAGAACTCGTAATTAAAAAATGAATAAAATTTGGCAAAAACTTTACGTAAGTAGTTAGTAGCTACCTCATTGCTAAGCACACGGCGTGCGTCTTATCGAGCGCACACTTGATAGTCTGCTGAATTATCCCCAATATTGCGGCGTCGAATTGTAGATTGTAGGTATAATATTTGTACTTGTTGCGGAGTGCGACCGGCCTGGCCCTGGTTACCTGACTTACATCTTCACCGTGCTATTTCAGTCTAAGAGCTGAGCAGTTATAAATTGAAGTCGTCAGTAACATATAAAAATATATTATAGCACTAGCTGTGCCCACTGCTTTGCAAGCGTGTTAATTTCTCTGGGTTATGATTACCCTATGTGCTATTCCAGGACCTAAATTACCAATACCCAAAATTCCTTCAGCCGTGAAATACTTTTTTATTGATTGCTCGGTTTGTCGTCGTCGGATTTAGATACCAAGTACACAGTTTTTAAGTCTAGCCCTAGGCTGTCAAACAGTGAAACCGCATCGCAATCGGTCCAGTAGTTTTACGTGATGCGCAAACAGACAAACAAATAGAATCGATTTTAATTTGTTTTAAATTATTATTCATTAGCTTATTTAAGTACGCCAGACCATTTTTTTTTTATTATCTTCTTCGCATAGACTTTTTGGTACTTACTGCTTTATTATATGTATAGAACTAAGCATAGACCTTAAAATGTCCCGTGGAAAGCCGCTCCTAGATAATAAGAGAAATGCCATCAAGGTCGTAATTAATCAATTTTCTGTGAAGCGGCTCGTTCGATAAACACCAGGCATGACATTGATAACAATAATCTGACTAAATACTCTGGAATCTGCTAATGTAGGTGCAGCACACTTATCTAGTCGGTTATTGTTAAGCAAAGTGTTATCGTGCATTTCGGGAATTTGATGATCAGCTGGTTTGTCATATCACTATTGAAATATCTATGACACATCACCCTGTTTTGGAATGTCGTTATTTATTAATATTGTCATAGAGGTAGGTATTTATGATAATAGACTGTTCTTGGAACCGATACCGATTACCAATTTAATGATTCAGACACCTATTTCGCAAGATTTGTTTGTTTGTTTGTCGTATGAGGTAGTGCAGTTTGTCAAGCTGCCCGAGGGCCTCTGACATGGCTTAACGACTGCTATTAATCAGTAACAGCCGGTAACGACAGCTTAACGTGCCCTCCGAAGCACGGAGCGATGAAAGATTCGGCAAGATTATACAAGATGACGAGTAATTACTTTCCCAAGTTTTAATAATGTTAGTAATTAAATAATATTGCTGTGTGAGCTATTTCTACAACTAAATATGTTGTTTCTGAGGGTAGGAGCCAGTTACAAGAGTCGAAAATAGTAAATGACGAAAATACGAAATAGTAAATGCTCCCCCTCACTTGTATTCTTAATTACAGGCGAAGTCAGATGGGAGTCTAGCTGGTGCCGGTGCAGAAGAAGGTGGCTCTCTGTCTGCCGGCGGAAAAGTGCGCTCGCGCAGCCTAGAGCCGCTCACTGGCCTCGCGATGTGGTCGTCGGAACCGCAGATTATAGGTAAGGCTGGTTTCAAAGTCCCGCTAACGCCAGCGCGGTTAACTCTGAAACGAGATTGGTATCACAAAGTTCGTTGTAGCGGATAGTGGACGTGAATATTATTCTATGTTTGATTCAAACTTAGTCCTTATAAAACTCCAGTCATTAGACGACTAGAAGGGAAGTTGAAACCACTTAGAGACCAAAGTGTTGTTAACTTAGTGGAAAAACATAACCCTCATTCCTATAAAAATGAAAGGAGTCGTTTTTCCAACGGCTTGTTACATTTTGACGTTTTTGTATGGCGTTTATGTCAAAAGCCTACGGACAGTGAAAACGGATCGTTTTAAGATATAGGAACCGGCCTTAAGTTAAGAACACTGGTTGAGAACCGCCGGCTGCGAGGGTCGTATTCATGACTTTTAGATTAAACGCCTTAAACTTGTGCCCGCGCCGTTTCTGACGTAAGCGTTACAACGAAACCCAACCTAAAACTTAATATTTGTATTTATTTAGAACCTATTTTAAAAGCTTTTATTTAACTTCATTGTATGTATCTATGTATTTTGTCTGTCCTGGAATCTTGCAATTCAAATTTTGAGAACTTCCCGATTAGCTTTCCAGCTGAAACTTTCAGGGAAGCTCACAAACGGATGACAAAGCAATAATATATATATATATATATATATATATATATATATATATATATATATATATATATATATAATGTATTACTTACATACGTAAAAAGTAAAAATGTTATTAAAAAAATATTGTTAATACTATTAAAATTGAAATTAATGATAAAAAGCAAGAAATATACAAACATTTGTATTAGTTATATATGTTCACCATACAACATCTCATTATTTGTTCGGGTCTATGAGAGCACAAGATCCTGATTTCATAGATACTGTCCTGTAATGTTGATTTGGTACTAGGCATAGCTTTTTATTCATCGATTTAGCGTTAAGCAGTAACAATAACAAGTTCTGACCTTAAAATATTTACTTAGTGACCCAAATTGAATTTTGGCCACCAACAAGATAACGTCACACCAAACCGTCATCTGATGATATTGTCACATTTTATAAAATGCTAGCATTTGTGCGTCATGTGTCGCAGTCGCAACCAAAGAATTTGAATTACGCTTACTTTCTAGGACGCCTTGTAGTACAGTCAGCAGGTAGTTTTACCCTATACAAAAGGTGGAGGAGATGAAATTTTGATTTGAATTCCTTAAGTATAAAAAAATACCCCTTGTTAATTCATTGCGATTTTTCAAAAAATTATATATTATGTGCGTTGTTACCTTGTTATAAACACATCCTCCAAATATAAAGTCCTCTACATTCAGCAGTTCAATGCAAGACCAACGTATTAGTTGTTCTTGCATTGAACCTTCTTTATAAAGATATTTTTTTTCGTTGTTTGTAACTTTTATGTATGATATTTCAATGCAAAAAATAATGCAAATATTGTCTTCTGTATACATATTTTGGACACTTTTGCCCTAAAGCTAACTGTTAAAGAAATATTTAGAAAAAAATAATACTAATTTAGCACCTTCAAATTAAGATGGGGGCAACGCTCCTAACTTGAATTTTTCGAGAGTTACCTAATCAATACAAATTAAAATTTCTTTTCCTACCCTTTTTGTAGGGCAAAGGCTTCTTTTTTTTCTCCCACGTGATTTGACTAGGTTATAATTTATTTTTGTTATTTTATCCAATAAGACTCGCGCGTCGTTTATTTTACGTTGATGGTACTACGTCAGAATCTGGTGCTCGAGTGTCCTGTACCAAGTTTTAACTCAATCGGATAAAGGATGCGCTTACGCCCGTGACTTCGTCAGCCTTAGTCCTCGATGGTTGACTGCTCACTTTCGTATATGAAGACTCTCAGACCCTTTGAAGAAGAAAGAAGAAGGTTTTTTGTTTGGCACAACAAATAAAATATACAAAAATATAATTGATACCTAGTAATACAAATTAACATAAGCATTACAAGCTTATTAGCTTATTTACTCGCATGAGTGTACCAAAAGGGCCAGAGCTCAACAAAAATGTCCAGTGCTAGACACTGGAAGCTGGTTTTCAGAAAGGCCCCGCGCGCTTTGACTGTGTCTGTTAGTTGTTGTTAATGCTATGTGGGTGTGGATGATTGCAGAGCTAGTGAAGGGCGAGCGCGGGCTTGGCTTCTCTATTTTGGACTACCAGGACCCGCTGCGGCCGGCGCACACGCTCGTGGTGATCCGCTCGCTGGTGCCGGGCGGCGTGGCGCAGCAGGACGGCCGGCTCATACCCGGCGACCGGCTGCTGTTCGTCAACGAACAGGTACTACCAGGACCCGCTGCGGCCGGCGCACACGCTCGTGGTGATCCGCTCGCTGGTGCCGGGCGGCGTGGCGCAGCAGGACGGCCGGCTCATACCCGGCGACCGGCTGCGGTTTGTCAACGAACAGGTACTAGCAGGACCCGCTGCGGCCGGCGCACACGCTCGTGGTGATCCGCTCGCTGGTGCCGGGCGGCGTGGCGCAGCAGGACGGCCGGCTCATACCCGGCGACCGGCTGCTGTTTGTCAACGAACAGGTACTAGCAGGACCCGCTGCGGCCGGCGCACACGCTCGTGGTGATCCGCTCGCTGGTGCCGGGTGGCGTGGCGCAGCAGGACGGCCGGCTAATACCCGGCGACCGGCTGCTGTTTGTCAACGAACAGGTACTAGCAGGACCCGCTGCGGCCGGCGCACACGCTCGTGGTGATCCGCTCGCTGGTGCCGGGCGGCGTGGCGCAGCAGGACGGCCGGCTCATACCCGGCGACCGGCTGCTGTTTGTCAACGAACAGGTACTAGCAGGACCCGCTGCGGCCGGCGCACACGCTCGTGGTGATCCGCTCGCTGGTGCCGGGTGGCGTGGCGCAGCAGGACGGCCGGCTGCTGTTTGTCAACGAACAGGTACTCACTGAAATTATAACTGAACCACAACTTGATCAAGTTCAACTTTGCTTGACGCAAAATCAAGTGGCTCGAATTATGAATGACTGCTTTGTATTTAAGTGAGATATTAGATTAACTTCCTTGCATAAGGTAAATTAAAAAAAAACGTTTCTGTGTCCAGACGACTTCGCACTTTTATTTTAATAGTACCAAGAATGATGAAAAATATATATGGAATCAAACCGCTAAAACGAAAGTGAAGCATCCAAGTTATGCCAATCCACTCTTTCGCACAAATCTCAAGCACACACTTACACCTTGTTATGCCAAGCGTCCGCCACATCGCAGCAAGATCTTACCTTGTTTGTCGTGTTAATTCAGTCAAGTTCTCGCGAAAAATCAAAAACAACGTAGTCTTTTGTAATTAATATGTGTATCAACCACAAATTATTCATTCACACTCACATACGTAGCTGCCATTTCCTATGCTGAACTCCTTTGTTTGGCGGCGTGGAACCGTCTTTTTTTTAAAACTTGAATCTAATATTATAAAGAGGTCAAGTTTTTGTATATTTGTTGTATATTGTAATAGAAAACACACTTTTCCTTATAAACATTGTCACGAGGTGGTCCAGGGTTTGGGTTTGTTCCACTAGCCCAGGGACCAAGCCTCAGTTGACAACATAAAAGGTCAGGAACAATTAGGAGCACAGGAACTGGAGGAGATGATCATAAACAGCGGCTTATGAAGGTATTATCATATACAGGTTGTAGTTTTGCATCCCCGCCATATTTGCAGAGGTAGGTATATACTCCACTTACAGAACACGAATCATTAGTAAAAGAAGTACAAAAAAATATGAATTAAAAATAAGTAAAAAAAGTTTATAAAAAGCGATATGTGTACGCGATCCTAATTTGAAATCACCCATTGTGGCAAGAGCCTGCGCACACACACTAATGAAACCTTGTCGCGTGTATTGCCTCTTTACGCACACTACGCGCCGGCCGCGGCGTGCGGCGGCACCCCAAGGCTGGCGCGCGGGTCATTGCCCCGGTCGTTGCCCGTGCAATCAGCTGTTCGATCACTCACAGTCAATCATTCGGCAGCGGCACACTCTCGCCGCGATACGCTCGATGCTAAAATGGAGCAATTTTCTAATGTCGAACTTATGGAGATGGTGCATTTGTTTTGATGGTTCATTCATGCCCACGCGACGTGATGCTGGGTGCCACACAGAGCAATTCCAGGTGTTAACTCAATGTGAACGTGTTAAAAAAAATACACAAAACATTAAGACATCGTGCTCAATTGTGCATTGAAAATGAAGGAGGATACTGAAAAGTATCAAGTTAACGTAATTTAATGGTAAATTTACGGTAATGTATAATTTTTTTCATTCCTTTCGTACTGTAAATAAGCGGATTGCAATTTTTTTACTACGCCAGAAATTCCTAACTAAGCTAATTTCAACTTTGATAATACATTCTCACTTGCAATAAGTTTATTTATACAAACAGATAATTAAAGGTTCGCTATTTATTGTGGCGCAGGCTGCGGCGCGCGGCGCGTCTATAGGAGCGCGCACATGTAGGTATGTACCTACCATACATGTGTGTGTCGTAGGGTTCTACTCCAAAATAAAGTTGGGCCTACTACGATTTATCAATAAAATATTTAATTAAAAATTCCACCTCCAGTTAAATGTAGGAATTAAATAGTGTTGTTAGTTGATTAAGGTATACCTATTACAATCGACTCTGCGAATATGGCGGGGATGGAAAACTACAACCTGTATATTTAAAATCTCCAGCTGTAATAAACTTAATTAAGTATTTTATAACCATAGACATATATAATGTTTATAACATATTATTTTGTGAAATTCGGTTCTGCTGAAAAATCAATATAGGAATGACAGGTTATTTGAATTTTGAATTAATAATGACAAACTATCAAATGGAATGAAATGGATTATGAAAGAATTAAGAGATCAAATGAGTATTATTATGAAAGAGGTTTTGACATCATCACAATACCCCGCCTCCCCGGAGAAAAAAAAAGTTTTTTGATAGCAAACAAATTTTTTTTTTTTAGTTTGTTATGTAAAAATTTTGATGTTATTGGTATCCCAAAACATTAGGTTTATTTAAAAAAAAATGCTAAAGAAAAAAGAAAAAAATAAGTAGAAGATAATAATAAAAATATATATAAAAAGGGTAATAAAGTTAAAATAGTAAAATAATTAATTAAAGTAATGGAAATTCTGAGCTGAAAAGAATTTTTTAAACTCTGGCCAATTTTCAAAGAAACTTGCTCAAGCTCCTTTGAATTTTTGTTGTTGACCAATTTGGGTTATCGCCTTTAATTTTTAGGTGAACATGTTTATTTACAATGTCAATATACAATTGATTGGATTCCTAGATGCATTCAAATTCATAAATCACCCATTCATTCATCATCATTCATAGTCTTATACCTAGATGCATTCAAATTCATAAATCACACATTCATTCATCATCATTCATAGTCTTATTCCCATTCCTTGGAAATAAAACTGATAAGATAGAGGAACCTTAAATATCAATAAGGTTACTCGTGGAACCGATACAATATAATGTAGGCTTATTTATACAGTCACTACCCGCTGATTAGGGTATAGTATAGTAAAAAAAGTATAGTATAGTATATTTAATAGTAGTAATAGTATAGTATATTTAGGGTATAGTATATTAAATATAAGACAATACTGGTTTTGTGACCTAGGCTTGGTTTATATTATAGAGTAATCACATTTGCCGCTCTTTTCAGTTTTGGAAGTTTTGTGAGTAGGTGTAGTAAAAAATAATATATGGAACTGGTTTTGCTTTATACTGAACATTATGATTGTAAATAAAAAAAAGTACATAGCTATCAAGTAGGGTATTAGCTATTGTTAGTATCAAATAATTAAAGTATGTAGTAAGTAAAATAGCACTGAATAGTAATAAGTAGGGAATTGAAGTCAATATTCATAATGAATCCGAAAAGTTAATGAAGTGAATAAAAGAAAAATATGCTAAAAATGTGGACATTACTCTGTAAAGGGAAATTATATTAAAATTACATTATTTACAACTTAAATACAAGGTTATTTGTAAGTAGGGAACCTGCAATGGTAATACGTAGGTATTTAAATATATTATGGTAAGGTACGGGAATATGAAAGCAATGTAACTTTCATAGTACATAATGTATGTATGTATCCTGTTCAAATGTATACGGGCTTTGAAAATCCTGAGTATTCGATCTATAAAGTAAGGTCGATAACCTTGATCGTAAATTTTCTACAGTATCTGTTGTATGGACCTCAGCATTTCGACATTTTAATTCATAGATCAATTCTGGTTTATTTAGATGCTCAGGGTTAATTTTTATTAATATGAGACCAGCAAATAAAATTAAGTGTACTCTGTAAAGGTTACGTTAAGTGCGATAGTAACGCTTTAAAAAAAAAAAAACAAAATAGCATTAATGCATAATCACGTCAAAGTTTAGCGTAATTCAGAACTAGGTAGGCTGATAGTGAAATTCGGAACAAAGTACGTACTAATGAAAATGTCTTACTTACATGAATGACTGGGATGCAATTATAAAATACATTTTACTTTAAAAACTGTTCTGGGTTTGCCAAATATTTCCAAAATTGAATCAAGATGGCCTAGTGCCTTTAAGAATTTTGTGGGACGCCTTAAAAATTTAACACTGATTCACAAAATAAAACACATAGATAAAAAAACACGGAGAAATCAGGAACTTGTAGGCATGATGACTGGTCGGTCAGGTAGAGCAGGGTTGGGTAAGGACACGTAGAGGGCGCCAGTGTCACGAGGCGGTCCTAGGCTTGGGTTTGTTCCACTAGCCCAGGGACCAAGCCTCAGTGGACAACATAAAAGGTCAGGAACAATTAGGAGCACAGGAACAGGAGGAGATGATCATAAACAGCGGCTTACGAAGGTATTATCATATATATTTAAAATCTTCAGTTGTAATAAACTTAGGTATTTTATAACCATATACACATATATATATACATATATATACATATATATATATATATATATATATATATATATATATATATATAATGTTTATAACATATTATTTTGTGAACTTCGGTTCTGCTGAAAAATCAATATCGGAATGACAGGTTATTTGAATTTAGAATTAATAATGACAGTTTGTCATTATTAATTCATGAAATGGATTATGAAAAAATTAAGAGATCAAATGAGTATTATTATGAAAGAGGTTTTGACATCGTCACAACATAGGGCTACTTTTCCCCGGTAAAATGCAAAGTTTCCGCGGGAAAACTACAGGCGGAGTAGTAGAACAGAGCAGCTAGATAATAAAATCCATGTTTGGCTAACATGTCGCGTGATGGGAAGCGAAGTACGAGGACATGTGCGAGTAATCTCTTATCTCAATGCACTAACTGGTCTAACATCAAAGTCGCCGACAACAAAGTCGTGTGAAAGGCTGTGTCGGCGGGTTAGTCAGCCACTTTGGTATCCTATTAGGGGTTTCACTTCGAAATGAGAGATGTTAAGCTGGAAACTTATATTTTGCACACAGAGCAAAAAAAATATATAGAACTTTCCGCGCTATTATGTGAAAAAAGCAATAGGAAGACAATCCGGCCTTTGGAAGCCGGCCGCTCGTCAGTCCGCCGCGAGTAAGCGACAGCGCACGTCGAATTTTTGTCGATCGAACAACACAGAAATCATGCCGTCTTGTATCGTAAAAACAATTCCACCTAATAAATTACACGTTAAATCTATGATTTCTTTTCACAAGTAAATCATAGATTTAACGTGTAATTTATACTTATTTAAGAAAATATACGACCTATTTTTTTTGAAATTCAAAACTTCAACACCCAAGTATAAGTGAAGAATATTTTATTTTCCCCAAAATATAGGGTATTTTGTAGTTTCGTAGAAAATCGTGTCGATGTAATGTGTCTTGGTTCCTTTCACAATTCATCCACCACCAAGATGAAGGTCGGGGAAGTTGGTAACAAGTGAACGGAAGGTAGGGTAGGTTGGGAAAATGTGAGGGAAGGATTCCCCCCAACTTCCTCCACCTTTGCTACACTTCCCCCGCCCTCCCTTAATTATATTTATATTAGTATAATATAAATTAAATTAATCTCAACGTCTTTGACAATATAATTGGGAGTCGAAGTAAAATGCTGGCAGCATTATTTTCTAGCACACATGCTAATTTCTTTCGTATCTTACGTATCGTAGTGACGCACACAATGATTGACACGAGTCTTAACTTATTTCGTCGCGCTTGTTCGCAACAACGCTGTCTTTCTTTTTTTTGGGTCTGTGTTTTGCCATTCTAAAAGTTGTCTCACAAGTCTCATAAAATCTCGTGTCAGCGTCATAAATAGTCGGTGATCGGTTGGCGGTATATCGCCAACACGCCTCATTGAGCGCATACTGCGCGTGCGCACGCGGCAAGGTAGTAGTAGTAGTTATTTAAGGTCAAAGGTCGCATTTTTTTTTCTTCTAATATCTCGGTTTCTATAGCAACAAAACAAAAAATGACAACATCATTGGTGCTGACAGTTATTACAAAATTGTAGAACATAAAATTGACAACAAATTTTGTTATAAACATTTTTTCATGTGCTTAGCAATTTTTGAAAAAGAGCGCGGTGGACGCGCAGCGCTCAGTCATACCCATACATACTGTAACGCAAAGTCAACCGTGAGTCCCGGTGAATACAGACCATTGACCTCGAATGACTTTTAGAATGCCTACTTATAGTTTTTTTTAATTATGGGTTTGGCAATCGTTTGAACCTGATCTCACCTGATGGAAAGCGATGATGTAGCACGCTTGCCTAGAAGTTACCTATTCACTCTTGACTTAAACACACCTGGGTTATAATTTACCGGAAACACTTACGAGGGCAAGGCATTCCACTCCTTTGCAGTTCTTATAATAAATGAAGAAGTGTAGGTTTAAACAAGTTCCAGCTTATTGTCTCTCATTCTGAGGTTGACCCCCTTGTTTTTGGCTTATTTGACTGGAGCATGTGTAGACTCCATTATGTTTTAAAATACCGAAGCAGAACCACATTTTTTTCCTTTATAGTAATATTTAACACGTTTTTCTTTATTCAGAATTTAGAAAACGCGAGCCTAGAGCAGGCAGTGGCCGCCCTGAAGGGCGCTCCTCGCGGCGTGGTCCGCATCGGCGTCGCCAAGCCGCTGCCCCTGGCCGACGCGCCGCCCCCGCTGCCCGCCACCGCCCCCCCGCAGCGCCTGCACGCGAGCGCTACCACACCTTGAGACGTGTATGATGCAGAGTTTGACGGCGGCTGCGTTCCTTTTAGATGGATTGTATTTCGGGTGTAAGAATTCTAAGTATTATTTTATCTGCTAGTAAACTTTGACTTTATTAGAAACTGGCTGCGCCCCGCAGATTCGCCCTCTTTCTTGACACACACATGGAATATTCCCTCCAAATTTCAATTCTCTAGGTCCACCGTGTGCGTTATCTGTCAGTCAGTATGTTACGGTACTGTTTTATAGAGGTTTGTGATAAGCTATTTAAATGGACAGATTAAAAATAAAACATCCATTGCAATTAAATTGATAAGTAAAAGCTATACATCAATATAGGTCTCATGACCTATTTTATTTTTTTTGACTTCTTTTAAGGAATTACGTTAAAAAAATGTGACTAAACAATAATAAATAACTATAAAAAAAGGACTCGGTGAAAGTATTATCCGCTAGAATATTTCTGGAACTATACTTTAAAACAAACATTAGACTCCTTTTGTGGGCAGTTGTGTAAACAGAACCATTTTCATTGACAACCTATGTAAACTAGTAGTGTTATATATGATATTATTATTAATCAGTACTTAATTATGTACCTTGTTATTTTAGGCGATCAAACATTATATTTACACCTTAATGTAAAATATTTAACTTTAAATCTAATTTTAAATAATTATTAATCTTAAACTGAGTATAAGAAATGAGAATTTATTAATGTCAACTCG
This sequence comes from Alsophila aescularia, assembly GCA_946251855.1. NCBI lineage: Eukaryota > Metazoa > Arthropoda > Insecta > Lepidoptera > Geometridae > Alsophila > Alsophila aescularia. The sequence continues at coordinate 17,145,019 of OX276377.1, read as the reverse complement.
TTATATGTACCTAAAATTATATCATTCCAATGTTTAAGTGTAAGTACTTAAGAATACATTTTAATTAAAGTTACCTAGACTTTTAATAAAACACCTTTTTTTTCTAAAAAAAAACAATATATTTTTGTAACAAAAATATGACCTATAAAATACCTTTGCATAAAGTACTATAATCACATTGATTCCGTAGCGCTAATCCCTAATTGAGCAATAATTAATAATTACAATTAGAAAATAATTTAATTTGTGTATTGTCCCTCGCCTTATAACTAACCATGCTTATATCTAGATCACTCTGTGTAAAAGTCTTCTATGATGTCTTTGTACTTCTCGTAGACTACGTTCCTCTTGATTTTCAACGTGGGTCCTGGAATATAAAATGACAATGTACAGATTCTTCCAAAATATAAACAAGTGTCTAATATTTTAAGTAAAGGACAAACTTGAATCACGGACAGGCCTTGAACTCGAGTCATCCGAGCCTCTGCGCGACACATGCTATTTACCAGTTAGGCCTCCTTGACCACAGCAAAAAATAAGGCTAAGTAGGCATGCTATGCTAAAATCATAAAAAAATGAGCCGTCGCGGGATGCCTGGCAGATGTGTAAACATCGGTTATGGCCGAGCAGACGCGGAAAGAGCCGAGCGTGCGGCGACGCGACTTCGCGCCAAGAGTCGGCTTTACCCCCGTACCGCGCCTTTAGATGTTTACACATCAAAAATAAACGAAGTGTATTTTTTACAAAGGAATATTTTCAGTAAGTATCATGGGACTACCCATGGGTACCATGTAACATGTTATTGGTACGAGCTCAAAAAGTTCACAAAAAATATATCATGCGGATATTATAAAGGTGTGATAGCGAATTTTAAAAGTGCAGAACAACAGTTGATCAGTTATTGATACTTAATTTAAATTAATTGATCGAGTAAGGAGAATCTCTAAATCAACTTGTACACATTGGAATTTGTACCTATGTATATGTCGCAGGGAAATCATATAAACAGGGATTTGATTGAATGGCTTAGGATTAGGTCACACGTTAAATCTAATGATTTGAATAAATCCCTAAACTAAATTAGTGTAGACGCTAAAACAGTAGGGGGACGCTATGGTGGAACATCCACATATATACATACATACAAACACAGACTGTTAAACTCACTGCCCTTCCGTTGCTTCGCCGTACACGGGTAAAAAAGACAGAAAATGACAAAGTTTATCAATATTAATAATAACGTAATAACTGTTACCTAATTCTCCAGTGGGCACGGAGAAGTCCGCCGGCAGGATGGCGAACTTCTGTATTTTTTGTGCATTGGAGATGGCTTGCTTGTTTGCTCTCGTGATGCCGGCCTCGATCGCTTTGTAAACCTACAAAATAATAAGACATTATTAACTATCAAAACCATTTTTTTTATATATTTTTTATTCTATGCATCATCGACAATCTGACTGTACTAAGACCAGCGTTAGTGGCTTCATCATCATCAGCCCGTGTCATTCCAGTGCTGGACATAGGCCTCTCCCTAAGCACGCCAGTGAGCCCGATCTTCGGCTCTTCTCTTCCAACTGCTGCCAGCCACTATGCGTATATCGTCGCTCCACCTAGCTGGAGGGTGCTCTCAAGAACACGTCTACCCCAACGGTTATCAGTCCTTCGACAGATATGACCAGCCCACTGCCACTTAAGCTTATTAATCCTGAGGGCTATGTCGACAAATTTGGTTCTCTGCCGGATCACCTCATTCTGGATACGATCTTTCAGATAAACTCCGAGTATATAACCCTTTCCATAGCCCGCAAAGCGACTTTAAATTGGTGAACTAGTCGTACCGTGACTGTCCACGACTCGGCACCGTATGTCATAACAGGTAGGATGCACTGGTTGAAGACTTTTGTCTTCAAACTGCGGTATTGGCGACGAGAAGACTCGACTAAGTTTCCCAAATGCTGCCCAGCTGTATTCTTCTGCGGGTCTCTCTCTCGAAGTTGTTTTTACCTAGTTGCAAAGTTTGCCCCAAGTAAACTCCTCAACAACTTCGAGATCAGAATCATTCATGGAATCTGACAGGATGCAGACAGAAAAGAAGCTACGAAAAAAATGTTTTATTAGCTTAACTTGTCCCGCATTCTTCAAGGATATGCAATATGCCCCACTGGACTAGTGGTAGATCTACTAGGTTGCGACCCATAATGTCTCCTTGGAATGGTTTGGGTCTCACAGCAGAAGTAAATAAAAGTGAAGATGTTGGCGAACTTACCGCCGGGTCCTTAGTGCTGACGATCTCGCTGACCTTGGTGGCAGTGCTGCCGAGGCTGGCGACCCAGCCGCGGGTCTCGTTGTCTAAATCGTCTAGCGGCTCGCCACTCTCCGAGTTTACTTTTGACTGAAAGTGGAGAAATCAAAGTTAGCTTGTCTTCCATAATTATGGGCTAAGTGGCCACTCAATAACAACAATTATTTATTCCGACAAATACAGAAGAAAGCCGTAATTGGTTGGTAATTTCACCCCATATTGAACGGTTGTCTATTTAGGCCGGTCACCGTAGACACAAAAATCGCTTTATGTCGCAATAATCTGAAAAGTCTTGCTTGTTGGGATGTTGTTATGATATATACCAATAGTGTAAAACTAAATTTGCAGCTCCGACCTATGCTAATTCGTTGTGCTGGAATAATATCGAAATTTTCGGTCTTTCTTCAGATTTTGGCTTATAACTTCTAAAAGGTGCTTCACACGGAAAAGTTATCTAATACACTTATATAGAAGACACAATTTTCTATAGCAGCTCTATATGCCCAATAGAATCTGAGATGCAGTACTTCGAACATTGGCCGTTTCGCCTAAAAAGTTCAAAATTGTAGTTTTAGCCGCCTTCCGAGCAGAATATCGGCTATAATACTCATTCTTCGAGGAAAGTCATAGCCAAGGATGTTTTAGAACAGTTATCTAGCTTTAATTAAAGGGCGTCACAGACGATTAAGATACTATAATATTTGATGTTACGATACCTGCTTAGAAAATATTATAGCATCTTAGGGTCAAGTTACACACGGCTAAGATACGATAATATATAGAAATTATTCATTCGCTCGCAGACCATCCTAGGTGCCACACGTATTTCTTCACCGCTTTCTATATACAGGATGATAAAATATGAGTAGTACGGTTTCACTATTAGATAGCTCATCAGACGACGATTCTAGTTTTGAATTTGATATGCAAATTGCATTAGCGCACTGTAAAAGGTGATCAATTTGGATAGAAAATCATATTTAATTTAGAAAAAGCCGCGGTGAATTTAATCTTTACGCAGATGTTTCTACAAAAAATAATTATCTTATATTAATAAGTCGAAGGAAACTTTTCTCGAAATTCATAATTTGATTAAGGAAGATTTAGTGAAACAAAATACGAACATGCGCGAAAGCATTAGTACAGAACAACGACTTGCAGTATGCTAAGAACCATCTCGTTTACTTCAGCTTTCAAACATAAAAAACCGCAGCTAAATCGGTCTATTCTTTCGAAAGCTACGATTCGCAATACTCCCCCCCCCCTCCCTCCCCCTCTATCCTCAAAGACACACACACACACACACACACACACACTCACACACACACACACACCCCCATACACTGATACACACCCTAAACTTCTTAACACCCATCTCTTTGTTCAGGGGTTAAAAAAAACCGTCACGAATACAAAACAGAGCAAGTTGTAGAGCATATTACTATACATTTTGTATCTTAAGATAGTATATTAATATATATTTTGTATCTTTTACGATATATTTCGTATCTTAAGATGACATCTTTTAATAAATTCCATATCGCTCAATATCTTAAGATACTGTAAGATGCAAATATATATTATCTTCGCCGTTTTTGATGGTTTATATACATTGTATAGCGAGCGATATTTTATCTTAAGATAAAATATTATCGTATCTTAGTCGTCTGTGACGTGCTTAAAGCACAAGCGGAACTTTGTATAACCAATAGTTACCCTGTAATCTGGACAAAACGAAAAGAATTTCAAGAAATGTTAATTGTTATTAATATTGCACAGTTTTCTGGTAAGGGATAACGAAAATGGTGGGGGTCCTTTCAAAACAGCCAGACCTTCTTTCTTGACGCTTATACCACGTTTCTCAAGCCTAACGCCATGAGGAGCTAGCCTATGCTGGCAATAAATGTCTCGTGGCGTTGTGTGCTGGGAGAAAAGACGACTCTCTCCACGCCATGCGTTACGGGATATTTGTCCGATCAGCTGCTAACGCCAAAGTCCATCTCGTCTCATCATCTCCAAAATTGTTTTTTTTTAAGTCCTATATCCTTAATTTTTGGTTTTGTTCAGATTACAAGAGAACAAAGTCCTACAAAGTTCCACTTGTGCTTAAATTAAAGCTAAATAATTGTTCTACAACTTTCTTTCACATGACTTACCTCGTAGAATGATTATTATAGCCGATTTTCTACTCGGAAGGCGGCTAAAACTACGATTTCGAACTTTTTGGGGAAAATGGTCAATGTTTGAAGTACTGTATCTCGGGTTCTATTGGGCCTACAGAGCTGTAATTGCAATCAAAGTAAATCATATTTTGTCTCCTTTATAAGTTTTATAAATAACTATTCCGTGGGATGCACCTTTTAGAAGACATAAGCCAAAATCTGAAATATGAACGGAAATTTAGATGTTTTTCGCGCACTACGCAGTTAGAACAGGTCTTTCGAAGCTGCAAATTTAGCTTTACACTATAGTTATCTATCCTAACTACATCCCAAAAAAGCAGGACTTTTCAGATTATTGCGACCTAGTCCTACGATGTCTTATAACTATGCCCGCCTAACTATAATTATATCCTTTCGCATCCATATTATTCATACTAATATTATAAAAGCGAAAGTAACATATCTGTCTGTTACCTTTTTACGGCTGAACCTATCTTGATGAAATTTGTTATAAATATAGTTTTAACCCTAGGAAAGGACAGGATACTTTTGATCACTCGCGCGATCGAATTCGCGGGCAAAAGCTAGTATGTAATAAATAAAATTAAGGCTGGAGTTTGATACTTGTAGATAGGTAACTAATAGGTACTACAAATTAAAACGATCTTTCCAAGAGATTGGAATGTTGTAGCACAATCTACAAGATTATTATTTTTCTTCTAAGATTTGATTATGGCAATATTGTGTAGAATTGCTTATTACCTTGAGAGTGAGCAGAATGGCGAGGAACTTGCGCTTGTCTCCGATGAGCACCCCATACCCCACGTGCAGGAGCTCGGCCTGCACGCTTTGCTCGATGAGCACGGGAGCTATGTTCTCTCCGCCCGCTGTGATTAATATCTCCTGGAAATGGAACGACATGTGCATTGAATACAATTCCATATTTTCAAGATCTTGAAATAAATAGAAGCCAAGTCAGATTAAGACTTTTTTTTCCTTTTCACATTATGGCGTCTAATGTCGCCATATTGAATTTTGTTGACTGTCATGTATTTAATCGCAAAATGAAAAATCCATTGACGTAAGAATAATCAATATCGGTCCACGCGTTTGGTCTTCATAGTGCCACAAAGGAACGTACATACTTAGGCTGATAAACCTGGCCTTTGCGCTGCGCAGTCTGGTAAAAACCAAGAACAAATAAAACGAGTAGGTAGTTAGGTACCCCTGGATGACAAAGTAAAGAGACTGATTGATGCACCATTATAAAAAGAGTATTAATGTTGTTGGAACGAAAACGGTACGCAACGGTGCCTATTGGAAAGCAGCCAGCCCTAGTCTTAGCCTCGTCTGTGGCTGTGTAATTCGAACGAGACTCGATAGATCACTCACCTTTATCCTTCCAGTGATGTACAGCAGGTTGTTGCTGTCGACGCGGCCGATGTCTCCGGACTGCAGCCAGCCCTCGTCGTCGATGGCCTCTGCTGTCTTGCCCGGGTCGCTAAGATATCCCATGAACACGTGGCGGCCGCGCATCATGATTTCTCCCGGCCCGTTGGGGCTGACGGATCCTCCGAACTTGGTCTCTGTACCTTCCAGGAGCTCGCCCGATGAGTCGAGAGAGAATCTGGAAATGATAAAGGGATTAATTAGGACTATTCTAAGTGAAGTTTATCCTAAGTATGTATACTAAATTGAATACACAGTACGATTCTATGCAATATCAGTAAATTACTAGCCACTGCTGTATGCCTTTTGCGTTTATTCTGTTCTGTCTCTACCAATTTACATGGCAGCCAAGTATTTTCCGCTGTGCTAATACATAAACAATATCTTGAATGTTAGAAGTATCTCAACCCCTCTCTCACGCATTGTTTGGTTGATTGGTAGATAATGCTTTTAATATTGCCACGCCATTTGTACTCTATTAATTATCCAATAAATTATAAATAAATAAGTATTTTTGTCTGTAATACATATTAAACAGAATTCATTCGTAGTTAGCGAAAGGCGTCCGTCCACGTCTCCATCTGAATCTCACCGCCAAGAGACACTGATGGGGAAAGCAGTCTTATTACTTCGTCCTCAGCGTAATTGGCATGATGGTCCACGTCCATTCTCCGGGTTCAACAGTATTTATTTCTGTCATATAACTTACTTGGGGTATATACTAAGCGTGTGCGCGCCAGACGCCTCGCTCATTCCGAAGGCATCCACGATGGGTATGTCAAGCGAGAGGAAAAATTTCTTGACATCGGCCGAAAGCGGCGCGGCTGCTGTCACGAACGTTACGCACTTGTCCAAGCCCAGGGAGTCGTGCACTTTGCTGAACACTATGCTCTTTGCCATCTTGTAGCCCAAGGAAGATCCTCGCTGCCTGAAATTCGATATGTTCAAATAAGGCATACATTTAAAAGTTAAGACGATGACATGGTGGGGTTGAGGTTATGCGTGATTCAGTCTGCTTCATATGGAATCAAAGTTTCAGTGAATATGAGCGTAAAAACAATTGTTCTGACGACGTATGATCGCTCAAAATTCTGTCCGACTTGCAGATAAATGTACGAATGAACTCTTCGGATATAGGTATACATCAAAATGCAAAATGTACCAATGTTTAAGTTTTAGTCAACATTAAACTATCCTCATTATACTACTGCATTCCAAAAGAGCGTATCCATGAGTAATACTTTCAAGAAAGGCGCCTAGCTACTGTGATGTGTGCATTGCGCGTCACGACAGCTAGCCATTCTGCATGCGCATATGAAACGCAAGTTCTATAAATAACCTTTCATCGCAATTTGTCGGTCGATAGGTTATTTACCTTTGAATCTATTCAATATTTGTTCTGGCTTCATATAAACCGATTTCATGAATTTTGCATGCTATTTGGCAGGGATGAAAATGGCCTTACATATGATTTAGAGATACAGCGTTAAAATATTCTTTGAAGTCTGGTTCGCTTCATGTCTGTATTTTATAAAATGAAGGTGATCATGACTTTGAGTGGTAATGACTTTGAGTGATAATGACTTGATACTAACGCGGTTGTTATGCCGATTTATCACAATATATACTTTCACCACAAAGGCCAAAAGTAACCGGCTCAAAAGCTTAATACCACGCAAAACTCCCAAAAGCTCAGTCATGTCGGAAAAACACAAATAGGAAGCCATGCGTCCTGTCAAACTGCATATCACATTACATCATCCACTAGTAGACGCCCGCAGCTGAACACTGGGCATTACTACTGAGATTTTCATATTTTGTGGCATGGCTAATTAGGACTCTAATGGAATGATTCCTTTTGCAACGCAACTGAGAAGCCCCATAACAAAAAATTATCCATACAACGCTATCATGCTCTTGACCACTCTTGACCTCCGGTTGTTAAAGACGAACGTAACCTCTTCTAATATAGAGCGAACGACAGTGTCCTTCGTTTGTGCAATAAAGGTCACATCTTTAGTTTTTGACTACACGTAGCCAAAGGTGAAAAATCTATTTAGGCCTTTGTGTTATTATTTTAACTTCAAATTAAACGTGGATACAACTAACGCCGACGGCTATAACATAATCACATAGGTACGCTACGAATACTTAGTTATATTTATAAATAAGTAAAATGAAGTAAATGTTCGAGGTAGGTATCGATCGTTTCTACAACTGTAAACAAAACCATGCATGTGCTGTTTAACGTGCAGCCTATTTGTGAGTTCTACCTCTTCTGGCCTTGGAGTTAACGATTAAAGTCTAGCTGTTACCGACAATCTGCATAATTCAGGTATTCTATACAATACCTAGGTAATGTGTAGAATGCCTGGGGCGACTAGGCAATGTATGAAATATTATGAATCTAGGTAAAGTATACAATTCCAAGGGATTGTATAGAGTACCTGCTGGTCCACCAGCAATGTGTAAAATAAATAGATTTTGGCCTGTATTTATCAATGTTATATAACTGGGTACCTATCCAGGTGGGTATACAATAACGAGGTTAGATTAGGTTCAGTTTCGTTAGTGAACCTATCTAACCTAACCTTTTTTCTTCTTGTTTACTGCCTGCCCACGTCTCCCCCTTCTCTGCTATCGTCTTTTACACGCATTGCCGGCTGCGCATCCGGTGTTTTATAGAATACCTAGGCAAACTATAAAATGTATATTATTTCATAGGTATTCTATACATTGCCTAGGTATTGCATAGAATACCGGATTATACAGATTGCCGGTAACATATCTATTAAGTCTGCACTACGAAAGTTCTTTAAATTCTATTCTTCAACAACATGCTAACATGCTAGGAGAACGACAAACCGTTCGGCAATAGTTACGTACCAAAAGTTTATCATTTCGAGAATACTGAAGTCAATGGGAAGGCCATACATTCCCGATGATAGAGAACTGGACGAGGATAAAATTATATTGTTAGAAGCATCAACTTTATTTCAGGGTTCCACTGGTGAGAAAGTTGAAGTTTTATAAAGGGTTTAAAGAAATTATTGGGCCACATTAAAACGTTAGATGAGGTAAAGAACTACCTTACTAGTTACGTTTTGTCCTACATAATGGTCTACAAGACTTTTGAAGGTAATTTAACTGGATATTTAAAAAGCACTTCATAATGTAGCACTTTTTTTCAAGTTAAACTAAACTAAATGTTGTTGGGAATATAATTCTTATAACAAGGATCACCTTACCTAATACCTCAGAATCAAAAACAGTTTTTTTATGTACAAAACTGCGTACAAAATATGGTAGGATCTATTGTAAATGTAACAACAGTTTGCCATTTTCGGACGTATAATAAATAGTAAGACATAACTTATAGACACAACAGCTTTGTTACCATATAATGAATCCACTCTTACTAGCGCGTGTACTATTTTCCGGGATAAAAAGTATCCCATGTTGGTATATATGGTATACGGCATCTCCATACAAAATTACATTAAATATGGTCCAGCCGTAATCGCGTAAAATCGCCTCAAACAAACAGACAAAGTTTCACTTTTATATATTAGTGGGGATTAATTGATATCATTAGGGTGATATTACTGTCTCCCTCATTTAAATATCTACCTCCTAGCTATACAGGTTAAGCATTCTAACGCTAACCGTACAAGAAGATTTGTACTTAGAAATCCACAAAAGTATTAAAACAGAATAATGAATACTGAAAAATGGTTATATTGTTCTTCCTTATATCAGTAGGTACGATATACGTATAAAAATCTCTAGAAGAAATTATCCTATCACTCATATATCAACCTATATCAATCAAAATTGTGCTTCCATCATTTGTGAATCTCTAACTTTACTTCTAATGCAATCGTAAAGTGAAGTCTAGTCCGTAAAAGTCGACTATTGCATCGGAAAGTGAAAGTTCGTTAGCATACTTGGTGAGTTTGTTTGGCCCCATTCTCGTCAAGACACAAGCACCTACTTCCAAATAATAATTAATGACTCAGAACTGAACCAATGTCTTTCGCTTGACGGAAAAGGTAGTCCAATAAATGTATTTTAGAACTGGTTTGATTTATATTTGAATTAAATTACATAAAGACTGATCAAGTTGAAATAATGTTGTAAATACCAATTAACTATTGAAATTTTTGTATTATTTTTTCCGAAAGACAAAAGTATGTTTAGTAAAATACTCAACTTAATTTGTTACTCTTTATCGAGGAGGCAAATACGAGCGGTAATGCTGGTTACCGTTACACTAAACACAAAGCCGGTTCTGCACAAGTGCTCGCTTTGTGTTCCTTCCTTCTTAGTAAGAATATTTTAGAAGCCACAAATAAGTATATTTATTTGCGTGAAGGTACGAATAATACGAGTTAAGGCGTGAAGTATATTTACTTTCACGCCAAAACAGCTGGACTAATTTTGATAAATACCTGTTGATTATTTTTGCGGAACAATATAAAAACTTATTTTGGGACCGAAAGCCGTCATTTTTAGGAGGTGCGGTTAGATCATGGTGTAAATATGATACATACCCCTTGATCCTCGCTTGATGGTGGTTGAGGCCCTGCTCTCTCGCCCATTTGGCCATTGCCTTTTTCACCGCACCTCCCTTTGAGCCGACCGCGACTATTTTCTCGTACATTTTCTCCCATACTCGAGGCACTCCTAGGAACCTGACAAAAAATTGAAACTATTTTGAAAAATTATTCTTATAGTGCGACTTAGAACTTCAATTCTGACATTTAACAAACGACATAATAAAATATTACCAAACAAAAAACAATATCATAAATTTGCCGACTCGATTCGTACCCGCGTCTATCCATGTAGTCCAGTCAATAAAAGAGTTGTAGAATGCGTGAGCAGGAACCTAAGCGATTTCTTCAGAAACTTGTTCAAGGTGCTTAGGGAGTGAACATACTAAAATCCTGATGTTTAGGAGGTGAGCCGGGGTGGGAAGGGGAGCACTTACGCACTCTACACTCCCTTTTAGGCCATTCGTAGATCGAAGTAATGGCTCTGCGCAGCATTTTACACTTCTGTAAACGCTGTGTGCTCGAGAACCATCCTTAATACAAACCTTTACAAAAACAAAATTGGCAAAAGCGACAATTTTGTCACAATTCATTAACAATCTATGAACTTGTTTTATGATTGGGGCCCGTGGAGAGGTGACCTGCGAAAAGCGACAGATACGAGATGTGGAGAGCTGAAGGCCGAGCTCAGTGGCGTGCATTAGTATAGGAGAGGCCTACGTCCGGCAATGGACTAGCAGACATGTGACTTATCTAATACAGATACAAGATACAAAATACGTATTTCCATTTTATATCTATTTTTTTTTTTTAAATACTATTTGTATCGTGTATTTAGATACTATTCGTTTGGTATCTTGTATTTCGTAAATACTATGTTTGCTAAAATACTTTTAATAATAATTACCTATGAATTTCCTATGCTGATGCATAGAGCCATCTATTGACATTTGATGCAACTTTAGTCTGGGGCCAATTCTATCAAAAAGGCCCAAGACTAATGTTTATAAAGTATTTACAAGATGTCTTGGTATCTAGGATTTCAGATACCATTCCATAAGGCATCTTGTATTTAGTATCTGAAATACTTATTTTAATAGTATCTTGTATTTTGTATCCCAGATACTCTGTATAGGGTATCTTGTACATCTCTGCGGGCTAGTATAGGCTGGTGATGATGATGATGTGTTTAGTTTGGTAATATTGTTATTCGTAGGTAATAGAAATATTAAAATCATCTAGGTAAAAATATAAATAACGCGCGTGCGTGTATAAAACTCACTATATCACAGTGAGTATAGTGAGTTTTATACACGCACGCAAGAAAGAAACACATGTATGTAATTATGTCTGGTTATCAACATTTGCATTGAACCTTAGCACCTTCTTACGTCAATTACAAGAAGCTAAGTACTAAGTAGGTACCCATTTTTGTATACAAAAATATAAGGGGATTATTTAAATTAAACAGTATTTTTGTCAATTATAAACTAAGTTGTCCTCAAAATTACTAGATTGGCGACTAATTAAGATGATCTAAAATTAAGTATTTCACCGACTAAATATTATTAAAACAAACAATAGGTAAAATATGCCTCAGCTAGCTTATTTACTAATGGCAGCGTGATATAGAGAATTAAGTCATTTCGGTAAGGTATTCTTGGCGATAGGTCTTCATTATGTATCGATTTTCTCAATAACTGCGAACTCCCCCCGCTATAAAAACACCAGGTGTGAGGTACGGTAGGTACCTACCTTGTTGGTCGGACTTCCTTGAGTGTTTCCACAAGGCTGCCCTTGAGAGCGTCAGGTTGCGCGAAGTACACTGGTACGGCGTTCGAGAGGGTTGTGTAGATGTCGACTACCTTTAAACGTAATCAGTAAAATTGTTTGGGTTAGCTACACGCATAATCAAGAGTCATAGAACATTTCTCTTCAAACCGAAACTCAAACCTACGTACGGTATTTACCTAGTTCTCTCTTGGGCTGAAGTCCCCCAACATTTAAATCTAAGAATTATACAACAGATTGTTCTTATGTTGGTGAACGTGACCAGAATTGTTCAACATCAAAATTGTTATCACTAGAGATCTATTTCTACATTTAAAAAAACTGAGAACATGCCTCTTTTGAAAGTCAATAAAACAAGCTAATAATCACGCTGGTATGTTCTAACTGATTCTGTTAAGTTGTCATTTGAAAATAACGTCGAAAGGGTCTAGTGTAGCTAGATGCTGATGCTCTCACCTGAGCAGCGACATGGCTAAGTGGCAAGAAGGAGACCAGTCTGTCCTGCGTTGGCTGCAGGTCTGCCACGCGCTCGCCGATGGAAAACGCGTCCCAAGTTAGACTGTCGTGTGATAACATAACTGCTTTAGGGGGTCCCACTGTCCCGGACTGAAAGAAACAGAACAGCTATAGGTTTTGCTCGTAAGTAGTAGTAGACTATTATTAAAGAGTGTTGACTTTCTCAACAGTTTCTGAAAAGATTCAGTTTTTTTTTTGGTTCGTTCGTCGTACTTACAGTTCTGTATCTATGTATTGATTCTTACATTTGGGTTTGTTTGTTGTTTTATGTGTTCGTATTGAAGTCGGACGTTACTTACTGTGTAAACTAATGTGCAGCACTCGTTGACAGCGATGCTCTTGAGGACATTATTTAATTGTGTGTCTGTTTCTCTTGCTCCCATTTCCATAAGTTGATCCCACTGATGAAAAAAAGATAGCGACAATGAGACAAATGAAATGAAAAATATTTATGTATTGCCAGTATAATGAAAATTATTATAGAACAACTTACGCTATAAACCCCCGGTAAGGAAGTATCGACCGTTCCTTCCCACTGCACGATTGCCTTCAGCAGCGGCAGCTTGTCTCGGATGGAGAGGATCTTGTCGAGCTGCTTCTTGTCCTGCACTGCGCAGATGTTGGCGCGAGACGAGACCAGGCAGTGGTAGCATGCTTCCGCTGAGTTTGTCGTGTAAATTCCGGCGGCGTAACCTCTGCGTACAAAAGTGTATTTAGTAGTTAAGTACTAAGGTCTACTGTGATTATGTTATTATTATTATTATAAACAAAGTTGACTGAAAAAATGACGATTTTGTTGATATTTCTAGTAAGTTTGTGTTTCATCACAATTTGATTATTATTATAAAGGCGCGAGCCCTTAACCCTTTAATTTTTCGGGATGAAAAGTATCCTATGTCCTACCTCGTAGTATGGATTCAAATCATACTTTTATGGTTGAAATACCTCGCACAAGAACGAAGCGTTACGCTTCTTCATTTATTATAAGAACTGTAAAGGATTGGAATGCCCTGCCCTCGTCAGTGTTTCCGGTAAATTATATCCCAGGTGTGTCCAAGTCAAGGTATATACTAGGCAAGCGTGCTACACCTTCGTCCACATCATCGCTTTACATCAAGTGAGATCGTGGTCAAACGATTGCCTAGTCCGTAATAAAAAATTATAGTTTCATTTCAATTCATTCAGTAGTTTCAGCGTGATGCGCGGCCAAGATACAGACAGACAGACAAAAATGAAAAAATTAAACCGTTTTGTCTTCAGTATCGAATACAGAGTAAAATAAAATTAAAAAAAAACAAATATCTTCTATGTACAGAATTTGACTTGTTACAGTTTTATAATAAGTATAGATGTCGTATCGTATGAAAAAAACATTAGCCTTTGTTAATGTGGTAAATTAAAAGCGTATAGCAATACCTAGGCGTTGCGAAAGGCGGATTAGATAAACAAGATAATTACAGTGTTAGATATAATTGCCATTGCTTATTGCAACCAACGTAACATGAAGTCATTCGTGTCGCAAATGACTTATTGCTGCACATCCCCCTAGAAAAGGAATGAGCGCGGCAAACTTCGCAATAGGTACCTTAGTTACCAAAAATAATCGTAAAACTAGATAGTGATTGTTACCACAGATCATATATCATCGAATGTACCTATGATTCTGTTTATGATTTTAATCTCACTGCGGCTTACGATAAGAAAACAGCTGATAAACATGATGCAGATAATTCCACCATAAAGAACACATATACGAGTTACTTTACATAAAATATTGAGTATATATTTTATACGAGTTGGATTGTAAATGTTATTGCTAAATAAGTACGTAATACTATTCTGCTTAAGTTACTTGTACTATTATTTATTCTGTGCATAAGTATATTATTTTTTGCATTTGCTAATATTTTTATCAAACATGAACTTTGATAAATATTAAACCGTCTCCAAACAACTTTATACTTACAATCAGAAAAATAATAAGAAAAATGTAAACCAATTTATATGACCGGAAAAACAAGACCTTCACCTAAATAAATCGTAGAAATCATTAGGTATTTTTATCGCTTCTAATATTGCGTTACAATAAAGGTTTAGACCTTTTAACCTAAAACTGTGGCGATTATTTTATATTTGTATACCTATGTTGTTTGGGTTCAATGTCCACGAGTTGTAATATTGCGTCAGGAAAACTTATGCGTTCTGCGTCATTCTTGTACTGTTATATATTCTGTGGTCATGGTCACAACTCACATGGCTTCCGTGACTGGCTGTGTTTAAAAATAAATCAACTTAGCCAAAACATAACATGAGATAGAAAAAATGCGCCATAACCATTGTGTCATACCTAACGCAAGAGAAACTAATAGGGTTCCATGTCACAGACTATTAGTACTAAATAACGTTGAATAATAATATTATGTTCACCAAAAAGTTTTTGTAAGTTAGTTTTCCGAATACCTAACTCCTAAAGACATTTGCTTGGAATCCCAAGTTTTACAACCTTTATAGTACGTATTAGAAAGGGACAACATCGCTATCTTTCTTGGTGCTCTCTTCTCTAACGGGCGTATTTCCGAAGCACCGGTAGAGTCAGAAGGGTATTTCCTTTTCCAGTTTACCTAAATTTCATTGATTTGATTTGAATTTTACGTATTTTTCCTTATTCATGAGAAGCTAATTTTGACATTTGTAGAAGTGCTATTATTTTGCCTATTTACAATAAAATACTTCGACTCTATCTTCTACATATTGTAAAAGAAAGTCACCGAATGCGTCTGCGTGTCTGTATGTCCACCTAGGCATAGGTTGATTCAAGAGGAAGGTTAAAATATAGTTTGTATTTTGTATAAATTTAGTTAAGGAAGAATTATATCAAAGAACTCGAAAAAAACAGCCGATCTCCGCCCTGAAATGGACTTGCTCTACCAGTTGCTCTACCTCACTAGTGCTAGTAAGCACCACTCCAGTCTTCAATAATAATTACCTGCTATTTAGTCAGTCAGCTTTGCTAATCCATCAGGGAAGAGGCTTGACGTCCTTAACTCCTTATCCATGAGCCTTGACATGACATCAAGAGCTATCTATCACAATTGGTTTATGTTCTTGTGATTAAATTTTAGAAGTAGGTATAAGCGACTTGGATGTAAATTCATAATCCCCCATAATCCTATCATTGCCTATCTGTTATGACCAGATTTCACAATGAACGGGATTCATAGGAATGCTATTAATAAGGAATTGAATGTGAAGATAAACTTACCCAGCGTGTATAGCAGCGAGGTCTGCGATGAACCACTGCTCAGAGTTGAAACCGAGGATGCACACTGAGTGGTACCGCTCCAGGCCTAGCTTGATGAAGGCCTTTGCTACTGTCCGAACTCGTTCTTGATATTGTCTGAAACAAGGCGTTATCTTCAATGGTGAATCTACAGAAAAAGTTTAACCAGAGACTCTAGTCAAAGCTCTTAACAATATATTTTAAGCACTGAGTGGTTTCAGAACAAGGTTAGAGGCACCCATCAAAGGTTAGTTACTTATAACCGGGAAGTCTGTTATAAGTTTCTGTACAGGATCAACAGTTACAACAAAGTCGTAATAAAGAGAAATCCTTAACTTACTTGTATGTTATTTTGTGCCATTTTCCGTCTGCTTTTTTTGTCGCCAAGGCAGTTGCGTCAGGATATCTCGCCGCAGTTCTGTTTAAGACACCAGGTACGGAGATTGGAGGTTCTGCTGCGATTCCTCTCGCGGCTATGCGCAACTTCACATAGTCCCCGGGCTTGGACGAGACGTAACTGTCTGCTGGTATTACTTGGTCTGGTCCTGTAAGAATGTACGAAGCATTTTCTCTTGTGTCGATTTGGCTGGTGACCTTGTACGAGTATGTTTCTATCTCCGTGATTTGAAGTACCTGTAGTATAGACCCCATAGAACAAATGAAGTCTCATTTCATTGACTTGTCATTGGCAATGGCTATCCCGCTTTAGTGCCAATAGTGCTGGACAATAAGGTACAATTACACGCTGACATTTAGTGAGGAGACAGCTCGGTAAAGGCTTTTTTGATAGAATAAATTAATATAATAATTAAAGTGATTTGCTTTTGTATAATTTCTAATTTTGACTATGGTATACTTCTGCATTATGTAATACTTGTACTACACTAGTAATATTGTTTTCACATATTCTCACAGATTTTGTTACTAACTTCCACCTATCATATTACATATTTAAGGCTTTTTATTAACCCAATGTATTTCTATAAGTGGAAACTTGTAATTGTCTTTTTTACTACCTATTTGTGTATCTATTCGCATTTTAAGTCGTTAGTTTTCCTAATAAAAAATAAATAAATAAATATCCTTAACAAAGAATAGTTAAACAATGGGTTCAGATTTAGACGAAATTTGCATAGACGTGGGCGTATTTTTCAGTACCATATAGTAGCAAACACGTTTAATTGTAGATTACAATACAATAAAAACTAACAAGACCGTCATCTGATTGTTATCACGAGATTAGCAAATGACGAGATTTTGGGCCTTGAAATGCCTTGTACGAAAAACAGTGGCATCATTGACGTCTGCAAAAAACCTGTTAAATTCTACCTACCGCTAATTCTACCAAGTTGGTGGATGTAAGCAATAAGACAATTATTATTGTAACTTAACAGTATTATTACGAGATGTTTATAGGAAGACCATAGAAAGACCTGATGACGGTTCCCACATTCTTACTAACCATACTCGTAGATAACCGCATATTACTCCGTGCCGTGCTCTTACTGACACAATCGCAGGATGTGTGTCCTGTCTGGGTGGGCATTCAAGGCGAAGGATGTTTCAGGTATACGTTAGTTTTGTTATCTACTGCATTTAGACCTCTCCGTTTTGGTACGTTTACTCCATTTTTACCCGACTGCGGAGGGTTATGTGTTTGGGTTGTATTTATGTTTGTTTCTTTGTACATTTATTAGGCGGGTCCTACAGCATAAACTGCTTGATAGATTTTGATAAATGAGGTATCATTGGATTCGTCTTGATCACGAGAGTGCTATAGCTATAGGATATAAATTAAATGTCAAGATAACTAATATGGCGGCTTACAGCTGCCATATTGTATTTCCGACGGAACAAATTATTACCAAAACCTATCGAAAGAGGTATTAAAATGAAGGTCTTTAAAATACCATTCCAAAAATATATAATTCTTTTACTTTAACAGTAGCAATTGTATTTTATGCACATTACGAAATTTTCAATTTTAGATTATGCAAGTTATGTAAGTTCTACCTATAGTCCAATGTTGCAATTGCAACTAGTAAAGTAAAACATGTAAGTATGTAAGAAACATTTATATTACTATTATTTATGCTACTTATATTAAAAAATCAAGAATCTTAAGCTTGATTGCCTCTTTTTAGTTTTGTTCGCAGTTGGGTTTTATATATTTTTATAATAATTAAAAAAGAACATCGTGTAGCGCATACGCATGTCACCATCGTCCAGGAAGTCACTGCTCTGACTGACTGGGCCACCGAGGTGGATTATGGATGGCAGTACTGCGCAATGTTAATCATGTACTTAGACAAGCAAGTGCCTGTCCATTGCAAAGAGTAAAATGTAAACGGTTTTCGAATACATTAGCAGAGTCTCGGCTGACGGTAACCAGCCGGCTTCAAACTATTTGCCTAGCCCTAGTGGGAGTAATGGGGAGTTGGGGACTGGCTGACCATCACATTTCATATCGATACATGGTACGTAAACGAAAATTATTTAAAATTCACGTTTTTATCCAAATAGCAACTAATGATTCAATTCACTTTTTCCTGATTATTACTAATCAATTTCCTTCAAATCGCCTAGTAATCAATTAAAACGATCAGCTGACAGTCATCAACGAAGGAACCGATAAAGATTTGCCATCATATCCGCCTACCGCCGCATGTCTCACTCTACTATTCACACTAGGATAATACCAGAAAAGAGATAAGTACTCGTACCTTATGGCGTGATCAAAAATGATATTTTTATTGATAAATATTTAGGCATATTGTTTTTACGAAATTATCGCATTCTGTTGACTGCATTGTGTTTATGGAATGACTATTCTGTTTTCTACTTACCACTCATGTGTTTGGCATCATGGTGATTCACTCCGTTCACTCCATTCACTCCGTTGGGCACATGCATTTTATTCACTTTGACTATTTCTTCGCCGTTCTCTACGATTAATGTTGATGAGTCCTGAAATCAAGAGAATGAACTGTTACTGAATCATGAAGTCTGTATGCTTATACTCTATCTATTTCCGACTAAGTAAAGTTCTTGAAAGCATATTATAATTATTGTTTGTTTGTCGTATGAGGTAGTGCTGGCCTCTGGTGTCAGAGTTTGTCAGGCCGCCCGAAGGCCTTTGACATGGCTTAACGACTGCTATTAATCAATAGCAGCCGGGATCGATAGTTTAACGTGCTCTCCGAAGCCCGAAGCGATGGAAACCGCACATAACTTTGAAAAGTCATTGGTGCGGAGCCTAGAATTGAACCCGGTATCGTTGGATTCTAAGTCGCACTAGTAAACCGCTAGACTGCCATCACTCAATTATAATTGTATTATGATGACTTGAATGCCGGACAACGTTTTGTTGCGAATTTATTACAGGCCGTGGCACAGAATATATCAAAGTAAGTATATCTGGTCTATCATCAAACCTAAAGACGGCATTGATATGTTAGGTAGGTACTGCAATTTGCAATTGTTAAATTAATTTTAATGTTATATTGTCTCATCACATAAGTAGTTGTAAATACAAAGCCAGGTTTACCGATTTTTTTATTTTTTGGGACGATTGTATAGCATGTGGAAAATACTTTCAACAGGACGTTGAATCGGTGATCATATATAGGAACAAAAAACTCTTTTTTTTTTTAAATCAGGGATTGTCTGTTCGCTCATTGTATTCCAGCTGATATCATATAATCTTTTAAATCCTACTTACATGTTGCGAAAAATGCTTGCATGGAATTATTTTATATCATTATCAGGGTTTAACCGATTATCTGAAAGCCAGTCCTTCAGTAAATGCAAAAAAAACATTAAGTAATATCATTTCATTTCTTTTCAATATTGATTGATGTAGTTGGAAACATTTCAAATTGAATATCAATGGTATGTACGTAAGTCACGTGATATCACTTATTGGTAGGTATACGTATTACTGGATTAATAACATTAGACCGTTTATCAATGATTATAATACCAACTTATTTTATTATTACTTTTTTACCAATTGATTACTTTCACGACCGGTTGGGCGAGTGATTAGTGACTATAGTGACCCTGAATGCGTAGTCAACCAACCCTCAAGATTCAATAATTTGTGCAGAAATGTTTGTTTCCGAGTCATGGATGTAATATTTGTATCTGTGTATGTTTATCTGTTGTCTTGTACCCATAGTACAGGGTATCCTAGGTTGGGGCTAGGTAATTGGTGTGAATTGTGCCGTATGTATTATTATATTTATTTATTCTCACCTGAAGGAAAGCGATGACTTTTTTCTAACAAAGTAGACACATGTGATTCTTAAGTTCCATTCAGCTAATCGTGCTGTAATACCTATGTAAGTAAGTAGGTAAATATAATGTATTTTTTTCCTGTTGCTAAATTAAATGCGTAAGATTTCGTAGGTCTCTATCGTCATACAAATTGTTACCGGCTATTGTCATGGAAATGAGCGGGTTAGCCGCGATGTGGAGTCTTACAAATAATAACAGACCACCACGCGCATACTGTGCGTGCGCACGTGTTGCAAGGTAGTGGCTAGATTGTTAAGGTACGCCTACCATGTGAATACCTGTGGATGCTAAGTATACCCTTTTTGTAACATTCCACCCAAAAGAGGGGTGTTCTAAAATATTGTCCAACTGTGTCATTACTATGACACAGATAGACAACCAAAAAAAAAACGGAAATCGTATTGAAATCGATCCATCTGCTTTGGAGATGATTCCGTGATTTCAATACGGCTTGTTTCGGGCACTATTGATAAACAGTTTCGATGGAATTGTTCGGACCTACCCGCATATATGAGGGTCTGCTGATGAGTAGCATTTGAAGACCTGAATAGAGGAGATCTATGGCTCTAAAGGCAAATGAAGTTGTCGGCTGTATTTTAGGGGTTTATCTAATTTAAACCAAATTTTATTTTCACTGTTTAAAGCATCGGTTATTATTAGTCGTATGAGGAAGTGCTGGCCTCTTGTGTCAGTTTTTCAGGCCGCCCGAGAGCCTCTGACATGGCTTAACGACTGCTATCAATAAATAACAGCTGGGTACAACAGCTTAACCTGGCCTCCGAAGCACTGAGTGATGAAAAAACCGCATGAAACTTAGAAAAGTCATTAGTGCAGAACCTAGGACCGAACCCGGTATAGTTGGATTTTAATTTGCACTATTGAACCATTAGGCTACCCATAGCTCTGAATAAAGCAGTAAGTAACAAAAAGACTACAAAGATAAATAAAAAAAAGGTCTAGTGAACTAAAAATAATACCACGACACCAATTTAAAAATGTAAGTAAGTAGAAGCCGAGCAATTGATTTAGATCTACATATATGAAGTCTGAGCGAATTTTGATGAAATTGAGTGTTTAAGGTACCTACCTACTTTAGATACTGGAATAACACAAAGGGTTAGTTTTATTAAGGGTTACTTTTATCCCAGAAACAAGTCCTGTGGACAAAGCCACTGACGGCAGTGCAGCTCTTATAAATTAAACGTTTATTTATCATTAATGAATGGCGATAGGTACCTATGTATGTTTTAGTACGTACTTACCTATACGTAGCTATCCATGAAATATAGATACATAATGTACTCGTATGTTGTAGTACGTGCCTATCAGGCATAGATATGTAAGTCAAACCGTGATTTAAAAAATATATTAATCTTCATTAGTTATAACAAAATTATTCAGTTTATTTGGTACTAGCTTTTGCCCGCGAATTCGTCCGCGCGGACTACAGTTTATCGCGAAAAAAGCATCCTATGTTAATCTAGGATATTAAAAACCAATGCAAAAGTATAGCACCAACGCTCTTGATGTTTTTTGTCGGACTTGTTATTATTTCGATTCCATGGCAACCGTTCCTTGCAGCGAGCAATAAACATTTTCCAGTTTTCCCGTGGCAACTTACATTTTCCGGGATAAAAAGTAGGCGTATAAGTTTATGCCAGGGTATGATCTATCTCCATTCCAAATTACATCAAAATCCGTCCAGCCGTTATCGCGTTAAAGCTTCCCAAACAAACAAACAGACAACTTTCCACAGATTTCACTTTTATAATATATTGGCGTGGATATCAGTAGAAACAAAGACTATTGTTAGTTATAACGTCAACCTAAAATTACTTAAAGGTTAGGTACTTAATTACCAATGGAAAGGACACAAAGGTCATTTAAATGCACACTAAAAAGGAAAATGCACTTGCGAGTAGGTTATCTGTGTTTGAGCAAGTTGCATTATTTACTTACTAGATAAAAATGAATAATTATGATTATTTTAAACCTTACCTTTAGATAAGCTTTACCACCTGGAGTTTATCCCTTAAACCCTCTTAGATATATTATCTTGAGTAGATGTATGACTATTCATAATTGTTGTATTATATAATAATTAAATGTTATCTTTTTATGGCACCTGAATATTTAATATTCTGGTACATTAATTACCTAAAGTTTTTATGTTATTTTATTGTCACTGGTAACGCGATTTTATATTAATCTACAATGTTCTCCAATATATGTATGTTTGTTAATTTACTATATTATTGCGCCACCGACTGATAGGTCACTGATCACTGATCTTCTCCATACTACTGTTGTCTGGAAGATATCGCTCTTTAGCGATAACACCGCCAATTGTACTCTTTAATTATAATTTGTATCGTTGACTATTTTATTTTGTTGTGCAATAAAGTGTATTTGTATGGTATTGTGTTGCGTTGTTCTCAACGTTTCAAATTTTGTACATAATTAGATTGCTTAGCGAAATGTTAAGCTTATCTCATATCTTTTAAAATACAGAACTTATTTTGATGAAACTTGCACAATGAGTTTTAGGATTTGAACCAACGTTCGGCCGTGGATAGACTGTCCTATCGCTCTAACAAAGTATAAGCTGACAATGTTGACTGTTAATGTTTTCTTTAATGTCAAGTAATTTCTCTGGATTAAAATTTACCTATGTGTTCCAGGACAAAAAGTACAATTACTACATTTCATCGAAATTCGATCAGCTGTCTAAAGGTTTTTTATCGATTGCTCGGCTTCTACCTACTGGATAGAGATACAAAACAAACTAATCCAGATTTTAAGTAAAACCTTTGGCTATCCAATAGTGGAGACAGCATTAAAAATAAATAAATAAATAAATATATATATATATATATATATATATATATATATATATATATAGTTAGAAATAGATAAGAGGTACAATACAATACAATACAATACAATACAATACAATACAATAACTCTTTATTGAACACATTACAATAAAAACAACATAACAGTAATGATACATAAAATCTAATGTTGTACAATAGGCGGCCTTATCGCTATTTGCAATTATTAAACACACATACACATTTATTTTTATTTTAGGTACATTTTGTTTGTTACGGATCCGATACTGTAAAATCCTAAAATAACTAGCTTAAAAGCTTAAAAAAAACGCCTGCCAAAAAATAACTTATGGCAATAAATTGTATACCGTTGGAATGTGCTTATCAAAGCCTTGAATTTGATACCCGTATTGCAAAATTCGAAGAAAACATATATTTTTCGCATTTGAATATGAAGCCATACTAGCGCTAAATTGAACTAAAAGAACTATGTTACTAGGGGGATGTAAGGATTCTAACGATACCCCATTCGTTTAAATCTGTTCAGGCATTTAAAAGTTATGGTGGAATAAATAAACTCACATACATACAAATATACATTAACCCTAAAACATTACACTCCTTTTTTTGGGCAGTCGTGTAAAAATATTTTACTGATAGAAAGCTACACTATTGCAGATGGAGTTGGGCTACTTTTCCCCGGGAAAATACAAAATTTAACGGCAGGGCAGCTAGTTTTGTTATGATCCAAATTTCTAGATCTACCTACTGTACTACCTAAGTACTTTCGTGACATAATACTGATAATAATTTTAGTAGGTACCTGCTTGTTATTTTTATATCCCTGGTATGATAATGTCAATATGAGCATCATATATATTGAAGATAGCAATACTAATATGTCCTTTGTATTATGAATGTGGATTATTATCATTCCTGCCGCAGATATATGAATGTTATCTTCCATAATACATAATATAATTATTATATAATTGTAAAGCACTGGAAGTATCGTTTGTTAAACGAAGAGTAGGTAGTAACTTGTTCATTTCATTTTCTTAACAAGTAAGTTCAAAAACTAAAAACCTATGGTAGAAAATAGCCTATGATACTTGCGCTGAAGACGAATCGATTGACACCTCACTTGTCAAAATCGGACCAATAGGGGCGACCCTATGGTGGGAGATCCACATAACTATATACATAATTATATAGTCTGTTAAATTCATTACACTTCCCTTGAATCGCCGTAGTCAGGTAAAAATATTCAATTCCGTTAGCATTTTATACAAAAAACACCATAGACAGAATCAATACCAAAAAATCTTTCAATTTTTAGATAGCTAACATTGTTCAGTATTGTTCTATATGTTATTATTATATTCATTGTTATGAATATGCTATGCTGATGATACCAAGGGTGATGCCCAATATTTAGGCATTTCAGCACAAGTATTTCATGTTACTACTCTCGGGTCAAACTAAAAGAAAGCAGAGACTTATAATGACACTCTGCCTTCAAGATATGGAATGTACTTCAATACCAGAGGTCTACGAACTATGAACTAGACAGCTTCAAATTATGGGTGAAGTCCTTTCTGAGAACGGTAAGCATCGCACAGGGCGGAAATGCCTTTGGTGTTAAAGATTTCATTAGGCGGCTCTACTCAGGTACCATCTTGTACCTAAAATATGCTTACTTACTTATTATATATATCATAGTTGGTTTCTCGAAAACTTATTTGCACTCCATTAACATTAAAAAAATGCTACGTTTATAAAAATAATACTAATAAGTATTAAAAACATGTCAATCATTTGTCCCTAAACTAGGTTAACCTGTATCTTGGGCACCTCCTTTCTATAATTATGACAGAACTCATTATGGAACCTAAAATTACATTTAAACGTAGCATTTAAATAATGCGATGCTCGCAAAAATAGGGAATGTATGTGTAATGAGTGTGCAAGGGTGTGTGTGGAAGGGTGTGTGTATGTTGAATGTGAGTGAACATTACCTATAAGAGGTAGCCGAAAGAGCTCAATACCCTACCTAAGAAAGGCAATGAATTCCTCCGTCTTGTCATAGTTCATAGTTAATAACCATGTATATATTTTAAATTTACTTTCCGAGTGCGTGAGGTCATAATTATTGAAAGTTATAAACGTAAACATAATTAAATCATTTTGTGATAAGTATCTATGGATAAACGATAGTTTGTCGCTCACTATCTGTACTGTGGCTACACTAGCGTTATCTCCTCACATCACGCCATTTGCTATAAGGAAATGCACTGACATCCACACCAATATATAAAAGTGAAACGATGTCTGTTTGTTTGATTGTTTATTTGTTTGAAGAGTTTGGAGACAGCTTATACCCTGGAATAAAACATAGGATACTTTTTATCCCGGAAAATTGTAAGTTTCCAAGGTAAAAGTGGGTTATGTCGATGACTAGCTGAAAGGAACGGTTGCCATGGAAACGAAATAATAACAAGTATGTCAAAAAGCATCAAGAGCTTTGGTGCCAAAGAGAATACAATACGTTGGTGCTATACTTTTGCATTGGTTATTAATATCCTGGAAGAATATAAGATGCTTTTTTCGCGATAAATTGTAGACCGAGCGGACGAAGTTGCGGGCGAAAGCTAGTAGTCTTATATTAGCAGAAATAAAAAGTTGCTGAAATTCGCATTAAGGTCACTGACGTCGCCTTCCTACCTAGAATTACGCGTGTGCAACTGTGTACGTACAGCTCAGCTCGGTAAATAAAGTGACCCGATCAGCTGATAGATTTTATTAGGATGTTATTTTTTGTGATTTCAATAAATCTTTAGTTGTCTGCTGTATATGGAAAACAGGTAAGATGGACGCAAATAAAAAAATACTTCTTACCTGATTTCCATTCATCCGTGTGGGGTTTTGGAGCTACGATTCTCACGAGTGCACAAAATGTAGAGTTCATTGTATATATCAAATAATGTGTCGTGTAAACATACAGTCCTAATTAGAGGTAACTAGGTACCTAAGGTACGTACATCGTGGGAAAGTGCCTTTGTAATCTTCAAGCTAATTTGAAATGATTCTGAAAAAATGGCCGTGTTGTCAGTCCGTCCTTTTTTAAATAAAAAATAAATACGATCATAGGTAGAGTTAAATTTATTGTTGGTGGGTTTAACGTAAGCCGTGCAAATATAGAGACGTTTTGAAAATGGCAGTGTACCTTTGATTTGAATAGGTAACCTACCGACATAGTTTTGGCGTCAACAATCTCTCTTATTTATATATTCTTTAGCACACATTATATATAATGTATGAGGAGGACTTACCTAATGCTAAGTAGCATTTTTTACCAGTCACCGACGTGCAAGAACAATAGTAGCAGTGCAGTAAAAATATATAAAGTAAAAAAAATATATATATATATTTTATATATATATATATAAATATATATATATATATATATATATATATGTGTTTTTGCTAATTCGTCCTATATCCTTATTTTATGCTCTTTTTAAAGTTCCATAACTTCATCGTTACTTCGCCCTAGATAAATTAAATATATATAATAATATGGTTGTCCGTTCTGCAGATAAACCTAACTTTTTGTAGGTAGGTAATATTATGTAATATTTTAACGACCATGACTCTATTTTCATTGTAGGTTGTATATAGATTCATTTTATAATATAAAATAATAATAAATAAGTATATACATTATGCACCTATGTATTTATCTAGAAATTAAGTACCGGTACATTCTAATCTGATCCGGTTCAAGGTACAATACACACATAGACACTTATGTACTTATGTATATACCTCTAAAATTAATAAAAATATGTACCGAAGTAGCAAAAGGCGCATTAAAGGTTACGACTTTGTTGTTGAGCAAATTAACGTAGGTTACATATTGAGTTTCTTATCAGTACATCCAAAATTAAACGTTATCATTCAAGAGCGTGTGGGTATAGACATCTACACATCCATATAAGTATGAGACTCGATGATTGCTAGTTTTTGTGCGGTAAAGTAAACGAAACCATGTATGGTGATAACAGCTCTACAACATTCAGATTAAAACTTACCATAAATAAAATAAACACATTCACTTTTATTTTCTATCTGAAAAGTCTTAGTTCTAAATTCCTTTGGTAGGGGTTTGCCGTCTGCAGATAAGTTTAGCACTTTATTTATAACTGTTAAATTGTACTTGAAACCGTTTGAGTAAAATCTGCGAGGTACGACCCGAGTAAGGTCGTTTTAGAGGAAAATACACGACCGCGACAGCGCGAGTTCTGCAGCCAACTGGCGCCTTGCCCTGTGGCGTGATTCCTACGCTCAAGTTTAAAGTTCAATCCACTAATCGCAAAATTAGTGTAGTAAACACAAAAAAACGTGCGTTAGAATTTGAGCCAAGCGCCGGCGTCGGTGGCTAGCGGTCGACGCAATGGTAATGCAGGCATAATAAGGTTGTAGAAAGTAGTGTCACGTACCGTGGCGTGTCGCTGTTCCTCCATGGCAAGGCGGTTCCACTGTAACTGTATAACGATGCACGTGGAGTGGTCGATGACGCGCGGCCGACTGAACACGCGTTTACCCGCGCTGTCTGTAATTCAGCACGCTCAGATAAACACTGGCGTCTAATCAGAGGCGATTGGCTCATTACTTGTTTTAATTTTATTTCTTATAATAAATACGCAAAGCCATATCTTATCGGGTGGAAAGTTAGGTAGGTACCTATAGCTTGGTTTTGCGGATCTGTTTTATCTGTTTTATGGGTGTGGATTGTGGAACTATGAGCAAACCTGTTGGAAGTTTAGTTATTAATACCTATATTGGGAGATTCCTACAATGATGCGAAAAAAACCCCAAAAAAACTGCGAATGAAACTAAAAAGAACTTTAGATTCTTGATTTTGAAATGAAAGATGCATATTTTTTTGATTCTGCCTGGTTCGTCCCACTGCTGGGCAAAGGCCTCTCTACTTTTCTTCCATGAATCACGATCTAGGCCATTTTTAAGAGATTTGGTTCTCCAACTTTGAGCTCTTCGGTGGTTACGCCATCTTCGCCTGGACTTCTGCTGAAATTCTTACTCGCTGTCGCTGAACTTCGTATCCGGTGATCAGCGGTGTTTTCGGGGCATGAGTAAGCATCAGTACTTCGTTATGTGTGACATCTTTCGGTGTTCTGACAAGCAATGCGATCTAGGATAAAGGAGTATACAAGATGATCTATATATATATATATATATATAGTAGTCTTTTAATAATTCGCCAAATATTTCTGTCACTCCTTTTAAATACGGCATGAAAGCCGCTGTCTATCGATATCAGTTCTTCTCATTTTATATCTGCGTCTATATAGGACGCCAACGTCTGGTCACCTCATATCCGTTTCGCTTGAATACCTCCTGAACATGCTACACTTCGGCGTCCAAATGTTCAGGATCACAGAGGTCATGCGCTCTGTCTAAGAGAGATCTGGCTACTGATTGTACCTAATTGCTTTTCAAACACCTGGCATAATAAGATAGATTGCAGCTGCGGTAGTTCCTGCATAGTACAAACCAAGCGTACTATAGAGGGAAGGATCAAAGAACACATTGCAGCTGCAACCGCCAGATAAATTTGCAGTCGCTGAGCATTTGCTCGAATCAGGCTCTAATCAACTGAACTCCACGACTCAAAGATCCTCTCCACGGAACGTCATTACTACTCCAGGATTGTACGCGAAGCGGTTGAAATTAATAAAATCAGTTTTTTTAAAAGATCAAGATTTAGCTGCGGTTTTTTCTGTTAGAAAGATGATGTTTTCGAGATGGTTCTTAGACCTATATAGGGGATGGGGGGGAGGTGAGAAAAGGGGGGGTGAGAATCGTAGCTTTCAAACGAATGTACCGATTTAGCGGTATTTTTTTTTGTTTAAAAGCTGGGGTAAACGATATAGTTCTTATCTATATGGGGGGAGGGAGTTGAGAAAGGTGGGAAAGGGGGGGGGGCAAAAAGGAATAAACCTATTTAGCTGCGTTTTCAAAGCTGAGGTGAACGGGACGGTTCTTAGCTATAATGGGGGAAATGGGGGTGAGGATCGTAGCTCCCAAACAAATGGACCGATTTTGATGCGGTTTTTATGTTTGAAAACTGATGTGATGCTTTTTAGGGGGGGGAGGGGGTGTTGCCATAGTCACCACGCTTGGCAGGCGGATTGGTGACCGCAGTGTAGCAAATATGTGCTCGGAGGACGCTGCTGCCCATCTTCCGGTGTATAATTCCTTAGTGGCCTCTTACGACATCCACGGGAGGATTGGGAGGGGTCTTATTCTAAGCCGAGACCGCCACGGCTTTGATCATCCCGACTTGCCAAGTATCCTGCCCATCTCCATTTAAGCTTTGCTATCCGTATACTTACATCTTTGACTTTAGTACGGTCTAGCAGGCGGATGCCTAGCATGGCACGCTCGATTACTCTTTGAGCAACTCGTATTTTATACAACTGCTCTTTTGTGAGCGGCCATGTTTCGGCACCGTAGGTTAAAACGGGGTAAATGGTTAAATGTCTTGGTCTTCAAGCATTGCGGGATGTTTGATTGGAGGGTGGGGAGCTCGGGGGTTATATAAACTTTTAATTTGTGCTTGTTTTAAAAGCTTTTATTTAACTACACTTGTATCTATCTATCTATGTATGTATTTTGTCTGTCCTGGAATCTTGCAATGCTCAGTTCGAGCACTTCCTGATTAGCTATCCGGCTGAAACTTTCAGGGTAGCTCACAAACCAATGACAATGAAATAAAAAAATTGAAAAATAAGAAGAAAATAGTAAAAGGGATAAGAGAAAAGGAAAAAAAACAACTTAAAACCATAAAAGATTCAGAGAAAAAAAAATAACATGTAAAAGCATTTAAAAAAATATACTTATTAGTTTTTTAAAAGGATTGTTCAAATATTTTAAAAGTTATCGCGTTTTTTTTCTTTGCGGTCCATTTTATTTAATTACTTCAAAACTGAGTACCACACTTATAAAATTAATAGTTTATATTAAATTGATTAGCAACTCATCAGATTGAGGTACCAAATACACGAGTTTTTAAGTCAAACCCTAAGCTATCCAACAGTGAAAATCGCATCGCAATTGGCCCAGTAGTTTTTTTCAAAACTTAGTACCACACTTATGAAATTAATAGTTTATATTAAATTGATTGGCTACTCATCAGATTGAGAAACCAAATACACGAGTTTTTAAGTCAAACCCTAAGCTATCCAACAGTGAAAATCGCATCGCAATCGATCCAGTAGTTTTATTCAAAACTGAGTACCACACTTATAAAATTAATATTTTATATTAAATTGATTGGCTACTCATCAGATTGAGGTAACAAATACACGAGTTTTTAAGTCTAACCCTAAGCTATCCAACAGTGAAAATCGCATCGCAATCAGTCTAGTAGTTTTATTCAAAACTTAGTACCACATTTTTGAAATTAATAGTTTACTTTAAATTGATTGGCTACTCATCAGATTGAGGTACCAAATACACGAGTTTTTAAGTCAAACCCTAAGCTATCCAACAGTGGAAATCGCATCGCAATCGGTCCAGTAGTTTTATTCAAAACTGAGTACCACACTTAGAAAATTAATATTTTATATTAAATTGATTGGCTACTCATCAGATTGAGGTAACAAATACACGAGTTTTTAAGTCAAACCCTAAGCTATCCAACAGTAAAAATCGCATCGCAATCGGTCCAGTAGTTTTATTCAAAACTGATTACCACACTTATAAAATTAATATTTTATATTAAATTGATAGGCTACTCATCAGATTGAGGTAACAAATACACGAGTTTTTAAGTCAAACTCTAAGCTATCCAACAGTGAAAATCGCATCGCAATCGGTCCAGTAGTTTTATTCAAAACTTAGTACTACATTTTTGAAATTAATAGTTTATTTTAAATTGATTGGCTACTCATCAGATTGAGATACCAAATACACTAGTTTTTAAGACAAACCCTAAGCTAGCCAACAGTGGAAATCGCATCGCAATCGGTCCAGTAGTTTTATTCAAAACTTAGTACTACATTTTTGAAATTAATATTTTATTTTAAACTGATTGGCTACTCATCAGATTGAGATACCAAATACACTAGTTTTTAAGACAAACCCTAAGCTATCCAACAGTGGAAATTGCATCGCAATCGGTCCAGTAGTTTTATTCAAAACTTAGTACTTACCACACTTATAAAATTAATAGTTTTTATTAAATTGATTAGCAACTCATCAGATTGAGGTACCAAATACACGAGTTTTTAAGTTAAACCCTAAGCTATTTAACAGTGTAAATCGCATCGTAATCGGTCCACTGATTAGAGAGCATACCAATCTTTGGACTTGCTGTAGTTTGGTGATTGTGGTCACCAGATTTGTTCACCACCACACTACGCATCCATATGTGAGGACCGGTCATACTATTTTAGTGGTTTATGTTGGTATGTAAAATATAAGTCCATAAATTCACTGCACAACAGTTTATTGCCACTAATATGTAGTAGAAGGAGATACAAACTACGAATAAGTACTTATTATGTATTCGTAGGATACAAAACAGAAATAGCCAGATAGCCAGATCGTCTACATATCCTATGGTTACTATAGGTTCCATACTATACTATACCATGCTTGTTAATCATTCGAGAATTTCGTTCGCCACTACGCCCTCCGTAGACGTCCCCGCGATGTCCTGGACGATCCGGAAGACGCCATCGCAGTCAAAGTACTGGCAGCGATGGCCTCGTCCAATTCGACCACCTCTGGCAACCCGCCAGGGGGTATCAACACACTTAGACACAGACACCGACCTCGCCGGCGAGGTCGAAGGTCCCATAACACATAGTCAGATATTATTCGCTTTCGAGTTTCTTGCCGATTCTTCTCGAAGGTGTATTACGAATCGGCGGTCAGTTATAAAAATCAATGAAAGGGCACCTAGCCATTGTTCAGGGCCCCCTCGATCACTACTTAGCGGTAGCGATCCAGGGGTGTTTAGTTCGTTACCCCCGTAATCAGACGGCCGTCCAAGCCGAGGGCCGTACCCCCTGGGTACCCTCGTGCGGGTCGTCTAAATTTTAACTTTGGCGTGCGCCTTCTGCGTCACGCATTCCAAGTCCGGTTCAAGCTGTAGAGGCCGATAAGGCCAACAGCATTAGTCAAACAAAAAAAAAAAGAAAAGTTCGCCACTACTACCCAAAGCAGCGGATTTAACACGCCTCTTGTAACATCCTCTTGTAACCACACATCGCGATAATTTGAAGAAGAAAGGAGAAAAAAAGTTTTTATTGGCACAACAAATAAAATACAAAAATATAATTAGTACCTAACTAACCTAGTAATACAAATTAACATTTGCATTATAAGCTACATTAGGGCCAGTGCTCAGCAAAAATGTCCAGTGCTATCCACTGGACGCTGGTTTTCAGAAAGGCCCCACGCGGGTGATGTTAAAATTAGGTGCGAATTTATTTAAAATACTTATGGTGTTATATCATACATATATTATATATATACATAACTAGCGACCCACCCCGGCTTCGCACGGGTAGATATATAGAAAGATAAAATTAGTAGGTACTTTATTTGGACAAATAGAATAACAACAATTTCTTACACAAAATGTTTATGTTTATAGGTTTTATACTCACGTACCATTTCGTCTTTAGTGTAATTCTGTTTAAGGCAAGGAGGTTGAATAACGGTCACTATTTCGTGTTTTATTAGCATAGAGCTTTTCCTACGTCAATGATTTTAGATGTTCTGTGATTTCGTTTCCATGGCAACTTTCCATATACAAAGACCCGTATCTCCTTCTTATTTTGTGATTTTACGTAGTATTTATATACTCTTTGAATTGTGATACACAGTATTAGAGTTTTTTTTGCAAAATTTAATACCTCGGGTTTCATTATTGCAATTTACGAAGGGAACTCAAATTTTTTGAAAAATAAAATCCTGCTAGTGTTACTCGCTGATAATTTAGCTTTCTTTATGTGAAAGATTTTTTTAAGTCGGGTCTGTATTTTTTGAGTTTATCCATTACAAACAAACAAACAATTCAATCTAAGGGGCAGAAATGGGCAAATGACACAAAGTAATCCCGATCCTGTTCAAAAACTACTCACTGTATCCTACTGAAATTAAAATATATGATACTCGAGGATATAAGTAACAATATCTTTGTCCCAAAAACATGAATGCACTTATTTGGCTCGATGAAAACAAATGACAAACACATCTGAAAATAAACAATTCCGTAAATATATCCTACATTTAATGGTATTTCGATATGATATTGTACCTAAATATTACTTGTATATTAAGAAATCGTGTCTTTGTCCTATTTTTTTGGAAAGACTATCTATTTATGTGTAATTGGGATTTTTCTAGAATGTCGCTTACGCTCTTTAATTCGGAGCGATATCAATTTCGTGCCGCACTACTCTTTCACGGCAATCTACGTATTTCGCTTCGCGGTCTCTGCCAATTCTGCCATTCCGCGTCTTACGTAGTATTGTATTCTCTTTGATTCCGCGGCGAGCCGCGGTGCTAAGTGGACCTGCACTACTATTGTCCGTTTTGACTTGGAGCTTGAAAATGAATGAAAAAATAGGTAAACCAGAAGAAACACCCTAGATCTAGAAAGAAGCTTTACAAATATCGGCACAAGCGTATGATTGCTAAAATAAGTACGTAACACAATAGCTGGTATTGACAATTATGTATTTTTTTAATGAATATACCTATTTTATACCTGTTTGAGCTCTATCTTCGACCAGGTTCAGAAATCCCTTCATCACGCTCACGTTAAGAACACTGCTAAGTACAATTTACACAGAAAGCCTTTTGAATTGAATTTAGGAGATACTGTTTTCAAACGCGCTTATGTTCTGAGTGACAAGGATAAGTTCTTTAGTAAAAAGTTAGCTCCAAAATATATCAAGTGCAAAGTTATCGAGAAGCGCTCGCCACTTGTCTACGTTCTAGAGGACATGTTGGGTAAAAACTTTGGCACTTGGCATATTAAAGACCTGAAAATATTAGGTCAGTCATAGTTAATATATTTCGTTGTTGCACGTGCCCATTACAATCATTATAACATTTCTTGCAACAAGTGATGAGCCGATTCTTATGGCCTATGACTTTTGTTATGTTAGGACGAGTCTTATAATATATATATATATCATATATGCCTTTTTTTTTGTTTTGGTTGAATGTTGGTGAAGTATGAAAGAATGTATGGTAGGTAATTGTAAGAAATTGGTACTACTTTAAAATTTGCGGATTTTATTATACGCTTTATATTAGCTTCACTTGTATGTTTGTAGCCGACTCCTTTGGACGCTATTTTGACCCACTTTAAACGGTCAGATTTCATTCAAATTTTGCACACCTGTCAAAGACCGACGACAATGCAATAATTCGAAAAAAAATAACACTAATAGAAAATAAATAATAGTTTAAATTAAAATCCTTATGAGGGACCGGCGGGTAATGTAACGAAACGTTACTGGTATATTTATTTTAAGCAAATAGTATAATAATATTAAAGAAAACCTAGATATTAAATTATATATATATATATATATATTAATTTAAAAGTTCATATTAAAATGTTTACTTCTTTGTATGTACTAAACACTTTCATAGTTTTTCCTTTAAACCCGAACGCATTGTGTGACTGTGTAATTGGCACGCACACAGCCACTCAGCTTGCGGGACAAGACTCAAGGGAAGGGGAGGCAAAGGAAGCGTGCTGGCGTCCGCGCATCGCACGCACTCTCAGCGAACTTAGCTCAAGTGAGGCTAGCGATTGTCGGCGTCCTAGCTGTCAAGCGCGATCACAATTATAAACTTTTAATATCAGCGGTTTAGCTGGATTACGAAAATTAACGTCAACCTAAACTCCGTGTGAGTAGTGAGTGTTTTCCCGATATAGGGTAAGTTTTGAATGGCACACAAAACACACATCACGACTTTCTTTTTATACTGTTATATTATACGATTTGTGTAATCAATCTTCCATTTTCAGCTTTTTCCATACTATTCATATTTGCACAAATCTAGTTTTATTACCACTTGAAAATTTCCGTTAGTATTTCATCACCTTAATTTTTCACAACTACCTTGTTTTTCTAAATTATGTTTCTAAATTCCTTATTATCTGTTTTATTTACAAGTGGATTCGGATGTTCCCTTTAGTATCATTTGGCCTTCAGCTTCTCTTGCTTTTAAAGTGTGAACTCCGTTCTGATAGTAGGTACCACCGCGGCAAAACTACTACGTAAGTACCTACCCACTTTTCTTCGTAATGCCGTGGTGGGCCCTCAGAACGGATGCATAGATGAGCCAAATTGTGATTATTTGGTTTATCGATTTCAGGAGCACCGCTAAAACAGCCCCGCTAAAACAGCACAACTAAAACTGCACCGCTAAAACTGCACCACTCTGAATATACTGCAATAACGGATACACGGGAATTCCGTGTACCGCCCTCGCTGTGCGAACTAGCACCGAGGACAGCCATCGCCGTTGCTGATCCTGACTGCTTACTACTCCGCACTGCTCCTTGAAGCTGAGGCCAACCTACCATCTTCGGCCGGACTTACGTTAAAACGGGAGTACTGCGCTACGGAAGTGGAACACAACTATTTAAATCTTAAGGTCGAACCACGACCTCATAAATTTATGTGCCCTCCTTCAGAGACATTAGAGTAATTCGTTTTCTTTTTTTTAACTTAAATTCACAATCATTTTATTATAATTTAAACTTCATTTGTTATTTTTTTATTAAATCTTTTTTTTTTTTTCCTTGTTTCCAGTCCACAAGTCCCTCGTCAACAACATTGTGAAGATCAAAAGCGTTTTGAGCAGGGTGGCTTACCTTATACTCAGAATTACAGAACGGTATTTGTTGAAGGTCCTACAGGTGTATACCCCACACTCGAAACGCCTGGACGATGAAGTGCTATGTACGACGACATTCCTAATGCCATACATGGTCCGAAAACATACAAAGGGGTCAGCGATTGGCTGTCTTCATGAAAAAGGAGGGACTCTTTATGATGAACTCCTTTTTTCAATAAGCGCCGTCCAGGAAATGGTAGTGGCTGCACCCCGGAGGTCATGAGCGCGAGATAAATTTCATTTTGACGACCAATAGGCATATATTCAATGAAGTTTCTGTGATCAACAGGGTTATGACTGGCAGTGATCACCGCATGGTATGAGGCTCATTGAATATCAACGTAAAGCTTAAGAGGTCTCATTTGGTGAGATCTACTCTTCGCCCAAGTCCTGCCCAAATCGAAAACCCCGAGAGCTGGTATTCCAAAATTGCTTCCAAATCCTTACCGAATTCAATACAGTGGGCCAGTGGAAATTATTAACGCGGTCGGGTCTGAGTTTTTTAAGACCCAACGCAAAAATAGAAGACAGAAACTCTCTACCCATACACTCAAACTTTTGGCAGAACGAGGCGACATGAAGCTGCAGTCTTCAGTGGATATGTCGAGTTACAGATTGCTTAATAAACAGATATCCAAGTCGACACGATTTGTGTTCTTATAATGCGTTCGTATTAAGAACGTAATAGAGCGGAACAAGGGCTCCAAAGTCTTCGCAAGATATCTGTCTAATGGTCAAAGCCTGTTGACGCAGCTGAAGACCGGCTGTCGCATCATTGTTTGTCGAAGCCAGAGATTGGCTGTGGCATCATCGTTTGTCGAAACCAGAGATTTTGAGTAAGCTCGAGAATTTCTATGAGTAATTATACACCTCAGCGCGTAGGCCTCCTAGCACGACTATCGATGCAAGATCCTGTTTGACCCGACATTATACCGAAAATATCCCGGACGTCAGCCTATACGAGATCAGAATGACTCTCAAACAGCTTAAGAGCAACTAGGCACCAGGGAGGACAGAATAACGAAAGAGCTACTGAAAGCGGGTGGAACACCGGTACTTAAAGTCCTTCAGAAGCTGTTTAACTCCGTCATCCTCGAGGGTAAAACGCAACAGGCATGGTACAGGGGCATAGTGGTGTTGTTATAATTTAAGAAAGGTGATAACACCCTCTTGAATAATTAAAGGCCCATTTCGCTGCTGAACCACGTCTATAAACTGTTTTCGAGTTACAAACCAGCTCGCTCGTAGGTTTGACGACTTTAAGCTTCCCGAACAAGCTGGACTCCGGAAGATTATACTACATAAGACCGAAGAGAATAATCGACCACTATGTCTTATGTTTGTGGACTACGAGAAACTGTTCACTTCTGCACTAGATATATTGAAGCTTCTGAACTGGTACGGATATGGTAATTATATCAATGGCGAAAGCATCACATCTACGGATTTCCTCATTTTGGATTCTATCACGAAGTGAAAAACCGAGCATAGCTCTCTCCGTTACACGCTGAGATTGTGTATGAGACTAATACATAGCGACCACGTCTCAGTGCCGTATGCACCCCCCCCCCCCCCCGTATTCTGTGGACTCGGTTTAAAACCGTTCAATTCAATACATTCGGTTCGTTATCGAAAGGTTCGGAATCGGGGGGCTGGTTACGGATCCCTAAGTTCATGCGTGTCCAAGACACACTTGGCTGGTATTTATGGTTTTAAGTCTATAGTTTGATAGTGAAATGGAAATGTCTGCATATTTTTATGTATAAACTCTTCATCATCAACAGCATATATCTGTCCACTGCTGGACGTAGGCCACTAATGCACGCCACTGAGCTCGGTCTTCAGCTCCCCTCATCCATTTTCTTCCAGCCGCTTTTCGCAGGTCATCACTCCACCTATCCACAGGGCGTCCTACACTACGTTTGCCTAAACGTGGTCTCCACTCGAGAACTCGTCTACCCCAACGGTTATCGGTTCTTCGGGAAATGTGACTCTTATCAATTCGAATATTGTTTTTTATTAGCACCTCGACCCTTTGTTTATTTTAGTCTCCTCAAGTTTCTATCCATGATTATAAAAATACCTTGAAGTTTTACCAATAGGTACTTTCACTGACAATGAAAGGTTTTGTTTGAGGTAATCTCTTAAACTAACTATTTCCTTCAATTAATTACTTCACTGAAGTAAAAATGGTATATATTTAAAGTTCAAATTTTAGAGCTACTTCATCATGTCAACCTTTAGAAGTCCACTGCTGAACATAGGCCTCCCCCAAAGAACGCAATGACTAGCGATCTTGTACCACCTTCATCCACCGACTTCCTGCGATGGCTACAATGTCGTCGGTCCGTCGTGTGGGGCGTCTCCCCACACTTCGCTTGCTTGTTCATGGTCACCATTCGAGAACCTTTATTCCCCAGCGGTTGCCGGTTCTGCGAACTATATGGCCTGCCCATTGCCACTTCTACGTGTGAACTCTGAGAGCTATGTCGGTAACCTTCGTTCTTCTACGGATTTCCTTATTTCGGATTCTATCACGTAGTGAAACACTGAGCATAGCTCTCTCCATTGCACGCTGCGCAACTCTGAGCTTGTGTATGAGACCAATAGTTAGTGACCACGTCTCAGTGCCGTAGTCATCACTGGCAACACGCACTGATTATAAACTTTCATCTTGAGGCACTGCGGTATCTGTGACGAGAAGATGTGGCGTAATTTCCCGAACGCTGCCCATCCGAGTTGGATTCGTCGGTTGACCTCTTTGTCGAAGTTGGATCTACCCACTTGGATCGTCAGACCTAAGTAGACATAGTGATCAACAGCTTCGATAATATCGTTCCCAACATAAACCGGCATGGGTACGACATGGGCATTTGACATCATGTTCGTCTTGCCCACGTTCATTTTAAGAACCACTTGTTGGGAAACAATATTGAGGTCACTGAGCATTGTGCTTAGGTCTTCCAGGGCTTCTGCCATGATGACTATATCATCAGCAAATCGAAGGTGAGTGATGTATTCACCATTGATGTTAACACCATATCCGTTCCAGTTCAGAATCTTGAATATATCTTCCAGTGCAGAGGTGAACAGTTTCGGAGAAGTAAAGTCTCCCTGTTTTATCAACTAGATAGAATTCGTGCTCTGATCGTTGACTGTTATTGTGACCTTGCTGTACAAACACTACAACACTTCGATGTACCGGTAATCAATCTGGCACCGCAGTAATGACTGTGGCACTGCCCAGGTCTCGACTGAATCAAAGGCTTTCTCGTAATCCACAAACGCTAGACATAGTGGAAGAATTACTCTTCGGTCTTCTGTATAATCTGCCGGAGTCTGTATATCTGTCTGTCTGTATATCGTTCGGGGTGGAATATTGCAATGCAAATTTCGAGCACTCCGCGATTAGCTATCCGGCTGAAACTTTCAGGGTAGCTTACAACTCGATGATAATGCAACCTAAAAAAACACAAAAAAAAAATATTTTAGATTTCTGCTTGTTTAATATAAGTGTTGCCCGTGATGACATACTGCACTGAGACGTAGTCGCTAACCATTGGTCTCATACATAAGCTCAATGTCACGCAGCGTGCAATGGAAAGAGCTATGCTTGGAACCAAGGTTATCGACATAGCTCTCAGAAATTGCAAGTTGAAGTGGCAATGGGCAGGCCATATAGTTCGCAGAGCCGACAACCGCTGGGGATTAGAGGTTCTGGAATGGCGACCACGAACAAGCAAGCGGACGACATTGTAGCCATCGCAGGGAGTCGGTGGATGCAGGCGGCACAAAACCGTTCATCGTGGCGCTCTTTGGGGGAGGCTTATGTTCAGCAGTGGACTGCTAAAGGCTGAAATCATGATGATGAATATATGTCATAGTAATTGATATTGTGGTTTCATTTTATTCCAACAAGCAAACATTTTTGGAAATGTACCTACTGATACCGTTCCCGATACCATATTCTCCATTGTACATTCATGTGCACATGCGGAGCATCGAAGTATGCACCTAATTCAATCTTTTATTTTAAATGTTGGTTTTATTAGTATCTACTCAATGGTGTACCTACTATTGAGTACATACTAATAAAAACTACATTTAATAGGGTCGATGACGTTTAAGTACAGTATTGAGTACATAATAATAAAACCTACATTTAAAATGAAAGATTACATAACATTTTCATCACTAAAAAAACAACATCAATAATTTTACCAAATCTAACCCAAATCGCGATCCGATGGTAAAATATTTTTTATTTTATTTTAATCTCAACGGATAGCGCGTTCCGATGAAAAAATTATTGAACAAATTCTGAGTGGCAACGGATTGCGATATCAGTTGACACGACTCACTGCGATCCGTTGACACTCCAAACGGATCGCGCGATTGGATGGTACAAACCCGTACCAATTATTTATTCTGTACCCGTACCAACCTTAATACATTGTTCTAAGGTTGAATTTAGTAAGTTCGTAGAACAGACGTTTTTGAAAAATGACATAGGGTAAGAGCCCCGGTTCTGGCCAGTGCCCCGGTTTTGGCCACTTGCAATTTTGAAAGTCATTAAATAAGGCATAGGAAACATATTTGTTTACATTCCATGGTAAAAAAATCCTTTGTCTATGGTTCGTTTTGAAAAGTGACAGTTGTGGCACCGTGAGCATCTAGACACTTTGTTGTGAAGTTGTGAACGCAAAACAAATGATTTAAGATAATTTGTCGCTCGGTTGTCCACGCGCTGAAGACCGCAGGACCAAACTGATAACCCAAAAAAAAGGCCGATCACATCTAACCTCAAACTGGTAATTGATTGTATATGCGTTGAGACTACAGGTACTTGATGGTCAACCCACAAAAAAAAGAAGGTCGACGCGACATATCTGGCTGTAAACTGGGGATTTATTGGGTACGTGCCGAGATCACAGGTATCTGATTGTCAACCCACAAAAAAAAGAAGGTCTACGCGACACATCTGGCCGCGCCAACTTTGCGTAAACAAATAGTTTTTATGACCACTTCATTGAGCGCTTAGATAAACAAACTGGTGATTTATGGAGCTAAATAGGTACGGCACATATTTCAAGTGTTTATGTTGTGGGTTTCGAAGCAAAATAATTATATAAACACGCTTAGATATGAATGATTACTGAGGTCAATAATGTTCAAAATCGAGTGGCAAAATTTACGTTGCTATCGTCGAAAAACAAAAAATGTGACTGTAGCGTTAGTTGCGATGATCAATGAAAACAAAAAAGTGACTGTAGCGCATAGAATCAATCGAGCGGTTAACTAATACTTTGCTTGGGTTTTGGCCATGCTTGTGGCCACAAGTGA
Organism: Alsophila aescularia; assembly: GCA_946251855.1. Taxonomy (NCBI): domain Eukaryota; kingdom Metazoa; phylum Arthropoda; class Insecta; order Lepidoptera; family Geometridae; genus Alsophila; species Alsophila aescularia. The sequence goes on along the minus strand of OX276377.1, from coordinate 17,103,524 downwards.
TTTCAACACAACATGAGCTTTGGTCCCTTTGTTTTTTTTTTGTTTTATACTAACTGGTTTGGTTTTAAAAATTGCTTATTATCTTTATACTTAGATTTGGGCACAATGGCACCAACAGGACGAGCAGCAAAGACATCAGGCCATGTTGGACCACCTGCTGTTCTTGGAAATGATATTGTCAATTCTTTGGTCGTTTGGATGAAAGAGTGTTCACGTGTCGGATTTCAAATAAATAGGGACGCTTTATTAGACTCGGTTAAGAAAATTGTGAACTCCGTTCATAAATAATCGATCTGGAAGATCCTGGTTTTTGTCTTTTATGGCAAGACATCCGGATTTAAGCAAAAAACATTGAATAAAACCCGTGCAATACAGACGAAAGGATCAGAAAATGGTTTGAGGAAGTTACTGATCTATTAGGGCCTGAAGGATGTGAGGTTCTGAATGAACCAAAGCGAGTATGGAACTGTGACGAGACATCATTTTTTTGGCACCTAAAGGAGCATTGATTTTAGCACCAAAAGGAGAACATGTTTATGATACCTCTAAAAATAGTGACAAAGAAAACATCACGACTCTTTTTACTGTAAATGCTGAAGGTGAAAAAGCTCCACCTCTGACTCTATTAAAATATAAAAGAATGAGTCAGGATGTTGTACAAAATGCACCAGACAATTGGTCGATTGGCAAAACAGAGAAAGGGTGAATGACAGCAGAAAGCTTTTATGAATATATTGGAAATGTGTTCATACCATATTTAAAAAAAAAAATGTGTCAAGTAACCCGTGATTTTATTTTTAGATGGACACAAATTCCTATACACACAAACAGCGTTTGACCACTGTCTCACGTGATGCTAAGTGATGATGCGGCTGACGATGGTGCACGATTACCAAGAAGCAATCTATTCCCTCGCGACTTGAAGAAACTCCCAGGTTATAACTATCTGAAAACACAAACTCCAACCAGGAGTCTTAATGGCCAAAACTAATGCATTGGTATGGCTACAACTACATAAAAAGTGGCCAAAACTAATGATTTCACACCTTTTGAATATAAAAATTAATAACAAAATAAATAGTTGACTATCGTCAAACATATCGATATAAATTGAAAGATATATAAATACCCTACTAAATTCAGTTTTTAAATCGTCATTTTATTCATTTAAGCAATAATAGCAAATTTTCGTACATAACGTTTTTCTTATAGTGGCCAAAACCAGGGCAGGCAGTTTGATAAGTGTACAAAATAAGTGACTTAATGATCTACGCAATACGGTACTTTTTCTTGTAATTGGCTAAATGTGAGTTAACTAAGAACGTCGTAACAACATTTTAAGTGTCGTCTATAACAGATATATTGCGTATGCTATAGGGTTCAATTTTAATTACGTGTCTAAATACAATATGGCGCTGGTGGCCTAACGGTTCTGTAGTGCAATTTAGAATCCAACGATACCGGGTTCAAAACCTAGGCTACGCACCAATGACTTTTCTAAGTTATGTGCGGTTTTCCATCGCTCCGTGCTTCGGAGGACACGTTAAGCTGTCGGTCCCGGCTGTTATTGATTAATAGTAGTCGTTAAGCCATGACAGAGGCCTTCGGGCGGCTTGATAAACTCTGAAATCAGTGACCAGCACTACCTCATACGACAAACAAGACAAACAAACAAATACAATAGTTTTTTTCTTCGCCGCTATGGAACGAATCACTTGAATTGTTTCAATGTGTCAAAAATATGTCATAAATACGTTTATGTGTATAGGTGTTTCGTTGGTTTTCTTAATAAGTTTCGGCTATACGCCTTCTGCCTGATATATGTTCTATGGATGAGATCTATCATTTCTGTAAAGAAACAACTAGTCTCTAGGATCAATAGTTTCAAGTTATAGCCCTTTTAAGTTTGACATCTGTCTTCCAAAACGAAGATATTGATGAGATCTATCACTTCTGTAAAGAAATTGCAAGTCTAGTTTCAATAATTTCACAGTTATAGCCCTTTTAAGTTTGACAGCTGTTATCCAAAATGAACATCTATCACTTCTGTAAAGAATAAAAATAATTTAAATAAACTTTTCCCCTTAGAGGCCTTAAGGGTAGATATAGTTATATAGTAGCCGTGGTGGGAAAAGGGTAAAAAGATTTTTTGTTTCTACCGAAATCCCCACTATTGGGGTCGGTCTGGTGGGGATTTCGGGAATAATCCCTGTGTGATATGCAGCTCACATTTCAAAGATGAAGACTGTCTAACGCGAGGCTAAAACCTGAAGCATGAAAGATGTTGCCCTGATTAGTTCATAAATTATGGTCGCCCTTTTAGAACAAGACACAGCTCTTTAGTAGTATTTAGTCTCTGTCAGACCGCGTTTCTTGTACCAGTGATCCTTCCAGTTACTTGTTTAAAAAGGTTCGATGAAGTTCGGGCAACTACCTATCTTGTTTCAATCAGATTTCAATCACCTATCACGTGCACTTAATATGGCGCGTTAGAGTTGATATTGCTTTGAAATTCTGGTTGCAACAAGTCATATTATTGGCATAAGTCTTGGGCATAATTACAAAACGTTGTTTCAATCAGATTGACAGTATCTTCATAGCAATTTCGACTCTATCGCGCTGCATTATGTGCACGTGATAGTGACAATCTGATTAAAACCAAGATCGGTAATAGCACTTCAAAGCAACGATGAGAACAAACAAAAGATGAGATTCCATTCCAATATAGTTCTGCATTCAAGGAAATAAATTAAAAATACCTATTAACAAAAAAATACAAAAAATGTAGATTTGGGAGCCGCTATCTTTCAGACACGAAGTTAGTCAATATCAGCCGTGTTTGGTTGGTTAGTTCGGAATACTACCAATAGATAGCGTTACCGTCCCCATAAGACGGGTTCAAAGAAGCTAGTGGAAAATTTGGATGACGACGCATAGGTCTCGGTAGCCGAATTGGTAAAGGTATGTGCCGCACTGAGGCACAGTATGCGAGTTTGAATCTCGTCCGTGATCCGTCGTGAAATTATATAACAAAAAAAGTGTCTATAATAAATAAAAACTAATTTCATTTATTCATTGCTGTCCCGTCATAGACTACCGCAGTCGTCCTATTATTTATCTTGCAGTGATCATATTATCTATTCTTCAATCAGATTTTCATTATCACTATCACTAATGCTTTGCGATATAGTTGGAATTGCTATGAAAATATGAAAATCTGATTGAAACCTAGATAGATAATAGGACCACAGATTACTCCGTACTGTGTAGTATTTTGTGTTCTGTGGAACTGCCCCGTATTATTATTATTCTGTGGTCGGGGTTTACGTAATATTTACATTCTCTTTGGTCGCGGTCGGCCATGTTTTTATTCCACAACAACATCACGTCACGTCGAATAGTAAACGTCAGTCAAAATTAATTACAATTTTCCAAAAATACACATAGAATTACACACAGCTCAGTTGATTTGTGATTAAATGTTAAAATGAATCGCAGTGAGGGCTTGGTGCAACGAAGAAACGTAGTAAAAGATAGCACTACAGATGGAGGATTGAAGGAAAATCACGACAGCGATGATAAGAAAAATGATAAAACTTATGATGATGGGGATTCCAAGGAAACCAGACTGACCCTTATGGAAGAAGTGTTACTTCTAGGGCTAAAGGACAAAGAGGTAAGCAGATATTGCGTCTGTGTAGTGTTGCGAAATAATGTTAAGATCGCTCATGACTGGCTCATCTTACGTTGTTGTTTCAGGGTTACACATCGTTTTGGAATGATTGCATATCTAGCGGCTTACGAGGGTGCATTCTAATCGAGCTTGGGCTTAGAGGCCGCGTAGAATTGGAACGAGCCGGCATGCGGAGAAAGGGATTGCTCTCGAGAAAGGTTATTGTAAAATCAGGTAGGTACTTGCTGGTTCCACAAGCAAACTAATACTTACCTAAAACATGGTAGATAATCTAGACCTGATAACTAAAATTAATTGGTAATGTCCTTGATTAGTGTTGGTAATAATGTAAAAATAAATAATGTATAAATTATGTAGTATCTAAGTACCTATTTTAGATAGTCAAGCCAATTAGATAAAAGTTAAATAACTTTCTCTTCTTCAATGAGAATGAAATTCACATAGTATTAACTGTTTTTTTACTTTATTTTATTGTAATCAAAGCATTTTATATATGCAGATGTTGTTATTGTAGTGTATAGAAATCTATGAAATTGTCAAGAACATTGCGTCTGTTAATAGGGCTAAAATTTTGTTGTTTTCTTACAGATACACCAACAGGTGATGTTTTACTAGATGAGGCTTTGAAACACATGAAAGATACAGACCCTCCAGAGACAGTTCAGAGTTGGATAGAATACCTAAGTGGTCTGTGCCATTGATTTATCAATTTTTAGATCATTTTATGTTGTATCAAATAATTTTTGGATCACGGACAAAACTCAAACCCACACCATAAGTGCCTCTGTGCGACACATGCCTTTAATCAATTCAGCTACTGTGACCACTACACTGCCATCCAAATGTCTCTAAATCCATCTTATGGAGATAGAAACTTATTAGTTAACACGTATAACACCTTTTGCTTTGATATAAAACCTTTTCCATGTTTGTAGGAGAAACTTGGAACCCAATGAAGCTAAAATATCAACTGAAAAATGTCCGTGAAAGACTGGCCAAAAATCTAGTTGAAAAGGGAGTGCTTACTACTGAGAAACAGAATTTCCTATTGTTCGATATGACCACACATCCATTAACAGACAATGTAGTCAAATGCAGATTAGTTAAGAAGGTAAGGTTCAATTATATTATTTTTCATGAAGTTGAACTAGCACAGCCATATGTAACGTAAACATAAGTCCTGCTTAGGATAGAACAGTCCTGCTTGCACGCTATCGCTGTTTCCAGTGAGGGCAAAAACATCCCGCTTTTGCATACAGATCCTAACAATAATTTTGGCACCTATTATTTTTTGCACTGGCATCTCGGAATTATTCCAACACTTCCGTGATAACAATCTTAACTGTACAAACTTTCGTATGATTAATTATTGAGTATGATATGTGTACGCCTCGCACCTGTTGAAAGAGTTTCTCAATGATGGACAAGTGTCAAAACACAGTTAAGTGTTGCAGTACTGAAAGCCATTTCCATTTCCAAGACTAACATCAACAAATCATGCAATGAGCTCGATTTCTAAGTAGAAACTTGAAAACTAGACGTGATATTTTGAAACTGATTTGTTCCGCCGAGAAGTACAAAAAAACTGCCTAGATGTTAGAAGTCATGACTTAGAAACTCAGCTAACATCTAATACATCATCATCATAATCATCTGCCTGTATTTGTCCACTGCTAGACATTCTCTCCTTGTGAACGCCAATGAGCCCGATCTTCGGCTCTCCTCATCCAGTTGTTACCAGCCGCGTTTCGCATGTCATCACTACATCTGGCCGGGCGGGCGCCCTACACTATCTTTGCTTAAACACGGTCTCCACTCTAGAACTCGTTTACCCCAATGGTTTTCGGTTGTTTGAGTTATGTGACCGGCCCATTGCCACTTCAGCTTGCTAATTCTTTGAGCTATGTCGGCTACCTTTGTCCTCTGGTGGATCTCTTTTTGGATTCTGTCCTTTAGAGCAACCTTTGAGCTATGTCGGCTACCTTTGTCCTCTGGTGGATCTCTTTTTGGATTCTGTCCTTTAGAGCAACTCCGAGCATAACTCTCTCCATAGCTCGCTCAGCAACTTTAAATTTGTGGACCAACCACACTGTGAGTGTCCACATTTCGGCTCCGTAGGTCATACCATCTAATACAACCTGCTTCTAATCCATGTTTTTCATTTTTGTAAAAACTTGTAAAATACCAAAAAAAAAAATTTTTACATAATTCTGCAGGCGTCACACTGATGAAAAAAATATATATCACATTAGCCATAACCCCTTATAAATTAAATGCAATTCCATGTCAGCATGTCTACAAAAATGACTGGCTATGCCTCATTGTAGTGGTTCCGAGGTGGCAGTGATCACTTACCATCAGGTTTCCTGCTTGTTTGCCTTGTTCATATAATTACAAAATATATTGAGTGGACATTAGAAAGGGGATCTTCACCATGTACCATCTTGTTTTGAGCTATTTCATAACTGTTGCAAGCAACACGTATAAACCAATTATAAGATAATAACAAATTTAAAAAACGAGCCGTCGCTAGATGCCTGGCAGAATATATGTAATCATCGAATATGACCGAGCTAAAGCGAAAAGAGCCATGAGGGGCGCAGCGACGCCGCGCTGATTCGGCGTTACCCCCGTACCGCGCAATTAGATGTTTACACATCAAAATATTTGATGTGCTCTAATGATCCGGCAAACTATAGTTGGTTTAGTCTGTCCTGTACATATGAGCTACCACAACTACAGACTACCTTATAGACGCCAGGCTTTTCCAACAGGAAGTTATCCTTAGGTGAACATAAAAACTGTGATACTTTTTTGAAAGGAGTGATCATTGAATATTTGCAAAGAATGTTCCAAATTTTAACTATCACTCCTTTTAAGTTTTAAAAAGCTGGTTATCTCGACACGTACTTCCGTTGAATTGAGTGGGAAGTGATAATTGTGAACAGTGGTAACATTGTCATCACGTAAGGAGTTAGACCGTTTTGTCTGCTTGTTGAATAAAATAACACCTATCCGCATTTAGGTATTTCAGTTATTCCGTGATCATGGCGCTTGCAACACTGAAATATCATAAAATCAAATCAAAATAAATAAACACATGGTAAATATCCCACTTCTAATGTTGACTTTAGTGTTAAGGTACAGATAAACGCCGCGAGATAACTCGAGCCGAGCCGGGTGCGGCTCGCGGCACATGCCTGGCTCGGCTCCGCACGCGCTAGAACACGTCGTTTTCCACGCGCCGTGTAACATAGTTGGCTCGCCTCGCGTTGTCACGGGTCGTTTATTTTGCACCTTTAGTGACCATGTGAAATTAAAAACTTCTATATTGAGTGGGTTCATTTCTTGCAGAATTGTACTAATTCATTTATTATTTCTTATCTGCGTTTTAATGGAACCATGTTCTTGTAATCTTTAAAACCTGAATTGATATAGCACAGGGTATCCTTGTTATAATGAATATTAATGTTTCTTTGAAATTTATTCCCAGCCATTAAACTGTTTGCTATTTATCGAACAAAAGTTCACAGATGCAGTGGAAGCATGTTTTGATACAATATTATTGCTCTACACTTGTGTAATTACCTGGCGAAACATAAACAACTTGCATACCTTTCAGTAAATAATACGTAAGGAGAATGTCTTACCTACTTCAATTTCAACAATAAGCAATAATGTAATTTAATTTTTATTGTCAGTTTTTATCAACAAGCTGCTAAAAAGTATAAGTTAGAATATTAAATTAAAAGAAAAAGCATTTATGATCTATTCTTCAATGTTTTTTTTTTTCATTCTATTTTTTTTTTGTTTTTTTTTTTTATTTTTTTTTTCACTTTTTTCATATATATATTTTTATTGATTTGTCGTCGGTTTGTGAGCTACCCTGAAAGTTTCAGCCGGATAGCTAATTGGGAAGTGCTCGATATTTGAATTGCAAGATTCCAGTGCAAAATACATAGATACATCGATACATATATACATACATACAAGTGAAGATAAATAAAAGCTTTTAAATAAACCTTGCTGTGCTTTGTCACGCCACCAAAAGTTAGTACATTCTATTAAGAAGACATGTTTCATTCTTGGCTACATCTGCTTAGCGCCGCTATCTGTAGACTCAGAAAAAGAAGTGTCATTCGATATGTTTTTAATTTTCTTGTATGAAATTGTAGATTGTGTATAATTTATTTGAACAATACTACTTTTCCTCTAGAAACCGTTTTACATTTTCTTGTAATACAGATTGTGTGATAGTTGATGGTACCTTATAAATAACAGTGATTGCTATCTGTCTATTAACCACGGGATCCGAACAATGCAGATTCGAAACTTAAAGTCACGTAAATAAGAAATGCAAATTTCCTTTTCTTCCTATCTATTCGAAAAACGTTGCCCTCGATAAGTGTGCCCAAAGTAGGCCTTTTCTGTTGAAGACTTTCAGTAATGAGTTTTGTATTTTGAACATGAATGTATATTGAATTTTTCAAGAATGTGGCTACTATAGAAACCTTCGCTCCGCACTGGATTCAAAATAGCGCCTTTGCTGTAAAAATATTATTTTGCTCCCTTCTCATACAATCTACTATTTATTGCGAACTAGCTGCGCCACGCGATTTTTCCCGCGTGGGTTGATGATGATGAAAGTTATCCTATGTGTTAAACTAGGATATAAGCTATCCTGGTACCAAATTTCATCCAAACCCGTTCAGCCGTTTGATCAGATGTTATTTTGATAAACTGTACATGATTACACATTAAAATAAAAAATAAATTTAGAGGCTTTATACAAATAACTTTATTTTATAATCAAGTTTTAATGCAGACCAATTTTACACATAATAATTAAAAAATGAGGAGATGGCAAAAAACCCTCCTATCGGCCATTTTTACTGTATATAATAAATTAGGCTGGAGCAGTCCCCAGAAGGATCAGCACCCGTTACCAGTTATTGAATACAGAATTGTCTGGTTGCGTTTCAGGTCCAGGAGGCAGCGTTGCGCCGCTCGATCACGGACGTGGCGCACGCAGACAAGCGCTCGCTGGCGCTGCTGATGCTGGCGCACTCCGCCGACGTGCTGGAGAACGCCTTCGCGCCGCTATCGGACGAGGACTACGAGCTGGCCACGCGCCGCGTGCGCTCGCTGCTCGACCTGGACTTCGAAGCGGAGGCCATGCGGCCCGACGCCTGCGAGATTATGTGGGCGGTGTTCGCCGCCTTCACTAAATAGCAGTACCAACTACCCTCACTGCGGAGAGCGAAACGGTAATCAATTGGATTAACAATACGAAAATTACTTTTCGAAGTTCATAAACTCTAATCTGATGAATTTAAATATAGTTTATTAAAACTTATATAGATAGCGAGTGAAACTAAACGTCGACAAAACGTGTTTAATGAATTGGATGTATTTATGTATCGTGAATCACTTTCACCGGTGGAACTTGTACAAAAATCATGATGAACATTATCATTCCCTTACCGTGTTGATATATATTCAGTATTATCATATGGTTTGTTTACAGTTGAGGAGTGTCTTTTCAGAAGGGCTTATTTCGCGTTTTTTATTTTTTTAAACTGGTGATGCCAATTGATTCTCTACATAAATTTCATGTTTCCAGGTTATTTGAACTGTTTCAATTCTACTTATTTCATCTTAAATTCGAATTTGTAGTGATGTTCGCATCAAAACAGCTTAATAAACATATTTTTTTGCCCATACATTCGGTAGAAATATATTTTTCTATATGGCTTATTTCATGAAGAAAATTTAACTAATTCGTTCCACGACAAATAGACTTATTTCGAAACCGATGTGTGACTTTATACTTTATGGTTAAATTAATACTTCGCTTATTTTGTGAGCATACAAGGAAAGTAAAAAAGAAGAAAAATAAACATTTTCAAATTCTATGTCACCTTAAAGAGAGAAGTAAATTCAAATGTTCGACGATTACAATGCAACATGTCCAAATCAAAAGTGCTTAATTAATATAAGTCCCGATCAAAACGTCTTATTTGTTAAAGTCCTGTCAAAAGTGCTTATTTCTGTTTTATTTCAGTTTCAGTTCTTTTATATAACAAACCGAACACATACAAAATATTGTTTAAACATACATAATTATGTGAACTTTAATATGTACTGCATCAGTTTGAAAGTAATCAGTTTTTTGCTATTTCTGAAATAAACGTTAATGTGTATATAACCCTTTTGAAAAGTCGCTCCTTAGTGACAGTTTTGTGAGAGTCTTCACATTTTTTATGTATTTCTGGGATTGACAACAAATTTTAAGTAGGTCTAGTGTGTAATAATATAATATTCAGTTGATGTAAATCATCTAAGTATCATATAAATGTTAATTAATATTAACTAATAAAGCCTAGATTTTTAAATATGGATAAATAAGAATAACGGCACAAACAACATACTTTTGCGTGTCTAGTTAAAAAAACACTTTTGTAAGCTTGTACAACAAAGCTATGTTGTGAAGCTTTTAGTTTGATAATGGTGCATATTATGATAGATTTTATTTATCGAATAAATAAATTATGTGAAAATAAAAAGAGTCAAATGAAATTTTATTGAACTTTGTAAATATATTCCCAGAGTATAGGGTACTAAAAATCATGTACATCAACGTAGGTGTAATTAAAAACTCAATCACCAGTTTCACTGTTGTGTTATGCCGTATTTTAAATTGATCGTGCTGGAGTTATTTACTTTGTTCTCATTGGGCACGAATTGTTATTCTCACAAAAACAACAGAAGTTTTTCTAACCGGTCTTCCGTGAATTTTCTACATTAATAAATGTATTTTCACTGTGTGCAAAAGTGATGTTATATTGTTCTTCTATGAACCACCGTTGTCTTCATCATCATCAGCCCGTGTCAGTCCACTGCTGGACATAGGCCTCTCCAAAAGCACGCCACTGAGCCCGATCTTCTGCTCTTCTGTTTCTACTGCTGCCAGCCACTTTGCTTATATCGTCGCTTCACCGAGCTGGAGGGCGCCCTACACTACATTTACCGAGTCGCGGTCTCCACTCAAGAACACGTCTACCTCAACGGTTATCAGTCCTTCGACAGATACGACCAGCCCACTGCCACTTCAGCTTGCTAATCCTAAGGGGTCGACAACTTTGGTACTCTGATCCGACAGACGGACCTTATTACGGATACTATCTTTTAGATAAACTCCGAGCCTAGTCCTTTCCATAACCCGATGAGCGACTTTAAATTGATGGACTACTCGTACTGAGTGTCCACGACTCACGGACACTCATCGACTATAATAGACAGGGGCAATAAAAAAAGGCATAATTCGGATTGTCATAATAATAGCATGCGCTTACGCACCATTTTCAGTTCTCTTCTTCATCAGCAGTCATGTGTTGGTTTCCGAAACATATTTCAATATATTTTTTATCTGCCGGTCCGGATACAATAATTACGAAATTTATCACGATGATGACCTTGCAAAACTAGCTATTTATCATTTTACGACACAGTTACTTGCGAAATATCCAACCCACCAAATTATAAAGTAAACGTATGAGTTTGTTAATTTTTGAGGCGTAAATTCGAAAATAACTTGTACAAAAAATATTTCACTGAACAGGCTACATTATTCCAGAAGCTATACCTATCTGATTCTAAAATTCTTAGGATCCCGTAAGTAAGTTATATGCGAACGAAATCATGGCGGCTTCCTAGTTTGATAAAAAAAAACTGCAAAATTAATTGGCTTTGGTACTTACTTTAAATGTCAATATAACACAAATTAATATCACAGCATTCCTCATGTGAAAATGCAGAAATATGCATTGCATTATATATCGACCGGTCTGGCAGAGTGGTTAGTGACCTGACTGCAAAGTCAACGGCCGCGGGTTTGAATCCCGCGAGGTGCAAACATTTGTGTGATGTTAGTTTCCGAGTCATGGATTATATTTGTATTATATCATCCGTTTATTATCCGTTGTTCATAGTACAGGGTATTCTAGTTTGGGGCTATGTAATTGGTGTGAATTTGTCTTGAATATTAATTAAGGTTTTCTTAAATGTGTGAGTACCTACCCTCCGCTTGGTGGTTTTATTAAAACTAATCTACCGCATGGCTTATTGTAGAAAACTAGATAGACAGGCGCGCGCAGTCTTATCGCAGTATTTATCTTATTTTACCCATTTCTATAAATAAAATTCTATATATATATATATATATATATATATATTTTTTATTATTTTTTTCTTTGTTCTGTGTGCGTACGGGCTTTGAATTTTTTTTACATAACCTTGCATTCTACCAAGATCTCACCCGATACTGGTGGTACACGCTCACCTAGAAATAACATACCCATATCACTCTTGACTTGAAGTTGAAGAGTTCTAGGTGAGACGTATCGCTAAATATAGACAACCCGTACCGCTCCAACAGGTAGTTCCTTTCCTTGCCGGAGCGGTACGTACGCGTGATAAAAGTGCAAGTAATACAGTCATAAATACTTTGTATAAGTGGTGTGTCCAACATAAGACGGCGGCGCATCGCCTTACGTCTTGTCGAACGATGATGAATTGGGGTGCTTCCCATTTGTTCCATGGAACTTGACGTCATCGGACAAAATTAGTATATTTCTTACATATTTGTTCCATAGGACAACTGAAACTTGTTTTTCCTAAACTGTTCTATAGAACAAACATTAAAACTGGCCATCGTACTCGCGCCGAAATATATCCGATAGAAAATTAACACGAGAGAAGGGTGGGGGACGTGCGCATAATAAGGCCGAAAAAAAACATTAAAACTGGCCATCGTACTCGCGCCGAAATATATCCGATAGAAAATTAACACGAGAGAAGGGTGGGGGACGTGCGCATAATAAGGTTGACCCAAAAAAACGCGACCTTAATCTGTTGTACAAGCTTACACATTCCTAGTAGTAAAGTAGCTCTAGCTTTGTAAATTGTCTATTGCTTGTTGTATAATTATGTATAATATTTAGTATAGACAAATTATGTACGTTTATGTATAAAATTGTATTCTGTTTGTTCTGCGCGAATACTGATTATTGTTTAGCATTTAGTTTAACATTCTGGAATAATCTCCGAAGGATAATTGTTGAGTAACATACTTACTATAAATGTTTTTACAGTCTAAAACAATAGGATAATCATATTGTTATAGCATGAGTAATATATTTGTGAATCATCGCTGTGACGTTATAAATAGTACATTTCATACCACGATATCAGTACCTACCTAATGATTAGATTCGTATCTAATACAAGCAAATTTTATTGTATCCGTATACGCTGTCTGTTTGAAATGAGTTTATGTACTCACAAACTATTATTTTATTTTAAACATACTCTATCGTTACCGCCATGGTAAAATTCCGGTAGACCTACTAAAGGCCAGGCTCCAATAATACATTTCCCATGCTAGCTCCGCCTCTACACTCTGCCACCTGGAACAAGCACTGAGGTGCCTGCGTAACAAGGCAGAATATCGCAAGCGCTGTTTGAACACAATTTAGCTCGGAACTAAATGACGTAAGTCTCAAAAGTTATTTATTTTATTGGCAGGCTAATAGTTTAGTTAGGTAAATTTTGTCTTGACAGTGGATAATAAACTATATTTTCTTGCTATGAGATTTATTTTAGAGATAAAACTTAAGACTTTGAGTAGAAAAATGAAAATATTACTGAAAATAACGTAATTTTTGATAAGAAAATGTAACGAATGAAATTCTGTTAATCACGTTTTCTTGATCACGGAGAGATAAAGATCTCAAAAACATTTAAGTATGTTAAGTTTCAGAATTATCAGGTTTGTGGTTGACCCAGCATATTTATGGCAAAAAAACTTATATTACGGAGCCAGGTATTAAATGATTTAATGCCAACCGCCACCAGTGTGGACAGTTTCATTGAGGGTGGTTGGGAATATTCCAAAAAAACTTGTGTTGACACGATCCAAAAAAGAAAAGAAAATATATTTTTGTCTCTTTTATTTATCTATCCGTTGTTTTTTATTATTTGAACATTGGAAATCTATTCTACTCTTAAGTGTTTAAGGGTTGAAAATCAATTGCCTGCACAGGTAGATAAATATATAACTCACTTCCGCTCTAAGGAACACTATTAGTTAGAAGGGGTGTTATTGGGCTTTTATCCACTATTCAGCTGTCATGTATGGCAGCCGGCCTGTGGAAGAAAATCGAAAAGAATAAGTTTTCGTATATTTGCGCCGTTGCAGTACGTGTTCCGACCAATAGTGGAAGAACGTCCATAAAGTTTTAAGTGACTTAGCTGTGAGCGAAAATGTGATGCGCTTTTCCCTCAATGTCGATTGGGTGCGGGCAAATCCTTGTTGATTGTAGAGTATTCTTGCATACATAGTACAAGTGCTTTCGGAACATTCGATATAATATATGACGCTTCACCAGACTGATATCAGTGGTCTCTATCTGTTACAATACTTTCAGCCATATCAGTTTAATTAGAGATCTATATAAGCCGTTTTTTTTTGTAAATTAATTGAACTGATATACATATTTTATATTATCTACATATTTATTTTTATACAAGTTAATTATAAAATGTACCTACCTACTATTATAGACCACTAGATATCTTTAGTTTAAAAAAATTGAGTAATGCTTTGGGTTTCACATTTAATCAAATCAACATGTAAGCAGAGATAATACAATATTATATTGATTGGATTATGAAATGTTGTATACAAATGATGATTTTTGGTTTGTAAATAGTTGGACCAAACCCGCAATTATTAAATAAAAATTTTGAACGTGGTTTGAATTGTATAAAATCTTGATAATTCTGTGTATCATACACGATATATTAATAATGAAGTTACTCAAATATATTCGTTAGAAATAACATAAATCACGTGTTTTTATTTTATGTATGTTTATACTTCTATTTGTAACGGCAGCTACGTCTAACTTGACAGGAGCTGAGGAACGTATGTGTTGCAAATGCAAATAGAGTTAAGATTTCGCTTACTGGTCGCCAGCAAGCGAAATCCTAACTCTATGCATCCACATACAGTAGTCGCAGCCAATCTGTTTGTGCAGTTAGGCTGTGTGAACGATTGCGCAGGTGATGCTGTGGGGATAAAACAGCATAAAGTAAGAGTGAGATAGAATATGCGAAAAACGGAAGCCAGTGGCGAGGCAATTATACAATGCTGTCTTCACCTTCATCATTGGGATTGCGCCTGAAAAATAGCAGTTTGAGCAGCGACTAGCAGACAACTTCCGATATACATACTTCTGCTGCGACTGCTGTAACTGGCTGTCCACAAATGCTGAGCGAAGGCTTGGAAACAAGCACGGTCAAGCACCTTCACAAAAAACCAGACTGCGAAAAGAAACAAAAAGAGGCAAAAATTGAAGTGAGAATGAATGGTTAATAACCAACTTTAAATCGTTATAGATCCTAATTGGTAATTCCATATGAAAAATGAAAGTCGAAACCTAAAGATGATTTTTAAATACTTATTCAATGACTATCTGTGCCCGCGGCTTCGCACGTGTTGTCATTTCTCCAGGTTAAAAGTACTCCTTGTGCTATTGGTACCTAAAATACCAATATATCAACATTTGATCAAAAATTCTTCTGCCGTCAAAAAGTTTTTTATTGATTGCTCGGCTTCTGCTCATCGGATTGACATACCAAGTACCCCAGTTTTTAAGTCAAACCCTAAGCTACTGGTCGAGTAGTTTATACGTGTATACGTTTATCTATACTTATAATAAAGCAATAGGAACGAAAAAGTCTGTACAATGAAGATAATTAAAAAGAAATAGTCTAAGGTACATAAAATAAGCTACTGAACAAGAATTATAAAAAAAAAAAACTTAATTTGGTCATTTAAAAAAATCGAGTCTGTATGTTTGTTCGCGCATCACGTAAAAAATACTGGACCGATTGCGATATGGTTTTCACTGTTGGATAGCTTAAAAACTGGGGTATTTTATATCTCAATCCGATGAGTAGAAGCCAATCAATCGATAAAAATATTTTTGAAGGAATTTGATCAAACCTTGGTATTTTATGTCCTAGAATAGCACAAAGAGTACTTTTAACCTACAGAAATGACCACGCGTGCAAGTTATAAATATAGATAGATGGATAGAGGACCCCACTTAACATAGTCAATCAACTTTTTTTTTCGTTTTCACGTTATGGCGTCCAGGTGTCGCCATATTGAATTTTGGTTACTGTCATGTCTTTAGTAGCACTCGCAAGATTAAGACAAATCGATTGACGTAAGAATCATCAAAATCGGTCCAAGTGCTTGGTCTATATAGTGCCATAAAAGAACAGACTATACAGAAAATACATAGGCTGATAACCACATTACCTGGCCTTTGCGTTGCTCAGTCTGGTAAAAATACCCCAATCCACGTTGTAATAGATAAAAAAAAAGGTTTGGTTGATTTCTCGCATTTTATTAGGTTAGGTTTTTAGGTTCTTGTTAAGCTATAGGTCGATGGCAAACCTGTTAAATTTTAACTGATCAGAATTCTGCCACCCGTATTGCGGAATCGCTCATGGGAACGGGTATCGGGACATGAGGGGTACTGGAAGGGCATCCAGGCAATAACTCATTTCACTACGAACGTGGTTGACACTCGATGCTGCTATCCAGGTAGCCTACGGCCAATTATATCCATACCAATATATAAAAGTGAAACGTTGTCTGTTTGTTTGGGGAGCTTTCACGCGATAATGGCTGGACGGATTTTGATGAAATTTAGAATGGAGACAGCTAGAAATAAAACATAGGAATAAAACATAGAATACTTTTTATCCCGGAAAATTTAAAGATTCCGCGGGAAAACTGGAAAATGTTGATTACTCACTGTAAGGAACGGTTGCCATCACAGAATGGTCTGTGGTTGCCATGGAAACGAAATAACAAGTCTGTCAATGAACATCAAGAACGTTGTTGCTATACCTACTTTTGCATTGGTTTTTAATATGCTAGAAGAAAATAAGATGCTCTTTTTCGCGATTAACAGTAGTGCGCGCGGACGAAGTTGCGGGCGGGAAAACTAGTTACCTAATTCGAGTATTGTTAAAGTATGAGTGTACTCGTAGCATTACCAATTGGTATGGGTAAGGCCTACTTTTTCAGAGTAGTACAATGGCCTTAACTTAGTACCACAATTTTAACGTCTGTCTGTACGCGCATCACTTTAAAAGTACTAGACCGATTGCGATGTGATTTTCACTGTTGGATAGCTTAGACTTGACTTAATAACCTAAGCTATCCAACAGACTTTACTTGGTATCTCAATCCGATGAGTAGGAGCCAAGCGATTTAATATAAACTATTGATTTTAAAATTGTGGTCGTAAGTTTTGAAGCCTATTTTTGCCATCACTATACCTAGCGGCACGTAAGTCTAGCGGTGAACAAACCGTGGCGGGGATCTTGGCACAGTCAAAGTTTATATAATGTGTTAAAATGTTGAATACTTTTTATCCCGAAAACTGACTGTGCCAAGATCCCAGCCACGTTTCGTTCACCGCTAGACTTACGTGCCACTAGCATACCAGCACAGCAATTCCATAACTTGGCTACAATCGGATTATCACTTTTTTCATAGCAAATTCGACTCTATCGCAAGGCATTAGTGGCTGCGATACTGAGAATTCGATTGAAGCCAAGTTATGAAATCGGGCTGCAGTAGTGTCACGGGTGATAAACTGGCGTGACGGTTATAAATGGGCAACTGGCAAGGGAATACGGAAAAAATGAAACGAAGCGTTACTTTTTCTAATCATTTTATTAAAAACTCTCACATTTCACACAATGGATAAGTAAGTCTTATATCTCTTCATGTAACTACTAATAACAACAATTCAGTTCACATATTAATAACTTGTATTACATCACACAGTACTAGGTACATCTACTGAAAAGACGGTGTATATCTGTGCCATTCTAATTTATTATATATTTTTTATAGTGATAATAATTGCATTTTATTCGAGCCATATGCTTAGAGCTAAGTAATCTTTCGATTTAGCCAAATTTTCACTGGTAGCAAAACTAACCTGTATCTAGCTCAAGTGGGTGTAGCCGGGCGTTCTCAGTAGTTCGCTTATGGTCCCGGACTTTTGGTGTCGACACGGCACGTTTCTGAGTACGGCAGTTTGCTTTGTTCGCCATGAACAGGCTCTAAAGTCTGCCATTTTAAATCGGCGTAAAAGACTTTTTCCGAAAAATACCAATCTTAAACATGGTTTACGCTAACTTTATGTAGCTCCGATCATATGGCGCGAGTATTTTTACATTCATTGTAATTTGAAATTGTGTTTTTGTGTGGAATGACTTGCCTATATGATTCAGTAACTAACTATGAACACGTGCTTTGGTGTTGATAATTGTTTACTATACTTACTAGAAGTTACTCTACGAACCTAAGGTTGTAAGGCGAGATACGTTATTTACAGAAGAAATATTACCATTCAACGCAATACATATCTGATAACTCTAATAATTGATAAATACACTAAAAGTTTATTACGACAGGAACTACCATCGTTCTCACCACTTGGCGGGATTAACGTATCACTTCGTCATTATAAGTTAGCTGAACGGGCACAAGTTTTATTTTAAGTTACTTTTCATTATTTTCAAGCTCACTTACTGACTTGAACTGTGTCTAACAAGCTATTGTTTCATTATTATATATGTATTTCAATGAACGTTGAATGTGATTAAAGTCGGATACATTCGAGAGTATGCCAGGGAGTCAGAAAAAGTGCACAAACATTTACTGAATGCCCAAAATATTGATTGTTCACACGTAGGTACAGTAGTCGCGGCCAATCTATATGTTTGTGAAGTTAGGCTCTGTGAACGATTGCGCAGGTACTGCTGTAGGGATAAAACAGCATAAAGTAAGAGCGAGATAGAATATCCGAAAAACGTAAGCAAGTGAGCGAGGCAGTTATACACTGCTGTCTTCACCTTCAACATTGGGATTGCGCCTGAAAAATAGCAGTATGCGCAGCGACTAGCAGACAACTTCCGAGACACATACCGCTGCGACTACTGTACCCATTTTTTCTATTTAATGCACCAAAACACATTACTAACCAAAGTTGCTTTGTTGAGTAATTTATTATTGGGCATTGTTTTTTTCACAGATTAAGTACTTTTTATTACACACTGCACAATGCGACCATTTTCTCAACCGTGCACAACAGTGCATTATACTTGATTCTGTAGAGTACCAAATTCAGTGAACTTAGGGCATGATAAATTAAATTGCCATGTGTTACTAAGTGACAGAATGGTTGCTAACCATTCTCACTTAAATTTTTGCCTCTGTTTAGTTTTGTTTGCAATCGGGGTTTTTGGTACTATCGATTATGTCTTGTACTGATTACACCTAACGAGAGCATACAGATTTCATCCACAGTGTTCCACTTAATTATGCCAGCATCTTAATCTCACAGCCCAAAACTTATCTTAACGTATAATACTTATGATTAAGCGTATTTTATATATACTAGCTATATCTAAACATACACTAATTATATAATACGGATCTGTACAGTAAATTTCCAACTAAATCTGTTTTATGATTAATAATAAATAATTAGAATTGAATTATAGCGTTGGCTGTCTTAAGCTCGAATATTATTGGCAGCAATAGGAACCTACAGACCACAGGGAGACCATAGTTCTTTTAATTAATAAAGCGAACTGATAAAATGGAAATGTCTACTTTAAAACACATTTCAGCGTATAGTGCCTATAACTTTAATTTAATGTACCATATTTGTTAGAAATTGTATGAATAATTTAGATATACACATAAACAATATTTCAAAACTGGCAAAATAATGTCTTATCGCGGATAGCAACGACAGCAAATGCGCTATTAAATTCGATTTAAGTACTACTACCTAGTATAACTACGATCT
Source organism: Alsophila aescularia (assembly GCA_946251855.1). Taxonomy (NCBI): domain Eukaryota; kingdom Metazoa; phylum Arthropoda; class Insecta; order Lepidoptera; family Geometridae; genus Alsophila; species Alsophila aescularia. The sequence goes on along the minus strand of OX276377.1, from coordinate 17,083,856 downwards.
ACAATTTAAATGATAATGTAGCACATATCATTCACCTTTGTAGAACTATTCCTTAGATATAAATAAGATTCGTGTATCGTGCGTCGTGCGTGATGAATGTTCACTAGAATTATAGACACTGGAAAGTGAAAGTTGCACGACGCACATAGGAGTATTTACACTAAAAACCTGGCCAAAGGTCGAATAGTCAAAGTACGGTAAAAAGTAATGCAATCGTTTTTTAATTATTGAAAATAATCTTAAAAATGTGCTTATAATATTGGCAAACAATTTAAATAGAAGTGTTATTGTACATGTTCCAGCCATTTCCGAGTAGTTCACGCATATTTTGAATAAAGTTTAAACCGTCTTGAAGAGAATTGCAAAATAAAAAGTTCTGTTTTGTCCGCCATTTTGTTTTAATCAGAAGTAGACAACCACCTCGCAAGAAAAGCAAGCCGTTCTGTTCGGAAACGAAAAGTCTTCTGCTCCCTGAAACGGAAAATGCGCAAATCGAAAGCAGTGTCGACGAAGAGGATGATGAAAACGATGATTCTGACTTCGATGATTGATGTATTCAGTTTTTACCCATTTTTATGTCATTTTAATAAATAATCATCTAAAAACTGTCCTTGATTGTTTATTTATGGATTTGCACATGATACACAGCACAAAATAATTTTGACCAGTTTTTAGTATAAATACTCCTATGTGCGACGTGTCGATGCGGACAGTAATGTTATAGGAGTATTGTGAGATGACTGTCTTTAGCGCTGAGTAAAATCAAATCGGAAATAAAATGCATTCTCAAATTTCGAATGAACTTATATAGTTCATCAGTGAAATAAGGTGGTACAGGAGGCACCGCAACAAATGTTCTTAGCCAATTTTAAAACCACGCGCATTTGCCTTACACTCGAATTGAACTGGGGAGCGTGTGGTTCTCACAAGCCTGGTGTTCACGCGAATCACAACGTTCTCTGGCCTCAAAATGAAGAGATGTTGAATTTATAGTACCTTTAAGGTAATACTGCGCGGGTAGGCTTGAGATCTCTGGTGACTACAGGTAGGTGCAGCAGGGAGCGGCGGCGGGGCTCGCGTGCCGTCACCACGCCTCCGTGTACCGGATGTCGTACTCCTGGAGCTGGGGCAGCCTCTGTCGCAACAGTTTGAACGCCTCCGCTGAAAGCTTCGTGCTGTTTAAGTTCAAGCGACGAAGATTCGACAGACCTGAAAGTAAACTTGTCGGTTAGTCTCATTGAAATTTAATTGTTTAGTTAGAACAATCTAGGTGAATGTACTGTAGTAGCTTCGGATTAGATTTAACATTGGTATTAACTGTCGCAGTTACTAAAAATATATATTTTTATATTTGACTAGCTGAGCCCTGCAGCTTCGCCCGCGTGCAAAACTTTGCCACCCCCGTCAAATTTCAAAAACTCCCATCTTATTGCACCCCTAGGCTTGAACTGTCACTTTGATATATGTCAATTTGACACCTGTCATTTTGATATCGAAGCAGCAATTCCCATACAAAAATAAACCGTTTTTTTTACTACTTTTGATCCCGATTTAAAGGAAAAAAATATCGTTTTTTTAACCAAAGTAAAACCTGGATTATCAACTACGAACGGATTTGCTATAGCTATAACGAGTAACAAACACACATACCTACAAACTATCGCCTTTATAATATTAGTGTGATAAAATTGGAGCCTACAAATATATAAATGACCATAAATAATGACCAACCAATGACCACGTTTCTCAATAGAATCCAAAGCCTCGAGTTGATACTTTTTAAAACCGTTCCTAATGTGACTGCAGAAGGTACCTACTCCATACAAGATAGACAAAAACCACGTGTGTTTGCAGCTACCTTGGCTTTAGGTTCTATGTTTGACCACCAACACGCATGATGGTAAGCGAGTCAAGTTTGCGCAGAATAGCGGAATATCGTATTTTCATACAAACGTAAAAAATACAAGGCAGAACAAAATCTAACTTTGTAGATCGGTATAACTTATCCAGTTTCCAGGCTACCTCAAATCGTTTAATTTTTCGAAACAACAAATACCTAGGCTAGCAAAAATACTTAGCTCTAACTTATTCAGGACTTGTTGGCAATGTGGCAGAGCGCTATCTTCAAAGTTTGGTTTGCTTATATTGTTAACCTCTGACCTCTGTAAGAGTGGGGTGTTGTAAGTTTAGGGTGTGTATGTATCACTGTCTGTGACTTCATAGCTTCCAAACAAATGGACCTATTTTCATGCGGTTTTTATGTTTGAAAGCTGATGTGGTCGAGATACTTTTTAGCTATAGCTTTTTTTTCAACGGCGTTATTAATTTTTTTATTTTGTGCTTGTGTTTAAAGCAACAGGAACTACGTTTGTATGAAAAGCTGATATTCCGCACTACACTGTATTTCCTAAATTTTATAATGAGTTTACTACAAGTATTTTTTTAAATGTCTGTGCGTATCTACGCTACGAATAATGGGTGCATATAGTACCTGAAAGTGCCTCTATGCCTTTGTCGGAGACGGGAGTTTCGCAGAGGTTGAGGACCTGCAGGCGCGGCAGGTGCTCCGCGATCAGCTGCACCCCGCTGTCGCCGAACTTGGTGGCCCACAGGTTCAGGTAGCGGAGGGACGGCAGCTGAACATTACATTATAACAGACTAAAAAACAGTACCGAAATAATTACAGTGCAACCAACTAATCTGTGAAGCGAAAAAAAAAACTATAGGCGCCACGCATGATGTTCACATTTTCTGTATTTTTCTGTTTTTTGATTGGTCTGGAAGACTCACGCCACCATTCAGTTTACAGATAAGTTGGTGGTACTGTATTTGAACAAATAGTCGCTTCTCTTCAAATAGATTCAATAAAAAACATAGATACTAACATAGATAAAATATTAATTAACATTGATACAAACATACAAGGAATTAGATAAATCTCCACCTACCTGGTCAAATGGGTGCCGGGCTCGTGTCTCCCCATGTGAACTATTTGTTAGTTTGATTGCTTGGGGTTTTTTTACGCCCGTATGGCTGAACCGAATTTAATGAAATTTTATATGTAGATGCACAATATAAATACCAACATAGGATACTTTAGTCCCGAAAAATGACCACGCGGGCACAGCTAGCTATGTATAAGAATGCTTGTCAGTCTTGCTACACATTAGTAGGTAACTAGTCAGTATTGCTTACCTTTATAAGATGGTGTGCACATTCGCTGGTGACGCTGGTGAACGCGAGAGACAGGCACTCCAGGTTGCCGAGCGCGCCCGCCTGCAGCAGGGCGGCGACGTCGGCGTCCGTGGCGCGCACCGGCAGCGACAGTCGCCTCGGTCCTCCTTGCGCTTGCTGTAACATCAATACATAGTATGAATCAAAGTCGCTTCCCGCCGTCTGTCCGTCTGTAACGCTTAATCTTTTAAAGTACGCAGTGGATTTTAATGCGGTTTTCTATAGATAGAGTGATTCAAGAGGACGGATTATACTTATAGTCTGATATTGATTCGTGTTAATTTGTTGATATATGACGATAAATGTTCAAGATGTCGGAAGAATAATACATATTGTTAAAACAAAGTCGCTCCTTCGCTTAGATCTTTTAAACTACGTACGTATGTATATTTGTGTATGTATGTTCCACGTATTTTTCGGACACTACAAGTCAGATTGCAATAACTATTTTTGTAGTAGATTCAATATCTTTCAACTTAGGGAATAGTTTAAGTTTCATCAGAATCCGTTCGGCTGTTTAAAATATTTAAACGTTTAACTGTTTCCAGTATAAAACTTAAAAGTAACAAATAATTCAAATTTATCACGGACTAGGCAATCGATTGACCACAATCTCACCTGATGGAAAGCGATGATGTGGTCGAAGGTGTAGCACGCTTGCCTAGTAGACACCTATATAGTTGGTTTGGGTGTAGGACAGATCTCAATTTTTTATTATTATTTCTTTCTTTTAAGTTTTATACGATTTGAAGTGGTTTTATTTATTTACTTTTTATTTATTTCTTTTTTGGTTTCGGTAAACTCGGCCTTAGAAAATGAAGTAATTACTCCGTTCGCAAAGAAAAAAACAAATGAGTTGAAGTGAATAATTATTTTTTCTGTGCATAATTAATTTCAAAACTAGAAGTAAAAACCTATCCTACCTATATATAACTATCTTCTTTTTTTAAATGTTTTTTTTGGCAAGTTGTTTACATAGGGTAAACCAATCGCTGATCGCACTTTAGCAAAGTGGCGCCCCCGCGTCTCGGCTGTGACGTTTTTTCTGTGACCCGTGGACATACGGACAGACGTAATCGCAGGGACAAATCTATCGCCCATATACATTATTAAATACAGTACAGTTTACATACAGTAGTCACAGTTTAGAATAAATAAATATTAAAATATATTGTACGGTATTGTATTTTTCTATGCAGACAACCCTATCACTCAAGCGGTCGGCGTAGGTATTTTATGGACGAGAATCGGAATATAGTAAAATCAACTCTAACGCGCGACTGTTAAGTGCAATTTAGCATGCACGCTCGATGTATGAATATCTACGTAAGACGTACCTACGTTTGTAGGCTATTAAATCGGTGGCTTTCTTCAAGATCAAAGTAGTGCACTTATGTATTTGTACTATTATTTATTCTGTGCCTGAACGTAGCGAGCGAAGCGGAGTGAAGGTCGGGTGTGCGAGAACTACATTTTTCACCTCATTTTTTTTCTTAATTACACCCATGTGAAGCCGGGACTGTCGCTATTTTATTTATGTATTTAATTGTTATGCATAAAATATGCATGGAGCGACTTAATGCTAAGCTAAACAGAATTAACAACAGGTCAAACAGATCGAGAAAAAAAAAGGGCGGCGAGTGGCTTAAATTTATAAGTAGTTTGGAAATAAACAACAGAAACATGAGTGGATTTTATTTTGTACATAAATGGATGTAAGCTAATAAAACTCACCAATCTTTCCAAAGTCTTCTGACGTTCGCAGAGATCTCTGTAACATTTCTGTCCAAACTCGGTGCTTTCTAAAGCGGAGATGATTTCTAATTGATTCTGTTCTCCGTCTGTGATATCCCACTCCAGCATTAGGCACAAGGCTTCTATTGCAGCCGGCTGTAAAAATAAAACAATTTATGAGCACTTTACTGGCTGTTTTTTTCTACTAGCATCTATACTTATAATAAAGCAAAAAGTACGAAAAAGTCTGTACAAAGATTATTTAAAAAAAATGATAGGGTACTTAAAATAAACTACTGAACAAGAAAGTAACATTTAAAAAAACGTGTCTGTCTGTTTGTCTGTCCGCGCATTACTTAAAAACTACTGGACTGATTGAAGGGTTTGGCTTAAAAACTGATGTACTTGGTATCTCAATCCGATGATTAGAAGCCGAGCAATCGATAAAAACTTTTTGACGGCTGAAGGAATTTTGATCAAATGTTGGTATTTTGTTTTTATTTTTGTCATAGAGTACTTTTAACTTGGAGAAATGATTAAATCCAATAAAAATTAATTGTGTTATACCTACTTTTTCTGAATCAATATCATCAAATGCATAAGTAGCTAAGAATTGAACGTATAAGCAGAATTAATAGATATAGTTGAAAATAAAACGAACGAGACAACTTACGTTTTGGGTTAAAGCGACTAGAACGAAGTCCGGCAGCTGTTTACTAATACTTTGTAAAAAGCTTTTCCTTTTACAGCAACACTTAAGTAGACTCTCAAGCTGCAAAAAAGGAGAACAAGCGTTAAGGATCACTTGCGGATAAACAGGTATTTCCCAAAAATAAACGAAATCGTTTCGAACTACGATAATCTTTAGGTATCAACTGATGCCACTACTCATTCGACGTTATTCATGACTTCACAGTATTGACGTCAACTGGAAAGTCCCAATGCAGATATCGTTACTATTTCTTGTGTTTTGTGGTTTGACCGTTAGATTTCATGAATAGGTAAGCCTAGCGCCAAAAAAGATAACAAAATTGGAAATACCCACACAAATTGCTCTAGGGAAAAAATGGCTGAGCCTACTAGTTTTTTATTCGTCTATCTTACTCGCGAGAAACTCATAATTAAAGTAGACGACAAGAGAACACTAATCCACAGCCTGATGCCAACATACACAACACTTTCGATAGCTCTTTCTAAAATGCACTACACATAGGTGAGAATGAATGGGTCCAAGCGGCGGAATTTTAAGTCGATAAAGTGAGAGCCGGCGCTCACTTGGTTTTCCAGTGCCAGGTCTCAGTCCGTGCGAGGCGAGACATGTCCGCAAGAGTTCCGCACTCCCCTTGAGATAGACCACCGGATGTGGTTGAAAACTATAGTTGGAATAACTCATCTTCTATAAGTGATTAACTCCCGTTTTTGTCTTTTAAAATAGATAAATACAGGTTATGTTTTTTCTCACATATAAATTATATTCATTACGTTTTTTTTGTAACAAATGCACGATGAATACTTATATTAACGTGTTGAAGTATATGTTAACCAGAATTCGATTGATGCCTCGTTATTTTTGAGCAAGTTGTATGGATAATATATCTAGTATAATATATTCAGGACAATTCACACCAATTACGTAGCCCCAAACTAGGATACCCTGTACTATGGGCACTAGATAACGGATAAACATACATAGATACGACTATTACATCCATGACTCGGAAACAAACATTTCAGTTTTCTGGATAAGGCCCGTCCATTCATTTTATATTGGTCGAAGGCCGAGAACAGGGTTACCTAGATGGTGTAACATCGTGAGGAGTAGAATGGTGGAAAAATGAGTTCACGACGACCCTCCATATGACAAACATGACTTTAGAAGGGAAGGATATTATCTAAGATAACAATAATAATATGTATTTACGTTAACAAACTCACACTCATCTGCGCTAGCATTCCGTATCGCGTGTGCATCAACACATATATTAACAGACCACAAACATTAAAGACCCGAAAACAAACGTCGCGAATCACAAAAATGTAATTCAATATTCACCATAGAACCCCAAAGTTCACATAGTTGTTGATGCGGCAGTGCTAGCATTGGATCGGAAGGCGCGGCGGAGCGCAGCCACGAGGGCGGGTACAGGCGTGCGGCCCGCGCGGGCGCCACGCACCCGTGCGCTGCACACCGCGGGTCGCGCGCTAGAGCGCTCAGCACGCGTGCGAGCCGCTCCGCCACGCGCGGGCAGGACAGTGCGCTGGCACATAGCGGCACCGGCTGCAGAACTGCTCCAACTATTACTAACCAGTCTTCGTATTCACACCTGGAAAATTGACATCAATTTAACACGCTGGGTACTCACACGCTGTCGACTGGTAGTGAGCTAGTGCATTTTGGCTATCCTTAGGCTGGTAACGGCATTCAAAATCAGTTTTACACGACTGCCCAAAAAAAAAAGAGTGTTATGTTTTTAGCATTCATGTATGTTTGCATGTGAGTTTCTTTATTCCACCATAACTTTTAAATGCCTGAACAGATTTAGACGTATGTATCGTTAGAATCCTTACATCCCCCCAAGTAACATAGGTCATTTTTTTTAAAAAGTAAATTTGGCGACAGTATGGTACCATTTTCAAACAAGAAAAAAACATATTTTCTTCGAAATTTACAATATGGGTATCAAATTGAAGGGGTTGATAAACACATTCCGATAGTATATAATTTATTGGCATAAGTTCTTTTTTGGCAGGGCAGGCGTGTTTTTTAGCTTTTAAGCTATTAAGTTGTCCAACTGTATTGTATACCTACCTACCTAGTACCTATATAGGATACGCTGATTGTATTCTACACAGTGTCAAAGAAAATATACACTACGCGGTAACATCAGGCCTGTTTCACTCGTTGTACTTGCGCGCGCTAATTTTTAAAGCGGTACAGGTCGTGTGAACTGAATTGTACTTTATGGCGTAGCGGCAAGAGTCGCTTTTTATTTAATTGACATAGCGGAGTGATCTTTCTGTACGTAGTACTAATATTTATATATTTATTCTGTGGTAACATGTTCGTACTTTGTAGAGCGTACAATTTGAAAAGAAAATTAAGGGGCGCGTTGAAGTCTTTTGTACTACTGTATTGAAATTGAAACAAGAGTTCAACGCTCGTTGGGTTAGGGAAAATTATTGTCATACTTTATACAAACTGTTTCATAAAATGTTGAATTTAGTAGTACAGTCCTTTCCAAATAGGAGTGCTCTTAGGTTAGGACAGATTTGATAAAATGACACTATTTACCAAAATTACACATATAGTAGCTTTTGACAGCACTTACTTCAAGGTTAAAACGACAAAATATGTTAAAACGGATCTGTCCAAAGTGCCTTCCTGTTTGGAACTGATTGTTTCATGTACATTAGTTAAAATAGAACGACTCATGATGAATTTGTATTTTTTTATCCTAGGCCTCACCCTGCTGGGACGTGCAGTATTAATTTATAACTTACATGTGATCCAGGATGTCTGCAAAGCACAGCACCTCCTCCTCCCGGTCGCTGCAGACGTGCGGCGCTGCGCAGTCCCGGTAGTGATCGTCAAGGGCCGCGAGCGCCACGGCCGCCAAGTTGGGGGCGGCGCGGGGGTGGGGGCACTTGGCCCTGTTGCCGTGCGTCACCTCCACGAACCGCCGCACCAGGGCGGCGCCGGAGTTGTGCGCGCTTAAGGCACTGGAGAAGCATCGTAGCTCGTTAAGAACAGTTAGGTACTGTACTACACTTCAGTTTTTCAAGCGGGAACTATGTATGTTCAGTGACTTCAATGAGAGACTAATAAAATCCCATCACGAAGCTTGGCAGGCCTCTTGGTGATATTACACAGGAAAATGCCGCAACTATTTGCTGAATTCCCTGAAACCCACTGACCACTGTATTGACCACTATCGACCGATCGCCATCGAGTTTCTTGCCGGTTCTTCTCGCATGCTTATATCCATGCATATCCATCGAATCCAGTGGTACGAGTGTACTGTTGGGGCCTATTTAATAAAGATTTTGATCTTAATTATCAATTTTGCAGAATTATTTTGTTTAGATTTCATGCGGTAAATAAATAGTTGCTTTAGTATGGAAAAAACCCTCACGTAAATTATATTAGAAAGATTAATGTAAGTCTTAGTATAAGTATGTGCCTAGTGTGCACTTTGAACATTTATTTATACAGTAACGTATTTGTGTTGAATCGTAAACAATGACGTCAATGCAACTGAACCCGAGCTGATCGACTTGGGTTCACTGAACACATTACATTAAATAGGCAGTAAGGGATTTAAACTCGTTCTCATGAACGTTAGTATGAAATAAAATACCTATAAAGATTCTACTAGGTTTTCTATTAACCGAAGCCGATTAGAAACATACCTACGTTTTGTAATTTATTTGTGACTACTACAGAATACAAAAAAAACACAAAAATACAACTTTTATGATGGACGTGACTCGAACTAGCATCATCCGCCACAGCACAACGTACGTTACGTTTAAAATAAGGTTTCGCGAAGCAGGCGTTACTGCTAAAATAATTATTAGACATTTTAGGTATGTACCTACTTACTTATGCATATTTTATAATTAGTCATTTACATGTATTTAGGCACGAGTACTACTACATTATTAAACATTGGGTCCAGTGTTTGACCCATGGTTAAATAAAATAACCGAACAAATTATGTTAGTTATATTAGTAAAAAATACAGATTAATCACCATGGGAAGTAATCTGCGATAAAAAAGTATCGGCACGTTAGCAAAATATTATAATCGTAATGGAAAAGACAAACTACTTATTTTACAATGAAGGTAATGTGCCCTAAATTATTGAAATTGGTTAATTAGCATAATTTGTCTATCGCGCCGTAAAAGCTAACCGTCCTTCACATACATTTGTCTTGTAACCGTGTTGAAATCGTTTGAATTAATTTAACGACGAACTCTATTAGCAGGGCAATTATTGATACAGGTCAAGATCCTCTATTTTTTAGAATAGCATTTTAGACCATTTATGTGGTTCAGAAGGTAAGTGTGGAGTTTATATCCAATCCATACACCGTGTAGAGAAGATACTATAAATGAGCAGCAAATAGAGATTAAAAAGTAACCTAATAACTTTTTTTTGTTTTATGCTTTCTTTTGTTTTTTTTTGTGTTCGAGTTGTGAGCTACCCTGAAAGTTTCAGCCGGATAGCTAATCGGGACTTCAAATTTCGATCACTTGATCGAAATTTGAATTGCAAGATTCCTCCCGGAACGACAGACAAACAAGAAAGTGACTCAACAAAAACGTGGTAAAATCAAGATCGCGTGGTTTATGTTCCATGGTTTAACAACAGCCAGAACTTTATTTCTTAATTTCAGATGCGTTGTATTTCTTACTAATCTGTTAGTTACAAATCAGCATTAGCATATTTTATATTATCACGCGGTGTTCGCATACAGCGACGTGTACTGGCAACAGCATCGTTCGTTAGCAATAAGTCTCTACTAAGCTCACCTGATATAATCTCTGACGAGGCGCCTTCCGTTTGGTGCTCTTGCGAAGTCAACATTTCGGGTGAGGACACGGCGCACAGGCGGCGCGAGAGCGGGCAGCGGGGCGGCGCGCGGTCTGCGCCTGCACATGCGAGCGAGCAACGCACAGAGTTCATCAGTTGCACACCTTTCCGCTAGCATTGGAGCCGCTACGCTTGTGGCGTTCTCCGCCCATTCTTCCCAATCTGGACTATCCTTACTCTGGAAATGAAAACGAAGCAATTTATGTTTGGCCATTTGTTAATAAGTTAACTAACATATTTTATATTACTAAAACAATGTTAAACTAATTTATTCCATTGCCATACAAAGGGTACAGTAATCTAACTGTATTGACGTCAGTGAGTGTGATTTCGCAAATTAATTTACTGGCTACAGTACGCTTTATCAAAATGTACTTAATTCAAACATAAATAGCACGTGTGCAGCGAATGCTTGTGATAAGAAATAATAATGTTTTGTATGAATGGTTTATTGAAATATTGGAATTGAGAATTTCCGAGATTTGAGTACCTATTTTAGTACGTATACCTAATAAGTACATATAGTTAATTATAGCTATCATTCCTCTTTGGATCCATTAATAAATAGGTATAGAAGTTGTGAAACCCAACAATGAACGGGACATCCGTTCATTGTTGGGTTTAACAAATTTCAGTTATTCCCTATTATCATACACATATTAGGTACCTACACACAAATATTCAGGAAAAGGGATATTTATCTAACATGGGTATATTTGTTTTGGAAATCTGTGGGTATAACCAAATATTGACGTTTGCAAACGCGGACGATATTAACGGACAAGCTACAAAACGTAGACCAAAGGTCATTAAGTTAATTAAAAAACGTTTAAAAAATAAGGTTTTATGCAGTAATAGCCATGCATGGTAAAACTTAGAACTTTGAGCCTTTCATGGTAAAACTTTGGACACTGGCCTTTCACTATCATAATAAAATGCGTGCATAAAATTTTGTGTCTTTACTGTTACCCGTTGAACAGTTTCTTTCCAATAATCCTGGATGCCAATTCAGGTGCTTACCATAGAAATGCATTATCATCGGAACTGAACCTATGTGTAAAAATTCAACTCCGTAGGATAAGAGGAAATGGCTCATTAGAACCAGCTTGCAAGATTTGACCTAAACAAACAAACATACATACATACATTGCAAGTTAAATAAAAGCTTTTCAAAATGATAGGTAGATAGGGATGTGCCCTCGCAACTTGTACTTATACCCGCTGGACACGATAGAGAGTAATTTCAGTTGATAGTTCATTCACTGGCCTTTTCACTGGGCTCGTGTACGAATACATTTGAATACAGTTCAGTGAGTAAGCCAGTGAGAAGCCAGTTAAGTACAATGATGTAAGAAATGTCTATATAGACCAGTAAAATTAGGTTTTCAACTTGTGTAAACCTTGTCAAAAGTCTCCTAAAACCTCCTGTCTGCGTCTTAAGTTATTCATGGTCATACGGCGCAAAAATAGTTTATTTTCAAAATTCCAATCTCAACAAGTACAAATCGCAACGGGGTGGTGCTGGAATTAAAAAAAAACAGGAGCCTTGGTTCTTTCAGGATCTGATAAAAAAATGGATGCCGAGCAAAAAAAAAACACCATAGAAAATAGATGGTTCCCGTACTAAAGTTCACATTTGCATAGAAAAACAAATGAACATCATAATAATTAGTAAGCGTAATTCAAAATCTATGCCGTAATCGCGTAGAAATGTAGGGAGTTGGGCAGAAAAATGAAGTTCATTTGTTTTTTTGGATCCCAATATAACAAAGAGATTGGACTAAAAAGATTAGTCCAATCTCTTTGTGGTAGGTACTGGCAACCTACTTGCACAGCACGTTCTCTCTTTCTCACATTTCAAGTTTATTTGTGTAAGAATCAAAGATTTTGATTTATCTAACGTAAGGTTATTCATTTCGTGCTGAGATCTTTTGTTTACAATCATATTTTTTGTATTCCTTTCCCAAATACACACATCAACACCGTCTAGCTTTTTTTCTTCAATTTATTCAAAACTAGCTGTACCCTTGGCTTTGCCCGCGTGGTCATTTCATTTAAAAGTAACTCATACGTGTTATTCCAGGACCAAAAGTACCTACAAAGTACAATATACTACATTTGTTATAGAATTAAAGAAATTATAGAAGCCTTAAAAATATCAAAGAAAATGTAAAAATAACGCAAAATATGTAAATGCTTATAAATATTGAGGCAAAACATTTATAGCAGCGCGTGGATTCGATCCATGGGCCTCTGGGTTGCAGGCCAGACACGCTTCTGCTGTGCCACTCAGCCTTGTGGCACGAACGCCGAATTTACGGTACCGTTTTATAAACGGATGTACTATTTTTATTCCTTTCAAATTAACATAACTTATCCCGCAGGACACAGGCTTATTTTTTCGTAATAAAAAGTATCATTTGATATAACTTACAAAAACTTGTTAAAATTAACACATAATATAAACTTTGACTGTGCCAAGTTACATCAGTATCCGTCCGGTAGTTTCAGCGTTATATGTGTTCTTTTAAATAACTTTCAAGCCCTATCCTGCGGGAACCATTATTTTTTTCTGGATAAAAAGTATTCTAAATGTCAAACCATAACATAAGCTATGATTGTACCAAGTTGCATCAAAATCCATGTGGTAGTTTCAGCGTGATGCGTGTTCAAAGAGACAGACAGACAAAAAATAAAAAATAGACCTTTTTGCACTTCATATTGATTTTAAAGTTTAACTCAATTATAATTTTCAAAAAATATTTAATGTACAGATTTAGCCCAGTTACAGTTTTATTATAGTATAGATAGATAGATTTGTTATAAATAACATACAACAATATATATTTTTATACAGTATTTTTTGCTTTATTACAGTTTTATTTAAATAAAGACGAAAAGTAAAACAATGGTAAAACTAACGATGAATGTGTTTATCAAGAAAAAGTGAAAAATAAAGCAAAATTATTCCGTTCTTTGCAGTTATGCGAAAAATCAGTAGTCAGTAAAACCGCCCATGACGTTAACAACGATCCTGCAACGGTTTTTCAAGCTTTGAATCCAGTTATCAAAGTGTTGCTGCGGGATATTGTCCCAGGTAAGATGCTAAGATGCCAGAAAAAGTTGCTCTTCAGTCGCAATGTATTGATTTATTTTTCAAATTCAAATTTGGAATCATTCAAAAAGGCCTACTAAGAAGCTTTCTTCAAAAGGTTTTAAAACCGGATGTTAACGATTTATTCAAAATATCCCTAGCCGGTGTTCGTGTGTATTCCCCATATATTGCACTCTCCAACATTTGATATAATTCATCTAGAGCAAATGTGGTTAATTAATAGTTAATTAATACCATAAGTAATTGTTTCAACGCTTTTCGTCGAATATACATTTTTTTACTGTAGTATTCTTTTCTCTCGCTACTGTTGTGTACTAATTATTATAATACTGACTGGCTTCGTATAGCTTGTGCCGCCACTGCATTGGCTCGCAAACTGGCCTCGTGTTCGGAGGGCCATGAGGGAGTACGTAAAATGCTAATAGTCTAGTGGTGATTGATGCTGAAAGATAGATTATGTATATATATAGCATATATATATATATATATATATATATATATATATATATATATATATATAATCTAATAGATAATATAGCAATAATATATATAGCATATATATTTACCTCCTATACTTTAAATTTCATACCAGCTTCTTAGCAATTTTGTCGCCGCTTGCTGCTACGTTTATGTGAACACGGATTTAGCAGTCACTTAAAAATGAGAACATCACGAACTGATTATGATAGTTATAATGTCTCCTTTGAAAGTGGAAAATTTTTGTAGTCTGATTCAGCATAACAAACATCGTTGCACCTGATCCCGTGTCTAGCAATAATATAAGTACATGCGATTAGAACAAAATAAAAATAACTATATATAATTTTAAATAAGTAGGTACCTAGCTGTAATTAGTCTGAATAAGTGTGTCAGATTTCACCTGAGGATTTCACTATTGTACCCATGGAACGTTGGCTTCGAAACATTTCCAAGGCGATTGATATGGGGCCATTGGTTTTGGGGATTGGTTTTTATTAAAATTATTCTGCAGAAGTTTTAGAAGTCTAGTAACCGATTTATGAGATTCATCTCCGGACAAATAATCTCTTTCCAGTTTGTGTTACAAATAATAAAACAAGACATAAGGTCAAAAACTACAATAGTCTATGTACACTCTTGCGATGAAGACGAATCGATTGATATCTCCTTGTCAAAATCGGACCAAGTTTTTAGTTTGAACACATAACCCCTTCCTTTTGCCTTGCCGTTGTCGGGTAAAAAAATTGCCTATGAAACTCTATACATTAAGACGAATCGATTGATACCTCGTTTGTCAAAATCGGATCAAGTTTTTAGTTTGAACGCATAACCCTTACTTTGCCTTGCCGAAGCCGGGTAAAAAAAAGATTATTATAGCCTATGATCTTCGATGAAAGAAACAAATATCGAAGCCTATGATACTCTATACCAGGGGCACAAGTCTGTTAATATAAGAACGCTTCCATGGAATCTCGCTGGCATGTCGATGGCATAGTTTTACACATTTGGTAGTCTGCTAGCTAAATAATATTCATGATCGTTCAGTGATTTTCCATCGAATTGCAATGGTGCTTATTTGGTATTCGGCTATTCCATGGATAATCAGTGACCTCTCGATAGTTTTTTAATCGGTAGTCTGCTCGTTACTTTGACATTTGTTTCAATGGCATTTTTTCATCGAACTACAATTGAGTAGTCATGGAACAAAAGTTACTTTTTAATCGACTTCACAAAAGGAGACGGTTATATGTTCGAATATATTATGTATGTTTTATTGATATATATTTTATTTCTAAACAACCGGACCGTTTCGGAATTTTTATTGTTCTAAGGATGTGAAAAAATAATTGATTATTAAAATATGTAATCGATTCTTATTACATATTTTAATAATCTTGGACCTTTTATTGTCTCAACTCCCCCCCTCCCTCCCCCCTCCCATATAGCTAAGAACCATCACGATCACATCAGTTTTCAAACATAAAAAACATATCAAGATCGGTCCTATCGTTTGGAAGCTACGTTTCTCACCCCCCCTTTCCCTCCTCTGCCCCATTATAGCTAAGAACCATCTCTTTTACCCCAGCTTACAAACATAAAAACCGCAGCTAAATCGGTCCATTCGTTTGGAAGCTATGATTCTCACCCCCTTTTCTCACCTCCCCCCTCTCCCCCCGCATGCCCCATATATATAAGAACCATCTCGATCACATGAACTTTCAAACAGAAAAAACCGCATCAAAATCGGTCCATTCGTTTGGGAGCTACGATGCCACAGCATACACACACCCCACACACACACACACACACACACACACACACCCCCCCACACACACACACCCACACACACACACACGCACGCACACACTCCCACACACACACAGTGATACACACCCTAAACTTATAACACCCGTCTCTTTGTTCGGGGGTTAAAAAACAAGCATTACATTGAAGCTAGATACTGAGGCATAAAAACGATCTAAAATACCTAGGTGTTGTCGGGTTACTTTGGTCCGTAACTTCGTTAGTACTGAACGAAATTAATGACCAAAGGTACTTACATAATCAGAAAAATACGTTCTTTCCATTTATTACATCAATTCAACGTAAATCGATAATCTTATTTTCCAAATAAGACCACAGATAAAAACGACATACGAAAGAACACGTCAAACACGGTGGAATATAATTGTCTCTTTTTTTGCTTGTGGGGAAGAGAGATAGAAATATGTAGTGTGAAGTTTGTTCAATCCATTGAATCGACAGGCAAGTGAACAGCCATGGAAGCCACTAAAGTTTTAGCAGAATACCAAATTTGTCATACATGATCATGAACAGTCGCTGGAATGACATTTTGATGGCATTTTATTTAAAATTAGCGGAATCGGCCCCCTAAAGGCGAATCGATTGATACCTCGCTTGTCAAAATCGAACCAATAGAGGCGCCGCTATGCTGGAACATCCACATACCCACATACATAGATACACACATACAACATAGGCTGTTAAACTCATTTCCTTTCCCTTGCTTTGCTGTAGTCGTGTAAAAAAACGAGTATCGGTGATACGTACAGATTGATGTCTTTGTTATAATGGTTTTTACACCCATTCATAAAAATAATACTATTAGTAGTTATTAGTACTATTATTCCTGATTAAATTTACCGTGATTCAAATAAATAGATACACACCTCCGATAGCAAGTCTGTTAGAATCTGCATGGGCGTCCGTGTCACGCTCTCATCTTGCAAAGGTGTGGTCATGACGAAATCCACCATATTCTGTGAAGAAAACAGGAAAACCATTGAAGTTTATGTACCTAAATTACCGTTTCATGTCATTAATTCCCGTGAGACTCGGTCATTGGTGTCATCATCATCGTTTAACCCTTATCTGTAGTGGTGAAAAGTACTCACACTTCTATAGTCGTGGGTCAACGGGGCCCACCTATTTTTGATTTAAAATAAAACAAAATCAAATCTCCATTTTACACTTTTTAATTTTACACTGATTCATTAAAAATCGTACTATTAAACAAAATCAACAACAGAAACTTTTATTCTTATCTATAATGGCACTTCTTTTAATCAAAATCGGTCGTTAGTTACTTAGGTACAAAAATATATAAAAAACATTATAAAATGAAAAACATAATAAAAAACTAAATGTAACTTTTATTTTAAAAGTATAAAAAAAAGAAAAAAAGTGACTTTAAAAACTGATGACCCAAGCTGACCATGACACCAAAACTCACGTCTGTTTTATTTTCATTTTTTATTTGTTTATTATGTTGTAGGAAAGTACCTATGAGCGGGAACCGCTGGGGCATGGCGAGTTTTTACACGCGTTCAAAGATTGAACATGGGTCCACTGGACCCACGACTATAGTTAAGGGTTAATGAATATTTAATACCATTTACCTTAAGTTCCTTTAGTACGACTTCCTTCCTTACTGTTTTCGTCATAAAGTTGCGGAATCTAATGATGTTTCTCTGAAAGTAAAAAGGGATTCAATAATTGTTAGTGTGAATTGTTAGTTGTTTTGTTGTATTTGAAGATATTCGCTTATTTACTCACTTTCCAAATAATTGAATGATACCATTGGTCACGCGTGTATGCATCATTTGCCTGTAACATAAAAAGAAATTGGCTTGTTCACTTAGTCATCTTCAATGTTCGACAAGTACTAAGTAATTGTACATGTACGTAATTCTATGGATCGCAAGCACGATAGAAAACAGGGTGGGGCTGTGTCGAGGCGCACTGCTGTTTGTCATGAAACGTCTACGCCACGGAACATCTTCTTTCCATCAATGTGCCGGACTTTCCGGGCGCCATAGCCACATTTGTGATTTTTTACTTTTTTCTTCATATTGATCGATCTCAACGAGATCTTTAAAGCAACACCCGAATCAATACGCTACCCTAAATCGCGAGTTATACCGAATAAAAGATCAGAAAAAAAACAGTTTTGTTGATTTTGCTCTGCGTTCTGCCCCCTCCCGCCCCCATCTTCTGCCCCCATCTTCTGCCCCCATCTTACGATGATGTTGTTATGTTTAATTTTTGTTATGACAAAAATTAAACATAACAACATCATCGTCATCATTAGTGTAGTTTTTTAGGTCTACATAGACATAGCCCTTATTTTGCCTTGCCGTAGTCGGGTAAAAATAAGATTATTAAGATTGAAATTAAGAAACTGATATTGAAGCCTATATATCTATTTTTTAGCTAAAAAATACACTAAAATTACATCTTTGAAGCTTATAGTTACAGAGTTATAAAAGCGAGACGATATAGATATTTTCGTTGCGGTTCAATCGCCCTACTTTTCTGCCCTGGTGAGTACCAGGGCAGAAAAGTGATAGGGATAGGATAGGTGAAAATCACACCGAAACATACGGGTGTGTATCGGTGTGATTTTAAAGAAGTTTCACGTAAAAAATAAAGTATATTCGTAAAATATATATAGATTGAAAGTACGAGTATTAGAACTGTATAAGTAGAGACAGGAACGGTTTCCTCAGGATCACAAAATGTACGTACATAGATTGATTTCAATAATTTACCGAGCGAATTAGGACTCCAAATCAACTTACGCTTTATTGAGATATGGGATCTAAATATGGGTTCAATATTTCAAAGTAAATAGGATGTTGTATGCACAATAATAAATGTACATACGATAACACGACTGTGTACCCTTCATATCATAAATGCTCGTATATTGCTATCTAACCTAAGATTACCTGGAAGCAGGGTTCGCCGATATATATCAGCGGATATATATCAGGATATATATCAATTGATTTTTATTTTGATATATATCAATTGATTTTTTCCTGTCTTCTGAACTAATATCCGTCATACAATATGGACTGGATTTGGAATCCCAGAGTGAATGTCAATGAGGACATCATAGAAGAAATAGAGGTTGACTGGGACTGGGAGCCAGATGATGATGTCCCACTCATAGATCTATGCTTAAGGCCTGACCCTGAATGATTACTTTTTTTATGATTACAAATTATTATTAAAATTACTTGATTTACATCACAAACAAATGAAGATTATTATAAGAATAGGTACTTGTTTGTTTAAGTGTTCATAAAAAAAATATTTCTCAAATAAACACTAATTAGTTTGTTACGATTCTAAAGTTTTTTTATAAAAAATGTGGTA
This sequence comes from Alsophila aescularia, assembly GCA_946251855.1. NCBI lineage: Eukaryota > Metazoa > Arthropoda > Insecta > Lepidoptera > Geometridae > Alsophila > Alsophila aescularia. The sequence continues at coordinate 17,064,511 of OX276377.1, read as the reverse complement.
ATTTGACACTTACATTATTTTACAAATTCCTTTCACATTTTTAAGTGTTTAATCCCCCTACAGAATGAAATTCGCTTCTTTTTCTTAGCCTGAATATATATCCGATATATATCGGATTTTATATATCCGTTTTTTATATATATATCCGATATATATCGGATATATATATATAAAAAAAACGGATTTTTGATATTTATTATATAAATCGGATTTTTTCGAACCCTGCCTGGAAGAGATCGCTTAGTACCTACTATTTTTAATGTAAATGTTGACGTGTTGACAGCGTGCTCATTTGTGCATTAAAGAGTTAGGTACCTACATATATAAAACAAAAAAAGTTAAGCTTCAAATATCTAATTTTAATATATTTCCGTAACGATGAAATCCGTAGAAGAACCAAGGTTAACGACATAGCTCTCAGAATTTGCAAGTTGAAGTGGCAATGGGCAGGCCATATAGTTCACAGAGTCGACAATCGCTGAAATGATGATGATGATGATGATGATATATATTTTTATCTATATTTAAACTATTGTTCTGTTTAATGTTAGGCTCCGTAATTTTATTTTCTGTTCAGATCAATTATATATATATATATATATATATATATGTAGCTCTATCCCACATACCTGAAGAAGAAGTGATCCGTGGGGCATCACGATGCGCAGGCAGTACTTTCTGGCGGGATCCCATCGAGATATGCAGTACACTTCTTGCATGCTGCTGTATGACAGTGGATTCTCCAGCAAACCGGATGGCTGTAAGGAAAATAAACAAAATGGCTACAGATAAACTGTTACTGAAATACTGAATGTGACTGCGGACAACATACTTTGTAGGTATCTAAAATGAGCAAAATTTTTTGGGTTGGCTATAGACATCCGGTACCTGCGTAGAGGGAGGGAGGTGAGGGGGTCTAGTCTTCCGACTCCCTCGACTTCCCTCTTCCCCCTCATTTTTTTTCCGTAGATCGTCAACATTTTTTAGTGAGTATTCCCAATTTCGTATGGAAAATATGCTAGTTTTATTGCATTATTAATGGTCGTGATAATATTATTGTGTCTAGAATGGACTATAACCTTCCAAGCGCTGACTTGGGTTTCGGGTACACTGAAAGTACCTTATCAGAACATAGTAGATACTTAGTGGAGATATCCGCTGTGTTAGAATGTGTGATAATATCGCATAATTTCATTGTCACACAAGTTTATAGCCTGTACGTAAATAGCTTGTAGTTTATTAATAACCAAAGTAATCATATCCGCCATAAAAATAATCATTTGAAATGATGTCTGGAATCAAGTAAACGTTCGTACGAGTACTTGTAAATAAAAACGTAAAGTAAACGCTTTATATTATGTTATTAAACCAGTCAAACTAATGTAGGCCGCTGAAATATACGCATCAATAACCACTATGCATGCACAGTCATATATCGGCCGTAGCTACACGAAGGCGGGCGGCGCGCGTAGGGAACAATAACCTAATATCGATTGCCTAACCCAAAAAGAGGCACTCAGAATTGATAGATATAGGCGTGTCCTCATCATTTTAGCGTCGTTAGCACTATATACCGGCCTACGTAAACAGTCAGGCGTAAATAATGAACTCTCTCATCACTTCACGTCGTAAACGTAGGGGTGTGAGACAAACATACATACCTACCACCCCAGACTTATTTTGATTGGACCAGTACAAATAATTAATTACTTTGGTAAATATAATTTGGTTAATTAGAGATCATCGGGTGGCGATATATCTAACATTGTGCAGTACTGAGCGCATATATGCGCGTGCGCGCGCGGTAAGCAACTGGTACTGTTACTCAAATTAGTATTTATAGATGCGTGATTGGAACTTGGCGTGTATATGTACTCGTATATCATGCAAACTTCCAAATGAGGCATTATTTATATAAAAAATGCATAAATAGTTCGACGCAGACGGAATATAATTTAGCTAATTATTTGACTGTTCAAATTAGTATTATCTTGTACTATTATTTATTCTGTGGTATTGTATAGATGCGTGATTGGAACGTGGCGTGTATATGTATATTATGCAAACTTCCAAAGGAGGTACTATTTATATAAAAATTGTATAAATAGGTCGATGCAGATGGAATATAATTTAGCTAATTATTTGACTGCTCAAATTAGTATTCTATAGATGCGGGATTGGAACGTGGCTTGTATATGTATATTATGCAAACTTCCAAAGGAGGTACTATTTATATAAAAATTGCATAAAAAGGTCGATGCAGATGGAATATAATTTAGCTAATTATTTGACTGCTCAAATTAGTATTCTATAGATGCGTGATTGGAAGGTGGCTTGTATATGAATATTATGCAAACTTCCAAAGGAGGTACTATTTATATAAAAATTGCATAAAAAGGTCGATGCAGACGGAATATAATTTAGCTAATTATTTGACTGCTCAAATTAGTATTGTATAGATGCGTGATTGGAACGTGGCGTGTATATGTATATTATGCAAACTTCCAAAGGAGGTACTATTTATATAAAAATTGCATAAAAAGGTCGATGCAGACGGAATATAATTTAGCTAATTATTTGACTGCTCAAATTAGTATTGTATAGATGCGTGATTGGAACGTGGCGTGTATATGTATATTATGCAAACTTCCAAAGGAGGTACTATTTATATAAAAATTGCATAAAAAGGTCGATGAAGACGGAATATAATTTAGCTAATTATTTGACTGCTCAAATTAGTATTGTATAGATGCGTGATTGGAACGTGGCGTGTATATGTATATTATGCAAACTTCCAAAGGAGGTACTATTTATATAAAAATTGCATAAAAAGGTCGATGAAGACGGAATATAATTTAGCTAATTATTTGACTGCTCAAATTAGTATTGTATAGATGCGTGATTGGAACGTGGCGTGTATATGTATATTATGCAAACTTCCAAAGGAGGTACTATTTATATAAAAAATGCATAAAAAGGTCGATGCAGACGGAATTGGAATAGCAGCTTATTTTTGTATCAATGCAGCTTCGATAGAGGAAATTAGGTCACCGATATAGCGGGGCTTTGTGTGGGGGTGGAGTAGGGTGTGCGAAGAGCGGGGGAGCACGGGGTGCACGCTAATAATATGACGTGGCAGGTCGCGGTGCATTGCCCCTGCTCGGGCCCGGTATGACCCGGGCTGCGAGTTCGCCGACTGACGTCAGCACTCATCCTGCCCTACCCGCGTCCGCACCTCTTGACCTGGCTTTCTCTTCCGGTTTGCATACCCTTGTATTGGCTTAACGTATTGATTGTATTTGGTATTCTATTGTCATCGCGATAGTCTCCAAGAACTATTACCTATTTTTAAGCGACTTCACAAAAGGAGACGGTTATATGTTCCGTATGTTCGATTGCACGTATGTTTTTTTATTTATTGTCTGCATTGGGTAGGCATCCAAGATGATGGTAAAGTCAAACACTAAACCTATTCTTACCTATTCTTTTGTCTCTCGACTCTATGTAGGATTTTCCATTCTATTAAAATATAGGGAATTTATCAAACCATCCTATTTGTAGAACACAAAAGAGTTAATGTGAGGAAAATCACAGAAGTACAAATTCATCTATTTTTAATTAGTATATAACAAAACGGTATCGGTACTGAAATGAGTTTCAACAATAAATTAGTAGTCGAAACTACTTAAAATGGCATTTAAATAAATGAGTTGCATTGACGTCAAACTTTTATTACCTTTTTATCATTAACCACTTATTTACGTAATGCAATTAATTATAAAATGGCCAGATGTATTTTTTTTAACAAAGAGGTCATTAAAACGTTTTTAATAATTGAAAATTTTAATGGCCATGTAAATTAAAACAAAATGTAACAATGGATGCGGTTTCCATTGACTTGAACTTTTAAAAATCTAAATCAAGGCCTATTCAAGTCCAATTTGGAGCTTCACCTTCATCCTCACTCTGTTACAGTATTTTGTAAGAACGCGTTTTCTCTAGTTATACTAATCCTTATTTACGTTTGCTACAACAACTTTGTTAAGGCGCTATGGAAGTCATTTCTTTGTCCTGCTCTTCAAGGTGCAGGTTAAGCAGGTCAGGTGATGCATCTCAGGAGCCGATTTTAGTTAATATTTTCAAAACAATAATTTCGCATAATTATTTGAATATTTATTGGGATTAAACACTTATTTTTTTGTAAATTTGTCTTCAATAGATGCTGAATGAAGTTGATTCATTCCATCGACGACGGGAACGTCAAAACGGGTGTTGTTTAGGAAACTACGTTTTTTTTCTATAGAGCCAAATTTACCACACCCGGATAAAGTCAAATAACCGTTTTCAAGGTCTAGTTTTAAATAGACGATTAGTGAGGACTAATCGTCAAATTTGGAGCCCATTTCGCCTTAACGGGTTTTACTATAACATAGTGTTGAGATCAGTCCGAGCTTGTACCAGAACTTTACACTGTGAGTATGTACAGGCACAAGTATACTATAACCACAGATTACATAATACTACTCCGTATGCTATAACTAGGTATTTACAACTCCACAGGATATTTACAACTTTGTAAATAGATAGGTACCCAGCTAGTAAGTAATTAATGTACTTGCCCACTTAAAACGTATTTATGTTGTTGACGTCAATGTCAGCCTCTAGTTATGTTATTGGTGATCGTGCCACACGAAGAAGCAAGTTTTCTTTCTTTTTGTCGTTATTAACCGACTTCAAAATAAATAATAGTTTAAAAAAACTAAAAAACACGCTTTATATAAAAAACCAAACTAAAAAATAGAAAATAAATTTTAATAGTGTAAATAAGAAAAATATGTTTTATTTCAAAAAAATCGTGGGGTGCATGGGTCAATCAATAGTTATAAATATTTCATTGACAGATATGAGAAGAAGGATTATCATTTCGATAATATCTTAAAAAGCACCCCACGCTTTTATTTAAATAAAACTTTATTTTCTTATTTACACTATTAAAATTTATTTTCTATTTTTAGTTTGGTTTATTTATAAGAGCGTTTTTTTTCGAATTATTGCATTGTCATCGGTCTTTGACAGGTGTGCAAAATTTGAATGAAATCTGACCGTTTAAAGTGGATCAAAATAGCGTCCAAAGGAGTCGGTTACAAACATACAAACAAACATACAAGTGAAGCTAATATAAAGCGTATAAAAAGAAGGTCCTCAAGTTGATATTTGTATGTAAGTATGTAATATTGTTGAAAATGCGCAATATTCATATATGTTAGTCTATGTGGCCATCTAAATAAATGTCTTCTTGTTAAGATGCATATCAACTTTTTTTTGAATTAATTTAAAATTCCCAGATCGTTTTATCGTAGGCGCACGTCGGTTTGTTGCCAACCTAACAGATGGCTCATATTTTGAACTGCGCTGATGTTTTTATAAGCACTTTCAATTAAATAAACAAATATTATTCTATTTTAGAGTACTCCACCTAAAACCACATACTACAGATCCACGAGTAGGTAACGCGAGCGAGAAAATATAAGCACTGGGAAAATGTATGTTGCAAGAATATACAAAATAATAAATAATCGTTACGTTTCTAACTGCAAGTGACCGTATCTTCTATCTAATATATATTTATAATAAAGCAAAATGTACAAAAAAGACTGTAAATATATGTCTGTATAAATTATTTGTTTAAAAAAATAATTTATAAAAATGGTCTAGGGTACTTAAATAAGCAACTGAACAAGAATAAAACATTTTTTAAATCGTGTCTGTTTGTTTGTCTGTATGTTTATTCGCTTATCACGCAAAAACTATTGGACTGATTGCGATGCGGTTGTCACTGTTGGATAGCTTAGGGTTTGACTTAAAAACTGGGGCACTTGGTATCTTAATCCGATGTTTAGACGCCGAGCAATCGATAAAGACTATTTGACGGCTGAATTTTGAAGAAATGTATGTTGTACTTTATAGGTAGTTTTGGTCCTGGAATAACACGTAACAATAAAAAAGTAGCCCTTTTAAATGAAATCACCAGGCGGGCAAAGCCGTGGGCACATCTAGTAATAAAATATACATAGAAAAAATAAGCTTGTCATTTTACATGTACATCATAAAACATGTCCTTGCAGGTGTCCGTAGACGTCATTAAATTTGATTAACATTTTATTATAATCCCTTGGTAGCGTCAATTGATAGGCAATGCTGTATACTAGTTTGTGACGTCACATGCGTGTTAATAAAACTCTTGTAGTTTGACAATGACACTAATTCATAAGTGATTCAATACACGCGCTAGTGTTATGTACCTACACTCGCACGTGTATCAAATCAACTTGATCGAACGGTATTACAAGAACGAACTGAGATTTATAATGTCTTAGGTACATTTTTATTTACTATTTTTTTTATCTATTTATTGACTGGGCCTAAATTAAGTTGTATACGTAGGGATCCCTTATACTAAGTACGCACGTGGCTATGAAGTACAAAATAATACATGTATTACTGATAGAAATCAATAGAAATATAAATGAAAGATAAAACAGCCTTAGGATGGATTCGATCAAACGAGAGTAAATTTTATTCCCAGAATAGTAGCATAGACAAATGACGGTTTTTCCGTCATTTTTATGCCACTATTCTAAGAATAAACTTTAATCTCGTTTGGTCGAACCTAGCCTTAGAATATAATGTGCTGTTATTTCATTTTATTCGAAGTCTGTTTTATCTTAAAATAATTTATATTATTTACTAGATTTCCCGCCCGCGACTTCGTCCGAGCGTTCTACTGTTTATCGCGAAAAAAAACCATCCTACGTTCTTCTAGGATATTAAAAACCAATGCAAAAGTATATAAAGCAACAATGCTCTAGATTTTTTTGACAGACTTGTTATTTCGTTTCCATGGCAATCGTGCCTTACAGCGAGTAATCAACATTTTTCAGTTTTCCCGTGGAAACTTAAAATTTTCCGGACTAAAAAGTTTTATTCCAAGGCATAAGCTATCTGCATTCCAAATTTCATTAAAATCCGTCCAGCAATTATCGCGTGAAAGCTCCCCAAACAAACAACGACAACAGACAACGTTTCACTTTTATATATTGGTATGGATATAAATGATTTTGTACTAGGTTATTGTATGAATGTATATTTGACCAATATTGAATATGAATGTGAATGGGATCACAACAACCCCTGCGCCTGCACTGCAATTATAGAAAAGCGCATATTTACACTACCGTTATTAAAATTATAATAAGCCTCGCAATTTATCTCATATCTAAAGTAGTTTGAAGTAATTATTCCATTTTGAGCACCCATTTTTGGGCACATACCGACCGACATACCAAACCTATACATTGAACACCAAAGATATTTCTCTTTGAGCCACTCTACTCTATATCGTAGCTTGACGCTAAAGGTGGGCAAAAATTTTTTTTTCTTTTTTTCTTGCTCTTGTGGTACCTAGTATAGTTGTGGTATTTTTTAGGTTATTTTTAAGAATATCTTGTTTGTTTGTAAAGTTGTCCAGTCATTCTATTCAAAAACGTGCATTGTGTTTCTAGGTAATTAGGTAGTTAAAGTTTAAACTTCAAAAATTTGGGATTTCCATGTCACGAAAATGATACGTTATAGACACTTTGACATCTCACGCGTGTCACAATTTTAAATATTTTATCGCTTACGCATGAAACTGGCATACCTGTAATATATTTACCTACCTACGTAAAGCATGAAACTGGCATACCTGTAATATATTTACCTACGTAAAACAAAAACACCTAGCTTTAACTTTTTTTGTTTATCTTTTTTACATAAATAAATACTTACCTTGTATCGATGGAATTGGTTTATATATTACTCGTAAATCTTGTATCATTTTATATCATCACTACATTTTAGACAAGAAAAAAAACGATTTACAAATTTATATAACCCGGGGGTTATATAAATTTGTAAATCGTTTTTTTTACCTCCCCATCATCTGCTCCGTGTTCTATTTCCCAGGCAGATCTTGTATGAAAATTATAACAAACTAATAAATTAGAGACAAAATAGTACCATATTAATGAGCAACTATTGGCATGGTTTATCGTCGTCTTACAGCCAAGATTTGCTGTAAGTCAATAAGTGAATCCCTCTGTACATACTTCCAAACTGTAAAGTTGGGATTCGGTTCCCGCGGTGGCTGGAGCGGGGTTTCACTTTGAGTTTTTGTTATGTCACAATGGAAGCGATGTGCTGTTGAAGGTGGATGTTAAAAACGCCTTTAATTCAGTCTCTTGGCCCTTTTTACTAAGATAAAAGATAAAATTCCTCATTTATACAAATATCTTTGGCATTGTTAATTAATATACAAAAAGCATCTCATCTCTTCAGAAGTAGGTTGCTAACAAGGAGATCCACTTAGGCCAGCTATTTTCAGCCTCGCTATAAATTCAATCATTATCTGGACGATGGAACTTTAGGGGCTGATGTGTGATAGTAGCGAAAGATTTCAAAAATTTAACAAGTCAATTCAAAACAATAGGTTTAACTAAAAAAAAACTAAATGTTCATTATACATTTCAAATTCTGTCATTTCAAAAAACGACACAATAGATGTTTATAGAAAAATAGCTCCAAATATTAAAATTTTGTAAAATAATTCACTTCGTCTCTTAAGGGCCCGAAGAATCATTACCAGATTTCGTTGAAGAAAAAATTCAAAATGATCTTTCTATTTCGGTCCGCCTCATCATCATCATCATTTCAGCCTTTCGAAGTCCACTGCTGAAAATAGGCCAACAAAATGTTGTCAAAGTTGTTGTGTAGTTTGACAAAATTTTAGAGACACGCTCACCGCTATCCTCATTAAACCTGTCGATGCTCGCTATTAGTGCCAGGCCTCACTATCAATAAGTTTCGGTGGTCTTGGCATACGTAAAATTTCTAGTGTATCTTTGCCACGAAATCTGACATTTACCTTTACACTAGACATTTTACCTTGTCCTCAGTTTATCAGGCCTTTGGTTGCAAACACCACCATCAAAATCATTGGAAATTTACTAGACAACCTGTCATCCCGATTAGCCGTATCTTTTCGTCTGGGCGTTTTTTGGTAATTCCCATATCCTTTGCGCATCCCCCGCATCCCATATCCCGCAGCCTTTGCGGTGAAATGGTGGATCGGCTTGGCTTTCATGGACTATCTTGCAAAAGAAGCGCAGGGTGGATTCCCCGATACGCCAGTTTGAATGAAGTCATCCGTCGGGCCTTTGTCAGTGCCAGCGTTCCGTCAATCTTAGAACCAAACGACCTGTGGCGGGACGACACCGGCAAGAGGCTTGATGGTAAGACTTTGTTTCCTTGTAAGATCGTACGACCTTTAGTTTAGGATGCAACTTGTGTTGATACCTTGGCTCCGTCTCCAGAGACAACAGTTCGAGCTGGCGATATGGGAACCTTGATAGGGGCTACATGTTTGTGCCGTTTGGGGTTGAAAGTTTGGGTCCGAGGGGTCCGCCCGGCCACGAAATTTACAGGGACTTAGCAAAATATTTAGTGGAGGCGACATGTGACAAGAATGCTGGCTCCTATTTAGGCCAAAAAATTAGTATTGCAATACAGCGTGGCAGTATAGCCAGCATTCTGAGCACTTTCCCTTCAACCAAAGGGCTTTTAGTTTTATAGTTTTGTGTATATAGTTAAGTTATTTATATTTTTCTTTTAAAATTAACTTTTGTTTTTATACGTTTTATCTTGTGAATAAAAATACACATTTACAATAGGAGTTTTAAAAAACAAGGGTAATGATGAGATACACAAAACACTGATGATTGATAGGTGGGACGAGGGACATCACACCAATGGTGGCAAAGGCAAAAGAAGTATGGTCCATCACAGAGCACATACATCATCCAAACCACATTCACTGGAGTTAGTTATCTACTTCTAAATCTCCAAATACTCAATTCAAGACGTCATAGTATACGTCAAAGCTTATCTAATCTATAAAAGGCACGTTGATACCATGGGTGCGTCGCGACGAAGAATCTAAAATGTGTTTAGTCTAGTGGAGACGACCTCTGACATTAGCGGAGCGCAGTGGCGTCTGATCTCCCGATTTAGCAGATAAAGCTCTTAATATTATGCAGATATGCGACCTTTTCCTCTATCCTCGCTTCACTAACCAAGCTCTATTTAATTTTACAAGGCGAAAATTCCCGAAGAATATGTAAGAGTAGGTATGTATGTAGCTATCGAATCAGCTGTGGTGATTCTGAATATATTCCTATAAACTCAATTTGAACGTTTCTGTCATAGTCATTCCTAGGTCTACTTTCGAAATGTTATCTCAAATATACGTTGATTTTTAAGCCACGTGTCATTTTATAGAGTGATGGTAGCCTAGCGGTATACTAGTGCGACCTAGAATCCAACGTTACAGGGTTCGGTCGTAGGCTCCGCACTAGAACGATTTAACAGGCTCCGCACCAATGATATTTCTAAGTTATGTGCGGTTTTCCATCGCTCCATGCTTCGGAGGGCACGTTAAGCTGTCGGTCCCAACTGTAATTTGAAGAAACGCAGTCACCACGTAAGAGGCCTTTGGGCGGCCTGACAAACCAAAACAGAGGCCAGCACTACCTCATACGACAAGCGTGTGCATTGCTAAAACCCGCCCGGTTCGCAGTAGAGGCCGGTAGAGGCCAACAACAATTATCCTACCTAAAAAAATATGCTAAAACTGACGATAGTTTCTTCACTACTCCGTAGGTAAATAAACTACTCATCCGGTTCGTGGTTTATGCATTAAAAGCAATTAAATAACGATTGACTTACTAAAATACACTAAACTACAGATAAACATCAATACCTCCAGTCTACTTAATACCTAAAAGGCTAACGATAACTGTTGTATTCCGCTGCCAAAACCGAATGTTTTCCAAGCGCTCCTGACGTCAACGGCAAACGTTTCGTACATCACGCCCGGTCAATGTAAACATTTATGTTTTCTTTCTCATAGACAATATTGCTTTAGCTATTGAGTTAGAGAGAAAAGCTAAGAATTGATGTTATGTAACATTCATTCATTTTGTAGCTACCTAATTAATTGATGACGCACGATATTTTTATCTTGATTGACCTCATGCTCGGTTCAAGATAAGAGTACAATCATAACTGTGTGCTATGCATTGCATCATCTTGTTAAGCTTTTGTGAAGCTTTAAGGTTAAAGCTCGTTGAATATTGAGTACCTTACTTTTCTGTTTTAGTGTCTTTCTCTTAGTTTGCTTAAACAAGGTGTAGTGATACTGAAACTACGCATACATATGCTTATTCAAAATTTGACCGTTAGCACTGCGAGTTATAACTAACTAATGAATGTTTATATGATTTTAGCATAGCGAGAACATATCTAATAATGGATAAATAATAATATAAATTCTAATATTTCATTATAGATGGCGTTACCGTCCAAATTTACAAACTACCGCTTAGTTTGTAAATTTGGATGATGTTGTAACTGTCACGGAAGTCACGGTAGCCGAATTGGGAAAGGCATGTGCCGCGCAGAAGCACTGAATGGTGCGGGTTAGAACCCCGTCCGTGATTCAAATTTTTCGTTTAGAAAATCATTAGGTAGTTAAAATTTTCCGAATTTCCGAGTCTTTCAAAACCTTAGTAGTCAGCTGGCAAAGTGATCTTGATCTTGTCTTTGTATAAATCTGGTTGCCTAGCTACGTTATAGACTGTCAGTTTTTATGTAAAAATAAGAAAAGTTTTAAGTTTTATGTTTTGCTTGTTATAAATTCTAAAAGAAAACTACTTTTTCATTAGAGAGTCAACTTGAACAGCTATTACGTCCATCATATCATAGCGTGAATAACGATAAATCCCCCCTTCCCTGCCCCCCACAGATGCTGGAGATTTTGACCCTTTTCTTTGAAAACTGACTTTAGTGTTGTGTTGTGATGATAGGTATGTTGAGACAAAGATAATACCTTTTCGAATATTACCATTCACCCCACTGTCAAATAATATATACCATAGTGGGGAGAAAGGCCATACATTTTTTATTTTTCCCATTCTCCCCACTAGTGGGACAAAGCTGGTGGAGAGAATGGGAATAACCCTGTTGAAGCAGTTGTGCGAGAGTTGTATGGGCTGTTAATTTAGGTTACTATGTTTGCTATGGGACCAGGAGGTATCTGGTATCTATTTTTATCAATCAAATTTTATCAACTACCTATCGTTATTAGCAAAAAATTTTGTTATTTAAATGCCTTTTATTTACATTGGCAGCATTATCTCAATAGGGTTGACATAAATAATTACTTTTTTTATATTTTGTATTGTAAAATCGAATTCTTAATTTAGGGTTTATATCTTGTTAGGTGATTCTACACTGGATGTACATACACACCTTTCAGTATTGCTAGATTGTGCAGTTACACCGTGTGCATGGTACTTAATGACTTTATTAAGAAATACATTTTTGTATACACAGTCAAATAAAAAAAAAGATCTATAAACGTCATCAGAGCAACTCTTTCCGTATACCTATCTAAATTTAGATTTGTATGTGTTGATAATATTTGTTTTAATCTTATTATGTATCGATATATTCATGTTAGGATAACCTGCATTGCATATTAGTCTATCTTCGACCTCAAAGATGTCATTCAGGTTCAGGGTAAAAATAAACCAGTGTATAGTACTTAGTTACAAAGAAGTCGTTTAGGTTCAGGCTTAAAATAAACCAGTGTACAGTACTTAGTTACAAAGAAATCGTTCAGGTTCAGGGTTAAAATAAACCAGTGTATAGTACTTAGTTACACAGAAGTCGTTCAGGTTCAGGGTTAAAATAAACCAGTGTATAGTACTTAGTTATCAAACAATAGCGCATCAATGTCGACTTTAATTACGTTGCAGGTTGTCGCCTAACGCCTTAAATTGGAGTCAATAATGAACGAACAATGACAGTATGAATATTGAGAACTTTATAAAGTAGCGACAAATAGTAGGCAGCCGTACGTGTTACACATAGATAATACTATGGTCTCGAGAACACATGATCCATTTACTTTAAACAAAGTACATATATAAATGTATGTTATCTAATCTTAACTGTCGTCATACAGACTCATGGGAAATAGAAAAGTGAAAATATCGATCGTGCTATAAAAATATACAGGCAAAGCAAAGTTTACAGTCGTTTCATGACAGCATGTTATTATTATATCCCTGTTTGTTATTAATCTTCGTGAACTTATTTCACATCAGTTTAGAATAGGTTACCTTTCTAGTGCAAGTCTTTTAAAACCGAAGGTACAGATTTAACAAAAACAAATTTTATGTTTTAGGTTAGCTACATTCAGAGTTACTCCTAATTTATACACATCAATATATAAAAAGTGTAACGTTGTTTGTTTGTTTGGGGAGCTTTCACGCGTTAACGGCTGGACGGATTTTAATGAAATTTGGAATGGAGATAGGTTATACTCTGGAATAAAACATTGGATACTTTTTATCCCAGAAAATAGTTTGTTTCCACGGGAAAAACTGGAAAATATTGATTATTCGCTGTGAGGAACGGTTGACATGGAAACGAAATAATAACAAGTCTGTCAAAAACCATCAAGAGAGTTGGTGCTATACTTTTGCATTATCCTAGAAGGACATAGGATGCTTTTTTTCGCGATAAACTGTAGTCCTCGCGAGCGAAAACTAGTCCTATATACATGGTCTCATAACTACGCACAATTCTTATGTTACGTGAATGTACGAAACGCTGCGTATGCCTAGCGGCCCGTAAGTCTAGCGGTGAACGAAACGTGGCAGGGATCTTGGCACAGTCAAACTTTATATAATGTGTTAAAATGTTAAATACTTTTTATCCCGAAAACGTTTCGTTCACCGCTAGACTTACGTGCCGCTAGCTATACCTTAGGATAGTCCGCCCGCGATGTATGTTGTCACTAGTCATGTCAACCATCAAGCTAGCTGGTGAATGATCGAATTATGTCCTTTGATTATTCCGGTCTTACAAATGCGAATAATAAATAACAAACACTATGGCACCACGTGGTGAATAATTGAAAATAACTGCGAAGCAAAGCTCTCATCCTTAGCCTTTTTGTCATAGATCTTAATTAAAGTACGAAGATAAGGTACCAGCTGCTCCAGCGTGGACTGCTTAATTTAGATGCAACGCTCACAATTGGCGCCTCCTTTAGCATTAGTCACAATCGGAGAGGTGTTTGTGTAGCAGTGTTAGCTGTGAGTCTCATGCGCGCTACAGCCTGCGTATGTATCTATTTTTTTTTTGTTGACGCACACGAAGCACGACGGTGGGAATGTATTTGTCTGTAGTTGTACTCGTATTGTAGTCCAGTTTTCCGTATACGTTATATTCAAGCGTGCCGTATCTTCCCCATTAAACAAGTTTATTTTTTCCTACCACTACCTAACGCTTTTTGTTTACTTAAATCTCAACGTGAAAGTCGGGGTGCCCAGACTCAGTGAAATATATAAGTAGGTACTTATTATTTTGCATTGCTCAGCGTTACAACGTTTTATTATGCTCATTTTCCAGCTTCTCTTCTTTAAACCTAGATTCACTGAATGGTCTTGGTGTGTGGTGCTATTAACATTAACAATGCACTGTTTTCCTATGACCGGTTCAGGAAAATAACTTTAATTTTCAATCGTACCTACAAACCGGTACATTTTAACATTCCGAACCACCATCGGACATTCGCAGTATTACCACGTATAACACTGGTAAGTATATCAAATACGCTGGCATAAGTACATACATACACAGGATTGCGTTCGTAGTATAATGAAGGCTGATATTAACGCGCAGTTTATTAGGTAGTAGTCAATTAGGTACAGTGTGGTTAGGATAATATCACAGAATATAATAATAGTACAAAATATTAGATGAGTAAAACAATACACTATTTAATAATAATTGTCGCAGGAAGTATTCTTCTGTCCGGTACCTAGTAGTATGTTTTCGTAATTGCTGACATCATTGTTTTGATGCTGTTGTTTTCCATCACATCCAAACAAACTGAATAATTAATATTCACTCGTCAAAAATATTTAGAACTGTTGATGCATGTTTAGTGAGGTCAATAATCTCGACAATCTCTTGTTTTGCAGCATTCGTATTTCTTCTGCAGGTGTTTGACAAACATCAGAAAATGTAAAAAAAGGAAAAATACTGCAGGCTCGACTTGAAGTGTTGTTTTGCATCTTCAGTTTAATATAAAACATTGTGGCACTACGCGGACTTGATACTGCATAATTTTTCCGCCCAAGGGACTTATTATTCTAACCCCGGGCGGACGCAAGTAGGTTTACTTATTCAATAATTATTTATTATTTTTATGAATTATTTCCTGAAACAACATCGTCTATAGTGATTAAAACAAACATCAAAAACAGCGAACGTCATGGATAACCTCTTACGTTGTCTTAAACAAAATTTCTCTTTCATTACTCATACTTGCATGAGTAATACATAGTTTTGACGTGTTTTTTTATTTGTTCAGATGTCGCGAAGATTACAGGCTTATTTTATATGCCTTAAGAAATATTATTTGTATTCGATTATGGGGAAAATACGTAGTTGTAATACCTGGAAACAAGCCAGGAGATAAAATCATAGAAGCGGGCCAAAAGCCATTATTGACCAAAGGCCATTTCAGTCAAACATTGCGATTTCAAAAAGCAAGTCGTAATATTTGTGGAAGGCACTCCTCAAAACTTTTGGTAGGAAGGTATAAATTATCAAGTCATTTGAATAATGTATAACTACACCTTAGTCTAAATAAGCTGTAGTCTTTCCAAATTCAAATATGAAGATGGGAACTTACCCCAAAAAGGGGCAAAAAGCGGGCTACTGAATATCTCTGCCTTATTAGATCAGATATCGATGGCTCTTTTTTTTGTTTGAAAGGAAGTAACTTTAAATTGGTTTCAATAAAAAATGGTGAAGGAAAATACGTAGTTGTAATACCTGGAAACAAGCCAGGAGATAAAATCATAGAAGCGGGCCAAAAGCCATTATTGACCAAAGGCCATTTCAGTCAAACATTGCGATTTCAAAAAGCAAGTCGTAATATTTGTGGAAGGCACTCCTCAAAACTTTTGGTAGGAAGGTATAAATTATCAAGTCATTTGAATAATGTTTAACTACACCTTAGTCTAAATAAGCTGTAGTCTTTCCAAATTCAAATATGAAGATGGGAACTTACCCCAAAAAGGGGCAAAAAGCGGGCTACTGAATATCTCTGCCTTATTAGATCAGATATCGATGGCTCTTTTTTTTATTTGAAAGGAAGTAACTTTAAATTGGTTTCAATAAAAAATGGTGAAGGTCTGATGAGGATTTTCGGCGTGATGAGCAGAATAGCTCCTCAAAATGCAGTAAATTTCTCACTTTTAGGTTTCTACCAGTGAAATCAGCCCTTTACCCACTAGGAAGGGATTGATGGAGCACCTTGGTTATTAATGTTAGTTTTAAAATAAGGTAACTAGATGGTGCTACTGTGCCCCGCTAGATTGTTTGCAAAAAAGTTTGTACTTGCGAGGTTTACTGCAGCTCACAGAGCCACTAGTTATAAGAAATATTATTAAGAATCTAGGAAGGTACATGATAATCAGCAAGTAATTGATTGAAATGTAAATTATAGGTCTGTCGTCCCTTTGTCTAGGGTCAAAGCCCTTCGATGTCTGAGTGAACAGCTGGACACCCACCACTGTAAGTGACGTAATGACGAAATACTGCCACATGCTGTAAACTGTAATACTGTGACAGTCACTGATGGCAGATCGTAAAAGTAAAAAGAATAAGTGGGTATGTAGGTATAAACAGGTCTCAATAGAGCGCGAACGACCGCAGAAAGAGAATGAATCAAGCCGTAATTGGGTTCACCCAATTTGGGTTTAGGTTAGATACTTCTTACCCCTTTCAATCCTATAGGTACCTACCTACTTACCATATTTACCTATATTAACGTAATACTCATACAGAACATGATTTTCATTTTTCCATTGTCTTATCATAATCTGATATTAATCTAATTATTATGTGCCTACTTGTTATTTTTATACAATCAATCTGACCAACCCATTAAACCTCTTAATACTCTGTAAGAGATCTTAAGCTATTAAAAATGACGAATGTCGTAAGCAGTATGAAAGGAAGTCATAAATTTGCACGAATATGATAAACACGACACGTCATGAATGAATTACTTTGAGTTAAGCTCATCCACGCATTAACTAATTCGAACTGCCCAAATATTATTATCTAGATTTGAGACTTCCAATAAAATAATGAAGACTCCAAAGCAAGATAGATAATTAAATAACGGATTATTTGCCTGATTTCTGATCTAATATAGGTAAAGACTTCATTGCAGTCGTCGTTATTTAAAAGGTTTGTGTTTACAGTTATAATTTAAGATTGTTTGTTCGTCGAATGAGGTAGTGCTGGCCTATGCTGTAAGAGTTTATCAGGCCGCCCGAGGGCCTCCGACATGGCTTAAGGACTGCTATTTATCAATAGTAGACGGGACCGACAGCTTAACGTGCCCTCCGAAACATCCCTTGTTGTTGTTTTTCCTACATAAAACCGCACATAACTTAGAAAAGTCATAGGTGCGGAGCCAAGTTGGATTCTAAATCGCACAAGTATACCGTTCCATTGCTCATAAGATCTCTTTATGAGATAAGATTAGTTTTGACCGCGACATTTGCTTCATTATCACATTTGCACATAACCTAACTACCTACCTACTACCATAAACCTGCACTGATCACAATGACACAGGACGCGCCCCTAAAAATCAATCATAAACAAAAAATGACGAGCTAGCGAGTCACTTCTGTGGAGTCATTAGATCACAATTACTTATTACAACCACATCATAAATAGTAGTAAGAACAACCTCGCTAATGACACATTTTCACGCCAACCAATTCTGATAATTTACTCAGGGAAAGAAAGAAATAATAAATTAAAACTAAACTACGTCTCAAATGCAAAAACTCATCATCATGTATGTTTAATGTTAGTGTTGTTTTCAGGTGAATTAATGACGGAATCAGGAAAAGATCAGAGGGTCCAATTTCCAATTATTATCCTTCCTGGTGCTGCCGAGAAAAGTGAGGTACCTACCTACTTTTTTGTCAATTAATGAACCTCGAGCGATTTGAGGTAAATTAGTTGCTTTAAAAATATATTCCCATGTTTGTTTAACATGATTATTTCATTTGAATGTTCATCGATTGTTGCACATTTCAGGCGATAGTTTTAACAGACAGTAAGTACGTTCCTAATCCTACTAAATGCGAAAGTTTGTGAGAAAGTGTGTATGTAAGTTTGTCCGGTCTTCACGCTGAAACAGCTCAACGGATTTTGATGTAGATACTTTAGGTCCTGGATAATAGGTATATATACTACATAGGGTACTTTTCAGCATCATCATCATCATCATCACCATCATCCACGCGGATGAAACCGTGGGGCTCAGCTAAGTAATTCATAAATTAAAATTATTTAGAAAACTATAAACGTTGGTAACACGATAGTATTTCTCGATATTTCCAAATAAATTTCCTCCCGAGCGCTTTAGAGTTTATGATAAGACTCGTCGAATTTGTTACCATTATTGTTTTTCTATTCATAACTTGGCTCGATGACGCGCGAGGGCTCTAATACGTATATATCAGATGATATTTTTATAACAAGGTTATGTAGTCTAGCGAGAGGGCTAGTCAGACTATAGGAATTGGCAATTAACCTTATTTAGACATAGGTCGACGGTCATTAGCTTGCTCCACAGTTAGCAGAAAAAATATGAGAAATAAGAATCAGAAAGTTCAGAACATATGAACTTACCGTTTTGGACTCGATGTTATATTCCTGGAGACACATCACATGAGTTTCCCACCGTCTCAGGAACTTGGCAGCCAAGATCTTATCGACGACTGTTCTTGTGTGCTGGAAGCAGCAGACCCTTAGGGCTCCTTCTGTAGCCAGCTTGTACCGAGGACCCGGCGGGGGCATCGGAGTTCCCACTGAACTCGACTCCACACCGGCACTGTCTGCGCAGCATTCTGGGCTCGAACCCTGTGGAGACACATGTCACATTACATTAGGTACAATTGAATCACAATCATATTGCAAATATATTGCAGCCGTCAAAATGTTCTCTGCGGAAAAACTATATTGGGTGCTTTGTTATCTAATCTTTAGAATGTTATTAGTAAACATTTTATGTGAACTTGACGCGTCTGCAACGAGCATAGATCGGAGCGTGTGTGTCTGCAAAGACTGGTGCCAAAACCAATCGCAGAAGAGACTTCGAAATTCATTGATAGGAAACATTGTTGCATTGCGGCAGCTTGAATACCTTTCTACAACAAAATTTAGTTTATGTACAGTCTTATTGAAAGAAAAAATCACGTGACTGCATTAAAATTCGAAATATCAAGAACTAAAATTGCAAACCCATAATGGCATTTCGTCGAATAACATTTTGCAATGCGTAAGGTTAAAGTTATTGTAAATTGAAATACAAGCGAGTATGCGAGGATCATTGCATATTCGATTGCTCCTGGAGATTGTTTACTAAGTTCGTGCGTCACGAGTCAGATAAAGCTCATCCACAGATATCCAATCTGAATATTATGCTCATTGATTAAGTATTCTGTGCTCATAGTACATAGCAAAATACTTTTATTTTCCACTGTTGTTGTTTTTCCTACATAAATAATGCAGACTATGTCATTGAATGAAACCATTACTTTCTCTGTGGCTGATCCGAATGAAGTCGCTGACATTTTCTCTAATGTAACCTTGTAGGGCAATCTTGTATGTTTATAAAAGCCGTCAAAATTACCAGCTCAAATGAAATCAAATGCGGCTGTTTGAGGATTCTGGCCCATACAGGTATAATTTACGAAATGTCTAATTGACGTCATTGCCGTCCTTGTGGTACCTACCTACCGCGAGCATAAGTTTAGCATTCAGTATGTAAATAACTTCATTAGATAACGGTTACTTGTCTAATTAACTATGTAAACTTTATAACATGTATTTGGTATTTGATACATATATATATATATATATATATATATATATATATATAAACATTCATCAGAATTCTTTCGATAGTTTTTTATAGCCGTATTTCCAATAAGGAGACTTACTTGTGTTTGGTAGGTTTTTTCATTAGGTATAATTATGACGACAATGGATTCGGAAAAAAACTGTTAGGTAGTTTTTGTTGCATTTAGAGATACCTATTACTTACTCTTCGTCTATTGAACTCAAGTAAAGAACACGGTAAGTTGGTAAAAAACTGTCAGATTTGGACTCTGATCTGGCCCCAATTTAGTACGCAAATCATACACCATTTTATTTAGGCCTTCAGCTACATAAAAGTCTAAACAGCGGCCATTGGTAAATATTAGGTCCGAGTGTTGATTCGGCTAGTGACAATTTAGGACATATTGAAGTTGAATGATTAAAGATTTGTTCAGAATAAGCGGTTTCACAACAAAAACCTGTCAACGTACCTACATAACGTTAACGTTTAGTCATATTTTGTTGGAATGCACGCAAGTGGCACGCAAACTATACCTACACGACGAGGAACTGAAAATGTTTATAGTCATGAAAATAACACGCAGGGTTCGAGTTACGTTACTTGTTGTTTTGTTTGAAGTGTCAGGTTTCCCGAGAAACGCATAGGCTTTTACGTAGGAATAATAATAGGCCAAAACAAGGAGCCTACGTCATAATTCGATTTTCGATGACGACGGCGGTTTGCCTTCTCATTTCGTTTTTATGATGGTGCCTTTAGTTAAAATGTGTTTGACTTGGTCAATTAAAATAAATATTTGATAGGATTACGCATACAAAATGCATAGTAGGTATTTACCCATAGTAGATTTTCCTTAGTGATTGACTACCAATTATTGTAAATAAAAAAACGTATAGAAAAAAAATACTTTAATAATATTTTTAATAATAATAATTTAGGTGCCACATTAATTTTAAAAGTGCGGGAAAAGTACCAATCGGTCAAGTAGACTTCGAGAAAATTCGAGTAGAATATTTTAAGCCTGAATGCGATCAGCCTTATTCAGCCAAAAATGTTTCCCATAGACGTTTTTATTTCCGATTTAGTTCCCCATGAATGCTATTCTGAATTCAAATTCAATTCGAATAAGTATGGGAGTTTTTAAAGAAACTAGTAAGTACCTACATTTACGAACCAGAAATCTGTTTAATCACTATTTTGCAATATTTTTTGTAGTAGGTGCCACATTAATTTTAAAAGTGCGGGAAAAGTACCAATCGGTCAAGTAGACTTCGAGAAAATTCGAGTAGAATATTTTAAGCCTGAATGCGATCAGCCTTATTCAGCCAAAAATGTTTCCCATAGACGTTTTCATTTCCGATTTAGTTCCCCATGAATGCTATTCTGAATTCAAATTCAATTCGAATAAGTATGGGAGTTTTTAAAGAAACTAGTAAGTACCTACATTTACGAACCAGAAATCTGTTTAATCACTACTTTGCAATATTTTTTGTAGTAATAAGATATTGTATTTAACTACCTTAAATTCTTTAAATTACACCAAAATGATTGTAGACCTTTTATTTCCGGTGTACGCGATCACACACGCGGTTCACGCTTGCGCATTGCTGCTGATGAAAAGGTTATAAAGGTTGAAAAGGTGATGGGTAGGCTATGGTTTAACCTAGACATTAAAAAAAAAAAACATTCAGAGATAAAATATATATGTGTAGATGTATTAACCTCTTTCTTAACTATGAGTCGGGAGTTCAAAGAGATTTATATAGAGCAGTTGGCTGTATGATTGAAATGTCTATTATTGCCGACGAAAATTAAAAAAAGCAATACACGTATTTCAGGTATGTTTGAGAAACCCAATGTGCTGCACATTTAATTTTGTAATCCTATCCTTAATTTTACGACGAAAAATCTCCGATCGTTGAATGATTCAATAAAACAGTTTTTATCGCAATATAATTATATCGCGTTTTAATTATTTCAATTTCTCGCAATTAACTAATTTCGTCGGTATCCGCAGTTGCTGGGAAAATCCAGTATTAGGGGAAAAACGGATTGAAAATCCCGCGGACGTCGACGGGCATTTATAATAAAATAGTATGATTAAACTAATTGTGATTTGCTGAGATATTGACGGTCTCACACAAAGTAGAGTAGGTGCCAGGTGCCAGTTAGACACACTTGCAAAAAATGTGTTAGATGTATCCTCTTTCCTGTTTTGAACCAAAACTCAAAAGTCCGTGTGGTTAGCAGACTAGGTGCCTACCTAAATATATATGTAATCATTGTTTACCTTCCTCAGACGTCAATGGAATTAGTTCATTGAAAGAAATAAAGGTGAACTCATAAACAACAATAATAATTAAGTACTTATCTATGGTTCAGAAATCTACAATTAAAAAATTGTAATCTCAAAAATATATTAATTAAGTACAAATTCTTAGAAAATTACAATTACGTAATTTAAAATAAACCTAAACTAAAACTAATCTAATAAGCCGCTACAGTATAGGTAACATTCCCAAAATGCTGGCTGTTGTACGGCATTGCTTCATTTGCAAAAATAAGCCTTTATGTAACTTCACTTGTATGTATGTATTTATCTATGTATTTCTGTCTGTCCTGGAATCTTGCAATTTAAATTTCGAGCACTCCCCGATTAGCTTTCCGGCTGAAACTTTCAGGGTAGCACATTTTTTTTTATAACAGACGAAAAAGTTATTAAAAAATAATCTTGTATAGCTTTAATTTAAAATTGAGTTTTTGAAATTAAGTATACTTATTGTATGAACAAATCATCTTATCGTTAGGTAACTATGTACTTTAGGACTGAGGAAATTTTGCTACCTTATACTGTAATTCATTAATTTTACATTGTAAGTAGACCAATTAAGTCGTTCAGTAGGTTAAAAGGGACTACATAAACATGTAGACATGTGCGATGTTTGTCTAAATCACGACCTAGTAAAAAATCGGACGTCCGCTATTCTAGTTGAATTGTTATCTTATCTGGTGCAGTACGGAGATGTGGGGCGGGCCGGTTTCGACTGCGGCCGGGCTGCCCGACCTGACCTACATAGGGGGCGGTGGTTCGTGACGTCAGTGACAACATTTGGGTCAGGGATCGGGCTCCGCGTCATCCGCTCAAGGAGTCCGGACGGCGCTCCACCCTCTTTCGGTAAGCATCCTTGCGATGCCACTGTCCTGTAATAAGTACTTGATATTATTTCATTACTTGATTAGGTACTAATATACTTACAAAGTTAATCCCTTTCGGAACATTTTAATTAAATAAAGTAGTTTATCTACACTCATATCGTAAATTCCGGATTATTAACTCATAAATGGAGGCATAATGTCTAAAGCACGGCACGTCTATTAAGAAACAAATAGTAGTTTATGAAACGGTTGCATAAAGAGGGTTATGAAAAAACGAGAGTGAGTTTAAAAAAAACACTCGAGTGTTTTAATACGTTTCATACACTACTTTATCTTCACTCATGCAATAGAAACTTAAATTAATGACAAAAAATACGTCATATTTTCTTTTTTTGATGGTAAAAGTTCGTTCGTCATGTTCGTTGCTGTTTCCTTGATGTCAGGTGGAGTCGAATTCTTGGTTAGGTACTAATGTAATGTAAATTATGGCGCCATAATCTAGCCCACAGCGAATTTACGCGCGTGCGGTCTTACACGCGCCACCATAGATAATAAATGGCGAAAACTTTAGTAGTGCGTAGCGAAATCGGTGCTATTATGGGAAAAATGTTATATTATAACACTGTTTAGTTCAAAAAACAGTGATATAATGTATTTCATCATATCGTAAAATCCGGATTATTAACACAAAAATACGTGATTTGTATTGATTTTGTGGCATAATGATAAACATTACGCACGGCACGTCTCAAATACTAAAATAATTAAATTACAACACTGTTTTTTTTAAACTAAACGATGTCATAATATATATTTTTACCATTAAAGCACCGGTTGGCTCCGCACCTTCGAGGGTTTTCGTCATTTATTATCTATGGCGGCGCGTGTTAGACCTAATGCGCGCGAATTCCCTGTGGGCTGGATTTTGCCGCCTTATTTTACTTTACATTTAATTAGTATACCTAACCAATTTAATGTGTTATATGTTTTGTTGATCAAATGTTTTATCTTTATTAAAAATGTCCGACAGCAATTTGGAGAGATTTTGACTCCACCTGACATCATGGAAACAGCAACTAACATGACGAACGAGCTTTTACCAGCAAAATGAAGAAAATGTTAAGACTTATTTTTTTTCATTAAAAGTAAGTTCCTGTTGCATGAGAATAGATAAAGTAGTGTAAAAAACGGCACATAACTAGGTATTAAAACACTCGAGTGATACTATTAAAACACTCGAGTGATACTATTAAAACACTCGAGTGATACTATTAAAAAACTCGAGTGATACTATTAAAAAAAACTCTCCTACCTACGGCTCGTTTATTAACTCACTCTCGTGTTTTAATAACATGGTTATTCAACCGTTTCATAAACTACTATTACGTAGAATTATGTTCCTTTGGTCTCCGGTCAGTTGACTATTATATACCTAGTTATTTTTAGGCCATATTAACCTGTAAACGAACAAATTATTTGTCTTATTTAAACAGTTTGAGCGTCAGCTGCGTGTTTGATATTTTTGTGTTTTTGTTTGTTTGTCTTATGAGGTAGTTCTGGCCTCTGGTGGAGATTGTCAGTAAAACTGAGAAATTTACTGCGTTTTGGGGAGTTATTCTGCTCATCACGCCGAAGATCCTCATCAGATCTAAAACATTTTTTTATGAGACCAATTTAAAGTTACTACCTTTCAAATAAAAAAAGAACCATCGAAATCCGATCTAATAAGGCGGAGATATTCACTAGCCCCTTTTTTGGAGGAAGTATACCCCCAATAAAAAATCCCCGAAAACTAAACAATTCTAAAAATTCGTTTAACCTGTATACCAAGTTTCGTCTAGATCGGTTGAGAAATGCGACCTGTAGAGGAGAACAGAGATCCGGACGGACGGACATCCGGTCATACAAAAGCATTTTCGCCTAAGCTGAAAAGGAGACGCTTCGCTCGTGCTTCGCGCTCGCTCGGTCAATCAATAACAGCCGGGACCGACACCTTAACGTGCCCTCCGAAGCACGGAGCGATGAAAACCCGCACATAACTTAGACACGTCATTGGTGCGGACCGAACTCTAACGTGCTCTGTGCTCAAAAAATATTTGACAAACACGAAAATTTGAGGACCCTATTATAAATACGTACCCGTGGAAGTATTTTACTACTTTCGGTCCTGGAATAACACAATACTTTGGAGCCACGGCATAGACAATATAGGTAGGTCCACTAACGCCACGGGCGCTACATTATCCATACAAACAAATTAAAAGCATTGTCTGAATTAATTGGAGTACAGGCTAATTAAAGCAAGATGTCATGTCAGATTTTTACCACATTTTCCTGGACTTTATGTGCTCGGTTCAAATAAACAATGATTATTTTTCCTGTTTTCTGTACCTAAGTATATGGGTATTTCTCTGATTTGGTGCAAATCACATGTCCGTCAAAAAATAAACGAATCTACCTGCTCCAAATGAACCAAATATGTTTTATATGATAATTGAGTTCTAAAGGTAAATCTTGCACCTAACACTATTTTTTCAATTGGCAAATAAGAACGAAAAAAATAAAAATTATCCTCTAAATCTCATTACCTTCAGTGTCCTTTGCATGAATTATGGGAATAACAACAATAAATATGTACTGTTATTTGGTGGGTCATAAAGTAAATATTAAGGAGTAAAACTGTGATTTAAAAAAAAGATTACGTTTGTTATTAATGATCAATATGGTATAAAATAGATTTGTCACGAAAAAAACTAATTACCTTCAGCCCAACTTGAAATATCAAAAATCATACTTTTACATACACGTAACGGAGTAGGTACCCCCCTTCCTACATGCACATTGCTCATCCAGTCGGCCAGTGAACAGTAAGCAGGGTGGGTGCTTGCAGATTTTTCTAAAACTAATTGCAAAGACGCGATCGTGATCTGGATTGCGATTGCTGTTTCTTCAATTCTTCATTACCAGTAGCTTATATCATTACCAGATCGCCTTGCCTCATTACCATCACTTTAAAAAAAGTGATAGACCTATATCTTCGTAAATTTTAGGTACAATGTTGTATTATTTACATAGAAATGTATATTTTTTACGTTCTTTTTCATGGGCACAGGAAAAAAGAAAATTTATTTTTTTCTCGCAAATTCCTTCTTTTTGCACTAAATCAGAGAATCAACCATATCTGCCTGTCACAAGTGTTACTACAGTTGACCTCAGACACTTATAACAATACAGCAAAAAGACTAACTAAAATAGTTTGCTAATAGTTTTTTGAGGTTTATTGATTTCAAATAGACGCAGCTTAGGTTTTGTTTGGCCGATATATTTGCCTACTTACCTAATGATAGGTTGGGTGCTTGGTGGCATTTATCATTGAAACATTACTGTTTAATAAAATAAACATAATTTATTATTGTATGATTGTAAGTAAAGAATAAGCTTGTGTTCAAATCAAAATAAAGCTCGTGCTTAAGTAATAGGTAGAGACTTATCTCAAATAACCTATTATTCCTTATTATTTTTATATTTTTTGGTAAAGTCTTTATTCACAGAAAAGAATAATGAAATAACTAAGAAGGATTAAAAAAAGACGGAGACCACACCGCCAAAAAAACGTGTGAAGCATAGTAAATGGCAGTGCGTATGTGTGCGTGAGTGGATAATTTGTATTTTTTTGTGGTTGATACACTGCTTCATTACAAAAGGCATAACACTGTGTAAGTTTGTGCGTGAGGCTTGTGCGTACGATCGGATCGGTTGGTGCGCCATGCAATCCAACGACACTGGGTTCGATCCTCTGTCCCGCACTTAATAAGTTATGTGCACGTATTTGCCATCATTTGCTCATTCTTTGGGTCCCGGGTGATAAAAATGGGAAACAGTGATCGTTAAGTCAGTGATCGATAAGAGGCCCTTGCTGACCAACGCAGTATCTCATTCGACATACAATACAATAGCCACAAGTCATTTGACTACAATTGAAGGTGTGTGCACCTATAGTACGTAACATAATAGATGGTTTGCTTTCCCAATTCTAGATTAATAAATAAATTTCGACTTACACAATTTCATATGAAAAGATTATTACAAAATAAAAGTTAGAAAGTTTACCAAGCAGAGTGAAACCCCGCGTTCATTCACATTATGAGTAATCGTGAAATCTCGGCATCTTTCGAAAAAATTGCACAATCAATGCGCATACGCAAGCAGTATTCTGCTAAATCCAAAAGTCCACAATCATCACTCAGCGGCTAATAGAGAACGGAGGCTTTCGTCTGATATTGGGGTCATCATTGCGTAGTTGATGGATGGTTAGTGCAGTGTTCCACTTCCTCTCACCATAAAATACCTATTGTTCATTACTTTAAACTTCTCCTCCGGTAACTATACCTACCAACATATAAGTATATACAACACCTACAACAAATTGTCTGGAAGGTATTACTTAAAATCAATTCAATGTAGATAGCACACTTATTATTAATTTATTATTCACAGACACTATACATCATCAATTGTTTCATTATTTGTGTACTATATATTATGTATATTATATCATATATATATTGTGTTGACCGTTGATCTCTCCTCTATCACCAACTAGCTTTCGCCCGCGACTTCGCCCGCGCGGACTACAGTTTATCACAAAAAAAAAACATTCTATATTCTTCTAGGATATTAGAAACTAATGCAAAAGTATAGCACCAACGCTCTTGATGTTTTTTGACAGACTTGTTATTATTTCGTTTCCATGGCAACCGTTCCTTACGGCGAGTAGTCGTCATTTTTCTGTTTTTCCTTGAAAACTTACAATTTTCCGGGATATAAACTATCCTATGCTGGTCTCTATATTGTACAGTACCTATTTTAAAAAGTTTCATCAATTTCGGATCAGCCGTTTTGGCGTGCAAGCTCCACAAACAAACAAACAGACAGACGTTTCACTTTTATATATTTAGGTTTCTCTAAATATTTATTTGTACCAAACGCTACATTGACCACACACGCCTGCGGGCCGCTCGCATCCGTAAAGCAGAATTAATTGAAAATCGCTCTTCAAAAACATCGTAATAACTTTCAAACTACTTTTCAAAAAGTATAGAGTAAGAAGCAAACGTAATCTACATGAAATGACAAAGATTACTGTGATCAACTGTTAGCGAATAATATAGTTCACCAGAAAGACCTCTAGAAAGTTGAGTCAAAGATATGATGTTTTTTTTCTGAAAATCGTTTATTTGAGATTTCTGTGGTAGACACATATTATGGTATTGCGTATATACTTATTTGTAAGACTTTTTGAGAAAAACAATCCTTTCCTACAATTCTTTCATAAAGCACTTATGTTATACGCAATGTACGCGAAAAAGTACTACCAGTACGACTGTTTTTTTCCGACTTCGTTCAGAAAATTCACCGTACATTGACTACATAAATTTATAAAAAATGAAATATTTACTCTGAGATACGAAATACTTATGAATGCTTACTACAAACCTTCCTCTGTAATCAACCTAGGCGAAAACCGGAACAAAAACAATTTTGTATTTTCATTACAACATTGATATTCATTTTTGTATAGATATTCGTGGATAGACAGACGCATTCGGTGACTTTCTTTTGTAATATGTAGTGAAGTTACGCACTTAGTAACACATTTTTATTAATTTCTTGTCTTTCTGTTAACTGTGTGGTAAGATTTTCGAAATATTAAACAAATTTCTCGATGAGCTAGACTTACAACTTAAAAACAGCTCAACTCTGGAAGACAACGAATAGGTTATAAAAGAACTTGTGTATTTAAAAAATGTTTGTGTGTCGTATGAGGTAGTGCTGGCCTCTGGTGTCAGAGTGTGGCAGGCCGTCCGAGGGCCCCTGACATGGCTTAACGACTGCTATTAAATTATTAATCAATAATATCCGGGACCGACAGCGTAACGTGCCCTCCGAAGCGATGAAAACCGCAATTAACTTAGAAAAGTCATTGGTGCGGAGCCCAGGACCGAACCCTAACGTGCTCTGTGCTCAAATAATATTTGACAAACACGAAAATTTAAGGACTCTATTATAAATAAGTACCCGTGGAAGTATTTTACTACTTTAGGTCCTGGTATTCCAATAACACAATACTCGTAGCCACGGCATAGACAATATAGGTAGGTCCACTAACGCCACGGGCGCTACATTATTCATACAAACAAATTAAACTCATTGTCAAAATTAATTGGAGTACAGGCTAATTAAAACAAGACGTCATGTCAGATTTTTTATCACATTTTCCTGGAGTTTATGTGCTCGGTTCACATAAACAATTAATACTTTTCCTGTTTTCGGTAAGTATATCTGCTTGTCACAAGTGTTACTACAGCTGAACTCGGCCACCTATAACAATCCAGCAAAAAGACTAAGTTAAAATAGTTCTAAGTACATTAGTTTTTTGAGGTTTGCTCTCAGAAGAACGGAGCGATGAAAAAGGTGATATGTACAGACCGTTCACCGTAAGATAGATAGATAACACTTTATTGCAACAAATGAAATACTTACAAACAAAAATAAACTTAAAAATAAAGTACAATCGGCGGCCTTATCGCCGAACACATACAGACCAACGAATACACCCATAAGTCTATAGTTACCTAATTAAAAATTGTTTTAGTTTTGTAGATTTCGGCTATATTATTATGTGGCAAAAATAAATTTATAAATAATAGACAGTGTTTGCTGTATTGCATTTGTCGCCGAGGGAGGGCACTGTGACCTCACGATACAGGTATTCCTAGTGTACTAAGGTACATATTGTGAATACGCGACAAAAGAGACCTAAATGTATATGATAAGTTCATTTACAAAAAGTGTACCTAGAACACCTTTAAATTACTTTCAATAAACGTTATTATTATTATTATTATACACAGATTATCGGTACAGACCGTTCGCCGTGATGTTGGCACTATTTACGGCATCTTATGGTGAACGGACTGTAGTGCCAACATCAAGGCAGGGGACATCTTACGGCGAACGGTCTGTACCTACGCTTAAATTATTAAAACTAACGTGGTTTATATAAATTTTAAAATGCATAAATTGTTTTTTAAAATGACAGATCCCTAAAGATTCAAAAATGCCCACCATTAGCGTAGTTTATGGTCCCTAACACAGAAGTCCAAAATGGTAGAGAAGCGGAACGAAAGATCAAGATTGAAGTAATTCGCTAGTTGAACCAATCGATGTAGCACGTAGGCGGCTGTGCAGGGCACGATGCGGCCGCATGTTCCAGACGCCTTGTCAGTGCAGATGTTATCTGTGCGAACGTACGTCAGAGCTGGTGCCAGGGCCTCACCCCAGGGCATGTGAATGTTGTGACAGCTTGGACTGTCTCATTTGTTTTTCATCAATACTTCTGCCACTATTATTCTTATTTTAAATTATATTTTACTTTTTTTATGTGCTGTAAAATCAGACATACTTATAATACCTACTTCACTCTATCCATCTCAGGTATAGGTTGGTGTCTTTGATACCATAAATTAGATTTGCTAGCCTAGCAAACGCTGCATTATTGCAGAAATAGATACTTAATCGATTATTTCTGTTATGAACTAAGATTCAAATAACTTTCAATTCATTTATTTTTCTAAAAGTAAGGTAAATGTCCCATATTTTTAAATATATTACTAAACATGATATCAGTTTTAAAGCTTTTGTATGATGAATATTGGTATTCTGCCAGTAATTTAATGAATGAATTATGTAGTTTCAATTCATTTTTTTTAACATTAATTTATTTGTGGATCTCTTGTTTGAACACTATTTCATGATAAAATTTGTCTCTGCTTCTAAGTTCTTGAGCTCATGACCCCTGTTTCAGGATAAAGCTTTTTACAGTGAATTATGATAATTTATTAATAAAAAACATAAATTTTAAAAGGGTTTAATAATTTAGAACACTAAAAAAAGTTGTTAGAGGGATTTTCAGAGATTTTTTTATTTACATTTACATTATCTTAATCATTATATAAATACACGAGCAACAAAAATGTATCTAGAATATCCCTGATTCGGTCGTGACACGAACTAGGGGACACACGAAAAATAAAATGACCGCTATTTCGTGAGTTCGATTTATTTTAAAAGAATTCTAAGCTTGCATATAACTTTTTTAAGTCAAATCAATTGCTAAGGAATACAAAAAAGCATTATTCAAATGGATTTACCTCTGCCTTTCCGTAAGCTTAAGAAGTGCGCCGCACAGCTAGAATATTAGTGGCCGACTGAGAGTTTGAGCGTCGCATTGGTCTCAGTTTACTTTAGTCGCCAAAATGTTGGTACTTGATTTCTTAGACAGTCTAAATGTTAGAGATTTTTAGTAATTTATAATTTAAATAAATAACATTTAAATTGCTTATAATTTGCGCCAGAAACAAAGCTAACGAAATAACGTACTAGCACGACCTTTTAGTGCCTTTTATCTTACCTACAGCAAAACAGACATTTTATTAGCTTTATCACTGAATCTTTTACTATTTGTGGTTTGTAGGTAAACGGTGCTATAGTAGGAACCAATCTTTATGGCGGCTGTGAAGCGCGCTGCGAGTAAGGTTCGCAATTATTAACAGTATTTTTTTAACTACCTACTTGTAGAACATGCTAATAATAAGAAACACTTTATTACACCAGAATTATGGAACAAATATACAATAATTTAATTTATAAATAGGCAAAACGGGTGGTCTTATCGCTAAAAGCGATCTCTTCCAGACAACCTTTAGATGGACAGAAATTACGAATTAAAAAAGGACGGTGGTGCAAAACAATACAATAAATCATGCAAAATAAAAATGAATATACCTACATATATATTTAATAAACCATACTTACTTACATGTCACTTCTACAAATATCATTCGCATCATAATTTTTTTTTATTTCGTTATTATAGTTTGAATCTACCAAAGGCTACATATAGTTGGCCTTTCACGTTCACATTACTTACTCCTAGGTATGTAGCTTATATAAATCCTTCTAATTATTTATCTATGGTATGTAGGTAGCAGTTGATCAAAACAACTTGTTTTATTTTTATTTTAGGGAAGTACTAGAGAAATGGCGAGATGATGTAATATCTAGGTATCTATTCCAAATATTTAGCTCTGCATTTCAAATCGCTTCGGCGAATACACAAATCTATAGATGTTTCATATATCATCTAGCGGCCGTCCACGTATCCATGACGTCAAAAAACTTGATTTGTTTTAATTAGATTCGTATAATAGCAACACTGGTGACATAAATTTCATCTCACCCTTATAATAGGTACCTATTATTCTTGTTAAAGGTAAGTACTCATAATTTATTTTTTTGTGTAGGTTTAAATATATATATATTTAACAGGAATTACTTTAAACAGAGTTAACCTATCACCGAAGTACTTCTAAATGTAACTTATATGACTGTATCTGTATACCTATGTGGTGTAACAAAAACCGCGTAAACTGAACTGTGTCCTGCGATGCGATATCTTCAGATCGTCTATCAGACCAAAGAGTATTATCAGACTCGGCAACGTGCAAGCGCAACGGTGTAAACACAAACATTTGGTTAGCGTTAATGACTCTATTTATGCACTGATTAGATACGCAGCAAAACACCTTCCCATTTTCTCTCGTATCAAAGTGCAAGCTTCATTTAAATGTAGGTAGATACGTTTTCCTAATAAAACGAATACTTTAGTGAGACGTCGCAATACAAGATAGGTTTTTCAGTTGGCAGGTGAGCAGATATTTAAGTATCCCTAGTCCTTACATACGTCATTAATATTGTTATGCACTAATTATGTTTTTTTTTTGTACGAGTGGGTTGTTTAATTTTCGTGAGCGATTCACCTATGCAGGGGAAGAGTCTCGTAATGTGTTTA
The DNA here is from genome assembly GCA_946251855.1 of Alsophila aescularia. Classification (NCBI taxonomy): domain Eukaryota; kingdom Metazoa; phylum Arthropoda; class Insecta; order Lepidoptera; family Geometridae; genus Alsophila; species Alsophila aescularia. The sequence goes on along the minus strand of OX276377.1, from coordinate 17,031,332 downwards.
TTTGAACACGATGCGTGCGTCTTTTGTAAGCAAATATGGTTTGTGTAAATAATCAAATCAGTCTCAGTTACGTTGGAGTACACTCTTGTATGATAGGGATTTTCATACTTGAAGTTAAGAATAAGGAAGTGCGTGACTTATTGAATGTGGACATAATAATATGACTTGCTGTTGATTTTCCTATAAGTACCTATCTACCTAATACTATGCGATAAAAAATTAAGCTTTCAAGCAAATTTACTGGCAGACTTACAAAATAGTTAGCAGAGCTCTGATCAGCAAGCGAGGGTGACAGCAGACAGCCGGGCGAGGGTGGCGCTGTGGCGGCGGGCGGTGGCGGCGCCAGAGACAGCAGCTCGCCGGCTGAGGCCGACATGCTGCCCGCCGCCGCCAGGCTCCGCAGCCGGTCCGCCAAGTCCGTGTGTCCACTGCGGGCTTTGCTAGCATTCCCTTGTTTCTCATCGTGGTTGGTCAGGTTGTCGATGAACCTCGGGCGGCGGAGCTTCCTAGAGGCGGCGCGCCACCGCCGCAGCCGACACGCGGCGTTGTTCAGCACCTCGTCCGTGTCACGGCGCGCCAGTTCCTCGTCGGACCGCGTCACGTCCTCCGGCTCAGCGTGCTCGTCGATGAACGGTAGCGGCGGCACCTCCAGAGGCGAGGGCTCACCCTCTTCCGCCGGAGTGCTCAGGAAATCCCGCAGAGCATAGGCTATTCTTTGGTCATTGTTCAAATCCTGAGGAGGAGCCTCGTCTACACCATTGGTATCGACATATGTTGTCTCGTTGTTTTTGCACTGGTCCAAATTAGAGCCATTGTTTTCATTTGAATTGAGATCAACATTAATATCTTGACTACACGACGGCATCCTGAAAATTTTGCAGCTGAAGAAATTCATCTACACACAGTTAGGATAGCATCAGCGGTATGGCTGCTACGCTTTTATTTTATGGTCGGGCACGAGTTTCCGGTCCTGGCGTTCTCCACAGAAAAATAAACCTTGGCAAACAAACTGCACATTTTTATCAGTAAAGCGGTGATACACTATCAGCGGCTGAAGGCATCTGTTTTAACTTTTTATATCTAATCGATGGTTTCGTTAAGCACTTCTAACTCGAAACGTTAACTCACTGAACCGTGCGCGAAACACCTTAAATAACTGAAGTTATACAAATATATCATGATCAAATCCGCGGCAACGGCTCACAGATATATTATGAACTGCATTCACAGTCGGCCTCGAATTACACAAGCAGTGCGCGCAAACCGAGCGGAGCACTACTGCCCGCCGCTATCATCTGCTATACATATACAACGAGAACGATCGTACACTTCTTGTTTGTATTGACGTATGTTCGGCTTGCGCAAAGTGCCCCCTTCCTGCCTGTGCTGCTCCAGCGGCCTAACTCAGAACTAAATAAATAACAAGCACAGCGCCATCTACCTGCCATCTATTATAGCCCAAACTAACAATACGCCGCGGTATCAAGATGAGCTCATACCCACATTTTAGACACGCTATTGAAGTGGTCTGTTACTAGATGGCACAAAATCCATTTTTTGCAGCAAAATTGCGGAATGATTTCACTAGTCGCACCATCATCCGATAGGCGCGGTGCCATCAGACGACGCTTGATGGTAAGCGCCCCATAACAACAATTGCTGTGCTACCCAGAACTTTGGATTTGTATTGACAAATCTTGTAATACCTATGTATTTTATTCATTAACAAATACATATATGTCAAATGTACTTACGATTTCTTTCCCATCTTATACATATAGCTCGGTAGTAAAAAACCTAAGAATAGGGAGTACCTATAGTTATCTACTACTTCTACACTTCTACATCTACCTACACTTCTAAATTAATCTACACTAATATTATAAAGAGGAAAGATTTGATTTTGTGTGTTTTGTATGTATGTATTTTAAATTTTTATGTCTGTTTGTAATGGATAAACTCAAAAAATAATGAACTAATTTAAAAATACTTTCAAACCTATAGAAAGCTATATTATCAGCATGTAGATGTATGTACGTATGTCTGTTCCTTAAGTTCCTTTGTGGCACTAAATAGACCAAACGCGTGGACCGATTTTGATGATTCTTACGTCAATCGATTTTGCGAGTGCTAATTTAGCATCGTTTCGCCTTCAGGCGTACCTCAGGGTTCGCATCTTGGGCCTCTGTACTTTTTGATTATATTACTACATTTTTATTAAGCCACTTTCTTGTTTATCAGTATAAACTGTCTGTATGTCGGTAGTACCGGGTGGAATATTGCAACTCAAATTTTGGGCACTACGTGATTAGCAATCTGGCTGAAACTTTCAGGGTAACTCGATAACAATGAATTCTAAAAATAATAATGAAAAAAAGTTTTATAACCGACATTTGCTGCTAACCTAACCTAACCTATGTTCCAAAATGACTTCTAGATTTAAAATGTTCGCAGTCGATTTAAAGGTCTACAGAGTAATAAACTCAGTCGATGATAAACTTCGTTTCAAAATGATCTGAATATCATAAGGTACTCAAAAATTATGATCTTTGAGTACCTTATGATATTCAGGTCATTTTCTCTGATCTGAATATCATGAGTCTCTGGTGCTCCAAAAACAAGATGATTCTTATACATCAAAATGTTTTACGAGAAAAAGAATTTTAAGCGATGCAATATATTCTATTGACGGTATACCGGTAAGCGAAGTGTCGAGCACGCTTGATTTGGGGGTTAATGCGGATAAAAAGTTAGATGTTCGCGAACATATTGACCATAATATGTAGTTAATAAGTAAAATTATTATAAAAATACAAAGAACCCGAATGCGAACAAAATTATTGAATTCGAGCCCGCAATACTAATCACACTAATATTATAAAGGCGAAAGTTTGTATGTATGTAAAGGTTGTTACTTCTTCACACTTAACGGCTGAACGGATTTGGATTAAATTTGGTATGGAGGTAGCTTATATCCTGGATTAACGCATAGGATACTTTTTATTCCGGAATTATTTTTTTTAGTAAATCCATTCGATTTTGTGTTTATATTGTGCTTTATTTTGTGTTTATCTTTAAAAAATTCTAAACCGATTTAGATGGTTATTTTATATTCAATAAGGTAAACGTTCCGTGATGTCCCATATAAATTTCATCAAAATTGGTACAGTAGTTTTATTAGAAAATCGATTTGTTTTATAGTTTATGTTCTCTAATACATACCTTGGGATTTCTGAACCGAATTAGATGACTTTTTTACATGAGTAAGAAGACCTCTAGTGTGATGCTGTATAAATTTCATCAAAATTGGTTTAGTAGATTTAAACAACCTTTAATTTAATTCACTGTGTTATAATGTTTAGGACTGGATTGAAAGTCAATTTTGTACAATTTAAGGACGTCCAAAGATGCTGAAGTACTTGCACATGGGTGTAGTTCTGACGACTACAGTAGTAGTAGTACTATTAGTAGTCAAAGGAACTACATAATTGGATGATGGAATCCCTTCGAGTTTGGGCTCATTTGGTTTGTCTTGATGAGATCATGTCTGGTTTTATGTGGTATCAAGCGTCTGATGATGGAGCCGGAAGGTAGTAACAGGAACTCAACAACAAAATTATGGAACCCCTTCGAGTTCGGGCTCATTTGGTTTGTCTTGGTGAATTCTCCGGTGTTATGTGGTTTTCAGGGTCTGATGGTGGAGCCGGAAGGTAGTCACAGGTCACTCAACAACAAAATGATGCAAAATGTTAAAAACTAATTCAGTTGTTATATATGTAGGTTTTATTCATCCTTGGTTTTAATTTACCAACGCTTTGAGTCTAAAGTGAGTGAGTGTCTTCTATTTTTTTTGGCATATAATCTTTCCGATGTTTACTTAGGCCACTAAAAATAAAAAATAAAAACATTTTACAAAAAAAAAAGTCTTCATAATAAAAATGTTATTTTGTAAACAACCACTAAAATGAATAAAATAATTACAATTGAGCCAGAACAGTATCCCTTTTTCAAAATTACTAACGTAATAATAATGCATAAATACAACATAAGATAAGAAAGAGTTTTTTGAAGGCGGTGCCAAACCCAGGCATCATTAAAATCTAATATCTTAATAAAATTAATACATACGTATCTACATACGAAGTAATATGCAGTTGTCTATGGCGCACCCTCATACAAAACACGAAACGCAGAAGAGACAAAAACAAACATACATACACACACACCTTTACTTTACATACATACAAACTTTCGCCTTTATAATATTAGTGTGATTAGTTTTGCGGGCTCGTATTCAATAATTTTGTTCGCAGTCGGGTTCTTTGTAGTTTTATAATAATTTTACTGGTTAACTACATATTATGGTCAATATGTTCGCGAACATCAACTTTTTATCCACAATAACCCCCAAATCGAGCGTGCTCGACACTTCGCTTACCGGTATACCGTCAATAGAATATATTGCATCGCTTAAAATTATTTTTGGCGTAAAGCATTTTGATGTATAAGAATCACCATGTTTTTAGAGCACCAGAGACTCATGATATTCAGATCAGAGAAAATGACCTGAATATCATAAGGTACTCAAAGATCATAATTTTCGAGTACCTTATGATATTCAGATCATTTTGAAACGAAGTTTATCATCGACTGAGTTTATTGCTCTGTAGACCTTTAAATCGACTGCGAACATTTTGAATCTAGAAGTCATTTATGTATCTATCTATCTATGTATTGATAGATGTAAAAACCTGTGTCCTTGTTTAAGTTCTTCCTTTTTTCATTGTGTTTTTCATTTCTTAAAAGTTTCAGCCTCATAGCTAATCAGGAAGTGCTCGAAATTTAAATTGCAAGATTCCAGGACATACAGATAAACATAGATAGATATATACATGCATTCAAGTGAAGGTAAATAAAAGCTTGTAAAAAACATGGCGCGATTGTAAATAATGTGAAACAAAAGACGGTGTTTGGTGTTATTTTAACACTTTCGTATTTTATAATTTTCAAGTTGTCGAGCGATAGTGATTTGACTCCGGAATTTATTATTTCAGGCGCAAGGATGTTTAATAATCTACTAAAAGAAAAATCAACGGATAAACACGAAACAGCCTATAACGATTTTAACCAGTGGAGAACAAAAAACAACAAAGAGTCAAGGCTGTGTCTGAATCCGTCCTTTTATTTATTTCCAACACTTAGCATCAACTCGAAAGCCAAGTAGTCTATGGTTCATTTATTCAATTATCAGAGCCGGGTTTTTATTGTCTCGCAGAAGGTATGAAAAGTAGAGTATTCATCTCGAGGATAAAGCCTGTCTTCGTCTTGGGCGGCTTGAACCCCTCGCTTCAATCAGGACTCTACATACTTAGTTAATTAGAGTCCGGTTGTTGCGCTCAAGGTCCAATATGCCGCCCGTGACGTAAGACACTGCTTTGCACCATGCACCAAGGGGATCCTTGGTGCATAATCTACTGTTACAATGATTCCGCTCGACCACAGGCAAAAGACCGTATATTGTATTCCTCTACAAAATCATTAGCGGCAAAATAGATAGCTCCAATCTTCTAGAAAAAATACAGTTTACAATACCTCGAATTGGAAGTCGCCTTGGAAATTTTTAATCGACTTCGCAAACGCAGACGATTATATGTTCCACAGTATGCATGTTTTTTTTTTAAATTTATCTTTACTGATTTTTCCGTCACAAGCAAAAATAATTTAAAAAATATTTTTGATTCCGCGCGTGCATATACCGATTTTGGTACTGAGTTTTGGCTGCCGGGTGCAGTGAGCGTGTAGGTTTTTTTTTAGTAAATCTATTTGAATTTTTGTATACTTATTGCCTCAAATCTCTAAGATTTCTTAACCGTTTTTTTTAATTTATGATTTGATTTTTGATTTGTCATGTCTATCGTTTTTACGAAATTATGAATGAAAACGTCGATGTTTCTGTATCTTATTTGAGTTACAAAATAGGTCATACCTTGTTATTTAAAAAAAAAACAAAGTTTTTGTTTGAAAATTGCGAGGGAAAAGTTAATTAACCATATTTAGTTCTCAACAAAGTTATTTATTCATATATTTTGGGTGCTAGGCAAATAACAAACCTGTTGCCATATACATAACAAAATAAATCCTTTATGATTGTAAATAATTCATCACTATCGTCACTACAAATAATACAAAAAAGTAATACTGTCTGTCTGTCTGTCTGTCTGTTTCTTTTTGTCTGTGTAATATCCGAAACGACTTTGTTCCGGTTTTCATGAAAGCGTAGTTTGATTGCTGATGTCTTGAAGTATCCTGACTAATAATGTATACTATAAATGCGAGCAATTGCACGAGGCGATGTACGATGACGAAGCGAAACACCAACTCATCGCTTCAAGCCAACCTCACCTGCACGTGGTGCATCCTGTGTAGCAAAATGGCGCAGGCCGGTGACGGGCAGCAGCGTCACCGGTACAAGAAGCTACACCCTGCGATCGCCAACCCGCATGCCCAGCGTCAGCATCAAGACATATCTTCAGCGCTTCATAATACCACTAAAGCGCACTACAACATTGTCATGGGGGACTTTAACACCAAAGTGGGAGTACAGGCTTGTGGTGAATAGAAGGTAGGTCCACACGGTTACGGAAGTAGGAATCACAGGGGGCAAAAGCTCATCAATTTCTTGGAAAAAGAGGGACTATATATGATTAACTCTTTCTTTGAGAAACAGCTCCAAAGAAAGTGGACGTGGCAAAGTCCCGATGGTCAGACAAAAAATGAGATTGATTTCATTATTACGGATAAGAAGCACATATTCAGAAATGTCTCAGTGATTAGCAGGTTTAATACCGGTAGCGATCACTGACTTGTCCGAGGCTCTCTGAATATCAACTAAGCTAAGTGGATATGAGTCGCATCATACGACCAATAAATGGAACCAATAAATTTCCAAATCTTCACTATAACACCGACTTCACATTTTTCTCTGCTTTTTTTATAAATTACACCCGTGCGAAGCCTGGGCGGATCGCTAGTACGATATAATCTGAACGAATTACAATGATGACCCATCACCATCATCATTATCATCAGCTTATATATGTCCACTGCTGGACATAAATAGGAGAGCCTAATGCACGCTACTGAGCTCGGTATTCAGCTCTCCTCATCCATTTTCTTCCAGCCGCTTATCGCAGTCGTCACTCCATATGCATGCATAAAAATTGTGTACAGATGAGGACTATAAACAATTCTAGTTAAAAGGGAAAAAAATTACTTTCAATGCTCGTACAGACTTATCCGAGTGTGTTTTAATGTTTGCACTCACTGATGAGTTTCCGGCGTCTGAGGATAATTGTTAGGTCAGGGGGAGATAAAATGATATTACTCATACAAATGTCGGCTAAAATTACAACATTTACCAGCCAACAACGGATTAGTAAGCAGCGTTTCGATAATTGCAACAATTTGTCGCCATAGATGATCATGCGCATTATACCATGAAGGTTGCAGTGGTTATGGGAATACCATAAATGTAAAGGACATATATTTAAAACTTGTGGGTCATCGTCACGTCGTTCTAAATCCAACACACGTAATTTGGCGTAGTATGGTGTCTGCTTTCCTCTGAGTAACAACGTAATTCGGTTTCAATGTGTTTGTGGCTTTTGACGGCATGCTTCGGGCTTCTGCCCTCGAATCAAGCGCCCGTGCAGGTGATTTATGTGCCCGCAGCGCCTGCGCCCATCTTGCTACCGACATCTGCTCCTACGACTACCACGGCAGCAACAACAACTATCGCTGCACCACCTCCACCTGCAAACATGACTATGCCACCTGGGATGCCTCCCGCGACTACTGCGGCTCCAATGACTGCAGCTCCAACCACTGCAGCTCCAATGACTGCAGCTCCAACCACTGCAGCTCCAACAACTGCAGCACCAACTACTGCAGCTCCAACGACTGCGGCTCCAACGACTGCAGCTCCAACCACTGCGGCTCCTATGACTGCACCTCCAGCAACTGCGGCGCCGACAACAGCAGCAACCACCGCAGCACCGGCGACCACAGGTGGAGAGTTGTTATCACTGGTACTTTGTAACGACCCTGATGTAGTATGTGTAATTAATCCTGATGAAACCCTCCGAACAGGCTTCCTCCCGATTGACCCCCGTCTCGGCACCACCCCAGCATCATCGGCAGCATATCAAGTACCTATAACAGGCTATAGTGCACAAGTGATTTCTTATGACACAGCTGTGAAGTTTCCGAGACAAAAAAGAAACGTTGCGTCTGATGGCGCGCTTAATATGAAAAAAATTCTTATGCATAGAGTGAACAGGACAGAACATCGAATACAAAAAAGGGCTACCTGCACTTGTGTTCCGACTGGAACTTGCAAAAAAACGACTAATTCTGGTGCAGGCATGATAGACATCAGGATTGTTACACCGGTGAGATACCTTTTCTATATTTTACTCCATTTGTTTTGATGGAAGAGAAGATATTTCCTTACATTTTATTGTAGGTAAGTCAATGTCCTGCTGGACAAGAATACTGCTGTGACGGCACCACAACATCACCAATTGCCTGTGGCAAGCTGCAGACAGTGCCGACCACTGGTGTTACTCCTGGAGCAGGACAGGCTACTTTTGGAGAATTTCCCTGGCAGGTAAATTAATTCTTATCAAAAAAGTTACTTCACAACTTTTTGGATATCACAATGGTTTGGATATGGAAAAGCATTTGCTCTCAGTCAGATCTTCGTAATATCAGGTCAAACAAAAAAAAAAATGCTAACATGAAAGAAGAAATGAACACGATTTGAAAAAAGAAAATAATTGTATTTGCTTGAAACATGCTACACAATAGGTATTGATGAAATATCTATATCTATACTTATAATAAAACTGTAACGGGTCCAATTCTGTACATTGAAGGTATTTTGAATAATTTTTTTGGAGGATACTCTATATTCGATACTGAAGCCAAAACTGTATTTTTTTCATTTTTGAGTCTGTCTGTCTGTCTGTCAGTCTGTATCTTGGCTAGGCATCACGCCAAAACTACGGAATAAATTTCAATGAAACTTGGTATGATTTGAGTTCATACTACGAGGTAGGACATTTAAATATTAGATACTTTAAATCTCGAAAAATTAAAGGGTTCCCGCAAGATAGGCGTTGAAAGTTATTTAAAAGAATACGTATCACGCTGATACTGTTGAACGGATTTTGTTGCAACTTGGCACATTCATAGTGTATATAATTGGTAAAAATTGAGGATACTTTTATCCCGAAAAAATAAAGAGTTCCTGCGGGATAATGTCCCAAATTTTGTAAATTGAAGATATTTAGTATTTTTTTTGGAGGCTGTTCTATATTCAATACTAAAGCCAAAGCTGTTTTTTTTGTCTGTGTCTTTGTCTGTACGTCTGTCTGTCTGTATCTTGGTAGCGCATTGCGCCGAAAATACTCAATGAGTTCAAATGAAACTTGGTATGATTTGAGTTCATACTTCGAAGTAGGACATTTGTTACTTTTCATCCCGAAAAATTAAAGGGTTCCTGCAGGATAGGGGTGGAAAATTATTTAAAAGAACACGTTGCACGCTGAAAGTATTAACCGGATGGTGATGCAACTTGGAACAGACATAGTTTATAAGACGGGTGAAAATTATGGATAATTTTCTTCCCGAAAATATAAAGGGTTCCTCCGGGATATGTGTCAAATTTTGTAGTTTGTTCTGTATTCGATAATGAGGCCTAAACTGTATGTTTTTTTATTTTTGTCTGTATGTCTGTCTGTCTGTATCTTGGCCGCGCATCACGCCGCTGGAACTACTGGATGGATTCAAAAGAAACTTGGTATGATTTGAGTTTATACTACGAGGTAGGACATAGGATACTTTACAGCCTGAAAAATTCCAGTGTTCTTACAGGATAGCGGTTGAAACTTATTTAAAAGAACACGCACCACGCTGAAACTAATAGATGGGTTTCGATGGAACTTGGCACCGTCTCAAGTTATACGATGGGTTAAAATTGAGGACACGTTTTATCCCGAAAAAGTAAAGGGCTTCTGCGGGATATGGGTCCAAAGTTATGTTAATATTGAAGCAATAAATAATATTTTTGGATGGTTCTCTATATTCGATATTGAAGCCAAAACTGTTTTACTTTTTATTTTTGTCTGTCTGTCCGTATATTGACCGCGAATCTCACCGAAACTACTGAATAAGTTCAAATGAAACTTGGTATGATTTGAGTTCATACTACGAGGTAGGACATTGTATAATTTTCATCCCATGGTGGTATATTGGTCCTGGAATAGCACATTAAAGAAAAAACCATGCGTGCGAAGCCGCGGGTACAGCTAGTTTATAATATTAGGTTTCACCAGAAAGGGGTAGGTTCGTACATCATGGGTGCCATCTAGGCGACCGCATAAGGCGAGGTTCGTACCCCCTGGATGCCCAAACCCGATCACCAAAATTTAATCTTTGGCCGCCTTCTGCGTCACGCATTGCAGTGGAGCGTTTTCGCGCGCCCACCAGTCCGGTGAAGCTGTAGAGGCGGATGGACAAACAGCACTTCATAAAAAAAACAGAATGTGACTTAAGCACACAACAAATGATATAAAATCTTAATTTATGACATTTCAGGCCATTATACTCACAAAGCAGAACGACTACTTATCAGGAGGAGTTTTGATTGATCAACTGAATGTTTTGACCGTCACTCACAGGCTTGTATCTTACGTGTAAGTACACAATCATTGTAGGTAATGATTCGCTCCGAAGATCTCGCGATCTACTGTTTTTATATATTTTTACTTAGGATTCCATCCATACCAATATATAAAAGTGAAACGTGGTCTGTTTATTTATTTGTTTTAACGCGATGGATTTTGATATAATTTGGAATGGAGATAGCTTAGAGCCTGGATTAACACATAGGATACTTTTCATAATCTTCACCATCATCATACGTCATTCTCAAATAGCTGAATGGATTTTGATGAAATTTGAAATGGAGATAGCTTACACCCTGGACTAACACATACGATACTTTTCATCATCATCATACTTCACTCTCAAAACGGCTGAACGGATTTTGATGAAACTTGGAATGGAGAAACCTTATACCTTGGAATAACACATAGGATAGGTACTTTTCATCATAATCACCATACTTCACTCTCTAACGGCTGAACAGATTTTGATGAAATTTGGAATGGAAATAGCTTATACCCTGGAATAACACATAGGATACTTTTCATCATCATCATCATCATCAACTCTCGCGCGGGTAAAACCGCGGGGCCCAGCTATGTAACTCATAAACTACATATTTTTTTTAAAACATTTTGTCAAAATACAAAAAAATAACAAAGAAACACAAAATTCATTTGTTTATCTTTGTTTTTTAACCCATCACTCAACAACACCCCAGATCGATGTTCTTAAACTTACTAACAAAGTCTATTGAAACATTAATTTTCTATGTTATAATGTTTAATGATTTTTAGCATTACGCCTGCATAGCGAGAACATGTTACATATTTTCTATGTTATGTTTATACTCTGTGCGTGCCCTTTTTTGCCATTAAAACCTCATGTTCTCTCAATTTCGAATACAATCTACAAAATTCTCCTTCAATTTCATTTTATTTTTATTTATCCGTTCTATAATTATTGGATGCACATGATATCGTCTTTTGTGCCGTAATCGTAATCATTTGCGTAAAAATTACGCTCATATTATAGAGTTAACAAATGGATTCATTTTTCTTGGCAACTGTACCTGTACACGTCTGACTTTAGTTTGCCGTCGGTTAAGCACGAAACGCTTGGCCACCACCGACGGTCAGGACGTACGATCAGCGCTGTGTCAGCGCGTACGGTAGGTACGCGCGGACGATCGGTTGAGCACTAAATGCAGCCTTAGAGACTGAGGGAAATAAAAAAGATGGCGGTGTAGTGGTCACGGTAGACAATTTGCACGCAGAGGCACAAATGGTGCGGATTCGATTTTGTGCGTGTTCGATTTTGTGCGTGATCCAAATTTTCCCTTTAGAAAATTATTAGATTATGTTCTCGCTAAGCAGGAGTTAAATGCTAAAATCAAAAAAACATAAAGTGCTATTGATAACTTAACCTACATCTACCAAATTGTTCGAATTTTGAATCAGAATTTATCGTCGAAAAACAAACATAGACGCACAAACGCTGATTCGCAGACAGCTTCGCTCGGTCAAAAATTTGCCTTTTCTTAGGGTTGCAGGCACAGCTCCAAACGTGAAAGTGCGCCTGGGTGAGTGGGATGCAGCAGGAACGTACGAGCCTGTTCCGTTTCAAGAGTACAACGTCCAGAAGGTGTTCACACACCCCTCGTACATCCCCAACACGCTGCAGTATGACATAACGGTGCTGAGGCTGGCATCTCCAGTGCCCTTCACGCCGTCAGCTGGGGCCGCTACCACGATTAATAGGGCATGTCTGCCGCCTTCTTCAACTACCGTTTACAATGGACAAAAGTAAATATGATATTATTATAAATAATAATCGTTTTAGAAGCCGCCTAAAATAAGTTCTGAGCAATATGAGCCCAAGTGTAAACATATTAGCACTTGACGAGGAGTTCCCATATGTACCTATTGTGTCTCTTGACTATATCGTAAACATATTACCTCTTGACAAGGAGTTCCCACGTGTACCTACTGTCTCTCCTGACTATATCACCAGATCATTAACATATTATCACTTGACGAGGAGTTCCCACGTGTACCTACTGTCTCTCTTGACTATATCACCAGATCATAAGCATATTACCGCTTGACGAGGAGCTCCCACGTGTACCTACTGTCTCTCCTGACTATATCACCAGATCATAAACATATTAGCACTTGACGAGGAATTTCCACGTGCACCTACTGTCTCTCCTGACTATATCACCAGATCATAATCATATTAGCACTTGACGAGGAATTCTCACGTGTACCTACTGTTTCTCTTGACTGTAGCACCAAATCATAAACATGTTAGCACTTGACGAGGAGTTTCCATATGTATCTACTGTGTCTCTTGACTATATCACCAGATCGTAAACATATTACCACTTGATGAGAAGTTTCCACGTGTACCTACTGTCTCTCTTGACTATATCACCAGATCATAAGCATATTACCATTTGACGAAGAGTTCCCACGTGTACCTACTGTCTCTCCTGACTATATCACTAGATCATAAACATATTAGCACTTGACGAGGAGTTCCCACGTGTACCTACCTACTGTCTCTACTGACTATATCACCAGATCATAAACATATTAGCATTTGACTAGGAGTTCCCACGTGTACCTACTGTCTCTCCTGAAAGTAGCTCCAGATCATAAATATATTAGCACTTGACGAGGAGTTCCCACGTGTACCTACTGTCTCTCCTAACTGTAGCACCAGATCATAAACATAGCACTTGAAGAGGATTTCCCATATGTACCTACTGTCACTCTTGACTATATCGCCAGATCATAAACATATTACCACTTGACAAGGAGTTCCCACGTGTATCTACTGTCTCTCCTGACTATATCACCAGATCATAAACATATTAGCACTTGACGAGGAGTTTCCATATGTACCTACTGTGTCTCTTGACAATATCACCAGATCATAAGCATATTACCACTTGACGAAGAGTTTCCACGTGTACCTACTGTCTTTTCTGGCTATATCACCAGATCATAAACATATTAGCACTTGACGAGGAGTTCCCTCGTGAACCTACTGTCTCTCTTGACTATATGACCAGATCATAAACTTTTCCAACTTGACGAGGAGTTCCCACGTGTACCTACTGTCTCTCTTGACTATATCACCAGATCATAAGCATATTACCACTTGACGAGGAATTCCCACGTGTACCTACTGTCTCTCCTGACTATATCACCAGATCATAAACATATTAGCACTTGACGAGGAATTCCCACGTGTACCTACTGTCTCTCTTGACTGCATCACCAGATCATAAACATATTAGCACTTGACGAGGAGTTCCCACGTGTACCTACTGTCTCTCCTGTCTGTAGCACCAGATCATAAGTGTCAAAATATTGCATTGTACTGGAGTACCAAAGCCTGTCTGAAAAAAAATCCTTGGTAGGTCAAGAATCAAAATGAAGCCTTGAGTGGCCCATTATTTTAGGCTTGCAAGATTTGACCTAAACCGTAGACCTATACATAGGTAGTCATCCTAATATACACATAGTTTTACGTGTAATCTGTGCTAACCTGTTGATTTATATACTTAGAAGCTTGTAAAAAACAGCTGATGTATAGATGTTAAACTAGTACATATTGTATGTATGTTTATTAAGTAATATGTCTCTGGGCTGTTTTGTCCGCTGTTCCGCCTTCCGTTGTTTAAAGTGTAGTGATTGTGAACTTTGTTTTTTGCTGCAGCGTAATAATAAATAAGGGCCAATAGAAGTAGGCTACATACTTACTTATTGATTGTAAATTATTAATTATACGAAACCTTGTTTAAAATACATAGCTGGAGTACTGCCTTGTTGACAAGTTATACATACAGTACCAACAGTGTTGCAAGTTGCAATAATCCCAAAAAATAATAAAACAATAAGCAGAGTATTCGTCCAAAATCATTTGATGTGTGTTTAAATTCATTTTTAGTTATTAATTGCGTTTGTAGATGTATTGTTGCAGGCTGGGGCAAGGACATGTTCGGCGTGACAGGCCAGTACCAGCAGATCCTCAAGAAGGTAGAGGTGCCCATAGTGGCACCGGCGACTTGCCAGACCCAACTGCAGACTGCTCGCCTGGGGTCTAGTTACGTGCTGGACACAACTTCCTTCGTTTGTGCCGGTGGTGAAGCCAACAAGGATTCTTGCACGGTATGTTGTAACCCAAAAAGAGAAGAGGGAGAGTCCGTGTGGGCCACAATTTTTGCAGATATTCGACCTCCAAGCAGATGATGCTGATGATTAATCAATGTATGTTATTGACAAGCGCAGTACAGATTTTGCAAGATCAATCCAAAGTTCTGGGTAACAGTACTATTATTTATTCTGTGCAAACACTACATATTGTTATAGGCATAGCGCTTACCATCAGCTGAATGACCTGCTAGTCCCGTCACTTGTTTGTACAAAAAATAACCTATTATAGCAGTACAATGAAGAACACGCCTGCCTTGCTAAAAATGAACTTATGCCAATGAATTATACAATATGTCTGGACACAAGTCTCGGAGACTTTAACAGCGTGTTATGCACTTAAATTTATCGATGAAAAAAAATTTAAGACTGGGACCCTCTATTAATGCCAGCAATTTTACTTTTGGAAGTATAAAAAATATTTGATTGTCTTTAATAATTAATATATACGGAAGTAGAGGCTCCCTAGAAATAAAAATAGAATAGAGTGAAAATAATACTCTTTGAGATAGTAATAACTTTCTATTAAAAATATTTACACATCATGTTGTCTAAAATTACGTATTTTTTCACATTTTCTGATCTACTGCAAAAACTAAGCTGTAAACACTAATTATTTTGTACTTATATGGTAGCTTCTAATCTGTTCTACCAAACAACTGCAAGTTTTAAAGCTCTCAAAGTGTTAGTTTAGGAGCTATTCTTATTTGAACATAACCCTTGCGCGAGCGTCATATCAATGAAATCAGATAGTCGTATTCGCGCTGATAAATTATTTAAAAGGCAGAAATAGTAAAAGAATATATATTTGATAACATTACGTTCATTTAAGTTTGTTTTCATTTTCGTACTAGCTGATGCCCGCGGCTTCGCACGTGTGGTCATTTCTTTAGGTTAAATGTATTCTTTGTGCTATTCCAGGACCAAAAACTATTAAAATACCAATATACCAACAATTGATCAAATTAAATAAAAACAAATATATATATATATATATATATATATATACATATTTGTTAAAAATATTTATATTGATTGCTCGGCTTCTACTCATCAGATTGAGATATAAAGTACCCCAGTTTTTAAGTCAAAACATAAGCTATCCTACAGTGAAAACCGCATCGCAATTGGTCTTGTAGTTTTTATGTGATGCGCGAACAAACACACAGACAGACAAACAGACAGACACGAATTTTTAAAATGTTATATTCTTATGCAGCAGATAACGCCTGCTCAGCGTAAATATATTTTTTTTTATTTTTTTTTGTTTTATTCTTGTTCAGTAGCTTATTTTATGTACCTTATACCATTTTTTTTTAATTATCTTCTTTGTGCAGAATTTTTCGTTTCTATTGCTTTATTATAAGTATAGATAGATGCTACTCGGGGGGTGTAAGGATTCCAACGATACCCCATACGTATAAATCTGTTCAGGCACTTAAAAGTTATGGTGCAATAAAGAAATTCACATACATACATACATACATACATAAAACAAACAAACATACATGAATCCTAATAAAATTACACTCCTTTTTTGCGCAGTCGTGTAAAAATACACAAATTGTTAACTCACCAGGAGTGTTTGTTGGATGCTTTCAATTCAACTATATTTTGAACCACTCCAATGAAAGTAAGACACGCTGGAGTGTTCCAAAATTAATAACGATTCTTTTTAATTCATGGTTCAAATTATATGTTTCCTCAAACGTCTGTACCTATTATCAGTTTGGTTGCTTCATCCAGTCTGAATGGATTAAAATAATAATTCGTCATTACCTATCACATACATACAGCGATGGTAGCCTAACGGTTCGGTAGTGCAACTTAAAATCCAACGATACCGGGTTCGATCCTAGGCTCGACATCATTGAATTTTCTAAGTCATCTATTAGGTTTATCTTTTATCCCAATTTTCTATTGTGTTTTCCCAATTAATTTATTAATTATTTTGTATTTTTTTGAGTGGTTATTTATGGTAAGTATATCTATTTATTTATTGCCTGTAAACCACCGTCCTTATTACTTTCTTTATTCCTTTCCGTGCACGGTTGAACTTCTGGAAGAGATGGCATGAGCTATACAACATGCCCTTAGCCAGGGGTTTTGAGGAGTTCACCATATTATTATAAGTCTGCCATTAAGTATTTTTTTTAGTTTAATGATTTTATTTGTGTGGTTCAATAAAGAGTTATCTATCTAAGTAATGTGCGGCTTTCCATCGCTACGTGCTTCGGAGGGTACGCTAGGCTGTCGGTCCCGGCTGTTATTGATTAATAGTAGTCGTTAATCTAACATCACGCGTCGCGACCGCCTCATCTTCAAAAAAAAGGTTACTTTCATTATAATTTATAACCTCATTGCACTTGTGATTCCAGGGCGACGGAGGCTCAGGGCTCGTGTGCCCCGCGGGTGACTCTTGGGTGGTGGTCGGCCTCGTGGCCTGGGGACTCGGCTGCGCCAGTGCAAACGTGCCCGCAGCTTACGTCAACGTCGCTGGACTACTGCCTTGGATACAAACGCAGCTTGCTGCTGCTTAATGGGATACATCGCTTCTGGTTTAGCTACATTTTTGTACTGTATACATTCTGATAATCTGACTACTATAAATCTGGGAGTATTCAGGTCGGCACTGGATAGTGCATTCTCCGCCGTGAGGCTGCAGTTAGATACTTCATTTTTTGGAAATAAAAATTAAGTACCTATTTTGTATATAGAGAGGAAAGGAGATTAATCCAGACCCCTTGCGCAATCTTTATTAGCTACTAGTTTTCCCGCCCACAACTTCGTACGCGCGGACTACTGTTTATCGCGAAAACCATCCTATTTTCTTCTAGGATATTAAAAACCAATGCAAAATTAGGTATAGCACCAATGCTCTTGATTTTTTGGACAGACTTGTTATTTCGTTTCCATGGCAACCGTTCCTTACAGTGAGTAATCAAACATTTTCCAGTTTTCCCGTGGAAATTTAAAATTTTCCGGGATATAAAGTATCATATGTTTTATTCCAGGGTATAAGCTATCTCCATTCTTAATTTTGTTCAAAATCCGTCCAGCTGTTATCGCGTTAAAGCTCCCCAAACAAACAGACAAAGTTTCACTTTTATATTTAGGTATGGAGAAAACCCTTGAAAGAATTCCCACCACGCTGAAAGATAAAAACAGTCCTCGTATACTCGTATTTTTCGTTATTTTTATCGTCATGTAACGAACTGTTGTACTTACTCGTATATAGTATGTAAGTATAGTTTAAAATTTAATCCTGTTTATCAACTTCTATTATTTTTGATATTATATGAAATTAAATAAAGCTTTCATACATTCTTTCTCTATTCTTTGTATCGTGATCATGTAAACTTGACTCTTGACCTTTTCACATAGTAGGTAATTTTTAACCTAACATTCAAAGTGTCTGCAAAGTGGAGGCAATTGGAAAGGAAGAGCCGAAGATCGGGCTCATGGCGTACATTGAGAGAGGCCTGTGTCCTGCAGTGGACTGATAAAGGCTGATAATTATGATGACGATGATATATCTACAATAGAGATTGAATACAGCAGCTAAAAGTGCTTAAGACACTCCAAGATGGAAGGGCGAGAAAGGGTAATAAGACTACTGTGGTATGGTAAGGCCGCTATAGTTTCTAAACAAACACCAACTGAAGCTTAACACAATAATTTATTAATATAACAATTTATACAAATAGCCATGTAAACATTATAAAACATACGATACTAACAACATAAACGACAGTTAAATACTAACTTACAGGAGATACGGCGTTCTAAACGCAAACATCAACGATTAACTTTAACATAACATATGCCCGTAGCCAGGGGTTTTGAGGAGTTCACCATATCTACATATCCATAGAAAAAAACAAGTTTTAAAATGCATAAGATTTTCAAAAGAATAGTTATTAAAATCATTTATAAATCTTACACCATCCTACCCGTCTCCTGGTTACGAGCCAAAGACAACTACTTATACTATAGTTACATAACGTGTTCGGACGTAATCTAATATTGCAGCGGGGACGCGCCCGCGTCGGACGATACCGTTCGCAAGGCAACACTTCTTACCATAGGGGACTCTCACACGATTGCCAACGGGACTGTCACTTACGTTTCTAAAAGGAACCATCTATAAACGGAGATGGTTGGCTGAAGCTTGTATTGCTTGTATTGGCTTGAAGTTCTAAAGGATACATTCAGTTTCTTTTTATTTAGTTGTTGATCGCCAACACCTGCCATCGCCACTGCCGCCACATTTATTTGTCCTTGCATTAAACATGGTGAGCATTTAAACAAAATATATTAAAAACTGGTAATGGAAATTTATTTATTTTGATATCTTTGTGCGCAGAGCATAAATGTTCTGTACCACCGTGTATGACATTGTGTACTTACTGTAATGTAATGGGTTGAAGTGAAGTATCATCATGTTATAAATCATGGATAAAAATCCGAACCTAATTTAAGGCGCTATCAGGTGAACCGCATGTGTTTGTGTTACGGACTCTATGTAGAGCCATCATCTTGAGTGCTTTCAGAGCCACGTTCGTATTCAAAGCAGCTCCTCAATTCAATAAGCGGTGTAGTCTAGAGTGCGCGCCGACTGCTGTTAGTGTATTCGCAGCTGACAAACAATAGTCACGGGGGCACAACATTGCATTTATCAATGTTTCACGTTTTTGACGACGACGACATAACAATGTGTTTCCTTTTCGAATACCGTTTACTGAAATCCTGTAGATCATAATCAAAGTTTACGTCGTACGAATGCAGTCCACATACTGCAAATGAATGCATGAAATTGACATTCATCGCGTTGGTTTAACCCGATGCGCATGTGGTTGTGCTGATGGCCCTTACATGAAATACCAAATCCTAATATTTTACCTCGATTCGAGTCCCCTGAAAAAGTCTCTCGGAAAGTCTCCGTTCAGTCATCGTCAGGCTTCTCTTGCTTGACCACGGGCGGAGTCTCGGCAGATGGAGGGGGCGCGGACGGCGGAGGCGACGCCACCTCGATGTACTCGTCGCTGCGCTCCTCTTTGATTTCTGGCTCTCGTTTCACCTCCGCACTGGAAAGCGGGCGGGGTTCAGGCGGAGCTAGCGCCGCCCACGCCGAGGCGGCTCCCCTGGCGTAAGCTTCGTAGAACGCCCGCTGCGCTATCTCTGCTTCCTCCAGGTGTACGAAGGCGTGGTTGTCTAGTTCCGCTCGGAAGAAGAACTTGAGGCCGCAGCGCGCGCAGTCGTAGGGGCGCGGCGCAGTCGCGTGCTCGGGCAGGTGGCGCTGCAGGCCGGCGGCGCTCGTGAACACGGCCGAGCACAGGTAGCACGTGAACGCGCCGATACCGGCGAACGTGTGCTCGATTAGGTGCGCCTGGGACAAGGATACATATCGGTTTAAATGAGTACCAGGAGAAAATATATCCGACACCAAGGGTCTCATAAACTTAAAAGTAGGCAAGGAGAAATTATGGAAAATATTATTTCTGTCAAGAGAGCTTACTACCTATGTGAATAGACAAGGATTAGAAGATTTACAACAATTTTTAAAATCTGATGATCTCAAATCTCAAAAACACTTTAGTATTTTAACACAATAGAAGTCATGTTAGACATGTGTATTCCAGAATTGATCAAGGTACCTGCAGCCTGGTGGGCGAGCCGAGCGCGCGGCGGCAGAGGCGGCAGTCGTGGTCGGCGGGCGGCGGGGCGCGCGGCGCGGCGTGGCGCGCGTAGCACGCAGCGCACGCGCGCGCGCCCTCGCCGCCCTCGCCCTCCGCCAGCGCGCGGAGGCAGATCGCACATCTGGAAAGCAGGGCCGAAACAAATGAGCATCTCTGGTGCTTCTTTCAAGAGACAATCTTATGAGCCCGAAATTATCTGTGGAACCGTTACAAGTACGCACTGTTACATAATGCATCAAACTGCCTAATTGGCGTATTTGTTAAGCATTTTAGTGATTCTAATAGAGCGGCAAGTGATGTAAAATCTATTTATAGCTTTGAAGTTGAAGTTGAACTTTTTTTAACTCTTCCCTGGACCCGAAGTTATATTAGTGCTATGACAGCTGAAACTTAGAAAAAGTAGGTAACAGGACAGTCTTCAGGGCTTTCTGTAGCTCTGTTCTCACCTCTGTTCGTCATCGCTAGGCCGCAGGTGGAAGCGCGCGTGCAGGCGCGCCTCAGGCTCGGAGGCGAGCGTCTGGCGGCACACGACGCAGGGCGCCGGCAGCGCCGGGTGGTGCCGTGCCATGTGCGCGAGGAACGCCTCCTCCGACACCAGCCGCGCGCGGCACCGCGCGCACGTATCGCCCGCCACCACCTAGTGAAGGAAACACAAACTAACATTAGTTAACTAAATAAATAAATAGTTTTGTAGGTACTTATGTCTCCCTAATTTGGTATTTGTATGGTACGTGGGCTCTTTCCTCAACTAGGTTAGATGTACAATGCGGTGCGTGTTGGTTCAGCTCCTCAAACTATTTCTTAACTCATTTCATTATCATCAGTCCTTTCCTTTACCTCTCCTATGGTAACCATGTATTCCCTCAGAGAGACAAGCTATAGGAAACAGACTCAGCTTGAATGATGCAACACACAAGCTAAACCGATGGTTTTAAACCGTCGGGTGCTGTTCTGGGAGCTGCGTCCCTGAACAAGTCCCGACGGATCAAAACAGAATTGAACACATGAAAAAATATTTGAGATTGATAATGATGACACACCTACCTTACAATGCGTAAGCTTATGCTCGGCCAAGACAGCAGCGGAGGGAAGCACCTCGTCGCAGATAAGACACTTGTGCCTCGCGGTGGCGGCGCCCGAGTGCGCGCGCGTGTGCGCCTCCAGCTCCGCGCGGGAGCGCGCACGCTCTCCGCAGTAGGCGCACTGCAGCGCCACGGCCCCGTTCTTGCGCCGCCGCTCCTCGCCCCCCGCGCCGCCCTCCCCGCCCCCCGTGCACGGAGAGCACGCACCGTCCACCTCCGTGCCGTTGTTGTTCTCCACGCGCTTCGATCGTGAAAGCTCGCCGTTCAACACCTGAAACGTGAACACGTACACTGATTACAATTCCTCGTTTACTGGTACATTTTCATCTGTCTACCGACATTAAGGCCACATCTCAGAGAGATATTTGAAATGAAGGTTTACCTGATGGGGCACAGCGTGGTGGACCTGCATGTGCCGCTCCAGCAGGTACTGCACGGCGAAGGCGTCTGTGCAGGCAGGCACGGGGCAGCGGTAGGCACGTGGGCGCAGCCTCGGGCCGCCCAGCAGCGCGCCGCACGAGCACCGTGTGCCGCCGTGCTGCGCACGTACGTGCGCCACGCCCTCCGCCTCCGACCGCAGCGCGCCGCCACCGCTGCCGCACCCGCGGCACATCCACACTTTGTTCTCGCCGCTGTGCGCCACCGCGAAATGTACCTGAGGAAAATATTCGTCAAAAATAATCTTTAGCGTAGGTATTGTGATGGCCACGAGTGGGAAACCTACCTGGATAGCGACTTTAGAGTCGAAGATCTCTTTGCACAAGGAGCAGCGGTACAGATGGTGAGCGTGCAGGTCTAACAAGTGCTTCTGCAGGTCGTCGGGGGCCGGGAAGCTCCTCGCGCAGCTGTGGCAGGAGTACTCGCAGGAGACGGCGAGGTAGTGCGCCGTGAGGTGGCGCTCTGACGCCGCCGCGTCTGCAAACGTGGCGCCGCAGTGCACGCACGGTGCCGGGCTCGTCCGAGTCAGCTCCCCGCCTTCCTCCAAGTGTCCTTTCAGATGCGCCCGGAACGCTTCGAAATCGGGCAGAGCGGCGTCGCATTGATTGCAGAGCAGAGTGTTCGGGGACAAGGTTATCTGCGGCGTTCCGGACCGCGGACGTTTAGGCGGTGGCGGTACGTCTTCCGACGCTCTTCGACTGAGATCCGTGGGCGCCGGCTGGTCCACGCCCGGCGCCAGCGGGGCTTCGCCGTTGAGCAACGCCGAGTGCGCGGCTCGCACGTGCAGCTGCAGCTGCTCCATGCTGGTGAAGGTGTCGCGGGTGCAGTACATGCAGGCGAGCAGCGTCGGCGGCGGCTGCGAGGCCACGCGCCTCGGCGGAGTCAGTGCTGCCGCGTCCACCCCGTGAGCAGAGGCCATGTGAGCCTGCAATATAAAACAATAATGTTACATTTATTAGCATTCTTGAGAAAGTAAGTAATGGCATATTTTTTAGTTTTGTTTTTTTAATCGACTCCTAAAAGGAGGAGGTTCTCCAGTCTCATTATCTCTAATTCATTAATAATTATTTAAATAGGTTGTTGTTTCAGATGTTGTTCTGAAAAGATTTGTATTTTTTTTTTTATCAAAATTTGTTCAGTGTTTTTTTCGTTTTTTTTTAATTTCCTTTATTTTGTATATTGCCTCATATCTCTAAGATTTCTAAACCCATTTGGATGATTGTTGTTTTATTCAAAAGTGTAGAATTTCAGTGTTGTCGTCCCATATAAACTACATCAAAATTGGTTCAGTAGTTTTTATTAGAAAAACTATTTTTTAATGTTTATGTTCTCTCATATCTTCGGGATTTCTGAACCGAATAAGATAATAATTTTTTACTTCATAAAATTTAACTTATGTGGGGTACTGTATACATTTTTAATCAAAATTGGTTTAGTAGCTTTACACAAACTTTTATTTATTTTACTGGATTATTATGCTTGGGACAAGTTTGCAAGTGAATTTTGAAATATTTAACGACGTTTAATGAAGCTGAAGTTTTGCACACGGGTGTAGTTCTGATGACAATACAATATTATGGTACTATTAAGCTGGTCTGATAGATGGATTCGGTAGGTAGTCAAAAGAACTCAACAATCAAATGATGAGAAATCTTCAAGTTTGGGCTCATTTGGTTTGTCTTACTGAGGTCACTGATCTTAAGTGGTATCCATAAGGTCTGATGATGGATCCGGAAGGTAGTCAAAGGAACTCAACAATCAAATGATGGGACACCTACGAGTTTGGGATCATTTGGTTTATCTTAATGTTATATCTGGTCTTATGTGGTATACATAAGGTCTGATGATGGATCCGGAAGGTAGTTACAAGAACACAACAATCAAAAAGTGATGTAACCCCCTCGAGTTAGGGTTCATTTGGTTTGTCTTAATGAGATCTCTGGTTTTATGTAGTATCCATAAGGTCTGATGATGGATCCGGAAGGTAGTCACAAGAACACAACAATCAATGATGGAACACCTTCGAGTTTGGGCTCATTTGGTTTGTTTTGATGAGTTCTCTGGTCTGATGCGGTATCTAGGGTCCGATGATAGAGCTAGAACTCATTTTGGGAAGACACTCAGACTCGATTAGTTATCAGGTCTTAACTGGTGGTGGTGTATTAATTTTGCTGACTACAAAAAACTCTTTCATATGTTGTATTTTAGTATTTTTAATTTGGAAAAAGTGATACATATTGGTTTTGTCCAATTGTAATTATTTTAATCTATATAGTGTTTTTTTACAAAAGAACATTTAAAAATCAAAGAAGAAATGAATTATTTTTTATTGGAAGTTAACAAAACGGCATATTATATATAACGGTATATTCACAGATGTATAATTATTAAGAAGTAGTCAATTTTACACATACTCCCTAAGAATGTGATCGTAACATGCTTGATAAACTACCACGGCTATCGTTAAAATTGATAGAAAGGATGGCTTATTGATATTGAATAGCACGCTGTTACCTGCAACAGATCAGGCCTTCGGAAGGCTTCTCCACATTTCAAACAGCGCAGGGTCCTCCTCCTGTCGGGCTCGCGGCCTTCCCTCTCTCGCTTGTGGCCCTGCATGTGCGACGTCAGCGCGGCCGCTGTGTTGTAGCCGCGGTTGCACACCGTACATTGAAACGGCTTCTGGTTGTCGTGAGTCTTCATGTGGATTTTTAAGTGGTCACTATGGTAGGACACAAAGAGGAAGTGTGTGAGAAAAAATATTCCAGGATGATGTAGTGTATTATACGAGTGTAGTGTGTTATACGAGTACGAAGTAAAATGTGATGAACATCTTTATGAATACGTGTCATAATTTACATCACAATATAGGTGAGCACACGAAAGAATGTATTCTTACAAGAAACCACTAAGAAATTAAAATTGAGATAAATAGTCTCCGTGCCTGACAATTTGTCATATGGGACATAAGTACCCACATAAAGGCCCGACCAAACAGAACTAACAAAGGGGCTTTTGACGCGAACTACAGAATAGAGGTGTTCGCCCAAACACCTCCACTAATGGCCACGCTCGCCGCGCCGGTTTAGGTACGGGCCATTATTTTATTTTTGTGAGGCCCTCGACGCCATTTGTCAGCACATCATATCTTTTCACTCGTCGGGTTCGTTCGGCCGACAAATTGCGTGGAATTAGTCAAGTGGACGGTCTGAGGTGACGAAAAAGGTGACGCGACGCCTCGGCGAGGCGAGCCTTTGTCCCGTGCCTTACGGTGATCAATCTTGCTGCAAGGCTATTGTACTGCGCGCACCTCCTCAGCATCCACAAAGTACACACTCGCTCACACGTCTTTAATGGCTTCGGATTAGGCGCATTAGCATACCCATTATGTTACAACTTTGGTACCGTAAGTAGATACAACTTATAATGCCTTAGCCGGGTACAATAACATTTTAAGCGTCGCAGGTATTATTTTTCTTTTTGTATCAAAGAGACGGGTGATACTGACCTCCTGGAGAAGGCGGACTCGCAGTGCGCACAGCGGTACTTGCGGTCACCGGTGTGCAGCTTCACGTGCCGGTCCCGCGACCGCTTGTGCTTAAACAGCCGCGAGCAGAACTCGCAGCGGAACGGCATCTGGTCCGAGTGAGTCTGGACACAAACAATTAAATTGAAACGAAGAGAGCAATTGAAGATTAGAATGAAACGGACGGCAACTTTAGGGTCCTTCTCATTCAGGACCAATGGGTCGAGTTTAGAAAGCCAGCTCCGCAAAGTCTGTTACGGTAAGGCAAGAAAATCTGCCACGAGTGCCGGAACCTGCATGACTCACGATCGACCCTTCGTCGACTTACGGTTCAGACCTGGCACTGCCAATTGCTCCTCTACTTGAACTGATTTGAGAGTGCCCACCGCAAGGTAGATATGTCTATCTCGGGCAGACTGTGCAATTAGTTATAAACAATTTCGAGAGGGAAGCCGATAAGACTATTCAGCTGGAATGGGTAGCATTTCGTATACTTCGTCAAAATTGCTCGTCGTCTAAACCACGTATAAGCATTCAATGAATGTGTCCTACGGAGTGAGGTTGGCTCATTGTTTAGGGTCGCTCAGCGAGCTATATGGAGCTAAGCTCAGTGTTTCAAGAATTGAGGTGATCCCACAGAGTACCAAAGTCACCGAAATACTCAAAAAAATTGCAACCTGAAGTAGCAATGGGTCACATCTCTCGAAAATCAATCAATCCTGAAACGATATCCAGGATAAGCTCCAGATGAAGGAACTCTTGAACGGTCAACAGAACAGACATGAAATGCTGTGTACGCATTTTATTATTGACCAAGTGAGCGCGAAGCGTGAGCGAAGCCTCCGTTTCAGCTTGGGAAAAAATGCTTTCGTATGTTCCTGATCTCTGTTCTCCTCTACAGGTCGCATTTCTCAACCGATCTAGACAAAACTTGATATCCAGGATAAACAAATTTTTCGTTTTTTTTATCGTCGGGGATTTTTGATTGCGGGGATACCTCCCCCAAAAATGGGGCTACTGAATTTCTCCGCCTTATTAGATCCGATTTCGATGGTTTTTTTTATTTGAAAAGTAGTAACTTTAAATTGGTCTCAATTTTTTTTTGTGAAGATCTGATGAGGATCTTCGGCGTGATGAGCAGAATAGCTCCTCAAAATGCAGTAAATTGTTCACTTTTAGGTTTCTACCAGTGGAATCAGCCCTTTGATGGAGCATCTTGGTTATTAATGTTAGTTTTACAATAAGGTAACTAGTAGATTGTTTGCAAAAAAGTTTGTAATAGCGAGGTCTACAGCTCACAGAGCCACTAGTGATAGCCGTTTTTAAGTTTAAACCATGACATAATTACTGCACTCAGTGTTGGGTCCTGATCCTGACTAGGCAGTTCATTAACGGTTAAGACACGAAATATTGTATACGCATTTAATTGTTATAGTCCGTTCTAAGTTTCACCATGACATGGCTTCTGCATAAAAGTTATTTTTAATTTTTTTTTTTTTTTTTAAACAAATTTAAGTAAACAATTGGTCGTTCCGGATGAAGCGGGGTTATATGTTTACTTCCATCGGGTACTGTCTGTCACAGTTCATATTTCTTACTATCTATGTGTCTACCTAAACAGCAGGCATCAACAGAGACGTTAAATTGAGTCAAGCAATAGCTCAGAATAAAAATAGTACAAGTAGAAATAGTGATTGCTTGCTACCATGGCGATGTATGATATTGACCATGATATTGATAGTGACCAAATGATATAAATTGTTGCGATATTCTTAGTTTATCTTTACTTTTAATAGGTATCTACGGTGTTCACTCTCAGTAGAATCACGTATCATCTCATCGTACCCACGTAGGAATTCAATCTATTGCATGACGATTAAAATATCTGAATCGTACAATGATTGAAACGAAATAACTCCGGGTGCATTGCTCATAAAAACGTCGTGAGAACTGGCTTCGAACAATGGGCAGACTACCGCTGCGGCGTGAGCTGCCCACCTCGCAACCGGCGTTTGTCAATAGACGGTAAAAACTCGAGGGAGCACGTCGTGACTTTCCAGTGAGATATCAAGCTATATCAACCGAGGGTCCCAATGGCCCGATCGATTGGTTCCGATAAACTAATTGTCCAGACAAAACTATAAATCATCTACAAAATACCATGACAGTAATTTCAAAGTTAACAATCTTCATAATGCAGTTATGGAACTAGTAATGATTCAATTTCATTCTGACGGAGAGCTATCGCGATCGATAGCTTCTTTCTGTTAAGCATTGACGTAACGTGCGATTACATTCCTGCGCGGGAACTCCCTGCTTATCGCAAAAGTAGATGTTCCGAATCTGATCGGTAATGTTCATTTGCTCACTGGACTTACGAGAATAACTTGGGTTTAGATACTGTCTTTTCATAACGGTTGTTCCATTTTTGTGTTATAATGTTTCAAAGTACATCTGACTAAAGTTTTTATTGCTCAAAAGATTAAGATATAGTACATGCATACTAAATTGCTACACATACGTTATAGAATATGAAGAATATCTGAAAAGGACATACTGGTTGTCATGCCATTTTACGGCCTCTAGATGAAATAATTAAGACTCAAACAAATTTATCTCCATATCTTCCTCGAAAAGTATAGTTACCGCATGTATTATGTCCACTTTAAAAAACTATTCAGTAAGTTGAGAGAATTATTCATGAGCATGAGCATAATGAGGATGTTAATGTTCATAAGTATGAATAGTCGGTGGCGGATAATGAGAGTCGGCCTTCGCCCCAGCGACTGACTGACGCTGCTCCCCTGCATAATGGACTCCCAAAATGACAGCAACTTCACGCTTTTACTAATTGACCACCTCGACGACATTCATTCATTACGCCACTAAACAAACGTTACGAATGATTGACTTCGCTTCCAAACTCTTTAGGCAATATGATAATCGTTCTTCAAAACAAAAGATTTTTAAAACGTCGTCAGTAAGTATTTCAGAATATGCTAGTGATTTATCTATTAGGAGGATTTTGTTTGAGTGTTCCGTGAGGGTTTCGCGGTTTCGTGGGTTTCCAATTACCACTGGTGGACTTGAATCACGGGCTAATAGCGGGACGTCTCCATTTGTTAGCGCCACAGAGTGACGGGGTGTGTTCAAGGAACAAATCACTGTGATGATTAGATGGATATTTTTAACAGCATCATCTTGTTTGTTATGTGCTCAGGTTCGTTATCCAACGAATAGAGCTTAATTGAAAACTTGTCCAAATGGCTCAGTAACACATAGTAACCCTCGGATTCTCTTTCAGACGCAGAACATCACCAGTCGTCTCATTTTTCCGCGATCTCCTGCCAGCTAGATTGTACTACGTACTTCGTTTTCAAAATGTTCTGAAAATGTATGAGAGGAAGAAACTATAGGACTTATATCGTTCCCGTAAAATCGAATTAAAAATAGAGAATAATTAGACCTACGAGAAGCTAAAAATCTCTAATAGACGAGTGATAGTAACTAATCATAAGTGATGTTTAGTTAAGAACTTATGCCGCGTGTTGTTGTGCCTTGTGATGCCTGGCATAACAATAGGACCAAGCAACCTTTTCATGTGTATTTCCACCAACTTCTGCGGTTATCGAAATGCATTCCTTATGATCGGATTGTGACTTCTTCTAACTGACACTGTGATGTGATGTGGGTAAGAACTTACTTACCTAATGTTAATCAAATTTTAAACCTCAATATAAAAAATATCTATCATAGGGCATATAAAACATACAACAAAACAATAGCTCATAAACGGACACTCAGACGTGTTTGTGATCAGCAGTGTTACCACGAAGCGCCTGCGGCCGCGCCAGTGCCGTACACATAAACATAGCGAAGCGGCATGTTTACTCCGCTCGCTTAATTGGAGCAATCGGCGCTCGACAGAATTAATAAATTTGAACCTCCGCATGCAATAAATTCCGTCTCCATTCCGCTTCATTCCATGCCGAATAGCGCCCAAGCCCAACTTCAATAAAGACAACTCAACGGATGTTTACCAGCAATATATTAAAAGAAAAATCATTAGAATGAACATGATTTTTGCAATATATTCTTACTCCCATACAAATTTAATATTCATATGGACGGTAACCATTTAAATACATTCAAAATCCCACTGAGAATGCAAATAGATAATGCTGATTAACGAGCTGTTTCGAATGTTGCAAAATATTGATTCTTGTCATCACAGTGATTCGTGCGAGAATTCAATAAGCGAGGCGCGGCCGGCACAGCGGGGGCTCGGCCCCTGGGTGCACGCCGGAGCCCTGCTGGCCGCCCCTTGCTGCTCCCGCCACGACACTGCATACTGCTTATGGTGTAAAGACACGCGAATCGCATCTACCTTTAACATATTAGAACAACAAACCGTGAGAGCGGGGAACATAATGGTCCTAATGGCCGCAAGTTTCCAGGTAGAGCTCACCACGAACCATTCCAAAACTAGTTTAAGGTGAACGTGATAGTCAATAAAAGCTCAAAAATGGGCAGCGGGCGACTACCGAGTGACTTTCCCAGGTGCAGCGTTCACACAGCCAGGTGACGGTGGAAGGCCTCGGGGTCAACCACTGCCGACCACCGACCACTACACCCGCTCGCTTTCCTCTGACTCATGTGTAATTGCACCGATTATTACGAATTCATACCGTGTGTCCGTGTCGAGATATGCGCTTAGGTAGCGGCCATAAAGCCCGTATTATTAGGCTTGTGGACATTCCGACGTGGTGCGGAGGGTCGTTATGCAAAAAGGTTGTCTCCTTGATAACGTGATGAATAATCTTAATATTCCAGTGTAGACGAGTTCCCCGAAACAGTAGCTCGTGTTGTTGGTGCTCGTATACTGATAAGTAATAAAGATGAGGATCTAACTGCTCGAAATGACCCCAAACAACTATTTGGAAATATGTAAGTAAGTAGGTAAGCACCTACCTACCAACAACCCACGTTTTGAAAAGGTTGCTGCGTCTAAAAACTTGACAATTCAATATTTTTCAAGTAGAGACTAAGCTTTAACAGTTGAACGAAATTACCTTAGTACCTAGACAGGTAAACAGATACGAATTCATTGTAAAAGTGATATCTACTAATTGGCTCGCAAGATGCTTGGACAGTTTTTCGAGTGCGATTGCGCCTCTTGGCGACAAAACTTATCAAACGACAATTAACTCTCTAGCTCCCAATTGAATTTCAGCACCATATTGATTGTTTTATAATTGGTTCAGACTTAGATTGAGATGGACATATCTCTAGAAAGTATTAATAGCTTAAAAATTCCTCTCTAGTCGCGCTGTTTGTTCAGAGCGAATAGCTGTTATAGATGCAAGGCTGCGAGAAGTCTGTAATTGATTTATTCCTATAATGATCGGATTTCTCAAGCAGACTGCGCGCGGTGGCGGCGAAATGATAAAGGTGTGTCGGGCTAGACTAGGGAGTTGTTATCGCGAGCCTATTTCCGGCCGTCACCGCTTCGTCGCAGTCGCGAGTGAGACGCGCTCGACGCGATCATCGCCAGATACATTTGTAGGCGCACACCCGCAATCCGTAACAGCCTGCGCGATGCGCGTGCGTCGATCCTATCAGTGCTAACTCAACGGGGCCTGCAATTGCGAAACTATCGATGATCTTCTGAATTACTTAAACGATTCCTCGGGATTTCCAAGAATTTGAAATAAGAGATACCTCCTAATTCGAAGGCTTAACGAGGTGACGATTTTGTCACTTGCTGAGTACGTGACGATCTATATCCTGGTGTAGGTGTGCCGCTAGCGGCAGCATGCAAAGTGACGTTTCTATTTGTCCTATCTCAGCTAGATCAGTCGCGGCGTGTGTCGTATAATCGTAACGCGGCGAGATCGGCGAGACACAAAGGAGGCGAGATGTACAACGGCCGTAATGGCCCAGCACGTCACAGCCCTCACGGCGCAAGGCGAGCGCGATGCATATCTACGCACCGGCTCTGTAAATGGGCCGTTTTGGGTATCTACTTGCTAATGAAGCGTCCGGACTGCATGGCAAAACTGGACTGTGAATTCACAGATATGAAGACCATAACAGTCGTATTGTTTATGCAGTTAGCCAAGTTGCTTTATGGAAATGAGTAGACAGTGGACCTATTATTCTGGACAACTACTGGTTCCACTTATGTAAGGTTCTTGATGTCTGCGATGGGCTGATGTTTATCTTATTGTTTGTTGTGGGTCGGAGAGAATTGCAACATTTGAGGAACACCAACGCATCAGACCAGTAAATACCTGTTTTCAAGAAATCCGTTTCAACAAAATTATTTCTTCCCTTTAGATACGTATAACAATTTGTTGACTGATGGTGGATACATCTCTAAAAGAGAGAAAGATGCAGAAGGTTACCTGATAAAGTGTAAGTGGGAGATTGAGATTCGTTTCTTAGTATGAAGTTGACCTAGAGAGGCTGTGATACAAATATGACATTGATTGGAGGACTTATGCAAGTACTTCCCCTGGCCGAGTCTTGCATTCTTACCTACCAAAGTGACAAAGGTACTACTATCAAAGTGACAAAGGTGACAAAGGTGTGCCTTTGTCAGATATTAAACTGCCACGCATTAGTGTGTAAACATTCCTGTATTTCGGTTTAAAGGCATAGTTTCCAGGGAAATTAATGGGCGATAAGACTTAAAAACCAATGTCTCAGAGTGACGAGCGCAGTGCAGTGACGTCCAAGATTTTGCAACGCATAGTTCTGTGTGGCACTGCAACTGTTATGGGCAGGCGTGACGCTTACCATCAGGCAAACGACCTGTTTGTCTCGTCACTCAATCAAAAAACAAGTAAAACATAAAAGTATGAGATGATGGCGCTCAAACAACTTAAGAATGGAAAGGCCCACGGTGAGGATGATATACCTAGCTCAGTGCGTGCATTAGGAGAGACCTACGTCCAGCAGTGGACAAATACAGGCTGATGATGATAATCAAGAGAAACAAGCCATAAATAAAAAAAACGCCTTACTAGCTAAAAAATAACTTATATCAATAAACTATATATTTATGGAATGTGTTCATCAAGGCCTTCAATTAAATACCCATATTGTAAAATTCGAAGAAAATTGTATTTATGTATATATTTTAAAAATTTATACATACTTACATACATACAAACATACATGAACCCTGAAAACATACTCTTCTTTTTTGGGCAGTCCTGTAAAAATACTACTTCCTTGCCAAAATACAAACGTATCAATAAAAAAATTGCCTATGTCACTCGGTATGATGCTAGGGGATTCTAACGATACCCAATACATCCAAATCTGTTCAGGACTTTAATAAGTTTTGATGGAATAAAGAAATTCACACTTATTCTCAAACTCTGTAAACATTACTCTCCTATTTTGGCCATTCATGTTAAAAAAACGTATTCTGCACTTGAGAGAAGTCCTTGCTGACCGATGAAGGTGAACTAGAAAGCAGTTCCTTCATATTGAAAACATACCTGTTCATGTTTCTTAAGATAGGAGAGCCTCGGGAAGGCCTTGTCGCAGAACTGGCACTGGTAGGGCGTGTGCTCGGTGGCGCCCAGCGTGAAGGGCGGCTCGGCGTCGCCGTCGGCCGCGTCCACGGACGGCGTGGAGCCCGGGGACGGCGACGGCTCCGGCGTCGACGACGGCCAGGAGCTGCCCGCCGCGCTGCCGACGCTGCCCAGCGCCTCTGCACAATAACCACATTATTATATTCTTATCCTCTACACTTACTATTGAACGAGCAGTGCTTGTGCGCCGGTCGCCGGGCGCGCGGTTCAACTACATTGGCCTCCACTTTTAAAATTAATAGTCTTTTTATTAAATTGCATGGCTGCACTCATCGGATTGAAATACCAAGTACACACATTTTTAAGTCAAAACCTAAGACTTGCAAAAGTGAAAATGAAATCGCAATCGGTCCAGCAATTATATTCAAAACTTAATACCACACTTTTAACATTAATACATTTACTTTTGTTATTAAATTGCTTGGCTCCTTTTCATCGGGTTGAGATACCATTTACACCAGTTTTCAAGACTAAAACTAAGCCATCCAATAGTGAAAATCGTATCGCAATCGGTCCAGCAGTTTTAACGTGATGCGCGAACAGACAGACACTATAAGTGTGGTACTAAGTTTTGAAGGTCAGTGTAGTTTACTGAGTAAGCAGAATTCATCCTTTTCCTATCACGAAAAAGGAGAATTATATCATATCACGAAATAAGCGATAGAGCAGAGTTTCATAGTTAGATAAATAGGCTACACAAATAAGAGGTCTAGAAAACAATATAAAAATGTAGACTAAAATCCATTGGTCCTATTAATAATATGTAAATGCTAAATAATGCTAAAATCTTAAAATTCTTCATAAAATAATATCAATTATAAGATAGAAAAGTTCTGTAAACAATAATTTATCGGAATTTTTCATTAAAAAGAAATGTCGCTACGAGTAAAAATCGCGACATGAAATACCTTAGTTGGAGGTTTTAGATTGAGAAACTCTAGAAATCGATGTGTCAAGATTTCATCTTCGGGAAATTTCGGGTGGGATTTCTCAAACTTGTGTTTTTGAGAGTGTTCATGTAATATTGGTGGAATATTAACCATAAGGTAGGTATTCGTTGGGGATGTATGGGAGCGAACAACGATTTCACTGCTCCAAGCCAACCTTACCTGCAAGCGGTCATCCTGCTGGATAACGAACGAGGCTTTGGCGACCGACGGGTGGCGATAAATCCATCCCAATGACACAGGCCGGTGACGGGCAGCAGCATCACCAGTGCGAGAACCTAAGCCCTGCGATCGCCAACCCAAATGCCCAGCGTGGCAATTATGGGCAAAACCTCCTAACCTGAACGACACAACTATAAAATGGCCCCCAGTTCCCGGTCGCCCTGCTAGTTCTACCTGACCACGGTGGCGGTCAAGGAAATGGCAGGGCAGGGGGTGCGAAGAATCCCCGGGCTACCGTAGACCATCCAAAACAAAATTGAATAACCCTGGCTACGTTCAACGGACGAACGATTAGGCTTGACGAACATATGACGCAACTCAAGACGAAGAACAGGTGGCATATTCTACGGTTAAGGGAAGTCCGATGAGAAGGGAAGGACACAATTACCCTGGAATCGGGCCACCTGATCTACTTCCGAGAACACATCGGGAGTCAAAAGTCTTCGCCCAGCATTTGAGTAGATCCCATCTGACGAAGCTCAAGACCAATAATGGCACAACCGTCGTCTCTAAGCCGGAGATCCTTTCTGAGATCGAAGACTTCTATGGCTGATTGTACGACTCCCATGCTTCTAGACCCAAACCCAGCACAGAGAATTCCTGCGCAATACTGACCCGCCACTACACTGATGAAGTTCCCGACGTCAGCCTAAACGAGATTGAGATGGCACTCAAACAACTTGAGAATGGAAAGGTCCTCGGTGAGGATGGTTCGGAGCTGTTGAAAGCAGGGAGAAACACGTACTTGGGGAGCTTCAGGGGGAAACACGTACTTTAGAAGGATTCCATAGGAGTGGAGCAGGAGTTTGGTAGTACTATTCTTTAAAAAAAGGGATATAACCCTTTTAAAGAACTGCTGACACTTTTGAGCCACGTCTATAAGTTGATAAGTTTTTTTCGAGGGTCATCTCATATCGTATCGCAAGAAGACTTGACGAATTCCATTCTCGTGAGCAGGCCGAGTTTCGTGGAAGATTTAGCACCATAGACCACATTCACACATTGAGGCAGGTTATACAGTGGTCTGAAGAGTATAACCAGCCCCTTTGTCTTATTTTTGTCGACTATGAGAAGGCCTTTGACTCAGTTGAAACTTGGGTGGTTCTGGAGTCTTTGCAGCGTTGTCAAGTGGACTGGTGGATACATCGAAGTGCTGAGGTTTCTGTATGACACCGCGACTATGAGTGCCCAAGTACAAAACCAGCAGTCTAAAAATATCCAATTGCGCAGGGGAGTGAGACAGGAGGATGTTTTATCACAGAAACTGATCTCTAATGCCCTGGAAGATATGTTTACGACGCTGGATTGGAAAGGAATGGGCATTAATATCAATGGCGAGAATATCTCACATTTACGATTTGCCGATGATATCGGCTTGCTCGAGTTGCTGTAAGACTTGCAATTTATGATGACCAACCTAGATGATGTTTCTCTACGCATTGGTCTCGGAATTAACATAGATAAGACCTAGATCATGTTTAACGATCCTGTTGACCCGGAACCTATTGTGGTTAATGGTGAAAATGTCCAACAATATGTTTACCTTGGACAAATATTGCAATTAGGTAAAACATCTTAAAGAAGGAAGGCAACAAAAGAATTCAGCTGGGTTGGGCAGCATTCGGCAAGCTTCGTCAAGTAAAAAAAAAAAAAAAGAAAAAAGTCTTTTCGTCGTCCATACCACAGTGCCTGACAACAAAAGTCTTCAATCAGTGCGTACCTACCAGTCATGACATACGGAGCAGAAACGTAGATAGTCACGGTTAAACTAGTCCACAAATTTAAGGTCGCCCAGTGAGCTATGGAGAGAGCTACCTATGCTTGGAGTTTCTCTGAAGGACAAGATTCTTAATGAAGATATCCGACGGAGAACCAAGGTGACCGACATAGCTCATAGAATAAGCAAGCTAAAGTGGCAGAGGGCTGGTCACATTTCCTGAAGAACCAATAACCATTGGTGTAGACGAGTTTTCAAGTGTAGACCACGTTTAGGCAAACGTAGTTTAGGACGTCCTTTGACCAGATGGAGTGATGACCTGCGAAATGCAGCTGGAAGAGAATGGATGAGGGGAGCTGGATACCGAGCTCTGTGGCGTGCATTAGGAAAGGCCTACGACCAGTAGTGGACAAGTATAGGCTGTTGATGATGATGATGAATACTTTATTTGTGTTACTATCACTCGCTTTTTTCTAACTTAACAAATTTTCGTTGCGTCTTAATACTTTTTTAATGATCAATTATAGACAGATATAGGCTGATGATGATGATGATATGATGATGATGAGGTGTTCGTTAACGTGCACGAGTGTAGGCCAATTATACACACGCAAAAAATGTGCCATTTCGTGTTCTCTCCGAAACTCCCTATATAGGAAGTTTCAGTAAGTTAGGAGTTTTCACTTTACTGAATCGTGACTTTAACTATGACTTTTTTTGACTTAACTATTAAGTGAAAAAACATACAACTTGTAATAAGTATATCTTTGATTGACGCTGACTAAATGCATTAGATGCGTAGACGCGAGTATTTACCTACAGACTTTCTACGATTAGATGTGAGGATCCAATACAAAAAACCTGGTGAAAATGTGTAAAATAATGCGAAGCTACACTTAAAACGAAGTGATTATATTCTCATTGGCCACACGTACCAGGTTATTCTTGTTAAAAGCAACACTAAAATTAAATAATTTTGATAGAAATTTAAATGAAGTTTTATTTTTGACATACATTTATGATTGGATCTGAAATGTATAAAACTGGTGTATTAGTACATCAATCCGATGAGTAGAAGTCGAGCAATCGATAAAAAACCATTTGACGACCGAACGAAGTTTGTGATATTGGTACTTTTGTTTCTAGAATAATACATAGGATCTTTATGTCCCAGAAAAATGAAAATGCGGGCCAAGCCGCGGGCACAGCTAGTACACAATACTAACGTATTATCATAAAATTGCAGGCTGTCAACCAGTTGGTGCAATAAATGACAATTGTAAGGCTTTACACGCATTCTAAAGTTTATTAGAGACGGTAAACGTAGCTCGGGCAGGAATAAAGCCATCATAAATATCGGTAAGGCCCCATATTTCGGCGTTAGAGGCCATATTTCTCCTGTAGCACCTCCGAGTGGCGTGAAATATAAACAAATTGAAAGGGCCGCATGACGAGCGCATCAACGCAAATGATGACTAATGTCAGCAACGCTGCCTCCTGAAGGGCGGTGAGAGGAATCTTTTTATTGCGGCTTGAAAATATTCACCTATAATTTCAAATTACGGTGGTACAAGGATGGTTTTTGATGACACCTTTATTTTCAACCGACTTCAAGAGGAGGCTCTCAATTTGATCCGTATGTTTTTTATATGTATGTTAAGCGATATCTCCGGCATCTGTGGATTTATTTAAAAAAAAAACGTACAACATAACCTTGGTCTTGTCCAAGTACATCCGGAGACCAATGCCTTGAGACGAATCAGCTAGGCTGTCCAACATCTGTTGCAAGTCCTCCAACGTTTCTGCCTCAATGACGATGTCATCCGCGAATCTCAAGTGTGAGATGTACTTACTCACCGTTAATGTTAATGCCACATCCTTTCCAATCCAGAGTCTAAAACATATCCTCCAATGCATTTGAGAACAATTTCGGAGAAATAACGTCCCCTTGTCTCACACCTCGATGAAGGGGGATATGCTTAGTCTGCTGGTTCTGTACTTGAACGGTCATTGTTGCGGCGTCATACATCAACACTTGGATATTATACCAACAGTCGACTTGGCATCGTTGCAGGGACTCCAAAACAGACCAAGTCCAAAATAGAGTCAAAGGCTTTCTCATAGTCCACAAACGCTAGGCACAGGGGCTGATTATACTCTTCTATCTTCTGTATATCTGCCGAACTGTATGGATGTGGTCTATGGTGCCGTATCCTCCCCGAAACCTGGCCTGTTCTGTTGACTGGAGTTCGTCGAATCTCCGCGCAAGACGATTCGTGAAGACTTTTGAAAACAGCTTGTAGACATGGCTCAGGAGGGAAATGGGCAGATAGTTTTTCAATAGAGTTTTGTCACTCTTTTTGAAAAACAGGACGTCCACACTCTTGTTCCATGACTTTCGACTTCTCCCAGAAAAGAGGATAGAATTAAACATACGCTGAAGTTATTTAAGCGAGGGAGTACCTCCTGCCTTCAGAAGATCCACTGTGATTCCGGCCTCACCCGGGGCTTTCCCATTTTTGAGCGATTTGAGAGCCATCTCAATTTCGTCAAGGCTGACTTCTGGCAGCTCTTCGGTATAGTGGCGGGTCAGAGTGGCCCTGGAATCCTAGATATTGGGTTCGGGTTGCGACGCGTGTGACACGTACAGTTGGCCACAGAAATCTTCAACTTCCGTGAGAATCTCCGGCTTAGAAACGACAACTTTCCTGCTGGATGTGAACTTCGACAGATGGCTTCGACCAAGCTGTTGTAGGAAGACTTTTGACCCCCAATGTAGCTCTATTGCTTCTTCTAAAGCACTTGTATTGGAGCGTCGGAGGTCTTGCCTTACCAGCTTTGATATTTGCTTATTCAAAGCCCGCTGATCGGACGAAGTGACTGCTGGATCTTCGCGTCGTTTCTCAGCTGAGCTGCATGAGATTCAACCGAAAGTTTTGATTTTCTGCATGTACGCCACATCTCGCAGAACTTCGTTCCCTCTTCCCTCAGGATTCCTACCACTTGGTCAAGTTCTTCGTCAATGTCAACGTCAATTGTGCTTTCCAAGGCAGCGAATCGGTTTTCCAGTTTCAACTCGAATGTTTCGGATCCAACAACGGTATGAAGCAGGTTAGGTCGGAGCGTGGACTTCATCAAACGGAGATATTCAGGGTGCCTTGGACAAGTCGGTAATCACTCCTGGTTTTAAACCTAGTGATCACAGAGACATCTCTGAATATGAACACTGTGTCCGCTATGATGTAGTCGATATCATTTTCCGTCACACCATCGGGGCATTGTCACGTCCACTTCCGTTGGAGCTGATTTTTAAAGAATGAGTTCATTAGAAACAGCCCTTATTTTTCCAGGAAATTGACTAGCATTTGCCCCCTGTGATTTCTGATTGCAAATCCGTGTTGTCCTAATACCGACTCACTGCATATCTGTACTCACACTTTAGCGTTGCAGTCTCCCAAGACAACATTGAAGTGAGCCTTGGACTTGGGTGTTCTGCAAGGCTTTAGATATGTCTTCGTACATATCCTCAATTTGATCATCCGAGTGTTTCGAAGCCAGTGCGTGTACCTAAATAACTTTGAGGCTATACCACTCGGCTAATTTCATTACGAGGTACGCAACTCTATTGGACACAGTATGAAATACTGGAGATTTCTACAATGTAGTCAGAGAGGACCTTGTTGATAAGGAACCCGACACTGCCTTGGGTTTCCTTCTGTGAAATACATAAAATGGTCCGACTCTAAGGTTACGCTCTCTCTCTCTCTCTCTCTCTTCGGCCTTCACATAATCTCAGCATGTGCCATCTCATGTGCCCCTGCTGTTCTTCTAGTTGCGTCAGCTGTTCGTAGAGCCGTAACGTACGTCCGTTATAAGTAGCAGGAGTCAGTCGATGGCGGCCTTCCGTAGCACGAGGATTCTTAGCACCCCCTGCCCTACCGTGACCATGATCGCTGCCGTGGCAAGGAATAGCAGGGCTGCCGAAAACTGGGGCCGTACTTTTATTGTGCTTATCATATATGGGTAATGCTCATAATCGCCACGCTGGGCAGACGGGTTGGCGATCGCAGGGCACAGTTTCTTGCACCGATGACGCTGCTGGTCATCGGTGCAATACCGCCTGACGATGGTTATACCGCCATTTGTCGGTCGTCAGAGCTCGTTCGTTGTTCGGCAGGATGACCATCTGCAGGTGAGGTTGACTTGGAGAACTGAGGTGGAAGCTAGTAGTATTATATTATTTGACCTCTATACCCTGGGTCTATAATATGGTTTACTCCATCATTACCTCATTATGCGTGCATCTAGAAAGACTTGTATATCAAAGACAGCATTATTCTTGAATTTTGGTGTGTAATCTTCTTAACACAAATGGAGAATAATTGCAGCGTTTTTTTAATCCGCGCTTCGGAGTCGCCGGTAGCTAACAAATTGATAGCAGTAGTTATGCCATAACAGTGGCCGTTGTTCGACCTGACAAACTCTGACACGGTCCACAACGCCTTATTAATTTGACATACATAGGAACATAACGTTTTTTAAATGAATATAAGATTTAATAAGACTGAGTTTATTTTATAAGCAAGAAATCGGCCGGAAGAAACGGGAAATTTGTAATACATACATAGTACTTAGTTTCCTTTTGTGATTTACATAACCACCTTTTATGATGTATCTATTACTGGCTTTCCCGCCCGCGACTTCGTCCGCGCTGACTACAGTTTAACGTGAAAAAAAGCATCCTATGTTCTTCTAGGATATTAAAAACCAATGCAAAAGAAGGTATTGCACCACTCCTGATGTTTTTTGACTTACTTTTTATTTCGTTTCCATGGACACCGTTTCTTACAGCGAGTAATCTACATTTTTCCAGTTTTTCCGTGAAAACTTACAATTTTCCGGGATAAAAGTATCCTAAGTTTTATTCCAGGGTATAAGCTATCTCTATTTCAAGTTTCATCAAAATCCGTACAGCCGTTATCGACAAACAAACAAACAGACAACGTTTCACTTTTATATATTGGTATGGATGGAACAAGTGTTTGAAAATCTATCCTTAAAGAGAAAAATCCACTAAATAAATATGTAGACTATATTAAAAAACTAGCGTAGCGTACCATGCGGGGTACACATCACGGCTATTATAAAGAATATGAAATTTACTGAAACGGCCTTTGAAGGTCCTAGAATACGTAAGTTATTTATACTTACTTAAGCTTAGAATACATACCAATAGTTATAACTGCCTCGGGGCTCACTTCAGTCTTCAATGTATTTTATTCGCCAAATGTGTCTTATTTCTTACGTGCTATTTCCATTCCTTCGCAGGGAATTTAATAAGAACTATTTATATCAATCTGTCTCCCTCCACGCCCCGGACGTGTGTAACGACCTTAACTAATGGCCGAAATAATGATAGTCGCGAATTTACTCGAGAATTGAATACAAAACCTTGGAAAAATATACCTGCTAATGTATCTGCGCCTGCGATTTCATTTTTACTTGGAAATAAAATTGAGATAATAATATGTACTTGGATATTAGGTAACATTGTACTCGTATGTAAGTAAAATGTTACCCAATTAGTATATATTTTACGCTTCTTTTCTGCAACCCGCTTACTATGATTTGTGATAACTTGTTATGCAAGGGAGTAGAACTTTATAATTAACTTTTTCCAGTCTATTTTTGACTAGCTGTGTTTTGCCCGCGTGGTTAATTCATTAAAAAGTAGGCCATACGTGTTATTCCAGGACCAAAAGTACCTAGTACAATATAGGTACTACATTTCTACAAAATTCGTTCAGCCGTTAAATAGCTTTATATCGATTGCTCGGCTTCTTCTCATCGGATTGAGATAGCAAGTACACGAGGCTTTAAGTCAAGCCCTAAGCTATCCAGCAGCGAAAACCGCATCTCAATCAGCCCAGTATTTTTTACGTGATGCGCGAACAAACATACAGACAAACAGATAAACAGAAAAACAGACAGACACGATTAAAAATAAATATATATTTTTGTTTTGTAGTACCCTGGAGCATTTTTTTTTAAATATTTTAATTAAAAGCTTTTATTTAACTTCACTTGAATGTATGTATGTATCTTTGTATGTATGTATCTATGTATCGATGTATCTACGAGTATGTATTTTTCCTGGAATCTTGCAATTCAAATTTCGAGCACTTCCCGATTAGCTATCTGGCTGAAACTTTCAGGGTAGCTCACAAACCGATGACAAAGCAATAAAAACGTCAAAAAAGTCAAAAAGTGTCATTCATTAAAAAAACCGTAAATCCTTTTTTAATTTAATTATAAATTATCTTTTTTGTACTAACTTTTAAGTATATATAGATAAGATAAGCTGACCATAATATCAGTAATACAGTTTACTTAGTAGAATGCTTTGACCAGGCATGTTTGATGCATTTTTGAAGGTATAATGGCACCCAACTAAAACCTAAGAAATGGCACATAGGCATAATCAGGTGCAACGAAAACCTTCTATACCTACTTATAATAAAGCAATAGGAACGAAAAAAATTGTACAAAGGAGATAATTGAAAAAAAAATACTAGGGTACTTAAAATAAGCTACTGAACAAGAATAAAACATTTTTAAAATTCGTGTCTGTCTGTTTGTTTGTCTGATTGTCTGTTTATGTTTGTGTGTATGTTTGTTCGCGCATCACGTAAAAACTACTGGACCCATTTGCGATGACGTTTTCACTGTTGGATAGCTTGGGGTTTGACTTAAAAACTGGTGTACTTGGTATCTCAAATCGATGAGTAGAAACTGAGATCGATTTAAACTTTTTGACAGTTGAGGGAATTTTGATCAAATGTTAGTATATTGGTATTTAGGCCTTGGAATAGTACATATAGTACTTTTAACCTAGAGAAATGACCACGCGTGCGAAGCCGCGGGTACAGCTAGTAATAAATAAATAAATATATTCGGCACAATGACGGTTTATGGCCTTAGTCACAATCGGAGTGGCGTTTGTGCAGCTTGTGTTAGCAGTGATCATTATTGTTATCTCATTCGCTCTAAAGTCTTGCTTATATACCTCTCTATCTTTTATGATGCACATGAAGCACGACAATGGAAATTTAGCTCGTGGGTGTGTTTTTCTGTTCATAGTTGTATCTAATCCAGCTTTATGTTTAAGTGATATTAAAACGCGCCTCATCTTCCTTCCCATTTAACTAGATCTATGGACATAGGTAATAAAAATGAATAAATAAAATGACTTAAATATGAATCTACCAGTAGCAGAATCTCTCTAGCAAAGTACAGAGGTGACTTTTCATAATATAAGACTTCAAAGAGGATTCGCTCGCACCATCCTCTGCAAGTGCTATAAGTGGTTAATAAAGTGTTTATCCCGTTCTTTGGTTCCTGTAGAATCTAGTGAATAGATGCAACGTCGCGTCTGCGATATAGGATACCCGTAATTAGTAGCGATTGCAGGCAATTCCTCGGGTGAGGACGGTGGCGCCGCCGGCAGTGGGCGGCGGAAGCCCACTTCCTAATTGCGCCGTCTCCGAGACACCTCAACCGGCGCCTTGGCAATCAACGCCAATCGCTATCTATATGAAAAACTGACAGTCCACTTTATAACGATCTTAATACGTAGTTTGCACTATCGCCGATAGTATACTTATGTACCAAGTGATTACTCTCATTTTAACGCATTTCCTCGCTCTACTCGTATTACTGCTCTGTAACCTGCTGATGCTGCAGCGCAAAAGCAAAGTTCTGTTAAATACATTATTTTTTATGAAATAATGTAATATTACTAAAACTTATATGTACATATTTATTAAAGTTACAGCAAAAAATAAAATAAAAAACTATTCGAAATGGCCACCTTTGGCTTACAGGCCTTTAATCTGTCTGGCCACGAATCTATGGATTTACGCACTGTTTCCATGGAAAATTTCGCGACTGCTTGCTCCAGAGATTTTTTAGGAGACTCAATGACTCAACTCGTTTAGAGCAGGCCATTTCCTCTAAACTGACCATAATTTGTGGTCTAAAGGGTTGAGGTCTGGGCTAGATGAGGGTCAGTCTTCAGCTCTTATAAAGTCCGGAAGCCAGGCTTGGGTCCGTTCGTGCCTTGTGACCAGGTGCAGAGTCCTGCTGGAAAGTCCTAGGTACATTTTTTTAAAGTGTATTGCTGAGAGGTTTCACAACACGATCCAAGACAGTCTCAGTCTGATACACTTTGGCTGAAGTTTTCTCCTTTTGGCTCCTTTTTCACAAAAATGTAGCTTTGTGACGCCTTGATAAGACACGCCCCACCGAACCATCACTGACGCAGGATGATGACCACCTTTCCGACCCCTTGAGCAACTTCTTTAGAACTGTGAGCGTA
This sequence comes from Alsophila aescularia, assembly GCA_946251855.1. Taxonomy (NCBI): domain Eukaryota; kingdom Metazoa; phylum Arthropoda; class Insecta; order Lepidoptera; family Geometridae; genus Alsophila; species Alsophila aescularia. Next base: position 16,986,766 of record OX276377.1, on the reverse strand, counting down.
CACTTTATCATTTTGTTTATTGTAGTGCTCTTCAATCGTGGAGTCGTAGGAAATGCATATCGCGACAGAAGGTGTTTTAATCGGTCCACTCTCTTTAAATGTAAAGATTGATTTAGAGCAGTCCTGTATACAGCGTCCTCCGAGCACATTTGCTACACTGCGGTCACCAATCCGCCTGCCAAGCGTGTTGACTATGGCAACAGGTACAACATACAGGTGTACGCCCCACACTCGAAACGCCCGGACGATGAAGTGGAGGCTATGTATGACGACATTTCTAATGCCATACATGCCCCGAAAACACACTTCTCAGTGGTATTTGGGGACTTCAACGAACGGCTGGGCATGAGGAATGGCGATGAACTGAGAGTGGGGCAGTTTGGATTTGGACAGCGGAACCAAAGGGGTCAGCGATTGGCCGACTTCATGGAGAAGGAGGGATTCTTTATGATGAACTTCTTTTTCAAGAAGCGCCCCTCCAGGAAATGGACGTGGCTGCACCCCGGCGGTCATAAGCACGAGATAGAGTTATTTTGACGACCAATCGGCATATATTCAATGATGTCTCTGTGATCAACAGGGTTAAGACCGGCAGTGATCACCGCATGGTAAGAGGCTCATTGAATATCAACGTGAAGCTGGAGAGGTCTCGTTTGATGAGATCTACTCTTCGTCCAAGTCCTGCCCAAATCCAAAACCCGAGAGCTTTCAGTTGGAGCTCCAAAATCGCTTCCAAATCCTTACCGAATGCAATACAGTGGACGAACTAAATAACGGGCTGGTGGAAATTGTCCACGCGGTCGGGTCGGAGTTCTTTAAGACCCCCCGCAAAAAAAGAACACAGAAACTCTCTGAGCATACACTCAAACTTATGACAGAACGAGGCGAGATAAGGCTGCAGTCTTCAGTGGATATGTCGAGTTACAGCTTGCTTAATAAACAGATCTCCAAGTCGATGCGACACGATTTGCGTTCCTATAATACTACTTGTATTAATAACGCAATAGAGCGGAACAAGGGCTCCAAAGTGTTTGCAAGAGATCTGTCTATTGGGCAAAGCCTGTTGACGAAGCTGAAAACCGAAAGTGGCAGCATCGTTTCGTCGAAGCCAGAGATTTTGAGTGAGCTCGAGAAGTTCTATGGACAATTATACACCTCGTCGCGTAGTCCTCCTAGCAGGACTAGCGATGCAAGAGCCCGTTTGACCCGACATTATGCCGAAGATATCTCGGACGTCAGCCTATACGAGATCAGAATGGCTCTCAAACAGCTTAAGAGCAACAAGGCACCAGGGGAGAACGGAATAACGACAGAGCTACTGAAAGCGGGTGGAACACCGGTACTTAAAGTCCTTCAGAAGCTGTTTAACTCCGTCATCCTCGAGGGTACTACGCCAGAGGCGTGGCACAGGAGCGTAGTGGTTTTGTTCTTTAAGAAAGGTGATAAATCCCTTTTGAAGAATTATAGGCCCATTTCGCTGCTGAGCCACGTCTATAAGCTGTTTTCGAGAGTAGTTACAAACCGTCTTGCTCATAGGTTTGACGACTTTCATCCTCCCGAACAAGCTGGATTCCTGAAAGGCTTTAGCACCATAGACCACATCCATACGCTCCGGCAGGTTATACAGAAGACCGAAGGAAGAGTATAATCGGCCACTATGTCTAGCGTTTGTGGACTACGAGAAAGCCTTTGATTCAGTCGAGAGCTGGGCAGTGCTACAGTCAATACAGCGGTGCCAGATTGACTACCGGTACATCGAAGTGTTGAAGTGTTTGTACAGCAAGGCCACCATGACAGTTTGTCTTCAGGATCAGAGCACAAATTCTATCCAGCTGCAAAAAGGGGTGAGACAAGGAGACATTATTTCTCCGAAACTGTTCACCTCTGCACTGGAAGATATATTCAAGCTTCTGAACTGGAACAGATTTGGTGTATTATTATCAATGGCGAATACATCACTCACCTTCGATTTGCTGATGGATATAGACATCATGGCTGAAACCCTGGAAGACCTAAGCACAATGCTCAGTGACCTTAATATTGTTTCCCAACAGGTGGGTCTTAAAATGAACATGGGCAAGACGAACATCATGTCAAATGCCCATGTCGTACCCATGCCGGTTTATGTTGGGAACGATATTATCGAAGCTGTTGATCACTACTTGGGTCAGACGATCCAACTGGGTAGATCCAACTCCGACAAAGAGGTCAACCGACGAATCCAACTCGGATGGGCAGCGTTCGGGAAATTACGCCATATCTTCTCGTCGCAGATACCGCAGAGCCTCAAGACGAAAGTTTCTAATCAGTGTGTGTTGCCAGTGATGACATACGGCACTGAGACGTGGTCGCTAACTATTGGTCTCCTACAAAAGCTCAGAGTTGCGCAGCGTGCAATGGAGAGAGCTATGCTCGGAGTTTCACTACGTGATAGAATCAGAAATGAGGAAATCCGTAGAAGAACGAAGGTTACCGACATATCTCTCAGAGTTTGCAAGTTGAAGTGGCAATGGGCAGGCCATATAGTTCGCAGAACCGACAACCGCTGGGGAATAAAGGTTCTCGAATGGCAACCACGAACAAGCAAGCGAAGTGTGGGGAGACCCCCCACACGATGGACCGATGACATTGTAGCCATCGCAGGAAGTCGGTGGATGGAGGTGGAACAGGATCGCTCGTCATGGCGCTCTTTGGGGGAGGCCTATGTTCAGCAGTGGACTACTAAAGGCTGACCATGATGATGATGATGACATAATTATGTTGTATTTAGGTTCATTTTTAAATGTTAAACGAAATAAAAAGTCATAGAAAAGATCAAAGTTAGACAACACAGTAGCACAGACACAACGTGTAGCACCATCAATTTATCTATATCCATATATATTATTACTTACAATAAATCTGCAACACGTCCAATTCTGTACATTGAAGATATTTAGAAAGTTTTTTGCAGGGCACTCTAATCGATACTGAAGCCTAAACTGTTTTTTTTCTTTTTCGTCTGTCTGTCTGTTTCTTGGCCGCGCCGAAACTACTTAATGAATTCAAATTAAACTTGTATAATTTGAGTTCATACTACGAGGAAGGACATTGAATACTTTTTATCCCGACAAATTAGAGGGTCCCCGCAGGATAGAGGTTGAAAGTTATTTAAAAGAACACGTAGAACGCTGAAACTACTGGATGGCTTTTGATACAACTTGTATAAAGTCATAGTTTATATGATAGGTTAAAATTGAGTATATTTTTATTCCGAAAATACAGGATAGGGATTCAAAGTTATGTTAATTTTGAAGTAATAAATGTATTATAAAACTGCTGAAGTAAAAAAAGTTAGTTTTATTTCCCGTCATAATATTATTTTTATTATCTGGGGCCGGCTGACGTGCGCGTAACAGAATATATAATAGTTAGTAGCGCGGCCGGCCGATAGACAGGCCAGGCAGGCAAGGCACAGAGCACAGACAGGCCAGGGAGAGGGTAATTTATCGAAAGCATTTTAGGTTTATAATTAGTTTCGTTGTTTGTTAGTTTTAGTTGAAGTTTGTAGGTAGATATTATTAGGTAGATATTATTCCTTAGTTCCATCTGATTATTTCCTGGTCGAGATAATAATAATAATAAAAAGGTAGGTGACCTACTTAGCGAAAGTAATTTTAGGATCTTAGTTTAGAATTTTGTATATAGATTAGTTACGTTTGTTTGTAAGGCATTTTTTTTTGAGTTGGTATTCAAGTTTTCCTTTTTATAGTTACTTCTGTAGTGCACCTCTAGAATACTCAAGGAATATTTCGTCCAAATTTCAAATATCTAGGTTCACCGGTTTAGGCTGTGCCACAGGCTGTGCGTCAGTCAGTAGGTATGTCAAGGTACAGTTTTATATGCATGATTAAAATAATTTAATAATACACAACTTTTTATTATTCTGGCCATTAGGTGAAGTCAATTTTTATTTTTCGATAGTTATTATCATATTAAACTTCATATTAGGCATTTTTCAATCTGTCCGGGCATCTATCTATTTAAATACTTATAATTAAGCCGTACGTAACAAAAAGTCTGTACAAAGAATATAGGTTAAAAAAATGGATATGGTACTTAAAATAAAAAACACGCTTTATATAGAAAACCAAACTAAAAAATAGAAAATAAATTTTAATAGTGTAAATAAGAAAAAAAGGTTTTATTTCAAAAAAATCGTGGGGTGCATGGGTCAATAGTTATAAATATTTCATTGACAGATATGAGAAGAAGGATTATTATTTCGATAATATCTTAAAAAGCATCCCACGCTTTTTTTTAAATAAAACATTTGTGACTTCAAAATAGTCCGAAACTGGTCGGAGTATTTCCGATCTTCTATTTCGTGAGTTTTAACCGTTTTATTTATATTTAATAGGAATTTCACTCGCGTTAATTTTCAAAATCAAATTTTGCATGTTGGTTCAGTTCCCATGACAATGCATTTTTGCGGTAAGCTTGACCGGAATCGACATCCAGGACAGCTCTAGGAATCAAGGATCTCTTCAACGGTCAACAGCACTGTCATGAAATTTTGTGTACACATTTTATTATGATAGCCGGTTGAAGTTTCACCATGACATGGCTCCAGCACTCCAGGTTAGCTTCTGACTGGGGAACTCCTCAACGGTTAACATAACAGACACGAAATTTGTGAACGCATTATATTATGGTAGCTGGTTTGAACTTTTACCAAGACAAGGGTGCTGCACTCTGTGTTGGCTCCTGACTAGGGAACTCTTCAACGGTTAACAACACAGACACGAACTTTTGTGTACGCATTATATTATGCTAGCCGGTTTGAAGTTTTACCATGACATGGCTACTGCACTCCGGTTTGACTCCTAATGCGACTCCACAACGGTTAACAGCATGGACACGAAATGTTGTATAAGCATTTAATTGCGATAGCCCGTTCTAATTTTCATCGTGATATGGCTATACTGCATAAAAGCTTTTTTTAAATGTGTTTTAAATTATTTAATAGTTATCTAAATTTATTCTGAACTTTTTATTTTCCCCGCACGCGAAATTATTCGGTGAAAGAGTTTTCATTGTGAGCTCTAATTTAAAACAACTCGCGTGCTTAGTAGATTCGCAAAGCGGTGCAGCCGTGGGGCGCGGGAGGCACCACGCAAACACGCACGGGGTATTGCTTTTCAGCCGTGTATAGTAGACCGAATATAGCACCTTGCGAGCTGGCCGCCTGCAAAAATAATATAATGCACACCAATATATAAATGTGAAACGATGTCTGTTTGTTTGGGGAGCTTTCACGCCAAAACGAATGATCCGGTTTTGATGAAACTTTGTAAATAGGTATAATATAGAGACCAACATAGGATACTTTTTAACCGGGAAAATTTTAAGTTTCCACGGGGAAATTGGAAAGTGTCGATTACTCTTTGTAAGGAACGGTTGCCATAGAAACGAAGTAATAATCAGTATGTCAAAAAGCATCATGAGCGTTGGTAATATCCTAGAAGGATTAAGCTCTCTCGTCATCATCATCATCAGCCTATATCCGTTCATTGCTGGACGTAGGCCTCTCCTAATGCAAGCCATTGAGCTCGGTCTTCAGCTCTCCTCATCCATTTTCTTCAGGCGCGTGACGGGCAGCATTATCACCATTGCGAGAAGCTACGCCCTGCGATCGCCAGCCCGCATGTCCAGCGTGGCGATTATGGGCAAAAGCTTAACATGAACGACACTCTCGTGATTAAGTTTATGGTAATTCATCAAGCCACTTAGGTTGTACAATGCGCCAAATAGTCGTAAACATATGAATACTCGTATCTCACATACAAACAAAACCCAAAACCATAATTCACTGCGGTTATTCCCTTTCTCCCCACCAGCTTTGTCCCACTAGTGGGGAGAAAAGGAAAAATAAAAAAATTATGGCCTTTCTCCCCACTATGGAATATATTATTTGACAGTGGGGAGAAAGGTAATAATCGAAAAAGTATTCTCTTTCTCCCCACTACGCAATCCTTGATATCCTTGATATCACCATAATTGCCCTTACTGAAAATAATGTTTGCTTCATATCAAGCCTAGTGGGACATGATAATATAGTAAATTTGGTTATTTGCTTTCTCCTCACTACTATGATAAGTATATTTTTTGATTCCATAGTGGGGACAAAGAGAATATTTTTTCGATTATTACCTTTCTCCCTACTGTCAAAAAATATATTCCATAGTGGGCAGAAAGGCCATACATTTTTTATTTTTCCAAAATTGATAATTTTGTACGAAGATAAAAAGACAATTGCTACTGTTTAGTTATAAGAATTACATATTTTTGAAATGGTATTTTAAATACCTTCATTATGATACCTCACTCGATAGGATTTTGGTAATTTTTTGTTTCTGGCGGAAATACAATATGGCAGCTGTGAGCCGCCATATAAGTTTTTGACACATCCTATAGCACTCTCGTGATGAAGACGAATCCAATGATACCTCAATTATCAAAATCCATCGTTTTTTAGGCTGTAGGACGCGCCTAAGAAACGTATAAACAAACAAACTTACAACCCAAACACATGACTGCTTGCAGTCGGATAAAAAAGAACTTAGATCACCAGAAAGTTCAATTTTCGGAAAGAGGAGGGACATGCCTCAGTCTTATTTACATGAATAATTAAATCAAAATAATTATTTCATCCAGCAGTGGACAGATATAGGCATAGTGATGAAGGTGATGAAATAATTAATGCGGGGCCAATAACTTTGAATTCACAATTGATGAGATCTCTATGGATGTTAAAAAATAAGCAATAACAAGCTTTATGTAGACAAGAGATATTTGGGGTTGAGTTGAATGTTTACTTTTTTACCCGACTACGGCGAAGAAAGGGAAGGGTAGTGTGTTTAACACTATATATATGTATGTATGTATGTATGTATGTATGTATGTGGATGTTCCACCACTTGCACCATAGCGTCGCCCCTATTAGTCCGATTTTGAAAAGGAGGTTGTTAACACGATTCGTCTTCATACATAGTGTCATAGGCTTTTTTTTACCCTACTACGGCAAACAAAGAAAAGGTTATGTGTTCAAACTTAAAACTTGGTTCAATTTTGACAAGCGAGGTATCAATAGATATGTCTTCATCGCAAGAGTCATAGGATACATTTTACCTGACTGTATTTGGGTTTTAGCTTTTGAACTTATTTCTTTTAATCTTAATAATGGCACCTAAATGTGCATCAGTAAGACAAGAGCAATGTTTGTTTTTTTCTGTAATTTAGCATTTTTTCAATACTAAATTACAGAAAAAATGCTCGAGGTTCTCAATTCGACCCGTATGTTTTTTTTTGTATGTATGTTACGCGATATCTCCGGCAATTGAAGACCGATTTCAAAAAATTTTAAGGAAAGCTTCAGTCCTCAGGGGCAGTCCTATTTAAATTTTATGAAAATATTCCACTTCTAAGGGTGGAAAATTAGTGGATATCTTATTTTTATTGACTTTTAACCACTTTATGACGCGTTATCTCCGTCAAATGTAGGTCAATTTTGAAGTTTTTTTTTATAGAATAGGATATGCTTTGAGTATGGTCCTATGTATATAATATGGTGAAGATCTGATGAAGACCTTCGGAGATACAAAGGAACTCCTCGATGAATAACAGCAAGTCACTTGCGATTACTGTAATCGCATGTTCATTTATTGTTCACGCCACTCAAGACAAGATTATTTTATTCATTTTGAAGTCGGTTTTTACTTATTTTTAAAATTTTATTCTATTGAGAGAACAATGACGCGTGACCTGCAGTGTTTGGTTTGGGATTGTACCAACTGATCGCGCGATCCGTTTGGAGTGTTAACGGATCGCAGTAAGTCGTAGCAACAGTTAACAGTCTACACTGTTATTCCGCTATCCAGCTTGATTAGCATATTTTTTCAAAGTAGAAAGCCTTTTTATATATATTTTTAACTATATACAATATATTATACAATATATTTATATTGGCAAAATTAACATAATCATCGGTTAAAAAAAACATTCAAGATTATATGAAGTAGTAATTATTATAGGAATACCCAATTTTCATAAGATTTATCAATAGGTACCTGATTGTAAAAAGGTTATATTATATTATTACGGTCTGATATAGAACAAAAATATCTAAGTATATAGTTTGAAAGAGTGGCATGGACATTAGGAGGACTTTAGACACCTGTAAGTTAGGGGGAAGGTGTACGAGAAAAATGAAAAATGCTCATATGGTAAAGAATACCCAACATAATGTCAATGTTGAAGCGGTTTTTTACAGTCAGTTTATGTATCTAAGTACTGGCATACATACTTACATTTTCCAATTTATTAATGGTTCCTTATAATAAGAGCTACTTTTAAAAATTCTATTAAATTAAGTCTATTAACTACACTGGGGTGTAGAAGATGATCCCTGGGCTATGGACAAAATGATCCTAGAGGATTTCCAAAGATAATTCTGTTAAAATCATGTTTATACTATTATTAAACAAATAAAACAAAAATGATGTAGTTTTTATGAAACATATTCAAGGCTATAAAAATAAACAGTCACTTGCATACAAAATAGCAGTGCTAAACATAAAAAAAAAAACAAAATATCTATGAAATATTGTAAAACTATTCTATCTATGTCTATCTATACTTGAGTAGAAAATACCAAAAAATCTGTACTATGATGATAATTTAAAAAAATTGTCTTGGGACTAGGGTACTTAAAATACAAACTAAACTATTTTTTTTAAATCTTGTCTGTCTGTTTGACACTATGTTTATTCGCGCATCAAGTAAAAACTATAACTAAACCGATTGCAATGCGGTTTTCATTGTTGGATTAATGTCAAATTCTGCACGGGTTTGACTTAATAACTGAGGTACTTGGTATCTTAATGTGATGATTAGATGCCGAGTAATCTAAAAAAACCTATTTGACAGCTGAACGAATTTTGAAGAAATGTAGTATAATGTATTTTATAGGTCCTGGAATAACCCGTATGGGCTACTTTTAAATGAGATGACCACGCGTGTAAAGCCGCGGGCACAGCTAGTAATATATAATATAAAATATTCAGTACAATGACACCAATTACCTAGCCCCAAACTAGGGTACCCTGTACTATAGATACTAGACAACGGATAAACATACATAGATACGAATATTAATTACATCCATGACTCAGAAACAAACTTTTCTGCTCATCACACAAATGATTGCACCTAGCGGGATTCAAACCTGCGACCGTTGGTTGACTTCGTAGTCAGCGGGTCACTAACTATTCATCCAACCGATCGTCAAAACTTTGTTAATAACTTCGATATAACGAAATAATCAATCAGTCTGGAAATAATCACAAATAATAAATAATACATCCTACGCTCAACTTTTGGGTAAGTATTCTGTTATAATTATGCAGAACTAGCAGAAGGACCGGATCACCCCAAACCCAACTTTTGTATTTCAAGTTTATAAATTAATTTCTAAGTTTTCGGCTGATTCCGCACCATGTTTGAATCAAAATTTATCATTGTTGTAAGCAACAATCATTTTACAGAAAACCAAATACGATAATAGTTGCCTAGCCTCAAAGTTAGTCAACTTAGATCAACACTATTTTTTTTTACTTTTTCTCACAACACCGCTTTAAACCGCGTCGCTCTCGCCGGCCGCATGATGGTCTCTTGACTACACCTTAATCCAAAGGTCAACGAAATAGCATTAGGAGTTTCATCACAATGGTAAAGAATCATCATAATCCGAGGGAACATCTCGTACACCTTTCCCCTATACCCCATGGTGGGTTGTGTAGGCTGCTATCTATGCAGAACCCCTTAATGATGATGATTGATTAGAATAAAGTAGGCACCAATAGTAAGTAGGCACATATACATTTCAGACCATATTTTAAGTAGTTTACTTTTAACACTCATAATAACTTCATTTACATATTATTATTTTCTAAGCATTACACAGAGCATAGTAAAATAAGAAGAAAAAAATATATATTTAAAAATATATCTTCAAGACATGGTCATTGAAAGAAGTTTTAATCACAAAGAAGTTAAGACTCACCTTTTATATCCTCCGAAGAAACCTCGTGGTTCTCTTTGTTTGCTTGTATCTTCTCTATGAGGTGTTCCAGCCTGCTGCTGTTGCCCTTGAATAGCATGATCATGTCCGCAGGGTCTCTCCGGGTCCCTCCCTAGGAGCTGCCACGATGTTCGCGCCACAGAGATCTTCCGCACTGTGACACCACGTCGGCGGCCGTCGACCGCCGCAGGTGCATCGGTTCCAGTTTATTTCGGACTTTTTTGCGGATTAATTTATTGCGAGTGCGAATTAATGCGCAACGCGTGTCCGACAGGTGCCACTAATTGAAGGGGCGCCCGTCGCGGGCTGCGCTCCGTGCACTCGCTTCACGGCAATTATTTGGGCGCCTGCTGCCGATCCTGGTTAATCAACGTCAATCGTTTGCGGCGCGCACCTTTATGTCTCGGTTACAGGTGAATGTTTAATTTCGGGAGTGCTGTCGCTGCGGTGCGTGCGTGAGGCCGAGATGGTGCAGCGGTGCGCCGAGAGCGGCGAGTTCGGCGCGACTGTGAGGCTCCGGTGGGCGAGCCGAGCGCCCGCAGCCCGCAGCACCTCGCCGCGGCACCCTGCGCCCCGCCCGCCCTGCCTGCCCCGCCCACTCGCCTCCTCCCACCTGCACCCACTCCCACTCACAAGCTGAACCACGAACGACTTTAGTTTCTAGTAGTTCACCCTTTATTGTATTACGAAGTTCTGATGAGCCCAACTGCCAAACTAAGTGTAGAAGCTGGTCTACCTTGCAATGCTTTAGTTAAATCCATCCATTTTTGTTTAGCACCTTAAAACTTAACAGCAATATTGATAATGTAAGTATTATAATAGCTGTAGTCATTTTTTTCAGTATTGCAGGGATATCTTTTAAATCTCTCCCTGCATAAGAATGTACCTACACGAACTGAAACATGCGTGTGTTGAAAACTTATTCTCAACCTTTTACTGAGGCTTTCAGGATATCCATCACTTTCTGTAATTCCACGCATTTCTTTATTCCACACGACTAATGGAACAAAAACGACAAAGTAACGTTTTTCGAGGGACTGCGAAATCCCTCGCGTACCTAATCAGTCGTCAACGGCGCGCTTCATTCGTATATCAGCGTCGGCGACATACGCAAATATGTCGGAGCAAATGAATCGAATGACAGGCGGATGATGCTAAAAGCTTGTCAAAACCGTCTCGTCGTGGAAAGCTCTGAAACTGTATTTTCCTCGTTCCACCCACGGCGTGGGCGCGGCCAATGGGCGCCGCTCACCCGCGCGCCGCTCCCCGCTGCGCTCCACTAAACTTCTCTAAATACAATGCAGCACTCGACACCTTTGATCCAAGTGTTCTTTTTCTATTTTATAAATAGCGCCTGGTTAACGTTGTCATAATTCTGCACGGTCCAATGGTTCAGCAGTGTCGTAATGTTTCTTTTTGTTTTCGGTAATTGAAGTATCCGTCCTGAGAGGGAATTTATTATCTTTGAAATAAGAAATCGTTATTTTTATAATATAGACGGATTACAAATATGATTTAATCGTGTAAGTGCGGTCACCCGGTGTCCGACGATCGCTCCTCGGGGGCTCATAGAGTCGCGAGCTCGACGAAGGCGACCGTCGTTCCTTTTAGTTGTGAATATATTAGAGGATTACTCCAACGACACTGGCTGTAATTCAAAGGATAAACTCCAAAATATCTGCATTTAAGCATTCCCCTGAGATTTGAATATCGTCAAACCAAGTTAAAGCAGAATGAGATTTTTCTCTACTTTTACATATTGTTCTGCGTAGCTATTTTTATATTGCATTTTCTCTGCTATCATCCACATACGATTCTCCGATTAATATCTGATCTAGAGAACCAGCATCTGGTAGAAAAAATGCAACATAAAAATAGCTACGCAGACCAATATGTAAAAGTAGAGAAAAATCTCATTCTGCTTTAAATTGGTTTGACAATATTCAAATCAACAATTTGGACAGCCAGTGTCGTTGGAGTATTCCGCTAATATTTATTACTAAATAGCTGCACCCCGTGGTTTCACCCGCTAACACATATCACTTTGACATCTGACACCTGTCACTTTGACACCAGATACTTAGACACCAGTCACTAAGATAAGTTTGCTTATCAATAATAACCCAAAATACAATTCTTAATTTGGACAGCTCACACAGCTCTTAATAATTTAAATACTTAGGCTAATTTATGCACAGTCACTTTCACCCGCGTGAGTGATGATGATGACGAAAAAAAGTATTATATGTGTTATTCCAGGATGCAAGCTATCTCCACTCCTAATTTAATCAAAATCCGTTGAGACGTTTGAGTTTGAAGGAGTAACAAACATACTTACAAACTTTCGCTTTTATAATATTAGTGTGATGTTATGAAAACAAGTTTTAGAGCAAAGTTCGAATTGGATTCATCTTCAAACCGCAATTAGAGACAGATCTATTAGCCAAATTACGACACACTCCTAGTTTAAAGCATAGCGCAGATCACCCGTGATCCTCCCAGCAGCGTACTAACTTAATGACAAATGAATGAACATCAAATATTCAGCACCGTTCGCTCTAGATTGACACCGAGTTGTCGGGCGCCTCGCCGTTTCGATACAAAGGGGTTACATTAATACTTAACAGAGAAGCACCTCAGTGACGGGCCCGAATTAGTCTGTCACTGGGCCCAGCGAGGCCCTGAATAAAGTATTACGAAAAAGTGCTTCTTATCTCCGCTGCGACACAGCTATGTCCACCGTGATGAGGGTCGGAGTGGTATCCGTTCTATTTAAAACAAAGCAAAAACTGCCTTTCGAAGTGTCATCGCCGTGTCATGATTCGGGTAACGTTCTGCTGATATGACTGCAAATTTTATGAAACATCCCGGTTTCGGTTACGATTTTTGGGGAAGGTTTTCCAGATGGAAATATAAGTTTATAAGTACTTATTTTTAATTTACGAACCTTCATAAAAATAACATTCAATAAATCGGCTGTGTGATGATGATGATACTTAGTACTCCACTGAATAATCATACTAATATTATAAAGGCGAAAGATTGTATGCAAATGTGTGAATGTGTGTTTATGTTTGTTACTCCTTCACGCTCAAACGGCTGAACGGAAATGGATGAAATTTAGTACCAGGATAGCTTATATCTTGGATTGACACTTGATTACTTTTAATCCCGAAAAAAAATGAATTTCTTGTATGGGAATTGCCACTTCTATATCAAAGTAACAGGACAGGTGTCAAAGTGACAGGTGTCAAAATGACAAGTGTCAAAGTGACAGTTGTCAACGCTAGGGGTGCAATAAGTGCTAGTAATTTATAAATTTAAACTCTACAATGATATTATATTTAATAAAGGAAAATCTATTTGTTTTTAGATAATAATTGAGTCTAACTGCCTATAGAATCAATTTGTATTAAACACCGAATCACACACGTCACACGCAGTGTATCTTAAGTCCCAAATCCCCTATTCACGATACATACAATTCTCTCGGATCGCTCCCGTGGTCCTGAATGTTTGATGAGCCGACCTAACTTCCGAAGCAGAGACGCTAATGTTAACCCTGATACGGTGCTACAGAAAGCTTATCGATAGTATCTACTAAAATTTCATGTGTATTTTACTGTTTTATTCAGAGACTAGCTGTGCCCGTGGCTTTACCCGCGTGAACAATTCATTCAAAAGTAGCCCATACGTGTTATTCCAGGACCAAACTTCCTATAATGTACCATATACTACATTTCTTCGTTTCGTTTAGCCCTCAAATAATGTTTTATCGATTGCTTGGCATCTAATCTTCAGATTAAGATACCAAGTACCCCGGTTTTTAAGTCAAACCCTAATCTATCGAACAGTGAAGAAACCGCATTGTAATCGGTCCAGTAGTTTTTACGTGATGTGCAAACAAACATACAGGCATACAAACAGACATATACGATTTAAAAAATGTTCTATTCTTATTAAGTATCTTATTTTAATTACCCTAGAGCCATTTTTTTATTATTTCTTTTGTACAGACTTTTTCGTTCTTACTGCTTTATTATAAGTAGTATAGATAGATAGATAGATAGATAGATAGATAGATACAATTATGGGATGGATTATTTAAATTGACAGAACTTTATTTAACAGAATACTTTTGAACTATGTAGTAATTTTGAAGTGCTATTAAATAGTGCTATTAGTAATTTTGAAGTACTTTTTTGAAACTAGAATGTAATTCGTCTACCCATAACAGATGAATCAACTTCAATGACAACAAAGAGGAACGTTCAATGTTGACTAAACATCGAACTTTGAACATTCGTATTTTTACTGTGTTTGGTTTTTCTTTTTTCAAAATTAAACAAACTAAGCATGTGTAAAATAACTCTGAGAGAAATATATTTATTCTTACACTCAGCTTGGGTCCCAGTGAAATGGAGGCACCATTTTGAAGTATTCAGTATTTTCCTGTCTAGAAGGTACCTATCCTTGCACACTAATACTTCGTAGAAATATTTGGCAACTAATGTTTTAAAATAATGTGATGTGATCCACCCAGATGATCTCTCAAATTACAAAATTTTACTCAAACAAGCTTGTAATGTGGTCATTATTTCGACAACTTTCTTTGGGCAAAGTCGACCTTGCCGCGCTTCTTGAATAGGCGCCAGCAAAGTTGTATGGAATTTCATTACTGTCGTGTTTTGCGGCCAGCAATTTCCTTTGAAAATCCATTATTGTCGTGTTTTTGAGTACCTACTATTATTTATTATGTGGTTTTGTTAACCACCGAACGCGAAAAGAGAGGCGTCGTAGTTCCCAAACGTATCGACCCATATTGATGTTTTTTTTTTGTTTGAAAGCTGATGTGATCGAGATGGTTCTTAGCTATTATTGTTGTTGTTGTAGTTTTTGTTGTTGTATTTTTGTTGTTTTAGTTGTTCTTGTTGTTTTTATTGTTGTTTTTGTTGTTCTTGTTGTTTTTGTTGTTCTTGTTGTTTTTTTTTATTGTTATTGTTGTTGATCTTTTTATTTTTGTTGTTGTTCTTGTTGTTTTCGTTGTTCTTGTTGTTTTTATTGTTCTTGTTGTTTTTGTTGTTCTTGTTGTTTTTGTTGTTCTAGTAGTTTTTGTTGTTGTTCTTGTTGTTTTTGTTGTTGTTATTCTTGTTGTTTTTTTGCTGTTCTTGTTGTTTTTGTTGTTTTCCTTGTTGTTTTCCTTGTTGTTTTCCGTGTTGTTTTTAATGTTATTACTGTTTTTGTTGTTGTTCTGGTTGTTCTTGTTGTTTTTGTAGTTCTTGTTGTTTTTGTTCATATACAATATACAAGCCTTGGTCCGCAGTGACTGCCCTGCTGGCCACGCTATGATGGCCTCGAGCTTTGCTTAGTTAAGTTCTCGGCCTTCAAGCTTGGCCATTATTGTAGCTCGTGCTGTCCGCGCTATAAAGGCCTCGACCTTCGGTCTCGGCCTTCATTCCAGCTTGGCCATCAAGGGCTGCAATGCTGACCGCGCTGTGATGGCCTCGAACTTAGCTTAGCTACGCTCTCGGCCATCATCATCGCTGCCAGCAACGCAGTCATTACAGACCGCGGCAGTAATGTACTATAATCGTACTGAAAAAAACTGTATGTTGTAAAAATATATATAATCAGATAGGCTATGCTTACAAAGACAAAAAAAAACAAATTTTGCACCCTCAAAAACCACAATCTAATCTCAAAAGTTTCGTAAAAAATGTTTTTACACGTCTAAAGCCAACATTTATTTCCGACTATGACGAGGTTGCGTTGTCAACAAACACCCAATATTTTTTGTTCGTACCTGCGTCCCGAGGGGGCTGCGACACGGCACACGTCTGTTCACGTCCTAATAAATCAACCCGACAGACGTTATGGCTTATTCAGACGGATTAGTACGAGCACGTCTTTAACGTTTGTTTTTCAATAATTTAGAAATAGTAGATTACTGCATCGAGCGGAAAGTGCATTCATTCATTGCTGCACCGAGTGGTTAGATTGTAGCACGAGCATTAGCGAGGGCTCTAAAACCACGAGTGCAGCAAGGAGTCACTTCACAGTCACAGCGAGCGTCAGTAATCTGCTTTACTTTCCACTGCAAAGTAATATCACAATTGTTCACCTAAATGTAAGCAGTACAATTTCAGTCACATTGACTTTTAAATTCGCGCCAATTCCTTCGCACTCACATTTAAAAATTAGTAGGTACATTCTATTTTTAAATCTCTATTGGACGAATGCATTGATTCAATAATAGCTGCGCCCCGTGGTTTCACCCGCGTATTGGATGATGATGATGATGGTGATGATGATGATAATGATGATGATGAAAAATATCTTGTGTGTTATTCCAGGGTATAAGCTATCTCCATTCCAAATTTCATCAAAATCCGTTAGGCCGTTCAAGAGTGAAGTTATATGATGTTGATGATGATGATGAAAAATATATTATGTGTAATTCCGGGGTATAAGCTATCTCCATTCCAAATTTCATCAAAACCCGTTCAGCCGTTTGAGAGTGAGTAAAATGATGACGATGATGATGATGATGAAAAGTATCGTATGTATTATTTCAGGGTATAAGCTATCTCCATTCCAAATTTCATCAAAATTTGTTCAGCCGTTTGAGCGTGAAAGAGTAACATACACACACACACACACACAGACACACACACACACACACACATATTCGAACTTTCGCCTTTATAATATCAGTGTAATTAATCATGTAAAAAAACTGTGCAGTAATGGATTTCAATACTTACTTTCCGCACTGTAAAACTGTGCAGTAATGGATTTCCATACTTACTTTCCTGCATTGTTTTTATTGAGCAGGAATGAGGTACTTTCTGCTTACGTTTTAAGTGAACAATGGTGATATTACTGTGTAGTGGGGAGAAAATATATATTATGCGGGATTAGAACTATTATTATTTTTCCATGAATCTTTATGATTTTGGTCAAAAAAATATTATATGTTTTTATTTTTGGTGTGAACTAGCTTTCGCCTGAGATTTCGTCTTTCGGACTTCGGTTTATCGCGAAAAAAACATCATTAAAAACCAATGAAAAAGTATAACACAAATGCTCTTTATGCTTTTTGAGAGACTTATTATTATTTCGTTTCCACGGCAACCGTTCCTTAAAGCGAGTAATCGACATTTTCCAGTTTTCCCGTGGCAATATATCATGTTCCGGGATAAAAAGTATGCTGCGTTAGTCTCTATATTATACAGTACCTATTTACAAAGTTTCATCAAAATCGTATCAGCCGTTTTGGTGTGTAAGCTCCCCAAATAATCAAACAAACTGGTAGAGAATATTCTTTGCTTTACCTCTACGTATACTTGATAGTTTTTATTTTGTAAATTTATTTTCATTTAGTTTAACAATTATACAATACCCATAAATCTATGAAGAAAAAACATGGCTACGTATAACTGGTGCAAGATGAGTCCAAAAACAGTACAAAAGTTTTACTGCGCCAAAGTTTTCTTACAGTTAATAAGTATTTGAAAAAATGGTTTGTCCTTTCCTTTCTTTCAGTGCAAATATAGGCCAAGTGGCATACTTTAGAATCCAACGATACCGGGTTCGATCTTCGACCGCACCAAAGACATTTCTCACGGATAGATAATTCTAACTTCCCTACATTTCACGGCCTCGAGAGCGTTAAATGAAGGCCACACAAGACAAACAAATCGATGGGGGTGACGTTTTTGTACGATCGCTGCGTCAGATTGAGCAGGGTGGTCTGTGATTTCACCAACACCCTTCAAGTCACGCGGTGCATTGCAAGATTATTATAAAAAAACGTGTGGAAAAAAAGGAAAGTTGCTGGTGAAGTTGAGGTCCATATACTTTTTAAAAAAACTGTGACAAGACGAGCAAGCCTTTCTATAATGGTAAGCCACGCCATACTAACGATTGCAATAATCCAGCCCTGAGCGCAGCAACCATGTCATGGTAAAACTTGCAAACAGATATCCTAATAAAATGCGTACACAAAATTTCGTATCTGTGATGTTGACCGTTATAGAGTTCCTTTATCTGGAGCTACCTAGATGTCAATTCAGGACATGCTTACCGTAAAATGCATTGTCAACGGAACTGAACCACCATGTAAAAATTCAACTCCGTAGGTTAAGAGGAAGTAATTCTAAACACTAAACAAACGAATATACATACAAACATTGCAAGTTAAATATAAGCTTTTAAAAATGATCTAGCTTGGAGACTTAAAAAATTATCTAGCTTGGGGACATAAAAAATGATCTAGCTTGAGGACTTAAAAAATGATCTAGCTTGGGGACTTAAAAATGATCTAGCTTGGGGACTTTAAAAATGCAAATGAATAAGAATTTTATATAAATAAGGTTCTGTTTATTTTTCACATTAAACTATTGTCAATTGAAATGCGGTTTCGTTGGATAACATAATTTAGGATTTGACTGAAAATATCTGATGTAGGAAGTTTTCATTACAATGCGATGAGTGGAAGCCGAGTAGGTAGGTAATCGATAAAAATCGATTTGAGGCTAAACTGATTTGTACGAAATTTGGTATGAAATACTTTCCTCCTGTCCTGGAATAGCACTAATAAGTAATAATCCCTATTTTTTATTCCGGAAAACGACCAAGCGGGCAAAGCAGTAGGGAGTACCTAGTATTATATATAAGCTAAAACGTCATTGCATATGACCGTAACATCACTCGATAATACAGTACCATAAGAATGTACAAACTTAGTGAAAAGACTACGGCAATGTTATTGAAAATGTGTAAAAATGAAATCAGTCTAACTAGCCGTCACACAGTCATAACGTGGTGTTCCAGTGTAAAAAGACGACAAGAACCAACTTTTATAAGTCATAACTTCATTACACGCTCTACACGCCGGCACTAGCACATAACATGACCACAAGCGGTTGAGATTCCTACACGGCCGCGTAAATCTACCTTATAAACACTACTACACGAAATGTGACCGCTTTAAGATATCATCAACCTACCCGTGTAAACTCATATTTAGTTAAACGGTTATGGGCCACTTTGCCTTGTTTCACCCTCGGCAAATATAATCGGAGCGTGAAAATGTTATTACAGCGAAAATAGTTTCGTGGGAAATTGAGTCGGGGACAATCCAGTTAGAGGATATAATGGCGGTGTTTGGTAGACGTGCGCTGTACTAGGCAGGCTGCGAGTGTCAAATCAAGCGCGTCGGGGTAAGGTACGCGACATCACGTATCGCGGCGATGGTATCCCTGACGCGGCTCTCTGTGAGCGCGACATCTCACACGAAATGGGTCAATTAAGACGTGGGAGTGCAGCCATACGTGACCGTAACGCCCGATGCTGCGCCAGATATGACCCGGTGCTACGTTTCACGCCTCTCGGTGCGTTACTATCTCTAACGCCTTCTAGTGTCACGACAAAACACTATCTTCATCATAGCAGCCGTCCTGTCTGAAAGTCGGATTGTAATTCGTTTTCACTTCCAAAAGCGTCGTTTAAGTTGCATGCTATTGCAAAACAAAGTTAAAATCAATGGAGCAATGGTACATTAACTGAGCATTAATGCTATCCTTTGAATAGATAAAACTGGGCGTGAACCTCAGATTACTTCCACACCGGAAACAATCGATTTAAAGGGATAGCGAAGGGGCTCTCTGCGTTTAAATATTTATTGACCTTTTCCATTTGTTAGTCGCCCAAGTTTCGCCAATATTTATGGATAAGTAGGCGTTACCTACTTGTGAAGTTTTTGTGGCGTTTAGTCCGTGGGAAATAGTGCATCAAGACTGGAATGGGCAAAGCGTGCTCTCAGCGGAACGAAGCGAGAGCCATGCCCGGCTTGGTGACACTTCCGCGACGGAGCGCCTACTACACCGGGGTCGGCTGAGCGAGACCAGCTAGAGTGACCATCATTCTCCACCAATTAATATTAATTAGCTCAGTCAATGTAGGTACCCATGCAGTTCTTGTCTTCGAGCTAGAGGTTATCGGTATCTAGTTGCTGTGCTGTTGCAGTACATTACAGCAGGTACTGTATAGCTATTATGAGAAACTGATTGATTAGATATTACAATAAGAAAATTTATGCACAATGAAAAAAACTGCGAACTTTAAATCGATATAGATCTTAGATAGTCATTCGAAATGAAAAAAGATCACAGAAACCTAAAAATGGTTTTCAAATACCTATTCAATGATACCCCACTTCTTCTTCTTTTTTTATTGGATGGCTTCTGCGGAGGCACTGGCCTACTAGCAATTTCGCCAATGTCAAGTGTATTATAGTTTAAAGTAATGTCACGTCATAGTCAATTATTATCAAAGTCACGAATCAGTAAAATGGTGGACATTTACTGAAACTTCCGAGAAAAAAACTTTTATTCTCAATCTTGTGTTTCTTCGAGT
Organism: Alsophila aescularia; assembly: GCA_946251855.1. Classification (NCBI taxonomy): domain Eukaryota; kingdom Metazoa; phylum Arthropoda; class Insecta; order Lepidoptera; family Geometridae; genus Alsophila; species Alsophila aescularia. The sequence goes on along the minus strand of OX276377.1, from coordinate 16,966,227 downwards.
ATTGATGTGTAATATTGGTGGAATATTAACCATTATGTGTTCGTTAACGTGCACGAGTGTAGGCAAAATAATCAAACGCAGATATAAATGGCATTTTGTGATTTTTCCAAATCTCCCTCGGAAGTTTCTTCTTCTTTTTTTATCCAGCAATGGAGTGACACGGGCTGATGATGATGATGAATTGACGTAAAAATCATGAATATCGACCCACGCCTTTGGTTTCTACCTCTAGAGCGTCACAAAGGAACAGATATACGAGTACATAAATATAGGCTGATAAACACAATACCCTCTGCTCAGTCGGGTAAAAATGCATACGCTTCAAATTAAAAACCTTCAATTGCAATGATTCATTTTCTCGATACTCAATATTTATCATTCTGTAGTTTGTCGGTGCAGATATAAAAAGTTTATTTTCTTCGAAATATCACAAAGCCGCCGCACGTAGTATTTATATACTCTTTGGCCGCCGCCACTTACAGAAACCCATCAAACACCAATAAAAGACAATCTCTTGTGTTCATCTTCCAAAAGCCAATTCCGTAGTCACAATAAGAATATCTGCGACAAACACAATTGGCCTGTTTGGCCGCGGCGTGGTCGTGCTCTGCAATTTGAGTCCGCGTCACGCAGCTTTTTACCAGGTCTTGGTGAGCTATGCTACATTAGTCCCGGCGACCCTGAAGGTATCACGCTTGGTGTCTTGGTCATTGGTACCGGTTAATGGGAGCACCATTTACTGTGTAGCTGTAGTTTTGTAAAGTTTGTCTACAAACAACACTTGGGAAGGGTTACTATCTCGTGGTTAGGGTTGACAAAATTTTATTTTTTTTATAGAAGAAAAATTTGTGTTGTTTACCAAAAACAAAAAAAAAATAAAAAAATAATCACACGTATTTCAAAACATATTTAATAGGTCAAATGTTTGTTTAACTAGAAATGATTATTTGATTTTCTTTTGATTGTAGTTTAATTATCTTGAAAAAGAGTTTTATATGAGAATCTTCAGTTTCCTGTTCGAAAATTCCTGGCTGTCTCATATCCTGCAAATTACCCACTGAAAGCCATTTACCCCAATAGGACTGGTAACAATGTTTTATAGTTTGGTCTTGGTCTGGTCAGGGGTCGTCCCCGAGTTCAAACTTCAGAGCGGCCATGACAAACAAGGTGATAACATTTTTTTATTTTTTTATATATGTATCAGACTTAGGCACTTTTTTCAGGCATGATTGTTTTTTGGCATGATCTGAAAAAAAAACATTACAATTTCAAGTATAATGTAAAGTTTAACTATATATGAAATAAAACAACGTTTTTTTATATATGTTCTAAATTCCAAACGTGTTTAACACAAAATGTTTTAAGTAACTTGTGTTATAAACAAGTGTGATTATTTTCCAGTGTTTTAAACATTGCCAACCCTGCTTGTAGTCGCCGGTAATGTTCTTTCGGACACTTTTGCGAGAAGCTCTAGTTATACATGCCTCGGTTGAACAGTTTATAGCAGGTTGCAAAGACGTCCTTCATCTCACTTCTCTGCCTTCCTGCATGTGCTTCTTTTATTGACATTCATTTATAATTTGTTTCGTTTTTAACTGGCCGCTATGAAAATTTTCTAGCTCCGCTATGACATCGTTTGGTAATTTCCACATTCATTTTTAGATTGGGGGCAACATTATATAGCACCTGTTCTTTGTTCATAGGTTAGTTAAGCTCACGGGAGTGAAGGTGTAGCCATTTGGTAGGTTATTAGATGGTCACAGTGGACATATATTATAATGTACTCGCTTACCCGCCCGCGACTTCGCGAGGACTACTGTTTATCGCGAAAAAAGCATCCTATGTTCTACTAGGATATTAAAAACCATAGCAAAAGAAGATATAGCACCAACGCTCTTGATGGTTTTTGACAGACTTGTTATTTGCATGGCAACCGTTCCTTACAGCGAGTTATCAACATTTTTTCCCATGGAAACTTACAATTTTCCAGGATAAAAAGTATCTTATGTTTTATTCCAGGGTATAAGCAATCTCCATTCCAAATTTCATCAAAATCCATCCAGCCGTTATTGCGTGAAAGCTCCCCAAGCAAACAAACAAACAGACAACGTTTCACTTTTATATATTGGTATGGATATATTGCCTAGATAGCGGCTTTGTGTGTCGTGCTTTTATTTAAATTTGAATCGTTTGCAAAAATAGTTACTTATATATCAATGCATTATGGGCAATAATAATGTTTGCATTAGAACAAGGCCCTATAGGCTGAGGTAATAAAGCTTTATCAATAACCAAAAGCCAAATTCAGGCTGTCAAATTAGGAAAGAACTTTCCGAATTGTAGCTATATTTAGGTTAAGATTCGCCAGCCTTAAAGTTTAAAAGGGGGAGAATACCACAACGAGATTAGCGGCAATTTATCCAAACAATTGTTCTTCGGAGGGCGTCTGCAGACAGCAGCAAATCGTCCGACTACCGGCACGTAGTTCCGGCGACAGGTGATGCTGCGGTCGCGCTCGGAGGAGCCGGCACCTGCGTGCACGCTTCACGCGCACCGATCATAACTAACACCTATCGATTAGAAATCGATCACAATCCGATTACCAAATCTAAGTGGTGCCACGTTATCGAGCAGGTGTCTGATGGACATTGAATCACCGATAAAGATATTATCGATACTGACATAACTATGACGTTTAGGCAAACGTAGTTTAGGACGCCCTGAGGCCAGGTGGAGTGACGACTTGCGAAAAGCAGCTGGAAGAAAATGAATGAGGAGAGCTGAACCAAGCTCAGTGGCATGCATTAGGAGAGGCCTAGGTCCAGCAATGGACAAATATAGGCCGATGATGATGATGATGATTATGATGAGGTGTTCGTTAACGTACACGAGTGTAGGCAAATGATACAAATGCAAAAAATGTGCCATTTCGAGTTCTCTCCGAAACTCCCTATATAGGTCGTTTCAGTAAAGCTCCACTACTTTACTGAATCGTGACTTTGACATGACCATTGTGCTTGTTATGATGGCTAGATGTTAAATGACTAAACAATTTTTAAATAATTTGCGCCACTCTGGGTAGCAACCCGACCCTTGTCAAAAATTTCAATATTAAAGAAAAAATACAACTACGTTTTAAACAACAACAAACCGAAAACTGCCTATACAAACGTCACACTTAAAGCAGCTCTCCATCCAATGTTCTGCCTTACCAAAAGTTAAGCAAATTGAGATATGTAAGTATATGTTTCTTCGTAGCTATAAATATAAGTTAGTTGAATATTATGCCGCAGGATAAAGGGTTTCTTAAACAAAAGACAAGTTTCTGAGACATCCGAAACATTTGCATGAAAGAACTTCAAATTACGGACCCTAGGCGACGCGGTCCGGAAGACTCGCCCTCTAAAACTGTCCGCCAGCGGTCCGTGCGTCCGGTGCGGGCCGGCACTCCGCCACTCACGAGATGGACTTCCGCCTCTTAACTGTTCCCGAGCGATCCCTAGACAGTCACTACACCATCATTTATTTATCACTACAAAGAACCCATTAGAACTCATAGACCCTGATTTATAACCCAGCTGACAATTGTTTGCGCTGTTTATAGAGCTTGTTAAAATAGGGTACAGAGCACTTGAAAGAGTATAATGGGGTTAAACCACTTAGTAATTGCAATGTTAATGCCTGTGTGGCTAATGCCAAGGTTTAAGATCACAAGGCTAGTTTACGCTTGTATCTGTTGATGAGATATTAGCAATTAAACAGGTTTTTTATATTCTATTTTTCTTTATTACTTTGAGTGACGAGACGAGCAGATCGCTCGCCTGATAGTGATTGTAGTGCCACCCAGATCTTTGGTTCCCAAATCTTGCGCGTCACTGCACTCATTAGTCTCATTGCCCAGTAATTTCGCTGGAAACATTGCCCTTCAAACCGAAACACAAAAATGTTTACACACTACTGCTTGGTGGTTGAATATCTGACAAAGGTGTGGTACTTCCCCACACGGACTGTTGCGTAAGAGGCCTATCGCTACAAAATCTGCACTACAAAAGATTTGCTGAATTAGAACATAATGATGATGATGTGCGTTGTTTAAAATTCGCATAAAATGTAAACTTCAAACTAGAGCGAGCAGACGTAAGTCAAACAATAACAATGGATCTAGGGCTGAATTGGCAGGAAATGCCGAGGAAAGCGAAGACGAAACGCGCCAAACTATCACGTACAATGGCAACATTCAACAATGGACTTGCGTACGAACTAGTTTAGTAAACAGACATCTCGACAGCTCAGAAGATACCTTCTCGACTAATTGCGTATGTTCTTACAGAAACAACCTTCCAACTAATGCCGTATTTGTTAACAGCTACGCTTCGTGAAATTGGTACGATTACAATTAGTCAAAAAACACCGGCTCGAAATACTCAATTTAACACCATCCATTTAGTTGATCGTCCGAAAAAAGTAGGAAGTTGATTTGATTGCCACACAGAGTGTAAAATAGCCGTATTAAGCGCGGTCGATAAAGTAGTTAATGGAATTGTTCTTGAGAACTTGTAATGTGGGGGTGAAAGGACATTCGTTACGCACGAGCCGATGAAGTCGTCACTACTCATCGATTTCTATCACCTGCCCAACTACGCCTGGTGCAAAATTTGTGGTAGAAACCAAAATTGTATTTGATTGGTCATTGTTTCTTTATCTACATTCGGTATTTCTTTTTCTATAGACAAAAAGAAACACTGAAGGTAATGTAGGTGACATTAAATAAGAAAATTCTCATAAAACGAGTGAGTCAGGCTCATTTCGTCTCGTGTGATCAAAGAGATAATAATTTCAAACCAGTTTCTTGTTCCGAGAAGTTTACTTAATTACGGCTGCTATGGAGCGTGAAATATTAATATTTGGGCGACTTAAAGTCTGACTAATACTCACTACGGAATCGATGTAATGACTCTATCCGGGTGAGAATATCCGAACGTAATGCTGAAGGTAATCTTCACCACAATGAGGATAGTTGATGAGCAATCATGACATGAATGCGCTGATTTTCCAGCAGAGACCGAGGAAACGTGACTCAAGTGTTTGGTGTCGCCGCAATACGACCAACAGCCATAATGTGTTCCCATAAAATCGACAGATTACCACTCGAATTAGGCAGTTGCTTCACTTCGGCGTAATGTATGACTTGCTTGCGTAATTGCTGATAAACATAGTCGTGGTGTGCTTTAGGTACTTCTTTCAACATTTTTTGTATTTTATTTTACGCACATTTTTTAAGCAACGTGTGGCCGTAGTATTTTTGACAGATTTCATGAACGCAAAAGATGCGCTGCTGACTAGTTTAAGAACTCTTTGTTTACATATGACAGTTTTTTATGGGTATAATGGCAATCAAGAATAATAATCTCATTAATCAATTAAGGGAAGGTAAATGATATAGACACACAATAGACCAACGACATTGTAGCCATCGCAGGAAGTCGGTCGATGGAGGTGGCACAAGATCGCTCATCATGGCGCTCTTTGGGGGAGGCCTATGTTCAGCAGTGAACTTCTCAAGGCTGACATGATGATGATGATGTTGAAAGAAAGTAGAGCCCAAATTGTAATCCCATACCAATATTTTAAAGTGAAACGTTGTCTGTTTGTTTGTTATTTTGCTTGTTTCACGCGATAACGGCTAGATGGATTTTGATGAAATTTGGACTGGAGATAGCTTATACCCTGAAATAAAACATAGGATGCTTTTTAACCCAGAAAATTGAACATTTCCAAGGGAAAACTGGAAAAACTGGGAAAATGTTGATTACTCGCTGTAAGAAACGGTTACCTTGGAAACGAAATAACAAGTATACCTATCAAAAAACATCAAGAGCATTGGTGCTATTCCTACTTTTGTATTGGTTTTTAATATCCTAGAAAAACATAGGTGTTTTTTCGCGATAAACAGTAGTCCGCGCGGACGAAGTCGCGGGCGGGAATTTAATTACGATTTTCATTTGTTTTGAGTAGCTTTGCATGTAGTTTCAACTAGCCAAGAAATGGTACTTGATTATTGTAGGTATCAATTAAAGTCAAATTAATAGGAAAGCTCCAAAATTTAAGTCGAGCGACGAGTATGCATAATTGCCTCGGCCATGCGATGAGTTATGTCGTAAGAAGGCGACCCCATGTCACAAAGTAATGTTACGACATGAAATAAAACCGCAGCATTATTTGATACTTTGGTTGAGTTGAATTTGAATTGGTACATGTTCGTTATTAAAGGCTTCTTTCAAGAACATCAAGGTTATATACACTTACACACTTTTTTATTATGTCAAAATGTTAGTTTGTTGTGCATTGTGTGAAATACCAAAATGATCTTCTTCTTCAAACTCTTTTCTAGGAGAGTATTAATTGGCAATGTTCACTTAAATAAGTGTTATACAAACAACCATTATCGAGATTTATTTAAAAAAAAAAACTAAATAATTAATGCATGTAACTTTCTTTTTTAAATATATTTTCACTTGTATGTGTGTTTGTGTGAGAGAGATATATAAAACACAATAATAAATAAAAATAGGTTTAGGAAATATTATTCCACTTAAAATAATATTATAATAACAATATAAACAATTATGTATCTCACACATACACACACAAACATACACACATACACACTCACTCCTTCCCTTTCACACCCTCACACACGTTTAAATGCATAAATATTAAAATATATAGCCTCGTAAAAAAAAAAAAAAAAATTTCACTTGCATTGGTTTTAAAACCCCTTTTTTATTGCTTTGTCACTTTTTTAAGTTTTTAAGTGTTTTTTTTATTGACTTTTCATCGATTTGTTAGCTACTCGGGAAGTGCTCAAAATTTGAATCGCTAGATTCCAGGACAGACAGAAATACATGGATATATAGAGACATACATACAAGTGAAGTTAACTATAAGCTTTTAAAATATAACTATGTATAAAAAAACGTATCGATTATAGGACAAGATACCTACCACAGCAACACCAGTGAGCTAAAACGAGTAGCAGCAGATTTATTTCAATCAGAACTTTGGGCCAAATAAGCCTAAGGTCACGTACTACAATGTCATGTCAGAACAGATGAACATTGAACATCCTCCAGCAGGGTGGTCGCTCATTTCACGCGTGTTAGCGGCCATTACCGACTCGCCGCCGGGTCTTAGCTACTGGACTCAGTGTATCTGAATAAACACAATCACAATACCACAATCATGGCCAATGCCGGTTAATTGTTGATGGAAGCCAATTAATGATTATTAATGCTGTTTTTTACGTAAGGCATTGAAGAAGTACGATGGTACGAGTTATTATTGAGATATAAATATAAGGATGACGATTAGAGCGTAGTAGCGCGTAGTACCTACCTATAAAGTTCTTTAGGACAACATTTAATTGACAAAAGTGGTTCATTTATAGAAGTTAAATGGTAGTGGTATGATAACATGTTGTCCTAAAGAACTTTATAGGTACTACGCGCTACTACGCTAATCGTCATCCTAATTTAATTTATAAAGTATAATTTATCTATACTTATAATAAAGCAATAGGAACGAAAAAGTCTGTACAAAGAAGATAATTAAAAAAGAAATGGTCTAGGGTACATACAATAAGCTACTGTACAGGAATATAACACTTTAAAAATTCGTGTCTGTCTGTTTGTCTGTCTGTATGTTTATTCGCGCATCACGTAAAAACTACTGGACCGATTGCGATGCAGTTTTCATTGTCGGATAGCTTATGTTTTGACTTAAAAACTGGGGTACTTTATATCTCAATCCAATGAGTAGAAACCGAGCAATCGATAAAAATATTTTTGACGGCTGAAGGAATTTTAATCAAATGTTGGTATATTGGTATTTTAGGTCCTGGAAGAGCACAAAGAGAACTTTTAATCTACAGAAATAACCACGCGTGTGAAGCCGCGGGCATCAGCTAGCGCCACTACTACTCCAGGATTGTACGTGAAGCGGTTGAAATTAAAATGTATCCCAATTTCAATCGAGAGGATGGTTTCAAGTTGGCTGCGTCCTGGAATCCCGTGATAAGCAAGTGTTCGCGTCGTGGTTTATGTCAGAAGAAATTTGCAGATGTCGTTAGTGCCGTGTGTCGCGACAATTCTGAATTTTTACAAAACCAAATGCGTGTAGTTGGAGACAACGCTCGCCCTTCTCGACGCTGACACCCGCTATTTCAGTCTTCTCGTGACCACGATCAAAGCAACTTGATCGAAACGTCGAGGTAACTAAATATTAAATTTTCAGCGCGATTAAGTCCCGTTTAAATATTTAACTAAATTTGAAGCATATAGTTAACCAGAGCTAAACTGTTTCAAATGTTTATGTCAATTTTAAGTAAACTGTGGTTTAACTAAGGTATTAATGTTAGTGAATACCAGCCTACAGTAGGTAGGTAAAGCCTCCGCTAATAGTTTTAATAAATTTTGTCTAAAGTGACTACACTAACGATCTAACTAATTACACGAAAACGCAGTAATACGAGTTTTCACGAAGCTCTTCGCTTTACATGAAGAACCGGGTTAGGCGAATTCTCGACGACTAGATGTCTATGCCTAAAATATGTCTACGAGGTTACGCTTGCAATGAAGCGTTCATGTGTCCAGCTCTTCCAGGGTAGCAAGTTAGCTGATACTTAAAATAAATAAACTAAACATTTGGCACTTGGCATCCAAGATCTAGCATATGGGTGGGGACACTTGAGTGCTGGGTGCCGGTGTGGGTGCCAAAGGCGGGGCCGCTCCGCCCAGCGCGCCGCCCTTCACCACGCCCCGCTGCAAACTTAGAGTCTTACATAACATAAACTTATACTTTTGGACAAAGGATTACAGTAGTGTGGTACAGATGGCTTAAATTAGAGTTGACAGGAAATAATATGCGGAGTCAGATATTTGAAGAGTAATAGCATAGCATAATTGAAGTCTCGGTTAGTTTGTAGAAATAAACTTATCGTAATAAATAACCTTCATATTTAAATAAGTTTCATTAAATCAGAAGGATCGACTAACAAATAAATAATTGTGCAACGCGTTGATGTCTTTTCTATGAAAAAAAATGCATTTTTAATTTTTCTACGTAATTAAAATTAGGCACAATGTTTATTTAAATTATTTAAAGGTTTAAGACTAATAAGGTTTAAGGCAAATAATAAGCATAATAAACAGTGAGATAGGTATATAAGTACGCTGTGTTTCTTCTTTTCCCCCGTCACAACGACACACGCACCACCTACGAGTTTTGTGTGTTGTCGAGTTAATTCTTTATTTTTCCGATAGATGGCAGTGTAGTACGCTCACAAGTTCCAGAAAGTTCCACTCAAATAAGAACCCACCCTTATTTTCAGTTGTCCGGTCACGTCGGTAGAGCGCGCTATGTGTATATTTAATTTTATGGCTTACAATATGAACATTAGTATTATTTGTATTTGTCATAGTAATGTTATGGTAGTTGTGAATTATAAATTCTATTTAGCAATGTGTCGCTATAAAACGACAATAAAGATAAAGCATTACAATTTAAATAAAGCGATTATGATCATGTGACTTCAGCTAGTGAAGGGGCGAGATTTGTCGGTGGTGTGCAACGGTGGTAGGCCGAGCGGCAACATGAAGGAATATAGATACCATCGCACACTCTTTGCGACTCGGCGCTGCCGCCGCCACGCGCCTTACATCTAATCGCTGATAAAACGCTGTGCTCATCTTTCATTTCATCTGCGAATACCTAGTTTAGTCTCTTTAAATACTAAGGTACTTTTAATAGAGCTACCGCCTAACCGTGCACAATCACAGACGCCATCGATTTACTTGGTATATTTTTATTTTCCCACAGTACACCTGTCTTTTTCCCATAGACAGTGGTTCACTAAGTTACCCCATTGCGAGATTATTGTGGCGCTATTGTAGTTCCAACTGCTGTGACCAGTGAAGCAAAATTTCATCGAAAACTCGAGCTGTGATGTTACGGTGGAGATCAAACAATGCACCGCACGCAAACGAATCGCCAGTCAAGGTGAAAATCAATGCCTATCACGATTTCACGCTTTTGATGTCATTATCACAGCCACGAATCTGTAACTGTAGTTGTAGTTGTTTTCTGATCGATACATTTTTTTAAATAAATAATGTAAATATATATTCGGAATAATTCACACCAATTAGGTATCTAGCCCTAACCTAGGATACCCTGTATACTATGGGTACTAGACAACGGATACATACCTACATACATTCATGATTCGGAAACAAATATTTCTGCTAATCACACAAATGATTGCACCTTGCGGGATTGGAACCCATGACCATGATTTCTCATCAATTTGTAAACAAGCACAAATTAAAAATGTATATAACCATAGCTAAGAAGCTTCTCGATCACATCACATCACATCAAAACGCATCAAAATCGGTCGGCCATTCGTTTGGGAGCCACAGACAGACACATACATACACAGGGACAAAGTGATACACACAACACCCTAAACTTATAACACCCGTGTCTTTGTTCGGAGGCTATATCGGTCCATTCGTTTAGAAGCTACGATTCTCACCTCCCTTTTCTCAACCAGTTTTACCATGACATGGTTGTTGCACTTCGGGGTAGCTACTGATCAGGGAACTCCTCAACGGTTAACAGCACAGACACGAAATTTTGTGAACGCATTATATTATGCTAGCTGGTTTGAAGTTTTACCATGACATGGTTGCTGCACTTCGGGGTAGCTACTGATTAGGGAACTCCTCAACGGTTAACAGCACAGACACGAAATTTTGTGAACGCATTATATTATTCTAGCCGGTTTGAAGTTTTACCATGACATGGTTGCTGCACTTCGGGGTAGCTACTGATTAGGGAACTCCTCAACGGTTAACAGCACAGACAAGAAATTTTGTGAACGCATTATATTATGCTAGCCGGTTTGAAGTTTTACCATGACATGGATGCTGCACTTCGGGGTAGCTCCTGATTAGGGAACTCCTAACGGTTAACAGCAAAGACACAAAATGCTGTAAATTCATTTAATTGTGATAGCCCGTTCTAAGTTTCATAATGATATGCCTACTGCATAAAAGCTTTATTTATTATTTTTATTTTAATTTTACGATATGTTAATAACTAATGTTTGAACATATCATGAAGTAGCTGAAGTACCCGTGCGTTTAGGTGTTCATATCATCAAACGCTGATTATTCATTCATCTGGATAAATCATTTCATGATGTCACCGATTTCATGAAATATAACTTTCTCATGATGTGGCCAATCATTTCATGATGATCAATACTATGATATCGCCACGACATATACATACATACATACATACATCGACTGACTCATTACCCTTCCCTTGCTACGTCATAGTCGGGTAAAAAGGTCAAACGCGATGATCATCAATCCTAATTGAACTATTTCTGTATATTGCCATTTTCATGTGTCCAATATTTTTAAATCCGAGATGTGGATATCCGGAAAGATCTAAAGTTAACGACATATCTCTCAGAATTATGAAATTTATGTGGTAATGGGCAGGCCGCAGGACTCGTAGAACCGATAAACGTAGGGGAAGAAAGGGAATGGTGACCACCAACCTTTGAAGATCTGATGAGAGTCGCAGTAGCCGCTATTATATGGCCTATGTTCATCATCGATGACCGGTTGGCCAAGTAGTAGTTCCCCTGACTTCGCAAGTCGACGAACAGTCGCGGGTTCGAATCCCGCAAGGTGTAATCTTTTGTGTGATGAGCAGAACCGAGTCTTGAACGTAATATTTGTATCTATGTATGTTTATCCGTCGTCTAGTATCCATAGTACAGCGTATCCTAGAATTGTTCTTAATAAATTTATTTACTACGTCTTTCCGTTGATGATGATGATGATGATGAATGTTTCAATGAAAAATGTAGCTTTACTTGCCTTAGCACATAATATTATTTTCTTAGATAGTATGCATAAAATCCAAGTCCATTGAAGAAGTCGACCAAATTCAAGTGAAACTTGGATCAGCGTTAACTTAAAATTGTCTATCTGAAACTTTGGCACGCTCCCGTATTTGGAGACCGAATCTCTGTCCATGCATAGTTAAGTGCATCTGTGTCAAGTGTCGACGCAATATCAGCTGCTCCCTCGGGTGAGCCGCAGGATTGGCTTCTTGACTGGACACCTTACAATAACCATTATAGGAACGCCTACACTATTTTCCTCTCGGCGTTTGTCCTTCATTATTATTATTATATGATTATAATAATCAGCGATTATAATTATGTATAAGAACGTCATGCATGACCTTGTTGTGGCTATATTTATATTTATTTATTAACTAGCTGTGCCCGCGGCTTTACACGTGTGGTAATTTTTACACGACTGCCCAAAAAAGGAGTGTTATGTTTTTAGCATTCATATATGTTTGTATGTGAGTTTACTTTATTCCACCATAACTATGAAATGCCTGAACAGATTTAGACTATGGGGTATCGCTAGAATCCTTACATCCCCCCGGGTAAAATAGGCAATTATTATTTTTGAAAAAATTCAGTATGTCGGCAGTTTGGCTCCAATTTAAATGGCAAAAAAAATGTTTCTTCGCATTTTACAGTATAGGTATCAAATTAAAGGCCTTGATAAGCATTCCAATAGTATATAATTTATTGGCATAAGTTAATTTTCGGCAGGGCAGGCGTGTTTTTTTTTAGCTTTTAAGCTAGTTATTTAATATCTTCATTGTACAGGTTTTTCGTACATACTGCTTTATCTATACTATCTATAATTCTATACTATAATATTAAAAATAGGTAAAGTTTGTAAGTTTGTGAGGTTGTAAGGTGTAATCTATGGATCTACTGAACCGATTTTGAAAATTCTTTTAGTAATGGAAAGCTACGTTATTTGTAAGTGTCATAGGCTATATATTAAAATGACCACGCGTGCGAAGCCGCGGGCATCAGCTAGTTATAAGTATAGATATTATGCGAAAAGACCAAATAAGAAATTGGATGATAATATTTGTTTATCACATTTTTTCTAAAGTTGCTACAATTTCAAGAAAATCAACATCTAGACTTTCTCTTTTCCTTAATATGATGTATGAAAATAAAATTGTTTTATTTTCATGAACTTAAAAGAAAAAAACATACAACTTTATGTTAATTTTAAGCAGCAGAATACAATTTCACCAAAAAAACACTTTTAATCGATTTTACGCAGAAAACATAGTTATTTCAAAAATCTTTATATGTAGTTTTAATATAGTTATATATTTAAACGGGACTTAATCGCGCTGAAAACTTAATATTTATTTACCTCGACGTTTCGATCAAGTTGCGTTGATCGCGGTCACGAGAAGTCGAGATTAAGTCTCGTCTAAATATATAACTATGTGTTTGAATCGCGAAAGTTTAAAAGTTACAGTTTTAATATGTTTGAAAACCTCTAGATATATTTCTAACAAATAACTGTAACAGATTTGTATTTTTTTTGTGATTTGTATAACAGATCTTCCTATCTTAAACCACAGTACATATATTAAAGACTAATATATGTACTGTGCTTAAACGGAAGATTTTTACTGATCATATTTTTGTACCCTCACCTTAATAAGGCAAATGATAAGTCTTCTATCAGACTAAGAATAATTATGAATATTTTAATTTTGAATATTTTGATGAATATTAAATTAGCGATTTTGGGAAAGCTTAGTTCAAAAACAGGCATGTCATGGCTGTTATGCTAGGTTCACATCTGTTATGCTAGGTTCACATCTGTTATGCTAGGTTCACATCTAGAAAGAAGTACATTTCATACGAAATAACCAACGATAAAAATAAAAATAGATGGCGTCTCATACTAATGTAATTTAATTTGCAGTTCTTCTCATTTCTTCAAATATTACTTACTTAAAGGTTGATGGACTTCATCACAGAACGTTTACTGCACCAATTTCTATCCTGAAACATTTCCGAGAGGCAAATGATGAGCCCCTAATGTTATAGCAGACAAAGAAGTCTCATGTACAATGTAGGTACACAGACAAACCACGAGACTATTCATGCATAGATAAAAAGGCTGCTGCGTCGCGTAAGGATTGACTCCCAGGAGTCCGACGAGCGTCTTGAGATATTACCGCGTTTCCGACCCTGACGGGCTTCATCTCAGAATTTGGCTCCAGGAATTTGTTTAATAAATGTATTAAACTTTCATCCCCCAATACTGATATCTGATCCTCTCTATGGTAACTTGGAGTGATCAATGTTAACCAAACTTGTTTAAAATGTTTTAACCTTCAAATATTAGATAGAAACAAATAATGTTACTACTCTTTTCATACATAATATTCAAGCAATATAAAAATAAGGAAGAGCTTATGCTTAATTTGTGCCTGGTACAGAAATGTTGGACAATGACAACTTTACCATAAGTCATTGACTTTGACGTCATAACCTTATTATCGTACGTCAGCAGCTCAACTTACATATTATCGTACGTCAGCAGCTCAACTTGCATATTATTTACATATATAAAATAAACACACAAGGCAAAGATGTTTTGCTTATTGCTCCGCGGTCGTCAGGCCAGGCCGAAGTTTAATTGAACGGAGACACAGCGCCATCGGGACGCTCGCACGTGTGCCAGCGTGAGCTACAGCGACCAATATAGGGGTTTGTGTGTGTGACTGTGCGTACTTAGATTGGTCGGTTGCACCTAGGAAAGTACCTAGACACATTTGATACGCATTTTAAATATCATGAGATATCCCGGATAAAGCTCTTATCGGGTCTTGTTTGTTGATACATAGTGTTTTCGGTCATTAATTTGAAAACTAGGTAAGTACCTGCGAATTTAAAAAACTAAACACTTGTGGATGAACATACATTCCGAGTACTATATTCCATCTCAATTCTCAACTCAACTGATCTGTCTTTCCGCCGAGATCAACATTTAATTAACAGTGTTGTGTAGGAGGTTTGTTGTTGCCAAGTCAGACATCCTTGGACCGCCCGAACCCGCCTATTCTGTATTATCTTCCGACGATCTCCAAGTGTTGAGCGCGTGAATGCTCGGGACCCATTCATACGCGCAATTCACCGTAGAAACAATGAGCGTACCCTTTGCCGCTCCCGGGTGAAGGACTACAGAACGAGAAAAAACTCATATTGTACTTACATCTTGGGAACCCTTTATTACTGGCGAGGGCAATCGAATGCTTAAAACATTGCAATCGAATATGTGCGGGGTGAATGGTGGCGGCACAATGGCGCGGCGGGCCCGGCTAGGTGTCGTGTGTCGGACGTCGCCCACGCCGCGCCGCCTCCGCCTCACCACTCACCACCTCTCGCAGCCGACATACGATATCGCCTTTTTATTTCATAATTTCTACACAAAGGCATCGCTGCAAAGGCGTAGGGTGAAGACAATGCGCCCGGAGGTAAAACCGCTCGGAAACCCTTTATATTCCATTTATTGTCTCAAAATAAAATCGGGTGCAAATTAAAATAAGTATTAGAGCCATTCGGGACATACGACCGGTGCCTCCGCCGAGGCTTTCAACCGTTCGCTGGTATTCAAAACTGTATTGATAGGATGCTAGATATACGAGAGGATGAAATGCCCTTTCTTACTCGTACTTAGGGAACAACGCGCTAAAAAAGAATGTCAGAGGGTTAAATGAAATCCGGATTAGTCGGCATTCTGATGCTCCACCGTAACAGTTGTTAGTTCATTCGATGCGTACACTTAATGAGATAAGAGTCGAAAACAACTCGTCAGCGACCGCTAATAAATTGTGGTCGGCTTATCGAGATTGGCGATCCTGTGTAATGTGTGTGTTTGGGTAATCAGATGTGAGCCTTCCAACTTTTAATTCCCCGAGTAGCCGAGCGGGGTGCTGCGGGGGGGTGCGCGGGGGCGAGGGTCCGGCGCCGACGCCGATATCGCATATAAAAAGGTTGCGGATCGCTCGCTTCTCCATCCGGCGATTGGCTAGGCGGCGCCCGCCGCTCCCCGGGGCCCTATACGAGAAGCGAAATGGGCCCCAGAACACCCATAAGAGAGCGACCCCGCCCGCCACGGCCGAATAATTAGGGCTCTTTGTTTAGATAGCGGCAATTTTATTTGGGAGAGAGCGGGCGCTAGGGACGTCTTCGGCCATTCCGACCGCGCCTGATATTAATAAGAAACGTGTGTGGCGCTGCTAACTGCCTTGCCGAATGAAAATTTCTCTCCGGTTCTAATTTTCAAAAACAAAAGGTACCATTTACCTAACTCAGGAAACGTATATTGCGGAAATTTCCTTTCTCTACGCTCTGAGATCTAAGCTCGTAAAAGGAGCGGTGGTGGCCGAGTGACTGTGAGTAAGCTTCACAATCCAATGGCACCTGGCTTAAAAACTCGGCCCTGCACTATGGACTTTATGTTTATAGTAAGTTATGTACGGATTACGATGCTATAGCTCAAAAACGGTGTAGGAAAGCCTCCCGAGGAAACCAGTGAGTCCCTAAAACCTCAATAAAACAAAAAAGCTAAAGAACATGTGACATCCACCAACACGTACGTCCAGCTTTGTGGATTATGATCCAACCTCAGCTTCTGTTCACCATCAGTGGGTTCGAAATAGGCTGATGATGAAGTATACTAGGTATATAGTCAACTAAACCAGAACGAGAACATAAATCAAAACCCTTTCGTCATTTTTCATATCGAAGCCAAAAGTTGTGAAAGCGTGGATTACAAAGACCGCAGTTCATAGTAAAGAAAGGGGAACGTCGGCAGTCACCGAGCAATATCGCATAAATAATGCAGCCACCAGAATTGGGATTTTGATTTGTTTTCTTGAAAACTTTTGTTTATCTTTATTTATGGCAAAAGGCGATCGAATACAAAGGGCTTAAGGAAACTTCGCATTTCCATTCAAATCATTCAAGTGGAAAAATTAATCACCCAATAGGTCTGCAACACCCAACAGCAACGAGTACTTAAAATAAAATAAACAAAAGAAAAAATATCCGATAAAGTGGTTGCAACCAAAAGCTCCGTCAAAAAGATGTAAGAAAGATCGTTGAATCATGAAACGTTCCAGTACCTACTAGAAAAGGTACTGCATATTGTAGAGCCACATATTGTAGCGAGGAGCCGAGCGCGCGGCGGCTTGTCGTCGCGGCCTCTCTCGGGGTCCTGGCTTTGTCTCGTGCCCGCAAACTTGCCATAAATGTTAATATGGGATCTTCTCGCATTTGAATATCTATTTCTTCGCGAGGCCGGTTCGTTAACGCGGCCTTGAATTTTAAATTTTATCGCCGCACAGGGAGCTCCGCAGATGAGGTGCGCGCCTACGTGATCTCCCCGACAAAATAACTAAAGCGACTTATTTTTGTTTGTCTGTTTTATTTTTCTACAAAGCAAAATACAGACAACATCAGTAAAAGACGTGTGAACATTTTAGATTTTTAGTTCTGTACACCTAAAGGTCCCTTTTTACAATTAAACAAAGGCTCACTCACAATTTTAATTCAAGCAAACAAGAATACCTATTGGTAAGGAAAATTATGGGGATTTTATGGATTTGTGTCGTGACACGTCAGTGAGTTAATTTTGATAGTTTTTATTTGAGGTATCGAAAAATACACTTTTAGGGATAGGCATCTAACTTACTAGTTAGCTGTGTGAGCCCAGCTTCGTAGAAACTTAATTTTAGATATCGAAAAATTTACTTTGAAGAGTAGGTAATACCTACTGTAAAAACTATGATATAAAATTATTCACCAGAAAACATTTTAGAGGATTGGACCATTAGTTCTATATGTTTTCAAATTAACTACCTTAAACGCTAAAAAAAACACGCCTGCCCTGCCAAAAAAGAGTTTTTGCCAATAAATTATATACTGTTGGAATGTGCTTATCAAGGCCTTCAATTTGATACCCATATTGTAAATTTCCAAGTTTTTTCTTTTCGAATTTGAAAATTGTGCCATACTGCCGCCATATTGAATATTTACAATAACAAAAAGCCTATATTACTCGGAGGGATGTAAGGATTCTAACGATACCCCATACGTCTAAATCTGTTCAGGCATTTAAAAGTTATGGTGGAATAATGAAACTCACATAGATACATGAATGCTAAAAACAATACACTCCTTTGGGCAGTCGTGTAATTAAAAACCATCTTACTAGTGTAGTAATTTACCCACAATGTGACTGCGACTAGACGTGTGCGATGTGACAGTTAATTAAACTGTAATGAGTAAAACCTCCGCCAACAAATATCTACTATTCCATTGTAGGCGCACGAATACCTTGGCTTAATTACTAAGTCTTAATTTTCTTGCTTGTTCCTCCTTCAAACTGTCAAGTGACAAGTGCTTGGAACTTCCTCCTACAATGCAAGAAATAAGCAGTAGCTACAGGTAATTTCATAGACTTGAACTGTTCAGGGATACTTCACGAATGTTTGAAGTTTATCTCGTTATAACTTAAAACGATACATATTGTATTTGGGTCTTTAAAGCTTAGTAGTAAACTAAAAAACAACTTTAGGTTAAAGTTAATCCGATATTTTTCTATTTTTATCAACACTACGAAACGGGTTTTTTTTCGGAAATGCCTCTCAACAGTCCATTTTCATGTCATGTTTCATCGTCCATTAGTTTCCCGATTTAGCCCGAGCGGGCTCGCGATCCAATGACGATAGGAAAGTTTGGCTGCGAGAGTTTTAATCTACCCCCCCTGTCTGACCCTCAATTATTGAAAATGCAGTCCTGTCCGCACCCTGCGACGATTGCACCGCGCCTCATCGCAAATGCACATTTTAAACTGGACCTGATGGCAGAGTCGTGTTATCATCCGCAGCTAAAAGTCCAGCTGTCGATTTATTTTAAGCTACAGTTTTATTATTGGCTTTAACATCAGCTCCTCGGAGCCTAATTTGAATTGTGTTAACTATTCAGGGGACCGTGGGATGTCGGCAAGGGTTTACTAACCTCATAATAGCAAAAAATGATTTCCTTGGTCTAACACACGTATTGTGGGAGTGATCAGCATACACATACATATGTAGGTTACATCCTACAATTTCAATGAGTAATAATTCTATTATAATCGGAAATAAATGTTTATTGGGATTATAATTACTTTATTAGGATAAAGCAACTTTTCTTTATCATCGTCAGCCTGTACTCTTCCACTGCAGGATGTAGGCCTCGCAATAAACGCCACAGAGCTCGGTCTTCGGCTCTTCTCATCCAGTTTCTGCCGGCCGTCTTTCGCACTCCACCAGGCCAGTGGGCGTCCTACACTACGTTAGCCAAACCGATAATACTCAACTTTTGTAACTTTTCTTGCCACACTTTAGTTCCTTTACAGTCAGTAATTTGCAAATCGAAGTTATTTTGCTAACCGATACTAACTAAAAATGTTATTTTGCTAACCGATACTAACTAACGATACTAATTGAAAATGTTGCTATTTTGTTAATTGGCATACAATTTATCAAAATTTCAGGATAATGCTAGAAAAAAGTATATTTCAGGAAAAACCAATGTGAACTTTTCTTGACATGGATAATGGCATCGAGTCTTCCGACAAAGGCATCGCACACTGCACGAAGGTAGGTTATTGTGGAGTTCGGTCCCATCCCCGACGAAGCGCTGCTTTCAGCGTATCTTCTCTTTCATTATTGTTCACCTGCTTGCGCTGGATCTCTCAAGCAATGGTTGCTTTTAATTTTCTAGCATTAAATGCAAGAAAATAAAAGTGAAAATTAAAGTGTGTTGCTTAATCGCAATCACACTTTTGCGATTAAGCAACGTTTAACATCCATATTGAGACATTTTTGTTCCATTTTTTTTCTCAGTTTGCAATCAAGAAACAATCTTGCGATCTGTAAAATTTTGCCGCACTGTCATTAATTAATACACTGGGCTTACAGTCTCAAGCAAGAATATTATATACATACATACATAGATAACGACTACTGTCGTTAAATAATAACGACAAAAATTGTTTACATTACGTCAATTGCAAGTCTCTACACCGAGGTACCGAGCAAAATCGTCTATTATCCATTAGTGATCATCGTGAGCGCTGGGAGGGGGGTGTAAGGGGATGCAGTTGCGCCCCCCTGGCTTTACACAATTTATTGTACGAATAAATTATAGTAAAATCATTTTTGAAACACAATAGGTATATAATGTACCTAAGTTATGTAAAAAATGGTTAGTATACACATAAGTAAATTTAAAAAGTTACGATTAAGTAAATTTTGGAGAAAGTTATTAGATGAATAAAAAATTGGGACGTCTAGGTTGTTGTCCAAAATTGATGACCTAATTGTCGATTGATATCAGTGTTTTCCTTTACCGTTTTAGTCCCTTTCCCTATGAACACTGAGCCATGCACAGATCTTCCAGCCTCGTAGATATCTCATTTAATTTTCTAATATGACGGGGGGGAAAACTTAAACTTTTTGCGCTGCTTCGATCGCGCATTGAATTACACTTATTTACTAGAGTAATTCAACCTCTTTGAGTATTAGACGTCAGTGTACCGAAATCTTTGCTGACTGTCACTAATGGACGCAAAATTAATCGCAAACACTAAGAAAATAAAAAGTTTGCAATAAAGTTCGTTAGGATACCAATAGCAATCGATATCTTTGACAGTAGCTGCAGTCTCGACACAGATAGCAATGCCATCGCAAGCTACCGAACGCTAAATAAACACGAATTACAATAGTACCATTATAGGTACCGATGATCGATAATCGTTAGCTTACCACATTTATTGACAGAAGCTAGCGATTGTCATCGGTATGTGTACTTTGGTAACTAATTTAGTTGTAAAGCAATTGCTATTGATGTAGAACTGTTGCCTTCAAATCTTAGTTCTACACTTTTAATGTCTGTCTGTTCGCGCATCTCTTTAAAACTACTGGACCGATTGCGATGCGATTTACACAATCGGATAGCTTAGGTTTTCACTTAAAAACTGGTGTACTTGGTATCTCAATCGGGTGAGTAGGAGCTAAGCAATTCAACAAAAAAAACTTCTTTTTAATGTACTAATTTTTGAAGGCTTGTGTAATTTATCTTGCAGCATTTTGTAGTTACGTACCTACATACATAACTTCAAACTACATATACGTAAATTTACCCGCTTATCCAAAGATAAAAATTATAAAGTAGTAGTAAGGATACCTTACGTATTTAAATAAAAACTAATACTTTTGTTGTCCCAGTTCAAACCAAAATGCTAACCTAAGACGAAGATTGTAGACACATCATCATCCTCATCCATTGCGGTTGACAAGATGATCTAATCCAAGCCTCCGACATTTAATTCCACTATATTTTTGCCAGTCTACGTTAAAATTAAGACAAAGCCTCTAATCGCCCAGCTAGCAAGCTCGACACACAAGCTTTCTAAGTGACGAACGATGTATACAATTTCAGTCGTCCGTTTTAATTTTAAGTTCGAAATTTCAGCCAGCACAGCAATGTAGCATTCGTATTTTCAGTTAGGACATGCCTATAATATATTCAGCTACTTAAATTTCAAGATCAGTTGGAAAAGCGATGCTATAATAGATTGGCCTGCAAAGCTAACTAATCTTTTGTTAGCCAATTGGTTTTCACCGACTCTTGTATTGTTTTGTGAACAAAAGCAGTCTTCCCTCAAGTTAAAAAAGTAATTTCAATTTGCTGTTAAAGGGCGGATATAACGCCAGTGTCGCGAGAGTGTCTCCCAGAGCGCAGAGTACGCGGAGTTCGGTTCCGCAAACTGCGTGCCGTGCCATCGCCGGTTTAGTGTCGCCAGGAGACAAACTACGATTCCTCCGAGCTGAATATCTGCTCCTCAACTTTATGTTCATTTTATCTTTCCGGCTGTATTGCGAAGCGGGACTTGGCCAAGGACCCTCCAGGGCTCCGTTAACGCCGCGGCCGGCTCCACCACCTCCGACTTACAACACTTTTTTATACTCTCCACTATTCAAATATTAACACGAGTGTTCTTTTTCGTCGTTGTCATTTAAATTTAATATTATATTTATGGGAGGACTTACTTTTCTGCGGTTCATAGTAGAGTGAA
The DNA here is from genome assembly GCA_946251855.1 of Alsophila aescularia. NCBI lineage: Eukaryota > Metazoa > Arthropoda > Insecta > Lepidoptera > Geometridae > Alsophila > Alsophila aescularia. The sequence goes on along the minus strand of OX276377.1, from coordinate 16,944,109 downwards.
AATATTTTAAACATTTACCTGAGTCAAAGCTGTCCATGCTCTCTGATTTGACATCTGCAATATCTGGAACAATACAGTAGAGATGACTTTATGTACAGCAAAGTTTTGAGTTATGCACAAATGCATGGTGTAGTCAATATAGACTCAAAAATATTCACATAGAAAATGCATGAGATAATAATATAATATGGTTTATCCTAGTTTTAAAAATAAATAAGCACTTGTAGAGTACTGAAAACGAAGTAATGATAACAATGCGGTTTGTAACACACTCTAAACTCAAAAATATTTAGTTACCGATTGTCAGTATGCAACTTAAACTATTATTTCTTACCTAGAAGCAAAATAACTAAATGTCTCATGAGCATCTAGAAAATAACTGAAAATATTTTAAATATATAAATAAATCAACTAACTAAACTTCATTTTTTCTTAGAGTTACAAAAGCAACATTTTTGTTTTCATGTCAAACACCTTTCTAACCAATAACCTTTCTTTCTTTGTTTTACGGTGATTCGGAAATACGCGCACCAACCAACTCTACCGGATGATATTTAACAATTTTTTATTATTTTTAAATGTCTTGTTATTACATAATACATTAATATATTAGCTGTAGGTTATACTCCAAATATTTAAATGCTAATGTAATGAGATGTCCTAAGACCAAATACATTGAGATAAAAATAATAATGTATTTTACTAGTATTAGGTACATAATTATGTATCAGCCGTCATCCTCCTCAACTAACATTTAAATAGAAAAATAAAAGATTTTCATCCTGCGCGTAACAGTACAATACAGAATCTATTACAAAATAGCATCATATAATACAATACATATGGATAGGGTAACTTCTGATAAGAATCATAAAAAATATCTTAACACTTTCAACAAAATGTGCAAACAACGTCAAAAGGTATCCAAAAGTTTTGCAACCCTTTTCTTTCAGCTGTACCGCATCAAGTTGTCCGTCTACGGAGGCCTACGGCCGGAGGCGAGGCCCGAGCATGCGGTCAGACGCTCTAATCCACTTGCAGACCCCGCGTCCCTGCTGCCGCACCCCACAATTTTCCATCCGTTTTAAATTCAAATAGGTGATCCAGTTTAAACTTTTAGTCTAATTTAGTAGTTCCGAACTCCTTTCAAATATTTAGGCGGGTAAAACATTTTCTGTGTAGCGTGTTATCTGCGTCATTTGGAGAGTTTAATGGTTTCTAGCATAGAACCAAATATATTTTCAGTTCTAGAGTTGAGCTTACGAAAATATCCAATCACACAATGTGTCGGTAATTGTTAATTGAGTAATATTATTTTGTAATGATTAATGACTTTATTGACCATTTTTTGTTTTGTTTGTCGTATGAAATAGTGCTGACCTCTGGTGTCAGAGTTTGTCAGGCCGCCTCAGGATCTCTGACATGGCTTAACGACAGCTATTAAGGCCGGGTGTCAGTGAGTTTTATGTCCCTCTCATCCGTGATCAAGTAGAGCGGGAAAGATGATACATCTCGGGAGTAAAATGTAAGGTTTTAATTTATTTGTAGGAAAACTAAAGCTTTGAATTAAAAAGTATCTAGCCATTTTCTCTTTCTCTTGGTATATGTTTGTTATCATTTAGTGACGGGGTCTCTTTCCAATCAATGTTCTAAGCATAAAGTAGTAAGTAGTAAGTTTGATTCTATTTTCTATTTATTCCAGAAAATTGAAAGTTACCACGGGAAAACTGAAAAATGCTGATTACACGCTGTAAGCAATGGTTGCCTTGGAAACAAAATAATAACATGTCAGTCAAAAAACATGAAGAGCGTTAGTGCTCTACTTTTGCATTGGTTTTTAACATAGGATGCTTTTTTCGCGATAAACAGTAGTCCGCGCGAATGAAGTCGCGGGCGGGAAAGCTAGTAAGTTTATAAATTGTATTTTATTTACATGTATTTCACCGTATCTACTTATTTGGCTTTTAGTATCCCAAAACGAAACTAAGTAAATGGTGTTGGCGAACTTTAAAACACGCCAGCGTTTGTCGCACGAGTTTTCTAAATAATTATGTAAAACAAAGTCAGATTAGTTCCATAATTCACAACACAAGATCTGCTGGACCGATTTTTTATGATCTTTGATTTTTTGGATCTGTCTCCACCCCAAATAGTAGAATAACTAATAAAACATCCAAAAACTGTATGAAGGAAAATTTATTTGAATGAAATTTCCTTGATTTTCTCTTACATTTTGTATAGAACGGCTTTTTAAAAGCTTTTATTGAACTTGCAGTGTATGTATATGTATGTTTGTTTAGCTCAAATCACTTATAGCTAGGTACATCACACCTCATCAGGTAGGTTGAAACCACAGCTACTACCAAACGCCAAATATCCCATCAAAATCCGACTACTAGTTTCTGAGTTTAGCTGACACAGCTGTATTTATTATAACAAATCATTTAATTTTTTTAGTTTAAATTTACAAGAATTATACATTTTTGAAATGGTCCTAAAGGAAAAAATAAAACTCATAACTCACTCAATAGGTTTTGGTCATTTCTAGGGTTCCTTACCTTAAAAGGAAAAAAGGAACCCCTATAGGATCACTTTGTATGTCTGTCCGTCCGTCTGTTTGTCTGTCAAGAACCTTTTTCTCAGGAATGCATGGAGATATCAAGTTGTAATAAATATACGAGTACTCAGGTCTGCAATCCCTTGGAGCTGTGAAAAAAACAAACTTCGAAGTCAACGCAATCAAAAGATACGGCCGTTTATGCCGTCGCAAGGGAATCAAAACCTATAGGGTACTTCCCGTTGACAAGTAAAGGAAAAAAACGAAAACCGTAAATTTGTAGTTACATCACAAAAATATACGACGCTCGCGATTTTAAACTTATTTGCAGTTGCTTAACTGACCGCGACCTATTTTATTGTATGCCGACAACAGTTTTCCAACGGCAAAGTTAAGTTTGTAGGGAACGGTTGGTGCGCGAGTCCGACTTGCACTTAGCCGTTTTTTTGTAGGGTTCCGAACCTCAAAAGGAAAAAATAACCCTTATGGGCTCATTTTGTTGTTCGTCCGTCCGTATGTCTGTTAGTCAAGGCCCTTTTTCGCAGAAAAGCGTGGAAGGGTATCAAGTTGAAATTAATATCAAATACAATCCCTTGGAGCTGTAAAAAAAACAAACTTCTAAGTCAACGTAATCAAAAGATACGGCCGTTTATGCCGTATCTCGATCACTACCTAGCAGTAAGATCCAGGAGTGTTTAGTTCGATACTCCCCAAGTAATCAATGGCAACTGTCCAAGCCAAGGTTCGTACCCCCTGGGTGCCCTTGAGCAAGTGGCCAAAAACTTAACTTTGGCGTGCGCCTTCTGCGTCACACATTGCGGCGGAGCGCTTTTGCGCCCGCCCCACCGTGTCCGGTGACGCTGTAGAGGTCAGCTATAGACCAACAGCACATATCCATGCTAAAAAAAAAATTTTTTTTTCTTTTCACTTTGTTGCGTCCTGTTGTCACTATATTGAATTTGGATTACTGTCATGATGACACTCGCAAGATAAATAAATCGATTGATGTACGAATCATCAAAATCGGCCCACGCGTTTGGTTTCTAGAGCACCACAAAGGAACAAACATACATAAATAATCTGATAACATTACCCTCCTTTGCGTAGCGTAGTCAAGTAAAAATAGTGTGTGTCTATACGTTCAAGTTCGCACATCACGTAAAAACTACTGTACCGATTGAAATGCAGTTTTCACTGTTAGCTTAGGTTTTGAGTTAAAGTCTGTTGCACTTTGTATGTCAATCCGATAGGTAGAAACCGAGCTACTGATAAAAATCAATTTGACGGCTCAAAGATTTTTGATGAAATGCAGTATTATCGTACTTTATAGGTAAGTACTTTTGATGAAATTCAGTATTATCGTACTTTATAGGTAAGTACTTTTGATGAAATTCAGTATTATCGTACTTTATAGGTAAGTACTTTTGATGAAATGCAGTATTATCGTACTTTATAGGTAAGTACTTTTGATGAAATTCAGTATTATCGTACTTTATAGGTAAGTACTTTTGATGAAATGCAGTATTATCGTACTTTATAGGTAAGTACTTTTGATGAAATTCAGTATTATCGTACTTTATAGGTAAGTACTTTTGATGAAATTCAGTATTATCGTACTTTATAGGTAAGTACTTTTGATGAAATTCAGTATTATCGTACTTTATAGGTAAGTACTTTTGGTCCTGGAATAACACGTTGGTAACTTTTAACCCCGAGAAATTACCACGTGGGCACAGCTGGTTTTAAAATATTCGGGTTGAAATAGTCGGGCCCAATTCGTTTTTCAAAAATATCTTTTTGTGTTCAGACATGTCCGCAATATCGAGAATTTAAGCGGTGAAAAAAATACAGATTCAGTCAAACCGATCTACCACACTCGGCTTGCAAAGAGCCTTTGCCCCCGCTCGGGCTGTAGACGGCGGCCCGCATCCCTGTAGTGCCCATGTCCCCTGGGACTTCGTTATCCAACGCGCGGTGACGTATGCAATTATAACCATTCATATTTTACCAATAAACGTCGACTGAAATAACCTTAGTTGGACAAATATGCTCTAAAATATTTAGCCGTTCGATAAATGCCTAGCAGTTGACAAAAATAGCCTTCAACAGCATCACAGACAGTATACTGTACAGTGCCGCCTGTTTCCCAGTAGTGCTCAGAGCCACAACCACAGAACTTGGCTTCAATCAGATTGTCAATATCGCTATCACTAATGCCTTGCGATAGAGTCGAAATTGCTATGAAAAAAGTGATAATCCGATTGTAACCAAGTTCTGTAATACGGCACAGGTCTCCTGGGGCTTCGTTATCCGACGCGCGGTGACGTATGTAATTGTAACCATCTATATTTAACCAATAAGCAAAATAACCTTAGTCTGACTAGTATGCTCTAAAATATTTAGCCATTCGATAAATGCCTAGAAGTTTACAAAAATAGCCTTCAACAGCATCACAGACAGTATACTGTACAGTGGGCGCCTGTTTCCCAGGAGTGCCCAGGTCCCCCGGGGCTTCGTTATCCGAAGCTCGGTGTATGCAATTCTAGCCAACCATATTTTGCCAATTACTGCAGACGAACTAGAATAACTCCAGCAGTTGTAGACTCGTATTTTAAAGCCTAAGCAAAATATTGTCGGTGCTTCTTTCAGAATTTTACCATTTGCGAATATCTATAGTTCTACTCCCAAAAATGTGTGAGCTTTTGAACTTTTGATTCTAAATTTTTAATCATATGATATGGTGCGTTTAGTACTTATAGTTCTATCTCGTACGAAACTTAAATATTTTTTTAGGCTCTGGTTTTAAAAACAAAAGAGGTTCGGTTCGTTACCAAATGTCTTCCCCTATTAACCAGGTACCAACACACCCCCTCCACTTTCTTCCAACGTTTTTACATGACGCGACCTATACTACGATTCAAATGAAGTTGTTTATACACATATTCTTCAAATCAATGAGAAGCGATAGCACAGAACTCCGATAAAGGTTTTAGTTGGGAAGCAAAGGGCGCGTGCATCATTAATGATATAAGCCGCCAAAACGAAACCTCTAAACCCCCCCCCCCCCCCCCTTATATACGCTGCAGAATAGAAGCCAATTTTTTTATTCATTGATTTATTTATTTCAAAGAACCCTTTTCAGGTAGCCATTTCTTACAAGATTTTCTGTTATCAATTATCAACTTCTTTGATCGTTTATTAAATATTGTATTTTTTCATAAACTTAAATTATTGTAACTATACCTATGTGCAGCGGAAGCGTTAGCACGTGTTTACCTATTTAGAACACTACTGAAATTTAAATCATTTGTTTGAAAACTATATGAATGAGATTTTCCTTATTCATAAAGTTACCCAGTACACAAATATAATATTTCCCTCGTCCAGGTGTGTCGTCACCAGCTCACAGATATTAAATACATCCCCACAGAGCAACGGCGGCGCGCGGCTGAGGCGCTAAGGCTGCCGTAGATTTCCCCTGAGGGCACGTTAATTTTCTGCCGCCTTGAGCATAGTGCCCTCCCGGGACGCGCTACCTTTCAGACCGAAGGTGTTATTCCAGCAGCGGACTGATGCCGATATGCCTCTCTGGAGGGTTTTTTTTCACCGGATAAAATAACAACACGTTCTGTAACTAACAGCTACTCAGCGCGGCGGCTGCGAGCTTAGACGTTTTAAAATTTTGTATTTGATTCGCACCTTTATCAATTCTTTGTGAAAAAAAGACGAAAAGAATACGTCTTTCGTAGATGACCTTGGACCAAAATAGACCGAAAAAACTACGACATAGCCTATATGCATCGTGAATGTAGAGTCCTTTTACCTTCTTGTCGCTGTACCTAGGCCATACATAACGGCTTGCAAATCAAATCATATAATAAAACGCTCTGTGGTTGCTTTACCCACAACTAATCAAACGTTAAAACTTTTACATTGCTATGCCAACACGTGTAAAACAGCTAGTGGCGAGGAAAGTAATTTGTTCGTCGCACATCATACAAGTTGTACAATGTTGTCAATGTTTTACTGACATAATATCTATTACTACAGATATAATCAGTCATTTTACTCCTATGATGGAAAGTTAACACAAAATATCATAAAAAATGTGACTTTAACTTATAATACCTACCTATATATATTATTATCTATGACTGAGCCATGGTCAAATATTATATACAAAATGAGGTAGATACGTTGTACTCCGCTCTGCGTGGCGAAGTAAACACAAGCTAATCAGCTTGTGTCGACTTATTTCCCAAACAGAGTGGCAACGTCGCAACATGAAAAATTCATCAAAAGTATGTTTAGAAAGCGCATTACACTGGGACAACTGTGAAAGGCAGGAATATGTCTTTTAATTATTAAGTACTGTTTACGGTATTGAAAATAGAAAATAATAAATTTCATTTTACTCAATCAACTGTTGCGATGCTGCCGCTTTGCCACTTATGCGAACGAGACAAGTAGCGGGTTACGTGTAAGAGTGACAGAGAGAACGCGATAATGTTGGGGCTTACCAACGGCTGACGATCGTAAGACGACTGCGCTCCAACCCGTAAAGGCCACGGCTAACGATCTTCAGTCGGGGAGTCTAGCGGAGTTGCAAGCATAATTGTATTGAATTAGGATAGAGTATTGTATTTTTGTTACATATATTTGAAAACAGCTTGAAATGAACAAGTTTATTGGATAATAAAGTGCTTCAGTCCTAATTTCTTTTTTTTGTGAGTTCAGGTTGTCCTAGTGAGATCAACGTCCGCGTGATTTTTTTATTTGTGTTGTTTTTAGTGATTTATAGCTTGTATTTTGTATTATTACGTCTAGTAATACTGTAAGGAAGATATAACATTTTATGTTTAGTGTCCCGCGAGTGACGATTGTCACATAGTGCTTTAAAGTGCCTTTTGTCACTTTTGGCGGGAAAATGTTAACGTGAGTATATTTTTGATAGTTTAATCGTATTTTTTTCGAAGTTCTTTATTGTTTTAGCTATATAATGGTATATACTACATAATGTAAGTTATACTATAAGCCATACACAAAAATCATATATTACGCGCGTGTCCGGTGAACATACTGGTGTTCTCAGGGATATATAGGATTATTATTATGAAAGTATTTGTTTTTCAAAAAATTCATTGCCTTTTTGGCTTGAATAAACCCTTCTATCCATTTTGTCCCAGTTTAGCTGTTAGCCGACGCACGTGACTTCACAGGCCGTCATCGGCGGTGATTGGCGATCGGCCGCTCACTGCAACTCACTGTTATTGAGAACATATATTTATCTCTTTCTGACGACTCGGTTCTGTATATCTCTGTGATCTTTTAGCCTCTTCAGTGATGCAAATATAGTTGCATAAGTTCTATGTAAGTAGCTATAGTACAATGTCGCCGTGTTTTTAGTGTTTTATAATGGGTATGACGTCTCTATTGGTAAAATCTCATTGGCCAGGGTACCAATTACTTATTCGTTGGAAAAAACAGGGCCTACAGCTAGCCTACAATCTCGAAATAGATAACGAGGCTACCGTCGATAAATAATAACGACAAAAATTGTTTACTTTACGTCAAATGCAAGTCCATACACCGAGGTACCGAGCAAAATCGTTTATTATCTATTAGTGATCATCGTGGGCGCCGAAAAGACGAGTGTAAGGAGATGCAGTTGCGCGCCCTGGTTTTAAACAGTTTAATTATTGTATGAAGCTATTACGTTAAATAATATTTGTTGCAGACTCTCAAGTAGGTGCTGGGTCCCAGTTGCAGAGAAAATGAGACTTGGTTGAGCTCAAGATAGGAGGATGAAACGAAAACACACTTGTAGACACTTTAGATGGTATATTCTTCACAATTTCGTAAAACAAGGATAGTATAGAATACAGTTTTTGTTAACCCGGTTATAAATGTTGGCTATCGGAGCCTTAATATAACTTTGTGGTGCTATTAGTTAATATTGGTCACTTATAGGAGAGCTTCTTGTCTTCAACAGCTACAGGGAACGGGAAATTGACGAATGCACCATGATTTTTGGAAGTATGGGCTTATATAGTTTGTCCGAAACAAGCAAAGCTCTCATATTGGGCGATTGATTCTATTTTATTCATAGTATACGTTGGCCCCTTTGTTGTCGAACCTAATTTTCCCACGCTCGAAAACAGCAAACAATCTTCACCACGAAGAAAGCCTATTTTTATGACTTTGCTAGGGGTGCGAGGAGAACTTCCGATCTGTGATCTCCTCGCACCCGTACGAAGACGGTACCCAAACTTTAGGCATGTTTCTAAAAGTTTGTCCAGTTTAGAAACATTCCTGTGTGTGACTCATCGTAAGTCAACACACTTGACCGATTTTAGAGAAGTCTCTCCCAGTGAGCCTCCTCTCGCTCTCACTATCTACATTTTATATTTATCATACTGACACCTTTAGGCTGGCTCAGGATCGCTTTGCTTTGTAAGCCCGTACCCTTTACAAAGCGCGGCTTTCCTGAACCAACCTGTACCCACACCCATGCATCCACAGAGAGTTTCAGTCTCTCTGTGGCTGCATGTTCACAGTTACTCCCTAAAGGCCTACGCGGCCATCCCGTATGCTGTAGATGTCATACGTGATGGCACGTAGATTCTACACTACGTATTTCCTAGGCCCATTTGAAATAATATTTATCTCGCTTACGCGTTAACTTGCTTACGTGCTGAATAGCTCAAAGTGCTTGCAATACCTAGGCCTATTTAACTGTGTTCCTACTTTCTGATTATATATACTTATAGCCATACTTATAGCTATATGTATTTGTTATTGCGCTCGTTAACAATATAATTTTTGATACACAATAGGTAGGTACCTACATAATGTACCTAACTTATGTAAAAAATGGTTAGGTTGGTTACATACAAGTAAATTTTGCAAAAAAAATATGTATTAATAAAAAAAATACGTCTAAGTTGTTGTCCAAAATGGATGACCTAATTGTCCATTGATATCAGTGTCTTCCTTTACCCTTTTAGTACCTTTCCCTATGAACATTGAACCATGTACAGATCATTCAGCTTCGTAGGTATCTCATTTAATTTTCTAAGATGATAGAAAGATATAACTTAAACTATTTGCGCTGATTTGATCGCGCATATTTAGTTCATCATCATCGTATCAGCCTTTAGAAGTTCACTGCTGAACATAGGCCTCCCCAAAGAGCGCCATGACGAGCGATCTTGTGCCACCTCCATCCACTGACTTCCTGCGATGGCTACAATGTTGGCGGTAGGTATTTAGTTGTATTAATTAAAATGACCATTTTGGTTTGGAATTATATTTTATTTTTACATTGACAGAAATATATCGTGTAATGTATGCACCTACATAATAAATACTTTATAATTTGTGCATGCACCCCCCCCCCCCCCCCCCCCTGAAAATAATACTACCTGCGTTCATGGGAATTATGGGCAAAGAGAATACAAATAGGAATTATTTTCATGGGTACCAATCTATCAAAAAAGTTTAAATGAAAATGTTAAAACTGGTCAAAAAAAGTACAAAGAGGAATTCACTTACTTACTAGAGTAATTCATCCTCTTTGACGTATTAGAAATATTAGACGTCAGTGTACCTACCGAAAACTTTGCAGGCTGCCACTAATGGACGCAAAGTTAATCGCAAACACTAAGAAAAATCGTAATTCTTGCAATAAAGTTCGTTATGATACCGATATCAATCGAAATCCATGCCATCGCAAGCTACCGATCGGTAAATAAACGTAATACAATAGTACCATTATAGGTACCGATGACAATCGTTAGGTTTCCACAGTTATTGACAGAAGCTAGCGATTGTCATCAGTATGTGTACGAGTACTTTGCGACCGATTTCGGTTGTAAAGCAATTACTATCGATGTCGAGACTGCAGGCCAAGAAAATAAATTTACCAGCAGCGTTTTTATTGGCAATTTAAAGCAATAATAATATGAATATATTGTAAGTAGGACATAAGTTCAAAAACTAAAACCAGACTAAGTTGTGTAAAAAAATTGCCTAAGGCACTCTCTAACTTTTCTAATAATTTTAAGTATTTCTTATTGTATAAAATATACAATAAGAAATACTAATATACTTGATACTTGATGTTTGTATCCATTGTTTAAATTCCTTATTGGTTGTTAAAGCAGTTACTTAGTTATATATGGTATAATGCATGCTGTGTTTCTCTTCAATGGATAGTGCATTAAGCAACATAACCTTAACCTAGAAATAAATAGAGTAAGTTCTAATGTAATTATCAATGGGGAGCCTAAATAAATAAATAAAATAAAAATATACCTGAAGACGAATCGATTGATACGTCGCTTGTCAATATCGGACCAATAGGGGCGACGCTAGGGTGGAACATCCACATACCCACATACATACAGAGGACATACATACATACATACATAGATACATACATAGACTGTTAAACTCATTACCCTTCCCTTGCGTCGCCGTACTTGGGTAAAAATATCAACAAGCATTACCTTTTTAAATTACAATAAATTTGAAAAAAAAAATATAATTTCCAAACTATAATTTCATGTAGAAATTAAAATAATTTCCATTTTGGAAATTATTGTAATTTCTACCAATTGACATGGAGAGTTTAGTAATCAGCTGACATTTAAATAGAAAGCCTAGTGATATACATTTAGTGCTTTACTTGTTCCCATGACAAATCTAGAAGCTCTAATTAACAACTAAACGTACTACTGTTAATAGTCATGCTTGGTGCCCACGCTATGGAAGTGACATTATTCTCATTAACACTGTTCAGTAATCTGTGGCCATCCGCAGTAACTGCTGGTTAGACCGAATGCCAGCCGTAGTAACTGTCGGATAGTCTGCGTTCCTCACTGCTGTACAGTTAAGTTATCTGTGGCTCTGCTCGTGATTAACACCGCCTCGGGGGGCTGCGAACTGATTGCCGTCATGCTCCCCAGGGCTCCACTACACATTTTAGTCGCACTGCGAAAATATTTGGGCACTAGAATTTGTAATTAGATCAGTTTTAGAGGTTGGCTTTTAGTAATGTATCACCCTCCCTTCATCCGAGCCTCCTGCTACTGGTATTACAACTTCAATAAACTTACGCTTGCAGGATACTGGTAGATAGCACTATTGAGTCAGGGTCTTCAGTAGAAATGACAATCTCTCAAGCCATCCTCGCAAGCCATTCCCTGCCATTTGCTTATTCCTCTCACCCACAACGTTTACTTCCCGCAACACATCTCGCAGGTACAAGAGATATCAGATAGACTGACTGCAAAGAAATTAACTGCTTACGCAACTATTTTGACAATGCAAATCACTATGACTAAATAGTAGTCTGCCTAAAGACTTGTAAATGCCTAAATTTGCAGACAAAAGCTATATTTTTAAGAAAAAACGTTTTGGTGTCTTACTGGACTATTATCATGCAGAAAAAACAATTAAACAGAACGTTTCGTGTTAGTTTGGTCAAAATTACTAAGTTTCTGATGTCTGTCTGAGTTAAAATGTCTGAGTTGGAAAAAAAGTGTTAAAATCCTAAAATATCACAAACATGGAGGTGATATCTGTGGGCCCTGGGTTCCCTACCTACCATTTTTGTCAGGCCCATCGTTCTTGGGACATCCTGTATCTTTGCCGCAGATGTGTGGCAGACGAATTTGTCGAACTCTAAAACAAACGATTACTGCATTTTACTACGAGTATGTAGGTAGAGGTAATAGTCGAAATAAAAGCTGAAGGAGTTATGAATGAAATGGATCTGAAAATAAATCGACTCCGAATTGATGTTCGAGTAAAAGCTAAAAAGGCTTCATGAAAGGTCGACAGGTGGCAAATAGTCACAGTACAGTTGGCTCATTGCCAATCCGAGCTCCAATTTGCTCTAGTACACTATAGGTAGGTATTAGTTATTTTAACTTTCCAAATAATGTGAAAGTGTGTAAATTGTGTGTATCTTTAACCCCAGACGCAAAAGATTATATTAAACAGGGGGAATTATAAGTTAAACAGGTGTATCTGTGTCTGTCTGTGCCATCGTAGCTCCCAAATGAATTGACCGATTTAGATGCGGTTTTTCTGTTTGAAAGCTTATGTGATTGAGATGGTTCTTAGCTATAATTTATGTAACGGGGATGATTCAAATTTTTTATTTCAATCATTATCATTGATGTAGGGTCAATGCTTGTTATGGTCCAATTTGGTCTTGAATATAGTTTGTCATTGTGATTTCAGAATCAAGCGCGATTTGGATTTCAATCACTCGTTGCATTCAATCGATCTTGAATAATATGAAGACTACGTCACTTTCCGGATTGATTTTATCAAAAACCCACTAGTTATTCATAATACGAGGACCTACGAACATCCATCCTTTAAGTACCTAGGGAAAGGAAAACGAGAAACTTTGAAAGAAAACAATCAATAAAAAACATCTTATCCAGTTACAATAATACAGCTATAAACAGTACAGACGAGTACAAGATAACCCTGCGAGTGTGTGCGGGACTCCCACGGGACGGAAGGAAGTGTGGCCGGAGACGCCACCTGGGACCGCTAGTGTTGCTACACTCAACTCTTTGCTACTTTTTTGTAGAATTTGTCTTCGTATTGATTCATTTTTTAAATACGTGGATATTTTTAAGTTCTGTCGTTTCCATATTTCCCGGCAATTTTGAATTTGGAACTGTTCTATATTCGAATGTGTTTAAATTTTGAATCTCAAAACAGTTGAAAGTATTAGGATTAATGCTATTTTTTTGTCACAGCGTCGATTGGAATCTGTCAGGTTACGTACGAAAATGAATCTTTCTAAGGAAAATGTTCGTGCAATGATTTTCTACAACTTTAGAAGAAGCCTGACACGGCTTCAGTGTTTTGAAGAGCTAACATCTGTGTTCAGTGATGAAGCCCCATGTCTGCGGATTGTCGAACGCTGGTATTTAGAATTCCAGCGTAGACATACTAGTGTTAGTGACAAATCTCGCGAAGGACGCCCAAAATCCGCCTTCACTGAAGATAACATCATTGCTGTGAGATAACTAATTCTCGAAGTTCGTCATGTGACGTATCGAGAGATAGAAGCTCTATTAGGCATCTCAGGGACAACCATTCAGAAGATCTTGCATGAAGCGCTTGGTGTGAGAAAGATAGTTTGCCGTTGGATACCGCATCTGCTTTCCGACGATCACAAGGCGGCCCGCGTCAGATGGTGTAAGAAAACTCTGCAAAGGTTCAAACGAGGAGAGTCAAATCACGTCTACGTCAATCATCAGTGGTGACGAATCTTGGATCTATCGAATCTTGAATCTGATTCCAAACAACAATCTACAATCTGGGTCTTTCAAGATGAGCCAAAGTCGACTAAAGTTGTTCGTTCGTTGGAAAAACCGGCCATGTTGCACTTGAAGATCGTAGAACGGTTAACGCAGAGTTTGTTTACCACAAGTCATCGCCGAACTTCGAAAATCTAACTCAAAGCGACGCATCACCCTGCAGCACGACAACGCAAGCTCACACAGCGCTCGTCAAACGATTGAGTATTTGAAGCAGGAAAAAGTAGAAATTGTTGACCATCCTCCATACTGTCCTGACCTAAGCCCTAACGATTTCTTTACATATCCTAAAATTATGAAAAATCTTCGTGGTCAAAGGTTTCAGTCCGGTGAAGAAGCAGTCGACGCTTTCAAGTCAGCCATTTTGAACACCCCCACTTTAGAGTGGAATAAATGTTATAATAATTGGTTTGAACGAATGGAAAATTATTAAGCTCAATAAAAAGTACTATAAGGTTCTAGTTGTGTTTTTTCTTCAAACGACAAAACTTAAAAGGCATGCCTCGTGTATCCAAATGTCCTCTGGTAGAGTTATCTTTTAGGCCAACCAATTTATAAGAATTTAATAACAAGGTATTGTTTTTTAGGGGTTCCGTACCTCAAAAGGAAAAAAGAACCCCTATAGGATCACTTCGTTGTCAATTTCAATTTCAATTTCAATTTATTCAATAATGTTTTTTTTTTCTATCATGTCTGAATTTATACAATAATAATAATAATTATACAATAATAATAATAATTTAAAAAAAGAAATTAAGCAAAATGAAAATTTCAATACAAATAAATAGCAAATAGTAGCAATAGTCAGCAGATAGTGAAACAAATTAAAAACATAAAGAATATAAAATAAAAAGTCAAGTCAGGATCTTATTACCTCTTAGATATTCATCCATTGAGTAGAAACACCCTTTAAACAGGAGTTGCCTTAACTTAACCCTAAAAATATTTGGACTTTCTACAATTTTTAATTCAATAGGAAGACTATTAAACAGTTTTTTTGCTTGATAGCCCGTGCAGTGTTTTGTGATATTTAACTTCGGAATAAGAGCAATTTCCATATCTTTCCTTCGCATATCTAATCAACTTAATTTCTGCTCAACGGTTTCATATTTGTGCTTTTTTTCCACAACATCGGTGAGAAGCACCATGATGTATAGGCTGGGAACTGTTAATATTTTAAGAATTTTAAAATGCTCCCTACAAGATTCCATTGCGGAATCCGAACCATAGCGCTTCTGTAGCACAAACGCTCTGTTTATATTATATTGGTAGCTATTTCCCCAACACCTTATGCTGTACCTGAGTTTCGATTCCACTAATGCATAATACACCGTTTTGAGCTGATCCATATCTATCTCGTCCCGAATACTTCTCAGAGCATAGCATGCTGAAGCGAGAGTGCTTTCAACGGATGACAATTCTTGTTTCCAGTTTAGATATTGATCTATATGAATATCCAGAAACTTTACAGTTTCTACTATAACCACTTTTTCTCCATTGATTTTGACATCTATTGTTTGTTTGTTAGCCACTATAGACTTAAACAAAATTAGGTTTGTTTTACTTGCGTTCAGATAAAGGTTGTTAACATTATACCAGTTTGTTAAAAGCCAGAAGGGCGGTGTTGACTTTTGCTTCATTCTCTAACATGTCCGCTCCTGAAACTATTGCATTAGTGTCGTCAGCATATACAACCAATTGAATATCAGGGACAATCTGGGATATGGATTGTATAAGATCATTCAGAAAGATTACAAAAAATATTGATCCCAAAATTGACCCACGCTTAATATTAATTAATTTAGATTTAATTACCTGTTGGTGTTGCATCCCACCAATTTGATTTGTAGATTTTATTTCAACAAATAATTTCCTGTTTTGAAGTTAAGACTCTATTAGTTGAAACGCTTTATTCCTTATCCCATAGTGTTCTAATTTAGCAAGTAAAATGCTATGGTCAACAGTGTCAAAAGCAGTACTGAGATCCAGAAACATTCCAGCCACTTTCTTTTTCTCGTTTAGTTTGCCAACAATGTCATTTACCAGCACATCAACTGCATCTACTGTTCCAACCTCTCTTTGATATCCTTTTATGTCTGTGTCTGTCTGTCTATCTGTCTGTCTGTCTGTTAGTCAAAACCCTTTTTCTGAGGAGCACGTATCAAATTAAAATTGATTTCAAATATCCAGATCTGCAATCCATTGGAGCTGTGAGAAAAACAAACTTCTAAGTCAACGCAATCAAAAAATGCGGCCGCATATTGAGACACTCGGAAATGAATCAAAACAAGACTTCCAGTGGACCTAAAATCATGAAATTTAGTAAGAAAGAAAATGTCTTATAGATAAAGTAGGTAGTGTATGAAACGGCCCATAACTAGGTCACAGAATAAATAGTGGTAAAAGTAACTAGGTATTAAAACACTCGATACTATAATAAAACTCGTCTACGGCTCGATTTTTAAACTCACTTTCGTGTTTTAATTCCCCTGATTATGCAAGCGTTTCATAAATTACTATTTTTTCTTAAGATCGTGCCGTGCGAAAAGTATGTCATTATGACCCATTTTTGAGTTCATAATCCGGATTTTACGATATGAGTGTAGATAAGTGGTTCTTTTCTACATGCTACATTAAAGCTACCAGTACCACTGGTAATACAGTACAGTTAGAAACTGACGGCACAGTGAGATACCCAGCAAGTTTGTGTGTGTGGGTGCTCCCGTGGGACGGAAGAAGTGTGGCCGGAGCGACGCGACGCCACCTGGGACCGAAGCAAGACCCCGACCAGTGTTGCTAGCTATACTATTAAAAATTAACTTTTGTATTTTTTGCTTAGATCTATTTTTCGCTTACTTTTATTTTCCATTATACTGCCTACCTACCTGCGTGTAGGTATGCATTGTTCACGTGTCACAGGAATATTTCACCATATCGATAATTTGATAGAGATAGGAGATTATAGAAAAAGTTTGCTTGCAATAGACATGCCATTGGCTAGACGGCTAGGAACCATGCCGATCTTTAAGTACTGAATATTTTTTTGGGATTTTTTGATCGTACATTACGTCAGCTGGCATCACTGACTGGGAGGGAGACGGGGACTACGGGGAGGGCGCAGCATTAGACAAGTAACAGACGTAAGCGATGGACGCGTTTGATGGACACGAGCAAACAACTTTACGATATCTGGCTGGATTAAAATCCAATCCCCGGAGTGAGGAGCGAACACTTTTAGTAATTAAGCTGCATTGAAACAACGGGTCGTGAGGGTCCCTCGCGGCCGCTGATAATATCTAAATGCCTAATGGCTGCTGGGCCCGTGACGAATGTATCGGGCCTGGGGCCGCAGCGCCTCCGCGGCCCGCGCCTCCCTCCCGGCCCGCTTCTCCACTATGTGATAATTCCAAACGCTGCGGCCGAGCCACCTGGGATCGCACAGAGACGG
Source organism: Alsophila aescularia (assembly GCA_946251855.1). Taxonomy (NCBI): domain Eukaryota; kingdom Metazoa; phylum Arthropoda; class Insecta; order Lepidoptera; family Geometridae; genus Alsophila; species Alsophila aescularia. Next base: position 16,926,753 of record OX276377.1, on the reverse strand, counting down.
ACTACACTTTTCAGTTTTTCAGCTTTGTATATATTTTATAGTTTTACCATCTACGCAGCAGGCAAGTTCTTTTACTCAAACAATACTAGTAATGTGGTCATTATTTCGACAACCTTCTTTGGGCAAAGTCGACCTTGCCGCGCTGCTTGAATAGGCGTCAGCAAAGTTGTATGGAATTTCATTATTGTCGTGTTTTGCAGCCAGCAATTTCCTTTGAAAATCCATTATTGTCGTCTTTTGTCGTAGCACTATTATATATTCCGTGGGTTCGTTAACCCCGAACGCGAAAAGATAGGCGTTGTAGTTCCCAGACGAATGGACCGATTTTGTTGTATTTTTTTCTGTTTGAAAGCTGATGTGATCGTGATTGTTGTTGTTGTTGTTTCTGTTTCTGTTTCTGTTTCTGTTTCTGTTTCTGTTTCTGTTTCTGTTTCTGTTTCTGTTTCTGTTTCTGTTTCTGTTTCTGTTTCTGTTTCTGTTTCTGTTTCTGTTTCTGTTTCTGTTTCTGTTTCTGTTTCTGTTTCTGTTTCTATTTCTGTTTCTGTTTCTGTTTCTGTTACTGTTTCTGTTTCTGTTGTTGTAGTCGTTGTTGTTGTCTTTGTCGTTGTCGTTGTTGTTTTCATTGTTGTTGCATTGTTTGAGTAAATTCTTATTATACTAAGCTGGTTTTATTTAAATTCCTCGCATTTTTTGAGTAAAGCACTATACAAGCCTTGGTCCGCACTAACAGCCCTGCTGGCCACGCTATGATGGCCTCGAGCTTTGCTTAGTTACGAGTATGTTCTCGACTATCATCATCGCTGCCAGCAACGCAGTCATTACAGACCGCGGCAGTAATGTACTATAAGTTAAGTGATACAGAACAGAATAGTGCAAATAGGCCACCCGTTTTTTATGAACTAGGGTCGAAAGTCGTAGATTTTCTATCTCAGTGATAAGTTAGTCTACCGACTAGCATGTAGCCTTTAAAAATGACCATTCCTTGAGACAGGCCTGTGACACATGAAGATCATCGTCGGACAGACGTTTGAAGCTTGCTCCGCAAACGCTCATAGCTGAACCTGCTGCCTAATCTCAAACAAATCAGTATTAATATGATCAAAGGTAAACCACTAAATATTCGAACAACGTGTTACTGAACCCGTTGGCATACACGAAACGCATAGTAACCCGATTGTTGGGTCCAAGTTCGACAACAATTCGGCATTGTTGACGCCAGACCAGCGAGGCACGCGACGCGGCGGCACCGCCCGACATTCCGGCACCCCCGCCGGTGGCGGCCCGGCTCGCTGCCCATTCCCGGTTGCCGGCTCCATCGGCATTTAATTACCCACGTGCCAGCCTGATTTGCCCGAGAGTCGGTCCTGCGCCCGACCGATGCGACATTGCTCGCATTGTTGACCGTGTTGACAGAATAACTTCCACGTTACCCTATTGAGATATTTTATCGTTAGTGGTTTATCTACCTTTAATTAATTGAATACTTTGTTTAAAAATTGAACGATATCTCATGTGTTAGGTCCGATACAACTACGACTTGTTGATACCTAAGTATCTAGCAGCATTTATCATTTAGTTAGTATTCTTTGCCTAAGTCGTGCCGTGTGGGGCTGTGGGCCTGGCTTTTAATACACCCCTTCTCATCCCTTTAGCATTGCATTGTGAACCTCCCACATTATGGGGGAAACCCATGTTCAGCAGTGGACATATTCGGGCTGATGATGTGATTCGATGATGATGGTTAGAGCAAAAGATATTAATTCTGAAGCTAATATTTCGGTATTTTCTTTACACTTGTGGGTATAAACACACCAATACACATAATTTCTAAAAGTTTGCCTGCTTTTAGGAGATAGTTTATAATGAAGTTAAAAAATATGCTGTCGCAAGTGCGGTCCCTGCAGCGGCGTCCCACGGGACCAAGCCCGCGCGCCCAACTTCGGCTCAGCGCGCCGCCCCCACGCCGCCGCCCCGCGCGCTCCCGCCCCCGCTGAGAATACATTTGCGCAACTCTCGCGTTGGCCGACACAACGACTGCGAGCGACAACGGGAACCACTCAATGGGATAAATTACTCATTTTCTATAGCAATCTTCTAACAATGACGCTTTACGTAAAACAATGAAACTTACGTTATGATGCTAGATATTTTTCAACATCTATAGAGTTCGAAGAGACCTATACTCAATAGAGACAATACGTAATTTTCTGAAATTCCTGGGTGTTCTACTCGGGTGAACGTCTTTGTGTCTATTTTCAAACTGGCACCTTTCTTTATCTCTCGATTGTTTTGCTAACATGCTTCCTATTTTATCTCCTGACAATGGACTCCTTCCGCAACAGCATGGTAATTTGCAAAGATAAAAGAAGTAAAACTCTAGCAAAGGCACGTAGCCAAGCGGCAACTAAATCACAAAATTTTACAACCCTCAGTTATGCTCATAAAGATTTCGTTACGACTAGGCAACATAAAATCCAAATTATCTGGGCGGCATAAAATTAAAACGTCAAGTCTGCGAGATGGGCCACTGTTTTAAAAAGTTCTAAAGTCATGAAAGATAAAGTTGCGGCGGCGGTCGATGATGGGGTAGAGCGGACAATTTATTTATAATCTCGGGTGCAGAATTGGCTACGAATTAGCATGTAAATATTTGAAGTCCAAGGAGCCCGGTGGAGATTTATCGCGAATGGCGCGAGATAAGCGAGGACAGGATCGTAAAGCAAGGGGCGGCGCTGCGGGCACTCGCAGCACACCCGACGACTAAGTTGTAAAAAGAGCGTTAAACCGCAGTAAAAACGCATCGGCGCGGCCGCGCGTGGGCGAAGTCGAGCCTGCTCGTTATTATACTCGCCTCCTTATGAATTTCAATGAAGAAGTAACGAGACCAGAACTGGGCTCTCAGCAGTCTTGTACTGTTACTTATTCTGGGGCAGTGTTAAGTAGTGAGATTACCTCCCTTACAGGCTTACTCCTAGACATTAAAAAGTTCAGCGTGAATTTTAGTTTATCGTTTTTGTTTGACTTTGTTGTAGGTAGGTATTAACTTGACAGAGATTGATTATGAGCGGTGGCCTCCGCAACAAAAACCATTGAGAAACTAATAACGGATTAATAGGTATGTATTAGGTACAATAAAATAAAACTCACCCGCCATATCGTCTGCCTCCTCATAAGTCTCTGATGTCTTCGTTTGGTTAGCGTCCTCATCTTCAACATCTGTAACAAGTTAGATTTCAATCATATTTTTTTGTTTGTTACCCCAAGCCAATAACAGGTAGAGCTTAATTACGCTAGTTCAAAAGTTAGGTACTTTTCTCTACAAATACTTGTACCTTAATACAGATGCTGATCATTTATTTCATAAAGATTTCTCACCATCCGATAATAAAGTGAGCTTAGTGAATATACTTTTCAGAACGAAATGCTAAACAGTTATTATTAACTGGGACCCATCACAGCTGACCACCGATCACTTTGCTTCCAATTCCCGCGTGTATTTATCAGCCGAGCTGCGGTATTTATATTCTAACTGGCGCATTGGGTCCGGGCTATTTACCACGCAAGAGACTAATCTGACAATGGATGGGGGTGTGCGGACGCGGGCGGCACTGCACAGCAGACTCCACTGCAACTGACACTTGACTAAGTGCTGGGTGCCAACACGACCGCGTCCATAAATTATTTTCAACTACGCCACAACTGCGATTAAATCAATTTTCATGGTTAGGCGATGACGCTGATTGGCTGCGTATATTCGTATTGTCAGGTTTCAGATGCTTTATTGACACCGCTGCAACCAACATTTCAATTTTGATCGAGCTCCTATTTTATATTTTCAATTAATTGATACGAATAAGTACTCTACCTTTTGCTCGCAACTCCTTCCGCGCGGGCTTTGGTTTATCGCGATAAAAACTATTCTATGTCCATCTTGGACATTGGTTGGTTCTTACCCTCTTACAAATATTCTGTAGTGCCCACCAGGGTTCTATGTTTTTAAGATACAACGATATATTTAAGACCTAAAATTACATGTGGAAACAGAAATAAATATGAAATATCTATCTCCATATTAATAATCAATGGATAGTGTGGAGTATGCATAGTGTGAGAAAGGCATCCCCCCCCCCCCTCCCCTTCATTTGTACCCTTGAACCGGTGACCAACCCTCTGGAGATCTAATCGCAGCGGACAATAATGATATGAATTGTTTGCCCGATTTTTTTTCTAAGTTCTACATTTATTATTATTTAATGTATAGATCTTCCTTGCAACTAAGTAAAGTATTTTCATTCAAAAGTAAATGACTTAACGAAATCTCGTAATACCATCTAACTACGAATAATGTGTAAGCTGGGCATCCATCCATATCCATACCAATATGTAAAACTGAAACGTTGTCTGTTTGTTTGTTTGTTTCGGGAACTTTCGCGCGATAACGGCTGGTCGGATTTTGATGAAATTTGAAGTGGTGATAGCTTATACCCTGGAATAAAACATAGTATACTTTTTATGCCGAATAATTCTACGTTTCCACGGGAAAACTGGAAAATGTTCATTACTCGCTATAACATCAGTATCATTAGTGATATACCTACTTTTGCATTGGTTTTTAATATCGTAGAAGAACATACTCGTAAGATGTTTTTTTTCGCGATAAACAGTAGTCGGTCGAAGTCGCGGGCAGGAGAGCTAGTAAACATTTAAAATGTCAAGCTTTTTCTCAAAGAAATGGGAATGATTGACAACTTTTTTTAAAACACTATTAACAAAAATGAAACATAAGTTCAGAACGCCCTGACTTTTTGATCCGTCACTCAGAGATTTGTACAATCGTCATTCACAGCGTGAAGTCGTGAGTGTCGCAACAGACGGAGCGCGCCCGCCTGTCGCAGTGCAGTGCACCCTCTAGCCGACACCGTACGTCATGCGCTATCAGCAGCCGTGTGTCAGTGTCAGCAGTCGCCAGCCAGCTCACGCCGACTGCTGACCGAGAGCAACCATATGGACGGAATGGACAGTTTTCCAAGTGGAAATCTCGGTTGCGAGAGGTCTTTATTGCCGGTTCATTGCTCTGTCTTGCAGTGGCATGAGATTATTTAGTGCAAGTGCACATATTTTATTTTATTTTAACCACCGAACGCGAAAAGAGAGGGGTGTTACAAGTTTAGGGTGTGTATGTATCACTGTGTTTCTGTCTGTGGCCTCTTAGCTCCCAAACTAATGGATTTTAAACTAGCGGTTTTTTCTGTTTGAAAGCTGGTGTGATTAAGATGGTTCTTAGCTATAATAGGGGGGGGGGGGATCAAAGCTCTCGAACGAATGGACAGGATTTGATGCATTTATTTTCTGTTTGATAGCTGATGTGATCGAGATGGTTCTTAGCTACGAGTATAATGGGGGGTCAGGATCGTAGCTCCCCAACGAATTTACCAATACTGGTGCGGGTTTCTTTTTTTGAAAGCAGATGTGATTGAATAGAAACTATTTTATTTTTTTATTTGTGCTCTTTGTAGATACGTCCATTTTATCCGAAAATATGGTAATTAGGGGAAGTTTTTTTGTGACTATCTTGGTAATGAGCGTATGTAGGTACTTTTTTTTTCTTTTTTACCTTCCTTAACATTCATTATGTTCCAAGACTATAATAACGATCATTTAAAAAAATATGCTTACCATCAAAATTGTGATCTACATTTGGTTCTTCAACATCGTTTTTATCATTTTCATTAGCTTCTTCATCGCCATCGTGCATTTCAGTATGACCTGCCTCAACCTCGCCATCCGTTTCATGACTTCCATCGCCATCTGCATCACCAGCGGACCCATGATCTTCATTCCATTCTTCATCCTCAGCTGTAAATAAAATACACATTGTGTATACGAATCAGTTACAAGAAAATCATCAAGGTAAGAGAAAAAAAAACATGATTGCCGCGACAAAAAAGAACTTTAAAAAAGTGCCTACGTTACTCGGGATGATGTAAGGAACCAAATCTGTTAAGGCATTTAAAGTTATGGTGGAATAAAGAAACTCACATACATGAATCCTAAAAACATTACACTCCTTTTTTGGGCAGCCATGTAATTATAAAAGAACATGCATCATACAAAATATAAAGCCTAAAAAGCTTTATCTAAACAGGATTTAAATCACACTAATATTATAAATGCCAAAGTTTGTGGTGTGTGTGTATGTTTGTCCGGACGGATTTTGATTAAATTTGGAATGGAGCGTTTACCCTGGCCTACCCTGCGATGACGTAGGATACTTTACATCATCACCCACGCGGGTGAAACTACGGGGCGCATCTAGTAGTATCACATTTTCATTATTTGAAGCACACTACGATTCTTAGGTAACACCTTTTTTTTAATTTGTTCTTTTTTATTGGCTTTTGTTTGACCACTGTCTTGACTGCTTGATGGCAAGCGATGATGCGGTCTAGGAGGCCACGCTTACCTAGAAGATACCTACATGTTCACTCTCACTTTGTAGACTCCCAGATTATAGTTATCGGGAAATACATACGAAGGCCGAGCGTTCCACTCCTTCTTGTTCGAATAAAAAATGTAGAAACAAAGCCTTCTAAGAGCCTGCTCATTCAGACGCAACCACACCACACCACAGCGACATAAATGTCGGTAGGCACAAAATCGTACGAAAACGCGTAGTTCCATTCACACAACAATGCCCCATACGTCTAAATCTGTTCAGGCATTTAAAAGTTATGGTGGAATAAAGAAACTCACATACATACATGAATGCTAAAAACAATATACTCCATTTTTTGGGCAGTCGTGTAAAAACACCCCAATTCACCAGTGAATGAAGAGCAAAATCCATTGAACTAGAGAATCTGAGTAAGTTTCAACTAGAGAATCAAAACAATTTGTTACCTATACACTTTCCAACTTTTTTTTTAATTTATGTCCTTATGTTACATTTGAATGTTTTTTTTACAATATATTTATAAAAACTTTAAATTAAAATTCATTAAAAATATTATTATTATATGAAGTCAGTTTCAACTAAAGAATCTTACTTTTTTATATTTTGTTATAATTATTTATTTATTATTGTTATTTTAATACTCAATCATACGTACATACCACAGGTACATACATTTAAGGTCTTAACATAATAGTGAGTACATAATAGTAGTATCATAATAATCACTTTGTTTGTTGAAGTCGTTTAAACTGTAGCAGCATTTATAAATTAAGTTTTTTAACCGGTTTTCTTCATCCTTAATTTCGTCGGGAATTCTATTCTAGTTTTTTACTGGCATAACTTAACTATACATTTAAAATTTTGATGAGGGCAGTTTTTTTTTTTTTGATCATTGTTCTTGAAAACTCACTGAATTTTATCAATGTAATGATTTCACACAGGTAAAATGTAATTATTAGGTAAAATCTAATGTTCGAAATCGAGTGTTCATTTACTGGATTTATAATCCCAGTAAATGAACCAACGTGTTCGTTTAATAATAGCAAAACTATAAAACACCTTGTTTGAATATTGGCCGAAAGATTTAAAATCTGTTTTTATGCCTTCGTGCATAACTAATTTCATTAGGCAGTTTTTGACAAAACTTGATAATTGATAACAGGTCTTATGAACGAACATCCGTTAATTTACTAGATTTTTAAGGGTTTTGTGATACTGTTATAGAACCCCCTATTTATTTTTATAGGGGGTTCTATAACATCCCCATTCCGACACAAATAATTGACAATTAATGACTAGGACAAAAAATAAGAATCCGTTATTTTAAAAAACTGAGCTTTGTTAAAATGTATTTTTTGTTCATTCACTGGGGCAACCCCCAGTGGATACATTACCCTACCTATTTATAAGTATTCTCCTATTTGAATGTCTGTTTTTTTGCCAGAGTATTGTATTGTAATCTAGTTTTAGTTATCTACATAAAACAGTTGTACAAGCTTTATTCTCTAGTATAAGATGCTGGAGTGATGACCTGCAAAAAGCGGTTAGAAGAAAATGGATGAGGGGAGCTGAAGACCGAGCTTAGTGGCGTACATCATGAGAGGCCTACGTCCAGCAGTGGACAGATATGGGCTGATAATTATGATGATAAGTTAGGTACAAGGCTTACCTAGAGGTAGCCCAAGTGGTCTAAATTCTAAACACATCTATCTATCTATACTTATAATAAAGCAATAAGTACGAAAAAGTCTGTACAAAGAAGACAATTAAAAAAAATGGTCTAGGGTACCTACTTAAAATAAGCCACTGCACAAGAACATATTTATTTTTTAAATCGTGTCTGTCCTTGTGACTGTTTGTTGGTTTGTCTGTTTGTTTATTTGCCCATCACGTTTAAACTACTGAACCGATTGCAATGCAGTTGGATATCTTAGGGTTTGACTTGGTATCTCAATCCGATAAATAGAAACCGAGCATTCGAAACTTTTTGACGGCTGAAGGAATTTTGATCAAAAGTTGGTATATTGGTATTTTAAGTCCTGGAATAGCACATAAAATATCTTCTTATAACATAGAGGAATGTCCACGCGTGCGATGCCGCGGGCAAGGCTAGTTTTAAAGAATACATTGTAAAGTTACAGGATCTCGTTGACCCCATCTTAACCCAACAGTTAACATTTGGAAGAATTTTGTTAAAGATATGGGAATCCTCTACAAAATAAAAGGTAGACGGTGAGCGGTGATTCCCCTCTCCTACAACACGATTATGATAATGTTATTGTGTGCCTCTATTTCGGAAATGGCTCGGGCGGTCATAATGACGATTGTTAAATAAATAAAATGACTGGAATCGAATAATATTTCCAGGCGTGATTTTTAAGGCTCTGAACTTTTTATTACAGCGGAAGAACTCAGATTAGATGTCAGTGAACTTAGCAGATCATTTTTTATGAGAGTTATTTTCTTATGCAGCTGCTTTCTATAGTTCCTGATACTTTTAGAAGTAGTTCTGGCGTTTTACCTTGAAAAAACAATTAAGAAAGTGATCTGCCAACTTCCTGCAGCAGATAGTTTGAGTTATACAGTCCCTGATACTTTTCAGGAATAGTTCTAAACTCACGTCCATGTGCAAGCAAATTAAATACGGAAGTTTGAGAAGTCAAAAAATTCATTTTTCATCGTTTCAAACAATTCTTGAAAGTTAGAACTCATTAGTTTTTCACATATTCGTATCAGAACTGCAACCTAGAACTCGATTCAAGTTCAGAACTTACGTTCGAGTGCCAGCAGATCATGGTTGAAAAGTCGAATAATACTGTTTTTAAATATTTTTTAGGGGCTAAAACTTTTCGTTTCTTTGGATCTGAAACATAACTCTTATGCACACTTCGATGCGTGCTCGCAGATTATACCTGAGTGCCAGCAGATCATCGTCAAATATTTAAAATATCGAAATTTATTGTTCCAATCGTTTTAAAATAATTCGTGGTGCCTAGAAATTCAAATAGTCGTAAGCAGAGACGACTCCCTTCCACCTTCGTCAAATGTATTTTTACCCGTCTACGGCGAAGCAAGGGAAGGGTAATGAGTTAACAATAACAGTCTATGTATTTATTATGTATGTGGGTATGTTGATGTTCCTCTATAGCGTCACCCCATTTGTCCGATTTGTCAAGTGATTTGACAAGTGAGGTATCAATCGATTCGAATAGTGTCAAAGGCTATTTTTTTACCCAACTTTGGCAAATCAAAGGAAAGTTGATGTTATCAAACTAAAAACTTGGTCCAATTTGGAGAATCGAGGTATCAATCGATTCATCTTTATTTATAGTGTCATAGGTATATTTTTTAACCGACTACGGCAAAGCCAAGTAAGGGTTATGTGTTCACACTAAAAACTTGGTCTGATTTGGAGAATCGAGGTATCAATCGATTCATCATAGGAGAGTCATAGGCAATTTTTTACCCGACCATAGTCGGTCTTTTGTTTTTTCCAACTTATGTCTTGTTGAAAAGCTAATATTCAACTTTTCAATAGCGACCCTAATAATCATCGACCACCAGCTTTCACCTTGATCCAACGAATTTTAGTATTTTCAGTCTGTCATGTGATAATTCGCAATAGGATATATGATATTTAATTAGACATACTTTTAGGATGACAGCAATGCGGAATATATTTACACTACAGTCAAATAGAATATTGTAATGTCATATCCGTAATGAGCGACCCCGACACCCAGTATTTGTATACTCTTTGCCTATACTTTCGAGCTGCCATACTGCATCCGTCATTTCCAATTCCAGTAATAGAGTGTCGTATTCAGAATTATTTCCAAGGTGCCCCAAACTAAGATTCCCTGTACTACATATGGTTACTGTATAGTCTGTCTAAGTTACCATGTCACTTATGACGTTTGCTGAAATTGATGGGATACAACATAACTTTCATATCGATAAAGTAATGGCCATGTCTGTCTTAACGTAATGTTATCGACATATGAATATTTTTTATTCAATAATTTCTATTAAACTTTCTAATATACCAACGCTATGTACCAGTATACATATAAACGTATCTCTAATTAGACAAAGTGGAAGATGGTTGTAAGAGATTTTACAATAAAAATTTCGACGCAAATTTCAATAGATAACGAACAATATTTTTTGCTTAAATAAATTATATAAAATGAAAAAAACACTGTTTTTTTATTCTGGTATTTTTTTAATAAGCAAGAATTTGTCAACAAGCACAGATCATATAAGAGATACGGGGAACAGACGAGAATCTCCGAATAACCAATATAGCACGATACTTTAGAGTTTGACGTAATATCAAGGATGTTGAATTACGCTTACTGTCTCTATCCCTTAAATACATTTTGTCATATATGAGCCATTTTTATCTTACCCACGATACATTTTGTCACAATCGTGACATAATTTGTATATTTTATGGTTTTTTTATAGCAGTTAATGTCTGCTTACCGTCCCTATAAGAAGGGTTCAAAGAAGCTAGTGGAAAGATTTGGATGACGACGCATAGGTCTCGGTAGCCGAATTGGTAAAGGCATGTGCCGCAAAAAATCGTGTCTGTCTGTATGTTTGTTTGTTCGCGTTTGACGTAAAAACAAAACTACACGACCGATTGCGATGCAAGTTTCCTCTCTTGGATATCTTAGGCCTTGACTTAAAAACTAGTGCACTTGGTATCTCAATCCGATAAGTAGAAGCCAAGCAATCCATAAAAACTGTTTGACGGCTGAAATAATTTTGATAAATGTTGGTATTGGTATTGGTATTGGTATTTGAGGTGCTGGAATAACAATAGAGTACTTTTAACCTAGAGAAATGACCACGCGTGTGAAGCCACGGGCATCAGCTAGTACACTAATAAAAGGTTAGTTTGGTGACCCTATGGATATCAATTGATAGCCTTTTGAAGATATTTAATGTCAAAATTTCGACATTTTATTAATTCTCGTTTTCTGCGCTTTTCGTGCGTGCTTTTACGTTTTTTGGACGTAAACAAGGTCGGATCGGATGGGGACGTGGTTAACGTTTTTAGTGTTACGCATTAACATAACCGTAGTCACTTGCAAATGATACATATCTTATATCTTTGAAATAGGTTGTGATTTGCTGCACAATGATCTGTTATGGGAAGTTGGTAGATCATTATGTCAATAGAGTTTTTTTAGGTAAAAATGCCAGAACTATTCCTAAAAAGTATCAGAAACTGTAGAACTCAGCTTCATGCGAAAATAACTCTCATTTATTTTTGATTCGCTGCAAAATGATCTGCTATGGGAATTTAGCAGATCATTTTGTCAATTGACTTCTTTTTTTAGGTAAAAATGACAGAACTATTCCTAAAATGTATCAGGAACTGTAGAATTTAGCTTCATGCGAAAAGAACTCTCATTTATTTTTGATTTGCTGTACAATGATCTGTTATGGGAAGTTGGTAGATCATTTTGACAATTGAGTTTTTGTAGGTAAAAATCCCAGAATTATTCCTTAAAAGTATCAGGAACTGTAGATCTCAGCTGCATGCGACAAAAACTAATTTTTTTTTATTCGCTGCAAAATGATCTGCTACGTGAAGTTGACAGATCATTTTGACAATTGAGTTTTATTTAGGTAAAAATGCCAGAACTATTCCTTAAAAGTATCAGGAACTGTAGAACTCAGCTGCATTCCAAAAGAACTCTCATTTATTTTTGATTTGCTGCAAAATGATCTGCTATGGGAAGTTGGTAGATCAATATGTCAATTGAGTTTTTTAGGTAAAAACGCCATAACTATTCCTAAAAAGTAGCAGGAATTGTAGAACTCAGCTGCATGCGAAAAGAACTCTCATTTATTTTTGATTCGCGGCAAAATGATCTGCTACGGAAAGTTGGTAGATCATTTTGACAGTTGAGTTTTTTTAGGTAAAAACGCCAGAACTATTCCTTAAAAGTATCAGGAACTGTAGAACTCAGGTGCATTCCAAAAGAACTCTCATGATCTGCTAAGTTCACTGACATCCCAGATTTGTTGGTTCAAAACAATGTCTATAATGATGTTAGGCACTATACACGAGTACTTAAAAAATATAACACAAATTACAATGGAAGGATGGTTAGGACTTGGCCCCAAGCCCTACCAGAATCACCCCTAATATGTTCCGCGATTTTTTATTTTCTGAGTAAAAATATAAACTTAATAAATACGTAAATAGTACAAAAAAACGCTTTCCGCCGTCTGTCTGTAACGCTTAATCTTTTAAACGGATTTTAATGCACCATCAGTTAGAGTATTTTTCACGGAAGTTTTATATATATACTGTGCCCACGGCTTTGCCCGCGTAGTCAAACTTCATGGGTTTTTTTGCGCGATAACCGAATTCTTTTAAAAAATAAAAGTAGCCAAGTTACTCCTTATAACATCTTATATTTCAAAATCAAAAATGTAACGCCTTGCCTCTTTTCATTATACGCTTTATATTAGCTTCACTTGTATGTTTGTATGTTTATAGCCGACTCCTTTGGACGCTAGTTAAATTATGCTTATTAAATTATGTTTATTAGTTTAAAAAACCAAAAAACACGCTTTATATAGAAAACCAAACTAAAAAATAGAAAATAAATTTTATTAGTATAAATAAGAAAAAAATGTGTTATTTAAAAAAAGCGTAAAAATTATATATTTTCTACTTTTTAGTTTTGGTTTTTTTTTTTTTCGAATTATTGCATTGTCATCGGTCTTTGACAGGTGTGCAAAATTTGAATGAAATCTGACCGTTTAAAGTGGGTCAAAATAGCGTCCAAAGGAGTCGGTTACAAACATACAAACAATGAAATATTTATAACTATTGACCCATGCACCCTACGATTTTTTTGAAATAAAACATTTATTTATTATTTACACTATTAAAATTTATTTTCTATTTTTTAGTTTGGTTTTCTATATAAACCTGTTTTTTAGTTTTTTAAACTATTATTTATTAGTTTTGTACGCAGTCTGTTTTTTTTGTTTTTTATAATAATTAATATTTATTTTATACTTTTTAGTTTATATTTATGAGAATTAGTGAGAATGTTTACTAACCAACATTAAATCGTTATAGATCCTAAACAGTAAATCGAAATGTAAAATAATAAGAGAACCTAAAGATGATTTTCAAATATCAATTCAATGATATAATAACCCACTTGAGACCGCGTTTATGTAAACGTAGTGTAGGGCGCCTACCGGCCAGGTGGAGGGACGACTTGCGAAAGGCAGCTGGTAGCGACTGGATGAGGAGAGCCGAAGATCAGACTCCGTGGTGATAACAAGGAGAGGCCTACGTGCAGCAGTGGACGAATACGGGCTGATGATGATGATGTTAATACACGACATGACTTTTTTTTCACTCTGTCCTTTGGTTTTTACCATATTGAATTTTGATTAATGTCTTGTCTTTAGTAGCACTTGCAAGATTAAAACAAAACGATTGAAGTAAGAATCTTCGAAGTAGGTCCACGCGTTTGGCCTATATAGTGCCACAACGGAACAGACATACTTACATAGGCTGATAAACACATTACCGGGCCTTTGCGTTGCTGGTAAAAAGCCATTGACTGTAAATTACACCCAATTGGCAAGTAGTAGTACATAAAAGCGCGGCACGTGACTTTAATGAACGCAAGTGAAATCTAATTAGTATAATGTAAGCGAGCCGTGGACATGTAGATAAGAGCCTTTACGCACGGCGGTTTTTTACAGCTTGTACCATAGCAATTAATAAAAAAACAGTATAATTTTTTGCTAAATAAGCGTGCGTTGATCGAAGTCAAAGAAATTGTCGGTTACATTAACAAAAGAAAAACATGTATCTCGCAAGAAAGCATGGATGCTCTTCGTAGCTACGAAGACCTTCTTCGTAGGGGTGTAGATACACATGGAAACTATTATTATGGGTTGGTGATGGGCATGTAAGTGAGCAATCAAGTAAAATTATCATACAAATATAAAACCCGACTGAGTTTTTTAATTGAATACGAGCTGAGCGCCTGCAAAAATAATCACACTAATATTATAAAGGCGAAAGTTTGTATGTAAGGGTGTGTGCACGCACGCGTGAGTGTGTGTGTGTGTGTGTGTGTGTTAGTGTGTGTGTGTGTGTGTGTGTGTATGTATTTGTTACTTCTTCACGCTTAAACGGATGAACGGATTTGGATGAAATTTGGTATGGAGGTAGCTTATACCCTGGTAGCCCATGGTGCCACATGGTACTATATTATGGTTTGGTGGTACATGGGCTACTTTTTATCCCGGAATCATGCATGGTTCCTGAGGAACGCGGGTGAAACCACGGGGCGCAGCTAGTATTTATATAAATTTCAATGTTTCTTATTTACTCACATATTTAGCTTTACTTTAATAGTTCAAATGCAACATTATATTGAATAATCTAAAATTGAAAATTTTGTAAGAAGCTTCTATGACAAATGCTACTGTTTAGTTATAAGAATTATATCTTTGAAATGGTCTCATAAAGACCTTAATTTTGATACCTCGCTCGATAGGTTTTGGTCATTTTTTGTTCCTTCGGATTTACAATATGGTAGCTGTACGCCGCCATATTAGTTTTATTGACACTTCATATTTCTTAGAGCACTCTCGTGATCAAGACGAATCCAATGATACTTCATTTATCAAAATCCGTCAAGCCGTTTAGGCTGTAGGATGCCCTAAGTAACGTACAAACAAATGTACATACAATCCAAACACATAACCCTCCATGCAGTCGGGTAAAACCCTAAAATTATTATTCGTAGGATTCAATTCAGGTGCGCACAGTTAAAAATCATTGTGTAACTGCTCTACCTATAAGTCTATAAGCCGTGGTAGGTGCGCGTCCAGTGGGATCAGAACTCTCTGGCATGTTTATTTAACTATCTACTTAAGTACATACCTACTTGCTAAGTTATAACAAATGACATAGGAAACCGGGAACAAGAAATTACCATGCAGGAAGTAGACAAGTTATATCTTGAAGGGCACAAAAACGATAAAATTGTCGAGGAAACCAACTACCGAATACATAAATACATCATATACTTAATTGCATTCCACTACAGACAAGAACAGACCGCAACAGTATAGAATACAACTTCGACGAATAAATAATAATAATAACTTTTAAAGTACATAATTGACTACATAATGCGATAGTAGCCTAGTAGTTTACTTAGTGCGAGATAGAATCTAACGACACCGGGTTCGGTCCTGGGCACCGCGCCAATGACTTTTCTAAATTATGTGCGGTTTTCCATCACTCCGTGCTTTGGAGTCGGTCCCGGTTGTTATTGATTAATAGCAGCCGTTAAGCCATGTCAGGCCTATGGGCGGCCTGACAACTTCTGACACCAGACGCCAGCACTAACTCGCACGACAAGCAAGCAACTTCACTCGAGAATATGAACATCTCGACTTTATTTTCAGAGTTTTCAACTAAACGAGACGTGGTTTGATAAATATGCTTTCCTCCTAAATTCACTAATACTAAAGAATTTTAGAGAACATACCGGCAGAAATACATGGTATGAATGTATAACTATTACAATAGTGTAGTGTCCTATTATAGAGTCACAGTTATTCGTGTGACATCGTTAATTAGCCGCGCTGAGGGTGCGGGTGGCGTGATTGCGCCCCGTCCGTGTCGGCCGCGCCCTGCGTGCTGCCACAATGCTGGTTGTACAATTCTCGGTGAGTACTCTACTTTGAAGAGTTACGTACGACGTGGCAATCGAGTTTCACAAGGAAAATAGAGCAAATACGACCTTCGGAATCTTCAGAGCTGCGAATATCACAAAAGTGGCTAGCCAGTCTGTTTAGTACACCATTTTTACCCGACTGCACGGAGGGTTATGTGTTTAGGTTGTATGTATGTTTGTTTGTTTGTACGATTCATAGACGCGTCCTAAAGCCTAAACTGCTTGATGGATTTTGATAAATGAGGTATCTTTGGATTCGTCTTGACCACGAGAGTGCTATAAGATATTATAAAGTGTCAAAGAACCTAATATGGTGGATGATACAGGTGACATATTGTATTTCCGACGGAACAAAAAAATACCAAAACCTATCGAGTGAGGTATCAAAATGAAGTTAAACAGTATCAATTATCTTCTAAGCCTCTTACAAAATTTTCAATTTTAGATTATTCAACTAAGTGTAAATACTATAATCTAATGTTGCAAAGAAACTATTATAGTAATATATAACAGAAAATAAAAATCATTTAATTTATATAAATAATAGCTGCACCCCGCGGCTTCAGCCGCGTCCCTAAAGAATCGTGTTTTTTTCCGGGATAAAAAGTAGCCTATGTGTTAATCCAGGGTATACGCTACCTCCATTCCTATTTAAATTTCATCAAAATCTGTTCAGCCGTTTAAGTATAAAGAAGTAACAAACACACACAGCTTAATTAAACTAGGTATAATTTGAGTTCATATTACGAGGATACAGGATACTTGAATGAAAAGTAATGAAAAGTATCCATAGGACATAGGATACTTTTCATCCCGAAAAATTAAAGGGTTCCCGCAGGATAGGAGTTGAAAGTTATTTAAAAGAACACCTACCACGCTGAAACTACTGGACGGATTTTGTTGCAACTTGGCACAGTCATAGTATATATGATGGGTTAAAATTAAGGGTACTTTTTATCCCGAAAAAATTAAGGGTTCCTGCGAGACATAACATATGTTCATTTTGAAGTAATAAATATATTTTTTCGAGGGTTATATTTGATACTGAAGCCAAAACTGTTTTTTTTTCATTTTTGTCTGTCTGTTTTTAACTTGACCGCGCATCACCGCTAAAATGCTGAATCATACTCATACTACGAAGTAGAACATTGAATACTTTTCATCCTAAAAAATGAATCCCTCAGGATATTGGTTGAAAGTTATTTAAAAGAACACGTATCACGCTGAAACTATTGAACGGATTTTGATGCAACTTGACACAGTCATAGTTTATATGATGGATTTAATTGATGATACTTTTTATCCCGAAAAAAATAATGGATTCCTGCAGGATAGGGGTCCAAAATTATGCTAATTCTGAAGTAATAAATAAATTTTTTGGAGGGTACTACTCTATATTCGATACTGAAGCCAAACTGTTCTTATTTTTACTTTTATTTAACTGCACATACTGCAATGTTTGTATGTGTATATGTATGTATGTTAGTTTAGGTCAAATCTTGCAAGCTGAATTAGAACCACTTTTCAACGACTTTTTCATTGATATCACCAAGAATTCGAACTCTAGTGGTACGGATTTAATTTTCGATAGTTGTAATTCTAGCATTTTTTTGAAACCTACCGGATGAAATACAGAGGGCAATGGGATCTCTGAATAATACAAAATCAGTCGGTTATGATGAAATTCCTACATGGCTGCTAAAAAAGTGTATCATTGCATTAGCACCAGTAATAAGCCTAACTATAGGCCTGTAACATTAATTCCAATTCTATCGAAAGTACTAGAAAAAGCTATGCTCAAAAGATTGCTGAACTTTACAGATAAATTCAACATTATAAAAACAAAATGGATTTTGCAAAAAAAATCTACTTCTTTGACTCTCTATAAATTAGTTAAGTCTGTTATAGCAGGAATTACAAATGGGGATCACGTAGTGGCCCTCTTTTTTATATGAGTAAAGCTTTCGATTTTGTTCACCACGGGAAACTATTATCGAAACTTTACAGATATGCAACATCGAACATCATATCCACATATCGGAACCAATCATATGCAGGAGCGTTGGTTCTCCAGTATTTAAATAATAGACGCCAATGCACGGAGATCGCTAGCATTAACAAAAAATCAAATAAACAGACATTCAAATCCGATTTTAGATTAAACCAATATGGTGCTCCTCTAGGAAGTATTCTTGGTACTATATTATTTTTATTATATATATCAATGATTTACCTTCTTGCACACATTATGAATCAATACTATTTGCCGATGACACAACCATAATTATCAAATCTAGTGAAATAAATAAACTTGAATGTGAAATTAATATGCCTATTGAAAAAATTTGACTAAAACGAAAATGATGAAATTCCGTACTTACAACTCTATGCCCCATCTGCTTTGCGCTAAATATAAGTCACAAATTATAGACGAAGTAGATTCTACTAAGTTCCTTGGAATTGAGATCGACAACATGTGCAACTGGAAAAGTCATGTAAATGGTATTGCTCTAAAAAAAAAGTTTTTTTTTTGCCCTTAAAAGTATCCGCCAAATGATATCGAGGGAAGTCGCATTACAGGCATACCACGGATACGTAGCTTCAGTACTGCAATATTGTCTGATTATCTGGGGCAACTCTAAAGACTCAGATAGAGCTTTCAGAGCACAAAAGAAGTGCATTCGTGCTTTTTGTGGCACAAATTATCTAGCGCCATGTAGGCCTTTCTTTAGAAGTCTACAACTATAAACTCTCCCTTGCCTGTATTTAAAGCAGTTAGCGCTTTTTGTAAAACAGCACTCTGAGCTTTTTTCACAAAGCACCAAGACATGCGCCACCATCAGCTTCTTACCATGACTGATAATAGACTGTGCTTGCCATAATGCAAGTTATCTCTGCAGAAATTTCACATTTTATGGCGGTTAAAGTGTTCAATAGTCTCCCAGAGGACATAAAACAATTGCCATTAAATATGTTTAAATATAAGTTACATAAATGGTTGATAGTTTCCTGTTTATATTCTGTGACTTAATTTTTTAATTCTGATAAAGAATTGATAGCTTAAGTACTTGTACTATTATTTATTCTGTGGCTTAAGTAAGACATTTTATTTTTGTTAATTTATATTTATATCCAATTAGATTTGAAGCATAATCTGACATCTATACTATAATAAAACTGTAACTGGGCTAAATCTGTACATTAAATATTTTTTGAAAATTATAATTGAGATAAACTTCAAAATCGATATGGAGTGCAAAAAGGATATTTTATTATTTTTTGTCTGTCTGTCTGTCTGTCTGTCTGTCTCTTTGAACACGCATCACGCTGAAACTACCGAACGGATTTTGATGCAACTTGGCACAATCATAGCTTATGTTATGGATTGACATTTAGAATACTTTTTATCCCGAAAAAATAAAGGGTTCCTGCAGGATAAGGGTTGTAAGTTATTTAAAAGAATACGTATCATGCTCAAACTACTGGAGGGATTTTGATGTAACTGGGCATAGTCAAAGTTTATATTATCTGTTAAAATTTAGAATACTTTTACTCCCGAAAAAATAAAGGATTTTTAAGGGATAAGGGTCCAAAGTTTATGTTAAATTAAAGTTATAAAACATCCGTTTAAGAACGGTACCAAATTTCGTTATCCGCGTCACGTAACGAGTGGCCGAGCGGTTAACATGGGCGGAAGTCTAATCCAGACGTCCGTGGATCGAAACCACGCGCTTTTAGTTTTTTTTTGTTTCATAATTAATAGCGTTTACATATTTTATGCGTTATTTTTACATTTATTAACCCCCGAACAAAGAGACGGGTGTTATAAGTTTAGGGTGCGTATCACTGTATGTGTGTAAGTGTGTGGGTGTGTGTTTTTCGTTTTTTTTTTTATGTTGAAAGCTAATGTGATTGTGATGGTTCTTAGCTATATGGGGAAGTGAGAAAAAGTGGTGAGAATCGTAGCTTCCAAACGAATGGTTTGATTTAGGTGCGGTTTTTTATGATTGAAAGCTGAGGTAATCGAGATGGTTCTTAGATATTAAGGAACGAGTAGGTATAGCACAATGGAGTATCCTACTTCCTTAACACGGCGTAAGTATTTTTATTGTACAACCTGTACACAAGAGAGCGTAGTATCTGTACTTATAATAAAGCAATAAGAACAATAAAGACACTACATAATTTACCAGCATCAAAGATTATTAGAAAGCCAGCATCAAATCTTTGCCAGCATCAACAACTCCAGCGCATAAATCAAACGAATCAAAGTTCTGCCTCCGATTTAACTAGGTGGCGCTGATTGTCCTTAAAACACGCAAGCATTTCATTCACTGCGTTCCGCTAAATTCAAATCTGTAAACTTTTCGAATTTGGCTCACACTAGCTTTAGCGCTTTGCAGTTTGCCTTAGCACGACCTCTCAAATCCTTGCGACTGGAAGTTGTCTGTCTGCTGAATTGCCTACTGGCCGGTTGATATCTAATTACTCTGCGCATATCTATACTTATAATAAAACGGTAACGGGTCCAATTCTGTACATTGAAGATATTTTGAAATTTTCTTTTGGAGGGTACTATATTCGATTCTGAAGCCAAAACTGTTTTTTTTTTTCATTTTTGTCTATCTGTCTGTCTGTCTATGTCTATATCTTGACTAGGCATCACGCCGAAACTACTGAATGAATTTAAATGAAACTTGGTATGATTTGAGTTCATACTACGACGTAGGACATATTTAATCCCGAAAAATTAAAGGGTTTCCGCAGGATAGGCGTTGAAATTTATTTAAAAGAACACGTATCACGCTGAAACTACTGGAAGGATTTTGTTGCAACTTGGCACAGTCATAGTTTACAAAATTGAGGACAATTTTTATCCCAAAAAAATTAAGAGTTCTTGCTGGATAATGTCCCAAATTTTGTAAATTGAAGATATTTTGTAACTTATTTGGAGGCTGTTCTACATTCAATACTAAAGCCAAAACTGTATTTTTTATTTTTTGTCTGTCTGTCCGTCTGTGTATCTGTACCTTGGCAGCGCATCACGCTGAAAATACTCACATAATTCAAATAAAATTTGGTAAGATTTGAGTTCATACTTCGAGGTAGGGCATTGGATACTTTTCATCCCGAAAAATTAAAGAGTTCCTGCAGGATAGGGGTGAAAAATTATTAAATTAAATTAATTAATTAAATTATTTCAAAGAACACGTAGCACGCTGAAACTATTGGACGGATGTTGATGCAACTTGGCACAGACATAGTCTATAAGATGGGTTTGTTTGTTGTTTGTTTGTCGTATGAGGTAGTGCTGGCCTCTGATGTCAGAGTTTGTCAGGCCGCCCGAGGGCTTCTGACATGGCTTAACGACTGCTATTAACCAATAACAGCCGGGACCGACAGCTTAACGTGCCCTCCGAAGCACGGAGCGATGGAAAACCGCACATAACTGAGAAAAGTCATTGGTGCGGGAGCCTAGGTTCTGAACCCGGTATCGTTGGATTCTAAATTGCACTATAGAACCATAAGGCCACCATCGTTCTTAAGATGGGTGAAAATTATGGATACTTTTTATCCCGTAAAAAAAGGCTTCTGCGGGATATGGGTCCAAAGTTATATTAATATTTAAGTAATAAATAATAATTTTTGGATGGTTCTCTATTTCGATACCTACTGAAGCCAAAACTGTTTCATTTTTTATTTTGAAATAAAAAGTAAAACAATAAGTAAGTAAGTTAGTAAGTTTTTTTAATGAATTCAGTTGTTTCTGTGCGAAACTAATGACTTACTTCAATTTTTGTAATATATGTTGATTCCACAATATAAGTGTTGAAAGTTATTAAAAAGAAAACGTATCACGCTGAAACTACTGGACGGATTTTTGGATGCAAATTGACACAGTCATATATCTATACTTATAATAAAGCAATAAGTACGAAAAAGGCTATAAAAATAAGATAAAAAATGCGATTGGTTGCTTAAAAGGGGTATTGAACATGTTTTTTTTTTAATTGTATCCCTCTGTCTGTTTGTCTGTATGTTTGTTTGTTCACGCATCATGTAAAAACTATTGGACCGATTGCAATGTGGTTTTCATTGTTAGATAGCTGAGAGTTTGATTTAAAAACTGGTGTAATTGGTATCTCAATCTGGTGAGTTAGAAGCCGAGCAATTGATAAAAGTATTTTTGACGGCTAAAGAAATTTTGATCAAATGTTGGCATATTGGTCCTGGAATAGCACATTATGGTACTTTGAACCTAAAGTAAAGACCACGCGTGCGAAGCCGCGGGTACAGCTAGTATTAACTATATTTTTTAATTGACATACATATTCAATACTTATTTTCTTTATATCTCTTGACATTTAATTCATTGTATTATTATTATTTATTCTTGACTTCATATGTCAATTAAAAACAATTTTTGCTTATTAATATTTTAAAATTTTCGTGCTGTTATAGTAAAATACATGTGAACCTCACCTCATACATAAGATCTGTGTTTATTTTATATGTACCATGTCTTTATGCAAATAAACTATTTGATTTGATTTGAACCACTTCCTCATTTAATTTTAAATCCATTGTTACCATTGTTGAACAAGTTTGAAAGCGGGTTTAAAGCTAGACAAAACCAGAGTGGGCTCAAGGAGTCACCTTGGAAAATGCCTCTTCGAATTTGAATTGGATCTGTCTGTAATGAATTGTCTGATTTTAGTTGTAAAATAGTTTTCCATTTATGCATGATATTTTTTAAAATCTGTACTATTGTAGGGTGAATCCTGTAGTGATTAAGAATGTAGCCACCTATGCGGAACGGAGTCAAACGCTTTTTTATAGTCAACTAGCTGATGCCATCGGCTTTGCACGCGTGGTCATTTTTTTATATATAGCCTCTTAAAACAATCTCTAGGCTACTATTTTCTTGCTCTTATTCCATTCTTATAAAATTTGATATGCTGAAAGAGAAATTATCGAAATAATTGATGAACCAGTTACCAACAAAAAAGGCTTTTATGTCGTTCACGACATAAAAGCCTTTTTTAGAGATGGAGATGAAAAAATACCTTTCATATAAACATTTTGTTAGGTACATGTTGATCTATATCATGACCACCTAGTCTCAAATTGCAATATCTTAAAATTTTCTTAGAATTAAAAAAACTATTACTGTTCGATCTCATGTCGTTTGTTTGACTGTCACTTGATTATTCAAGGAAACTAATCTTGAATTTGATCTCTGTTTTTTTTTATTGTTTAATAAAACAAATATGTTTAATTTTATTTTAAAAAGAAACTTGTTGATTACTTTAGTAAGTCTTTTTATGAACAAAGCATTAGACTTTTATATTACTTACTAATTATTTTTGTTGGTATAGGAACTTTTGAAGTAAGAAATGAACCTGATGTTTAATAAAAAAAAATTGAGGTTCCATTAACTTATTCATATTCTTAAAACTTACAAGGAAGCAGAACAACATAATTTTAAATTTTTATCTATAAGACTGATGATAAAAAATGTATATGTAGCTTTATTATAATTTATAATTATGAAAGTATTATAAATTATAATCATCTTAATTATGATGTTAATGACAATGTACCTGTACGTCATACAGTTCCAACTTATTTTTGATAATAATATCTATACTTCTAATAAAACTGATACGGGTCCAATTCTGTACATTGAAGATATTTTGAAATTTTTTTTGGAGGGTACTCTATATTCGATACTGAAACCAAAACTGTTTTTTTTTTTTCATTTTTGTCTGTCTGTCTGTCTGTATCTTGGACGCGCATCACGTCGCCAGAACTACTGGATGAATTCAAATGAAACTTGGTATGATTTGAATTCATACTATGAGGTAGGACATAGGATACTTTACATCCCGAAAAATTAATTGGTTCTCGCAGGATAGGGGTTGAAACTTATTTAAAAGAACACGTACCACGATGAAACTAATGAACGGGTTTTGACGCAACTTGGCACTGTCTTATAATAGGTTAAAATTGAGGACACGTTTTATCCCGAAAAATTAAAGGGCTTCTGCGGGATATGGGTCCAAAATTATGTAAATATTGAAGTAATAAATAATATTTTTTGGATGGTTCTCTATATTCGATACTGAAGCCAAAACTGTTTTACTTTTTATTTTTGTCTGTCTGTTTGACCGTACCTTAACCGCGCATCGTACAGAAACTACTGAATGAATGCAAATTAAACTTGGTATGATTTGAGTTCATACTACGAGGTAGGACATTGGATACTTTTCATCATCATAATTATACAGAGTGGATTTTTGAGACGGGACAGTAAGGACAGGTGCCTTAACCGTTATAGTTACAGGAAAACGTTCCTTGGAGACCATACATAGCTTTTTTGAGATATTCTGAACTGCATTCACAGATTTTGGAAAAAAATGTACAGTCAGCAAGAAAATGGTAATTTTACACAAAAACGATTTTTGATGCCAATCGATCCTGTTTCATATAAGGATCAAAAGTCTCTATCAGACTGACTGAGGTTTGAGTACTAGAAATGTCAGAAAATGCAGAAAATGCAATAAAATAACATTCTAACATCGTTCAAACACTAATTTTTCAAAAACACTGGCGGCTCTAACCTCAGTTGGTCGGATAGATACTTTGACCCTTACAAGAAACAGGATCGACTGGACATTTTTTGTTGTGAAATTCTCTTTTACTTGATGACTGTACATTTTTTTCAACATCTAGGAATGCAGGTCAAAATATCTCTTAAAGTTAAGGAGAGTCTCCTAAGAATGTTTTCCTGTAGCTACAAGGGAAAAAGTCCAATTCTGTACATTGAAAAGAATTAGTAAAAATTTTTTAGAGGTTTTTTTTGTTTTTCTTATTATGCAACCGTTTCATAAACTACTATAACTACAAAGGACGCAGAGAGACTACGCACATATGGCTAGGGTTTAATAACAAAAACCGCGCGTGAACTTTTGCCAGCCTATCGATTTGCTTTGGTGTAGTTAACCATGGTTTTTATAAAACAGAACAACTTTTTTATATAACTATTTTGTAACAATCTTCTAGGATAAAAGATCACTTAAAAATAAGAAATAACAAAAAAACTAGATCGTAAGTTTGTTTAATTTGAAGTATAATTTAACTGTTTTATCTTTATATTAAGGCCCGGTTCTAGCACTTTTAGCAATTTTCGATCATTTTTGAATTTTTTTGATCTTGTTTTATAATTAACCCAGAACGATGAAATTGGTATCACATCAAAATTTAACATATTATCTCGTATTTTGTAAACACAGAAACATGATTAGTATGAATTCACCCGATAGAAAATAATATCAAAGGTAACATTACTTTATGCTTAGAACATAGATTGAAAAGAGACCCCATCACTAAATGATATCAAACATATACCAAGAAAAAGAGCTTTTTATGATTGAGAAAATGGCTAGACACATTTTAATCAAAGCTTTAGTTTTCCTACAAATAAATAAAAACCTTAAATTTTATTGATAAAATTTTGATTAAACTTTTAAACTAATCGCTTGATTTTATTTTGTCCTCGGACACATTTTTTTTGTAAAATTATCATTGTTTATTTTACTAACTTTGCTCTCACAAATAAAATGTTCAGAACATCTGTATTTCTCAAGGGGTAAATGCGTCTGTAAAAAGTGGTACGCCTTTTCCCCATTTGTATAAATTCCGCTCTGGTAGCCTGATTATTTAGTATTGTTCGGATTTACTAAACGATTCATAACACAAAATTTGATTTAAACCAAATTATTTTAAGCAGCAGTTAGCAGTTTAAAGTTTATTCAATAAAGTCGCTTTTGCACCACGGGAAAATACGTCTAAAATACCTTCTTTTAAAAAACAATAATCCCTTTTCATATTATAACTTGTGGAAGAAAAAAATAAATGAATCTTGCACACAAATAGTTTTTGAATATATTTGTGTTCAGGAATTTTCTAATAATTTCATAGGTGATGTGAAATGAGGTGATAAAATTGTGCAAGTCAAAATGTGACGCAATTGCCCCGGTTAACCTTACATATTTTTACTCTGAGTTATAATAAATTGTCATTTATTGAGACAAACTTTTAGAATGACATCAATCCGGGACATATTTTCACCACATTCAAATAGCCTATTTGCAACAAAGGTCAAGTCTCACACAAATAGAGGTAGGTAAATGGCAACTTTGAAGTTACATATTTAGATAGACCAATACCATTTAGGTCTATCAATGCCTTTGGGAGCCAGCCCGACCTATGCTCTGGAGAATTCTCCATCGATTCATCAAAAGCACGCCGGAGGCTAAATCCCAGCTCCATGATGGAATCTACTCTCCCTAAGGAATAGAAATATCTTTCTACATTATGTATTATGTGCCTGCTATAAATATAGACTATACGTCTTTTAATTGTGGTTAAGGTACTTTGATTTGATTCTGTGATCTATATGTCTAGAAAAAAATAAGATCACCACATTAGTGAGTTTTTAATGGATAACATTTCTGTTCTTGGTGTAAAATATAACGGAGTTTATGCAAGTTAAGTTGAGAATTACGTACTTCTTCATGGACTTCGATTTAAAGTTACGCATATTAAACGCTGACCATAAAAGTAGAAACACAAAACAGGAAACCAAAGAACAGTGACGCGAGAAAACCAACCGCAGTACTTAATCGAGTACCTAGTAGGTAGTTAGCTGCTTCGCACCAATTTCTATTTGACGTAGCAGTACAGTAGCAGAACATTTTTGAGCGTGGTGACTCCGACGAGAGTCATCCTCCATCCTAACTCCTCGGACAATGAGCGGCGCGGGACGCATTTGGCACCACAGCGCGCCGCGCCAATAACCACTGCGCGCAATTCAATTTTTATACTGACCATATCACTATCGTAAAATAACTAGAACTGCAGATAGGTTCCGATAACGGCGATTTTAAAATGTTGGACTATTAGGGTTCCTTGTCTTAGAATGAATTTGCCCGGCATGGGCTACTATGTTGGTTTTCCTCTGCACTCTGTAAGCTTTAAAAAAGGTCGCCGCGTTTTTACATGTATTATTTCCCTCCAAACCAGCTATTTGATCATTCTCATATCCCAAGCTTTTATCATCGTCACCAAATTATCATGCCACTGCTGAGAGCTTCTTTCAGAGGAAAGTATCTGCTATAATCCACCACGCTTGTCCAATGTAGTTGGAATATGTCACAGTATGTCTAAATGTGAGGTTCCTAGACTTTTTGGTGTCTTCCCAGCTTTTTGTCAGTGTGGTATTTTCATACATGAGGAAAGAAGTATTTTTTTTTAAACATTGACTCCGCGTGAATCATATTAAGTACGTAGACTTAGAAGGTTCTTAGACGATGAAGATAATGATAAAAGAAAAGAACCCTCACAAATTATGATATTAGGGTTAGAAACCGTTAATCTATTTTATGTTATCCAATCTAGTGCAGAACTTCACCTCGGTTGATGTTTCATCGTTCCCAATAACGCGTTGGAAACGAGCTGTATTCCTGAGGCAGCACTAAACGCTGGTAGGTAATAACTTTGATTAAGGACCACGCGGGCGGCCGCGCAGAGGAATAATAACGGTAACCCCTTCTCGGGCAAGTCATTGTAGTTTCTGTATATCCTTGGAAACTGTAATTTTAATGTGTTCGGAGGCGTTAGTACTGGGCACTGTACAAAGCAGAGCTTAAGCTTTTTTAGGTTTGGTTGATTCCAAGCGCGCTCCCAGATCCGCAAATGAAGGATAAGCTCCAGCAAGATCTTTCGGAACTCTAATTTCTTCACCACTTCTTATGACCTACTCAAGCACTAAGCGGTATCTCTCAAGCGGTATCTAAGCGGCTCTCAGTAGCGAAGACGAATTGTCGCAATCTCAAAATAACAAGTGATTGTGCCGTGTGCATAACATTTCAAAGTCAACCCAACTCCGGATTGAAAATATTCGCAAATTGACATCGCCGCCATCACTCTTATATAATTTCAAACGGACATCAGAAATAGTTTCTGATATTCAAATCTTGATGACCTTCAGTACTGGTAAGATCACTGTACCGTAGCACGGTGCCGGCAGGGAATAGAGGAGGTGGTCTCAACGGCGCGCGGGTCCGAGCCGGGCCGGGCCTTCAGGACGGCACATCGTTAACTAATGTACTTGTGCTAATACAATATGGATGGCGACAAAACGCTATCCGCTGACAGCTTTAGACCCTGTTTGGAGACAAGTCGGCAGATGTGTCCATACTCCATACATTTATACCAAGTATGTACCTAGTTAGCTACAAAACGAAAGCTGATAATAAAATAAGTGTTTTATATTTAGTGACCCATATTGATCGCAAAATAAATGAATCCCCTCACAACAAAATGTCAAGTGAAGGCAAACGAAACGTGACGCCTAACCCTCAAAACACTTCCAATTCCTATTTTCTGTCTCCCCATCTACCTATCAATTAAAAGTCGAACATCTCAGCGCTTCAGTAGCTATTTTCCTCGGAGACGGCGGGCGAGGCGCTCCTCGCCCCCGCTGGCGAGGTGAAGAGCGGTGCGGGGGCGCTGGTCTCCAGGGAGCAGGCGGCACGCGGCAGCCGGGCCAGGTCCCGAGGGAGCCGCGTGGGCGGGCGGCGGGCGAGGACGGCTCCACTGGGAACTTGCCTCCACTACCCTTCTCTGAGCAAGGACGCCGCCGCTGTGATATTTTTAAGCACTGTTGCGAGTGGAAAATTGCTGGTCTTAATCCCACTGATGTAAATAATTTCTGGCCGGCGAATGTACCTATACACATGAATATCAAAATTATTAAGTAGGTATATAAGTGTAAAAGTGGCTACAGAACCCATGTTCTCCTAGCAAGAATCACGTCTGCCGCACAGCCCTATTATGGTTGTTTCACTGGAAACTCATGACTGATTTATGACAGTCGATTGGGAATAGAGAAAATGTATCATCACTCATAACACCACGCAGCTTTTAGAAAATAATGCGTACCATTCATTGTATTTTTCCCAAAGATGTTACTTAAATTACTGGATATGTAATGCGTCTTAAAACGACGACAGTGCAGTGGAAGTTATTGTTCCGAACAATCCTCTTTCTAATACCGTCTAGCCACTTCTTCTTTACAGTTCTACTGTTTGGTGATTTCTCTCCTGTTCGTCACCGTTCTCTGTTTTATGCAATTTCACTATCATTGAATTGTGATCTCCAAAATTATTATTTATATTATTTGTGTAACCGCGAATATTTTTACGGTTATGATGAAAATTAACAGGTTCTTCCAAACACATAGTCGTGAACACCAAAAAAAGACCAAGTTCCATGCACCGATGAACAAATTGCATCGATTAAGCACCGCCGTATCTGAGAGAGGTCAACATCAACATAAAACTGTTATGATATGCCTTTAGCGTATTTCCCAGAGGCACGCGGGGTGGGAGGGGGAACAGGGGTGCCACCCAGGGGAAATTTGCCGTCGACTCTCGACGGAGCCTCTACAAGTTTTATGGACGCGCAACACCCAGGGCTACGCGGGTGAGTGGTTTTGTACTGGGAATCTGGATTATAATATACAACTTACATTTTCAGTGCTAGAGATATTGGTTCATCTTGTTTATTTTTCAAATGAGATGGATAATGTATTTTTAATGGTATAATCAGCGACAAAAATCAATGAACGTGTTCAAACTTTTGTTTTCCCTAAACATACAAAATATTAAGTACTTGTACATTTACATATTTTTGTCTTTATACATTTTGGATAGGTACAAAGAATTTTGAACTTACCTGCATCACGGAATTTTATTAATTTAGGCCCAGATTCTAGTTCTTTAGCGAGGAAGTTGCTCTTTATATCTAGTAGATAAGTACCTGCCTGCCTTCTTATATAAAAAAATGCAATTTGCGTAAAATAGTTAAATATAAGTGTTGAAAGTAGTATTTATACTTCGCATTCCCAAAAACAGAAAAAAATAAAATCTAATGTCTATTTTTACCCGACTATGGCGAAGCAAGGTAAGGGTAATGAGTTTAACAGTCTGTGTATGTGGATGTTCCACCATAGTGTCGCCCCTATTGGTCCGGTTTTGACAAGCGAGGTATGAATCGTTTCGCTTTCATTTATAGAGTGCCATAGGCTATTTTATACCCGACCGTATTCGGGTTTTAGTTTTTTAACTAATAGTTAAATATTTAAACGGGACTTAATCGCGCTGAAAACTTAATATTTATTTACTTCAACGGTTCGATCAAGTTGCATTGATCGTGGTCACGAGAAGACCAAGGTCTAACTAACCAAGACCAAGGACCAAGGAGAAGAAGAAGGTCTAGGTCTTCTCGTGACCACGATCAATGCAACTTGATCTAAACATCGAGGTAAATAAATATTAAGTTTTCAGCGCGATTAAGTCCCGTTTAAATATTTAACTATGTGTTCGAATCGCGAAAGTTTAAAAGTTTTGGACTTATGTCGTGTTATCCTAATAACAGCCATTGTATTGCATATTATGCAAGTACATTACATTGGACTATCTCTTTATGTATAGTGCCTTATTCCTACTACCTGCATTTATGTAAACTAGTAGGGGATGGATGGATATTTGTGGATTTTCTATCCGAAAATCCTGATTGAGAACTCAATGGACAGTTAATGGGGATTTGTGGAATAACAAAAATGTCTGTATAAATACCTACCTATACTAGTCATAGATACACATAAATATACAGTGAAAATAAAAGTCAACAAAACTCACAATTCTCTAAGACATTTGCGCGAGAAAAACTTTGTTAAACATTGGGATGCGGCAACCCTAAGAGTACCCGCACCCCGCTTTCACCCCCTAGGGCCATCAACTTCTTATCGTTACACATAACGGGGCCTCCTGTAATAAGTGCCGCATACAGTTCACAGATTAATTTAGCTGATTTTTCAGATGTATTTATGCAGATAGCTAGGTAGGTACTAGGTGTACTGAGAATGTCCGAAGCGCTGACACCTGTGTAAATTGTCACACACCAAGCTAGTTGGTGAATGACTGAATTATTTTCGGTAACACATCATCATCGATACTTGTCCACTGCTGGACGTAGGCCTCTCCTAATCCACGCCACTGAGTTAGGTATCTTTGTACCTATCCAGCTTTTGCCAGCCTCTGTTCGCAGGCCGTCACTTCACCTGGCCAGAAGGCGGTAACACACCACGACACAATAATAAATCACCACGATTACTAGATGAGTGTTCAAAAAACTGAATCTATACCATTCACAAACATTAATAGATATTCTTAGACAAAAATACTTAAATTTTCCCCGCTCTTGTCCTTGACACCAAGAGTCATAGTTTCGTGTTTTTAGGCACCGGTGTATGTCCGATTCAGAATAAATAACTATTATAAAAGGTTAGGTCAGGTTAGATTTGGTTAGGATCTACACGAAAGAAATTGGTACATTGGATATTCGCAGTGCAGATTTGGGTCCGTTCGTTATGCCCCCGGTATTCCGTGCTTTACGCGCCCTATTCTGTTTAAGTACGAGAAATTAATTTCAAAGCAATTTTTAATTTAATGTACTCACGCAAAAATGCGTTTTTGTCAAGAATGCCCAAAAAAAGGAGTGTCATGTAGGTATGTTTGTGAGTTTCTTTATTCCACCATAACTTTGAAATGCCTGAACAGATTTAGGCGTATGGGATATCGTTAGAATCCTTACATCCCCCCGAGTAACATAAGCTACATTTTTTTATGAAAAAAAAAAACTTATTATATTCATTATTGCGGCAGTATGGCTCCATTTACAATTGCAAAAATTATATTTTTTCTTGGAATTTTACAATATCGGTTTCACATTGAAAGCAACTTGATAAGCAATAGTGTATAATTTATTGGCATAAGTTCATTTTTGGCCGGGCAGGCGTGTTTTTTTAGCTTATCTTAAAAATTAATGACCGAGCAAGCGCGAAGCTCGAGCAAAGCGTCTTTGTTTCAGCTTGGCAAAAAATATTTCGTATGTTCGTATGTCTGTCCGGCTGTTATCCTCTATAGGTCGCATTTCTCAACCGATCTAGACGTAACTTGGTATACAGGCTAGGTGAATTTTCAGAATTTTTTAGTCGTTGGGAAATTTTGATTGAGGGTGTACTTCCCCCAAAAAGGGTAAAAAGAGGGCTACTGAATTGTTTCCTGTTTCCGCCTTATTAAATCGATATGATTTCGATGATTTTTATTTATTTGAAAAGTAGTAACTTTGTTAGTCTCATAAAAATTTGATGAAGAGTTGATGAGGGTCTTCGGCGTGATGAGCAGAATAGCTTCTCAAAATGCAGTAAATTTCTCACTTTTAGGTTTATACCAGTGGAATCAGCCCTTTACCTACTAGGTAGGGATTGATGGAGCACCTTGGTTATTAATGTTAGTTGTAAAATAAGAGATGGCGATAGTGTGCACCGCTAGATTATTTGCAAAAATGTTCGTACTCGCGAGGTCTACAGCTCGCAGAGCCACTAGTCCATTATTTTCGTATTATTTTCCACCCCTTCACACCCCCGACCCCTTGAAGTTTATGCATTGATGGTAACGCATAGTGGTTTATGGTACCTAACAAAAAGTTTTGTGACATTTATAAACATTTTTCAAAATGGCAGAAATATGTTCTTTTTACGTTTTCAACCCCTATATCTCAGGCATTTTGAAATATTTCAAATAACTGAATCGACAAAAAAAAAACATATAATTATCGAACCTGTTCACAAAATTTCAAGAGAATAGGTTGAGAAATGCGACCTGTAGAGGAGAACAGCCGGAGATCCGCTGGACATAGGAAAGCATTCTTTGCCCAAGCTGAAACGGAGACGATTCGCTTGCGCTTCGCGCTTAGTCGTTCACAAATGGACAAGCAGTCGGATAAGACCAAATAAACATTGCACTTATTAAATACGCAGTGTGCAGTAATTAATAATAATAATAATAATAAAATATATTTATTGCAAACAAACAAACAAAAACAATCAACATAATCAAAAAAAAAACTAGAGGAAATATTCAAATTAATCCAACATATTGTTATGAGCTGGGATTCGGATAAAATTAATGTACTCCAATTAAAGCAAAAATTAACACCTTTATTCGAAAAACCACAAAAAGAAATCAAAAACTGTTTAATTCGACTTTAATTCGACTGTATACACTAATCAATTATCACAGAATACTCGCTTCGAATCACTTTGATCGTTTCGTTCCGAATGGCAAGTCAAGACTGTCCCCGGCAGCCGATCCGATGCGTGCCCTATTTATACCGTGACTCACGGATCGAGTTATTTCTAGAAGGTTCTCGTATGTATTAGCAGTAGTTGGTAGGTAGGTACTTGAACTTTCAAGGCCAGCGCCGCCTTTGATGTTGCCGCGTCGCGCCGCTCCCGTAGGTACCCAAGGCTGGCGGTGCCTTTGATGTTACCGCACCCGTATGTACCTACCTACCGCTCTAGAAACTTCTGTAGGTACCTGGTGTGTTCTAACATCCAGAAGGTATCTAATGTAGGTACTTGCGTATTTCGTCATCCAGCCGTGGTTTCTCGAACATGTAGGTACCTATTGTTTTTCTAAGAATCGACTGGCGTAACACTGCTCCCTCCTAAGACATGCTCGTCCCGAGCAGTGTTAGTCCCGTCATATTGCGCCAGTTGCAAAATAAAAGATACAAATAATTAGAATAATTAAGTAGGTGCAATAGAAAAGAAAAACAAAGAAAAGGTAAAAGTACATCGTTAAAGTGGTGATGAATGGGCCTTATCTCAGCATTAGGCTGTTTGCCGAAGGCACACAGCGCTGGTTTTCAGCTAAAGCCCAGAGGGTGCAGAAAAAATAAACATACAAGAATAAGTATAAAAAATGAAATTAAATATGAATACATTTATAAATACATATATATAAAAATATATATAATAATAATTACGTATAAATAATTTAAATAAACATAGATAAATAAATAAATAGAATTCGTGCTCTGATCTTGGAGACGGACAGTCATGGTGGCCTTGTTATTCAAAAACTTCAACACTTCGATGTACCGGTAGTCAATTTGGCACCGCTGTAATGAATGTAACACTGCCCACGTCTCGACTGAATCAAAGGCTTTCTCTTAGTCCACAAACGCTAGACATATTGGCTGAACTCTGCACTAGCTGAACGGTAACGCGCCCAACGCGCGCTCTAGAGCTTCTGTAGGTACCTACGCGCCACTGGTGTGTTTCATAAGGTATCTAATGTAGGTACTGGCGCATTTCGTCATCCAGACGTGGTTTCTCGAACATGCAAGTACCTATTGTTTTTCTAAGAATCGACCGGCGGCGTAATAATATGGAAATATCTCTAGTAACTTAACTTCGTAGTAACAAACCACAAATACAGTTATCTATCTATATTATAATAAAACTGTAACTGGGCTAAATCTGTACATTAAATATTTTTTGAAAATTATAATTGAGGTAAACTTCAAAATCAATATAGACCGCAAAAAGTTTTTTTTTGTCTGTCTTTCTGTATGTCTGTCTGTCTGTCTCTTTGAACACGCATCACGCTGAAACTACCAGACGGATTTTGATGCAACTTGGCTCAATTACAGCTGATGTTATGGATTAACATTTAGAATACTTTTTAACCCGAAAAAATAAAGGGAGGGTTAAAAGTTATTTTAAAGAACACGTATCACGCTGAAACTACTGGACGGATTTTGATGTAACTGGGCATAGTCAAAGTTTATATTATCTGTTAAAATTAAGAATACTTTTACTCCCGAAAAAATAAAGGATTTTTAAGGGGCAGGGGTCCAAAGTTTATGTTAAAAGCAAAGCTGGGATAAACGAGATGGTTCTTAGCTATAATGGGGGGAAGGATGGGGGGGGGGGTGAGGCCGATAGAATGTACACCAAAATGCTGATATCTAGCTTGGGGCGTGTTCGTGTTCAGTAAGGAAGGACCAGCTCGACTAGCAGAGTCCTGCAAGCGTTGCTGATAGGCCAGCTATCTCTGTACATGGTCATCTTCTACTACAACGTGTTCAAGAAGGTGAAGCCGCTGTTTATGAACATCTCCAATTGCTCCTAATTGTTCCTGTATTTTTATGTTGTCCACTGAGGTTTGGTCCCTGGGCTAGTGGAACAAACCCTAGGACCACCTCGTGACAGGACATTTACACATCCGATAAAGGAGAAGACAAAAGTCATATCCTTTTCCATTCCTGGTCTTCGCACCACACCAGGCGCCTCCGCATATATTGATCTAGTAGATCTACCCGCTACCAATGAGATTCAGTTAATATATAACATCATTGCCCGCTACGAGTACTACCCGACCTTACTTGCGCGCAGCTGGCAACTATTGCAAAAAAACGGTATTTCAGGCCGATATAAGCAGTCTCTCCATTCCGACCAACTGTTTTTTTTTTTTTTTTTTTTATTTTTTATACTAATTTTCTTTCGATACACTTATTTACTCGTAGTTGGTTATCTAGTGTTTTTTAACAATTGTTTTTCTTTATAAATACAACTACATGGTTGGTTTGATAGGAATATTATTATTGTAAATAATTTTCTTTCTCAAAGTTACAACTATTTGGTTAGATAGAAAGGAGTTTTTTTTTAAATTGAAATACTTACTATTTCGACATAAAAAAAGAAACTAGTTGATTTGATTGAAAAAATGGAGTTCTACACAACTAGTTGGTAATTTCGGTGGGTTGGAGTCCATTGATTCGCTGAGAATTAAATTCTATCAAATTGAGTATTTAACCAACCAGTACAGTACAACCACAACTAGTTTATCAATTCAGTTGGTAGGAGTGGAGGGATAGGATATGGTTGGTTCGTTCGTGGATGTTGATATATTCAGCCTTGGATGCAATCGGCTCGCAGGACCGACCAAAGTGTAAAATACGTAATAACAAACTACAATTCATTCATAACTGTATCATACATACAAGTACCTATAAATAGATGATTAAATTCAGAATCACTTTAGTTGTCGTACTTAGTGTAATTTAACTCAAAACTGTCAAAAATATTGTCATAAAATTTATTCGAATCGGGTGCATATTGAACGGGGCATGAGACACCTGTGGCCCTATTACAGAACTTGGCTTCAATCAGATTGTCACTTTTTTCATAGGAAAATCGACTCTATGGCAAAGCATTATTGAATTTGACGGCTTGAAACCGTCATGATCAACATTACGTAATCGCACTGCGGGACACAACACAACCAACCGATACCCCATGATTTATCAGACTTATATTTTAAATCTGAATGTTTGAGAGTGGGTGAGTGTATATTTGGTACCTATCTTTTCACGCAGAAAAGCTGTACGGATTTATATGAAATTTGGTATATTACCTAGACCTAGATATAGGTGCTGGATTGAAGTAGGATACTTTCATCCTCGTCATCCAACATCATTGTCCACGCGGTTAAACCGCGGGGTGCAGCTTCTTATATAATAAACCTAAGTACCATACAAATTGACCAAAAAAAGAGCCAATTTTCATAGATCCAACATCCGAAAAAGGGAAAATACTAAAATTATACTAGTTACCTACTTCTAGGGAAAAGATTAATGTCGTCATTCGGATGACGACAGCACCTTTTCACAGCAAACACGATATTTTACGTTTTTACTTTTGCCTGTTTTGTTTCTACCAGACTGCGCAACGCAAAGGCCGGGTAATGTGTTTATCAGCCTATGATCGATTGGTCTTAATCTTGCCAGTGCTACTAAAGACTAAAAAAATTACAGTAATCAAAATTCAATATGGCGACAACCAGACACCATAATGTGAAAGAAAGAAAAAGTCGACGATTTTATTATTTGAAAATAATCCTTAGGTTTCTCATATCATTTTTCATTTCTAATGATCTATAACGATTAAAATATTGGTATTTAATGTTGATTAGCAACCATTCTCACTTAAATTTTTGTCTCTTTTTAGTTTTGTTCGCAGCCTGGTTTTTTAGAACTTTCGATTATGGCTTGTCTTGTTTGTTTTCGTTTTTACTGATATGATGAGATAGGGTCCATTCCATAATCCACATAAAAGGCTTATCTCCAAGAGAATACACAAAACACAGTATATCTCTCAGTCGAGCTGTGAAAATTTAAGCGAGGATCTTCAGTATGACCAGTCTAATCACCAAGCACACGAGTCCAGCAAAAAAGTTGACGTCTAAAGCCAAATTGACTTAACCCTCTTCAAACGGCTTACAAATGCGTCCGTCCAAAGCTTTTACCTCGTATAAAACATTCATACGTTTTATTGTGATGTTCACACCTCCCACCCTTTGCTACAATTTACCTACTATTATTTTTGTTAAGTTTATTGTGGGGAGTGCATCTCTGTAATAACAACTGGCTCACCCTAACTAAGCGTGACATTATGTTAATGATAGTTTACATTACAATCTCTGAACAATGTAAAATTATTTACTGCAACAATATAAACAGAAATTGAGATTTTTATCGAGTGGCGCAGCGAGACGTTTTTAATAATGTATATTTCCTGCGGAATCCCTTCAATCGTGTCCATTAGATACATAGATACGTAACTCTTTATTGAACACCAATAAATACAGAAACTAACTGACTGACTGACTGTAGTTAAACTTATAAAATGTATTGGTCTTACCGCTAAAAAGCTATTTCTTCCAAACAACCTTTGGATAGAGAGGATAAGCTATAAGAACTCCTCAGTGCTTTTTACAATTGAAATACAAAGCTTATCGCGTTGAAGCTTATGAGTTTCTCCGACTGTTTGGAAAGTCATAAAAGGTATATGTGAGCTGACAAGCACAATTTGTGTCAGTTTCAAAAAGTGTTTTTTTCCTCTGAAAATCTCCTTCCGGCCATGTCTCACTTTTTAAGCTTTTCCTAATCGCACATAAGCAGGGAACATAATATTGAGTTTGCTGGGAGCTGAGGCTCACTCCAGGTACCGGTGTCAGGGTAAACAATTCAAGATACGGCAATTCGTTTTTATTGCCTACTTGGGACCGGGAAGGATTAACATTTTCACTGGATGTAAAATTTTAATTCCTCCGCATGAGGGCCGGCGAGCTGAAATTGACGTGTTATTGGACCCCTGCGAGTGAACAGGCTCACTGACGTTATATACGAGCATGAAATCAAAGGCGAGTTCAGTATGAGATTATTATTTCATAATTCACACAACACCTTAACTCGAGTTTAGGGTAAGCTGAAATTATATCTGTTTAAATTTATCTAACCGGCATGTCTCACCTTTTGCGAGGAGCGCAAAAAATAACAAAATTTGATTAGTTATAATGCTACTTTAATCACAGAATGAGAGAGCTATGCTCGGTGTATCACTACGTAATAAAATCCGTAATGAGGAAATCAGTAGAAGAACCAAGGTTATCGACTTAGCTTTCAGAATTTGTAAGTTGAAGTGGCAATGGGCAGGCCATATAGTTCGCAGAGTCGACAACCACTCGGGAAAAAGGTTCTCGAATGACTTCGGACAAGAAAGCGAAGTGTAGGGAGACCTCCCACACTTTGGACGGATGACATTAGAGCCATCGCAGGGAGTCGGTGAATTTAGGCGGCACAAGACCGTTCGTCGTGACGCTCTTTGGGGAGGCCTAGCTGTGTTCAGCAGTAGAATTCTAAAGACTGACATGATGATGATGATGATGATGATGATGATTAAAATTATCACAGAACTTTACACAGAATTTTTGTTGTTTTTTTGTGTACATTGTTTACTGCATAAATAAAAATAAAGAGGTCAAGTGCGTAAAGAGGTCACACAGACGATATATTCAATAAACCAAATGTCTTGACTTGATGCTTGCTTGTCGAAACAGGTAGTGATGGCCTCTGGTGTCAGAGTTTCTCGGGCTGTCCGAGGGCCTCTAGCCTCTAACAGGGCCATACGACTGTTATTAATCGATCACAGCCGGGATCGACAGCTTTACATGCCTAAGCTTACGTGCCGAAGCTCGGTACTATAGAAATCCGCACATAACTTAGAAAAGTCATTGGTGCGGAGCCGAGGACTGAAAAAATAGTTATATATTTAAACGGGACTTAATCGCGCTGAAAACTTAATATTTATTTACCTCTGTCACGAGGCGGTCCTAGGGTTTGTTCCACTAGCCCAGGGACCAAACCTCAGTGGACAACATAAAAGTACAGGAACAATTAGGAATCACATTTTCATAAACGGAGGCTTCACCTTCACGGAGACGTTGTCTCTTAGGAGAGATCGCAATAGCTAAACGCCTACGAGGACTCCCCTTGCTACGGTATAAAGACAGCGTCAAACGTGACTTGACTACGTTTGACATAGACTGGTCCAGCTAGGAGTGTCTTGCAGAGGACCGAGAGCTCTGGAGAAAGGTCCTTGCCGACGGCGTAACTGTGCATGACAATGCCTGGTTTGAAGTGATTGCCAATAAACGCGCGAAATGAAACGAACGCGCTAACAAATCCCTTACCATCCAGGGGTACACAGCACTCAAACCTCTGCACACTGTGTGGCCGAATCTGCTTTTCCCGTGTTGGTCTCTTAGCCATCAGCGGAAGTGCAGTAAAAACTCTCCGAATACTGTCACTGCTTAAATCATCTGTTATAGATGTAAAAGGCCGATGATGATAAATATATTTTTATATTTTTCAGAATGTGGTTCAGGATTTAGAGGGTAGACATGTAACTCACGCAAAAAGGGCAACGTAGAGCCTCTACGTAAAGAAGTATACGTATATGCCCCTTCTACGATGGAGACAAGTACCTACAAACCTACCTACCTTGTACCGTGTTTATAGACCAATTCTTAATTTCACATAATATATTTTATATATCTTATATTCCTACTTAATGGTACTACGTAACCTATAATCATAAGTCGTAGTAGCCTCTGAATAAAATAGCTACGACATACATAAGGATATTACGAAACTATAAGCACAAGTACAAGGGTTCCTTGATTGACTACGTTGCGATTGAGAAATGAATAACAATATGCAAAAAATAAAAAAGAGAATAACCGAAAAAGCAAATAAATACTCCAATAGAACTGAAATTTACGTTGTATCGTGTTATAGAACCAGAGCGCTGTAGTACCTATTGCATTAGGTTTCCCAGGAGTCGGGGGAGTCACAGCATTCTCGCTCGTCCCGGGGGACGCATTACGAAAGTACTAGACGCCACTAGATCGATACCTAAAGTTACAACATTACAGCACAGTCGTTGGTTGTGCAACATTGTGCTGCTTTCTACCATTGTCTAAGTAGGTAGATACCTACCTAAGGTTTCTACTTTATTTTATTACCTAGCGTGAACTTGTAGCTCGAAGGACCGCAGCAATTTGTCAATTTCACACTGAAGGAGTTTTTACTTCAACGACCGGCCAAAGTTACCTATGGTAACGAGCTATCACCATTTTGAGATAGAATCATATCGGGTATCTAAGTATGTATGCAGTTTGTGGTTGACCTCAACAGTAAAATGTAGCCTTTTTGTACCTACTTAGTCACTAAATAAATAATTAAACTAGGATACCCAGAACTATGGATACTAGACAACGGACAAACATATATAGATGCGAATATTACATCCATGACCCGGAAACAATCATTTCTGCTCATCACACAAATGATTGCACCTAGCGGGATTCGAACCCGCGACCGTTGGTTGCAGTCAGGGTCACTAACCATTCGGCCGACTGGTTGTCAAAACAGAAACAAAATTACAACGTGCCTACCTAGATATAAAAGCAATATAAACACAAAATCGAATGGATTTACTCAACAAAACTATTTATTCTCGAAAAACTGCTGAACCAATTTTGATACTATTTATATGGGACCACCTGCAGAGTACTGTAGAATCGGTCCGCAATTGAAGGAGATGTAGACAAACATAAATAAAAAAATGTTTATTAATACTTGAGATCTGCAGCAGCACATAATAAATAGTAATTTTACGGCAGTAGTAAATAGGACTAAAATGTATTACTATTGTTTATAGATAATAACCTAATAGATTTTATTGATTAGTTGAATTAGACGTAGGTATCGTAGCTTTCTAGTGAAGTTGTTTGTATAAGTATTAGAATGACCAATTGATTATTTTTGATAAATGTAATTTTGGAGTAATCTATACGAGTGCAGGATGTGGTCAGCTGGCCAGTGCAACTGAGCCAAACCGCGAGAGGCTGCGGTCGCGGCTGGTCACTGATAAAGTGGTGACATTAGGGCGCAGGCCGCAGGTCGCGTCGCAGCGCGTCCATCACCTGTCTTTCTGGTGGCCAGGGCAGCAGCGGACTGGGCACGAAGTAGATAGGTATGCTGTAGCTATAGTGTCATGCAGACAGAGACAGATAAATTACGGTTAGGTATTGTTCGTAAGTAGTTCGTGGGATAGTCCTATTTCCTGATTTTCTATAGACACCTATAATGAAACCTATATATAAATAATCTCCTTATCCTTATCCAAAATTATGTATGTGATTGTTGGGGCATCTTTGTACTATTTATATTTTTTGTAAGTATTTGAAATCCTCTCATCTTCTAAATATGTATATAAAAATATTCATTTAACCGCGCGTTCGTGTCGCTAATTGACTATAACTGACTGACAATCGTCACACAGCTTACGTCAAATTTTCAGGATTGTTTCCTCTGGTAGTGTATTGTAGCACTAGTATTTGTTTACTATTTGGTAGTACTAAGAAAGGAATTTTGAAAATTCGCACTTTATGCACCTCCTTAAAATTTAAAAGGGAAACTGAACTGTGTGGTGAAAGGGGGTGAAGTTTGCAAAAGCCGCATCTATATTATAATTAGGTATATTTTATCTCAGGTGATAGCCTACACTACCTACCCATTTTTTGGTATGCTTTTCCTAAGTATTCGTATGTGTCATGTATAATATTATTCATTGATTTTTAATGCACGAAATGTTTTGTTGCAGTCTCTATCGAAAACAAAGCTCTATCATAGAGCTTTGTAAACTTTACTATAAGTTTTAATAAAAAAAAAGAAGACTTTTCTCCAACAAGTTTTTTACTACTAATACCTAGGTTCCTACTTAGGTAGGTACCTGGGTAGGTAGGTACTTATAGTAGGGATAAGGTCAAAACACTGTGTTAAAATCAGTAAACTGTTATTCATAATCAAAAAGTAACATAATAATGCTATGACAAATTTTTGTCAATAGGTACTCACGTTTGAGGGATCTCGGTTTCGCCTGTTTCCTTCTCGACATCCTCAAACCACTTTCATCACTACAGTCCAAGTCACAAAAATTCACAAAGCAACAATCATGTTATTCATCCCGAAGTATCACGAAAGTTCCTCGTAAAAGTAGGGTGAACGCGTAACACTAGGAGGCGCGGAACACGTGGCCGGACGCGCGGGCCACCCCGCGCTCACTGAGCTTTCTGGCGCCCAACAAGTGGCGATAACAATGTTGTTACCTTACGCGCAAACTCAAGACAAGTGCATGTTACTTTATGCTACAGCCATTTGGGTTTCGCTACTAGTCTCAAGTCAGACAATGATGAGATGTGATGTGAGTTGTTTATAAAAATACTTAGTAAGTCAGTAGGAATACCTAGGTAAGTACCAAGTTCAGGGTGAGTTTTTTAACAGGGATCTCTATGGCAGCTATGCTAAATAATACAAAAGATAGGCAGGAAGAATTGACCTTAGAAATCCATCTAGAACCATCTAGAACCAAGTACGAGTTTTCATAGTTTTCGAAAACGAGACGTACTGGCAGTGCCTCTAGCGGAAACTTGCAGAAACTAAAGAAAATGTACGAAACTACATTTTCTTTTCGAAAACTATAAAAACTCGTACTAGAGGACCGTATTACCCTGGTAACTACTTCTTTCACGTTTATGCTGGCCTAGGAGTAGGTTTGCCAGATGGTCAGGATTCATATGGGTTCTCCCGACATTTCATACGATGTCCAGACACCCGACAAAATCTCATAAAGCAGCTAATCGTAAAATTATTTGCACAATTTATTCGTACGTACGAGTATATACCAAAGAGAGGAATCGTATGGCCTTTGATTTAATAAAAGCTGAGCTAATAATAAGGCTGTTCATTTAACAAAATTGCTTACATTTTAAACCTTTTTTTTACTCTCCTATAGGATCCAAGTTGGTACATTCAGTAAAACCAATGCCAAATACATGAGGCAACGTAAAACTTAAATGTGAATTAATTATGTACGAATAACGTTTAGTTTTATGTACGCTAATGCTCAGAAAAAAATACCTTTTTATTTATATCTCCAGACCACAACCCCGAAATCCCGAAATATTGTAAATCTATTTAAGAGCTATGCATGATGCAGCACAGACTATGTTTTACTGATGCTGATGTGATGATGTTTTAACTTTGGGCTACTTCTTTCGTCCATAATGGAAAAAAAAAAGTTTTATTTTTATAATTTATAAGAATAAATCAACCGTCATGAAGGAGTTAATGTATGTTAAGTATTTTATGATCATGATCAGTTGATAGTATGGACTTCTGACAATAAGCCAGAAAATCTAGAGATTCTAGGATACCGCCATACGAAAATTCTAATAACACAAATATTTCTAGGACAAGTCCAAAGTCTGTGATATCATACACAATTATACTACTTAGGCTTAGATATACCCACATAATGATGGATGACTCTCCAACTTACCCCGTCAAGACTAATATAAATAGAATAGAATCTTATGTGGTAAGAACCAGATGTCCTTGTTAGCCTCCGAACTCGAAAAGAGAGGAGTGTTATAAGTTTAAGGTGTGTGTATGACTGTCTGTGGCATGGTAGCTCCCAAACGCATTGGACCGATTATGATGCGGTTATTTTCTGTTTGAAATCTAATGTGTTCGAGATGGTTCTTAGATATAATAGGGGCGTATTTCCGAAGCACCGGTAGAGTCAGAAGGGTCCTTTTCCAGTGTAAGATTTAACTCTGTT
Organism: Alsophila aescularia; assembly: GCA_946251855.1. Classification (NCBI taxonomy): domain Eukaryota; kingdom Metazoa; phylum Arthropoda; class Insecta; order Lepidoptera; family Geometridae; genus Alsophila; species Alsophila aescularia. The sequence continues at coordinate 16,882,541 of OX276377.1, read as the reverse complement.
GGCACATGAAAGGGAAATTTCCTTTTCAAACTCAAAGAATACTTAGTTTATCTAAATTTGGATTGATTTGATCTTTTTATAATATTTTATGTATATCTCTTTGTTCGGGAGATGTTAATTTTGACTTGTAAAAGTGCTATTATTTTTGCCTATTTACAATAAAATACTTTGACTTTGACTTTGGGGGGGGGGGGGAGGAGGGGTGAGGATCGTAGCTCCCAAACGAATGGACCCATAACGATGGTTTTTGCTCGCAAGGAGTGCTTGAGCGAAATGAGCGCAAGAGACCTGTACCCCTAGTACGAGTTTTTATAGTTTTCGAAAACGAAATGTAGTTTCGTTTAGTTCCATATATATTCCTTAGTTCCTGCAAGTTTCCGCTAGAGGCACTGCCATTAAATGTATGGAACTAAACGAAACTACATATCGTTTTAGAAAACTATAAATCTCGTACTAGACCCCCTGAATGAACTTAGCGAGGGGGAGGTGGCGTGCGTAGCGACTAGCGAGCCGGCGACGTTCTAAGCGGAGTGATGGTCGAGTTTGCGAGTAGAGCGAAGGGAGGACGTTGCGAGAGTTCTAACGAGAGCCCATTTACTAATTCACGATCAATTTTAGTCCTTATGGTCATGTCGGTGTGAATCATCTCATGATCATTTGCAATTGACTGCCTGTTTAATTTGTAACTCTATGGTGATAAATAAGAGTCTAACCAATCAAGGGCAGGTTCACAATTTCACCGTGGTGATAGAATCTCAGAAATCGGATAAATTGAAATGTTATGCACAGATTGCATGGTCGGTAATATTCGGTCGTTCACAATTTTTCTTCTGTTTGTAATAAAACTAATAATTAGAATCCGTAACATTGTAATTTTCAATAAACCGGTGATATATGGGTAGATTATAGAAACAGACGAAGGGACGGGGACCGTTTACCCATTAATGGGGACAACGGGAATTGAATAAAATAATTAAAAATTGTTTCCGTTTTCCCCATTACCAGGTCCCCATCAATGGGGACAGCGGGAATTGAATAAAAATATTAAATAACTAGCTTAAAAGCTAAAAAAACACGCCTGCCCTGCCAAAAAAGAGCTATTGCCAATAAATTATACACTGTTGGAATGTGCTTAAGGCCCTCAATTTGATACTCATATTGTAAAATTAGAAGAATTTGTTTATAATTCGTATTTGAAAATTGAGCCATACTGCCGCCATATTGAATAATTTCAAAAAAAAACTACGTTATACGGGGGGATGTAAGGATTCTAACGATACCCCATACGTCTAAATCTGTTCAGGCATTTAAAAGTTATGGTAGAATAAAGAATTTACATACATACAAACATACGTGAATGCTAAAAACATTACACTCTTTTTTTAGGCAGTCGTGTAAATAGTTCCCGTTCCCATTACCTTTCCCCCTATTAATGGAGACAGCAGCGGAGATGGTTTATTTTGTGTTTTTGTCTTCACTTGGGTCTTGTTGCTTAGGTAGGTACCTACATATTAAACATACAAAAATAATAAAATACAGCAAATAATGTTTATGTCCCATTATTGGGCACGGATCTCGTCTCCGCGATATTACAAGACTACCCCTTCGTGAATACACTTTTGGTGAGTGAGTTTCATCAGCCTTTCAAGAGCTCCGAAGTTGGTAAAACTTCGGAGGATAACTTTCCTCACCGGGGGCGTTTCCACTCTTAAGTTGTTTGAGCGCCATCTCAATCTCGTCTAGGCTGACGTAGGGTAGTTCGTCAATGTAGTGGCGGGTCAGTATTGCGCGGGAGTCCTCTGTGCTGGGTTCGGGTCTAGAAGCATACGAGTCGTACAATCGGCCATAGAAGTCTTCGATCTCAGAAAGGCCTAGAGACGACGGTTGTGCCATTAAACGTCTTGAGCTTCGTCAGATGGGATCTACTCAATTGCTGGGCGAAGACTTTTGACCCCCGATTTTACTCAATTGCCTTTTCTATCTAGCGAGTATTTGAGCATCGGAGGTCACAACGCACTAGCTTACTGTTTTTTTATTGAGATCCCTTTTTTCCCGTCGTTTGTCCATAAGCCGAAGAGCCTCATCCGAGATTTTAGATATGTGCCTATACGCTGCAGCTGACAAAATCTAGTGCCTTCCTCTCTAAGTATTCCCACCACTTTTTGGAGTCATTTGTGGTTTCCAAGGCAGCGAATCGATTTTCCAACTTACAACTGGTCTGATCCAACAGCGGCTTGGAGCAGGTTGGGTCGGAGCATAGACTTCACCAGACGGCATCTTTCAAGCTTGTGGTAAATATTCAAGGAGCTTCGGATAAGTCTGTGATCACTACCGGTATTAAACTTGCTGATCACTGAAACATCACTGAATATGTGCTTATTGTCCATCTTTATGAAGTTAATCTCATTTTTAGTAACACCATCGGGTCTTTGCCAAGTCCACATCTTCTGGGGCTGTTTTTAGAAGAATGAATTCATCAAAGAGAAGCCCTCTTTTTCTAAAAAGTTAACTAGCATTTGCCCCCTGTGATTCCAATCTCCATAGCCGTGTGGACCCATTTTAGATTCATTGCAAGCCTGTACTCCCACTTTGGCGTTAAAGTCTCCCATGATAACGTTGTAGTGGGCCCTTGTGGTGTTATGAATAGTGCGTGAATGCGAAGCATCATTCCGTAAATTCAAGGAATAATAATCAGTAGGTTTGCTAAAATTTATTTCAAAAAAGTTATTAAAGCACCACAAATATATTGTGTATTCAATACGGTACTATCAAAACTCATTTGCTGAGGGTAGTTAGCACAATTTTGTCTCTTGGATTTTACATATGACCAGTATTTTTTGGATATGATAAAAAAAAAAGTTGAGAGAATTTGATGTACGACTCAGCCTGTCGTAGCTACATCCTACCTACATCGAAGTTCTGCAAAATGAGCATAATCAATAGGATTACCATATCTCTTCCAATTCCTGTGAGTTTTAAATTTCTCTTTAATTAATTGGATGAATGATCTGCTATACCAAATAGAGTAAGCGTAATTACCAGACCCACGAACTTTTGGAACTTGAGCTTGTATTAAGTTATAGAGAATTGAATAAAAAGTATTAACTACGTCTTCAATTACATTATTTTTATCATTTATAAACGTCCAATCACATTTACCAAGTGATTCGTTAATACAATCAAAGTCTGCGCGTTTATAAATATATTTTGAGCTTGAGGCTCGAGCAAAAGAACTAGTAAGTCAGTAGCTACAATAGAAAAGGGTGATACATCAGAATTGATAATTATAACCGGTGAATCTGAGAAAACCAAATCGAAGGTATTATTCAAAGAGAATATAATCACTACGTTTTAGTATTATTACAAAAGTATTGGTAATAATACTAAAACGTAGTGATTATATTAAATAAAAATTTATAAGATTATTATATTGCAATAAACCCATGAAAGAGGTCTGATTATAAGGTTTGACGCAGTGTTCTGAATTTCAATAGATTCACTAAAGGCTTCACACCTAAGAAAAATCAGCTCGCTTACTCCTTGACATTCGCTAGTGATGTGCTACATCTGAACCTAATTAATAGGTGAAAAGCAGATACAAGAACACGTTTTTTATTCAAAAACTCATGTAAATACCTCTTAGCAAACGTTGCAATACGGTATAATATTCCATTTGACTTAATTGGCTTGTTTTGGACTAAGTTTCTACATATTTTTGATAAATCGAAAAATAAATTTTATCTCGTGGTAATACAGTACATTGTAAATTTTTTGATACTTCATTAAGTGAAATAAAAACTGAGAAAATTTTTGAAGCCAACTTCTCTTTGCTGACCTATGAGATATTCCATTAAAAACAGATCTTACAGCAGTACTTCAAAGCATATTTTTGAATAGCACAAAAACGGTATTATTCAGGACAGTAGTTAGCAATTCCTTTGGTATACATTTATTATTGTGTTGTCCGTTCAATAAATTAATAGCACGAGGCCCGTAATGTTTATGTTAGTTAATTGAAAATAGCCTCAGGTTAAACAAAATGTATCATATACATCACGCGACATCTAGAACTATTTTATGTGATTCATTAAAGAAATGAAGCAATAAAAAGTAAAATATTTGCTAAATACCGAACTTTGTTAGGTAAAAATCACAAAGATAAATAAATCCTATACTACGGTAATACAGTATATTATCAATTGTTTAAGACCATAAAAAGTAAAATCCAAATTGCAAAATTTTAGATCGATTTTCTAAGCCGCACTTACTGATATTTCCCATTACAAAATAGATCATTAGTATAGTAGCAAAGCATATTTACAAAATAGCACAAAAGCAGTAATTTTTAGGTCGGATTTAGCAATTTCTTCGGCATGCATTGTTTTTTTGTTTAATCCGTTCATAAAATTATCAGCACGAGGCGCGCAAAGTTTACGTTAGTTTATTGCAAATAGCGTAAGGTTCAACAACATGTATCATATACATCACGCGATACCTAGACCTATTTTATGTGAAACTACACATTTTTGCTAAGTTCCTACCTAGGATTTACGTTTAAAAATCACAAAGAACGATAAATCCTATACTATGGTAATACAGTTTATTCTCAATTGTTTAACACCACAAAAAGTAAAATCCAAATTGTGAAATTTTAGAGCGATTTTCTTAGCCGCACTTACTGATATTTCTCATTAGAAAATAGATCCTATTAGTATATTATCCAAGCATATTTTTTAATAGCACAAAATTGCCAAAAACTACGTTACAATAAGCCAAATGCCAGATATACCTCGATTCTTTTCTTAAATCCGCTCAAGAAATTATTAGCACGAGGAGAGTAATGTTTAGTTAACATAATTTAAATTGACACAGAATTACACTTGAATTATATTTGCCCCCTGTGATTTTTTCAGGAATCACAAGGGGCAAATACTAGTTCACTTTTTGGAAAAAGAGGGGTTCTTTTTGATGAACCATTTCTTCAAAAAGCAAACCCAGAGGAAGTAGACTTGGCAAAGTCCCGATGGTGTGACTAAAAATGAGATTGACTTCATCATGACGGACAATAAGCACATATTCAGAGATGCCTCAGTGATCGGAAGGTTTAATACCAGTAGTGATCACCGACTTGTCCGAGCCTCCTTAAATATCCACCACAAGCTTGAAATATGCCGTCTGGTGAATTCTACACTCCAACCCAACCTTCTCCAGGCCGCTGATGGATCAGAACAGATTCAGTTCATGTTGGAAAATCGATTCGCTGCCTTGGAAACCACCAATGACGTGAATGAGGAACTCCAAAAAGTTGTGGGAATCCTTAGGGAGGAAGGCATTAGATTTCATCAGCTGCATCGTACGGGCACAAAGTCTAAAATCTCGGATGAGGCTCTTCGACTTATGGACGAGCGAAGGGAGCAACAGCAAGCCACACCGTCAGAAAAAAGGGAACTCAACTGAAAAATCAGTAAGCTGGTGCGATGTGACCTCGAATGCTCAAATACACGCCAAACAGAAAAGGCAATTGAGCAAAATCGAAGGTCAAGAGTACATCCCATCTGACGAAACTCAAGACCAATAATGGCACGACAGTCATCTCTAAGCCAGAGATCCTTTCTGGGATTGAAGACTTCTATGGCCGATTGTACGACTTGCATGCTTCTAGACCCGAACCCAGCACAGAGGATTCCCGTGCAATACTGACTCGCCACTACACTGACGAACTGCCCGTTGTCAGCCTAGACGCGATGGCGCTCAAACAACTTAAGAATAGAAAGGCTTCCGGTGAGGATGGTATAACTTCGGAGCTCTTGAAAACAGGGGGAAGCCCGTACTTCGGGAGCTTCAAGGGTTATTTAGCACCGTTCTTAACAGTGGGAGAACTCCAGAGGCGTGGAGCAGGAGTTTAATAGTACTCTTTTTTTTAAAAGGATATAAAACTCTTTTAAAGAACTACCGACCTATTTCACTTTTGAACCACGTCTATAAATTGTTTGCGAGGGTCATCTCAAATCGTTGACGAATTCCAGCCTCTTGAGCTGGGTTTCGTGGAGGATTAAGCACCATAGACCACATACACATAGTGAGGCAGGTTATACAGAAGTCGGAACAGTATAACCAGCCCTTGTGTCTTGCTTTTGTGGACTATGAGAAGGCCTTTGACTCCGTTGAAACCTGGGCGGTGGCGGAGTCTTTGCAGCGTTTTCAAGTAGACTGGCGATACATTGAAGTGCTTAGGTTTCTGTATGACGCCGCGACTATGAGTGTCCAAGTACAAAACCAGCAGTCTAAGCATATGCAACTGCGCAGGGGAGTGAGACAGGGGGATGTTATATCCCCGAATCTGTTCACTTATGCCCTGGATGTTTAAGACACTGGATTGGAAAGGAATGGGCATTAATATCGATGGCGAGAACATCTCACATTTACGATTTGCCGATGATATCGTCCTAATGGCAGAGTCGCTGCAAGACTTTAAAAGTATGCTGACCAACCTAGATGATGCTTCTCGACGGATCGGTCTCGGAATGAACATAGATAAGACCAAGATCATGTTGAACGATGTTATTGACCCGGAACCGATTACAGTTAATGGTGTGCCTCTTGAAGTTGTCCAACAATAGGTATGTTTACCTTGGGCAAATATTGCAATTGGGTAAGAACAAATTTCAGAAGGAAGCCAACAGAAGAATTCAGCTGGGTTGGGCAGCATTCGGCAAGCTTCGTCAAGTCTTCTCTTCGTCCATACCACAGAGCCTGAAGACAAAAGTTTTCTATAAGTGCGTCCTACCAGTCATCACCTACGGTGCCAAAACGTGGACACTCACGGTCAAACTAGTCCACAAATTTAAGGTCGCTCACCGAGCAATGAAGAGAGCTATGCTTGGAGTTTCTCTGAAGAAAAAGATTCGTAATGAAGATATCCGACGGATAACCAAGGTAACCGACATAGCTGAAAGGATAAGCAAACTGAAGTGGAAGTGGGCTGGTCACATTTCCCGGAGAACCGATAACCGTTGGGGTAAATGAATTCTCAAGTGGAGACCACGTTTAGGCAAACTTAGTGTAGCACGCACTGTGGCCAGGTGGAGCGACGACCTGCGAAAAGCGGCTAGAAGAAAATGGATGAGGAGAGCTGAAGACCGAGCTCAAGGGCATGCATTAGCAGAGGCCTACGTCCAGCAATGGACAAATATAGGCTTCAGGCTGATGATGATGATGATTATGATGAGGTGTTCGTTAACGTGCACGAGTGTAGGCAAATGATACAAATGCAAAAAATGTGCCATTTCGAGTTCTCTCCGAAACTCCCTATATAGGAAGTTTCAGTAAAGTTCCACCACTTTATTGAATCGTGAGTTTGACATGACCATTGTACTTGCTATGGATGGCTAGATGTTAAATGACTTAACAATTTTTAAATAATCTGCGCCTCTCTGGGTAGCATTCCCAGCCTTGTCAAAAATTTAAATATTATAGTCTTCTTCACATTGCCACTGCCACTTACTTGATGTCTAAAGATACTTGTACGAGTACACTATCTTATCATTGTGTAATATTAGTTATTTTAACTAACATTGTTATTATGGACTTTGTGTCGAACAAGATATATAGATAGATAATACTTAATTGTACACCAGTTTCCAAAAAATTACTACTAATAGGAACAATCTTATTACTAAAGTACAACGGGCGGACTTATCGCTAAAAGCGATCCCTTCCAGTCAACCTTTCGATGGAAAGAAATAATTGAGTGAGTGAGACAAGCAACAGCCTTAAAGGTGAACAGATGGTGAGCATGCCCCAGGATTATTATGACAGTGATGAAATGAAACTGAATTGGTTGTAGTTATATTACTTAGATGATGTTGCTATGATAATTACAATCATCATCATCATCATCAATGTCAACTTCATCCTCCCAATGCATGGCATAAACCTTCTCCCTCTGACACTATCATCTCTGTCTTCAGCCAATCTTTGCCGAGGTCATATCAAATTTAGCTCGACCCCTCGTTGTTGAACTGGTCTTCTACGGCTGCGATTTTCCACGCGGTGCCACCAATCTATCAGTGACCTACTACTTCACCTGCCATCAATGCATCTTGCCAAGAGTCCTTCTCATCGCCACTTGAGGTTTATGTACTGATGTCTTCCACCTTAGTGAGCTTAGAAACAGTATCTACATAGATAAAATAAGAAATGTTTTAACCAGTTCTATAAAATAATTGTTCAGTTGGTTTTGCCGTAACAGTTCCAAAGTGTTCTTTTAAAATACTTCCTTAACTGTTATTTTGGAATGTTTCTATAAATATTCTTCAATCCTACATTGCAGTAGTACCTACCACATCACTGCTTAGCAAGCTGGTGCGGGATGAATTTTAAAGAGCTAATGTAAGGACGGCTTAAATCTCCAATCTATACATGGAAAAATAAAATCACCCGCGAAAATAAAGTGATCATTGGGATGGCTGTTATAGACTTGAGACATCAAATCATTAGACAATTGTGTACGCAATGGAACAAGTGAGTTAGGAGGTATATAGACAGCCGCAATTCGCAAGTCATTGGTGGTACGAAGCGCCTGGGCAGGAATAGTCACCCACACGCATTCCAGATCAGGATCAGGTCTCACGCGGGCTTGCAAATGTGCTGCGCACACTACCATTACACCTCCCCCACATGAACCCCGATCTTTGCGAAATACGACAAACTTATCATCACCTAGCTCAGCGTCCAGTATACCATCACAAAGCCACGTTTCTGATATCAGAACGACATCAGAATCGAGCAATAGTAAATTGTTATAAAATTCATTAGTTTTCGTCCGAAGACCTCTAGTATTTTGATAAAAGAGTTTTAACTTTTTAAGTGTGTCATCCATTATAACCAAGGAAGAAATATCCATACATATAAAGATCAGTGTAATAATATCCAATATACGAACAATAATATGTCAAATGTCCAAATGCATATTTTATTATATAGACAAGGCAACACTTGAAGTGACAACCTTATTCTAAGGACATCAATGCTTGTGAATACAAATATACCTACGCAACTGCAAATTAATACAATGCGTAAATATTTTTAATTTACAATTAAGTCTTATTTTTATGTGTGATAGGTAAAGTTGTATATGTATAGTGTGAGTGTGTAGTGTACATTGTAGTGCTAATCTGTTTTTAACATTTATAATAATGTAAATATAACAACGCAGTATACAAGGATAATACTCCTAACTAGGGAGCAAGCCAAACAAGACAGAAAACAAAATCAAGCTATTTTTATTAGGTCTGACGCAGAGCTTATGGGAATCGGAGGGGAAGTCACGTTTTTTCGAACATATACGGCAGTTTTTTGTCCAAGTATACATGCAGTTGACCTCTTTTTCCTTCTCTTTGCATGAACTCAAAGGCATTTTGCTTTCTTTAGTTAAGTGCTCATTTACAAATATTCTGTTAGTTTCGCCTCCCATTCCCATATCCTCGGCAGTCATGTTGCGACGTTTTTGTGCAGCGGCTATGATCTGGTCCTTAACAGCGCGCTGTCTCAGGCGTGCGATGATAGGATGCGCGCGCGCTGCACTCGCAGCCCTCCGCATCCGTGGCTGCACGCGCTGAGCAAACTCTAAGTCAGACGTTTCGATAGTTACTCCAATATGCTGTGACACCTTCAGAACAATATCTGTTGAATTGCGTCTTTGTTTTCCGGTATGCCAGTGATCTCAATATTTTGCAGCCTTACCCATTATTGCTGTTTCAGGCTCTCATCCTCGAGGATCTTGACACGTTCCTTCAGGTTTTTATTTTCATCCTTAAAACACTTCAATTCAAAGTGGTTGACCCTAGCAGTTTCTTAAGGTATGCATTATTTTCTGAGGTCTTCATATTCTGTACCCACGTATGAAATTGATTACTGAATTTCTGTGAATTGGCTATTTATGGTCTTAAGTTGATTAGATATTGTTCTTCATAACGTAGTTTCACGCTAAATATGAAGAGAAATGCACAGATGCGGCATCTGTTATGATGTATTCTGTAATGGCATACAACCATTCCATCCACTCAGAGACAGGACTGTCCCCATTCGAAACAGTTTTTGGTCACACTGACTCGAGCAACCTTTTTGGTATAGAAGCTAAGAAACAATACATACAGCAATTAGTGAAAGATCATGCTAAGCGAATGTTTTTTTTATAATGGCAAATGGCAGCTAAAATGATAGAAAATAAGGAAAGGATTAGGGAAAAGAAAGGTGGCGAGGAGAAAATAGAATTTCCAGAAGGAAAAACTATTTTCGCCAAAGACGTTAATAAATAGAAAAGTAAGGATAAACCCCGATATACAAAAGCAAAAGTTGTAGGCGAAACGGAAAAAAATAATACCAATAAAGGTAGGCGAACGCTGACAAAGGTACCTATTAAAAACATAAAACACCCTCCGCAGGTGCAGCGTTCTGATGGTAGTGATGCCGGTGCTGGCCCTTCATCTGCGTACACTTAAGGGAAATCCAGGTATACTTCCAGTAAAAGAAGGTCAAGCTTAAGTTCAAACAGATTATTGGACTATTATTAAGGTTTTACATTTAAACAGAATTTATGAAGACTTGGATTTCGTAATGGATAACTATAGTAAATTTAATAACCTGGTAAAACAAAACGAATCATATTCTTTCGTAATGGATAACTATAATAAATTTAATAACCAGGTAAAACAAAACGAATCATATTCTTTCGTAATGGATAACTATAGTAAATTTAATAACCAGGTAAAACAAAACGAATCATATTCTTTCGTAATGGATAACTATAGTAAATTTAATAACCAGGTAAAACAAAACGAATCATATTCTTTCGTAATGGATAACTATAATAAATTTAATAACCAGGTAAAACAAAACGAATCATATTCTTTCGTAATGGATAACTATAGTAAATTTAATAACCAGGTAAAACAAAACAAATCATATTCTTTCGTAATGGATAACTATAGTAAATTTAATAACCAGGTAAAACAAAACGAATCATATTCTTTCGTAATGGATAACTATAGTAAATTTAATAACCTGGTAAAACAAAAAGAATCATATTCTTTCGTAATGGATAACTATAGTAAATTTAATAACCAGGTAAAACAAAACGAATCATATTCTCGTGACCTTATAATTTTAAATATGCATTTAGATTACTTGCGCGATATTACTATTCAGAAGTATAGACAACTTGATCCGCAGCAACGATTTAAGAGAGGCATCCTGAACCCTTGAGGTTCCGTTATTAAAATTATCACCGGAAATCTCGACCATGATGACGCAATAAGATATGATGAGCTTCCTTCAAAACTTGGTCAAAATCAAATTGTAATTGCTAAGAAATTAACTCTGTTTTCACAAATAATTGATAGTTTTATTAATACTACAGATATTATAAATAAAAATTCTGCCTTGTTAGTCACGCATGAAAATCCTTGAATCTAAATTAAAAGAGTTAGTTTCTCAGAAAAAAACGGGACTATTCCACATGCATTGTAAGTTTTTACAACATTTTTATAAGTCATTCAATCTTTGTTAAATTAAGAGAAATAGAAACTGCATTAGCCTTCAGTACTGCTTCAGTCCATAGTAAATTCCACAGAATTTTTATACCATTTAAAGTTGATATCCGGTGCCGAAAACTTGGTTTATCCTGTAACGGAAAGCAATTTGGTAAAATTAGAGGAAACTTTTAATATTAAGTCTTACACTAAACATAACCAGGTTACGTTTATATTAGAGATTCTACTTATTGAAAATAATACTTACAATTACTATATAAACTCTGCTCGCTACCAATGTTCCGCGAATCTGAAAATAAAACCCTATCCATTTTTCCCCAATATCCTTACCTTTTGGCAAAGGGAATGAAATACTTACCGATTGAGAAACCATGCCGACCCCTCGCCGCTGGAGACTACTACCTCTGCGCCAACGACAACCGAGCCCCTTACCCGAACTCACCTGCATCGAACAACTCATGAAATTTGACCACAATCTTACTCGCTGCGTACAACACCAGATCCACATTTAGGATGTACGACTGCAACGAATAGCTGCTGCAGGTTGGATTTTATACACACGACTGAGAACAGTAGTAACAACATATTGTGATGCTGAGGTCACTAAGCATCCGGTCTTCGGGACCTACCTTGTAACCCTCGAAAATACATGTGACCTCGAAATCCATGGCATTCAAATTCGTAATCATCGTACTTACACCGAGAGCGACCTTGCAGAGCCGATCCCTGTCATTGACCTGCCTCGGCTTGATACAAGTACACGGGACACGTCTCTATCCAATACAGATGTACTGAACATGCAGAGAATAAACTTAGACGAAGTGAAGTACATGTCGAATGCGTTAAAGCACAGTGAAATGGTGAATAGTGTTTTGAGAGAACCGAACTTCAGTGTAGTTTTATATTTTACTTTATTCTTAAAAACTTTTATTTGTTTCTTCGTACTTTTGTCATGTGTTACGTAATAAGATTCTTTTAATTTGTTTACGAAATTATCGGCACGTTATTGAAAATGAACGAACCGATAATTTCCCTCTTGGGGAGGGAGGAGTCATGCATCCACTTCAACCCTCTGTATTAGATTAGTAGCTATCCTGCTGACTTAATCATCGTCAGCGGACAGTACTCTAGAGTCTAGACAATATGTAATGATGACATTTTATAAAAGAGAATAAATCGAGCCTCCGAATCGGCTGGACGTATTTTTACTTTTTTTTTTAATTTTTTAAAACCTATTTCCCCAAAGTGTAAGTTTGGCTAGATTGTGGTTCTAGGAAGATAACCTTTTACACCCACCTTAGGTAAAGAGACGGCGATATATATTCCCCGTCATAAGTCTAACGGAGAGTACAAAAAAAATATTCCGTAGACAGAGAAAGCAATAGACAACTAGATAGCTTCCATCGCACTCATACAAGACAGAGAAGAACTTATGCATTGGTCTTGTGAAGAAATGAGACAGAACGATATGATGATCGATATTGCAGGTCGCGTGCCGGTTTTTTCAAGGTCAGCACACCTCTGTGCTAAACACAAACCATAACCAAATCATAGTTTGTGAGAAAATTATTCACCTTGGTGTGTTGCCAACATTCGAGATGAATGTTCCATAAACTCTTTTAGTATTCTGTGCCCAAACTACACTTTTTTTTTAAATGTTAAAATGTTTTGATTGCATTGGTTCGCATTTGTATCAATAGTAAATTCGATATTATGTAATATCGTACGATGTTGTTAATATGTATACAGAATAGAAAGTTTATTGAGAGCATTGGCACCTACAACTACTTAAATGCCTTAACCATTAGAGCTTTATACATAAAAACTGTGCCTTGACAGGGGCCGTCGGGCGGCCTGATAAACTTTTATACCAGAGGCCCAGCATTACCTCATACGACAAACAAACAAACAAACTGTGTGAGAAGACCTTCCGTAAATTTTGGAGACAGTTTGATTAAAATTTAAAGATTTTGGAAAAAATGTACAACGTGCAAGAAAAATGATAATCCATACCAATATATAAAAGTGAAACATTGTCTGTTTGTTTGGGGAGCTTTCATATGATAATGGCTAGACGGATTTTGATGAAATTTGGAATTTGAGATAGCTTTAACCCTGGAATAAAACATAGGATACTTTTTATCCCGTAAAATTGTAAGTTTCCATGGGAAAACGGAAAAATGTTGATTACTCACTGTAAGGAATGGTTACCATGGAAACCAAATAACAAGTCTATAAAAATACATAAAGAGTATTGGTGCTATACCCACTTTTGCATTGGTTTTTAATATCCCAGAAGAACATAGGATGCTTTTTTTCGCGATAAACTGTAGTCAACGCGGACGAAGTCGCGGGTGGGAAATCTAGTATTAACAAAAAATTGCGTTCCTTTTATGGACCAAAAGTCTATATGAGATTAATATTGGTAAGTGTAGGTACTAAAAAAGTTCAATAATATTGAAAGGTACATATGAGTACAAAATGATTGCAGAAATTCAAAGTGTGACAAATAAACATAGTAGAAAGAAAAACTGATCACTATCAAGGAGACCGACCAGCTATCTTCCTGTCTAACTTATTGCAGTTAGGAAGAGAGCTGGAATTAATGATTTTCATTATGGGCGTATTTTTACAATGTCTTCTCGCGACACCGCGTTCTTATGTTGACACGCACTATAGGCCGTGGTCACCATGATGGATCATGTTGTACCAAAATAAATAATTATTGTATGAAGCATCATGGTCCATCGTGGATGACCATGGTATATAATGGTGCAGTCACCAGTATGTATGTACAATTTTTCATGCATGATACACCATGTTTAATCTATTTATTTTACGCTGAGGATGGCCCACCATGGATGACTATGGTATATTATTATACTGTAAGCATGTTCAATACAAATTGTTTGTAGAAATTGTAAAAAAAAGCTTTCTGAAATTTCTATTACCCTTATCCACATTAGCCCATAATGATAAGATATTTTTATGGTACGAGATCGTACAACACCTGGAATTATTCAAAATCTCAATTTTTCTTTCTGACTATACATTTTTCTAAATATGTAATGCTTCTATAACCCATCAATAGTCTATAATATAATCATGAATCTGGGATTGCTTGAAATCAGGGTAAGTTTTGATATGGCAGCCACCTATCGTTCTATCTCACAAGTGGCACGACAATCAAGTGTCTATTGGTTTCTTTGTCTACGCGGGGGAGTAGCGGCACATAATGTCTATGACAAACGTCAATAGATACATTTTCTCATTTGATTTTATCATTAGTTTGTGGATTTTATCCCTTTCCTCGATTGCCATGCTATGTAAGGTAGAGAAGAGAATTATTTCCACTGAGAAGTGGATAATAACGGGGTAAAGATAATTTGTCCACCCCCCGTGCTAGGCCTGCACGATTCAGAACCTTGCGATAACGAGGCGAATCAATTCGATTCGATATTGTGAATGAAAAGTGTATTGAATTCAAACCGAATCCACAGAATAAATAATACCACATCGATCGACAACTGAGTTATCGAAGGGTTCTGAATCGGGGGACTGGTCTGCGCCTGGGTTGAAGCTCTCGTTTCATGAGTTGCAGCCAGAGCAGAGTCCACCTCGTGTTGTCCCTTCTATAACGGGAGACGATACACGACCAAAATAATGTACGACCAGTATTGTACAGCCAATATTACGCGACCAATATTACGTGAACAACTGGGTACGTAATATCAGCCCGTGCCGATTTTGTACGACCAATATTACACGGCCAATAATACGAAGCAAACCATAGAAAGAGCTAGAATCACTCCTTGATGCCTCGTTTGTGTAGGTGAGTGTCAAGATGAAAAAAAACTGTCACAGAACCGAATCGGCCAACCCCGACTCCAGGTGGTCTTGTCTACCCTACACTAGAGTGTTTTTAGGTGATTTTAGGCGCGGAGGGAGTGCAGCCCCCTCCGCTGTAACAAAGTGCAGGTACCAGGGTGAGCTGGAGCGGCGCGCGGAGGCTGGTCACCAAAGGTGACCAAAAAGCCGAAGCTGCGGAGGCGAGCGTTGGTACCTGTGCTTTGTTACGCAAGGGTGGAGGGGCAGCACTTCCCGCAGCGCCGGAGCAATCGCGATCTGTGGTAAATGGAAACTGGAACGTGCAAACGAGGCTTTGACTATGTCATTTCTATAGTTTAATCTGTGATGTACACGTAATATTGGCTGTACATTATCGCCCGTACAAAAAGTGTCCGGCCCGTATTACACGGTCAATAATGCACACCCTGTTATTACATGTACATATTTTGCCTTCGTAATCCTGGCTGCGTATTATCGCCTATACAAAATCAGCACGGGGTGATATTACACGGCTAATAATACGCAACCAAATAATGTACACCCTGACATTTATTTATTTTTTATTACGACGCCAATCCACGTAATATTGGTCGCGTATGGCTGTACATTATTTGGTCGCGTAATAGTGGCCGTGTAATATAGGGACTCTCTATAACGCTCTACTGTACTCAGTTACTCTACTATAGATATATATTTATCCCTATGGATAATCGCTAATAAAAGCTTAATTCAACCTGTTTGCAGTAAGCATAATTCAACCACTTTGGATAAACAAACGGATTTGTTTATGCTCTGTGATACGAACGAAAAAAGTAAATGTCAAACAAATGTCAAAAGTTATTAGTTTAAGTTGACATATGTCAATGTCAGAAACGATCAATTCAATTCAAATTATTTTCAATTGCTTTCCGTGTTTTTTCACGGAAATTAATTATTAAAAATAAACATTACATATTCTAGTTGCCGTTTAAAATTCTAGTGTGAAGCATAGGAAATGGAAATCCCCTACGAGGTAATACAATTTTGTTGTACTTAATCTAGAGGCATATAAACCCGATGAATATTTCCTTTGTTTGGTTTGTATTTTTTCACGTGATTGATCGGTCATCCAGTTATTTTTATCCTTCTAATAAAGAGCATTTAAGAGTCCGATAGTTGCCTTTATTTTGCGTAAAAATGTAAGAAACAACACATTAATACATTTTACATTGTAAACCTGTTGTACATGGCACGAATATTTTCCTTTCCAGGTATTAGTCATTATTTTCAAATATCTACCTGAGGCTGATAAAAAGGCTGCAAGTGAAACTTGTCAGTCATGGTACATAGCAGCAAATGATCATTATTTTGTTAAAAAGAAAGTTGCAGTGTTCTACAAGGCACCTTTGAATGATGAAAATATATCGCCTTTGAATATTTTTGAGAATTCTTCAGTAATTTATTACAATTACTTTTTTTATGAAGTAGAAATATCAAATAAGCTAAACTACTTCTGGGATAAAATGGGAGAGCACATTAAGAGTTTGACCCTCAAGAGCTGTGATGTATGTGAAAAAGTATTCACATATATATTGGAAAAATGTACTAATTTAGAAACACTAAATATTTTAAGTTGCAAAGAACTTTTCATGTCTGGACGACTGCTTGAAGGCAAGACTGAAGGTCTATTTAAATACAATCTGAATAATTTAAAAGCTATAAGTTTGGCAGATAACCAGTACCTGACAGATGCTTTATTCAGCAGATTTGTGGCAGCATCACCAGCATTAGAGGAATTGAACTTCTCAGCTTGCTCCTTGCAATTTCACATTGGCTTAGTAAAAAAGTTTTATGCTAGTGGTGTAGACATGTTTCAAAACCCTTCAGAAAGTGTTTTAACATTTAGTTTTATATTGAAAGTAATTGCTGCTAGAGCAGAAAGCATCAAGCATCTCACACTTTCACACACTCTAATTGATGGATTAAGTCTGAAAGCATTATCAGAGACTAGTAATCTAAACTTAGAATCATTAGCTTTATACTGCTGTGACCAACTCACAAATGTGGGTATACTGGCATTGACAACATATCAAACATCTCTAAAAGATCTTAACTTAGGTTTGTGCAATAGAGTGACAGACCAATCGCTTGTGTTCATTTGTCGGGATCTAGTCAATTTAGAACGACTCAATATCCAACGTTGCCGGGCAGTCACCAATTTAGGAATTGTGGAACTTAGGAAATTAAAAAAACTGAAATCTTTAAATATTTCTCAATGTGAAAACATTACCAGAGATGGTTTTGAAAATGGAATATGTGCCGAAGAGAACAAAATCTTGGAAGAATTGGATGTACATTCCCTTAATTTGGACGAAAGTGCACTGATAATGATATCAGAAAAATTGCCAAACTTACGCATACTTAACTTGAGTTACTGCTTCAATGCTGTCACTGATACATCTATTCAAGTTATTTTTAAGAACCAGGTACTGCTCCGAGTATTAAAAATCAGTCACTGTGACAAAGTATCTGATGCTGGATTAACTGGAATGGGAAAGCTTCATGATGATGAACCAGAAACAAGTTATGAAGTTCCACCTTCATATTCTGATGATGCACCCTTGCATGTAAAAATACATCTTGGCTCGAGAGCTGAAGAAGAGATTGTTCGCGATGCACGAAGAAAACGAGATGTAATGCTAATGTGTGAGAAGCTATCCATGGATACTTACACTGGTTATTCTTTGGCCCGACTAAAATGCCTCCGAGAACTAGATATAAGCGACTGTAACAGAATCACTGATGTAGGCTTGACTTATGCATTTAACTTCAAAGAACTTGTAGAACTAAACTTGAGTCGTTGTCAACAAATAACGCATGAAGGAATGGAACACTTGGTTAAAAATTGTCCAACCATTGAAAATTTAAATTTAACAGACTGTTACAATTTAAAAGATGATGCAATTGAAACGATTGTCCAAGGACTATGGAGATTAAAACATCTTCAATTAAGGGTAAGAATATCATTATTTTCTGACCAATAGTAACATAAATTGATATTTTTATCACTATGAGAGGTAATATAGTTCTTACAATAATCAAAGTTGGTCTCCTCTTTTTTGTATTACATACATTTGCTTACCTTATGATAGGGAATTATCACAATAACTGACATCATGATAACAGAATTTGTTTTGTTTGTTTCAGGGTTGCAATCAATTAACAGATAAGACTATCGAAGCTGTGAAGACCTATTGTGAAAAACTGAAGTTTTTAGATGTGCAAGGTTGTCGCAACATAACTCCAGAGCTTGCCTGCTCGATTGGGCTTCCTACACTGCATACAGTTTTGATGACTAAACCAGGACCATACATCACTGATGGTGTCAAAAACAGGTCTCCTCCCACGGCTTTCTTCCCTTCGCTAATGAGAAGATTGCGATTGCACTAATATACTGTGAACTGTTAAAATAAAAAGTATTACACTTTATAAGTGCAGTCCCTGTTTCAACTGTTCTTTGGTATCAGATGATACTATATTTTACACGAGTTTCAGCCTTTTTGTGGGTCCTGTTGGCTTTTACATTTACGCAAGCTCCATCTTTCACGGAAATCAAGAAAATATATGATATTTATGTGATTTTTATTATGATGCAGTTCTAGGAGCTTAACACTCGTCTTTTTTGTTAATTTTTATATAATATTAGCTGTGCCTGCGGCTTCGATGCCTGCGGCCCTTGGCTTTATTCCAAGTCCTAAAATACCAAATACCAACATTTGGTCAAAATTCCTTCAGCCGTCAAAAAGTTTTTATTGATTGCTCAACTTCTATTCGTCAGATTGAGATACCAAGTAGCCCAGTTTTTAAGTCACAGCCTATGCTATCCAACATTGAAAACCGCATCGCAATCGGTCCAGTAGTTTTACGTGATGCGCGAACAAAAAAACACACAGACTGACTGATTTTTAAAAATGTTATATATAATCTTGTTCAGTTACTTATTTTTAACACTTTATTTTTATTTATCTTCTTTGTACAGACTTTTTCGTAATTATAGCTTTATTATTAGTATAGATTTTTCGGGTGTTAAGACTTTTTAGATATTTATTTCTGTATTTTTCTAATACAGTATAAGTCACTATTGATTTCAACTCGTTCCATTTCTTGTATTAATTAGGTACTTGTTGTCTTTGAGCAAGCAAACATCTCGTTGGTTGCTTGCTCAAAGCAAAGTGCACTGCAATGTTAAAAACAAGTTGACATATTATGTTATCAATTTATTAAAACTTAACAAGTTATTTGTGGTAATTTGTACGTACACAAAAGGTCAAGTTATGTATTCAACAGTGACAGCAGTTGGAAGTAGTAAAAGTCTACACAATTCCTATATTTAGTCTTGAGGCCTTGATATTATCAGTATATGCATTACTTGTAAGAACAAATAGAACCAAGGTGGACCATAAATCTTTGAGTATTCAACCAACTCTTGGAAATTGGCTGGATGCTTGAAACCGTAAATAGGGGTTATTACCAAATGAATTAATTTGATTATATTTTGGATGGAATCAAATTCCAATATTGTTTAATATTTCTATTTATTTAATGGACATATACTACTAAACTTACTAAAACTGGACCTGGAAGCATTCAATAAAAATATAATTGTTTTGTTCTTCTAATGTTATTTATTGTACTACCTATGTTATTAATTAATAGTATAGCCATGTATTTGCAGTTTATATTACATATGTTTTAGTTTCCTTCATTTCCTTTACGGAATCTAGTGCTGTGATAACATTTATGTATAATAATTTACCAGTACAAAGTGCTAACCTGTAATAAAGTTATCTATAATTATTATATATTTATGTATTTTATTTAGTCTGTTTGGTTGTTTGGTCATAAGTTGGGGCTGAGATGCGACAAAAGGATTGACATCGACCATTCTACATATCAAAATCAATAAATAGGCAATTATAAAATAACAACAACCAATATATAGTTTCCAATATTTTATTACATTAAATTTAAAAGTAACTTATGTAGTAATATATTTCTTCTTATATAAATCTTACCAAACTTTGTTCATAATTATGTATGTTATTTATATTATAATGGTCTTACAACAATAACATTAATAATTTTAGTTGAATAGTGCTTGAACATTTCAACAAAACCAAGAATATACCATACTTGTAAAATACAGCAACACTGTTTATATTTTATGATCATGGACACAGCACACAGATAAAAGAGAATATGTGACGCCATAGAATAGTAATAAAAGTTATACTTTTACGCAGTGACAATAATAGTTGTTAATAACTCTTAAACTCTCCTCTTAGTCAGCTAATCAGCAATGTATGTATGACTATAGATACCCAGTGAATTTTAAAATGCACAATTAATACTATTGTATCCTAAAAATAGTAATTACTTGGTATAGTGTTATTTGGGATTAAACAATTCAATTTTTAACAGAGTACAAAAATACTTGAATGCCTGATTCCCTGCAATCGGAAATTAATTAAAGTTTTTAAGTCATGAAGATCTTTCTTTGATTTAAAATTATGTGAACCATTAAACCTTCTATAACTAAAACTCCTTGCTTGACTGTTTCTTTTCGTATAGCAATTTATTTTATGTAAAATTGGCCATAACTTTGTATTATACTATATATATTTAAGGCACCAAAGCAGTTTTTAGTAGGTAGTTTCATCATTGGCATGTTTTTTCTTATAATTGAATACCATATTTAAAATTGTAACATAACATAACATAAAATAAAAAAGCGAGTTTTATTTAGTTTTAGACATAATTCTTATTTACACACAACATTTTTAGAAATTAATTAAACAAACAATCCTTCCTCTTAATAAAATTATGAAACAATACAAATATATTTTATAACAGTTGTTTTAGGTAACCTAAAGAGCAATGTACAATTTACACATCTTACACGTTAATAAACTTAACATAAAACGAGTTCACACAGGCAGAGCTGTCACAGCACATAATTGTTCACTTTTTAGAGAGTTTCTTACTGCGATGTCGTTTTTTAATCTTTCCTCAAGGTCTCAGAGTATACGCGGGAGAATTGATCTGAACCTGGGGCGTGTTGAGTGTAGAACTACTTGGGGAAAGCGACAGCCCGTCCTGGGAGTTGTCGCACTCGGGTATGTTTATATCCTCAAAGTCTGGAATATTCCCTGTATACGAGATTAGCTGATTCTCCTCCACTGAAAGTTGCCCAAAAAATCGTTAAAACATACAACTGATGTAGACTAAGCTTAAGAAAGCTTACTGTCAAATAATCGAAAAACCAATAATTTATAATATTACTACACACTAAAACATGCAACCAAGTTTCATAGATAAACATTATTATAACATAAGTGAGAGCAACATTTTATGAATATTGGATACATCCAAAATAAATATTTTATTAGTAAACATATCAAAAGTCCTATGTAGATCCATAGATCTATAGATATATATAGATGTGATTCCTTGATATGTACATGTGATTCCTTGATATGTACACATAATATACGTACACATGTGTACGTATATTATAAGGTGCGCGCACGCTCATTCAAAATATGCTGAATCCGGGTTTGCTGAGACTTGTCAAATACTTGGTTAGTCAAATCCTACACAAGTAAAAAGCTTAATTTGACAAATTAGAGATTGGTGTAATACTTTGGTTCATCAAATTCTTAAATCGTCAAATTATCTATATCAATCACGCTTTGGTACAGTCAAGAAGAAATGGAAACCATGGAAGAAAAGGAATAAGGAATTTATGTTTAATATAAAATATATTAAACATAAATTCCTTATTCCTTTTCTTCAAAGCCTTAAAAAAAACTAACGTAAAATATTAGGTATGCCCCTAAAATAACATATTAAACAATACTGTATATTACATAATAGCCAATACAGTTTTGGCCTCCATTCAGACAATAAAGTTAATCTCAATTATAATTTTCAAAAGAAATTTATTGTATAGATTTGGCCCAGTTAAAGTTTTATAATAGTGTAGATAGATTAGGAAACTGCCGGACGATGAAGTAATTTTTAAGCATTTGTTTTTGTTTTTTTCATTGTCATAAAAAAATAATTTATGTGATCAGTGATGCATTGTTGCAGATACAAGTTGTATATAAAAAATGAAACTGATATATTGGATTGTGCAATGACTGGACAACTCACGTATTTGACGAATTATGGGTTTTGATTTGACGCATAATTGTTTTGACGAATCGCGAAATTGACAAATCGCGAAATTGACAAATGCTTTTGACTTGCGTAGAATTTGACCAACCAAGTACTTGACAAGTCTCTGCGAAAACCTAAACCCGCACTCATTTGAGCTTAAAATGTATTCACTACATCACTGAAATTATAGTGACATTTATTTGGTGTGCCATTTTGCGAATTTAGTTTATTTCGATCTAGAAAGCACTCGTTTCACTCCCGCATGTATCTACATAGGGCATCAGTCTCAAAATTATATTAAATCTAATAATAAAATAATAACCTGTACATCTTAGAGTGAACATAATGTCACTGTTGTGGCTATCACGATATTGAAATCACAGGGGTATAAAAATTAAACAAAAATAACTTTCATAAAATGCATATCAAAACAAAAGCACTAAATACCATACCTGGAGATGTCAACTAACATTTAACTTCCAATAAATGGTTCTTTTTGTATGGATTTTGACAGAGTTTAACGCTAATTGACGTCTCTTGGTACAGCTGTAAATTATTTTTTGCAAATATCACCAACTTTATCTAAATAACTTGCGTTACTCTAAAAGAACTAAGTTCCATTACAAAGCTAGTACTAGAAGAATAAAATCTAACAACAAAGCAATTCCAAAATGGCAACTCATCTAATTGTGATACAAGGATCAGACATAGTACCATCGTCCTCAGAAAACAGTTGTGGCTGCCTCTCGCCCCCGCTTACATTCGATTCTCCACCTTTCTGCATCTTGCCTTTTATTAACAAGAAAATATTGAACTTGAATAATAATAACATTATGTGTACTAATATGCAATGGTACTCGTCAAAATTATTGTGATGTGGTTCTGTGGTTGTATATGATCATATAAACAATTACTACAGAAATAACATAATACAATGTGCAAATCTATGTAGGTACTATGTTGTTATATTTTCATCGCAGTATAGTGTTACATTTTTTTGTTTTTATAATATTATTATTTCGAAAATGTTATTTCTTTTACCAATACATTTTAAAATTATCATTACTTTAAATTCTTATTTTATTTAGTTTGGGCTTAATTTAAATGTTATAAGGTCACAAAACATACTAATTAATAAATTAAATACTAATATGTATTTATACATTTATACCTCCAAAAAATACCTAATGGTAATCAAAAGGTACACCTGTTGAAAATCTTAGATCAAGTGATCAACAAATATTTATATATTATGACTTTGGAAAGTATATACCACAATATTAAATTATAGGCCCAATTTTGTTTAAGAAAAAACATTACACCAAATACTCCATATTATACGAAAGAAGTAGAATAAAATCCTGTAGCTTTTCCAACCTTCCGAAATTATGCCACTGATGCATTATTCAACTTATGTCCAACCACACGGTCAAGCTCAATGCCAACTTATCACAATATTAATCATGATCAGTTTCAAATGACAGCTTGCGGGTGCAGTTCAACACTTTAAAACATTATTATGAATAATACAAAATAACTACGACAAAGTAATTTTGGAATGAATCTTGGCCGATCGCATGGCAGCTAATGTTTTTGGCTTTGACTTGATACCACATGTTTTCAGAACCCAGCACAAGGCTGCACAACAAATCGTATGATGCGACATAAATACTGGATCGTTCACCAACGCCGACTAAAATTAACCCTTTACCAAAATAATCCAACCATGTGGACATGATGCATAAACTCTTGACGGGTGTTGTATGCCACTACTAGTTGTATGGCTACTTTGGCGGTGGCGCTTCGCTGTTACCAATCAGCCAATCAAAATCAATCATCGGATACTGTTTGGTTGTATCTACAATTAACATAAAAGTGAAATATAACTGGGTAATGGATGAACATTGTACCTGACAGTGACTCATTGGACGGGCGGATTCTTTGCACAGCTTGTGTTACAGGGCAGGTCAGGTGGTCGTGAATTGGAATAGTGCTGTATTTTGAACTATACAATTACATAATATTCCCGAAGGCTTTTGTTTGGTCCTTGATAAAAATACTTGTATCATTAGGATTCTTACAGACGAACGGCACTTTGTCGACGGCAGGGCAACTGCGAGCCGGCGCGGCGGTGGCCGTCGTCGGCGTGCATCGTACTTGCAGTCGCCCTGCCGCAGTCGAATTGTCGTTTGCCCGAAAAAGTCTCAATGTAATCTTCTGTAGAGTCGATATTAATCGTAAAAAATAAAAATAGTTCAAAATAGTATTCCTTTTTCTTTCAGGAATTTACAAACTTTAAGAAATTCAATTGATATGGTCCACCACGCCTCGTACTGGGCGTAGGTATCTAGGTCACCCTGTATATATTTCACTTTACGTTGTAACTTTCATAATGCATAGTTAAAACAAAAATCAGCACTATCGTATGGAGTAAACAACCTTAATTTAATCGAAGACAATATTTGGGATTGTAAAATAGATACCTTGTATGCACTGTCACTCGAAAAAACAAGCAAAACTTTAAAAATAGTTAGATAACTTACCACTGCCAGGTTCTTTTGACCTCTCATCTACGGTGTTGTTGTAAGATAAACCATAAAACGGGTCATCAGCTCCAAATAGCTGAAATAATAAATATATCACAATGAAAACTAAATCAACAAGCTGAGAGTTGATGAGACTTCACATTTTCACAACATTAATGATTTTATCTAATACTTGGGATCACGGAATACGGTCTCGAATAACAATACTGTATTTATTAGATATTTTATCGCTAAGCAGGCGTTAAAAAACTCAAAACTTTAATGATTTTGAACAAAAAGCTGCACTGCTACTGAAGATTTCGAAACGTACCGAGCAGTGCTACAGTTATCATAATAATAAGCATGGCATTAAAAGCCTACCACCAAGCCAGTTACTCACGTAAAAATCGTAACATCTCCGGAGCGTGCCTGCTAATCTCAGTATAGCCACAGAATAAATAATAGTACAAGTACAGAAGGCTAACTGAGTAAAGTCATTTAAATAAATAGCGACTCTGGCTACAACGCTATAAAGTGCAATTTAACTCGCACGGCGCTGCGAGCTTTCAATTATATTTACCTAGAAGGCGCTCGCCCACCTCGTGCAGGCTAGAATGCACCGTATCACAACGCGCGAGAACTTCCATTGCTCTAACCGTTTCAGAATCACTCTGTCCCTTTTTCGCTCGGTAGGGTTGTATTAAGATATGACTAGGTACTCGTACTACTAATTATTCTGTGATATGTTATAATAATAATAAATAAATAATATATTCGGAACATTTCCACATGACTTAGATATTGTAACAGAATAAATAAGTAATAATGTATTATGTTATTACTTATTGTTATAAATTAAAATAGTTCTATTACATACAATGACATTCTTATCAGAATAGACCTACTACCTCATTTTTACTACCTACCTATCCCGTTTTCAGACCGCCGATAACTTTAGTGAGATACCTACCTACGTGTCGTTGGTTGATTATGATTATATCCTATAGGTATTGCACTTTGATAAATAAAGGTGCCTGTCTGAATTCCATGCTTTTTAATGAGTGAAAAATAAATTGCTACCTACGTAATAAAAGGTATTAAAAGTAGGTAGGTATTATACGAGACATATATTATATAAATTCCTAATTAGTTGTAGGCTACTTACTAAGTTAGCACAGTAATTCATTTTCCGATCAACAATACCTACTATAATCAATTATAAAATTACGTTGATCGATTTAATAAACGACTTTATTACTGCGCGGAAAAACCTTAAATATGCGTAGCTTCGGTATGGAACACAAATGAAATAACATAAAACTATAGGAACCTACGTAATAAAAAAATATCAATATCTAACTACATAACTAGGACCTATTATAGGTATTACAATTTATTACCTTTCAATATCCTTTGGAAGCGTAAAGAATGACAATTCGTCATTTCTATCACTATCTAAACAGCCGAATGCTATGCAGTACTTTCTAGCTTTCTTCTTGGTACTCATAATTAAAACACGAATAAAGTTTGTCAATAACTTTACGTGAGTAGGTGCTCTATCGCTAAGTACAAGGCGCGCGACTCATAGAGCGCACGCTTGACACTCGACTGAACGGACCCGAATATTGGGTCCTTGAATTTATTTGTACTTGTTGCGGAGTGCGACCGCCCTGGTATAGCAAGCAAAATTTACCAAAGAAAGGTTTCGGTTCAACTACTATTCGAATAAACATATTTAGGAGGCCTATGTCTATGAAAATTATCGGTCTCATGGTTGAATTCTCTAAGACCTCAATACTTGCGAAATTACTGTTTACTTCTATAAATCAGTAGCGCAAATTTCCTAAAGGTGCCAAAACTAAATATTGTTTACGATACATTATAGACATTGAAGTGGTAGCAAACATAAATGAATAAAATGTAAATAGGTATTGGTAGTATTTCTATCAGTCTATATGTAACTATAATTATTACATAATCGTTTGTTGTGTGATGAGGTATAGCAAGAGACAGCGTAGGTCCTACTCTTGCGTCAGCATTCTATGGACAATACAGAAGTCACACTGATTTAATCGAAATAAAAAATAAAATCTACAATAATCTAGCAGCGCTATAACTGAGGCAAGGTCACTAAAGCAAACAAGGAAAAACTACAACTTATTAAACATTACCGGCATTAAATGGAAGAAAAAATCTCAAGTAAATAAGAACTGAATAGTTGCATACTAAAATGGAGTAGTAATGATTGAATAGAAGGCCGGTCTATGGTATGTATAATGTACATCAGTAATCACCGGCACGCCTGTCAAAAACACTTTATCAATAAACACAACACAACAGACCGGCGAGCTTGTAATAAAACCGGTCCGTTTACGTAGCTAAGTATCGGTGTGTGCGTGAGCCAGGCACAAGGCAGCACACGCGTTCATCTCACGTTGCCTGCAACGTGACCCGCGCGGGGCTGCCAACCTTGCCTATATTGGCAATTTCAATGTTTACATCGACTAGCTGTGAATGTGTGCATGAGGTAGACTTATGAATGCGTTCATTTTTTATAAGTTGTTGTTCAATTACCGGATAAGTTAACCAATAACTATAAAATTAACGTAATAGAGACAAAAGTACCCAATTGCAAAAAAAATATTACAAAACTCTACTTACCCCCATTAATGTATTTGTGTCTAAGGTATATGAATCACTTCTGAGCAGCTCTCTCAACGACTCCAAATCAGTTTGCATTGCATCCAAGTGATCATCAACGTCGCCCCTGGAAAGTACACATTGAACCGTTAATTGTGTTGAATGTGCTTTTGCTTATGAGCGATATTAAATTGTAATATGTTACAAAAAATATTATTAAATCATATTTGAATTAACATTTTACCAATAAGTATATATTTGAGTGGAATTATCTTCAAAACTATATGTAATAAACCATTACTGTTGTTATAATGTTTCTTACATAATTAAGATTACATCAGCCAACAATGAAATTTAAATTCAAAAATTAAAACACGACTTCCCTGCCAAAAATGAACAAAAAAGTAAAAAACAAGAGATAAATAAAATTGACGTTACTGTCGGGGGACCGTTCTGTGGAACACTTGTAATCTAAGAGGTCCCCCGACTGCATTGTTACTTTTTGTTTATCTCTTGTTTTTGATTTTTTAATTCGTTTTTGGCTGGGCAGTCGTGTTTTTTTTATTTTAATTATTTATTTATCTTTCATATTTTTTCATAAGTTTTGATTTATGCCTATAAATTATGTATTGTTGTAATGTGCTCATCAAGGTCTTCAATTTGATACCCATAATGTAAAATTAGTAAAATAATAATATTGTTTTCGCTTTTCATAATGGTACAATAATGAAGCAAAATTTAAAAAAAACAAAAACTTGCTCGGGATGATGTAAGGATTCTAACGATACCCCATACATCCAAATCTGTTCAGGCATTTAAAAGTTATGGTGGAATAAATAAACTCACATACATACACACATACATACATGAATGCTAAAAACATTACACTTCTTTTTTGGGCAGTCTTGTAATAAATGCAAAAGTGACTGTCTTCTCTATGTCCGTTTGTTACTTTTTCACCACTAAGATGACGAACCGTTGTTACTGTGGATAAAATTAGTGTACA
Organism: Alsophila aescularia; assembly: GCA_946251855.1. Lineage (NCBI taxonomy): Eukaryota > Metazoa > Arthropoda > Insecta > Lepidoptera > Geometridae > Alsophila > Alsophila aescularia. The sequence goes on along the minus strand of OX276377.1, from coordinate 16,853,769 downwards.
CTGGCAAAAGGACGACTATTCATACAAAACAAGAGTGGTGTTGTCGCCTCAGTTACTGCTACTAACGACAATTAACGACATTACACATAAAATTTATGTTAATACCACCACAAAATTATATTGATGTTATTATCTATTTTATCTAAATCTATAGGTAGGCACTTCTAAAAAACCCTTGGTACCACGGGTAAGCCGCATAAAGCAGTAAGAATAAAAAACATAACAAAGATAATTAAAAAAAATGGTGTCGAGGACTTAAAATGAGCTACAGAACATATATTTTTTAATTCCTCTTTGTCTGCCTGGTAAAACGTATCAGGTATAAACTTCTGAACCAAATGAAAATCGGTATTCACTGTTGGATAGGATAGTTTAGGATTTCACTTAAAATCTGATGTACTTTGAATCTCTAAAAAAACCATTTGACAGCTGAACGAATTTCGACTAAATTCGATGTTTTGTACTTTATAGGTACTTTTACTTATATTATGTATGTATGTATCTATGTGGGTATCTGGATGATGTTTATAGCGTCGCCCCTGTTGGTCCGATTTTTTCTAATTAATTTTACACGTACTTGTTCTGATTCGTTCCAAAGAGGGAAGAATATTCCTCCCGATTTTTGCTGAGGTTATCTCTTCTGTTCCTGAATATTGAAATACACAAATAAATATTATACACAGTACAGTGGCATTTCCAATCGGTAACCATTTGCAAGCTCCAGAGGAACATACTAAACCAAATTAAAGAAGTTGTCAAACATGCCTCGCGTGTTTAGGATTCCTTACTTCGAAGACCTTATTTGTATAGCAATAATTTATTTCATCAACCGTAAAATAAAGTCGAGTGGTAAAGCATGGCCACAAGAGATACCGTACAATGACCCCTCCCTGCTTATCTCTTTCGCTCGCGCATAAATGTGTATTGCTGCCGGGCTCGCACTCATGTGCGCTATCTGTTTATCTGTCTGTTGCGGCCGTGCTTTAATAGAAAATGTTAATAATCTAAAAATACATGCTGTTTTTAGTATTTGTTGTGAAAATATAAATGATAAAATTCTAAGTCAAACTGCTTACCCTCTACAAGCCTCTCCAAGCTCTCTACAAGCCAAAGACAGACAGTGTTGCCACAAATATAGGGTTCATTTTGGACCCATGGGTCACAGAACACAAACATGTTTAAAAAATATATAAATGGCATACCTTGATTGGAACCTAGACATGTTATTGTTGGGGTTTACAGTCGCCAGTGTCATGTTGTTCCAATCTAAATCATCCTGCAGTTCAGTCTTAATATCCGCCAAATTCAAAGTGGGAGCAGCATTAGTTTCTTTGGTTTTCTTTGTTTTTTTGCTTGCAGTTCTTGGATAGTCAGGCTTCTCCACTTTTATGTTGATGCCACCCAACATTCTGTCCTTTGCAGAGGATACCAGAGATTCCGCTGCCAACTCATGTAGTACATTATTAAGATCTTCGGTATTTGTGAGTCCAGCATCACTCACAGAGTCGTCGCTTGCAAATATTTCAGCCGGGAGTTTTAAGTCAGCCGATGGATTCAAAGCATGGTAGTTGCTAGGTGAAAGTAAAGGCTTACTGGTTGAAGGAGTTTTGGCCGTCCGTTGTGTCTTTACTTTTGATGTGGAAGGCTGAACCACATTGTTCATCAGAGGGTTTAATATAGAGTTATCCAAAGATGACATGTCTGGAACTTGCTTTTGAGAAGGTGACAGAGTCATCATGGGCATTTCATTGTCTTTCCTTGATCTGTTATTACGGGTAATTGGATATACCACTCTGGTACCACCTGCAAATCAATGAGATAATACAACAAACAATACAATATTTGTGCTATTGGCTAAATCATAAATACAATAGTTATTATTCATATTAGCTAATTATTAAGTATAATTAAAAAAAAGAAGAAGCTTTTACGACTTTTTTTATTGTTTGTCCCTTTTTATATTTCTTCTTTTTTTTCCTTTTTATATTGCTTTGTTATCGGTTTGTGAGCTACCCTGAAAGTTTCAGCCGGATAGCTAATCGGGAAATGCTCAACATATGAATTGCAAGATTCCGGGACAGACAACATACATAGATACATCAATACTTACACACAAGTGAAATAAATTAAAGATTTTAATAAAATATGAACCATTTGTATAAACAAAAGTGCACAATTACCTGACTCAACATCATCCCCATCTTCCATCGTCACATGGTACTGGATTTGTCCCGAAAGATCAGAAGGGCTGTGATTAGGTGCCACATTGTTTGGGGCTGGTATATCTATAGTGATAAAGTCATTGGGCACCATTGAATCTTGAGACATGTCACTGTGGAGAATGTCATCATGTGCCAGCTCATGGATGGTTGGTCCATCCTCCTTGAAAGAAAAATAGTCAAATCAGCTTTGAATTATGTAAATTAAAAATACAAGTAAATGTTTTGTATTTTTTTCCTTACCAAATTATCTTCATTCAAGTCTTCCATTATGTAATCTCTGTCAAGTTTAAGGTTTTTTAGTCTGCCTGGGTATCCTCCATCGCCAGAGTTGTGTGCTGCATTATTGATCATCAATTGGTATGGCCTCTTCACCCCCACATTATTGCCGTTAGGGTTGCCACCTCTTCCTGGTTGTACCAGAGACATCAAGAATTGAATGAGCTGAAAATGAAAATATGTACTACAAGACAAAAATAAAAAAACATACAAAACTTTTACAAATATATATTACTAGCTATGCCCGCGGCTTTGCCCGCGTGGTAATTTCATTTAAAAGTAGCCCACAAGTGTTATTCCAGGACCAAAAGTACCTATAAAGTAAAATATATTACATTTCTTCAAAACACATTACTACTACATACACACTACATTTTACTACTACATTTTTTCAAAATCCGTTCAGCCTTCAAATAGTTTTTTATCAATTGCTGGGTAGCTAATCATCGGAATGAGATACCAAGTACCCCAGTTTTTAAGTCAAACCCTAAGCTATCCAACAGTGAAAACCGCATCGCAATCAACCCAGTAGTTTTTACATGGTGCACAAACAAACAAACAGACAGACAAGTTTTTTTTTAATGTTATATTCTTGTTCGGTAGCCTATTGTAGACCCTAGACCATTTTTTTCTAATTATCTTTTTTGGTACCTACTGCTTTATTATAAGTATTGCTAACAAAACAAGTACATGGTAGATATTATTTTATTTCTATAGTTAGATTTCTTTTGGAAAATGTTGAGTGGCTCACCTTCTCATCTACAATCCTATAAGCGGAAACTATTTGATGTTGTAGATGGAAATATTTTATTGAGAATTATTGAAACTTTACCAGAGCCACCAGCATTTTGGATACCATGCTAATTGGTAGTGGGCTAGTACACTTGGGCAAGTCTGCATATAGGTTGTCCAAATGTTTCACATAGTAGTTAGTTGTATTACGTAGTAGATAGTTAAGACAGCAAAGGCACTTGCCCATAACCTTAACCTTGCCTTAAAAAAAAAGTTATGTATACTGACATTATTGACAATCTGCTGTTGCTTGATATGTTTCTGCCTAAGAATGGCAACCTCTCTCCATAGCGCTTCATTCTCCTGCTTCATTGCACTGAACTTCACATCCAGGCTTTCCTGTTTCCCTTTCATTGATTTCACATCTGCCAATACTTTGTTCATTAGCTCAGGTTTTAAAAGTATCTTCTCCCCACTGTCGTTACTAGTAACTATAGACTTTGGATTAGCAATTTTTCTTTTGATGTGGTCTAAGAGGTAAGCGTGACCTTTCATGAAACATGGATGAGAAAATTCAATTTCATCTTTTTCATATCTTAGTCCGCCATTCTCAACGGAGGTGATTTTGTGAAAGCCGTACATGTTCAGCTGCCGGATGAAGCTCGCCATGTTGTTGTGTTTGTAGTACAGGGGTAAGAGTTCCCTTGCAAAGTCTGCTTGATTTTTTATAACAAACGTTTTTCCTCCCTAAAATGAAGATATTTAATATTAAACATTCATTAATCACTAGGTCACTTTTCATTCATAAATGAAAACCAAAACCGAATTGCTTCACTCCATGGCCAAAAAATGGTTTTAAATCCTTGTGTAAAATCCATATTCCATAGGGTAACTAAATTTTAACTGGGGTCTGTAGGGCTGTAACAGCAAATATATTGATGAACTATTTTCAAAATATAGTCCATCAATCTGTTTGCCATTACAGGCCTACAGGTCCCCAGTTAAAGTTTTAGTATACCATAAGGAATATGGATTTTATTCAATTCAGTACTAGTTAGTTGATAAAGGTATTTGCCCAATATCTTTATTGTTGTGTCAACAAAAGAATAAATGTAAAAAAAAAAGTATTCCAACAAGCCCCTTTCTTTGTTTTGTGTTTTTTTTTTTGGAATACAGAATGATTAAATGGTTTTTGCCACATCTACAATCTGCATTTGAAGAAGGTAAATAATCCAGTGTTTTTTTTATTTTTAGACAGCTTTTTCGCACTGCAATTATGTGGACCTTATGGCATTAACAAATCTATAAAATTAACTAGTTTGTGCATTAGTTTGAGTCTGAGTGAGGCTCAGCCAGAATGCTATTATAACCGCCTACCTGGTGCACTCTAACATCATACTTGTTTCTGTGCTCTTCATTCCAGACACATTCCATTAATATATGGTAAACATGTATGTTACAAACAGGGCAATTGGTGTGGTGCTTTTTTTCATTAAAAATGCAAATGTATTGCATGAAACGTGTCCAGAACGAAGTCTTAATGAGATGGCTTCTCTAATTGGCAAATAGGTAACTAAACTTAATCGACATAAAAAGTAAAAAGCCGCTATCCATAGTTTTGAGCCAGGGTAGCACACATAACCAATCAACCACATATTACGCAGCCAAGCAACGCACACCACAAATAGTCGCGTGATCACATTTTGAATAAATAGTACGTTTTAAGTTCTTGATCTTTATTTGTTTCTTTCATCGAAGCCTGTATCATTTGAACGTAATATAATATGTTACACTATGAGCACTTGCATAGTGAGTACAGCACGCCGAGCCACTCACCACAAGCTCTGGGTACAGTTTTAACATATGCTGTATGTAGCATGTACATAAGTAGCATGCTAGTTGCATATGTACAATAAACTTGTAGATCAGTCACCAACTTATTAAAAAATATACTTAACAGTTGCTTTCACATAGGGGCCTATATTGATTTGCATAGGTCACATAATATTTCAATTTAATGCAACATGATAATCCTACATTGAAATTATGTTCAATAAATTGCCATCTAGCGAACAACCTGCCTGGCCATTTCATTCATAGGTTTGTTTATGTACATAAAGTACCAATTACTATTTATGCGAGCCTATGCTAAGTGCATAAAAGAACACTGTATGTATCCAGTAGATAACAAAATTCATGTGTCTCGTAAATAGTAGAAGAATTTGAGAATACAGAAATGACATTCGCCCAGTATAAATCAGAGCTAGGGTAGACCATCACTGCAATGCCACTCACGGCATACACAATTTTTCCATACCATTTATAATGAGTGACTTCGGCTAAACTGTAGTTGCTAGACCATCGATTTTGGGGGTGGGGAGGGGTGGAGAGGGTAGGGGGAGGGGGGTGATAGGAACCCCCTCTTTGAAGGAAAAGTTGCGCAGCCGCCCCATTACCATGTTTTTTTTTTCTGTTCTTACTTTCAAATTTATCTGATGACATTGATTTAAGGTGAGGGGTGGTTGGGGGAGGTGGAGGGCTACCCAAGATACCCCCCCCCCCCCCCCCCACCGCGCGGAGTCTCTTAGTTTCGAGATAATTCAGTTTTAAGTTCATTAAAAATCACCTTAAGACCCTTAAGACTAGGGTAGGTTAGGTTAGAACATGACTACACATCACACCAAACAGCCATATATTAACCAAAGTTAATTTACGCCCCCCCCCCCCCCCCCCAAATCGACGGTATAGAAACTACATTCCTGCCGTGACTTCTTAGCAGCTGTTCTCGAAACCTTTGGTAAAACTAATAATGACCAAAAACAAATCTCATATTGTGATACAACAAAGTCGATAGACCTAGTCAATAGGGTCCGAGAGCATGGTAGAAAACGTGACTTGTAACTATTTATTTATCGAGTTTCACGGATTTATCCTGTCAACTTGCGTCATTTTCAAGTTATCTTCGTAATTACTTTTTAATGGAAAAGCTCACGATATCCATAGTAAATACTAGAAGTTGAAGTAAAATTGTTGCAGATCTCCAAATCCAATAAATAAACAAAAACACTTACAGGACTCCATGAAATCAAATGGTTTGTCTCAGAATCGTTCACCAACTTCCACAATTTTCCCAGAAAAGCTGGGACACTAGCCCCAATTTCCACTACTGAGCGCATTTTGCACGTTCTATTTTGTATTAAACAAGAATTATATCAACTTTAGTAGCAAGTATTGATTGTATTCAACAAAATAATGTATTTCGCAGTCAGAAAGAATATAGATTTCAATACGCCATTTTATTATGGACACACACAGTCACAATCCCACACACCCAGTCAAACATTTAAACATAGACAAGCAATAACACATACCGTAACCGTACACAACAAGAACGCAACTATAAACTTTAAAGAACCGTATTACCATACTTTAACCTACATTTGCAATCAACAATAGTTAGGTTATTGGGATTTTATGTAATTATTTCTAGAGCAACTTATTTTGCCCCAATTTCATGCCATTTCAATCGATAGTTAGCATTTTAAAGTTGTCACTTACCGAAAGAAAATTTAATGAAAATGTTATACCTAGTAATCGCACAGAATAAATAATAGTACAATTAGTAATCGACAGCAATCAGAATTACACAATAGCGGCGCACGTTCTGCCAACATCGAAATTGTTAAAACTGCGTTAATCTGAATGGAATCTGACCGTTTAAAGAGGGTCAAAATAGCGTCCAAAGGGCTGTGTTCACTTACACGCTCGAATCATCCGTGCGATTATCGCTTGATCATGCGGAGTTAGTGAACGACTTTGGACGTCCACATACAACTGACAACTGTCAAGTGTCAGTTTCATACTATTCCTCCCCTCCACTACTATTTTTCGGATGACCCAGGCGAACGCCCGACGACGCCGTGAACGATTTCGAGTGTACGCGCGGGTCCTATATTACTATACTCTTTGGCGCGGGTGATCCGTGCGTCCTCGAACGTCTAAGTGAACGGGCCCAAGGAGTCGGTTACAAACATACAAACAAACATACAAGTGAAGCTAATATAAAGCGTATAAATAACGTCACAAATCGGGGAAAATCGACTTCTGAAACATAAAAACTTAATCAAAAATGCCATCTTGTGTGTTTAGAAAGCGCACCGGTGTCTTCGGTGTCTACATACACTGAGAAAACTGTGAAAGGCAGAAAGGATGTGTCTTTTCATTTTTAAGTACGGTTTACGATATTGAAAATGGAAAATAATAAATTTCATTTTACTCTAAATCAACTGTTTCGATGTTGTCGCTTCGCCACCTACACGAACGAGACAAGTAGCGGGTTACGTGTAAGGGCGGCAGAATCTATCATCGAAGGATACAAGTCAGATAGAAAGTAGATAGAAAGTTTGAAGATGTTATGAATGGCCCCAAAAACTAGGGTAGGTTAGGTTTGAATATGACTACACATAGCTAACTTACTTTTTAATTAACTTTTTAATTTTTAATAAACTATTACTGTACGCTAAGTAGGATGTTTGGTCGCCAAAGCCACCCTTTCCCCACCCCCTCCATCCCCACACCTCCTCAACTCCTGCCCCTCGATTCTATATATTTCCTGGGTGTTATTACCCGTTTTCATGTATGTGGAGTTCTCCCAGAGAAGAGAACGGAATAATATATACGCTGCAGTTCTTTGAGCGTGGGTGTACCTCCTGCATTTAGGAGTTCCGTGGTAATTCCATCCTCCCCAGGGTCTTTTCCATTTTTGAGTTGTTTAAGAGCCATCACGACTTCATCAAGGCTGATTTCTGGCAGTTCTTCGGTAAAGTGGCGGGTCAGCGTGGCCCTGGAATCTTTGGTGTCTGATTCAAGTCTGGATGCCTGCGACGTGTATAAATGCGTTATTCCCTTTCTCCCCACCAGCTTTGTCCCACAAGTGGGGAGATAGGGAAATATAAAATTGTATGGCTTTTCTCCCCACTATGGAATATATAATTTGACAGTGGGGAGAAAGGTAATAATAGATAAAGTATTCTCTTTCGCCCCACTACGTAATCCTTGATATCCTTGATATCTCCATCATTGCCGTTACTGAAAATAATGTTTGCTTCACATAGATGACTAGTGGCTCATTATACTATAGTAAATTTGGTTATTCCCTTTATCCCCACTACTATGATAGGTATATTTTTTGATTACATAGTGAGGAGAGTGAGAATACTTTTTCGATTATTACCCTTTTCCCCACTGTCAAATAATATATTTCATAGTGGGGAGAAAGGCCATACATTTCTTATTTTTCCCTTTCTCCCCACTAGTGGGACAAAGCTGGTGGTGAGAAAGGGAATAACCCGTATAAATGGCTATAAAAATCTTTAACTTCCGCGAGAGTCTCTGGCTTCGAAACGACGACTTCCCCTCTAGATGTGGTCAGCTTCGACCGATGGCTCTGACCCATCTTTTGAACGAAGACTTTCGACCCCCGATTTTGCTCAATCGCTTCTTCTATAGAACGTGTATTGGAGCTGCGGAGTCGGAGGTCTCGTCACACCAGCTTTGTTCTTTTTTGCTCAAAGCCTGTTGTGACGGAGTAATTATCGGATTCTAGCGTCGTTCCTTTAGCTTCAGAGACTCTCCTGAAAGTTTAGATTTACTGCCAGTACGTCGCATCTCGCAGAACTTTGTGCCCTCTTCACGGAGTATTCCTACCACTTGGTCAAGTTCCTGGTCAACGTCAACGTCGATTGTGCTTTCCAAAGCAGCGAATAGGTTCTCCAGTTTTAACTGGAACGTTTCGAATCCAACTACGTTCTAGAGCCGATTTGGTCGGAGCGTGGACTTCATACGGAAGAGGTCGGTGCGTATACCTGAATAACCTGGAGGTTATACCTTTCGGTTATTTTTATTACGAGGTACACAATTCTTGTAGACACACTGGAGATTTCAACAACGTTGTCAGAGAGGATTTTATTAACAAGGAACCTGATGCCAGCCGGCGCCTTCTTGGGATAAATTTGATAATATACCTATCTACTTGTATTTTAATATACCAAATTTACCGATTTCGCATTTTGAATGACGTTCGATTCGAGACACAGCAGGGCCCTATTTCATAAAACGACAAATCATAATCAACCTACAAATGTCAGTCGAATACGCCAAACCTGCGTTTCATAAAAACAAAAATGTACTACATTTCGATAGCTTGACGGACAATTGTCGGTTCGATTGACATTTGTCAGTGTACCATAGTTTTATGAAATAGGGCCCAGAGGAAAGGGTCTTGTCACCACTTAAGGCACAGTACGGATGGTCTATTAACAGAAGGTTTATATCCGCTCGGTTGTCCACGCGCTGAAAACCGCAGGACCAAACTGATAACCCAAAAAAAAAATGGCCGACGCGACACATCTAACCTCAAACTGGTAATTGATTGTATATGCGTTGAGACTACAGGTACTTGATGGTCAACCCACAAAAAAAAGAAGGTCGACGCGACACATCTGGCCGCAAACTGGGGATTTATTGAGTACAAGCCGAGATCACAGGTATCTGATTGTCAACCCACAAAAAAAGAAGGTCTACGCGATACATCTGGCCGCGCCGACTTTGCGTAAACAAACAGTTTTTATAACCACTTCATTGAGCGCTTAGATAAACAAACTGGTGATTTATGGAGCTAAATAGGTACGGCACATATTTCAAGTGTTTATGTTGTGGGTTTCGAAGCAAAATAATTATATAAACACGCTTAGATTTGAATGATTATTGAGGTCAATAATGTTCAAAATCGAGTGGCAAAATTTACGTCGCTATCGAGTGGTCCGATGATCGATGAAAACAAAAATGTGACTGTAGCGTTAGTTGCGATGATCAATGAAAACAAAAAAAGTGACTGTAGCGCATAGAATCAATCGAGCGTATATTTATAGTTCTAGTAAGGGTGTGGGGTGCTCATTGATATACGCATAAGGTTATGTTTTAATACCTTTTATTAGGTAACCACAATTACAATATTTTATCGACAGGTAACATGCGCGTGAGTTGGGAGATGACTGTCGGTGCAAGGGGCGGTGACGATGCCGCATGCGAAATTTGCTTATCTAGCATTCCCGACAATCGCCTACAACAGTTATTACCAGTCTTTGTTGCAAACATAGTTGGCCTATTACAGAACTTGGTTCCAATCAGAATGTCACTTTCTTCATAGCAATTTCGACTCTATCGCAACGCACTAATGAATTTGACGGCTTGAAACCGATATGATCAACATTGCACTGTAGTGCAATCTATGTTGATTTCAATCCGATTTTCAATATCGCTATCACTAATGTGTTGCGATAGAGTCGAAATTGCTATGAAGAAAGTGACATTCTGATTGGAACCAAGTTCTGTAATAGGCCACAGACTGCAGCACTTTGTTTCAATCAGATTGACATTTTCTTCATAGCAATTTCGACTCCGTGAACCGCTGTTTGTTCATGGTTGCGTCCAGTAATGCCACCTTAGCCCTTTTCTGGCTAGTAGCACTTTTTGCTGTAGGTGAACTCGATATAGGTTGATTTAGCCCGGAAAGAGCAATCTAGCCCTTTTCATGTGACATCCATACTACGTAGACAATGGGATCTCTAAAGACTGAGAGTGTCTTTGCTGTTCACACAAGGTGTTGCCAACTGAAATAATTAAACACTGTGGGAGTAATTTTAAATGCTGGAATTGGCAAAAAATGCCTAAAAATGTCTATCAGCCATCCGCTTCTATTACTACTATTTTGGGAGATTCCGTTGAGGACTCCAATTTTTAATAAATTAATAACTCAGTTTTAACAAGTTTGTTGCATTTTCTGAAATTACTTAGGTCCTATATTTTAAATAAACAAGTAAATTTGTAAACTTCGTTGCGTGTTTTATTTGTAATGGCCCGAAATATAAGCAAATGTAACTTGTTGTTTGTTTGTTTGTCGTATGAGGTAGTGCTGGCATCTGGTGTCAGAGTTTGTCAAGCCGCCTGAGGGTCTCTGATATGGCTTAACGACTGCTATTAATCAATAATAGCCGGGACCGACAGCTTAATGTGCCCTCCGATGGAAAACCACACATAACTTAGAAAAGTCATTGGTGCGGAGCCTAGGATCGAACTCAGTATTGTTGGATTCTAAGTTGCACTATAGAACTGACAACCGTTAGGCTACCATCGCAAATGTAACTGGAAGCACAGAATACTGACTGAATTTTCACCGTAAAAGTATTTATATGTTAGCCTTTTCTAGCAGCTCTTTTGATGGCAAAATTGCTGTATGTCAAAAACCCAAGGTGACGACACTGGTTGGGTGGTTGGGTTTTGGTTGGGTTGCGAACGGGTTGCGACCAAAGAGTATATAAATTTGCGACGATTGACGTGAAAAAATAAATTCAAGAGTACATGCCTATCCTAATAATTTTATTCGATTGATCGATTGTGATTGGTAATTTGGTACTTAGATAAACTGCCTACTTGTACTATTACTTATTCTGTGCTACAACCAAAGAGTATCCTACAGCTAGGGATACGCAAATTTTTAAAAGTATTGATACCTACTCGATTCCAAGTATCGAATCAAAAGTATCGATACCAATAAATGTATCGAATCAAAAGTATCGATACCAATAAATGTATCGAATCAAAAGTATCGATACTACTCGGTATCGAGTAATATTTTTAAGAGATAAGAAGTGACAAAAAAGACTACAATTAATAAGACCAGAGCCAGAACTTATACTCTGCATATAAAACCAATCAAACACCAACAAGTCCACAGTCAACAACGGTCAATATTGCCATGAAATAATTAGTAATAATGATAAAAATTCTCGATAAAAAAAACAATCCCATAGTGTTTTCTACTCAATTATTACAGATTACATGATACGTTATTTAAACATAAACAAATAAATTAATAACATCTAAATTCAGATATTTTGTAGTATGATTCGATTTAAATAATCAACATAAACCGTACACTTCTGAATTGCTACTTTTACTTATCTGGTCACACATGCATAATTCATCTGAAGTAAGGTTTTCGCGAAAACTATATCACTCCAACGAGAGAGACAAAGCTATACATCGGAAAGATAAGTAGTATAATTATCTGCTGTCGTTAAGGTGCAACATTTCAGTCAGCGTGCCAAATTCAAATTTTCTTGTTTTTTTTTTGTCATTACTCATCGTGGGATCATGAAAACTGATTTTGCGGAAATAAATAGGTTTTATCAAGAAATTACGGATAAAATTATCACCTAGATAATATTGATTTAAATACAAATGCCAATAAGCTGATTATCATCTTGGTTTTTGGTTTATTGACAAATGTACTTATATTAGCTTTCACCTTGATTTTTTGGTTAGTGTAATTTCTTGATACAACCTTTTTATTGCCGCAAAATAATGTTCATGTTTTCATGGACCCACGATGAGCAATAGAGCTGTAATTGACAAAAAACGCAAGAAAATTCGAATTTGGCGCGCTGAACGAAGCGTTGCACCTTAATCTGATTGTCGACATCTAGTAAGGAAACAAAAGTATCGAGTAATTGCGAAAGTATCTACCTAGTAAAATACTAGAATAAAAGTATCGAGTACAAAAATACTAGGTATCGAAGAGAAAGTATCGATACTACTCAGGTATCGATCTTTTTGCGGATCCCTACCTACCAGTGTGACCATATTTAGCAGGTTCCTGCGATTTCAGCAGGATTTGACTCTCATTATTATAGCTCCTAGCAGGTTTTTTAGCATTTTATTGAAATCTAGCATTATTTAGCAGAATCCAATGATGCATCCAATAATAGCATCCAATAATAGCAATAATCTGGCAGGATTTATTGAACGCGTTTCAAATGCCCCAAAAGTGAACACAGTACGCTCAAGCATTTAAATTTGAGTTTATTGGCTTCTGGAAGCAGCTCTGATGCCAAACCAACAGATACCGAAAATTTCAGAAGACAAATTGAAACGATGAATTTAATTTAATTTAAATGGTAATGGTAATAGTGTTGGTAAACCCAACATTGTGAATCTTGCGGGGGCTATTATGATATTACTAATGCCACACATTTATTGTGAACGAATCATTTCACTTATTAACAATATAAAAATCCAGCTTAGAAATCGGTTTAAAAATAAACATGACGATTCTGTAATTTTGCATGCCAAAAAGGCAAAAAGGAAATATATGAGAAAATGGGTGTGTGAATTTCGAGCCGACAAAAATATGTTAACATTATCTCTTAACTCATCATCATTATACAAAGAATTTGCTAAGGACAGTGATAGTGATGAGTGAATTGTGTTGTAAATAGAAATGAACTGGCCAAGTGCGAGTTGGGCCGCGCACTGAGGGTTCCTTACCACACCACTTTTATTTTTCTTATTATAGTTTTACTTTAGAGTGTGTAATCATGCCAAGTTTGACTTTTACGCTTGTACTTATCACCGCTTAGAGCAAAGACAAAATACGTAATAAGTACTTTTGTTGTATAGGGATCCCCCTTTTTTATTATTATTATTTCTTAATTAATCCGCCATAACATTACAGTCATATTCTATAAACATTTTAATATCTATTACAGTTCAAAAGATCATCGTTATCAGTTCCCGCTGCTGGGACACGGGCCTTGAGAGAGAGAGAATGGGCCATAATCCGTCAGATTGTAAAGCGCAACATGATACCATTCGGATACTATTTTCTGCAAAGATACAGTATCGGTTCAAAAGATACAGTCGTTAAAAGGTAGGATGGACAAACAGACAGACAGCGTAGGCTTAAAAATATTATAGTTGACCGTTGACACTCTTTGGGTACGGAACCCTAATAAAAATGACATTCTAATCGTACAAATTGTCATTTTTTTCATATTTTCTAATGTTTAAGCAATATCTGTGAAAGCAGTAATTTAGCATTATATGAAAAATGTCTAGCATTTTGTGCAGTTTTTGTCATTCAGGCTAGCAGGATTTTACATTTGAATCTGGTCACACTGCTACCTACAGCTACAGTTCGTGTACTTTCTTTCTCTTGCGCTGACGTGACGGTCAAGGAGTATAGTAATATATGGGGGACGGTTCTCCGTTAGTGTTCTGTTCTAGGGTTCCGCCACAGAGTAATTTTCAGGCGGGGATCCGCTCTACATTTCCACGGAGTTGGAAGCGTTTTCGCGGTTAAACTTAACTGTACACAGGGCAATATCGTTCTGGGATAGGGGTTTTGACTACCGACCGATTTGTTCGACGGAACTGAGTAACTGAGCTTTCGGTGCTGAAACGCAATAGGACGCTGATATCAACGATGGAGGTAAGTTATTTCCATATACTTACTTTGTAGAATACATCGTTTTAGATCGTAGAAACTGGGATCGCTTTTCATTCAAAACGTTTTTGCAGATTGAAATTCTTAACGCTGCTGGCTCCAAACCACTGGGTAAAATTCAGGTCAGCGCAGATTCAACAATCCATACAGTAAAAGATAAAATCCAACAGAGTGTGAAAAAAACATTGTACCCGGATAGGCAAGCTATCAAGTTGGAAGCGAAAGGGAAAACCTTAAAAGATGAGGATACAATAAAGAGTCTAAATCTTGAGAATGGTTCTAAACTGTATGTGAAAGACTTGGGACCACAGATATCATGGAAGAATGTTTTCTTGGCCGAGTATGCAGGGCCATTATTTGTGTACTTGTGGGTGTACCAGAGGCCATGGATCCTATATGGACCTCAATCTTCATCACCTGGTAGTGTTGCCACGTAAGTATGCCACTCGTAAACAGTATTTACTTTGAACCCAACAATGTTACTTGATAACTCGTAAACTTGAACAGCTGAGCTGACCATCCATACTAATATTATAAAAGCAAAAGTAACTGTTGGTCTGTTAACTTTTCACAACTAAATGGCTGAACTAATCTTGTTGATATTTGGTACGGAGATAGTTTGAAGACTGGGGAAGAATATAGAATACGTTCTTGTAGTTGTTCTTCAAGTTGCGGGCAAAAGCTAGTTATATAGATGTCACCGGTTTATTGTAAGAACCGATAGATTACAATGATGAAAAATTGTGACTGAACAAGTTTTATAATTTATTAAATTTCTCCAATTATACAGCCACCGTCAAATGGTGAACCTCCCTTTGATTGGCTAGTGACTAGTGTTTATCACCATAGAGTTACAAATGAAACAATCAGTCAATTGCAAATGATCTCAAGATCATTCACAGCGACATGACCTCAAGGACTAAAATTGATTGTGAATTAGTAAATGGGCTCTCGCTAGAACTCTCGCATCATCGTATCTTCGCTCCACTTGCACACTCGACTTTTACTCCTCTTAGAAAGTCACTGGCTTGCTTCTCTCACCACCTCCTCCATCGCTACATTCAGGCCCCATGCTCTTATTTTGCTCAGAAACTCCTTGTAAGTATGTAATTACACCTGGGGGTAAGGCAAGGTCAGATCACGTGGGGGTCAGGGTGATTCAATTCCTTTTTGTTAAGGTATATGGCCTTTATTAAATAAAACGTTGTATTTTAGTAAATGAGAGATTTATTTTAGAGTGCGCACAGTGTTGCATAGCAGTAGAAAAAACAGAAGACCTTTCTTATTTTACAAGATGGCTACCGGACATACAATCTAAAATGTTGCCACGTTAGCTGTACATTTATCTTAACACATTTCTTGAGCTTCTGTTTAATTTCTAGCTCTCTGGTGACAAACTTCAAAAAAGTTTCATATAAACAGTTGCATGACAATGCAAACACAGTTAAATACATTCACAGAATGGCAACATGTTTTTTGTAAATGTTTCGTCAGTGCAAACACACAGTAAGGGGTTTTAAGTTATGGTTGTACATTTGCCATCACGTTTTTTTTTTCAAATTGGTGGCACACAATCTTCATCATCAGCCAGTGTCAGTCCACTGCTGGACATAGGCCTCTCCCCAAAAGCACCCCACTGTGCCCGATCTTCGGCTCTTCTCTTCCAACTGCTGCCAGACACTTTGCGTATATCATCGCTCTGGTAGGCGCCCTACACTACGTTTACCGAGCTGCGGTCTCCACTCAAGAACACGTCTACTCCATCGGTTATCAGTCCTTCGACAGATATGACCAGCCCACTGCTACTTCAGCTTGCTGATCCTAAGGGCTATGTCGACAACTTTGGTTCTCTCCCAGATCACCTTATTTGGGATACGATCTTTCGGAGAAACTCCGAGCATAGCCCTTTCCATAGCCCGATGAGCAACCTTAAATTGGTGGACCAGTCGGACCGTGGGTGTCCACGACTTGGCTCCTTATGTCATAACAGGCAGGACACACTGGTTGAAGACTTTTGTCTATAAACTTTATGGTATTGGCGATGAGAAGACTCAACAAAGTTTCCCAAATGCTACCCAGACCAGCTGTATTCTTCTACAGGTCTCTCTCGAAGTTGTTTTATACATAGTTGGAAAGTTTGCCACAAGTCAACATAAAAGTGTGAGATGTACTCACCATTAATGTTTATGCCATATCCTTTCCAGTCCGTACTCATCTGTACTTGAATGGTTATTGTTGCGGCGTCATACATACATGTCAACACTTGGATATATATTGGCTATGCCGCCAGTCGACTTGGCATTGTTGCAGGGTCTCCTAAACAGACCAAGATCTTGATAGAGTCAAAGGTTTTCTCATAGTCCACAAAAGTTAGGCACAGGGGCTGATTATACTCTTCTATCTTCAATATAATCTGCCGCACTGTATGGTCTGTGGTACCGTATCCTCCCCCAAACCCAGCCTGCTCTGTTGGCTGGAATTCGTCTACTCTCCGCACAAAAGGATTTGTGATGACTCGAAAACGATTTGTAGACAGGCTCAGGAGGGAAATGGGCCGATAGTTTTTGAAAAGAGTTTTGTCAGAATTAAACTTACACTGAAGCTCTTTAAGCGTGGGGTACGTCCTGATTTCAGGAGCTCTGTAGTAATTCCTTCCTCACCCAACCTATAGACGTGTCCTCGAGTGGATACCACATCTTGGCAAACTTAGTGTAGGATGCCCACCGGCCAGGTAGAATGACGACATGCGGAAGGCGGCTCGTAGAAGAGCCGAAGATCGGGCTCTTTGGGGTTAAATGGAAGAGGCCTATGTCCAGCAGTGGACGAACATACATCACCACAGAATAAATAATAGTACTACACCACACAGTGTTGAAAGTCAGTTCACATTAATGTTCCCTAATGTCATAAGTAACAATGTTTTTTAGGTTGTAACCAGTTGCTATGTAGTCTGATTTTAATAATGTTCATTGAGGTGGCCAAAATAAAATCATAAAGTATCCCTCCTGATGATCTTTGATCTTACAATGTATTAATAATCACACCTTTGTTTAATCTTACAGAGTAGCGGCAGTGTGCTGGTCAGCACATTATGCCAAACGCATCTTTGAGACTCTGTTCATCCATCGGTTCTCTCACGGCACCATGCCGCTGCGGAACCTGTTTAAGAACTGTTCATACTACTGGCTGTTTACCCTGTATGTGGCGTACCATGTCAACCATCCTCTTTACACCGCTCCTTGCAGTGTCTTCTTCTATGTTGGATTAGCAGGATTCACAGTAAGTGGATGTCTTAAACATATTTTTCTTTCATCTTCAATGTTATATGCTAGTTGATACATATGTAGAAGTGTCTACATGTAGAAAACAATTAAAAAGGTGCTGTCGGTCTGCTCGCCTCTTAACTGCGCAGCCTTATACAATGCTATTAAAATACCTGCCCTATATTGTGGAATACTGCTTGCAGCTTTACCTATAATTATTAATCTCTATGGCAACTTCGTTGTTTTTATTGATACCGAACGATTGCATAATTTATTATGTAATTCTCATATACTACACTAGCGTGCAGCTAAATCGACTCAGCTCCTACGCGCGAAATCAAAGTTTTTTTTTTTCTATGTTATATTATTTCATTTAAAAATTAAATTGATTATTTGTAAGTTGGAATCATTAGGTAAAATCTGGCACTTTTTACTGAAAATATGTACAGTTAGAATTAATGCTTGAAAATATTGCTCTCCCAAGTATGCGCCGGGAATGCCTATAAATAATTTTCCTTTTTAAAAAATTCAAATTATTTAACCATTATTATTAATTTTAAATTTAAATAAATGCTTTTTACTTTAAAGGTTTTCCCATAGTTTGCTTTCAATTATTTTTTTAAATTCATGTAATTTTAAGTATCTTAACTCAAAAAATACTCGATTGATTTTCACGCATATCATGTAATTACCAGAAGTATCCGCGGCTTCGCACGCGTGGTCATTTCTTTAGGGTAAAATTACTATATTATTTGCTATTTAAGGACCTAAAATACCAATTTACCAACATTAGATCAAAATTCCTTTAGCCGTCATAAAGTTTTTATCGCTTGCTCGGCTTCCTTTTATCTGGTTGAGATACCAAGTACCCCAGTTTTTAAGTCAAACCCTAAGCTATCCAATAGTGAAAAACGTGAAGAAAAATAATTTACATATCTTAAAATCCGGATTATGAACTCAAAAATTGTAGTGTAGTGGGAAGAAAAATAATTTACATGTCGTAAAATCCAGATTATGAACTCAAAAATTGTAGCATAATGACGTACATTACGCATGGAAGAAGAAAAGAAGAAAATAAATTTATTTGCAAAAAATAACATTTAGAACAATGACATAAATAAAAAATACCTTAATAATGTCTAAATGTAACTATGGCAATTCTGTAATAAGGAAAAAAATCCAAACACTGTTTTGAACTAAACAATTTTATAATAACAATTTTATAATATTAATTCCACGAATTCCGTGGAAACTTCCACGGAATTCGTGGAATTTTCCGGGATAAAAAGTATCCTATGTTTTATTCTAGGGTATAAGCTATCTTCATTCCAAATTTCATCGAAATCCATCCAGCGGTTATCGCGTGAAACCTCCCCAAACAAACAAACAGACAACGTTTCACTTTTATATATTGGTATGGATATTTTTTCCCATGGGTATTTTTTGAAAATGGGTTTTCGCCATTTATTATCTATAGTGGCGCGTTCTAGACCGTACATGTGCGCGACTTCGCTGTGGACTGGATTTTGGCACTATAATTTACTTTACATTTAATTAATACTACCTAACCAATTTAATGTGTTTTGTTGATCAAAAGTTTTATCCTGACTGTCGAACATTTGTAATGTCCGACAGCAGTGTTAGTGAGGAGAATTTTACTCCGCCTGACAACGGAAACAGCAAAGAGCATGACGAACGAGCTTTTACCAGAAAAATCAAGAAAATATAACATATTTTTTTCTTCATTAAATGTAATTTCCTATTTCATGAGTGTTTCCTAAACACGAGTGTTTAATACCCCTCTTTATGCAACCGTTTCATAAACTACTATTATAAGAGGTTAATTAATTATGACCATAATATAATAATATCTTGTTCATTGAACTTAGTATACAGTAATTACCTGTGAATTTTGGTTTACATTATATGCAAAAGTGGTGCTCTATATATACTTATAATAAAGCAGCAAGTAACAGAAAGTCTGTAGAAAGAAGATAATTGCTAGTGTTGTAGTGTAGTGCTAGTGGGCTAGTCGGATTCGCGCACAGCACAAAAATCTAAAAAAAGTGATGTAAGTCTTGCTACAAATTTACGGTTCTTGTATTTTTCTATTTTGCTATAAGACATTGCTTCTTGGCAAATTCCCTATAGGTTTTGATTCCCTTGCGAGTGTCAAAATATGCGGCATAAACGGCTTGAACGGTTGACTTTGAAGAAGTTTGTTTTTTCACATCGCCAAGAGACTGCAGACCTGCTGCGGCAGCAGGTCTGCAGTCGAGGTAGGCAGACTGCCTGACCGCGTATATAAATCGTAATGGTAACCGCGCTCAATTTGTCATTTTGCCCATACTAGAAATGTCAAATTGAATAAGTCTACCATTACGATGCGTATCCGCGGTCGCCCTGCTGAGTATTTGATATTAATTTCAATTTGATTCTCCACATAAATTCCTGTGAAAAACAGTTTCCAATAGCAAAGTTAAGTTTGTACGGAACCCTCGGTACGCGAGTCCGACTCGCACTTGGCCGTTTTTTTTTGTTGTTACTGTAATGCCGGGTCCAAATCAAGAGAACCGAGTGCGAACGAAGGCTACCGTGCGAAAGCGAACAAATCAATGTGGACGACTTAACGAAAGCGAGCGAGAGCCAGCGTAGGCCTTCATTCGCATTTGGCCGTGCTCCGCCGCGTGTCGGTACATCAAAAGGATTATAGCGAGCGAGCGCACGCGGTGTGTACGAACGGGCGAATGCTCATTCTGCAACGACCGTTGCACGGAACGGACGTCTCGCGCATACATTTTTAGGAAGGTTCATTCTTGACGTAAGTATGGAATGGTCGAATGAAAATCCTCTGAGACTCATAGAGCTTTATAGGCAAAAACCTCGGCTGTGGGATTCAAAATATAATAGCAATAATAAATACTTATCAGGGGCAGCTTCACGAAGTTTTTGTAATTTCCCCATACGGAGCAAAAAACTCCCCAAAAAGATACTATTTCAGCAATTTTTCCCATACATATTCCATAGTTGGGTAATTATCATATAGGTAAATAAAGTGTGATTTGTAAATAAATAAAAAATAGTTGAAAATTTTGTTTGTTTTTTTTTTGGTGCGCCTCTTATATCTTAATTGTATTAGGCATAAAAATAACGTTAATTGAATTGAAAATAAATTAAAATATTTTAAATGTCACGGTCCGTGTAATGTGACATTATCGTTTCGCTAATGCAAGGATCTGTGGAGCTACATTTATTAAAAGTAATTTGTTAACAAAATCGGCAAGCGTGTCACAAATGTGAATATTCTGTGTATATATAAACCTCTAACTTAATTTCCTGATAACATGAGTTGCGTAATGTAGTACAGTTTCTTCCTAAATTATATTAATCGCATGGTGTTTATTTTTAGTTATAAAATGGCGGTAACAACGTCAAAATGTCACGTCCATAGTTGTCACATCCGTAATTTCACTGTGACTACGGTTGTGTCATTTTTAATACTTTTGGGTTTGGTTTGTGTAAGTAATGGTCAGATCCGTAGTCGAGATGTCACATCTGTATTATAATTATAATTAGTTTTCTCTTTTTTAAAGATGTCCAGTGCCCAAACAAAACACAAAAAAAAGTTTTTATGTTATTATGATTAATACATTTTTGATAATGACCCATTTAACGATCTATTTATTAACATTTACATTGAAATAAACACCTTACCACCCTAGCAACAACGCGCAACACTACATCATTTTAAAATGACGAATTAGGTGCGATGCGAAAAAGTCACAGTCGGTGTGGCGTTTGTGTAGAAAGTGTCAGTAGGGTTAAGGCAGGCTCCAAGGTTACATTTTCCCACTCCCCACTCCCCTGCCACCTACCCTACACTCTGCCACCCGCTACCCGCAATAAGCACTGAAGTGCCTGCGTAATAAGGTTGAATATCGCGAGCGCTGTTTGAACACACAATTTAGCTTGGAACTAAATGACGTATGTCTCAAAGTTATTTATTTTATTGGCAGGCTAATAATTTAGTTAGGTAAATTTTGTCTTAGTCTTAGATAATAAACTATATTTTCTTGCTGTGAGATTTATTTTAGAGATAAAACTTAACCCGTTGAGTAGAAAAATGTAAACATTACCGAAAATAACGTAATTTTTGATAAGAAAATGTATCGAATGAAATTTTGTTAATCATGTTTTTGTCTTAGTCTTAGAGAGATAAAGATCTCAAAAACATATATGTTAAGTTTCACATTTATCAAGTTTGTGGCTGACCCAGCATATTTATGCAAAAAACCCTTAAAAAGCAGAGCCTGGTCTTAAGTATTGTTATCTCATTCACGCTACAGTCTGCTTATGTCTATATCTGATGTACACGAAGCACGACAGTGGCAATGTAGCTGTGTTTGTCTGTAGTAGTATCTAGTCCAGTTTTTGTTTATTTGGTTAAAACGTGCCGTATGCCCTTTAACTAGATCTATGTCAAAGTGATTTTGTCTTTTTGTTTCCCCAAAGATTACCCAAACATATCAATTTTCCCTAAAATGGGGAAAAAATCCCCAGAGACACCCTAATTCGCCGTGGTTCGCCTTGGACAGACAGACAGACGCATTCGGTGACTTCCTTTTACAATATATGTAGTGATAACGATAGTGATGCTTTTCTACACTAATATTATAACGAGGAGAGATTTGATTGTTTGTATTTTGTTTGTAATGGATAAAATAAAATGAAACTAACCGATTTTTAAAATTCTTTTTCATCTATAAATATCTACTATCAGCGAGTAACATGGGCAACATTTTATTTCTCAAAAATTTAGAGGTCCCTACGAAAATTGCAATAATATAACTCAAGGTATAAAAAATACAGAACGGAATGACGTTGCTATGGAAACGAAATAATAACAAGTCTGTCAAGTAAACTTCGTGAATAATAATGCAGTTGTGTATGTCAAAAAACACCTTAAAAATGCTTTAAAATGGTTTAAAAATGCTAAAAGTAAAAAAAAACGCGGTGCTAGCGCTACCCGTTCGAAGCCGGGGCGAGTCACTAGTATTAAATATTCAGTTACCTACTTGCTTTGTCCAAAACGTATTAACATTGATTTTATTTGGTGTGTTCATGCTGTTTACCTACAATACTATTTGTTACCTATATTGTGCCTATATAGTATGTACTATTATTTGTTGTGTGCATATAGGTAAGTTGCTTGACCTTGTTGTTCAAAGTCCAGAATGTTTGTAGAGTTTTATCATTTTTTGTTTAAAACGCGTGCCTTTATATATTTTACACAAGTCAAGAATTATGTTATCTTTACTGTCCAATGGTTTTAACTACATTTAACTGCTGGATCCGAAATAGAATGATGACCAATTTTATTTTTTTGTGAATAGGATCAGAACAACTAAAAATACATAATTTATTCATTACTAGTTGCGCCCCGCGGTTTTACTTGCATGGTGAATGATGATAAATAGTAAGTAGCCTATGTCACTTTGGTCCTTCAAGTATAAATCAAATAAATAATAATAGCTTATAATTCCCGTAAAAAAAAGAAGTAAAAAATAAAGTTGTTTAAAGTTGGGCACCAAAATTCGGGTAAAAGTCTCCTCCATGCGTTACCATGTACTGCGCTCCTGGGCGAAACGAGTCTAGGGGTGCGTTCACTTACTACGTTCGAGGACGCACGGATAACCCGCGCGATCACTAGAAATCGTTCGCGTCGTCGGGCGTTCGCCTGGGTCACCCGAAAAATATGGGAGGAGTTATCTGTGGACGTCCAAAGTCGTTCACTAACTCCGGATGATCGAGCGATAATCGCACGGATGATTCGAGCGTAGTAAGTGAACGCAGTCTAGGTTGGACCCTTGAAGTATACCTATGCAAAAGTCACGTCAATCCATCGTCGTCGCTTAGATGCTGTGTGAAATAAGAACAACCACACAACAATGTCTCTGGACACGACACTCTGAGACTAACAGTGCGCTAAATACTTAATTTAATCGATAAATCAAAATAAAAGGAAATGCACCCTCATCCCTATTCATGGCAAATAGGGATGAGGGTGCACACAAATCATCTCAAAATAGATGGTTAATGTGAAAATTTGTTTAACAACATCGACCTGAGACTATTCCGGCACGATGTTGGCAGAACAAATGTAATGTGTCAGGAGCAGGACACAATACGAGTCCTAGATCACCTTGCCGTTTCGCAACTACATGCTAACTGAAGAACTCGACTTGTTGACGTGTTATTGCAATCTTTTATTATTATTGGTTTATAAATAAAATATACAATGTATAAAAGTGAAACGTTGTTTGCTTGGGGAGCTTTCACGCCAAAACGGCTGATCCGATTTTGATGAAACTTTGTAAATAAATACTGTACAATATTAGAGACCACCATAGGATACTTTATATTTGAAAATTGGAAAATGACGATTACTCGCTGTAAGGAACGGTTGCCATGGAAACGAATTAATAACAAGTCTGTCAAAAAGCATCAAGAGCGTTGGTGCTATACTTTTGGATTGGGTTTTAATATTCTAGAATCTAGAAGAACATAGGATGCATTTTTTCGAAATAAATTGTAGTCCACGTGGACAAAGTCGCAGGCGAAAGCTAGTTTAAAATATAACGCATAGATGTAACGTGTAATATTTTCAATAATGTATGAAATTAATAATATTTCTTTCAGATCTGTGAGCTTGGCAACCTGAGCATCCACATTTTGCTGAAGAACCTTCGCCCGCCGGGCACTAAGGTGAGGCGCGTACCTGTGCCCGACGGGAACCCCTTCTCCATTCTCTTCAACTACGTCTCTTGCCCCAACTACACCTACGAGTTTGGTTCCTGGCTCTTCTTTACCATCTTGACGAAATGCGCTCCAGGTAAATGTCCGCTCTACATAAAATTCAGTACAGTTGTTTGTTTGTCGTAGTGCTGGCCTCTGGTGTCAGAGTTGGTTAGGCCTCCCGAGGGCATCTGAAATGTCTTGACGATTGCTATTAATCAATAACAGCCGGGTCCGACAGCTTAACATGCCTAACAGTAGTACAGTAGTCACAACGGATCTTTGTGGTTCCGAAGTTGTCCGCAAGTCGCTGCGCAAGCTGCTATTTTTCAGGCGTAATCCCAATGTTTAAGGTGTTTTTATAACTGCCTCGCCCACTCGCTTATATTTTTCGCATCATCTATCTCGCTTACTTTATGCTGTTTTATCCTCACAAATGTACCTGCGCAATCGTTCGCAGAGCCTAACTTCACAGCCACAAAGATCCGTTGTGACTAATGTACGTGTGTTATTTCCACCGCGCTCTTAAAACCACGGGTATAAAAAAAAACCAGTAATTTGGTACATTCTACACGCAACTGCTAGACTAGACATCGCCTGGCTCATTCCTAGAAGTTCAACCGTTGAACTAGTGGGAGTTTTTTCCCTAGTAGTTCAACTGCGTATGTTTTTTAAGAGTTGAACTACTGGGACAAACAAGTTCGTTTATTCCCAGTAGTACTCATAGCCGGTATGGGCACAGCCAATGACATCATTGGGCATAGCCTAAAAAAATAGTACAAGGTATGGGCGCGAACTATAACGACGACATAATGTGGCCTATAATACTTGAGGGACTAAATCAGAGGTCCCCAAACTTTATTCTCTTATAGACCACTTGCTATGTTTTTCGGTTTTAGGTAGACCCTTATACATATATACTATATACTCACTCGCACAGAAAATAAAAACGTATGCAGACGGAGCTGCGGGTAACGGCTGGCTTATAATAATTCTTAAACAGTTTAATATATCAGAAAATATGATAATAATAACTAAAATTTAATATAATTCTTCATCGCGTTTCATGTACACATATGTTTTATTTTACTTCATATGTACTTTATAATTTACTAGCTGTGCGCGCGGCTTTGCCTGCCTGGTTATTGTTCTGTTTTTATGTGATATAGGCGTGCCAGTGGCTTTGCCCGCGTGGTAGTTTCTCTGGGTAAATGAAAACTTGTGTTATTGCAGGACCAAAAGTACCTATTAAGTACATTATACTACATTTCTTCAAAGTTCGTTCAGACGTCAAATGGCTTTTTATCGATTGCTTGGCTTTTACTAATTGGACTGAGATACCAAGTACACCAGTTTTTAAGTCGAACCCTAAGCTAACCAACAGTGAAAACCGCATCGCAATCGGTCCATTTGTTTTCATGCGATGTGCGAACAAATTCGATTTAATTTTTTTGTTATATTCTTGTTCAGTAGCTTATTTTAAGTACCCTAGAGCATTTTTTATTATCTTCATTGTACAGACTTTTGGTACTTCATCATCATCATCATCATCATCATGTCTATAAATTATAAGAAAGTATTATGTATGTAGGTAAATAGTTACTATCTGTGTATGTGGATTATTCAATTCATGGAAATCCCAACGATCCACTATCGTAGACCCCCATTAACATCTCTTGGATCCCAATATATTTTTTCGCTGACGTGGACCACGTACTTGGCGTCGTAGACCCCTGGGGGTCCCCATAGACCACTTCGGGTATCACTGGACTAAATAAAGCCCTCGCCTGCGCCACAGGACAACTGATAGTGCCTGCGGCTCGTTCTAGAATACAATTCGAATCCGGTAATTGCCTTTTCCGCAAAGTCTTTTATAACAAAACTAGCTTTGTCCCCGGCTTTGCCCGCGTGGTCATTTCATTTAAAAGTAGCCCACATGTGCTATTCCAGGACCAAAAGTACCTAATATACTACATTTCTTCAAAATTCGTTCAACCGTCAAATAGTTTTTATCGATTGCTCGGCATCTAATCATCGGATTAAGATACCAAGTACCCCAGTTTTTAAGTCGACCCCTAATGGCCTAAGCTATCCAACAGTGAACTACACATCGCAATCGGTCCAGTAGTTTTCACGTGATGCGCGAACAAAAAAGTAACCGATGTCCATCTGGAATAGTGTAGCTTCTTATTAAAGAAATAATTTTTAGAATCAAATCAGTAGTTTCAGAGATTCGTCGTAACCAGTAACAAACAAACTTACAACAACATACTTCATCTCTTTATAATATTACTATCTGTGCCCCGTGGCTTTGCCCTTTGTACATGTTTCTGGGGGAAAAGTATTCTGTGTTATTTCAGGACCAAAATAATCTATAAAGTAGGTAGAATATCCCAAATTTCGTTCAGCCTTCAAATGGTTTATGTTGATTGCTCGGCTTCTACTCATCGGAATGAGAAAAACCAGATCGGATTGAGGTACATCAGATTTTAAGTCAAAATCTAAGCTATCCAATAGTGAAAACCGCATTTCAATCGTTTTGATATGAAAGCGAGTACCTCCCGTGTGAACTTTCCATTTTTCAAGATAAATATATGTTTTGTTGATCTCTGTATTGTACATGTACAGTACCTACCTATTCAAAACTTCATCATAGCTGTTTTGGTGTGAAAGCAAGTAATCGACATTTTCCCTTTTTCCCGTGGCAACTTTTTCCGGTTTAAAAAGTACTCTATGTTGGTCGCTATGTTGGTCTGCAATTGCATACACATTTTCATCAAAATCGGTCTAGATGTTTTGGTGTCAAAACGTCCCAAACAAACAACGTTTCATTTTAATATATTAAGAATAGAATAAAATTTATATATTGCAAACAAACACAATCAATATAATAATTAAAGATATAGATATTCCACGATAACATGACTCGCACAATCAGTCGAGTAAGATTATACAAACAAATTTATCGTGCCGCGCGACATGTTAGCAATGCATAACTTATGCTGTTCATTAGTATATAATATTGGGATTGTAAATTATTGTGAATAAAAATTGTGCAAAAAAAAATGATAAATTCAATGCACACGACCACGACGCGAGACCATCAAGTTTAAATTCTCTTTATTTTAAATTCCTTTTATGTTTGGAGTAATATCAAACTGAATACAATGATTCGGAATGCTCCTTGCGTCATGAACTGTACCCGGTGTACAGTGATTACCATAAATCGCCTGTTTAATTAACATTAATTCAAATTAATGCACATTTCGACATGAGTTGTAGAACTGGTTTTGTACTAATATTTTACCGGATCCATAAGAAAACTTTGAGCAAATAGACAATTATTATAAAATAGATTTTGCCCGTTTCCGCGCGGAGTACAGTTCGCAAGGATCGCGATAAAAAGTATCACGCCAGTATCTCGTATTTTTATAGGATCTATAAACTTGATTTGAGAGCTATTCATATAACTGCGGCGTCGGTCGCCACAGCACACACACTGGGTGACAAAGAGGTCAAGTTAATTGAATTAAATATGTGTATTGTTAAGTATGTAAGTATCGATCGTGTCTTGCTTATCACTTTTAGGAATGGGCGCCGGTAGACATATTTTTTTTATACATTTGTCGGCCAGAAATTCTTAATATCGAGCTCGCTTTGCTAACATATTCGTAGTAAATTTGTCTATTTACATAATCAGTAAATCCATTATTGCTTACGTATCCTTCATTGGACGCCTAATTGACTGTTAGCAAGATTCTTGCCCGTCTGCTGTTATGATATTGCCGATGTCCCTGAACACGCTAAGGTTCAATAAGCGCGGTACCTGTGGTTACCAAAGCTGAGTACAAAAACCGATTTAAGCGCGCGCGCGCATATACTGAGCCTTTAGGAGACCATAAAAGCTCACACTAGCGATTTGTGAACATATTTCGAGCGAGGCGATTAGTGAACTCCTTAAAAACTTCTGACCCATCTCGCTCCTGAGCCACGTCTACAAGCTGTTTTCGAGGGTAGTCTTGAATCGTCTAGCGAGAAGACTTGCCGAGTTTCAGCCTCCAGAGCAGGCCGGGTTTCGATGGGGATACGGCACCATAGACCACATCCATACAGTACGGCAGGTTATATAGAAGACTGAAGAGTATAACCAGCCCGTGTCTTTCTTTTGTGGACTATGAGAAAGCCTTTGACTCTGTCGAAACCTGGGCTGTGCTCGAGTTCCTGCAGCGATGCCAAGTGGACTGGCGGTACATCGAGGTGATGAGAAGCTTGTATGACGCCGCGAATTTGTTCGTTCAAGTAGGTACAGAACTAGCAGACTAAACATATCCAGCTGCGCAGGGGAGTGAGACAGGGGGATATTATATCCCCGAAACTGTTCACAAACTTTCTGGAATATATGTTTAAGACACCTGGAAAGGAACGGGCAAAAACGTTAATGGCGAATACATCTCAAACCTACGATTTTAGCCGATGATATTGTCCTTATGGCAGAGTCGCTGCAGGATCTCGAACGAATGCTGACCGACCTAGCTGACGCCTCTCGACTTATCGGTTCTTGAGATGAACATGGACAAAACCAAGGCTATGTACTCGTATAACGACCTTATTTCCCCGCAACCGATCGTCGTTAACGGTGTCCCCCTTGAACTTGTTCAGAAATATGTTTACTTACCTCGGGCATACTATGCAATTGGGTAGGAACAATTTTGAAAGGGAAGCCGATAGGAGGATTCAGCTCGGATGGGCAGCATTTGATAAACTACGTCAAGTCTTTTCGTCGTCCTTACCACTGTGCCTAAAGACGAAAGTCTTCAACGCGTGCGTTCTACCAGATACGACCTACAGAGCCGAAACGTGGGCACTCACGGTGGGGCTGGTCCACAAATATAAAGTCGCTCAGCGAGCTAGATCGGAGTATCTCTGAAGGACAGAATCCGGAATGAGGTGATCCGCCAGAGAACCAAGGTAACCGACGTAGCCCAGAGAACAAGCAAGCTGAAATATTTTACTTTTGTAATTATTGCGAAAAAGAGCGACTTAACTCGGTCCCTAACAGACGATTATTTAAAAAAAAAAACGTTTTATTTGCCTTGCAATGCTAGCAACAATTCTTCGTCTGATTCACCGTTTTACTCACTTGACTTGACGCTGATCGAAAGACGCGAGCTCGGCGCACACGCGACGAAACGCCGCGCACTCGCGACGTACACGCTGCGAAAACGTTCACTAATCGCTTCGCTTAAAATTCGTTCGCAAATCGCTAGTGTGATAGATAGAGATCAATTCTACCCTACCTCTACCTTTTTTTCTAACATAAACAGCTAGAAATAATAAAAACCTACTCACTGCGCTCCTGACTTTACGTCCAACTTGGCCGATCTCACATTTCCACTCAAAAAACATTACAATTATTTTGTTTTACAAATACATTTTCAAATTAGTATCTTAGTTCAAGTTTCTCAAGTCCTACATTTATTAAAAGCTTCTACATTTAAGAAAAAAACATTGTTATAGCTTTTTTAAGTTCACAATTTTAAGTTCACAATTTCACACCACACTTCCACTGAAGCTATGGTTCTCGTGACATATGGCTACTGCATATATTTTTTGACTTATTCTTATTTTGAACCTTCAAAATGCGATGTTAATTGCGCGAATAAAGAAAAGCCTTACAATGTTATAACAAACAGATAAAAATTGGGGTTGTATCGGTAATCGGTATGCTAGTAGCGCGCCGTTTATGAAAAGTATCGTATGTGTTGTTATGGTATTGTGTTGTGTGTGTGTGTGTGTGTGTGTGTGTGTGTGTGTGTGTGTGTGTGTGTGTGTGCGTGCGTGCGTGCGTGCGTGCGTGCGTGCGTGCGTGCGTGCGTGCGTGTGTGTGTGTGTGTGTGGGTGTGGCCTAAAGTATCTCTCGCTTCATCGCGAGGTCAAAGGCATGTTATGCCAAACAAACATAACGCCTTTACTGGGTTTCAATTAACCTAAAATCGTCTAATATGTTATATTTGGTAATATTTCAGCTGGTCTCTTCGCTGCGGCCGGTTTCTACCAGATGGCAGTGTGGGCGATCGGCAAGCACCGTAACTACAAAAAGGAGTTCCCCGAGTACCCCAAAGGCCGTAAAGCTATTTTGCCCTTCGTTCTCTAAAACACTCTTTAACAGCTTCCTCTACAGTTAGATATTCATATTTTCTTAATTAATATCATATATTTCTTTGCTTCCAAGAAGAATTGACGTATTCATTCCAGAGTATTATATGGAATAGAAAATATGATGAGAAACGACGAATTTTTGAAGTTTTAATTATAAATAGTACACAGGAATTAATTACATTATGCTTTAAAAAAATACACCAAAATAATATGGGATATTTAAAACCTTACGGACAGTAAAAATTAAATAAATAATACATTTTACATGTAATTAAAAGGTATTGGATATTTCTTCGGGTAATGGTTAATATTTATTGCGGGTTCGAATGTACGAGGGATATAATTTAAAATAATATTAGATATTAAGCTTATGATATATACAATATATATATATGTGTGTGTGTGTATATATATAATTATTTTATGAGTAGTTACTATGAATGTTATCACATTGTTTATTTATTGCTGGGTGCAATAGTTGATTTAAGAGCAGGTTTCTATTACCGGAAGCATTTAAGTTATATTAAAACTTTTGATACTAATAACAAGTATTTCATTAATAACCTTTGGTATAAATTACGGGTAAAATATCGTAATTAAGATTAGAAAAAAATATTGTTACAGGTCTTAACTAAAATAGCACTATGTTATTTATTATGTTTTAGATTTTTTAGATTTGATATTATATAGATTGATTTTGTAGTACTAGTTTTCGCCTGCGACTTCGTCCGCGCGGACTACAGTTAATTGCGAATAAAAGCATCTTATGTTTGTGGCCGGAGGTCCCCCGAGGGTGTCTACCAGCTCAAAGGGACTCCAAGCTCACAATAGTAAGTAATAGGTGTAGAGGAAACTTCGTGGTGCGAGTCATCCTTCTAGCTCTGGATAGTAGATTTCCCTCTCATAGAGGAAGACAATAGGCTGGCAGCTGAAGTAGCTAACTTGCTCTTGGTTACTCAGTATTCTCTCGGTTTAATAACAACTTTACAATAACAGAAACAGAACAGAACAGAATCTGTTCTTATAATAAAACCGTAAGTAACAAAGTCAGTACGTCGTTAAATGGTTAAAAATTGACTTGCAAACTCGTCGCAAGCTTAATAACCCAGTGAATTAAATAAAAGCTTGTGAAAAGCTACTAAACCAATTTTGATGAAATTTATACAGTAGTTACCACTCAGGATGTCCTATTTTCTCAAATAAAAATAATCATCTAATTCAGTTCTGAAATCCTGAATTTATGAGAGATCATAAACATTAAAACAAATAGATTTAAAAAAAAAAGAAACTGCTGAAACAATGTTGATGGAGCTTATATGGGACTACACTGAAAGTCTTCCCTTTTAAATAAAACAACCATCATCCAAATCAGTTTAGAAATCTTAGTGATTTAAGGCATTTTAAACACAATTTACTAAAAATCTATTTAATTTAGAAAAACTACTCAATCAAAATTTATATCGGACCACCTCGAGATTACAACCTTTCAAACACAAATACGTACAATCGAACATATAACCGGCTCCTTTTGTGAAGTCGATTAAAAAACATACATACAATCGAACATATAACCGGCTCCTTTTGTGAAGTCGATTAATAAACATACGTACAATTGAACATATAACCGGCTCCTTTTGTGAAGTCGATTAAAAAACATACGTACAATCGAACATATAACCGGCTCCTTTTGTGAAGTCGATTAAAAAACATACGTACAATTGAACATAATCTCCTTTTGTGAAGTCGATTAAAAAACATACTTACAATCGAACATATAACCGGCTCCTTTTGTGAAGTCGATTAAAAACCAATTCAAAAGTATAGCACCTCTTAATGTTTTTAAAAGACTTGTTATTTATTTTTTTACCATGGCAACATGTCATTCCCTTCCTTACAAGCGAGTAATCGTCATTTTCCAGTTTTCCCGTGGCAACTAACCATTTCCCGGGATAAAAAGTAAATTGTACAGTACCTATTTACGAAGTTGCATAAAAATCCGATTAGCTGTTTTGGCGT
This sequence comes from Alsophila aescularia, assembly GCA_946251855.1. Lineage (NCBI taxonomy): Eukaryota > Metazoa > Arthropoda > Insecta > Lepidoptera > Geometridae > Alsophila > Alsophila aescularia. Next base: position 16,820,962 of record OX276377.1, on the reverse strand, counting down.
GAAAGCTCCCCAAATAAACAGACAACGTTTCACTTTTATATATTGGTATGGATAGGTAAACTTTTTTTATGAACTAGTTAGCTAGTAGTTTCTGTAGTAGTTAGCTGTATTACGCTGTAGTTAGTAAATAAAGGGACTTATCCTTCAAGTTATTTTTTATGCGACAACTATTTGAGTTCATATATGATTAGTAGACAAATCTGAGGCCCGCGTAGCGCAGCCCATGAGTAGAGTTTGATCAGCTAATGTAAATGCTCTAATAACATATTGTCAAAAGCTTCAAAAGCTAGACAAACCTTTAGTTTCCAGAATCTGTTCTTATTATAGTATACTGGCGCGGTATGTAATGACTGCGTTGCTGGCATCGATGATGATGGTCAACAGCGTAGCTAAGATAAGTTCGAGGCCATCACAGCGCGGTCAGCATTGCAGCCCTTGATGGCCAAGCCTATATAGCGCGGACAGCAAGGGCTGCAATGATGGCCAAGCTTGAAGGCCGAGAACTTAACTAAGTTAAGCTCGAGGCCATCATAGCGTGGCCATCAGGGCAGTCATTGCGGACCAAGGCTTGTGTAGTGCTTTACTCAAACAATGCGAGGAATTTAAATAAAACTAGCTTAGTATAATAAGAATTTACTCAAACAATGCAACAACAACAGAAACAGAAACAAAAACAGAAACAACAATAATCACATCAGCTTTCAAACAGAAACATAAAAATCGGTCCATTCGTCTGGGAGCTACAACGCCTCTATTTTCGCGTTCGGGGTTAACGAACCCACGGAATAAATAATAGTGCTACGACAAAAGACGACAATAATGGATTTTCAAAGGAAATTGCTGGCCGCAAAACACGACAATAATGAAATTCCATACAACTTTGCTGGCGCCTATTCAAGCAGCGCGGCAAGGTCGACTTTGCCCAAAGAAGGTTGTCGAAATAATGACCACATTACTAGTATTGTTTGAGTAAAAACAGTAACATAAAGTCAGTAAAATGAAAATAATAAAAAATAAACGGGTTAGACATTTCTTTTTAAATTACGTACTGGTCAACAATAAAACATTTAAAAAATTATGTCTGTAAGTTCGCGCATCAACGTAAAAACTACTGAACTGATTGAAAAGCGGTTTTCACTATTGGATAGCTTAGGTTTTGACTTAAAAACTGTATAACTGTGTGCGTTTAACTGTATTTATATCTCAATGCGATAAGTAGAAGCCGAGCAATTGATAAGAAAATATTTGACGGTTGAAAGAGTTTTCATGTAATGTAGTATTATTGTACTAAAAATGTACTTTTAGTCCTGGAATAAGGGACAGCGGGAATAATTTAGTAGCGCTGTTCCCCACTGTTGTTTACTAATAAAAGTGCCTACGCCAAATTTCAAGCTATAGGTACGCACCGCGGCTTCGTCTGCGCTGCGTGGTCATATTAATAATAGTTACTTGCTGCGCCTCGCAGTTTAGCACGCCAAAAGTACCTAATTTAATTTAATAGTATTTCATCAAAATTCTTACAACTCCTCGGACATTCTGCATCAAAGTGCGGCTTGGATTAAATACACAAATTTTAAAAACCATATTTTCATTTCCCTGATAATCGATATCAGTTAGTTTAAGTTACTTTCAATGTACAAATAACAATGACATGGCTCAGTTATTGGATAATTTTTATTGTATAATATCACTTGGAGGCTTTGGCTGGGTAGCACCATCAGCATCAGCAGGCATGCGGACCTTGGCTAGGACACGTTCGTGATCCTTTGGCGGGTCGGTGGTTGGATCTGGTCCTTCATGCTGTGATAGCTCCACGCAGCGCATCTTGCTGAGCAAACGCTCGTTCTCTTCCTTCAGTGCGACGATGATATCCTGTCTTTCCTGTCGATATACATTTGTACCTATGATTAATATGTGTAATTATTTTTAAATCCACGTAGAAGTTGATGGATGACACATATATTATATTGCCTTGATAAATTATATCTACTTTTTTTTGCATTATATCAAGTTCGTTCGGCATGATTAAGCCTTAGGAAAGAGCATCTTTAAAGGTATTACCAAACCTACTCGTCAGCGACGCGGGATGCGAATTGATAATTAATGTAGGGGGAACCTATCCGACCAGGGCACAGAAGGAAACGCTCGGAGCTCATGACACTTCGTAGATGCTCCTTTTTGCGTCCCGAGTCATCGCTAACGAGCAGGTTTAGCCGTAGTCTTTAAAGACGTGGCTTTTCAATAAACTTGACCAGGGTAATAAGGTTTACTTGCTTAATCGCTGCGCAAATGTCTGAATCTTATTCCTGGCTAGTTTTCTCCAGACACTTGCACATTCTTCATCTTGAACTTTTTGAATTATCATGGTACCACACTGGCATCAGTAACATCTTTTATTTTAGTTTATATAGAGTCGTTGCAGAAGGTAATAGGTATGCATATTGCAGTGTTATTGGAACACGCGTTAAGGCGCTATGGGCTCCAAATGTTTGTCCTGCTCGTTATGGTGCAGGGTAAGCAGGAAAGGTGATGCTTCTCGGGAGCCGATTTTAGTTCACATTTTCAATTTAATTTGACTTTTATTTAATATTCTTACGACTTTTCAAAAAACTAATTCCACAGAAGTGTTTGAATGTTTGTTGGGATTACACACATTTGGTTTTTGTAAAAATATCTTCAATAGAAACTGAATGAAGTAGATTCATTCCATCGACGGGACCGTCAAAACGGGTGATTTTTAGGAAACATTAGTATTTATTTCTATCGAGACAAATTTATTTAATCGTGTTTCGGTGACCACAGACGGGTAAAATATTTTGTGAACATTTATAACACATAAAAAATATATGTCAATTAACCGTTTTCAAAGTTATAGTTATATATTCGTGAGGACTGGTCAAATTAAGATATCATTTCGCCTTAAAGAAACTATAAAAGCTATATCTACTTGCCTCAATCTTTAGCTTTAACTTCTCATAACTATTCTTCATATTTTTAATAACTTATGCTTGGACTAAACTTTAACGCCGTAGCAGTTAGTATGTACCTATTTTGCAGACATTTCTTTTGGAAACACCTCAGAGAATATTCATGCGATATAAAATTCTTACTTCAATCTTTATCTTGTACTTCTCGTCAAGCTTCTCTCTGTCTTCAGTAACATGCTTCATCTTCGCTCGCGCCGCAGCAGGCGGAATGTATCTTGCAGAGCGGATTCCATTTGCAAATACCTCTGAGAATATTCATGCAATATAAAATTCTTACCTCAATATTTATCTTGTACTTCTCGTCAAGCTTCTCTCGATCTTCAGTAACATGCTTCAGCTTCGCTCGCGCCGCAGCAGGTGGAATGTATCTTGCAGAACGGAATCCATTTGCAAATACCTCTGAGAATATTCATGCGATATAAAATTCTTCCTCAATCTTTATCTTGTACTTCTCGTCAGGCTTCTCTCTGTCTTCAGTAACATGCTTCAGCTTCGCTCGTGCCGCAGCAGGCGGATTGTATCTTGCAGACCAGATTCCATTTGCAAATACTTCTGGGAATATTCATGCGATATAAAATTCTTACCTCAATCTTTATCTTGTACTTCTCGTCAAGCTTCTCTCTGTCTTCAGTAACATGCTTCATCTTCGCTCCCGCCGCAGCAGGCGGAATGTATCTTGCAGAACGGATTCCATTTGCAAATACCTCTGAGAATATTCATGCAATATAAAATTCTTACCTCAATCTTTATCTTGTACTTCTCGTCAAGCTTCTCTCGATCTTCAGTAACATGCTTCAGCTTCGCTCACGCCGCAGCAGGTGGAATGTATCTTGCAGAATGGATTCCATTTGCAAATACCTCTGAGAATGCGATATAACATTCTTACCTCAATCTTTATCTTGTACTTCTCGTCAAGCTTCTCTCTGTCTACAGTAACATGCTTCAGCTTCGCTCGTGCCGCAGCAGGCGGGTTGTATCTTGCAGACCAGATTCCATTTGCAAATACTTCTGGGAATATTCATGCGATATAAAATTCTTACCTCAATTTTTATCTTGTACTTCTCGTCAAGCTTTTCTCTGTCTTCAGTGACGTGCTTCAGCTTCGCTCGCGCCGCAGCAGGCGGAATGTATCTTGCAGAACGGATTCCATTTACAAATAAATACCTTTGAGAATATTATGTGATATAAAATTCTTACCTCAATCTTTATCTTGTACTTCTCGTCAAGCTTCTCTCTGTCTTCAGTAACATGCTTCAGCTTCGCTCGAGCCGCAGCTGGCGGAATGTATCTTGCAGAGAGACCCAGAATGGATTCCATTTGGAAACACCGCGTGCGGGTAGACTTCAACTCGGTGCGAAGGTTGTTGATCTCTGCCAACAGTGTGCAGTTCTCCTGTGTAAAAGATAGTCATATTATCATGTATGTGTGAACACTGGATTTGAGTCGTTCTGTTAGATTCTAAGTAGGAGTTTTAGGAATTATCATTAGGTATCAAAACTAAAATTAAACTGGCTGTAATCGACTGTAGGTACTGTAGGACATTTAACCATATTATCAAACATTTAATCTCCATTTTATTATTAATCCTTACATTAGGCAACATCTGTATTAGCCTAGTCATCCGCTTCTGTCCTTTCGATTTGTTTGTTATTTCGTTATTATACCTACTGCTTTTTCCATCTAGCCCAGACTTCACGGGCTTTAGGGTAACTAATTAAATGTGTTTCGGTTTCGTAACAATAGTTCAATGAACTGTAATTTTAATTGCTTCGTCTCTTATTCACGAGGTGAATTTTCGGTCAATTTTCTCACGCTAAAATTATTTACACATCTAAATTCGAGCCCATTACATCGTTTTGTTAAAGTGAACATAGCAAAACAGTTTTTTTCATCTTATTCTAAATAAATGCGAATAAGTTTGATTCAAAATTTTATGGCAATTTAGTTCTATGCTACCGGCTGAAATCCATACTCAAGGCTTAAAAAAGACGAAGAGCACACCGCCAAATCGAAACACTTGAGATAAGCTAATCCGCTCGTTAGCACACTCTTTCACCATGTTATGCCGATCGGCCACCACGTGGTCGCCACATCGCAGAAAGATCTCGACCGATGAGAATTTAATTATTTTATTAGAATTAGTCTCTTAATTCTGTTAAATTCTCACGAAAAAACAAAAGCAATGCAGTCTTTTGTGATGAAATTATGTATCAACCACAAAACTCCAAATCGTCCACTCACGCACACATACGCAGCCGTCGTTTTCTTCACTCGTTTATTCGGCTCTCTGTCTCGCGTCTTTTTCAAACCTTGGCTCTGAAATCACTTACATCCATAATCCTGCCGATATCGCTCTTGGATCCTCCCAGAGACTTGGCCAGCTGTTTCTTCAGCCCTGCCACTTGCTTCTCCAGGTGGTCTCTCTGCCTGTTGAACTCCTGCACCGCCTCATCTTCCGCAACGCGACTCCTCACAAAGTCAATGTCTTCCACGTATTTGTGGAATAATTCCTATCAACATATAAAAATTTACTCATTTGGACAGTGGCGTTGCTTGGGGGGAGGGCGGATACTTTTTAACCCTTGCCACTAGCCACTAGCCACTTGACTTGACTATCAAGATCAAGATCAAGAGCCTTTTAATTTGAGCCTTCACTCGGATTTGATCTTCGATGAAAGAAACAAATAGAGATCAAGCACTTAATACTTACTATTATTCAAAATGCGATCACGCGACTATTTGTGTTGTGCGTGTCGCGTGGTACAAAACCGTTCATCACATTTCGTCATCAAAAGATCGCAAGCGATATTGTGCTATCCTTTTTCCACGCTAATTAACCCGCTTCCCTGTTCGCTCCACGCAAACATTTACGTGTTACGCGTAGTCGATTAGTTATGTGTGCTGCCCCGACTCAAAACTATGGATAGCGGCTTTTTACTTTTTATGATGATTAAGTTTAATTACCTATTTGCCAATTAAAGAAGCCTTCTCCACTATAAGCGAAGTTTTTAAATTGCGCGGAGTTTTGGTGGAACACGAATCGGGCGTACTTAGTGAATCCTTATTTGTTTCTTTCATCGAAGGATTTGATGCTTTTTATTTTTTCGCCGATACAAAATGGCGTCTATCGGACAAAAGTCTTCAATCAGTGTGTCCCAACAGTCATGACTTCGAAGCCGAATCGTGGATACTCTCGGTCAGACTAGTAAGGTCGCTCAGCGAGCTATGGAGAGAGCTATGCTTGGAATTTCTCTGAAGGACAAATTTCGTAATGAAGATATCCGAAAGAGAACCAAGGTAACCAAGGTAAGTGGGCTGGTCTCATTTTCGAGGAAATCTATTTGAACCTGCCATTGGGATAGACGAGTTCTCGAGTGGAGACCACGTATAGACAAACGTAGTGTAGGATGCCCTGTGGCCAGGTGGAGTGACAACCTGCGAAAAGTGGCTGGAAGAAAATGGATGAGGAGAGCTGAAAACTGAGCTCAGTGGCGTGCATTAGGAGAGGCCAACCTCCAGCAGCGATCAAATGTAAGATGATAATGATGGTAAATATATCCTGTGTCGCTCTTGATACTAAGATCCAATAACATATTATTTATATCCATCAAGCCTTTAGAACTAAAGTATCATAAAAGAAAAACATCACACAACCCTCGGCAGTCGGGTATAAAGCCTACTACGCACCTGCTTTCATTTTGGCAACCAACATTATGTATCCGAACCGAATATTGATTGACACATTTACACTACTGCATTCGCGTGTACGAGTTAACGCGTGACCTCGCTGTTTCAATAATTTCTCCCAACAACAACCCAGTTCAATAAAGTCTTGCCACAATATCATGAGTAATAGTAATAACTCACCTTAACGTTCAATTTCAATTTCATTGGGTCTTGGAAATTGGCGGTCATGTTGTGCAAATCTATTTTGATTTTCTTCAGTGTGTTTTTCAATGTCAAATTTCTACTCGCTTCGGTAGTGTAGTCCTTTTTACTAGAACCCAGTTTTTCATTTAGCTGATGTATCTTAAGTTCTGAAACGTCACAGTTTTCGATAACAATTACGTCAGCAGCCATCCAAGCTCCCTACTACAACCCATGCACTAATTAAAAGCATGCTATTACATATCTTTTCTGTGCTATTCTTACTCCAGCTATTTCCAAAACAATGCAAACTTTACTAGTATGATTTAAAGCACTGACGCCTGCATAAAATAACCACATCATGTAATTTTTCTAAAGGGAATAATTGGATTACGTAAGGGATTCAAACCCGTGGCATATGCTTTTAGCCAAATAAGCTACCATAAATCACCATAATAATACCATAATTTATTCGCACTACAAGTTATTCTTTAAGTTTCTTAGGCTGGGTTCGACCAACCACAGTAAATTTTATTCTTACGCCGCCCTTACACTTGTAAGTTTTACTCACGTACAAGTGTAAGGGCGGGCTTAGAATAGTGGCATAGCAATGACGGATTAAGCGTCATTTGTTTTGTTTCTATTCTTAGACCTACTATTCCAAGAATAAAATTTACTCTCGTTTGGTAGAATCTAGTCTTTGGCCGACAAAGAAAAACTAACCGCCATACGGAGTCCGTTACACCTTCTATTGGTAAATTCAATGCTTTAGTCAACCGACAAGGCTAATTTTATAATAAGCATAGTTGCCTTTAAATAACGCAACACTCTAAATATTCTATTATGATTTTTAGCAGTGACGCCTGCTTAGCAAAACCATCTCCATTTTTCTATCCCATCCATAATCTAAAGTTTTCCTTTTGTATTTTTTGCTTTATGTCTATTTTAATATAAACAAGCTACTATATACGCATGCTATTTGGGTATACGTATTAAAGTGTGAGAATTAAAGCGTGACTGCTAACATGACCGTGATGATATAACCAAATCTACACTACAGGATATGAGAAAAAAATTACAACTGGGTGTTAATATTTTACCGCGGTAAGCTCTTTGGTGTAAAAGAGTCTCCAACGACACTTCCAGTTCGAGTATGCGGATCTTTTTCGTTTTAATTTCGCGCTCTAACGGGTCTATCTGTTGAATTTCATAAGCAAAACAATTAAAGTAGGCACAAATCAGCTGTAACTTTTTTCTGCGCGTGGATTTTTGTGAGATGACTGTGTAGATAGTCTAATGTCGAACTCTTCCTATTGTCATACCAAGTTCATGTTTATAACTTAACAGCTTCATTTCTTCATTTTCCATATCATCTATTTGTACCTTCAGCTCTTGAATCAATCTTTCTTTAGGATCAATCTATGCCAAAAGTTTGTAAATATCTTATCAAAACGATTGCGACATTATTATCTTTACTTTTAGTATCTCATCTAAGAACCATATCTGTATAATAAATTAGTAAATAAACTGACCTGATTCTTGAGCTCTGTAATTTTGAAATTGAGCACGAATTTATATTTCTCCAATTCTTGCTTCTTCCTCTTCAATTCGTAAATTCGCTTTTCCTTGTCTTGAATCGTTCCGTCTCTTTCGGATATTTCTTTTTTCAAATCTGTTACGTCTCGTTCCAGTGTTGATATCACTTTTTGAAACTGCTTGTGCTCAGCTGAAAAGTATAAATTAATAAAAATTAAATAATAAGCCTAAATTGCTGTAATTTTAGTGTTTAGTCAAACAAATAATGATCTATTTCGATATCTACTAACACGTCACGATGTATCAACCGTCTTATTTTTCACATTTTGATTTCTAACTCAAAAACTACAAATCCTAAAGTTAAACAAAATATTTTTGTAATTGGTGTGTAGGTACATTTTAGTTTTTCAAAAAGGGCTGGTGCCTTTATTAACTAAGTACGCCAAAACATAAAAACTACATACATAAAACTTAACGAAGATAGATAATACTTTATTGTACTCCAGTTTTCAAAAATAAACGTAATAATTAACGTAGAATATATTCTGGCAACATACAAGCCATTACTGAGATCAAAGGGAGCCCAGAAATGTTCTAGTCCACCAGCTAGCCTACATGCTGGCGGCATTGCCCCGTTGAATTGCTTTGCTAATTCGACGAGCCAAGTTGGTACCAGCATTGCATCGACCAGGCAACTACAAAGGTTTTTGAAAATACGATGATCTCCTGGTCCTCACGGTCCCAATATCTCAACACCAAACGACTCAAATATGTACATAAACACTACCGAGGTTAGCATATTTTCGCCGCTTGAGTTCTGCCGAAGTAGTTTTTGATAATAAACCTTGGTCTAATTTTGTCTTGTTCTTAGTATTTGGAAACAACAAGACAAAATTGGAGGGAGCTTTATTATTCACTATAAAATAGCTCATATTTCGAATTACAAAATAACACTGCAGCCCTTGACATTAAAGTTTGCCTTTTATTTAATTATTTTTTTCTATTAATCGGTAAGTGCGTTAAACCAAAATTCTCACTCCGTGGCAACATGAGCCATGTGTTAGTTAGGAATAAGATAAATTGTAATTATACCTTTTAGCTGTGCAACTTGATGTTTGAATTCATCAATTTCCTTATGGGCACTAATTAGCTTCTTTTTCATGAGTCCAGTCTCTCCCTTTAGCCTTACGTTAGCATCCTTCTCTTCCTTCAACTGAGTTTCGTAGGATGTTCTTATTTCTATGATTTCACGATCTGCATCATCTTCAATCGATGACTTTATCGTCTCATGTTCTCTTCTTTCCATATCTGCTTGTTCATGTAGCTAGAAATTGTTTAAAGGTTTACCAATCTCCAAAGTGGTAAAATCGTTTAATAATATATAGTTACTGTTATAAACTGCAACTGAGGCTTCAGCACAGTGAAGATATTTTAGGGAGTTTGATATTTATTTATGAAGATGCAAGCCATTGAGCGAGTAGTTCGTATAGACATAATTATACGAGCTACTATGTACGAGTAGCTCGTATAGACATAATTATACGAGCTACTATGTACGAGTAGTTCAATCGCTCGGATCCACGTGTATCTATAGGTCACAGAATAAACAATACTACAATGCTTTTTGAAATTTTGCCCCATATTTTTGTTAGTTTGTTACCTATAAAATCGAAAACAATAGAAGATTTTGAAGGATTTTCCGGCGTTTGATACGGTACATAGATTTTAAGCTTCAGTTGTGCAATAATTAGGTGTCGATGCTGTGGAAACATCTAAACTTTAAAGTAATATTGAAAATCTAATAACATTGTGACGAGGTCCAAACCGCTTTCATAATAATACTCATTTGATCTCTTAATTCTTTCATAATCCATTTCTTTTCATTTTTGATAGTTGGTCATCATTGATTCATTCTAAATACAAATAACCTGTCATTCGAATATTGATTTTTGGAAAAACCGAAATAATATTATAAAATTCATAAATAAGTTTATAACAACTTGAATTACTCTTTTAAATATATATATGATAATACCTACATAAGAGATTATTTTCATCCGTATTGTATCACCACGAAATTCTCAAAGTGCTCCCTATTGTGCCTGTTCCTGTAATTCTGTGTCACTGAGGTTTGGGTCCTGGACTAGTGAGACAAACCCAAACCCTGGGACCGCCTCGTGACAACTTTTACTAAGATTCTAGACAATATTAACGATTTATAGGCATTAATGCCTATAAATCGTCAAATATTGTCAAAGTCGTGGGTAAAAGCTAAGTATGTAGGTATAAATAAATAAGCTATATTGAAGTTGTACCTCTTGCAAAACCAGCTCCTTTTCTTCCAATCGGGCTTCAAACATGTCATTCAACTCCCTCAGAGCTCTACGTTTACTTTCAGCCAAGTTGTCGAGTCTGGACTCATATTCGGTCCTCATTCTAGCCGTTTTGTCTTCAAGGTTCTACAAATTTTCGATGATGTAACTCCTTAGATCTTACCAAATATAACAGTTCAAACAATATTTCCGTACCTGATATCTGTCGTACTCACTAATAAGTCTGACATTGAAGTCGGCTTCTAAACTTTGCAACGTTCTCTCGTGTCCAGATCTTAGTTTAGCAATATCTTGTTGAATCATACCGATTTCGTGTGTATGATCGTTTTCCATTGCCTGCCAAAGTAAAACGGGTTAATAACTTTCATTTTAACGTGACAAAATTTCAATGATATAAGTTTAGTACGTTCTAACCTCATTCTTCTCTTTGAGTTCTTCGATGGCCGCGCAGTACCCCTCGTGCACTTCTCGAAGTTTCTCAGCCTGCGTCGCTTCGGCTTGACGCAATTGATACGTGTGTTCGGTTTCCAGTTCACTCATCCTTGTACTGAGCAACTGAGTAACAAAAAGTCTATACAATGAAGATAATAAAAAAAAGGTTTAGTACCTAGGTACTTAAAATAAGCTACTGGACAATATTCTATCATATTTTAAATCGTTTGAATCGATCGGGAGTTTGTCGAAACGACAAACTCCCGCATCATGTAAAAACTACTAGACCGATTGCGATGCGGTTTTCACTGTTGGATAGCTTAGGGTTCGACTTAAAATCTGTTGTACTTTGTGTCTCAACCCGATGAGTAGTAGCCGAGCAATCAATAAAAACGATTTGTGATGATATATTGGTAGGTACTTTTGGTTATGGAAATAGGATCCTTATCCCAGAAAAATGCCGAACAAAGCTGCGGGCACAGCTAGTTTATAAAAAATGAAATATAATTGCTCATGTAAGTAGGTACTATCGTATCGGATACAGCAAGAGTTAAGTGCATATTTAGATATGTACATCGGTGTTGATTGTTTTCATGTTCAACAGTGAACATGACAACACATCCATGCAACCAATACTTACATTGATGTTGTTGATTTTGTCTTGCAAATCCTTTTTGCTGATCAATATTTCCTTAGAGTATGCGAAATCTTTATCTAGAGCTATCGCTCTACCGTCAGCGTTAGTTAATCTCCACAAGCAAATCGAGGCGTCTTCCGCTACCGACACTAAAGTCTGATCATCATACGACAGCGCAATGCTTGTTACAGGTTTATTGTGCATATGAAACTCGTTAAAAATAACTTTGTCTAATAACGGCAGCTGTACGGCAGTAACGCCACCTTCTCCACCAGTTATGAACAGCATCATGTCCGATCTCGAGAGCACGATTGTATCTAACGCACACTTAGTCAATGGCAAATTCCTTCTGATCTGATTAGAACCTATTTCTTTAACTTCTCCATCAGTTCCAACTGCGAACGTTGATTTTCCGTTACTGAAATTATAGTTGACATTTAATTATACGTTGTTAAACTGCATTTAAATACAAAATAGTCTTAGAACCTGTTGGCGGCGCACGCAGCGAACTGATTGGTCTTCAGTATCACCTCCCCAACTCTTTGACCAGATGACATACCCCATTCGTACACAGCTCCCTCAGTTCCACACGATACTAAGGTCAGGTCGTTTGCCGACCAAGCCAAGCATGTTATCTGAAATGAAGAGCAAATTAAATTAAATCATGCCTGCCAGAACTTAGAATTCAAAGTTCGTCTTGGTTCTTACCCTTCCATTATGCCCTTTCAAGTTATACACATTTTGAAATGACACCGATGAGAATATTTGTATCACTTGACCATTGACAGCGCCAAACATGTGACCACTGGTGCTAAACTTAGCTACCTTGCAGTTCCTGATAGGAAACTCTCGCATTACTTCAAAGTCGTCAATCAACACTACCATGAAACGCAGCTTATCTGAAAAACCTACAATCGCGAAGAGGCCTGCAAGAAGACGAAAATATTAAAGGGATGCCTGTAGATTACTTAGATAAATGATCAGTTAACCATTGGGCGAAGTTCAAACCTGTTGGATGTAAAGACACGCAGTGTACTTCTTCCTGGTACAGCTTGATCATTTCAACATCGTCGGTCATGTAATTCCAGATTCTAATGCTCTTGTCCTGTTCTCCCGCCGTCATAAATATCGGCTTCCAGGCGCACATTGAAAGCGAGTTTATTCGACCGTAATGCATGGCCGGTCCGAGCTCCATAAATCGGATTTCCGGATTCTAGACATCGTCGAGCAATTAGTGAGCAAGTGACTGTTTAGTGTGATGATACATTTAAGAAGACGGGTTTACCTGTAGCATGTGTATTCCGAATAGTTTCACATAATAAAGTTGCTTTCGTAGAGTAGTTATAAGAAGAGTGTCTTGATTAGGGTCGACTGCGATATGTTGTATGGCGTCAAGCTCCGACCACAGCGGGTTATCTCGAGTGTGCCTTTAAAAAAGTGAGTCAAAAAACACTTGTTTTCGTAGACAGGCTTCGTAAAACAAACCTGAATAGTTATTATGGCCTACATTTGACAAACATCTCGCCTGATGCTAAGCGACGATGTGTCCGAAGATAAAACACACAGATCTAGAAGATTCATACTCTAGGCTAGAATCTAGATCTAGAGTAAGGCTGTAGACTCTAGCTTTAAAGGTAGATACACAGATAGTACTTTCAGTAGTATTCAGTAAAACAAGAAGGCAGAGTATTCCAGTCACTTAATTGTACGCATGTAAATCTGGAAACAAAACGCTCCATAAGTATTTATAATGCTTGCATACTTATATGAATTCTTCGAAATTCTATAGAGATTCCTCTTCCTCCAATGATGTGGGCTTTCTTTCTCAAACATATGCACATAGCCGGGGCCGCAGGCATATGCAAACCCTGTAAATTATACCTATATCAGAAAATTGCAATACTTAGCCTAGGTACGCATCGTCAGTTGAAAATAAACTTGAACAACATTGTTTTAAGTATTTATTAACCTAATCATTTAATGTGTCTATTTGGATCCAATAATTTAAATATCTCTTAAAAAAATATAATCACATTTATGTAGGTAGCTGTTGCCCGCGACTTCGTTTGCGGTATTGTTTTCTCTAAATATACCTGTAAAACGATTAAGTGACCGTGACATTCTAACAGGCAACGCATAGCCTAAACCGGGGTGGACCTACAGATATGAAAATAGGAGGAAATCTTCCTGAAGTACCCTAGAGGTGCACTAATGAGAGGTTTTATGAAATTCCATAACTTTTCTGTGGAGTATCCATCATCGAAAACAGAATTGTTACTTTCTAAAACTGATGAGGTAACAAAATAAGCTCAAGCAAAAAATCACCTCAATATTTTAAGCTTCTACATAACTATACCTACCAACCCTCCGGTAAGTTAGACTTCAAACTATACAACATTGGAAACAGCATTGTACTTATTTTACACTAGCTGTGACTGCAGCTTCGCACGCGTAGTCATTTCTTCCAACATTTGATCAAAATTCCTTCAGCCGTCAAAAAGATTTTTATCGATTGCTCGGCTTCTACCCATCGGATTGAGATGGGTACCAAGTACCCCAGTATTTAAGTCCAACCCTAAGCTATCCAACAGTGAAAACCGTATTGCAATCGGTCCAGTAGTTTTTACGGAATGCGCGAACACACATGCAGACAAACAGACACATGATTTAAAAAAGTTATCTTTTTGTTCAGTAGCTTATTTTAAGGTACCCTAGACCATATTTTTAAAATTATCTTCTTCGTACAGACTTCTTCGTACCTATTGCTTTATTATAAGTAGGTATAGATTATGAGAAATCAAATAAACTCGGAAAACGTAAAGATAGTCTAAAGTTCTTGTTCAGTAGCCTAAGTTCCCTAGACAAATCATCTTATGTATTTATTTTCAATGTATAGATTTTGTTTCTTAATATTTTATTATAAGTAACTAGTTGTGGCCTTTTAGACATTTCCGCGTGAACATTTTTCTGGGATAAAAGTATCTATAAAGAACAAAATACCAAATTCTAACAAAATTTGCTCAGCCGTCTAATATATATTGATATATGTATATTGATCGATTGCTCGGCTTCTACTCATCGAATTGAGATACGAACTACACCAGATTTTAAGTCAAAACCTAAGCTATCCAACAGTGAAATTAACTAACATTGTAATCGGTATAGTAGTTTTATCGTGGTGCTCGATTATACTCACATACACAATTTAAAAAAAAAGGTTATATTCTTGTTAAATAGCTTATTTTAAGTCCCCTAGACCTTTTTTTTCTTATCTTCTTTGTACTTTATGGTACTTACTACTTTATTATAAGTAGGTACAGATAGATGTATATAGATAATCGTTGAAATGTATGTATAGTAAGGTACCTTTAGGAAAGTTTGTGAAGCAAGTAACTGGATAGCTCTCCTCCGGCACGCCCGGTTCGCCTTCCGTCTCCTGCTTACTGGAAGTGCTTGCTTTTTCACTCTCTTCTGCCCTGTATTAATGTCATTAATAATTATTGATTGGCGTTCCTAACACATTCAGCTCCGACTCATTGTGAAGGGATCTCGGGCCAGTGCAGCTTGAAACTTAGAGTTTGTGATCAAGTTACCCGTTTCGATGGCCCTATTTGTACCTACCCGCAAAGGTCTTATAATGAGTAGCTTATGAAGATCTGAATCGTGGAGATCTGTGACGTTAAGAAACTTTGAAATAGAGTTTTGCACATTACAAGACAGTTATAATTGTTATCTATGTACCTACTACAAATGTTAATAAGTGTGAGGTTTTTAAATTTTGAGAAAAAATAACTACTCGTATATGAATCTTGCTCGAGATAATCTCCGGAACTGAGCATTGCGTATCGTTAGTATTTTTAAACATTCAAAGTCATTTGAAACTGATCATACTTAAAAGTAGCGAGCGCGGTGCAGTCTAAGGTTGGTCTAGTGGATAGAAACTCTCTACGAAATCAAACGGTCGTGGCTTCGAATCCCACAAGGTGCAATCATTTGTGTGATGAGCAGAAATGTTTGTTTCCGAGTCATGGATGTAATATTCGTATCTATGTATGTTTATCCGTTATCTAGTGGCCATAGTACAGGGTATCCTAGTTTGGAGCTAGGTAATTGGTGTGAATTGTCCCGAATATTATTATTATTGTTTTATTAACTACCCAGTTGTCACAACACTTGTAGATATGCACCTACTTACCTACTGAAAGTAACTCACGGAATACATACCTACATCTCGTCTCGCTACGCTGATGACACTCCAATATGAATTCACTTACAATCGATTTCTAAAACGTAATAATAATTGGACTGTATTTTTTATTTGTAGGCTCACACATAATTATCTCTGATTTGTATTATTCCTTTTAATATTTTATTTCATAGAAACTTGTTCAGTATTTTTTTCAAAACAATAGCAATCTCCTACATTTTCCGATCAGATTTATTAGTTAACAGTTTCTATAACAATTCCAGAGAACGCAATTGGCAAGATAAGTAGGTAGGTACCTACCAAAAAAAAAATACATTGGGCGCCTATGACAACGGTAGAGTTATGGCACAGAATAAATAATAGTACTCGGGTCATCGGTAAAGGGCAAGGTAAAGCTATATTATCATGTACATACTAATCATGCATGGAGGTTGTACATTGTAAGTAAAACACGTGTTTATAACTTACTCCTGCTCAACCTTCTTCAGTGCCATTTCTATGACCTCAGTCGCTTTAAAGATGCAGTTTTGCCTCAGTTCGCCATTCTCCACCATCATGATCAACCCGTTGTCCGTCCCAAACAAGATGCGGTCGGAATTCAGCCACATGCAAGATGTTATGTTGATCTGAACCAAACAAAACTAGTCTACTACACATGTATACAGGTGAGTTTATAATTAGGGCAAAGTGGTAAATTAAAAATGTTGATTTTCATCAAGTGAATCTGTGGACAAATGTGTTAGTAAAACTTTGTGTTCGTACTATGCAGTAGGTTTATTGTCCGAGGAACATCATTTCCACTTCCCATGCTCGTGAAGTTCTTGTTTAAGCTGGGTGTAAGCGGATTAAAATTCTCTATTATGCTTTATGCATAAGTGTTTAAATTCTCTAATTCTCGAGGTCTCTGACCCGAGCCTAATGTTTCATGTAGAATGTTATAGATAAGTGGAGGAAAAGAAGCTTTCGTATTTTTTTCTTAGCAGTATTTAAATGTTTGGGTTAATTTCCTCGCAATGGAAATGAAAAACCGAGACAGGGAAACAGAGAAACTCTGTAGGGGGGTGTGGTGCCCCCAATTTTACTACCTGGTAAAGAAGGTTTCTCTGTGCTATCCTTCACAGAGCTTTATTTTTACTTAAAAGAAAAAGCCTTGTGCATAAGAAAAAGTACCGGAGAAAGCAGAGCAAAAGAATATATTTTTTATCACGCTTTTATTAGTTCCATCTGTGATGTTTGTATGTAACGGAATTTATGAACGTGATTTTCACCCATTTCAAAACTTTAGATTTAACTGAAACTTTGCACAACACACACTGATAACAATACAATAATTTGATAAGATTGTCGCATTATCCTAGGTAGGGAGCAAACTTCTGCTAACCAAATAAGTTTGCCCCCCTATCCTAATGGAGTACTTCCGCGGTCCCTGAGCATAGAGACTCGTTTATAAAACAAAACATTTTATCTTCGACTTCATTATCTAAGTACCTCGTCTTAGGCTAGGGCGGATAAATATGATAAAAAGCTAGATGAATTTGTACGATTTAAATCTGTCTTCAGTTATCGTAGCTGGCATAGTTCCCGATTAAAACTCACCTGTAGGTGTACTACTGTGCAGTACCTACACTACTTACATAATAGGAGTTGCGTGTCACGCCAATTGCAAATTTCTTGTCCAGGATGATGTTAATCGTAGATTGTAGTGGGTAGATAACAAAAGAGTTCTCGTGACTGACGAATACATGATATGAAGATTTACTAAGTATGTACTCCAGGAAGAATAGGTCACTGGTGATTTATGAAAAAAATATGTATTTACCTACCCTGTTAAAACAGGAATAAAGTTGCTAACGATGCCATTCTTTTTAACCAATAAGTTAAAAATGGGCTTTTTATAGGTACGTTTATTTAATACATTGTCATCGAGATGTGAGCTATCGCGAAGTACTCGAAGTTTGTTTTGCAAGATTCCAGGACAGACAGAAATATATAGATACATACGTACAAGTGAAGATAAGTAAAAGCTTTTAATATAAAAAAACGGAACAAGCCTGAATGTTAGTTGGTACGTTGTTACTTACGTTTTCAGCCTTACACCAGCCCCACTGACGCCAAACGGTTTCCGCAACATTCATGATGCGGAAAGTATACGCTCCTGTTATCACAATCAATGTAGAATCTGTCGGGTTGCATTGCACCTAAACAAAGCGAACAATTAAACACATTTTCATGTAGAAGTTTACTTAAGATATTGTAACTCTACTTACGTTTTCTACAAGGCCCTGGCCGCCAGGATTCTGAGCTTTGGCGTGACTCTCGACCTTTCCTTTGTCCCAATTATAAAAGTACAAGTACCAATCCGGTTCCCCAGTCACCGCCACAAGATACTTAGAATCATAAGTGAACTGTACACAAGCAAACTCTCTTGCGGTTGATGTTTCGAACGGAACTGTCAGGATCTTGCGCCTCTTGTAAGTGGTCAGGTCGTAAATTGTTATGATGGGCTTCTGACCTTCTTCGGCAATTTCGTTTAGTGCTAGCCATCGCCTGGAATAAATAGTGAAAAGTCTTCATATTGGAACACACTTGTGCACATTCGATGTGGCAAACTCTAGTTCCATTTTGCGACGTGCACTAAAAAAAAACTATCTGTATCACAAAGTCTAACTGGCTGGTTAGTTAACTAACTTCCGCACTCAGTTTCACTCATACAGTCGTGTTTTTTTATTTAATATAGAAAAAGCCTCAACATCAGTACATTTAAAAAACTTATGCTACGAGTAGATTGTGGGATATTTAAATACAATGTGGCCTATGGCTCAAAACGTCTGAAAACTGTCATTTTTCCTATAGAAGGATATAGGTACGTTAAAAAGTGGGGAGATGGGCGAATAAAGGAGATGGATAAGTCAACAGTATTTATATTTAACTCTCGACATAATAAATTGAGAACTAACCTTGACTTGATCTGATTGTAGTTTATGTAATGTTATTTTTTTTTACTTATTCCGCATAAGTTACAGAGTAGATAAATTCAACCGCACTTATAATCCTATCATCATCATCATTATCAGCCTGAATCAGTCCACTGCTGGACATAAGCCCCTCCCAAAGCACGCCACTGAGTCCAATCTTCGGCTTTTCCATTCGAACTGCCCCCATAGCCAGTAGCCAACTTGCGTATATCGTCACTCCACCTATACCTAGTGCTCCTACAGTAACGTCACAGAATAAATAATAGACTGCGTTTACCGAGTCGCGGTCTCCACTCAAGAACATGTCTACCCCAAGGTTAGCGGGCCTTTGGTAGATATGACCAGCCCACAACCTCTTCAGCTTGCTAATCCAGTCTATTGTCAAAAGATTTGGTCTTTAGGCTATAATCCTATACATACTTACTAAAAACTTATCACAAATTCAAAGACAACACTTTACCTATTTGGAGCCAGCACCAAAGACTTGATCAACTTGTGCTTGTCCTGAAGCCGAATGAACTTCTGCTTTTTCTGAAGGTGATTGTGTATAACAATGACCCCGCCCGCCGGGTAGATAATCTCGGACTCTGACAGATAGTGGGCATTGTACCTACAAAAACTCTAGGTCAAGATTGAAAGGAAGATCCAATCAACACCGACATACAGGTTTGTTCTGGAAAGTTTCATATTGCGTCATATACATCTATTTGTAATCAAAAATTACATTCCTTAAGTGCTTTGATTGAATAGAATTTATTTACCAACCTTGAAGTTAGCGATTGGTAATAAATTAATTAATTAAATGTCGATAATTAGCAAATGAATTGGTTTATTGTACCTAGAGCCAAGGTAAATATTTTCAATTCGGTTTTCGGTAGGTAGGTAGGTACTTACTGTATATCCGTGCGGAGCCCGTAAAATATTCGCGCCTGTATGTTCGGAGGAGTTGTCGTAGACATGATTGTTTATAGCAATAAAGTAAAATCTTAAAATAATGAATATGATATCATACGCTTATAAACGTTTTTTATAAACTTCACCAGAAAACGCCGTCTTTCAAACTGTGCGATATATCGGGAGTTGTCAGTGTTGCTATGGATACGTTAACTGACCTACTTTCACTGTAACTATGTAGTTTATTGGGGAAATAGGTTTGGTTACTTCTTCGACCTTGTTGATCGAAGGATTTCCCCCAACCGGAACATAAAATAGTCAATGTTGCATTCAATGGAGACTCCACAATGTGATCATCTTGGTCGAGCGTTGCGCCCTTGTACACTATCACTTCACTATTACAATCATCTTACGTAGTATTTCTATACTCTTTGATCACTACTGCTCATTAAAAAATAATGTCACTGAACGCGTCTGTCTGTCTGTCAACAAATATCTCTGAAAATACTTAACCGATTTAGTTACCGTTTTCACCTAGGAGTAAGTTAATTCAACAGGAAGGTTTTAAAGTCAAATTCGTAAGCATTTTGTATTTTAGTCGATGAAAGGCAAATTTTCTCAACAAAAATTGAAAAAATAGTCATCCCGGTAGGTACTCTGCGTATACCTTAAGTGCAATGTGTAAATAATGTATGAAAAGATTGTTCTTCTCAAAATGTTCTACAAAAAAGTCTGCAACACCATATCTACCTATACAGAAAGCTCCTTACCTTATTCAGTACATAATTTATTGACATAACTTTCTAGTTCTTTGTGGTGAACTGTAGAAACTCTTATCAAACAACCCTTATCCTGTTGTACAAATAAAGAAGTCTTTGCTACCCGTGCGAAGCCGGGGCGAGTCGCTATAGAGCTACATATATATACTTATATATTATACCTAAGCGACAGTACATAAATGGACAAAGCTAAAGTAAATCCATACCAACATATAAAAGTGAAACGTTGTCTGTTTGTTTGTTTGTTTGGGGAGCTTTCACGCGATAAAAGCTGGACGGATTTTGATGAAACTTGGAATGGAGAATAAAACATAGGATACTTTTTATCCCGGAAAGTTGTAAGTTTCCACGGGAAAACTGGAAAAATGTTTACTCGCTGTAAGAAACGGTTGCCATGGAAAAGAAATAACAAGTATGTCAAAAAACATTGAGGTTTTTGATATCCTAGACGAACATACTTAGGATGCTTTTTTTCGCGATAAACAGTAGTCGGCGCGGACGAAATCGCGGGCGGGAAAACTAGTTATACATAAGTGTAGATAAACAGTAGTCCGCGCGGACGAAATCGCGGGCGGGAAAACTAGTTATAGATAAGTGTAGATAAACAGTAGTCCGCGCGGACGAAATCGCGGGCGGGAAAACTAGTTATACATAAGTGTAGATAAACAGTAGTCCGCGCGGACGAAATCGCGGGATGGAAAACTAGTTATACTTAAGTGTAGATAAACAGTAGTCCGCGCGGACGAAATCGCGGGCGGGAAAACTAGTTATACATAAGTGTAGATAAGTTGGCCTACAGAGGCATAAGCTATAATAACATATTTTGTAGCTACATTATTATGCAGTGCCAACTGTCTCGCTATGTTCATTATACAGCCTACATTGCCTTTACACTAAGGTGCGCCACTAAAACGTATGCTAATGGTTCTAACCTTTTGAATGTGCAATAAACAGACAGTTAGGGCTGAGATCAAGAAACTGCGCCATTTAGCTGCTCCACCTGATTGCAGCTCAATGCCGTCTGTAAAGGCGCATCCTCTCTGCAATGTCCGAGTTAAGTCCTCACTTCCGGCTGGCACGCGTCATATTTACCCGTACTCAAATCACTCTTATTTGAGATGAGATTCAACATAAGACATTAGTTAACATGACAGATGCCAGTTTCTCAAGATACAGGTGATGGAAGATGGTGCGTAGATCCTTCTTTACGGCGGTAGCCCAGAAGCACATTCAGAACATTGAGCTGTACCATTATTATTACAAAATATTTAAAATACTAACTATTTATTTTACATAATTTGTTTATCTATGTAGTTAAAGTTACTTTTTACTAACTTGCTCGCCCGCGCTAAAGCTACCTCGCGCATACTGCGCGCGTAGCAAGCCACTGGACTAGTATTATAGTTTCAATAGGTATTTAAGTACGCAGAACAATCTACACTAATATTATAAAGAGAAAATATTTGTTTTTTAGTATGTTTGTTGTAAAATAATCTCAAAAAATTATGTAACCGATTTTAATATTCTTTCTCCTATAGAAAGCTACCTACCTAATCAGCGAGAAAAACTTAAATTATAAAAATTAAATAAATAAAATTTTAATATTATATATAAATTTCATTGCGCTGAAATGTTATTTAAAAAAAATAGATTTCTCGTCGAAAACTGCCAAAAAGGAAAAAAAAAGCCTATAAAAGTCATTATTTGGCGTGCGCTGCGTAAACTATTGAAGATACATATAATAGTGTACATGCTACAAGTTTATAAAGAACCATCCACAAAAAAGCCCGTGTGACTATTTATAACTATTAGGTATAGTTAAATCACAATAAACGTTTTTTGTTCAAATTGCATAACAAAACAAAACACTGATAGAATCGAAATTTTGTATGAAAAAATATTTAGTCGCTAGTCAATCATAAATGTATCTTTAGATCCTGCATGCGGCTGGCTGATTTTTGTAACGGAATATGACTTAGCGAATAAGTGTGAAGTATTTACATACTTCTCTTATTACTGAAGAAATGTGAAAATTGAATTATGCTATTAAACAATAATCAAAGATTTGTGTATTAAGAATACGGTATTTGTGTATTAATTTTATTACTCAAACCAACAAATTTGTATAATAACAGTGTCCACCAAATACCTCTAAGGTAGGTAAGTACCTATCTACATACCTGCTAAATAAATTTAAAATTAAATACGGATAATTTTATTACTAAAACCAATAAATTTGTATAATAACAGTGTCCACCAAATACCTCTGAGGTAGGTAAGTACCTATCTACATACCTGCTAAATAAATTTACAATTAACTGTACCTTCTGTAGATTGATTCAACCTCGTTTAGTTTTCTATCTAATGAATCCTAGATTTCCTATTCGCCTAGAATCTTGATAATTTCTCGGTCTAATTTCACGCCTTACTTTTTATTTGCTTGTCTGTCTGTGTCTTACTATCTTATAGCATCTATGGCTATAGCTACTTTTTTTTAGGGTTCGGTAGTGAAACGATACCTAGTTTTGTCTATCTGTTTTATTCAGAGACTATAAGATCTGAAAACGTTTATAGATAGGTATATATTAATATCTCCGCTCCCCTAAACGGAAAATGAGAGCGAAATCAAAAAGTAGTACCTCGCACCCTCCTCGAGGCCTTGTTAAATAGTTAAGTAGGGGTTGATTTTAGAAAGAACCAAGATGGTGCTGTAGATTGTATGTATATTTTTCTAAAACATTTGTTTCTTTGCATTATAATGTGTGTTATATTGGCAGAATATTCAACATATATATATATATATATAGTTATATTCATATTATAGTTAGTTTTATGTTAGTTATTATAGTTATATTCTTTTTTTTTTTGTTCGTTAACGTGCACGAGTGTGGGCATTTTGTGTTCTTTCTAAAATCTCGATAGTTTCAGTGAAACGTCCACCATTTTACTTAATCTTGACTTTGAATACTTATAGTATCTAAAAACTTGACATTGGCGAAATTGCTGGTAGTGCTGCCGCAGAAGCTATAATAAAAAAACAAGGTTAGTTAATATTTTAAAATCATTTGACAATGTAATTATCAAAATTAGGATCCGTTTTCAAATTTTCACTGTTCTGAAAAATGTAGACTATTAACACATAGGTACCTAGTACTAAAAAAAAAAAAAATTAGGTACCTGGTACCTAATATTTTGGTTTATGATAAGTTAACTACGGAACGGAACGTGGCGCTACGGAACCCTAATTTATGCGGGACCAGAGACGCACTTGACAGCTTTTATTTAGTTACTACTTTGGTGTATTTGGTCTTATTATGTTTAGTATTAACTTGGTCCTAAAACTTCAACGCTAACTTGGGTATAAGATCTTCTTCCGCGTTGGTCCGTAGAAAAACACGGCCCGTATTTTCTTTTAACTAAATAAGTAGCTAGGAACATGCTATAATCTTTTCCGAATCCTTCCGAAACTGGAAAACTTTATTGATCTCTATATGATACGCCAACAAAAACTTATTTTGCATAATTATTAGTCCAATGTCCCACATCAAGGTAAAATGGAAAATTACTAGACGAAGTGCAATGCACATGTGAACTATTAACTCTCGAGAAAGGAGATAAAGATAACCCATTAACAAGTGACCCAGTCAGTGGATTGGCGATATCGAGTACAATGGATGGATGGCGTAATGCAATGAAAATAATTTTCTAATCGAAAGCAAGTGGCAAGTATTCGGCACATCCTGATTAGCGATGGGATGCCGGTCGTCTTTCTTCTTTCTAACGATACGAGTAGATGTTGGGCCTCAGCATTCCAGATAAGAACCTCTTACTTTACCTATTTAATCTTTAACTGTGATAATATTAATTAATTATAGGTACGTAGAGTCTAGAACATTTTCTTTTACATTATGTATGTGTATATGAGAAATTTCGTTTCTTACGGATTGATTAAGAGCACAGAATAAATATTATGTTATAGTTGTGATTCAAGTAGATAACCTAAGTAGTAGTTAGTAGTTCCTAACCTAAGTAGTAGTTAGTAGTAGTGAGTAGGCAGAGACACTTTCTGCAGTTTAAATTTCCAATTGTTACGATTTCGATCACCCGTATCGTGTCCAAATTAAATCAAGATAGCAATGACCTCTCGCGAATGACTTTTTCCTTTGTTTCAAGTAAGTAGGTAATAAAGAAACAAAAGTAGACAATGAGTAAGTCGTTTTGTGTTTATTAGCGCTCCAGGCACAAAGCCAAGCCTTTAATATGAAAATGCACTGAGTGAACTCATTCCACATCTTAGGTACTCGTATTTACCGTCTACTGGCATATACCTAAGTACTTAAAGAACATAAGTACGGGGACAGACTCAGCGTCACATCATTTTGTCACACCAGAACAGAAGTATTTGTTTCCTCCGTATCAGACTATCTGGTGTGGCAATAACTAATTACATCGTAAGACTAACCATCTTATTACGTAGTCAGCAAAATAAAGTACCTATAGTACGAAATAGGGTATCTTGTCGTAGTGCAGTGTATTTTCTGTCCAAACGAATTTTGAAGAAATGTAGTATAATATTGTACTTTGTAGGTACTTTTGGCAAAGACTTTTGGTCCTGGAATAACACGTGTGGGCTACTTTTAAATGAAATGACCACGTGGGCAAAGCCGCGGGCACAGCTAGTTTCTAATAAAGTCACTTCATGTGGCCACTACACGGAAGGAACTAGGTAGAAAATCTATTAAGGTCGTCTATTATAGCTCTATAGCCGTTCATAGACTTCATAGTGGGTATACGTGGTATACGTATATACCTGAGTACTTCTACTATTATTTATTCTGTGCCTGAGTTCAATAGCAAGCAGGGTAGCGTTAAATAATTTTGTTTCGTAGATCGATACAAGGCAGGTCAGCTCAGGCCATTAGTCATGGTATTTTAGTCGCTGTTATCCTCTTGCGATATTGGTTGATTCACGGTTCTAAATAAATTGAATGGTCTGTTTCTACTTACATTT
Organism: Alsophila aescularia; assembly: GCA_946251855.1. Taxonomy (NCBI): domain Eukaryota; kingdom Metazoa; phylum Arthropoda; class Insecta; order Lepidoptera; family Geometridae; genus Alsophila; species Alsophila aescularia. The sequence goes on along the minus strand of OX276377.1, from coordinate 16,795,304 downwards.
TGTCTGTCAGCCATAGTACATGTAGCTCCATGTTTGCAATAGATTAGTAATTACTAGAACCTACCAAATCTGTATTAACAAATTATCGTGTTGGATGGGGTCACAACCACAACCCTGCGATTTAAGTTGGTTTACCTGCACATGTTTTCGTAACTGCACCATACTTATTCTGTGGTAGTGTAGGTACTTATGATTTGTATGTCTACCTACTAGTGATTAGCAGTTAAAAAGATATTGTGTTTAGATAAGTGTACGAAGGATGAAAGAGAATAAACATGTAAAGAAGTTGATAAACATGAATCATTCAACTATTTTATGATGTCATCTCAATCGTACAGAAACGTCCTCTATATTACAAATCAAAAACAATGCAGATTTTCAAATTTCCATGGCAGAGTCTGGAAGAGTGCCCAGCCCACGAACTAGTGCAAGCATTCTTATATCTACGTAACTTTCGAGATTCAAAATTGTCCCAAGCGTGTTGTTGATTGATTATTAGTGACATCAATCAATATTCTGACGAAACAAACCGCAAGTAAGTAAATAAATAGAAACCTAAGCATTACTTGTACTATTATTTATTCTGTGGCATTACCGAATACCTGCCTAGCATGTGCTAGACTGGGTAATCATCTTAAATACATTTATATTTACGTAATCATGACGGTTTAAATATCTACCTACCACAAGGATATAAAGTGTACGTACCTACCTACACTATGATCTGTGGATACCATTGGCTGAACTTGGCTTACCTTACCTGCTAAGCATGTGTTTCGGCGACACTTGAGCGTTGGAAAAATAACGAATTACCTTAAAATGTATCCCAATTGCTTATGCAACCGTAATGTTAATGAACATTACACATAAGTTATTATCAAAAGCGAAAAATAAACAGTTGCGCAGTCTGTTAACAGCCTAGCTTTATCTACCACCTGACCAATGTCAAATTATTTGTCGTGCTGAATATTTTACGAAATTTGCAAGGCGTGATTATTTTTCCAAGATTCACGACATCACGACCTTCGCGGATGCGGGTGACGCGGCCTCCTCATACAAGTAGGTATGGCGTCATCTTCAGCAAATAGTCTGCTTTTTACAGTAAAATACCTAGAACATGCTATAGCATGTTAGACCTATAGGTCTCGCTGGTGCTTATGAAAAACGATCATGTAACCTGCATTAAAAAAAACTCGAGTATCACACTGAAATGCATTTCCTACCATTCATACAATTACTTTTTATTAGGTATTCAATCTATTACATTTATATGTTACCTTTACAAATACGGTAAATAAATACCTATATTTTATCAGTGGTTAATTCTGATCGTTGTTTCTCGTGATAATATGGTTAGTATATTTCTTCGACTGGATTAGAACATGTCTATATGTGTGAATGTAGTAGCATAAATGAGGAAGATAAAAAAAAGGGTAGAGCTAGAGGTAGAGCTAATTAAACTTGTTCAAAAATATAAAGCCTCTCTTTCACGCATTGTTTGGTTGACTGGTAGGTAATGCTTTTAGTATTAAATCCGCCATTTGTACTCTATAATTTGTGCTATAAAGTATAAATCGATAAATAAAAGTAGAGAAAGGCCCAGCTAGCATATAGTTTCCTTTCACACGAGTGAGCAACTCACGATTGATTGAGTACGATATGTGCTACGAGTATGTTGCAGTGGTTCTCAGACAACCGTAAAGCGGCGGCCTGCAGTAGAAATGCGGCGAGGTGATAACAACCGCGGGCGGACGGCAGCGGCCCGCTACAGTACTGCCCAGCTATGAGCTAGTGTGCCCCAAGACGTGACTCGAAGCGCCGCGAAGCTAACCGCTCCACCGCGCGCCATCCGCGAAAACAAACATCGTAATTATCTCCCGCGATAAAACTACGTTATCGGCCCGTGATAACTCACCACTGTGATAAAAGATAAAGTGCTCGACGGCTGTGTATTATGTAAAAGTGAGTTTTCCTGAGGATCAATTATGGCTGCGATGGCGGCTCCCCGCAAGTCCATTTCCATTCACGACTATCCGGAGCACCTCAACCCTTTCCACGAGGATGACAACCACAACAAGATACGGTTCTGGACGCTGGGGAGGAAGCTGACCAGGTCCAACAGCATCACATTTTCTGGGATCAAAGACCTTAAAAACTCATGGTGAGTACTACTCCAGCCTTTTTCATTTGGTACAACAGTGCTAGTGTCTTTTTCATTACATTCGTGCTATCTTGTAATGTTAAGAAAGTGTCTAAATGTAGGTTATTGGATCATCATCATGATTCATTGCATCTATACAGATTTCGGTCAATGATTTTACTGAATATTTTCACCCTGAAGCAGTAATTAGACACCTGGCGCTATAATATGTTAGCGGTTTTATGCGAAAGGTTATTCGCATTCCACATTCGTAAGTAGGAAAATACTTATAGGTACAAATATTGATGCATAAGGTACCTACCGATGTGCTATCAAGGTACCTTTGATTATCAAGGAAGGTACATTGTTACACAATATTAACATGAACTGGAATAGTTTCAGTTAGCTTGATCATTATTATTGAGTGTATCATTCTCAGAATGTATAGCGTAAGATGCTCTATCCATATTAGATTAGGTACGAGATGTAGGTAAAAGTAGTAGGTATGGTCTTTCATGTGTATATGAAATTAGGTAACAATTTAAATAGAGATCTGATGACTTTTTCTTAGCAGACTAGGAAGAAATAACTTCCGCTTTTCAAACAACAAAGAACAATATAACATTCATAATTCTTCTGAGTACAAGTTCTCAGGTATTTGTGAAGTTAATGTGATTCATAATTAAACACAAAGCAAATGCAGTTTTAGGTTAATACCGAGTGTTTACGCAATAATTGTGACGTTAAGTTATGCCCCGCCTGATTTCTCTATCAATTAAATTAAGTATTATGATAGGGCCCAGACCACAGAAATCGGAATCAATATTATTCCGATTCCTCTCTTTGTCTCTGAGGCTGATGATGGTTGGTACTAAAGGTGCAGTACAATACTTACAATGTTTTATTGCATAATATTTATTTATGAGTATGTGATTAAAGAATAAATGAATGAGCTCTCAGATGATATTTGCAAAGGTAGTTCGTTTCCAAACATAATTATTATAGACAGCTAATCGAAATAAACAAACTCGCCAAATACGAGTTTAATTCTAGGTTAAAGTCCCTACATAGAGAATAAAACTTGTTTATTTATCGATAGAGGTTCTGAGTAATATACCTAAGTATCGTCAGCGTCAGCGCTTATTTATAGTGTTGAACTCACTATTGTCACAGTTCTGCAGTTATTAGCATATAATTATATCGGAATTACTTGAGAGACACCAGTCAATTACAGTAACTTGTTGGCTACATGGATTTAGCTCCCCTCATAATATCTGCCTTGGACAAGGATGTCCTGCTTGTGGTCTTGTCTTGGCTCCCGCGGGCGGGGAGATAAAATAATCGTGGATTTGGCTCCCCCAGTGTCTCTATTGAGGGAGACAAGGAGATTTTACTTGTGGTCTTGGCTCCCTCGGCTAGGGAATACAAAATTCCATATATTTTCCTTAAAAAAAAAAAAAGAAACAAAAAAAGGAAGCTACCCTGAAAATTTCACGACAATATCACCTCTGGTTTAGGCTGTGTGTTAATAAAATAGTCATTCAGTTAGTCAATCTGCGACACGAGACGGTTTTATATACCTAAAGGTATCTGTCTCAATAAAGGTCACTATTTAAAGTGTATATTTTTTAAGTGCAAGTTGCGACTCTGAAATTTGGCAGTAGTCATCTATGATTGTCCTATTATTAAAAATGGAGCGCTACAAAAAAAGAAGAACGCGTTATCATTGTGAAAACGTATTACAAAAATGGGGAAAGTTACGCTGAGACCGCTCGCAAACTTCGCGGAATTTTCGGACGAGAAAGTGCACATAATGTCAACAATTCGAAGAGTAAGTACCTAGTCAAAAAAATAATGAAACTAGGTCTGTCAAATTTCAGAGTTGCCACTTGCACGAAAGAAATGACACATAATTAAAATAGTGCACTCTTATTGAGACACCGGCTTTTTTAGAAGATTACGAAATATTTGCTTATTTATTATTAGGTGGTAAGCCAAACCCAAAAAGGAACCTATAACGGGAGAACCAAATGTGAATAATACAACCTCTACAGACGTCTAGGTCTAGAGGAACTCTATAATTAGATAAGGAGTGTCTCTACAGGCACATCTGAATTAGGTAGGTACCTAATATATTAAGGTGCAACGTTTTGTTTAGCGCGCCAAATTCAAATTTTCTTGCCTTTTTTTGACAATTACAGCTCTATTAATCAACGTGGGTTTATGAAAAGTTATTTTGCGGCAGTAAATAGATTGTGTCAAGAAATTACGATTGTAATGATCACCTAGATAATATTGGTTTAGCTACAATTGACAATAAGCTGATTTTCATGTTGGTATTTGGTTTATTTATAAATGTACTCATACTAGCTTTCACCTTGATTTTTTCTTTAGTGTAATTTCTTGATACACCTATTTATTGGCGCAAAATAAGTTTTCATGAACCCACGATGATTAATAGAAAATTTAAAAAAACGCAAGAAAATTTGAATTTGGCGCGCTGAGCGAAACGTTTCACCATGGGGCTGGATAAAGAATGACGAAAGAACCAGCTAGCCAACTATTCTTAAACTGTTCTATAGAATTATCGAAACTAGAGTTTAGATAGGAAATACAGACATACACAGAATTAAATTAACGCAAGAATTTTTCTTTCCCCACTTCCCTGCGCACATAGCACCTAGCTCTCAGTCTATACGTGATTGACATTAGCTTGCACGTTGTGTCTAAATATTTCATTGGCGCAAGGTTTTGCATAATAAATAACAAACACTTGATGTAGCATTTAGGTAATAAATGACTACATACCTACCTATGTTGGTTTTATAGGTTTGTTTTGTAAATGTCCACTTATCAATGTTAGCTTATATTTACTCGTATTACTTAAGTAGTAGTTATTTTGGCTTTCGTAAGAGAATAAATTTTATTTTCATAGGTAAAGTATGTCTTCAAAATATTATTTTCAGGTATAACTGTTTTTTTTTATGACTGACTAGGCAATCGTTTGACCACGATCGCACATGGAGGAAAGCGATGACGTGGTCGAAGGTGTAGCACGCAAAGGTTCAAACCTGATTATAATTTAACAGACACACTGACTAGGGGAGCATTCCACTCTTTTGCAGTACTTATAATAAATGAAGTAGGGTATCGCTTCGTTCTTGTGCATGGTGGCGCTTTGTCGTCTAGTCGTACAGTACGGTAATGAAAAGGTGATACGGAAATCAGATTGTTCAGTTCTTGTGCATTCTTCAAAGTAAAATCTGTAGAATGCCTATGACCTCACGTCGATGCGCCAGACTTTGAAGCCTACTTTTTACCAGAGTGCCATCCTCTCAAACGAATCCAAAGCCTCCAAAGGTGGAAGCGGTATTTATATAGGTAAGTATCTATGTTAGCTAGCTACTACGACAATAATAAATGAAATCACGAGTTTTCAAAAAGTACATAGTAGTTTGTAGTATCGAGTGGTTATCGATAACCAAACAACTTTAAAGCTCGATAGAGTTGACGAATAACAATAAAAACAAGTTTATATTCGTATTTACGAACGAAAAGTGTCCGCGCGTCTAGCAAGGACTGAGGAAATTGAACAAATGAGAATGGTAGAGCTGTGCTGTGGGTAGAGCATAGTGCCGACGTGAGCATTATTAGTTATTCTATTGTGATCGTCGTGCTTTTCAGGCGAAGCCTTATCGATTTTACTCGAGACACTTTATTCGTACCTACTATAGCGTGTCTGATATTATAATTAATGAGTTGTTAGTAGGTACCTACGTTAATTATGTACGGGTTGTCCGAACACCAATCCGTCGCAACCTAATATGTACCTCACTACTGTGCGGATTTCAACGTAGAAAATTTATGCATAGGTACATTGTAGGGACAATTTATACTACAAATTGAAACTACTGAGACGATGCTCTTCTTTTTTCCTGCTAATGGTGTTTACAATAAGTTATCTGTCTGTAGTGAAAATATGTCCTGGTTTGTTGTCATCCTGAAAGATTACTTATATAAAATGTATGTATGTCAAACGTCTCGTGACACCCTTTTGTATTTTTATCTGTAAGTTCCAATATACTACATTTAATCAAAATTCGTTAATACCTTAGCAATCCAGTCCAGTGTAATACCACATTTCAATCGGTTTACATCTAGACACTATTTTATACATAATATTATATTATTGTTCAGTAGCTTATTTTAAGTCCCCTAGACCAATTCTCTATAGTTATTCTATAAATAATTCGTTGTAAGTACAGACTTTCTGTTACTTACTGCTTTATTACAAGTATAATCGTCGCTAAGACAACAAACGTGTCGTGTGTCAACATAGAGAACACTACGTATTATTAGGTATTTTGTGACACTACGGAGGTTGGCAACAATACCAAAAGGTTGAACTCGTTTAGGCCACAGATTTCAACAAAATATTTTAGTTTGAAGTGATCGCAATCGTGCCTAGTGAAGACAGTAAATACTCCCGTCTACGTTGTGAAGTCATTTTAGTAGTACTTCCTGAAAACAGGTTTATTGGTCACCCATATCACTTGTATTTCTACTATTATTTATTCTGTGCCCATAGCAATTCTGGGTTGCTTACTTGCAACAAAGACTGTGACAGACTTGTGACTGTGTCTGTGACGTCACAGGCACCACCAGCCAACTACCTCCAATAAAACGCACCATGACCATGACAGAAAGAGCATTCTGACATATATACATTTCTTCTGTCATTGGTTCTGGCGGAAGTCTTTTTCTTCTTCTTCTTCTTTTTTTATTTTGATGGCTTCTGCGGAGGCACTAGCCTACTAGCAATTTCGCCAATGTCAAGTTTAGTTTATTGTTAGTATTGTCAAGTCACAGTCAATAATTGTCAAAGTCACGAATCAGTAAAATGGTGTACGTTTTACTGAAACTTCTGAAAATGAGAGTTTTGAATATATCACAAATAGTCACGTTTTTTCATTGTTTATCCTTTTCTCACATTTGTGCACGATAACAAACACCTAATGATTAATATTACACCAATATTACTCATTAACACTCGAAAAAACACTAATATGAAGAAAAAATAAAAATTAACAACATGACAGCTTGAATACTTTCAAAAAACTCCTGGCGGAAGTCATTTTTATTCTAACTTTATAATTAGTAAAAAAAAAATGTCATAAAGTATGTAGGTACGTATCTTCTTTGTAGTTTGTGGTAGGTACCTAGCCATATAGACTCTATCTCTCTGAACCAAATAGGTAGAATTACGCTAAATGCGTTTGTTTCTCTGAGGCAAATCTCTGAACCAAAGATGTTGAATTACGCTTATTCTGACCCATCGATTTGATAAACGTCGTGATCTGAACGAATACATATAGAACGAATAAAACCAAAGCAAAGCGATGCATTTCTATATCCACGCATCATCAAGCATGTGCGAGTCGGCAGTTTGGCAACGATTCAAATATCTTTTTATAGCTACATAATATTCGTTTTGTTTACATTTTGACATTATTATAACATGCAAGTTTTATTACCCGACTGAGCGGAGGGTATTGTGTTTATCAGCCTATTATGTTTGTCTGTTCCTTTGAGTCACTAGACCAAATGCGTGGACCGATTTCGACCGATTTCTATGATTCTTACTTCAATCGATTTGTCCTAATCTTGTGTCACTAAAGACATGACATTAATCAAAGTTAAATATGGCGACAACCAGACGACAAATAAAGAAAAATAAAAAAAAAGTTGAGAAACTATGTTAAGTGGGGTATCATTGAATAGGTAGGTATTTGAAAATCATCTTTAGGTTTACCTTATAATTTATCATTTCGTATGACCATTTAGGATCTATAACGATTCAAAGTTGGTATATGTGTCAACCATTCTCAGTCGGGTTTTTTTTAAGTGCGTAAATTTTCTTATTTTTATAAATAAGTAGGACATACTACATTACATTCCAACATTACATACATACATTTTAACATTATTTAAATAATAGATTGATTAAGATTAATTAGATAAGAAAGTGATCATCGCATCACAACATAAATAATAGTATAAGTACCCGCGCTCCAACAGATGGTAGAGATTTATAAAAAGTGATCATCGCATCGCAACATAAATAATAGTCTATGTACCCGCGCTCCAACAGATGGTAGAGATTTATAAAAAGTGATCATCGAATCGCAACATAAATAATAGTATAAGTACCCGCGCTCCAACAGATGGTAGAGATTTATAAAAAGTGATCATCGCATCGCAACATAAATAATAGTATAAGTACCCGCGCTCCAACAGATGGTAGAGATTTATAAAAAGTGATCATCGCATCACAACATATATAATAGTTTAAGTACCCGCGCTCCAACAGATGGTAGAGATTTATAAAAAGTGATCATCGCATCACAACATAAATAATAGTATAAGTACCCGCGCTCCAACAGATGGTAGAGATTTATAAAAAGTGATCATCGCATCACAACATATATAATAGTTTAAGTACCCGCGCTCCAACAGATGGTAGAGATTTATAAAAAGTGATCATCGCATCACAACATAAATAATAGTATAAGTACCCGCGCTCCAACAGATGGTAGAGATTTATAAAAAGTGATCATCGCATCACAACATAAATAATAGTTTAAGTACCCGCGCTCGAACAGATGGTAGAGATTTATAAAAAGTGATCATCGCATCACAACATATATAATAGTTTAAGTACCCGCGCTCCAACAGATGGTAGAGATTTATAAAAAGTGATCATCGCATCACAACATAAATAATAGTATAAGTACCCGCGCTCGAACAGATGGTAGAGATTTATAAAAAACCAGTAAGTAACAAAAAGTCTGTACAAACAAGATAATTGAATAAAATATGGTCTAGGGAACTTTAAAAGCTACTGAATAATAACATAACATTCTAAAAAAAATGTGTATGTTTGTTTGTTCGCGCATCACGTAAAAACTACTTGACCGATTGCAATGCGGTTTCCCCTGTTGGATAGCTTAGGGTTTGACTTAAAAACTGGCGCAGATACTTGGCATCTCAATCCGATGAGTAGACGTCGAGCAATCGATAAAAAAACATTTGACATCTGAACGAAGTTTGATAATACTTATAGGTGCTTTTGGTTCCGGTATAACACATAGGATCCTTATATCCCCGAAAAATGTCCACGCGGGCGAAGCCGCGGGCACAGCTAGTAATAGTACATTTGTTAAATTGATTTATTTGCACTTAGTAAAACAGAATTCAAAATGCTTCTTGATAGAAGCTCTCCGTATCTTAGTTTATATTTTTTATTGTATTGAATTTGTTACATGTATTCACCATCTTCCAAACTCTTGAATATTTAAGAAGTTATTGTCACTTTTTCTTTTTGTTCCTTCACTCAGTATATTCATATATTTATTTTGTATTTTTCGTTCTTCTGGTGATCGTAAGCAAATGTTTTTAATCAACATGTGAATATTGTTGTGGACTACTTATTTGTTGCCTTGTTTTCGTATAGCTTCATGTAATGTTTTTTAAAGTAGTTGTTTGCTAATTCAAATAAAAAATATACAAATAAAATATACGGTAGTCGCAGCCAATGTATATGTTTGTGAAGTTAGGCTCTGTGACGATTGCGCAGGTACTGCTATGGGGATAAAATAGCATAAAGTAAGAGCGAGATGGAATATGCAAAAAACGTAAGCGAGTGAGCGAGGCAGTTATACAGTGCTGTCTTCAGCTTGAACGTTCGGATTGCGCTTGAAAAATAGCAGTTTGTGCAGCGATTAGCAGACAACTTCCGAGACATATACTTTCGCTGCGCCTACTATACCTAGGTCATAAGTCATAACAAAATTAAATGAGTACTTACTTACTTAAATGTAGAGTAGAGAAAACTAAAAGGTTGGACTATATAAATAAATAAAATAAATAAATATATTCGGGACATTTCCACACCAATTATCTAGCTCCAAACTAGGATACCCTGTGCTATGGGCACTAGATAACGGATAAACATACATAGATAAGAATATTACATCCATGACTCGGAAACAAACATATCATACTAAGTCTGCAGCATGTGTACAGCTTTCTGTATTCGGAGCCTGTAAGTACACATTCCTACCTAGGTATACGTCAAACCCTACAAATGAATCAAACATCTAAATTTACTCTACCTTAAATTTACTTTATTGTATTTTTTTGTTTTTTACCTTTCCTTAATTAATCTTGTAATGTTTTATGTTATCAACAAGTGCAGCCTGCACTCAAGGAATTCACTTCGGGGGGGGGGAGGGGGAGGGGGTCGAGCGGAGTGAGTACAACCCCCTCTGAGAGTGGGGGGGGGGGCTTGATCTCATCCCCCCTCTGAGATATGATTTGTTTTATATATTTTATTTGTTAATTTTTTCATAGCTTTTGTTCTACCTTTTCAGGGGGGAGCGAGTACAACCCCCCTCTGAAAGTGGGCCAGCTAGATCGCGCCCCCCCTTTGAGATATAATTTTTAATATATTTTATTTGCAATTTTTTTCGTAGATTTACCCTTGAGTTTGTGGCTGTTTTATTTTATTTTTCTTTCTCATGAATATAAATTAAAGATGTTATGTATGGCCCCAAAGACTAGGGTAGGTTAGGTTAGAACATGGCTACACATGACCAAACGGACGATTTTTAATAAACTGTTTGATGATTTTTAGTGAACGTAAACTGAAATATCTCATAAACTAAGCGCCTACGCGGGGGGTAGGAGGGGGGGCTGGTACCTATCCCCCCCCCCCACTCCCTAACTCTTGCCCGTCAATTCTATAGGTATATTCTTTCCCACAGGGCATGGAGCGGCGAATATGTCCAAACATAAGGAAAAATTAGCAAAAATATTTCAATAATTCATATTTCAGAGGGGGAGGGAGTTCAGCCACCCCCCCTTTTTTCAGGAGGAGTCGGGAGGAAGCCTCCGAAGGTTAAAGCGTCGCAAAAATGACCAAATGTATGAAACAAATTGTAAACAAGAGCAAAAAAGTAAAATAAAAACTATGTACCAAAAAAACCCCGACTACGGCAGCACTTACTTACACGCGACCGTAGTTGACTCTTAGTTTTGAACTTGTCTTGTTTATATGTTGTTCGCTTTTAGCGATAAGGCCGCCCAATGTGCCTATTTTAAAAATAATATCCCTTATATTTGTCGTTTAATTTTGGTTTTGGTTTATAATAATAATGGACACTTTATAAAGTGTTTTTTATTATTATGTTGTTAGGACCCCTGTGAGTGTTTATATGCAAGTACCCAAGTTTGGAACACTGAAAATCTTGTGCTACTCCCGCGGTACTCGAAATTGTGGTACTAGTTTCGGCTTTATCAAAAAAACTACACTAAGAGAGCAATTTTCGGGTATCCTTAATCTACACTTTTGTATAGCAAACTAAATTTTTTACAATTTTGAGTTCCACTTGAACTCTGGTCCATTGCTTGCCAAAGAAAAAAAAAAGTCAAAGAAGAGCAAATTTATCAAAAAATATGTTCAATTATCGGTTTGGTCATTTCCAATATAAGTACTGGCTAAACTTTTTTTATAGAAAAGTCGTGAGAGAGGAATATGTAGAGAAATTAATTAGCTTCAAATTCATTCAATTAGCTTTAAAACGCCTCATAGATTCCTCAAAAACTAAAAGTAAAGTTAAAGATAAGTGCCCGAAAACGCTTCCCTAAAGTAGTTATAAAAAAAACTGGATCCAGTGCCAGATTTTCAAGCACCACGGTACCTAGTAGCTCAGTGTTGCAAACTTGGATATAAACTACTCTCGCTCATGGGTCCTAACAATATAAAAAACTACATACATTACATTGATACATTGCGATGTTTGATGGTTTTAATGACTGATGAAAACATTATTTGGTACATACTAAATTTTACTTTCTCTCTTAATAAAATCACCAAACACAAATAATTATAATAGAATTTTCATGTCGTTACCAGTTTACATTAAAAAATATATATATATTTAACTGTAGTAAATGTTCATTATAAATTGAGCTTTCACATGGACATAGGCCTCTCCTAATGCGCGCCACTGAGACCGATCTTCGGCTCTCCTCATGTAATTGCTACTCGTCTACCCCACCGGTTATAAGTTCTTCGACTAATGTGACCGGCCAGGCTGCCCATTGCCATTTCAGTTTGTCAACTCTTTGAGCTATGTCGGTGACTGTCGTTTTCTGCCGAATTACCTCGTTTCGGATGCGATTCTTTAGAGAAACCCCGAGCATAGCCCGTTCCATAGCTCGCTGAGCGACCTGAAATTTGTTGACCAGTCTCACAGTCAGTGTCCACTTTTCGGCTCCGTATGTAATTACAGGTAAGACGCACTGATCAAAAACTTTCGTCTTTAGGCACTGTGGGATGGGCGACGAGAACACATGACGAAGTTTCCCAAATGCTGCCCATTCCAGCCGAATACGCCTATCGGCTTTCTTCTCAAAGTTGTTTCTGCCCAGCATAAGAGTAACAATATCGGACATTAAGGATTTTTTTATTCCTTAATGTCCGATTATGTCCTATGTTGTGTTATGTTATGTATTATATTATTAATTATATATATATATATATATATATATATATATTATTTTTTTATTTATGTTTAGACTAAATACATCTTAGTTTATAAGTAATTTTCATACGACTCTCACCAACGAATGGCAAAACTGAATGTAATTACGATTTTATAGAGGTTATGTTGGGGCTTCTGATCATGAAATGGTAGGTATATAATTATAAATCACCATCGCCGGAGGCAGTGCACATTAACTTGGCACACACTGTAAATATACATCCCACTTCTGATGAATTTGTAATTCTCTAATCTTGTCTACTCCAGATTTATTATAAGTAGGACCTACTAAGATCACAGAGTTTTCTTTATGCAAACATTCTGATTGCACCCACACTTATCATGTACCTACAATTTATATTTATGAGCCATCTCGACCTACTAACCTTCATAATTGCCAGTGGCATACTTGACAATTTGTTTTTATTGAGTATACACGCAATTGTATTAAAATGCGTGGACATTTAATACGTTATTGTCTTGCATAATGCTTCTGATGATTTATTATAAATATTAATGTCAATACTACCGGCCAAGGATAAGTACCTACCTATATCTATCCTTTTCAAAGAATCAGGTGGTTTTTGTCGTGTTCGTAGGTCAACATAGTCACGACTCGAACTAAACGACTCACGAGCACTGTGAAATAGTATTTAAGAAGGTACATTTACCTTCTTCTTCTTCTTCTTCGAGTTTTCAGCCATGGTGCACTGAAGTGGGTTCTACTAGTAACCTAGGTATCTACCTACAGCTTCTTTTGGACGCATTATAAAATTCGTCGCCTCGAGGGGAAGTAACCTATGAATGATATTTCAGAGCTATGATAACAGCTTTAGATTGAAAAGGCGTAGCTAATTCGGCCACCTCAACCACAGTACACATATTGTCCAGGACAGAATAGTAACGATGAGTAAACGGCCGAATTGAAGCACGCGGTGTGCGGGGACGGGGAGGCAGGGTCTCAGAACCGTTTCCTACCGACACTATTATTTATTCTGTGCCGACACGGCTTATAGCGTGTAACGCACATGAAGTATCTTCACGTAATTTTTTCCTCGATGTAACAATCGTAATTCAAGAATAAATAAAAGACGCCTGACAGTCGTGCTTGTCTCCTTTATCGGTCTCTCTCTATCCATCTCGGTCCATCTGGCACGTCACGGATAAACAAATAAAATGGCCCCAACATATTACTGCAGTATGTATATATATATAATATAAGATGACACGCGGACAATTAAGATGAATTCAAAGATACGTACTTCTATGAAAGAACTTTTATAAGTTTTTATTGGTTTAGTAGTAAACTACTATCGCAGTTCTTCCATCACAGCGCCTTTAGGCGCTTTAAGTTTATCTTAGAACATACATAAAGTCAGCATACATAGGTACGCCGCTAGAATCATAACCCTCGTTTTTTGTAGTCGGGTAAATACCCGTCGGTGGCAACCCTCGGAAACAGACTGACAGTAGGCATTAAACTCGAAAACAATGCCTCGTAATCGAAACTAATGTCCGTAAGGACAATAATATGTGTACTGTGCATTGACGGAACACTATATGTATAACGGTGCGGTCCGAATCAGGCCATAATCAATATTATCGCGCTTATAAGCGGTCCGATTCAGCGTAAGCGCGCCAACGACCGACTGACGATATCGCGTATGATGTAATAGCTGACGTCATTATTGCCGCCATATTGAACTTACGGTGATCATGCTTCTACGTGAAATCACTGTGAGCCTTATGTCAAATTTGACGTTTCTACCAAACATCACCGGTTTTGTGGATCGCAAAGAGAAAAGAATCCACACAAGCAGTTAAAAAATAAGTTGAGTTGAGATTAAAGATTATAATCTCTACAATATGTACATCCCCGTATCTCCTATATTGGTCATTGCTACCTGCGTTTAGAATAATGGAGAAAATTGAAGTCCCTATTAGTGTTGAAGGCATCGGGAGGCAGTTCACCCTCCGTTTGACGCTGCAAGAGGTCGAACTAGCTAAACAGAATGAGTCCGTGACAAAGAGAAAACATATCCGCGATCAAAGGAAGGTCCGATTCAAAATCACGCTGACAGTGGCTGACAGCACTGTGAGCCATTAAAATCGCTATTTTTGATTCGGACGGCTGTGAATTCCGTCAACACTTTTGAGTAATGAAATTCGATTCGGACCGCGGCCTAAGTATGTGGCGAAAAGTAAGTATAGAAGTATCTACGATATTGTTTAGTTAGGCCCTTAGAAATGCGCACCTAACTGATCACTCCCGGGGGGGAGGATTTGAACAGAATGCGGAAAGCGATAATACGCGCGCCAGACGTTTTAGGATGATGGATCAATTTATTATACCATGTTAATTAGATATACCTATATCAGTAACTAGCTGCTCCCCGCGGCTTTCCCTCCCCCGTTCACCACCGATATATAAAAACCCCGTATGGGATCTGGGGGTGAGTGAGGGGGGATAGAATTACAAAGTCTCTCCTTGATGCACCCCTAGGGTAGGTACTTAAGGAATTTTCACCAAAAATTCAAATCTCTACGGCCAACGGATTATGCTCTGCGTTGTCTATCAGTCAGTATGTCACGTCACGGTACTGTTTTAGATACCTACCTATACTTAGATATAAAAAAATAACACAGTCCAGCTTAGATATCTAAGTATCATTCTAAGCCAATATGTCGGTGGTATAATGGATTACGTTTGGTAGTTATTGTTATCTTATCAGGTTATCAATGACAACGTTAGCGTAGCGTTTTCTACTAAAATATGTGATCATGAATTTGTTATTAGTACTACTAAATGTAACTAATACAGTTTTGTCCTTGATAATCTTATGGTGGAGATTTATGATTTTTAATGCAGTGTCAATTACTGTACTGTAATACCTAATTAATGTTGGCTGTATATGCCCACATAACATATCTATATAGTTAACTCATTATCAAATAGCACGTTCTATACTTATTGCCCGTAGGTTACCATCTAATACTTACAATCAAGTTACATGTATATTCAGGAAGGTATCTGGTTTAGTAGCCAGAGCCGCAGAGTTAGCGCCCTTGTCCATACAAAAAAGAAAATCACTACCAGCAACTCTCTCTATTGCTCGTATAGGAGGGATCGGGGGGAGGGAAGGGGATAGTAATACATTTACGAAATACTAGGTACTACTTTTCGAAGATTCTTTTTGGTTAAGTAACTAGCACTAACGTCACATTTTAGTAGTAACGTACCGTATGCATAACGAAAACATTTTTTATTTCTAAAGTTTTTTTTGGATTACGTTCTGGTTCACGGGACTTGAACCCGCACCATCCGTGCCTCTGCGAACTATTCTTTTATTTATTCTGTCCCTCTGCGCCGCACAATACATGTTCCTTGCTAAACCACCGCCTTGTACTATTATTTATTTTATACCTCTGCGCAGCACAATACATGCTCCTTGCTAATCCACCGACTTGGACTATTATTTATTCTGTGCCTCTGCGCAGCACAATACAGGATCCTTGCTAATCCACCGACATGGACTATTATTTATTCTGTGCCTCTGCGCAGCACAATACATGCTCCTTGCTAATCCACCGACTTGGACTATTATTTATTCTGTGCCTCTGCGCAGCACAACACATGCTCCTTGCTAATCCACCGACTTGGAATATTAATTAAAATGTGCCTCTGCGCAGCACATTACATGCTCCTTGCTAATCCACCGACTTGTACTATTATTTATTCTGTGCCTCTGCGCAGCACAATACATGCTCCTTGTTAATCCACCGCCTTGTACTATTATTTATTCTGTGCCTATGCGCAGCACAATACATTCTCCTTGCTAATCCACCGATTTGGACTATTATTTATATACACATGCTCCTTGCTAATCCACCGCCTTGTACTATTATTTATTCTGCGCCTCTGCGCAGCACAATACATGCTCCTTGCTAATCCACCGACTTGTACTATTATTTATTCTTCGCCTCTGCTCAGCACAATACATGCTCCTTGCTAATCCACCGACTTGTACTATTATTTATTCTGCGCCTCTGCGCAGCACAATACATGCTCCTTGCTAATCCACCGCCTTGTACTATTATTTATTCTGCGCCTCTGTGCAGCACAATACATGCTCGTTGCTAATCCACCGATTTGGACTATTATTTATATACACATGCTCCTTGCTAATCCACCGCCTTGTACTATTATTTATTCTGTGCCTCTGCGCAGCACAATACATGGTCCTTGCTAATCCACCGCCTTGTACTATTATTTATTCTGCGCCTCTGCGCATTACAATACATGCTCCTTGCTAATCCACCAAATTGTACTATTATTTATTCTGTGCTGTATCCCTGATATCCGTCTTAGGGACACGGTAGCGTCTATCTATTGAATTCTTGCTGAATCTACACTAAAGGATCGTAGGTTCCAAACGAATGGACCGATTTTGATGCGGTTTTTTATGTTTGGAAACTGATGTAATCGAGATGGTTCTTAGATATATGGGGGAGTTGAGATGGGGGGGGGGGGAGATGAGAAGGGGGGAGTTGAGGTGGGTGAGAAAAGGGGGTGAGAATCGTAGCTCCCAGCTCCCAAACGAACGGGACCGATAAAAACCGATTTTGATGCAGTTTTTTCGGTTCGAAAGCTGATTTGATTAAGAACCTACTAAGCTATAATTGGGGGGAAAGGGGTCGTGGGTTATAAAATTTTCATATTCACCATCATCATTATCATCGTCATCGTCATACTTCACACTCAAACAGCTGAACGGGTTTTGATAAAATTTGGAATGGAGATAGCTTATATCCTGGAATAACACATAGGCTACTTATCATCATCATCATCAATGACTCTCAAACAGCTGAACTGATTTTGATGAAATATAGAATGGAGATACCTTATACCATGCAATAACACATATTATGATACTTTTCATCATCATCATCATCATCCATCACGCGGGTGAAGTCGCGGGGCGCAGCTAGTTAATCATATAAAGGTGGGTTTAGAACTTTAGACAGATAGATAGAAAGAGCAAATGCTCGTTCTATCTATCTCATTCATTCTATCTCTAGCTCTACATTCATTTGGCCTAAACCCACCTTAACAGTTATAACACTATTTATAGTAGAACACTAGAAACTAGAAAGTGTGATATCTCTTTCTGTCATCCGTGAAATCTACAGCACCAGAATGATCTAGGCCCTACCCTTTTTGCACTTATCTACAGATAAGTAGGCACATAAAGATAATAAACAATACATAATAACTTCTCAAGATAAAAAAAACAATATGTTAATTTAATAATAACCTGCATTCTAACACCATTATCAGCTTAGCACAACGTACAGTTGTGAGAACTGAGACAACAAGATAAAGGGAATAAGGTGAATCATTCGTTCAGCAAAATTGTGTTAAAAGATCACAAGATCTGACCCAGAGCCCAGAGGTATAGACTTTTACTGCGTCAGTTAGAGCCGAAACTGTTAATAGCTTATTTAACGGCCTTATGAACCTTGAAGCTTGGATCTACTGAAGCTTTGGAGCAAAAGGTAGAACTGAAAAATTATTTGTTTGCTTTCTTTACTACAAACTTCTGCTATCTACACTGAATTATGTAGGTCTATACTAGGCATCTACCTCATGCTGCCAACTTTTGTAAAATTGACGGTTTAAATATCCAGAAAAAAAAACTAATTTCATTATTACACCAAAACAGCAAAAAAAGTAGGAAAAACAAAGCCCATTGCAACCTAACTCAACAAAATATACTGTAGGTACCAACACTACAGTTTACACGTAAACCGGATTCACAGTATGTACTCACAGAGGCAAGTTTAGTGCAGTAAATCATTAATGAAGATAAGAATGCAATTAGTGACTTGTATGTATTATAAGACGTCATAACTATAAGGAACAGAGGGTTCAAGAACAGGTCAAACAAATCTGTTTTATCTGAACGACCTAGGAGATTTTAATGTCACGCATAATCATTAATCTCAGTTATGAAACGTATAATCATTCTTTTAACTTATATGAAACCTTACGATTGGAAAAAGCACAAATGACACGCACATACATATATTTTGAATTCGTCTTTAAACGTGGGTCGTGTCAGGTTTAGAACAGTACATACTATCCTAGAAGGCCTTCCTCCAGCAGGATTTCTTTGGCGGTAGGGTACAGTGACTGACCGCCTGTCGCCTGAGCTATCTCCTGAGATCCGACCTTACTTTAGACATGTTTAGAAAAGCATATTAATTGCAATCCTGGAAGCCCTTCCTTGATTTACAGAATTTCCTTGTTGGTAGGGTGTCTAGTTTTTTCCACCCTTAATAGTTACTTTAGACATGCTTAGAATAGAAAAGCACTTGCAATCCTAAAAGTCATGTCTTGATTTACAGGAGTTCCTTAGTACCTTGGTGGTAGGCTGTTAGGGTTCTAGTGACCTCATGACTCAGGACAGGAGCTATCTCCTGATATCAAACCTATAGGAACTTACAGGTACCTAATTTAGACATGAATACTTGCAATCTTAGAAGCCCTTCCTTGAAATCCAGAATTTTCTTGGTGGTAGGGTACTATTAGTATCCGCTTGTTTCGGGAGATATCTCCTGAGATGTGACCTAATAAGTCACTTAAGAAATGTTTAGAAACAACAGAACGATTGCAAATCTTGCAATCATAGAAGGCCGTCATTGATTTCCAGAATTTATTTGGTAGTAGGGTTTCCTGCGTAGTAGGTTACCAGGATGGCCACTGAAAATTCAAAAAGCAAGTTTGTCTTAATTTTTCATAAATTAACGAAAAATAATGTAACATAAATAATGAATCATTTCATTACCATCGTATTTTGTATTTTATTGCAATGATTTTATTAATTGTTTGAGAAACAAACAATTAATACAGTAGACACTAGAGCATGAAATATATCTCTCATTTTTAAATCCTTGGGAAACTGTGGAGCAAACAGTGTAAAAACATATATTTTTTCCTGACTTTCCAGATGACACCGAAATCGTTCCCCAGATGTCAGTGAAATAGTTCACTGACTTTCCCTGACCACATTGAACTTCCTTGAATTTCCCTGTTTTCCAGAAAGTGGACACCCTGGTTACTAGTGTCCTCCTAGCTAGCTACAACAACCCTTTAATCAGAAAATAAGTCACCAAGTTCATATCTGGGTGTTTCGGCAGCAATGTAAGCTCACCAAACGATTAGAAGTAGAGGTCAATTGTTAAACGATAAAAAAAACAAACAAAGTTTGAATGTCATGCAGACATCCCGTTTATTTATGAATCCTAATGATTGGAACAAACATGTTACCTATAGTTATTTGTTGTAGGTAGGTACGTTACGTAGGGACGTTAAACTAATAGAATGGACGTTCTCACAGTGAGTCGTTAAACTAGCAAAGGTATGGTCGTTAGCACCTAGCTTGCAGTTTGAACATCCTCTATTAAACATTCGCTCACCTAGCTATAAAATATACTTAACCTATGTACCGTGCCCCATATACCAAAGAAATGTGACGATGCGCTGCTGTCGGTGAACATTGTGTGCGTCCATCCATATCTTGTTTTAACCTAATAGGTACTTTGTGGTTATTCAATAGATAGGTTAAGTACTTATTTAGCAATTATTATTTTTTACATTTTTAAATAGGTAGGTCCTTTATTTTGCTCGTCAAATTTATATTTATACAACACACACCTAGATTAAGATCATCATCAGCCTATATCTGTCCACTGATGGACGGACGCCTTTCCTAATGCACTCCACAGAGCTCTCCTCATCCATTTTCTTCCAGCAGCTTTTCGCTGGTGGTGGCCACTCCACCTGGCCACAGCTTGCTTATCCTTAGTTCTATGTCGGTTACCTTGGTTCTCTGTCGGATATCTTCATTACGAATCTTGTCCTTCAGAGAAACTTCAAGTATAACTCTCTCCATAGGTCGCTGAGCGACCTTAAAATTGTGGACTAGTCTGACCGTGAGTGTCCACGTTTCGGCTCCGTAGGTCATGCATGACTAGTAGGACGCATTGATTGAAGACTTGAATAAGATAGCACCGTAAAAATGTGCACCTATCACCTAGTTTTTTACACCTAGGTTTAAACTTCCGCTGTGTTGCAAAATCTTGACATAAGTACAAAAAGTATATACTTAAAATTCCTAATCTCACTGATCTCTATTAAAGTACGGAGTGCAGTTGTGTATCTAATCTTCACTAATATTGTCAAGAGAAAAGATTTGTTTTTTTGTATGTTTGTTTGTAATAGATAAACTCAAAAAATACTGAACCGATTAAAAATATCTTTCACCTTTAGAAAGCTACAATAACAGCTAGTAACGCGGGCTTTGTTTTATTTTTTTAAATATTTGAATTCCCTACGAAAATTGCAATAATGTAAACCAAGGTATAAAAAATTACCTATAATATTATTCTGCGTAATATTGTTTTTATAGTATTTTGCGTGCGCTGTGAAAACTATTGATGATACATATAATATGAATATGAATATGTGAAGTCACCATAAAAGTTTTTGTTTAAATTAGTAAATCAAAAAACAGGTAGAATCGAAACTTTGTACAAAGAAATATTTAGAGAAACTAACTGCGAAGCCGGGGCGAGTCGCTAGTTTATAATAAAATGCACACATATGCGTTATGGGTTATGGTGGTATCTACCACGCAAGGCAAATAATAATAACTTGAAAAAGTTCATTCCTGATCTCTTTAATATCTTATCTCACATCTTATGTGGGAAACAGTTAAGGAAGTCTGTGTCGTTGATTTGGTTAGATTTAAGAAAATTGGGCACCGACTGTTTCCCACATAAGATTATTTTATTCATTTTGAAGTCGGATTTTACTTCTTTTTTTAAGGTTAGTTAATTGAATGGCGTGAACAATAATGAATATGCGATTACAGCAATCGCAAGTGACTTGCTGTTGTCCATTGAGGAGTTCCTTTGTAACTCCGAAGTTCTTCATTAGATCTTCACCAAATTATATACCTATATGGGACCATACCACCTTACTACCTTGCTACGCGTGCGCACGCGCAGAATGCGCGTGTTAGTGTGCGTGGTATCTCTTTGGCGCGCGAGGAAGGTAGTAGTTAGAACATATCCTATTCTATAAAAAAAACTTCAAAATCGACCCACATTTGACGGAGATATCACGTCTTATATTGGGCGAAAGTTAATAAAATTAAGTCATCCCCCAATTTTCCAACCTTAGAGGTGAAATATTTTCATGAAATTTAAATGGGACTATCCCTAGCGTGAGCGTGTGATACCATAACCATTAAAAAAGATTTTTTGAAATCTATTCACAATTGCCGGAGATATTGCGTAACATACATACAAAAAAACATACGGGTCGAATTGAGAACCTCCTCTTGAAATCGGTTGAAAAAAAAGCATTAGGTATACTGAGCTAAGCTTATGAGAAAATGTTACGATGTTATTATTTATCGAATGTTGTGGTATACCTACCAACAGCTGGTCTTATTGTTTTTATACACAGGGGCAAAATAAAACCAAGTCTCTTAAAGTCAGGACCTTATTTAAAAAAAAACGTTATTTTTGACTAGCTGTACCGTGACTTTGCACGCGTTGTCATTTCTCTAGGTTAAAAGTACTTTATGTACTATTCCAAGACCTAAAATACCAATATACCAACATTTGATCAAAATTACATCAGCCTTCAAAAAGTTTTTATCGATTGCTCGGCTTCTACTGACCGGTTTTAATACCAACTACGCCAGTTTTTAAGTCAAACCCTAAGCTATCCAACAGTGAAAACTGCATCGCAATCGGTCCAGTAGTTTTTACGTGATGCCCGAACAAACATACAGACAGACAGACACGAATTTTTAAAATGTTGTTCTTGTTTAGTAGCTTATTTTATGTATCCTAGACCATTTTTTTTTAATTATCTTCTTTGTACTGTTTTTTCGTTTCTATTGCTTTATTATAAGTTTATATTGCGCAACAATAAAAAATAAATGATAATTTTATAAAATGATTCCTATTCACCCAGATTTCGTCCTTCGTGATTCTACATACCTACAATCTACAAGATAACAGTAGTAGTAGGTGCCATAGAATAACTACCATTTTACATAGTATCAAAAATAAAATATGGCCCCATATTATTCGCATATTATAATGTTAATGTTTTCCCCATGTTATAATATATCATTCTATAGGTGAAAGATTTTTTAAATACGTTAATATAATTTTGAGTTTATCCATTAAAACAACCATACAAAAAATCAAATATTTCTCTTTATAATACAGAGAAGAAGAAAAAAAGTGTAGATAAAAAGCGAGATAAAAAACCAATCATTTAATAGGTGTCTTACTAATGATTGTTCAATAGAGTTTTACCATCATCTTGGCCATTGAAAGCCCGTTATAGCACAATGACCGGCGGGAGTGTGATGCCGACCGACAGTCCGGCCACTATTGTGGCCACTCAAGTGGAATCAAGTGCACAAAACTTACATTAAGTACTATTGTTAATGTTTCTCTTGCTACTGCAGGCCCGTGGGAGAATGATATCTACTGAATACATTAGTTTAGTTTCTACCTACCTAACCTGCCTCTTGTTCCCTCATGAGTCATGACTCAAGTGGAATCAAGTGCACTAAACTTACATTAAGAACTATTGTTAGTATTTCTCTTGCTACTGCAGGCCCGTGGGAGAGTCATATCTACTGAATACATTAGTTTAATTTCTACCTACCTAACCTGCCTCTTGTTTCTTCATGATTCACAACTCAAGTGGAATCAAGTGCACTAAACTTACATTACTATTGTTAATGTTTCTCTTGCTACTGCAGGCCCGTGGGAGAGTCATATCTACTGAATACATTAGTTTAATTTCTACCTCCCTAACCTGCCTCTTGTTCCCTCATGAGTCATGACTCAAGTGGAATCAAGTGTACTAAACTTACATTACTATTGTTAGCGTTTCTCTTGCTACTGCAGGCCCGTGGGTGAGTGATATCTACTGAATACATTAGTTTAGTTTCTACCTACCTAACCTGCCTCTTTTTTCTTCATGATTCAAACTCAAGTGGAATCAAGTGCACTAAACTTACATTACTATTGTTAATGTTTCTCTTACTACTGCAGGCCCGTGGGAGATTCATATCTACTGAATACATTAGATTAGTTTCTACCTACCTAACCTGCCTCTTGTTTCTTCATGATTCACGACTCAAGTGGAATCAAGTGCACTAAACTTACATTACTATTGTTAATGTTTCTCTTGCTACTGCAGGCCCGTGGGAGAGTCATATCTACTGAATACATTAGTTTAATTTCTACCTCCCTAACCTGCCTCTTGTTCCCTCATGAGTCATGACTCAAGTGGAATCAAGTGTACTAAACTTACATTACTATTGTTAGCGTTTCTCTTGCTACTACAGGCCCGTGGGTGAGTGATATCTACTGAATACATTAGTTTAGTTTCTACCTACCTAACCTGCCTCTTTTTTCTTCATGATTCAAGACTCAAGTGGAATCAAGTGCACTAAACTTACATTACTATTGTTAATGTTTCTCTTGCTACTGCAGGCCCGTGGGAGAGTCATATCTACTGAATACATTAGTTTAATTTCTACCTCCCTAACCTGCCTCTTGTTTCCTCATGAGTCATGACTCAAGTGGAATCAAGTGCACTAAACTTACATTACTATTGTTAATGTTTCTCTTACTACTGCAGGCCCGTGGGAGAGTGATATCTACTGAATACATTAGTTTAGTTTCTACCTACCTAACCTGCCTCTTGTTCCCTCATGAGTCATGACTCAAGTGGAATCAAGTGCACAAAACTTACATTAAGTACTATTGTTAATGTTTCTCTTGCTAATGCAGGCCCGTGGGAGAGTGATATCTACTGAATACATTAGTTTAGTTTCTACCTACCTAACCTGCCTCTTGTTTCTTCATGATTCACGACTCAAGTGGAATCAAGTGCACTAAACTTACATTAAGTACTATTGTTAATGTTTCTCTTACTACTGCAGGCCCGTGGGAGAGTGATATCTACTGAATACATTAGTTTAGTTTCTACCTACCTAACCTGCCTCTTGTTCCCTCATGAGTCATGACTCAAGTGGAATCAAGTGCACAAAATTTACATTAAGTACTATTGTTAATGTTTCTCTTGCTACTGCAGGCCCGTGGGAGAGTCATATCTACTGAATACATTAGTTTAATTTCTACCTACCTAACCTGCCTCTTGTTCCCTCATGAGAACAACTCAACTCAAGTGGAATTAAGTGCACTAAACTGACATTACTATTGTTAATGTTTCTCTTACTACTGCAGGCCCGTGGGAGAGTCCTACCTACTGAATACGAAATTGCGAATTTTTGCGTGTGTACAGGGCCCGTCACTCGAAGTGTTACTAATAATACCTAATTGAAAATTAATCAATTGCCATAAACAATTTATGAAAATTTCAGGGTGATGCTAGAAAACCAAAGTTATTGTTCAATATGACCTTTGATATTTATAATGGCATCGAGTCTTCCGACAAAGGCATCGCAAGCTGCACGAAGGTAGGTTATTGTGGGATTAGGGCCCATTTCTGATGAAGCGCTACTTTCAGCGTATCCTCACTTTCATTATTGTTCACCTGCAAACGCTGGAGCTCTCAAACAAAAGTTGCGTTTGTTTTTCCAGCCAAATGCAAGGCAGTCACACTATTGCGTTTAACCAACGTTTAACAACCTCCTTGATAAATTTCCGTTGTTTTTTTTAACAAATTGCAAACTAGAAAGCAATCTTGCAGTTTGCCGTTTTGCCGCGCTGTCATTAATATTTGATCGAGCGAGCGCGAAGCGTCTCTGTTTCAGCTTGGGCAAAAATGCTTTCGTATGTCCGACTGATATCCGGCCGTGATAGAGGAGACTCTACAGGTTGCATTAAATTGCTCAGCCGATTCTTCTGAAATTTTGCGAGCAGATTCGATAATTATATGTTTTTTTGTCGATTCAGATGAACGAAAATTTTAAAATTGCAGAGATATGCGAGTTGAAAACGTAAAAAAAACGTATGTCAGCCAATTCGAAATATGTTGTGAACATTTATTTAGTTTTAAGCTATGCAAAGACAGACTCGCGAGGTCTACACAGAACCATTAGTTTAAATGTTGCAGCGGTGTGAAGTTGGTAGGTAACCTTCGAGTGACGGAGTGATAATTCCGTTTAGCGCTGATTAACGGATTTTGGTAAAATTTGGTATAATACTTTGTCATGTCATGGAATAACATGTAGGTTACTTTTCATCATCATCATGCATGCGAGTGAAACCGCGGGCGTAGCTTGTTAGAAATTAGAACATAAATGGTCTGCTCGTAAATACTAGGTACTGACTTTGATCTTGGTACTTATTTAAAGGACTTACGTAAAATAGATTTCTGAACAATAATACCTATACCTAACATTATAAAAATGGTTTGTCAATTTTCGCATCACGTTAAAAAACTGAACGAATCGAAATGCGGTTTTCACGGTTGTATAGCTTAGGATTTGCCTTAAGGTCGCTGCATACGTAACGTGATTTTACTCGTCCCGGACAGAACGGGTCAATTTTTTAATATCATTACATACAAAAGTACAATAGTAAAATATACGCGACGGGAGCGTGGAGACGTAGCACGTTCCACCCCGCGCGGGCCACGTCCCGACTCCCGTACGTGATTCTGCTGCTTAGGCAGTCGCCCCGTTCGCTCCGGAGAGTCGTGTAGTGAAGTGAGCTGCGTGCGATGTACAGATAATCTTCTTCTCTTGGCCGCTGTAGCTGTAGCTTCTTCCTCATCTAAGGCAATAGCAATAATTTCCAATGAAAAATCCATCTTTCTGTGTTCACAATTCACAAGAGGTTAGTCCAAACTGTTCTACTATTTGTTCGTAGAACAGTTTGGAACTCTCATGGCGCATGTTAAACTCCCGTCCGGGTTTACATAATGCCACGCCCCGTCTCCGCCCGTCCACGGCCAAACCCCGTCGCGTATGCAGCGGCCTTTAATCGCAATAAGAAAAGCTATTTGACTATAGGTTCTGGAAATAACATATTTATTTAGGATATTATGTTATTTCCAGAACAGGTGCAGCGGGGCGCAGCTAGCAGTTACATAAATAACAGACATGTTTGTTATTGAATGTTTTACTGACGGCATATAGGTACTACAATATGCAAACTTAGAGGAGATAAGGTTCAAATATAATACTAATGTTTAAATTAATAATTTCAGGGCCTTCAGATCTTTTATGAAGAAAGGCAAGAAGAGTTCACAAGACAAGTCTGGCAGCCAACTCAACGGAGAAAGTGCAAGCCCTATAGTCTACCGACGAGCTATACAATGTAAGAAAACATCCCAATACATCTCACAAATGCTTTAACCCACAAGTCCACAACCAGCTAACAGCGCACCAAGCATTCTGGCGGTATTGCACGTAGTATATATTTTCTGCTTTGGTAGCCTCGTTTATTTGCAAGTTGGCAATGCTATTTTGGTTGGCCAAATAAGTTTGTAGATTTCACAAACATTTTGGTCACGCGTCTCATCACCCACTATGATAAGTTTTTGGAAACACGATGAGATTCCTCCCGGACCCGAGAGTCTAAAAAAAATATTATTTCTTGTAGTTATTGCTTAACAGACTTCAAAAAGTAGGCGATACTCAATTCAACTGATTTTCTTATTTTGTTCCCGGAGCGTTTGTCAGAAAGACTAGGTATATTGTTCTCCAGGATTACTGAACTGATTTGGAAGATTCTTTATTTATTTGAAAGACCTTTATCATTTGGTGCTCCCATTTAAATTTCATGAAATTGGTTCAGTATTTTAGTAAATCCATCTTCGTGCCTATGCTCGAAGTAAATACATTTGAAGCTTCTTTTCAAAGCAAGGGAAGGGGTAATGAGTTTAACATTATATGTATGTATGTTTCTATGTATGTGGGTATGTGGATGTTCCACCATAGCGTCGCCCCTATTGGTTCGATTTTGACAAGCGACATGTCAATCGATTCGTCTTCATGTATAGCGTGTCATGTAGTTTTTTTACCCGACAACGGCAAGGCAAGTGAAGGATTTTGTGTTCAAACTAAAAACTTGGTCCGTTTTTGACAAGCGAAGTATCAATCAATTCGTCTTCATCGCAAGAGTGTTATAGGCAATTTTTTACCCGACCATAGTCGGGTTTTAGTTTTTGAACTTAATCTCTTGTTTGTTCAAATAATTAGATTTAATAGGTACTTGCTTTCCAGCTACATAGATAGTTATGCGTTTAAATTGCACATTAGGTAAGTGCATTGCACGTGTAACGCGCACGAGGTTTATTATTGTACTAGCTGTGCCCGCAGCTTTTCGCGCATATTCATTTTTCTGGGTACTTGTTGTTATTCCAGGACCATAAATACCAACAACTACAATTGACTACATTTTATCAAAATTCGTTAATCGTCACAGATTTTTATCGATTGCTCAGCATCTACTCATCAGACTGAGGTACCATTTACACCAGTTTTTAAGTAAAACCCTAACAAACAACCCTATCCAACAGTGAAAATCGCATCGCAATCGGTCCAGTAGATTTTACGTGATGCGCGAACAGACAAACACGATAAAAAATGCTATATTCTTGTTCAGTAGCTTATTTTGAGTCATCTAGACCACTTTTTATATTATCTTATTTTTACAGACTTTTAGTTGCTTATTGCTTTATTATATGTATAGACAGATTGTGCACGCATGTCACTGAAATCGGTCTACTTTAATTCTTTCAGCGTCTGCAACCCAGCTGCTTTCAAAATATCCAGTTAATAAATACCAACTATGATTAGCTTAAGAATTGCGTTATCTTATTGAATAGGTTTAAGTACTAGGTAGATATATCTACTTAGTTGTTTTGGATTAGTTCGTGGGTTTCAATTTTCATGTGGGCTAACTAGGTTACGTCAATATCTCACCTATTACGGCCGTGATGACTTATATTTTAAGACGACTGGATAAAATGTAGATTCCTGTGCTTTTTACCTACATGTGTAGTTACATAATATACAACAAGTGAAATGTCTAGAAGGCTTGTGTTAAAGCGTAAGCTGTTAGGGTTTAAAAGTTGTCAATCCCGGCTGCCTTTCTCTTACCTATTAAAACGCGTATCTTCCGAGTTTAGTCTTAGTGTAAGGTCGCTGGCACAACCGCTGATAGCTCATATATGTTGAACGTAAATAGGACGGAGAAGTGGAAAGCCTCTGGTTTTTTTCACTTTTAATTTGTGTAAATCCTTATAAGATTAGACATTCGTCGCTTTGTTTGGCAATTGATCCAGGAA
This sequence comes from Alsophila aescularia, assembly GCA_946251855.1. Lineage (NCBI taxonomy): Eukaryota > Metazoa > Arthropoda > Insecta > Lepidoptera > Geometridae > Alsophila > Alsophila aescularia. The sequence continues at coordinate 16,766,191 of OX276377.1, read as the reverse complement.
GAGAAATCATTCATATAACTAACAGTCATTCATATAAATAATCTTATTATTTATGTATGCTAACAGGTACAGGTAATCTGTAATATTTATGCTCTTCACATAATATTTGCCCCGGCCAAGATTCGAACCTGAGACCCTAAACTCAGGCACGAGCACACTACCAACTACGCCGCATTGTCGTCATCTGATCATAATGTTCACTTTGGAATTTAATACAGGTTGTCCCGGTAATCCGCTACTCGAAGCGAGTTGCCCGAAACTGTCCAACCCAGAAACCTGTGCCCAGTTTTCATGTGTCTTGCTTGCTACTGTTTCCAGATTCGTCCGGAGCCCGCAGCACCGTGGCGTCGCCGGAGCGCTACGTGTACGGAGGGTCGATCACGCCGCTCCCGCGCTCGCGGTTTCAGGAGCGGCTGCGAAGCACTAGTCAGTACGATGCGAACTCGCTAAAGTAAGTTCATGTCATCGACAGTCATAATCCGTCCAATGCTCTTTATTTGTGACCTCTTTTTATTAGTTATTAATGATTCTAAAAACTCGTATTCACTAGGGGACGAATGTCCTGCAACATGAGTTGCTAGAAATGTCGGGCGAGGTCGACCGACGTTGACTGACATTTTGCCTCGTCTTCGCCTTCACCCTCGAGCGGCCTGACAAACTCTGACACCAGAGGCAGCACTACCTCATGCCTTATACGACAAGCAAGCAAGAAAGCGTTTGTGGACTACGAGAAAGCCTTTAATTCAGTCGAGACCTGGGCAGTGCTACAGTCATTACAGAGGTGCCATATTGACTACCGGTACATCGAAGTGTTGAAGTGTTTGTACAGCAAGGCCAACATGACTGTGCGTCTCCAAGATCGTAGCACGAATTCTATCGATTTGCAAAAAGGGGTGAGACAGGGAGACGCTATTTCTCCGAAACTGTTCACCTCTGCGCTGGAAGATATATTCAAGCTTCTGAACTGGAACGGAAATGGTATTAACATCAATGGCGAATGCATCACTCACCTTCGATTTGCCCAAGATATAGTCATCATGGCAGAAACCCTGGAAGATCTAAGCACAATGCTCCATGACCTCAATATTGTATCCCAATAGGTAGGTCTTAAAATGAACATGGGTAAGACGAACATCATGTCAAATGCCCATGTCGCACCCATGCCGGTTTATCTTGGGAACGATATATCTAAGCTGTTGATCACTATGTCTACTTGGGTCAGACGATCCAACTGGGAAGATCCAACTTCGACAATGAGGTCAACCGACTAATCCAACTCGGATGGGCAGCGTTCGGGAAATTGCGCCAAATCTTCTCGTCACAGATAGCGCAGAGCCTCAAGACGAAAGTTTCAGTGCGTGTTGCCAGTGATGACATACGGCACTGACTTCTAAGTGGTCGCTAACTATTGGTCTCATACACAAGCTCAGTCGCTCAGCGTGCAATGGAGAGAGCTATGCTCAGTGTTTCACTACGTGATAAGATCCGAAACGAGGAGATCCGTAGAAGAACTAAGGTTACCGACATAGCTCTCAGAGTTTGCAAGTTGGAGTGGCAATGGGCAGGCCATATAGTTCGCAGAACCGACAACCGCAGGGGAATAAAGTTTCCCGAATGGCAACCACGAACAAGCAAGCGAAGGGTAGGGAGACCCTCCACACGACAGGCACGAAGTCGCAGGAAGTCGATGGATGGAGGTGGCATAAGATCGCTCGTCATGACGCTCTTTGGGGGAGGCCTATGTTCAGCAGTAGGCTTCTAAAGGCTGACATGATGATGATGATGATAAAAATTAAAGAGAAGACATAAAAAGACCAAAGTCATTTACATGAGAACAATAATTATGTAACTGCAATATTAAATGTGTCGTTCCGATGTAAAAATCTAGGTACTCATCTAACACATTATTTGACCAGAAAATGACTTAAAACATGTTCAGTTAATTTGACTTTGAATGCGTTCAATGAGTGTGCATTTTTTACATATATTTTTTTTAATTACGGTCTAGGCAATAGTTTGACCACGATCTCACCTGATGGAAAGCGATGATGTGGTCGAAGGTGTAGCACGCTTGCCTAATAGATACCTATTCACTCTTGACTTGAACACACCGGGGTTATAATTTACCGGAAACACTGACGAGGGCAGGGCATTCCACTCCTTTGCAGTTCTTATAATAAATGAAGAAGCGTAACGCTTCGTTCTTGTGCGAGGTATTTCAACCATGGGTGGCGCTTTGCTGATCGTCTAGTCGTACGGTGATGGAAAGGTGATGGGTGAATCAGGTTGTGCAGTTCTTGTGCACTCTCCATAGTGCAATCTGTAGAATACCGCCAGGCTTGCTACCTCACGTCGACGCGCCAGACTTTAAAGCTTACTCTTTACCAGAGTGTCATCCCCAATGAGCCTGATAGCACGTCTCTCAATTGAATCCAAAGACTCGAGCTGATACTTGGCAGAACCGTCCCAGAGGTGGCAGCAGTACTCCATACAAGATCGGACCTGCGCTTGATAAAGATTCAAAAGCTGTCCCGGTTTGAAGTACCGCCTAACCTTAGACAAAATACCAAGTTTTTTGCAGCTACCTTGGCTTTGGATTCAATATAAGACCCAAAATTCAGGTTTGATGTGAGTTCGACACCCAAAAGCTCCAAATGGTCGCCTATTGGTATTGTTACTTAGATTTTTGTTTAGAGGACTCTTTTTAGCAGAAAACAAACACGCCTGCGTTTTAGTAGCATTAAACTTAACCAGGTTAGCATCGCCCCAATCGGACACGGCTTCTAAGGCTAAATTTAAACGGTCTACCATAGCCTCTCTCTGAAACTGGACAGCGTCACAGCTGGCTTGAGCATTGGAAGTGTATCTCTCAACTACAGTACTGTCATCAGCATACCCAAAGGTACCGGGATTCAGAAGGGCATTAATGTGCAGTAAAAACAGTGTAGCCGAGAGAACCGATCCCTGAGGTACATGTGAGGGTATTGTGTTATAAAGTTTTGCTCCTTCGTAAGTAATCGTTTTTTTACCATAGTTTGTACGCGTTCTTAGTACAACCTATTATTTATTCTGTGGTACAACTAGGAAACTAGCTCGGCGTTTGCTAATATGCTTCAATTTCGTAAAAGTTAAATCTGTATGTACATTTTTGTCAAGGGTTTTACTGATAAACATACAAGTGTTATAAATATATAATAATTTTATGTTTATTATTTTTGTATCCTTGTAAATTTTATTTGTGGATGTGAGATATAAGAATAATTGAACAGCATTATGATAATTTTATTTTGTGTTACTGGAATGGTTGCTCGTTTTGTTTCGGCGGCACTACCCCAGATCTCAATCAAATATAATAAATATGGGTTGACTAAAGCTTTTAATTTCCTATCATTAATAAACTGCAATACAAAACAACGTAATACATTAATGTAATAACTAGCTTAAAAGCTAAAAAAACACGCAAAAAAGAACTTATGCCAATAAATTATATACTGTTGGAATGAGCTTAACATAGCCTTCAATTTGATACCCATATAGTAAACTCTAAGTTTTTTTTTCACCTTTGTAAATGGAGCCAGACAGCAGCCATATTAGGTTTTTCAAAAAAGTAGTGTAGCCTATGTTACTCGGGAGGATGTAAGGATTCTAACGATACCTCATACATCTAAATCTGTTCAGGCTTTTAAAAGTTATGGTGGAATAAAGAAACTACATACGAATATACATGAATGCTAAAAACATAACACTCGTTTTTTTGGACAGTCATGTAAAAATAACCTGTAATGTTCTCAACTTTCCATACAAGGGTATGGCCGTAGTCATCATACATCCGTAAATTTGTGATATCATTAATACTACTTAATATCAAAAGCGACACTTCCCTAGTTGGCACCGTGCCCATTATCTGCCTACACAAAGGCTAGACGTAGTCTTATACAAGGTCTGGAGTGTTGTTAAATAATTATTTGATTCAAAAACTTCAAATTGATTTAAGTACTTAAAACTACTGAACTAATTTTCATGTAATTTATATGGGACCACTCCGGAAAAGAATTAACCAAATCATCAGTAGAAAAAGATTCCTCCTCTTTTGAAGACTATTAAAACTGCCTTAGACAGGTACTGAATTGCGTCTGATATAACTATAACTATTTCAATTTGCTCATGGGCAACTGCCCATGAGCAAATTGAAATGTAAAGCGTATTTTTACCCGAGTACGGAAAAGCAAGGGAAGGGTAATGAAGTTAACAGTCTATGTATGTGGGTATGTGGATTTTCTACCATAATGTCGCGCCTATAAGTTCGATTTTGACAAGCGAGGTATCAATCGATTAGTCTTCTGGTATAATGTCATAGGCTATTTTTACCCAAACGTAGTCGAGTTATAGTTTTTGAACTTATAACTTGTTAATGTGATGCAGGCACCAATCAACATGCCAATTAGTTGAATAGTTACCCATCAGGAACGTAATCAATACCCATGTAGCCGCATTCACATCATTTCATACGTGGTATCATATGAACAGGAAGAACGCAGACGCATTGAGTGTACGTACTTACATCCATCCGCCACATCGGTATGAGTACTCAGTATGTGTGGTTTGTTTACTGTACCTACTTCAGTAGAAGATAATGTACAGATTATTTTAATAGCGCTTACGTATGGGAGTATACAAACATGATTTCTAAGGAGTGACCTAATGTTAACATATAATATGTTTTAAACACGTAGCAAGACATTGGCATGAGTTTTGATGCAAGAGATGTCAATGAGCAAAGGGCAAACACTTAAAGGCATGAGAATAACATCGTATAATGATGATACATATCAGCATTTTTTCCTGAACTAAACTTGTACGTATTTTGTTCCAGTATAACGCCTCGCATGGCGCGCAGCGAAGTTTCCGGTTCCCGTCTCAGTGTAGAGAGCACGAACCCCTTTGACGAAGAAGAGCCGGTCCCGCCGGTACGCGCGGCGAGGCGCAAGAAAAAGCGAGCTCCGCCGCCCCCACCCCTCACTGGAAGCCCTTCTACGTCTGCTGTTGCCGATATTTCCGTAAGAGCATTTTAAACCAATTAGAGATACTGAAAAATATGTACCTAAACTTAAATTACCACGTTTCTCAATAATACGAGTCTTAGTAACTAATACTAATAATTCTTTTTCCTTCCAGGCTAGCAGCGAAACCTCAGAATTGCAAATAAGCGAAGTCGAAGATAAGAAACCAACCAAAGCAGATGACGATATAGATGTAGACGAAATGAACCTTCCCAACATTGAACTGAAAATAGTTGAAGACGAAGACGTAAAATACAAACGCGCGGAAGCATCTAGTGCTGAAGTTACCAATGAAACTCAAGTTGTTAAAACTTTTGTAGTCACCAGTCAAGTTCACAACGGAGCAGATGAATCAAAAGATGAAGATAAAACACCAGAGGAAAACCATGAGAATGAAGAAAGCACTATGAAAGCATGCGGGTCGGACGACGATATCTTAAATTCTGTTTCATTCCCTAAAGTAGACATCCATAAATACCGCAGAAACTCCAGTGTCAACGAAGATGATATCAAATTGCGGCGAGGCAATCTTGAAGACTTCCACGCAATAAACAACAAGAGGAGCAAGAGCCTTAATAACAATCTCGATACGACTTACTTGACTTATGATATAAACCTTAATGAGAATATTGCTGATAAAGATGCAAACGGCAACGATGAACCAAAAAGAGTCATTTGTAAATATGACGAGACAGCTAGAAAGCACAGCATTGACACTATTTCTAGTACAGAAAGAGAGTTCATGGAAATAGACAAGGCTACGAGGGAACTAGAAAGGGAGATAAGTAAACTGAATTCCGCTCTGAACGAAGACGATATACCAAGTGCAGATGAAAGATTGTCAGTATCAGAAATTAAAAGGAGGTTCGACAAGGGTGGCGCCTCGTCGCCAAATCCTATACCAAAGCCTAGGAGAAGTCATTACGGCGGATCCAATTCGCCCTAAGTTTAAAATAGTTCGTAGTGAGAAGTGGTCTATGTTGTATCCATCGATAATATTGTGTCGGAACAAATCGCATTCTTGATGATATATAATAAAATATTACAAGAAAATATTTAGGTTATCGGATCTCGTAAATTAACATAGGGGGGAATGCAATATAACATCTTTTATTATATCACGTCATAATTAAACATGCCTTTAAGAGTGCCTTCAAGAAGTTAAGATTTTTAGAAAACTGGTAGCCTCTTTTAACTGTATGCCATGATATAACGCGGATTATTGTAAGAATTCATTAATTGTGATAACTACATATTTAATATAATGCATAATATCGTATATTTGTACGCTTTTGCTAAGGTCCTATTGTAATATTATCCAAAGCTTTTATGGCATATTTATTCCATGGGAATTTAATGTTAGAACGATTACGCCACAAGCGAAATCCTTTTATGGTTAGGACTATTATATTACAGAAAGAGTTGTTTAATTTATATTATTTTAGCTGCTACTGTTGTTGATACAGCTATATTTACATTATTTCTAAGTTTGACGTTGATTAACTTAATGTTACTTGATTGGTACATAATGCGTACAAAAATGGTTCTAGTGCTAAGAGATGTTTATTTATATGTTTTCCATGTAAAGCACTGTTGTGTAGTGTATGTACAAGAAAAAGATTCCTAAATAACTTGTCACTTGTTTAGCATTATTGGTAGACGAGTCATTGTTGTTCAATAAATTATTATTTTACTAAGACCTGTTTCACTTTCTACTATGATGTCTTAATTTATAGTCGCACTAGTATTGCGTACTATTATTTAATCTGTGACACTTGCTAGTCATTTTTCTTGGATAAAAGTGTCCTATGTATTATTCCAATATCTAAATAACCTATGTACCAAATTTATTTAAAAAACAGCCGTAAAATAATGTGACGCATTGTTCGGCTTCTACTCGTCGAATTTAGATGCAACCTACATCAAATTTTAAGTCGTATCATAAGCTATATATCCAACAGTGAAAACCGCATTCCTATCAGTTCAGTACTTTTTACGTGATACGAAAACAGACAGACACCGTTTTTAAATAATAATATATTCTTATTCAGTACCTAGCTTATTTTATGTCTCATATACCTATTTTTATTAAAATTATTTTCATTGTACAGACTTTTTGTTACTGCTGAAAGTATACTCTAATGTTCTGTCAATATGATAGACAATTAAGAACATTAAAAGTTATACATACAAGTACGTTTATGTTACAACCGAAAAATGAAAACTATGGGCAGGATTCTTCCATACAAAACTTAAAAACAGTTTTGGCTAAGTAGACATATTAACTATAGCAATAATTCTGGTCAGGTTAAAAATAAATTAAACGATTTCAATATGTATAAGTAAACATAGTATATTATGTAAATAATAATGATCACTAACAATATATTTATGTACAAGTAACTTCACTTACAACTGGCTTATCCTATCTTTCATGTACTTGATGAATCTCGGTAAGTTTGATACAACTGTATTCACGAGGACTTTATATTCCTTAGGGAGTAGGTTCCTTTGTTGTCTTGCCTGCAAAGAATAAAAACAGTATTAATAGTTTTATTTGTACCACGTTTTTATTAACCCGGCGCCGATGACGTTGGGTCATATTGACCCGAGCTGATTTACGGACATATTTTTTATTTTACGCGCACCGTGCACTTGACCTTGACCGGCACCGCTGATGTACAGCAGTCGCAGCGGAAGTATATAACTCGGAAGATTATCTGTTAGTCGCTGCGCAAACTGCTATTTTTCAGGCGCAATCCCAATGTTGATGGTGAAGACAGCATTGTATAAATGTCTCGCTCACTCACTTACGTTTTTCGCATATTCTATCTCGCTCTTACTATATGCTGTTTTATCCTCACAGCAGTACCTGCGCAATCGTTCACAGAGCCTATTTTCACAACCACAAAGATCCGCTGCGACTACTATACTTAGTTCGATGCCACATTTGCAGCGAGATACTAGTGCGTCAAGCCAAATCGGATGAAAATTGAAGCAGTTTCTCTAAACGAGTAATCTGAAGATTGATCATGTGTTATTCTGATAACAAGTTTTTCAGATCTCTCTTTCATTGCTATTTTTTTATTTCTCTTTATAATTAAAATAAATTAAGAAAAATAAAAATATACCTACGGAAGTAGTGTTTTCAGAGTTGATTTTGCATATTTTTTGGAGAAAGTTGATTAACTTTTCATTTATTTAATATATTGTGTTTGTAACTTTTAAACTTTCGCGATTCGAACACATAGTTAAATATTTAAACGGGACTTAATCGCGCTGAAAACTTAATATTTATTTACCTCGACGTTTCGATCAAGTTGCATTGATCGTGGTCACGAGAAGACTGAAGTAGCGAGTGTCAGTGTCGAGAAGGGCGAGCGTTGTTGTTGTTGTTTGCAGATGTCGTTAGTGTCGTGTGTCGAGACAATTCTGAATTTTTACAAAACCAAAGGCGGGTAGTTGGAGACAACGCTCGCCCTTCTCGACGCTGACACCCGCTACTTCAGTCTGCTCGTGACCACGATTAATGCATCTTGATCGAAACGTCGAGGTAAATAAATATTAAGTTTTCAGCGCGATTAAGTCCCGTTTAAATATTTAACTTTATATTGTGTTTATTATTAATAAATCATATACGTAAGAAATCTTATTTAATAATTAAGATGTTTAATTTTTAGTTTGTAAAATATACTGTAAAAATCCATCGTCATCTTGACCCGGTATTTTCACGTCATCGGCGCCGGGTTAATTATTTGTCTATCTGTTGTTGTGCAAATTATACAATTGATTTTAAACTAACTCCCCGATGAGCTAGAGACTTAAAACTAAACATTGGATAGTAATAGCCGATAAAAAAAAACATGTTCGTTTTAAAAACGTGGTTATAACGTACCAAGATTTAAAAACGGGCACTTATATTAAAAATACTTTTAAAAGGACTCACTTATATTAAGAAAAAATAATTGTTAAACTTGTTTTTAATCCGATCTAGATCTATTCATAGCTGACATGGCTATCGTAAGGTGCTCGGCCGAGGATCGAAGCCGATGCCGTTGGATTGCAGAGCACATACTATTTGTGTGAAATCGTGCTCAAAGCTTGTAATAAAACGTGTAGTAATGCCACTGGGTCAGGTAAAACAATTTATCCTGTGCCGCTGGCAGCCATTAAATAAGTTTCGTATTCACATTTATTTCGCAGTTTCCACATGTCTAATTTTGTCTTAAATGTAAAATGTATGTTATGCAATGGCAGGGGTGACGCTTACCATTAGGCGAGCGACACGCTCGTCTCGTCACACGATCGAATAAAAAAAAACATGGAACCTTGGTGGGCACTACAGATTATTTGTGGGGTTTCAGTGTTTTACATACCTTACTTCTAATAATAGGCGCAAATACCACCAGCTTATCAACCAGCTTAACTTTAGCAGCCAGGGCATCTGTCTCGTCGCCTGAATACAAATCTACGACCGTGTCTAGGGCTTCTGCTAGCACCCATACTTCATTCTCTTTGTGCGCTTGCTCCAGTATAAACTCAGTGATGGTGCATATCACCGTGACGGCTGTGTCGTTCAAGTTGTTGACCAACAGCGAGGCCAGCAAGCCAGTCATACGGATGAGGTTAGACCTTATCTCCGGCACTTGACATTCCCTGATGCCTGTTAGCATTATCTGCAATGATGTCATAATTGTTTGTTAAGCCGTTGAGATAAGAATATACGTGTGAAGAAAGCTGCACTTCATTTTGCGCGGCGTGAATACAATGCATTATTTTGTTTTATTAAGTTCGTATGGGGCCGGTTGAGGATATTATTAATTGTCGATACAAACATAATACTAAAAGCATTTGTAATTGACGCTTATTCGGATAGTACTTAGGTATCCAGATTATAAACGTTTTTTCTCCTCAAAATGTTTACATTGAGAGTCCGGCGGAGGATGAATTTTCCATACACACTTAATACCAAAATCATTTGTAATTGGAGCATCTTTCCACAGTGTTATAATATTATTCGGATTCGGATAGTGTTTATCAAAATGCTAACCTAACACGAAATATACCAAAGCAAATATTGCATTTTTATTATATTTTATGTCATAACACTGTAGAAATATATGCTCCAATTACAAAGGATTTTGGTATTACGTTTCTATGGAAAATTTATCCTCCGCCTCCCCGTAAAAAGAGATTCTAACTATTTAGCTGAATCAGCACTGAGAATATCGTACTACCTACATATGAATTACCGAAAATGAAATACAATATAGATGCCTATGTACTGTGATGAGCTATGAGGCCGTTTTTTTTTTTAGTCTGTGTCTTTTGATAATATATAACGGGAGTTGCCAAGCGTACGCGTTCCCTTCTGCCGAGGTACATGAATAACAAATTCTCTAAGTTTTCGACCAAAACAGAAGAAAAAGATATCGACACCGCTGTACCGGGTTACCATTTTAAGCAAGTCAGTTAGTTATATTATACCAAGCACAGCAACCAGAAACTCAATGACATTTAATTAAGAAATAAAGAAGGCCCTGCTAACTTCAGGTCAAAGCCGCATTAGCTCGTGGTGTTAAAATAATTATAAGAAATAAATAAATGATAAATAAATCGTTTATTTACAAAAATATGTATTTACATGCAAACATAATACTACTTTACCTCTATATCAGACAAAGCAAGATCATTGAAGAGGTTACAATCACTGGTGTTGCCGTTTTCTCTGAACTTAATCTTATCCAAAGCTGCTCTCATGACTGCTGTAGCAGATTCTAGAAGATTAACATTCTCTGAGCTCTGTTTAAAAACCAGTTTTCCCGCTTCAACCCAGATTTTGTAGACACCATTCACACCACCGAGGTTCTCTATCGGTAGAGCAGAGAGCATGTTGTTTATGCACAGTAGTGCTCGGGTTTGTAAACTGTGGAGTCTGAAACATGTACATAGGATACATTAATATACATACGTGGGAATCTTACCTGTGAACAAACATATTTTTACTAAATGTTTTTCCATCATGTTAGTTAAGATTTATCTTCTTACTACAGAAATAAGTATAAACAACAAAGGTGTGCGCTATGTTAAGTAAAGGTCGGAACACACTGGCGGTTGCTTGCGATTAAATTAATAATCGGCGGTCAACTGTCCGCATGTCCGCCTTCACAGGATGTATGAAAATGTGCTGATGTTCGCTCATAAGCGGTAAACAATTTTTAAATGTAGGTAACGCGGGGCGACGCGCCCTTTTGGAGGTTTGATCTCTGATAACGGGATCGCCCCAGACCCCAGTGCTCTAACATTTTTCTGTTGATTTTTATATAGATTGCCAACAGTACCTAGTGCGAGTGCGATATACTCCAACTCGTCTTCAATGTCTGAAAGCAGAAGTGGAACGGACAGTCCGCAGCGGGCAATCAAGCACCAGTTGCTTTCATCCTATATACCGCCGACGATTCGATTACTTACCCGCGCGGGTTGCAGGTTGCACCTCTAGTGTGTTGCGACCCTAAGATTAAAGGGAGGTAGGGTTTATCATGGTTTGGTGGATTAATGATGATGACAAATGAGGAGGAGTTGTTTGCTTGTTGTATGAGGTAGTAATGGCCTCTGGTGTCAGTGTTTGGCCGCCCGACGGCCTCTGACATGACTTAAAAACTGCTTTTAATTAATAAAAGCCCGGACTGACAGCTTAACAATTTACAATATTATGTGAAAAGAGCAACTATTGCCTATTGTTTGGTATTACTCTGCGTAACCTTAAACGAAACGAATGGATTCGGAGCAAGACGAAGGTGAATGACGTAATGGCTTCAATAGCAAAGAAGAAATGGGCATGGGCGGGAGACATTGCACGAATGGAAACGAGCCTTTGAACGAGACGAGTTCTTGAGTGGAGACCCAGGGCCGATACCAGGGCTCTATTTCATAAAGCGACAAATCATAGTAAAACTACAAATGTCAGTCGAATACGCCAAACCTGCGTTTCATATAACAAAAATGTATGACATTTCGATAGTTTGACTGACAATTGTCGGTTCGATTGACATTTGTCAGTGTTTTATGAAATAGGGCTCAGAGGGCGAGGCCGACCGCCTCAGCGCTGGGTCGACAAAATTAGACGACACGGAGGTCAGGATTGGATGCAACAGGCACAAGATCGCCGGGAGTGGAGACGAAGGGGATAGGCCTATCTATATCCAAGAATGGATTACGAGAAGGCCTCCATGATGATGATGATGATGATGACAACTATTACCAATAAATTGATCATTCTTATTAATGTGCCCACCGTAACACGTAGCTATGGAAATCCGCACGTAACTTACAAACAACTTACTTTACTACTTAAAGTTATTGGAATTATAGCCGAGGACCAAACCCAGTATCGTTAGATTCTAAAGCGCACTATAATACCTCGTCATTGTTTACCATGATACCACGCTCGGAGTACAAAGCAGATATAATGGTTAGGAGAAATCGTTGGAGTGCCTATATTGTTGATGAAATAGCTTAAATTAAAAATCACGTACTTTTTGTAAATCAATTGTGATCCTTCATACTCTTTCAATATCAACAGGACATTCTGAGCGGGGACTTGTGTCCTCGCCCAAACCTTGTCAAACAGTTCCAGAGATATCAGAGCCTCCATGACCTGCGTGGGTAACTTGTCTTCTGCCAGAACTGACTGTTCACCTTCCGCTTGGTTGGATTCATCATCCATTTCTTCACTATCGGAGGAGTCATTTTCATGATTGTCCTCATCACTATCACCATCTGAAAACCAGATTATTGCAAATTAACAAATACTCAACACTGTGAGGCGTTTAGTCGCAAAAAGAAACATTTTGCAACAAACTTTCTTACTTTATATAACAAACATTGGTATATAACGGATACATATGTAACTTGTAATACAACACAAAAGTTAACATTATAAATATATTTATTAAAAGATTTTTTAAAAGGTTAGGAGATTTTTCTTTGGTGGCTGGCATAGTAATTTGTTCGCCCGCTATATTGTTTTTCTTTTCAAGTGACGAAGTGAGTGTGTGAGTGAGTATGTTGGAGTATAATGTACTAAAGTGTCACATTACAGAGATTTGTTTGTTTGTTTTGTCATATGAGGTAGTACTGGCCTCTGGTGTCAGAGTTTGTTAGGCCTCCGAGGGCCTCTATGACAGAATTCCATAGAGAGATCATAGAGCGCCTCAAACTTAAAAAAAACAAGATGTTGGATGTTCAACTAAGACAAAATCTTCAAAGCCTTCTAAAAATAATTATTAACACTTATATATTTTTTACTGTCTTTACTATGTTATGAGAAATGATGTTTTAAAAATTGGCCACATTGGTTCCTGACTCTAGCATTGGTTAAAAGCATGTACCCCCACTGCATTGAGTCTCACACCTCAGTCAGAATTTCCACAGAATGCTATTGTACACCAAGAAGTAAAAGGAAGCGATTGAATTTACTAAATATAAGTAATTTATACTACTCTCTTCAACGGCATCATGAGAGTCGCCCACTACCCTAGCATATAGAAGATCTTCCAAATCATCATGATTTACAAAAACGGCAAACCTTTGCAGATCATATAGGAAATCCCTAGACCACAAAGAATACTGCCTCGCAGCCTTTCTAGACATCCAACAGGCTTTTGACAAAGTGTGGCACAAAGTCTTTCTACGCAAAATCAAAGAACTATTACCACACTCGTTCTTTCGAATACTTGAATCTTACACCACTGAAATACTATTTCAAGTCAAAGACAGCGAATACATTTCCAAATTTCACGAAATACACGCAGGAGTACAGGGATCAGTACTGGGCCCCGTCCTTTATACCATTTTCACATCCGACCTACCGGAAACACCTAAAGTAGTCACACATTTGCAGACGATACAGCCATTCTAGCCAGTAGCAAAGATCCAAACAAAGCCTGACAGTCTCTTCGAAATGGACTAGACAAAATAGAGTTGGCTGAAAAAGGCTAGCACCTCAAAATCCACCCCAGTCACTTTCACTCTCCGTGCAGGAAACTGCCCGCCCGTCTACCTAGGAGATACTACACTTCCACACAATGACTCGGTAAACTATCTGGGTATGCACATAGACCGAAGGCTAACTTGGAAGAAAAACCTGTAGAAAAAAGGGAAGAACTCAACCTTAGGTAGGCGACTGCATTGGCTGCTTGGAAGGAACTAAGCAGAGATAACATTATCTACAAGGAGGTATTAAAGCCTATCTGGACATATGGAGTCCAATTGTGGGGATCAGCTTGCAAATGTAACATTGGAATTATCCAGAGAGCACAGAACGGAATCCTAAAAAACATCACAAACGCACCATGATTCATAAGAATGGATGAATTGCACGAGGAACTTAACATTGATACTGTTACCAGCAAAATAAGGAAATACTCAACAAAGTACAAAAAACGCCTAGACACCCCTTACAGGCAAGCGGCTGAGCTAACGATTATAAACTATCCAAAGAGGCTCAAAAGACTACATATCATGGAACTTGATGACCAATGAAAGATCAATGGAGCGCTCCACCTCAAAACCGTACATCCGACAACACATCTGCACATGGTCAAGGACTGATTGCAGATTAAAACGAAAAAAAAAAAAAAAGAAGTAATCAATTTTGAAGATAGGTTTCAACAGAATTCCATGGTATGGTTGTGCAATACACATAAATCATCCTGCAATTAGTTAAAATGTAATCATGAAGAATGTATATTTTTACAATTGCAAAATATCTGAAACTCCAAAATAATTATGGTAAATGTAAATGTGTAACCTCGTTTCTAACGTTAACATTAATGTTAGTGACCAAGCAGTTTTAGGGCCGTATTAATAAACCGACCTCAACTCTGAGAGCGCTATTGAGAGCGATCTCAAGATGCTAATCTAATTAATAAACATATCTTAAGCTGTTGATTGAGATGCCGTAATCAGCTGAGTTAGTGTTTAATAATAAATCAATCTCGACTCTCAATGGCGCACTTGCGATGTGCTTTGAGATGCAGAATGTTGAGTGCACTCAATCCATGACTTGAGAGCGTGATTGCCAGTTGCTAGAATCAAGGATTTCGAAAATATTATGTCAGAAGTTGATAATTATAATTATATTAACCATCATTATAAAAACCTGTTTCCTAACAAATTTATTTGGCATGATTGCGAAAAGATCCGAAGATTTGATAGATATCAGAACCTGGCGAGGACTCGCTGAAGTCTAAAAAGATCCGAAATCGTAACCAAAGGATACGCGCTGGAAATACGGCATGGTTAATAAACAAACTTTTATTTTCATAAATTATAGGTATTCATTGGTGAATTACGTTAAGTTCTAAAATAGATAGTGTAACTTTGAAAATATAGACAAATATTATGGCTTACCATCCTTTCTACAAAAAAACTAAAGTAAGGTTATGATAATTATGTAGAAAATAAACATTACGTTTAATATAATCGCATTTAATTTAATTCAACTACATCGAAGTAATAAATTTTAACCTTACGCTATATCTTATTTGAGCAAAAACCGAAATTTCAATAAAGAAAATAAATCGTTCATTCAAGGTTCATTCAATCTTGCTCTCAAGTTCTGGTTAGTGACGTAGCATCTTGAGATGCGGCTCTTGAAAGCGACATGATCTGAGATGCTCTTGAAATGTCTTTATTAATCAGCGACGATCTTAAGATGCTAATCATAACTTGAGAGTGTATAGTTGATATCGCACTTGAGAGCTCAACCAAGAGTGATTTATTAATACGGGCCTTAGAGTTCTTATGCTATACTACAACAGTATTTTATAATGAGTTCATTAAAAAAAGGTTTAATAAAAGTTTTTGCAGTAGCCATGTCATGGTGAAACTTAGAACAGGCTATCACAATTAAATGTGTATACAATAATTAGTGTTTGTGCTGTAAATCTTTGAGGAGTTCCCTAGACAGGACTCAACCCTGACTGCAGCAACCATGTCATGGTAAAACTTAAAACCGGCTATCATAATAAAATGCGTACACAAAATTTCGTGTCTGTGCTGTTGACCATTGAAGAGTTCCCTTATCCGGAGACCATGTCTTGGTAAAAGTTAAAACCAACTATCATAATCAAATGCGTACACAAAATTTCGTGTCTGTGCTGTTGATCATTGAATAGTTCCTTTATCTGGAGCTAATCCTGGATATCAATTCATGTCATGCTTACCATAAAAACGCATTGTTATCAGAACTGAACCAAAATGTAAAAATTCAACTCTATAGGATAAGTGGTTCTAATTCAGCTTACAACATTTTACCTAAACATACATTGCAAGTTAAATAAAAGGTTTTAAAATATAGTTAGGTATTTAATTCAAGAGCTTACCATCACATAGACAAATATTGGCTATAATCTCTGTGGCACACTGCTGCGCATCCAACATCTGTGACACTGACTTCAGCTGTTTCTCGAGCACCTGAGCCTCTTTCCCTTTCAACTCTGTCATCTTCCCAGCGGCATCGGCTAAAGGAATGTTGCTAGATAGTTGACTGCAAGCCAGCCTGTGATCTATTGCTAATGTGGTAGCTAATATTGAAATTATTTGATTTATAGCAATCACAGGTAGACTAACAATGTTGCCTCCACATGTGTTAATAATGACTCCGGCCGCCAGAGTCTTCAATAGCAACACTGAAGGGTCACTTCCCTCTAAAGACAAAAGCCTTTGCAGCTGATTCTCCGAGTTGGATTTTATTTTCTGCATAGCAACAGGATTGTCTTCGAGAACAATGAACAGGCATTGTAGAGTAGCGATTAGAATCTCATTGTCCATTGAGTCATCATATTCTAGAAATCTGGGCAGTATGTCTAGTATTCTTGTTTGTCCAAGATATTTCACAGCTAATTCTGGAAATAACAAATAAATACCATTAGAACTACTGCATTACACATCAACTCCAAAACATTTACTCCTACTCCAATCTTAACACCATCTACAGCAACATCAGTGGAACAGCTGTGCCCGTGACCTGAAGCTGTGCTCCAGTACATGAAGAAGCTCGGGTGGCTTTGGTAGATGCTGGCAGGGGGATGCACAATACACCCCAAGTGGGACGGCAGTGTAGGCCTTGCCACCACCACATTAAACTAGCACAAAAAAAACCGTGACCCCCCCCCCCCCATTCTCCATTATAACTAAGAAGCTTCTCAATAACATCAGCTTTCAAACATAATAAACTGCATCAATCAGTCCAATCGTTTGGGAGCTACGATCCTCACCCCCTCCCCCCCCCCCCCCCTCCCTCCAATTATACCTAAGAAACATCTCGTTTACTTTATACACAAAAAACCGCAGATAAATCGGTTCATTCATTTGGATGCTATGATTCTCACCCCTCTTTTCACAACTCCCCTCTTTTCACAACTCCCCCCTAAATTTATTATTTTCTTTGGGAGCTACGATGCCACAGACAGACACACACACAGTGAGTGATACACACCCTAAACTTATAATATCCGTCACTTTGTGCGGGTTTAAAAAATACACATAGAATAAGAATACTGTAGTTTAAATTTACAATAAAGCATTAATAATACTCATTAGGCTTGAGAGAGTGGTTAAAATAAATTACCTGCACTTTCACAGAGATTCAACAACAAATGAATGCATTGAACTAATGTGTCAATATCTTCTTGATTTGATTTGGAATTAGGATCTGGACTCCAAGATTCCGCATGCTGTAAATAATAAAAGCATTATTAAAATGTATACTCAAAAACATCAATCAAGAGATGATACAAGGGATTGGTTAAGGTTTGCAAATAATAATAATAGTAGGCAAGCAGCCCCAGAGGAAGTGGATTTGGGAAAGCCCTGACACTGTGACTAAAGATGTGACAGACAATAAGCACATATTCAGAGATGTCTCAGTGATCAGCAGGTTACAGCTGCAGCGTACGGGCACAAAGTCTAAAATCTCAGATGAGGCTCTTCAGCTTATGAATGAGGTATAACTTCGGAGCTTTTAATAGCAGACCCGTACTTGGGGAGCTTCAGAGTTATTTTATTAGGCAAATGAAAAACCATTGAATACAAAAAGTGGTAGAAGTGAAAATTTTACAATTCATTAACAATCTGTGAACAATTATTGTTATAGTAGACTTGGGCCCCTGTAGTCTTTGCAGTGGTGTCAAGTGGACAGGCAATACATCGACGTGCTGAGGTTTCTGTATAACGCCGCCACTATGAGTATCTAAGTACAAAACCAGCAGTCTAACATATCCAACTGCGCAGGGGAGTCAGACAGGGGGATGTTATATCCCCAAAACTGTTCACTAATGACCTGGAAGATAATTATGTTTAAGACAATGGATTGGAAAGGAATGGGTATATAATATCAATGGCGAGAACATCTCTGCTGATGATATTGTCCTTATGGCGGAGTCGCTGCAAGCCTTGCAAAGCATGCTGACAACCTGTTGATGCTTTTCAACGCATCGGTCTCAGAATGAACATAGATAATACCAAGATTGTGTTTAACAATCTTATTGTACCGGAACTGAATGCAGTCAATGGTGTACCTCTTGATGTTGTCTAACAACATGTTTATCTTGGGCAAATATTGCCATTAGGAAAGAACAACTTTGGGAAGGAAGCCCACAGAAGAATTCAGCTGAGTTGGGCAGCAGTCGGCTAGCTTCCTCAAATCTTCTCATCGTCCATACCACAGTGCCTCAAGACAAGTCTACAATCAGTGCGCCTACCAGTCATGATGAGTCTCACGGTCAGATAAGTCCACAAATTTATGTTCACTCAGTGAGCTATAGAGAGAGCTATGCTTGGAGTTTCTCTAAAAGATAAGATTCCTAGTGAAGTGATCCGACAGACAACCAAGGTAACCAACATAGCTCTAAGGATAAGCAAGCTAAGGTGGCTGTGGGCTAGTCACATTTCCCAAAGAACTGATAACCGTTGGGGTAGACGAGTTCTTGAGTGGAGGCCACATATAGGCAAACATAGTGTAGGACGCCTTGTGACCAGGTGGGTGGAGTGAGGACCTGTGAAAAGCGGCTGGAAGAAAATGGATGAGGAGAGCTGAAGACCGAGCTTAGTGGCATGCATTAAGAGAGGCCTATATCCAGCAGAGGACAGATATAAGCTGATGATAATATGCAAGCAGTAAAATCTTATAATAAATGTCAAATATTATGTTTTTTTAATAAGTGTATCACTAACTCCAACAGTTTTTAATACCTAAGAAAGTTAATTTGTACCTCATGGAAATAACATGTTAATGGAGTCATCACATCCTGGTCCATCATGGCATCGCACACTTCTAACTTCACTGTGGAAAGATTTCTGAGCATGCCTGCAGCAGCATTCCTCACTGAACTTGCTGCATCGAGGAGTAGAGGCGCAGCTGCTTTAACCAATCCTCGTTCAATGACCTGACCAACGTTCTCAGGACTTTCGATCAGAAGTGCCATAGTCTGGAGTCCACAGTACTTTTCTTCGACATCCGCGGCCTGAAAAAATATTTGTAATGAAATTGTTTACATCTATCACAAAATTACCTTGAATGGGCAATATGGCTGATATGTTACCAGAGCGTAAGAATGCGTATAGGTGCGGAAAATAATTTATATTATAGATTAAACAACAAAGCAGCACAGAAAGTACGTAGCTAACCTGCAATTGGTCCGATATAGTCTGAATCGCGGATTCTTTACTATCAACAGGAATTTCTTCTTCATGATCGTTGCTGTCCACTGTTGCAGCTTTCTTGACTCTGCTTGGTTTAGTTTTACGCACTTTACCCATTATTCCGAATACTTTTGGTTCAAAACTAATAACCTAAAAATCTCGAAATCGAACACTAAATAATACTCAGCCAGCTGTCATCTGTCAGCGCTACCTGCTGTCATCTCATTTTGCAAAATCTCAGTTAGTGATGGGCATGGGCGGGCCGAATGCAAACGAACCATTCGAAAAAGAATGCTCTGCATGCTCAATAACGATAAAACTTTAACAATACAACACAATTACACTTCATTGCACTACAAAAAAAAAACACGCAGGTATACAAATTATTACCAAATGTTAGAGTGTAATTGGCGGACGAATCAATACTAAAAAGACTCCGATTCTCATTTATACAAAATACTACTACCATACTCAAAACAATTTTGTAAATGTACAAAACAATAACTACAGCTACATCCAGACAATATCAATGCTTTTGAATATAATCTAATCAAAAATATATTAAAAAAAACAGGCCGTTTAGTGTATATTTTAAATTTACAGTGTTCCGTACTTCAAAAGGAAAAAAGGAACCATAATAGGATCACTTTTTTGTCCATCCGTCCGTCTATCTGTCAAGACCCTTATACTTAGGAACGCGTGGAGATATCAAGTTGAAACTTATATCAAATACTCAGGTTTTCAATACCTTAGAGCTGTGAAAAAAACAAGCTTCAAAGTCAACGCAATCAAAATATACGGCCATTTATGACGTATATTTTGACACTCGCAACCGAATTAAAAATTATAGAGTACTTCCCGTTGTCCTAGCATAATGAAACTTGGCAAGAAGCAATGTCACAAGAATAGGTAAAAACCCGAAGAACCATAAATTTGTAGTCACACCACAAAAAATACTTGTAAATAGCTTCTTGATTTGATTCCCGTGATGGAAAAACTATTTACATAGGTACATACATGTTTGTACGGAACCCTCGTTGTGCGAGACCAACTCCGGTATTTTTTTCTTAAACTACAGTCTCGGATCTCTTAAGATAATAACTATGGATAAACAAGCAGCTTAAAAAAGTTTCAACACATGGGTATTAGTTACTATACTTTTATGCTTGTTAGGGTTCCGCAGTCAAACAAGGAACACTTGTAGTTTGAGTCAGCCATTAGAACTCCACTGCTGAACATAGGCCTGCGATGGCTACAATGTCGTCGGTCCATCGTGTGGGGACACGATGGACCGACGACATTGTAGCCATCGCAGGAAGTCGGTGGATGGAGGTGGCACAAGATCGCTCGTCATGTCGCTCTTGGGGAGGCCTATGTCTCCCCATACTTTACTTACTTGTTCGTGGTCGCCATTCGAGAACCTTATTCCCCAACGATATATATCATATCACAAGTAAAATAACAGAATTAAAATATCACAATGATTTATATTATCACAGAATCAGATATTTTCATAATGGGGGAAAGTTGAACCAAAAAAATAACCTCAAAAATACTGTTATTTCAATGAATTGTTTTTATTCTAATCAAATACTTACTCTACAATGGCTCAAATGTTAGTTAGACAATATTCGTAAAAATATTATTGAAGGACGTAGAGTAAATGTTGACAAGTTTCATGTATTATATTACAAATCCTAAATTAAGGGTTAATTTATAATGTAGATACTATTATTATTATTGGATAACTTACATAACATGACACAAATTAGTAAAATAAAAAATATTGAAATAATTTCAGCTTTTATAAAATACCGCAACTAAAATACCAGAATCAATAAATATCATCCTAAGCGAGAAAAAGTTGAAACTACAAAATAACCTACAAATGACAGTTCTTTACGCAAATGTCAAAAACAAGTTTAATTAAATACAATAGTTTCTATAAAGGCTCTACAATACTTTGTTCTAAAATATTCGTAATTATTATTCAAGGGCGTAGAACAAAAGTTTATAAGTTTAATGGCTAAATTACCAGTCTTAGATAATATTACTATTAGATAACTTATATTAAATATCACAATTAAAATAATAAAATTCAAAATATCACAATGATTAACCTGATCACAGAATCACTATAAAGTACACAAAGGAAGCCAGGTCTTTGATTTAGTTACAGATACTACCCACATCAGTCAGTTTTGAGTCCAGAACACTAATCAGTGTTTATTTTTCTAGGAAATATACTTATATCAAAATGAGCAAAAATTAACCAAATTTAAAAATAGTATAAAAATATAATTTAAAAATATACATTGATTCATATCACTTGTCTCATTCCATTTCATTCAGATACTATTAAAACTACAAAGTTAAAAGGACACGGCCCGTTTTGCTAGCGCTTTCTGCCTAGTTATTAAAAGTTCATGTTCATCAATAATTAATGTTATTTGTATTGAAGATTACCCTATTACTAATTGCAAATAAGCAACATCTCTCAAGAACTTCTAGTTTTAAAGATAACGACAAGATACTTTTTTACAAGTTGAAACACTTAGAAATAGCTATAGAGGCTCTCAGGCACTCCATTTGAATTTGTTTTGAGAAAATCTTTTGAATTATACAGTGTTTCATTGAATAATTACTATTTTTAGATATAATCTTTACATAGCCCACTCCAAATTCATTTTTACATACTTACCTCAATTGATAGCCATCGTGTGAGCTTCGTAAGTAAATGCGTTGATAGTGAGGATACATTATACCTTCGCAAACGTTGCGCGGCTATCATGTGGCTATGCTGCAGTAGATACACCTCAATCAAATCAGTCGCATAAATATTTATCCAAAACGTGAGCAAAAATGAGTCCGTAGTAACGAACGATGGTAAAGATATATTTGTAGAAGAAATCAGTCCGGGAGAAAAGCGAAGGTTGTTGGTTTTATAATGCACTAACAAGATCAGAATTATATGGTGTACCATACACAAGAATGCAAGCGCAACGGAGTCAATGAATAACTTGTGATGACTACTAAAATGTAGTGATTGTATTCTCTTTGATAACTACAAAATGCAAAAAACTATTCACAAGTTACATGACATAGTGTGATGTGACATATGTCTGATATTTCTCGTAGTCCGATTTTGCTAAGTGAAAAGCAAAAACGTATTGAATTATTTGTAAGAATGAAATAACAAACAAATAATCAAGTCAAAAAATGTTGCAATTTACAATATTATTTTTAATAAACATTATGTGCATTCACTTATTATTGATTCATTTTTCATTTATAAGTTTATTTATTATCGTACATACATTTCATTGGACGGAAAGTAAGACATTCAAAATGTCGTTGATTTTCAGATAAAACAATTTAATTACTTTTAATAGCAGCCCTTTAAAGCCTGGAGTTTTAGACATGCATAACAAATGCCGTCATTTCTATATATTTTTGTGAATATTAATAATTACCTGCAGTCAAAGTACGTTCTAAGCAAAAACTGGCCATGTCCTTTGTCACATGTATAGATGCCTGCGTCAACATAAATAATACTGGACCGATTGCAATGAGGTTTTCATAAAGTCAAAGCTAATGTGTTTTTTGTAAATAAGCAAAAATAGTAGCACTTTTAAAAGTCTTTTCAAGTACTTTTACAAAATCTCATGAACAATGAGAATATATAAAATATTATAGATAAAAAATATCATCAACACCATTATGTCAGCCTTTAGAAGTCCACTGATGAACATAGGCTTCATAATGTATGTCTGTTCCTTCGAAGCACTAGACCAAACGCGTGGACCGATTTTGATGATTTTTACTTCAATCGATTTGTCCTAATCTTGCGAGTGTCACTCATTGTACGTAGAAAATGTCTATATGAGTGTCACTAAAGACATGACATTAATCAAAATTCAATATGGCGACAACCAGATGCCACATAAAGAAAAATAAAAGTTGAGACGTGAGTCGTTAAGCCCCACTTAACATAGTTTGTCTCAAGTTTATTTTTTATTGAATACCTAGGTAGGTATTTGAAAATCATCTTTAGGTTTCTCTTATAATTTTTCATTTCGTATGACCATTTAGGATCTATAACGATAAGTTGGTATACTTAGCAACCATTCTCAGTCGGGTTTTTTCTAAGTGCGTAAATTTTCTTATTTTTATACATAACTAGTACATTACATTAAAACATTACATACATCATCATGTCAGCCTTTAGAAGTCCACTGCTGAACATAGGCCTCCCCTAAAGAGCGCCATGACGAACGATATTGTGCCACCTCCATCCACCGACTTCCTGCGATGGATACAATGTCGTCAGTCCATCGGGGGTCTCCCCACACTTCGCTTGCTTGTTCGTGGTCACCATTCGAAAACCTTTATTCCCCAGTGGTTGTTGGTTCTGCAAACTATTGGCTGCCCATTGCCACTTCAACTTGCAAACTCTGAGAACTATGTCGGTAACCTTCGTTCTTGTACGGATTTCCTCATTTCTGATTCTATCACGTAGTGAAACACCGAGCATAGCTCCATTGCACGCTGCGCAACTGTGAGCTTGTGTATGAGACCAATAGTTACCGATCACGTCTCAGTGCCGTATGTTAGCACTGGCAACACGCACTGATTATAAACTTTCGTATTGAGGCTTTGCGGTGTCTGCGACGAGAAGATATGGCGTAATTTCCCGAACGCTGCCCATCCAAGTTCGATTCGACGGTTGACCTCTTTGTCGAAGTTGAATCAACGCGGTTGGATCGTCTGACTTAAGTAGACATAGTGGTCCACAGCTTCGATAAAATCGTTCCCAACATAAACCAGCATGGGTACGACATGGGAATTCGACATGATGTTCGTCTTACCCATGTTCATTTTAAGACCCACCTGTTGGGAAACAATATTGAGGTCCCTGAGCATTGTGCTTAGAAATATATATAAATAAAATTAGGCAAATAAACTAAGTATGCTTTGAGTTTGAAAAGGATTAAGGAAATATTCCTTTCATGCAGGCATTTTTGTTGTGCCGACTCTGTAAGACTCTGTTTATGTGACTTTGCGAGTTGAATCTCCCACAAGAAAAGAAAATACCCTATCGACTCTACCGGTGCTTCGGAAATACGCCCGTTAAAGACGAGAGCACCAAGAAACTCTAGTATATTTTTTAAATATTTGGCATTTCATTATATATATATTTTAAATGCCTGTAATTATAAAAATACACATGTAATATCAAATAAAGAAGATGAAAGTATCGCAAAATCAACAAATTGTGATAAAAATGATCAAAATACAAATGACTAATAAGAAACCAGGCTGAGCCCGCCCCCACAAGCTGAACTATTTCACGAGTATGACTTGTGTACCAACCAGCCATCAAACATTAGATAGGTTGGGTAGCTTAGGATCCTGGCTACGGAACCTAAAGTCTGTGCGTGTCCGACACGTACTTAGCAGTTTTTTTTTAATTACCACGTTTTTATTAAGTCACTTTATTGTTTTTCTGTCTGTCTGTCGCTCTGGTGGAATCTTGCAACTCAAATTTCAAGCATTTCCCGATTAGCTAACCGGCTGAAAATTTCAAGGTAGCTCATAACTAAATGAGAATGCAATCTAAAAATAACGTGGTTTTTAGATAACTGTTTTAATCTACATTTGTTGCTTGTTTAATTAATCTTTCACCATCATAAAATGCATAATGAGGTCTATAGACATTTAAAATCTTAAAGGAACGGAGATATCAAGCTTTAGCGTTCGCTTTGTATAGTTGGTTTCTCAAAGAAATTATAATTAAATATTTCTCTGAGATTGGTTTTGAATTTCAAAATGACATGACAGTTAAGATAACATCGGAAATGCCACTTTATACCATCGGGAATAAAGTCTCATGTCGTTCGATGTGGGATGGATCGTTAGAGGCAAAAATTACGAAAGTTTTGAGATTGGTCTAACCAAAGCAAACGGCTTGTTAAAAATGTTCATTTCAAAAGTGGCCAAAATGGCTTCAAGCTAATCCAAACATAGCCAAAAACACAACGTAATATTGTTTATTTCGTTGGGGAACAAACATTCAATCTTTCACACATCTCGAATATCAATAGCAAACAATCCTCTCCCATCAGCCATCACTATTAAAGTATACTACTGACTGCTGTCAGTCCACCGTCAAAGTCAAAGCTACATTTGTAGTGTGGTTTAAATTGCACTTACAGTGCGAGACTGCAAACACTACTATCAATCGGTTTAAATTGTTGGTCAGCATATGCACGCTAACAAATGAAACCGACGATTGCATGCTTAGGTTATTTTGAGTCAGCTGTTCTGTGAATCTACAGACTGTTCTTTTGTTTTGTTTTTAGTATTCTCATCAAGCGTTGTATTTTCTTTGAGTCTCTTGGTTTCAATCAGATTGTCACTTTCTTCGCAGCAAATTCGATGCTATCGCAACACATTACTATTGATTGGAACCAAGATAGATAATAGCACTACAGTAGTGTTATTATCAATAGGGTAGTAACCAAGTTCTGTAATAGGGCCACAGTAGGTACCTACACAATACACATAGCGAATATTAGTGCAATTTAAACCACACGTGATGTGGTTTTCGTTACGCAAGTGCTTGAGACTGCAAACCTCAGAGAAAATAATTAATTAATCTGAGTAATGTTAACTCTTACAGGTTTCATCAACTGCAAACAAAGAAAAAATAAACGTTTATCAACACATAAAAAAAAGAACATAAACTCCCTAAATTCAAATAAAAATATATATGAAAAATAAGAATATACTTATATATTTATGTACTCAAACAATGCTTGTAATGTAGTCAGTAATAATAATAATCATTATTTTGACAACCTTCTTTGGGCAAAGTCGACCTTCCCGCTTTAATTCGAAAGGCGAAGGCGCCAGAAAAGTTGTATGGAACTTCATTGCTGGTGAGTTTTGGCCATTTTAGCAAATTCCTTTGAAAATCCGTTAATGTCTTGTTTAGTCGTAGTACTATTATTATTTTTTCTGTGGTTTTGTTAACCACCGAAAGCGAAAATAATGACCGATTTTGTTTTTTTTCTGTTTGAAAGCTGATGTGATTGAGATTGTTCTTAGCAATTATTGTTGTTGTTGTTGTTTTTGTTGATGTTCTATTTGTTTTTGTTATTGTTGCACTGTTTGAGTAAAGCCTTGGTCCGCAACGCAATGACTGAGCTGCTGGCCACGCTATGATGGCCTCGAGCTTTGCTTAGCTACGTTCTCGGCTTTCAAGCTTGGCCGTCATTGCAGCCCTTGCTGCTATTCATTCCAGCATGGTCATCAAGGGCTGCAATTCAGTCGACCGCGCTGTGATGGTCTGGAATGGCGCTACGCTGCGCTCTCGACCAGCATCATCGCTGCCAGCAACGCAGTCAATGCAGTCATTACAGACCGCGGCAGTGATGTACTATTATTCAATAATACTTACCTAACTACTAATTAAACACTCATCAAGTGAAACACTTCATCGTCATCACCATGTCAGCCTTTAGAAGTCCACTGCTGAACATAGGCCTCCCCCAAAGAGCGCCATGACGAGCGATTGTGCCACCTCCATTCATCGACTTCCTGCGATGGCTTCAATGAAACACTTACAGTAAGTGGTACCTACTTATCTTAATTTTATATTAATGCTGTTGATATAAATTAAAGTAGATTTTTTAGTAGAAAAAAACACGAGTAAAGTTATATATTTATTTAACAGCTATATTATTATATCGCCTACAAGTGAAATTGAAATGAGGTGAGAACATTTTTTTAAATATATTAAGTTTCCTTTTTCTTTGTCGGACACTCGAAAGGTTCTATTTCATCGTCATTATAATTTTTGCGGACAGTAAGCAGATAAATTTGCCTTACAAAAGGTGGTGTAGTACATAATGTTTTTTACAATTATGTTGTTTAGGTCTAGACTCTGATGAATAATCAAAGTTTTTTTTAAATAGTCCCTTAATAGTTAGCTTTATAGCAAAAGTGTTTATGAAAAGTATAAAGAAGACAATATTTGCAACATTTTTTGCATTCACAGTTGTTCCGTAAGTCTCATAGGTAAAAAGTTACAAAAAGCGAAAAACACATCGTTACTAAAAATGGTCTAATGCAGGAACAATGTATATTCTTAACCGCTTAATGTAGAGACTTGATATTTGGAGAGTATTTTTATAAAGAGGTAACAACGTACGCCAAGAGAAGAATAAAAAAAACGCATTTCAAGGGGTTTAAAATTTCAAAGGCTTAGGTCTGGGTCAAAATTGAATATCGACGATTTTACGTGCTTACTTATGAATCTTTTTCTAAGAAAGTAATGTTATTACATCAAATGGGTTTACTGCAAGTAATTAAACGTAATAATATATTGTGCTAAAGATGAGTTTTTTTTTACGTTCATTTGGGTAGTTTTTGATAAGTAAATCAAACGTTAAATACACTTCTCTCGCACCATGCAGCTATTAGAGCTATGTTCGCGCTCAAAGTTAGAGAATATAAACAATAAATTAAAAATTGTATAATAACACTTATGTAACAAGAAATTATCTTCTTGAATATGCACTGAATAGTTTTTTTCAAAACTTTATATTTTTCTTAATTTTGATGCCACAATATCGACAATTTTCACAGTTTTTAAATTGATTTTATGTTGATATAAGGTCAGCGTATTGAGGCAATCAATTAAATTTCATAAAGATCAAGTATTGAATGACTGAATTTCATGAATAGTACGTATACAGAAGTATATTAAAAATAATTATTACAATTCTTAAATAATGCATTTTAATACAAAAATCACCAACAAAATTTCTCAGTGAGCGCTCAGCGCTTTGGCTCAGCGGTCGAAGCGTTCGGACGTGTGATCCGTGAATCCGTTAATTTTTTCGCGATCCTCTAGCTCTATCATAGTACTTACCTTTCGCTCTGACCAAATAACGAAAGTGGCTCTACTTAATTTGTTTTGTATATTTTTATAATCTCAAATTGTTGCATGTTGCAATATTTTTAATCGATAACAACGTGTCTTCATGAAAACGATGTTAATCTCGTGTTTAGGATGTATGATTTTGAGCATCAATAGAGTAGACATAATATCAACTAATTTAAATTTATGTCTGCTTTATCCAGATTTTAATAAGACGTAGGTAATGTCTATTTTTAACCGAGTACGGCAAAGCAAGTGATTGATAATGAGTTTAACAGTCTATGTATGTATGTAAGTATGTGGGTATGTGGATGTTCCACTATAGCCCCTGTTGGTCCGATTTTGTCAAACGAGGTTTCAATCGATTCGTCTTCTGGTATAGAGAGTCATAGACTCTTTTTACCCGAATACGGCGAAGCAAAATAATGGTTATGTGTTCAAACTTAAAACTTTGTGCGATTTTGACCAGCAAGGTATCAATCGATTCGTCTTCATTTACACAGTGTCAGTGGCAATTACCTATTTATCCCGACTACGGTGATGTGATCCAAAGGAAGGTCTATGTATTCAAATGTGTTCAAATTAAAAACTTGACAATCGAGGTATCAATCGATTTGTCTTCATCACAAGAGTGTCATAGGCTATTTTTTACCCGACCTTATCTGGGTTTAGTTTTTGAACTAGTCTTAATTGTTGACGACTTCTAAAAGAAGGAGGTTCTCAATTCGTTTGCATCTATATTTTTATTTTTTGTGTGTTCGTTATCTCATATCTCTAAAACCTCTGAGCCAATTTGGATAAATCGTTTTTTATTTGAAAGGTAACTCCGATTAGGTCCCATTTTTTTAATCTAAATTGTTTCTGTAGTTTTTAATAGGAGGGTAAGGATGCAGGATATCTGAACCGGTTTGATTTAAAAGGGAAGAATTTCATTGTAGTTTCATATAAGTTTCATCAAAAATGTTTTAGTTTTTTATTAGCATATCGAATTGTTTTGGTGTTTATATTCTTAAATTTCCGGAATTCTATACCAAACTAGATGCTTATTTTTTACATGACTATCCAAAAAAAAGGAGTGTAATATTTTTAGGATTCATGTATGGGTGTATGTATGTATGTATGTATGTATATGAGTTTCTATATTCCACCATAACTTCAAATGCCTGAACAGATTTAGACGTATGGGGTATCTTTAGAATCCGTGTATCTTTAGAAAATTCAATATGGTGGCAGTATGGCTCTATTTTCACATGCGAAAAAAAACAATTTTCTTCGAATTTTCAATATGGGTACAAATTGAAGACCTTAAGCACATTTCAACAGTATATAATTTATTGTCATATTTTCTTTTTTGGCAGGCTAGGCGTGTTTTTTTTGGCTTTTAAGCTAAGTAGTTATTACATGACATACCTACCATTTGGTTCTGTATAAATTTCATCAAAATGGGTTTATTTGTTCAATACAAGCTTTTACAAGCAATACACCATGTTAGTGTGTTTAGGAACAGTCTTGCAGGTGAATTTTAAAATACTTTATGTTGTCCAATCCACGCTGAAATTTTGCACTCGGGTGTATTATACAATTTCTAATGATTATACAATATGATGGTAGTATTAAGGTGGCCAATGAAATCAATTCCATCATTTGATTCTTATATTAATAAAAATCAAATAATGGAAGTGATGGAATCCCTTTGAGTTCATTCCATCACTTTTCTTTGGGCTCATTTGATTTGTTTTGATAAGTTCGCTGGTTTGATGTGGTATCCAGGGTCTGATGATGGATCAGGTAGGTAGTCAATGCAACTTCTGGGCGTTTTTTGCCAAGTCCCACATCGTTGCCTATGCGGCGATATGGTGGATCGGCTTGGCCATCACGGACTATCTTGCTGTAAAAAGATATGTTGTCTTTGTCATTTTATAACTTCGCAGATCGGAGGAGCCTCTAGGTACCTATTAGTTTTATTATTATGTGTTATTAGGAAATTCCGACTCGGTTACAATGTTTTTGGTGTAATTATACTACACAAACCAATACACCGAAAAAACAAGTTGTAAAGAGTTTTAATTGATTAGAATAGAATGGATGGGAGGGGTGGCGGGCGACAACTAATGGATATTACATACCTACCTACTTAGATGACTCACTCTCACGCACTGCAGAGTCATTAAAATTCCTCAAATGACAATCCACACCAATATATAAAAATGAAACGTTGTCTGTTTGTTTGTTTGTTTGTTTGTTTGTTTGTTTGTTTGGGGAGCGCGATAACGACTGGAAGGATTTTGATGAAATTTGGAACGGAGATAGCTTATACCTTAGATTAAAACATAGGATACTTGTAATCCCGGAAAATGCTAAGTTTCCACGGGAAAACTGGAAAAAGTGGATTACCCTCTGTAAGGAACGGTTGCCATGCCAAAGAAACGAAATAATAACAAGTCTGTCAAAAAACATCAAGAGCGTTTGTGCTATATTACTTTTGCATTGGTTACTACAGTTTAACCCTAAATAAGCATCTTATGTTCATCTAGTTAGCGATAAACTGTAGTCCGTGCGGACGTAGTCGCGGGCGAAAGCTAGTATCATAAAAGTCTATCCCAATACTATAACATAATTGCCAACCATTTTTTGTATGATGCGCAACATTTTGATCCTTGGTTTAGGTGTAGTACTATTATTATTCCGTGGTTTAGGTTTCTTATAATTATCAGTCTTACTTAAAATTGGCATACCTACATTTTTTCGGGTAGCTAGTTGCATACAACTGCTTTTCAATAGGGAAATTCAATGTATTCTAGCTAAGTTGCAGGCGCCGGTTTGGCGCGCCAGTGTTTGCGCATTCAATTCTCTCCCTCCCCCTACAGTGTTTGAACAAGATCCATCAACAAAAGTTTACATCCTACTCAGTGGGCCAACAATGTCAGAGCACTGTTTCATTTAACTTTCAACATTCAAATTATCAAAAAAATGGAAATAGGGATAAGTGGGTTATGTTGCTTTTAGGTTTTGTTATTCGACCCGTAGCACAGAATAAGTAATAGTACTAGATCCCGTAGGTACTTATATAACAGCCTGTCTGTGGTTAAACTAAATAAGTAATAAGTACATACTTACCTAGCACAGAATATATAATTAGGTAATTGATATAAAAAAATGATGCTAATAGTTAATCAACATTTACTTATACCTACTGTTACATTAACGTACTTGGTCCTTTTAAGTACCACAGAATAAATAGTAGTACTACTGCAGTAAAATTGTGCCCAAAATGAGCTGGTGCATTAGGCCTCCAGAGCACGCTCTAGCACTTACGTCTTAGCACCTTTGGGCATAACCAGATTGGCTCTAAAGGCGTTATGCAACTAGTTTGTGTTGGTTGAGTGGGTTATAACATAGGTTAGCATTATTAGTTATTCTATGCTTAGTTATAGATAGATAAATGCAGTGGTACTATTAATTATTATGTGCAGAAGTGAAGCGATCCAAGGCTCGTAGTACCATAATTATTATAGTTGATAGATTCAGGCGAAATCCATAATTTAAAATGAACAAAATAAAAATATGTAGCTTACTTCTGCCAAAACTGTAAGTCAGACAAATGATAAATGGTAAAATTAAATATAAATTAAATGAAAGCTAAGGCCTGGAGGCCAGAAAAAACACTTATACATTTATATACATATAATATATATAAACACAATAAAAAACCCCACGCTAAACAAACCCTACCCAAATTGAACTATCGTAACACTTATATATTGATATACATATAATATATATAAACATATACCTCGATCCAAATACCAAACGTCTGACATCAATACCTTAGCTTTCATTTCATTTATATTTTACAATAGTTCAATTTGGGTAGGGTTTGTTTAGCGTGGGGTTTTACTTTTGTTATAATTTAATTTTACCATTTATCATTTGTGTGACTTACAGTTTTGGCGGAAGTAAGCTACCTACATATTTTTATTTAGATCATTTTTTTTTCTTTTATACTATAATTATTATCCTGACCTAAACTAAATAGAACAAAGTGATTAATAACTTAAGTAAGTATACTTGAATTTTTCCAGAAATCGTTTGGTTGGTAATCCCACTAAGGCCCGTACAAGGCCTAATCCTTTCACACGCACTCCCTAACTAGTAAGTACTTAAGTTCTCATTCCTATATATTTGTCGTCAGATTGGTTACTTATTACAAGTTATTACGCTTACGCCGAATTCCTTATTGTAAAATGGCAATATAATCTCAATAACTGTACTTACAATTGTACTCAAGTACTCACCTAAATATAAACTAAGTGCATACAGCCAACATTTTTATAGTGCCAAAAAGGAAATCACTTAGATTAGATACAAACTCGATGTATAAACCACGAAAAAAACGATAAACCACACCGACTCTGACTATTCTGAGTCACAGAGGAAGAACCGCATTATTGGAGTTATACAAAATAAAGTACTTACCTACCTATATGTAGAGTCCAACTCTCTATTCTAAGAGAGGATCAAGAGAGGAGTCATACAAGACACGGTAGAGTCCATTATTTCTACTTTGCCATTAATACTAGTAGAGCATCACCAGAGGACAACTCTATCGGTACAAGATGCATAACAAACCGATCCATGGCATTCAGTGTCCATGGCATGTTTTAATTTTGTCTTTGATTAGTAGGTAGGTATACCTAGGTACCTACCTAAGTAACTAATCAAAGCTTTTAGAAATCCACAGTATCTTTTCTATTTCAGAATAATGTAGATATCTGCCCATTATAATCCATTCAATTTACCTAGGTATGTCACACGCTTCGATCAGTATATCTAATTATACTGGTCGAAGATTACGTCATGTCGCCAAAAGACGCCGAACAAATATATATTCAATAGTTTTATTTTTTCCATGCATAAATGTTTTTAGAATTAAAGCGTGGCTAATAAAAGGTTTGGGCGCAAGGTAAGGCGGCTCCTTTGAAGTTCGGCCGCTGCTCATTTACATGTTTCAAAATCTGGTCGCGGGACGAGTTGTCGGCTCTCCTCTGCCCGCCGCGCTAGTGATGTCCGCTCTCGACATTCGACAATACTGCACACCTGTCGACATTCAAAAATAATACCTAAATAAAAGATAATGATCCCACATGGATGTTATTTTGGGAAATAGTCATCCTGATTAAGGTCGCACAAAAAGTATCATTAGGCAATCTTCTTGGAAGAATGCTTTGTGGTGCACAGTGAAGCTCAGTCGCTTCGCTGCTCTATAGGTTCAGAGTAGTATTCCAAGAATGGGAATTGTGGTCTAGTTTCGGGTTGTTGTATATACTTTTTTGCTTGGAGGCATAAGTTTTACAGTTTCTGGTGTGTGATTTTGTGTTGAGTGTTATAGCTAGCTATAGGTATACCATTATTATGATTCGGTATGGAAATCAATCATATATGTTGGTGGTAAAGCTATAAAAATTTGCTCAGATTATAGCACAGAATAAATGATAGTACCCCTCAAGCACAGTTCCAGTGTCCTCTACTGCCAAAGGACATTATAAAAAAATTGTTCTAAGTTATCAAATTTGACCTTCCTTATGTACATAAGAAATTGGGTTTTTAAAAATCAAGAAACTTAATTATCAGTGTCTCTATAGAGTCTATAGGTATAGATAAACTCTTTATAGAAAACCGCAGTACTTTCAAAGTAAATTATAAATATTATACAAAACACAATGGGCAGTCTTATCGCTCAGCTGATCTCTTCCAGAAACCGTGCACAGAGACGAATACAGGGAGGAACTGTTAAGGGACGGTGGTTACCGTTTCTCTATGTTACTTCTTTAGATATACCTTGGCAAAAGATAAGGCTCGCTGTTCTGTGACGATGTCGCGGCGGACTGCGAAGTGACTTCACTAGAAGCTCGAGCGGCGAGGCGCGGCGCCCGGTAGCCGCTTCTCCGGCTTTCTTCATAAATCAAAAGTTGTTTTTGTGTCTTATCGGCGGATAATCGGCGGCTGCTACCGCGCTACCATTCCCTCCCCGCCCCGGCGCCCACTACGTCTCCCCTCCCGGCCAACGGAGCCGCTCTCGTCCGGATGGACATTAACTTTTTGTCGGAATTTTATATGAATTAAACTTAACGAACCGATATAATTAAGGTAGAGATACTCGCCGCTATCAGCTCTTTCCGATACCCGCTAAATGGAAACTATTATAGGACTTTAGAGCAGTAGATAATGGTTACAAAGTAGCCATTAGATGGATTCGTGTCTGTCTACTAGCAAAGGAGCGCCATGACATGACTATGTGGGTTGGTATGCGTCTGCCGTTATCCTTCGTCTGCTTGCAGTATATATTAACTATTAATAGACTGTAAAACTAATTTGACTGTTTGTTTGTCGTATTAGGTAATGCTGACCTCTGGTAACAGAGTATGTCAGGCCGCCCGAGGGCCTCTGACATGGCTTAACGACTGCTATTAATCAATAACAGCCGGGACCGACACCTTAACGTGCCCTCCGAAGAACGGAGCGATGAAAACCAGCACATAACTTGTACTATTATTTATTCTGTGACATAACATAGAAAAGTCACTGGTCATCGAACCCGGTATCGTAGGATTCTAAGTTGCACTATTGAACCAATACGCTACCATCGCTACCTAATCGTTAACTAATAACATTTCTTCAGTCGGTTTAGTTTAAATATAATAATATATTCGGTACAATTCACACCAATTACCTAGCATCTCCAAACTAGGATACCCTGTACTATGGGTAGGTACTAGATATGAATATTATATCCATGACTCGAAAACAAACATTTCTGCTCATCACACAAATGATTGCACCAGCTTCAGTTTCCAACACATAAGATTCCTTTCCGTAGAGGGTACTCTCATTAGGTAGGTAATCACATCATTCCAATGGAACCACAGCGGCGTGTAATTAAAACTGCATTAGATGCATTATGCATGGGCAAGTGCACATCAAGCGGGCGCCGACTGCTTCGGCGACGCAGCGGCCTCGTTCGTGTCAGCACATCCACTTCGGCCTAATTGCACCCCCGCTGCGTGATGGATGGCCCCCGCGCCGCCACACACCGCCCCGCGGCACACCCCACAGGGGTTGTTCCCAGAAATTCCATTATCATAGCTCTGCCTCACATGGCTTCGGCCGCTCCATTTGACATTGTCATCGCCGCTAACAACCCTCGCATTGTATTGGACACGGTGTTTTCAGGAATTTATGTAAGTCGAATTGCTCTGGAAGTCTGGATGAAATATGTTTCTTACTTTTGATGTACTATTATTGTTTTCTTATAGTCATGACTCATGATCTTGAGATTATATTTCGTTTAGTTATGGTTGTGATTAAGATATTCTGTAATCGTAGCTCTGATAATAGTGGTAGATAATAGCACAGTACATAATTTACGTATGGACTATAATATATGTATTGTGGTAATAGTTTCTAAGAAATATCCTACTAATAAATTAATAGGTACTAATTTCACAGACGTCTTACCTAAGTCCATGAATAGCATAGAGATATATGTCACTCAATAATGAATAGCAGGATTAATAAACTTAAGATGGTTTCACGGTGTCCCTAAATTGAATATCTAAATAAATACTTACTTAACAATAAATTTATAATTATATTTTAGCCGAAAAAACTAATACAAAGGAATCATGTGCTTGTGTTTTATTAAAGTCTAAAAGGCCCATTAGACTACTCGCGAAGTTGATCGAAGAATACGAGAGTGTGGAAGGGCACTTCGGTTCGCTTCGTGCAACCTCGACTCGCCTCTGGCGACTTCCGATCGTTGTCGGTTTTTGCGCCCTAGTCAAGGGATTCGAAGCGTCCTGAATTTCTACAACGAAGCGTCTCAATGCACTATTCGGTTCACTTACTATAATCTATCTATATATTCTATATACTATAATAAAACTGTAACTGGGCTAAATCTGTACATTAAATATTTTTAAAAAATTATAATTGAGATAAACTTCAAAATCGATATAGAGTGCAAAAAGATTTTTTATTTTATTTTTGTCTGTCTGTCTGCCTGTCTCTTTGAACACGCATCACGCTGAAACTACCAGATGGATTTTGATGCAACTTGGCACAATCATAGCTTATGTTATGGATTAACATTTGGAATACTTTTTATCCCGAAAAAATCATGAGTTCCCGCAGGATAGGGGTTAAAAGTTATTTAAAAGAACACATATTACGCTGAAACTACTGGTCAGAGTTTGATGTAACTTGGCACAGTCAAAGTACATATTATGTATTAAAATTATGGATTCTTTTTATTCCCAAAAAATATAGGGTTCCTGCGGGATAGGTATTCAAAGTTATGGTAATTTAAATGTAATATAAATAAAACATTAAAATGGTATCATAATTTCGACTCTCTCGCCACTATACTATCTGGTTTAGCGGGAGTATTTCTGCCTGCCGACCCAGACGTGCGTGGATAGAAATCACGTACTTATTGAAATGTTTTGTTCCATATTTTTATGCATTTACATATTTTATGCGTTATAACTTGGCACAGTCAAAGTACATGTTATGTATTAAAATTATGGATTCTTTTTATCCCCAAAAAATATAGGGTTCCTGCGGGATAGGTATTCAAAGTTATGGTAATTTAAATGTAATATAAATAAAATATTAAAACGGTACCATAATTTCGACTCTCTCGCCACTATACTATCTGGTTTAGCGGGAGTATTTCTGCCTGCCGACCCAGACGTGCGTGGATAGAAATCACGTACTTATTGAAATGTTTTGTTCCGTATTTTTATGCATTTATATATTTTATGCGTTATTTTTACAATTTCAATGCTTTTTTTTTCTTGAATTAAACCGTCAAATTGTTACAACAAAATAGGTCACAATAATTCAAATTCAGATAATTTCGAAAAAACTCAAAAACAGAAACGAATTCTGACAATTTACTCAATTTACTTGCGGCTTTTTTATTGTTAACTAAACTGCTTACTGTTTTACATTTTTAACCCCCGAACAAAGAGACGGGTGTTATAAGTTTAGGGTGTGTGTGTGTGTGTGTGTGTGTGTGTGTGTGTGTGTGTATGTGTGTGTGTGTTTGTGGCATCCTCATAAAAAAGCTCCCAAACGAATGGACCGATTTTGATGCGGTTTTTTTGTTTGAAAGCTAATGTGATCGAGATGAGGGGGGGGGGGGGCGAGAAAAGGGGGTGAGAATCGTAGCGTCCAAACGAATGGTTTTTATATCTGAAAGCTGAGGTAAACGACATGGTTCATAGCTATAATGGGAGGGAGGAGGGGGGGATGGGGATGGGGGTTAGGATCGTTGATCCAACAAATGGACCGATTTTGATTCGGTTTTTTTATGTTTGAAATTGATGTGATCGAGATGGTTTTTAACTATATGGAGGGGGGGAGAAAAGGGGGAGTTTCGAGAAAACAGGGGTGAGAATCGTACCTTTCAAAGCTGAGGTAAACAAGATTTGTCTTAGCTATAATAAGGGGGGAGGGGGGGGGGATATGGCGAAGTTCATAGCTCCCAAATGAATGGACCAAATTTGATACCGTTTTTTATGTTTTAAAAAGGATGTGATCGAGATGGTTTATCATGTTCCTTTGCTATAAGGGAGGGGGAGGGGGGGGGGAGGAGGGGGAGAGGGGGGAGGAGGGGGGATGTGGGAGGGTAAGAATCGTATCTTTCAAACGAATGGACCAATTTAACTGCGGGTTTTTATGTTTCAAAGCTGAGGTAAACAATATGGTTCTTAGCTATAATGGGGCTTTATGCTCGCTACTCTTCGCTCCCGCCTTCGTCTTCTAACCTATCACGACCATGTGTGATTGCCACTGAAGGTTGTTAACACAGGCAGGTAGGTACCTATATTGGTACTATTGGTACTGGAATAATTCATAGGATCATTATATCCCAGAAAAACTACCACGCGAGCAACGCTGCGGGCACAGCTATAGGCAATAATAACATAAAAGTCTATACAAAGAAGATAATTTTAAAAAATTGGTCTGAGCTACTGAACAAGAATAAAACATTTTTAAAATTCGTGTCTGTCTGTTTGTTTGTGTGTACGTTTGTTCGCGCATCACGTAAAAACTATTAGACCGATTGCGATGCAGTTTTCAGTGTTGGATAGCTTAGGGTTTGACAAAGACCTAGCGTACTTGGTATCGTAATCCAATGATTAGATGCCGAGCATTCGATAAAAAACTTTTAAACGGCTGAAGGAATTTTGATCAAATGTTTATTGTAGGTCTTGGAATAGCACATTGGAGAAATGACCACGCGAGCGAAGCCGCGGGCACAGCTAGTAGTACTATAAATATATTAATGGTATGGTGGTTATTATTCATTGTGCCTTGTTTATTATATTAACATAGTTCTGTTCCGGTGCATTGCATTGCAATCATCCACCATCTCCTTTTCTTTAATTTTTTTTTTTTACTTTCGTCTTGTGATGTATATATATGACATATACAGACGTAGTTATAATAAGAGCAACAAGGCACCAGTGGAGGACGGAATAACGACAGAGCTACTGAAAGCGGGTAGAACACCGGTATTTAAAGTCCTTCAGAGGATGTTTAACTCGGTCATCCTCGAGGGTACTACCCCAGAGGCGTGGCACAGGAGCGTAGTGGTGTTGTTCTTCAAGAAAGGTGATAACACCCTCTTGAAGAATTATAGGCCCATTTCGCTGCTGAGCCATCAATCAATCAAACGTCTATAAGCTGTTTTCGAGAGTAGTTACAAACCGTCTGACTCCTAGGTTCGACGACTTTCAGCCTCCCGAACAAGCTGGATTCCACAAGGGCTTTAGCACCGTAGACCACATCCATACGCTCTGGCAGATCTGCCAGAGATACAGAATACCAAAGAGTATAATCGGCCACTATGTCTAGCGTTTGTGGACTACGAGAAAGCCTGGGCAGTGCTTCAGTCATTACACCGGTGCCAGATTGACTACCAGTACATCGAAATGTTGACGTGTTTGTACAGCAAGGCCACCATGACTGTATGTATTTAAGATCGGAGCACGAATTCTATCCAGTTGCAAAAAGTGGTGAGACAGGGAGACGTTATTTCTCCGAAACTGTTCACCTCTGCACTGGAAGATATATTCAAGCTTCTGAACTGGAACAGATATGGTATCAACATCAATGGCGAATGCATCACTCACCTTCGATTTGCTGATGATATAGTCATCATGGCAGAAACCCTGGAAGACCTAAGCACAATGCTCAGTGACCTCAATATTGTTTGTCAACAGCTGGGTCTTAAAATGAACATGGTTAAGACGAACGTCATGTCAAATGCCCATGTCGCACCTATGCCGGTCTATGTTGGGAACGATATTATCGAAGCTGTTAATCACTATGTCTACTTGGGTCAGACGATCTAACTGGGTAGATCCAACTTCGACAAAGATGTCAACCAACGAATCCAACTCTGATGGGCAGCGTTCTGGAAATTACGACACATCTTCTCGTCACAGATACCGCAGTGCCTCAAGACGAAAGTTTATAGTCATTGTGTTTTGCCAGTGATGACATACGGCACTGAGACGTGGTCGCTAACTATTGGTTTCATACATAAGCTCACGTTGCAAGTTGAAGTGGCAATGGGCAGGCCAGATAGTTCGCAGAGCCGACAACCACTGGGAAATAAAGATTCTGGAATGGCGACCACGAACAAGCAACCGAAGTGTAGGGAGACCTCCACACGAGGGACGGATGACATTGTAGCCATCGCAGGGATTCGGTGGATGGAGGCGGCACAAGAACGTTCGTCGTGGCGCTCTTTGGGGGAGGCCTATGTTCAGCAGTGGACTGCTAAAGGCTGAAATTATGATGATGAATGATTAGTTATAATAAGCGAGAGTATATTGCAACGGCAGCTGCTATTCGAACATTAACCATAATTTTTTTTTTACTATGGCTATATTATGCTGTTGGTCTATAACTGACCTCTACAGCGTCACAGGACGGTGGGGCGGGCGCAAAAGCACTCCGCCACAATGCGTGACGCAGAAGGCGCACGCCAAGGTTAAAATTTAGACGACCCGCACGAGGGTACCCAGGGGGTACGGCCCTCGGCTTGGACGGCCGTCTGATTACGGGGGTAACCAACTAAACACCCCTGGATCGCTACCGTTAAGTAGTGATCAAGGGGGCCCTGGCTAGGTGCCCTTTCATTGATTTTTATAACTGACCGCCGATTCGTAATACACCTTCGAGAAGAATCGGCAAGAAACTCGAAAGCGAACAATATCTGACTATGTGTTATGGGACCTTCGACCTCGCCGGCGAGGTCGGTGTCTGTGTCTAAGTGTGTTGATACCCCCTGGCGGGTTGCCAGAGGTGGTGGGATTGGTGATACCCCCTGGCGGGTTGCCAGAGGTGGTCGGATTGGTGAAAAATCGGCGATATCGGCGCCGCTTTTGAAAGGTTGAAGGCCTGAACGGATTTTTAAATACCTATGTACATACCTCCAAACCAATTTTCAAATACCTATGTTCCTACCATCCAATTTTTAAATACCTATGTACATACCTACCTACTTACATTTCTACAGTACTAAGGTATGTAATAAGTATTTTGTGATATGTTCTTTTCTTGGTGATATCATAACTTTTATTCGGTCATTTTATGAGCAAGCCGACGATGACGAGACTCCGACCCCTAACCTAATCGCGATTTTAATGCTTTCTGTTTTATGGTCACAGATATAACAAAGACTTCTATAGAATTCTCTGATTTATACGCGCCATAAAGTCATATTTTATGGCAGGCCTTAAATATAAACTATAAAAACATGACTATAGGTAGTCAGTTTCAATTCAATTCAACAATAGTCCTTTCGTCAGATATTATTACTAGTCCACCAAAGCCTTCCTATTTTAGAATATGCATTACTCCAATGGTACCAGGCACTGTCTATAGAAAGTTTCGCGTTCAGTGCGTGTCCAATCAACAGAAATCTTATTATGTTCCCCACTATAAAACTATGCTATATCGTAATAAAGGGGTGTTTAAAGAGTATTAATTACGAGGTTGTCGACTAAAATGAAATCCACCCTTTTCCGGCTGATCGAATGGAGCGGAAGCGAAAAAAGATCAATATTTGGACAGAAATGATTATGGAGCGCACGACCGGACGCAAATGTGCTCACCGGCGCTAATAAATGTAAGAACAGGATGCGATTTTCGACGGAATCATGTTAACTGGCGCGTTCTCAGCGTTCTCTTGTCACAACAATGATCAGTTTTTTGGTTCAATGCAATGGATTGAATCGGATATCGAGCCCGGGAGCTGAATACCGACCCGCCGACTGCCGACAGTTCGCGTTCAATTGGCAGCGCACTTCCTCCACTAAATCCGATCCTTCCGCTATTCATACAGTAGGTTCGTACTTACTTAGATAGGTACTTATTTTGTTTGGAAATATACCTACCAGATCCCACTTATATGTCAGTAGGTAGGTTGTTTGTTTGTTTGTATGGCGTATGAGGTAGTGCTGGCCTCTGGTGTCAGAGTTTGTCAAGCCGCCCGAGGGCCTCTGACATGGCTTAACGACTGCAATTAATCAATAAAAGCCGGGACCGAAAGCTTAACGAGCTCTCCAAAGCACGGTCCGGTGGAAATCCACACATAACTTAGAAAAGTCATTGGTGCGGAGCCTAGGTTTTTTGAACCCGGTATCGTTGGATTCTAAATTGTTCTATAGAACCATTAGGTCACCATTGCTCTTACAGGTACAGTTACCCTATATCGACTTCACGTTCACACTGATGAGGGTCGGTCATTCTGATCTGACCCTTAGTTTGGTAATATTATTTATTCTGTGGTTTGGTGTGAAAAAATCGTTCAATGATTGAACGAACACTTAGACCATTCTAGCTAAAATGTTAAATTACTGTAGCAGGGATACTAGTTATTTGATAAATTGTATCAATATCGACACCTATATTAGTGAGAAACAGCATAAACATCAGCTTTTTAAAATCTGTATCCTATATAAAAGTGTAACGTTGTCTGTTTGTTTGTTTGTTTGCGGAGCTTTCACGCGATAACGGCAGGACGGATTTTCATGGAATTGGAGATAGCTTATACCCTGGAATTATCTCGGAAAATGAAAAGTTTCCACAGGAATACTGGAAAATGTTGATTACTCGCTGTAAGGATCGGTTGCCATGGAAACGATAAAATAAAAAACTGTCAAAAAGCATCAAAAGTGTTGGTGTAGGTAATACTTGTGCATTGGTTTATAATAGCCTAGGACATAGGATGCTCTACGATTCTCATCCCCTTTTTCTCACTTATCTAAGAACTAAGATATCTAAGAACCATCTCGATTACATCAGCTTTCAAACAGAAAAAAACGCATCAAAATCGGTCCATTCGTTTGGGAGCTACGATGCCACAGACAGACACACAAACAAACACACACACACACACACCCTTGTTCGTGGCTTTAATAATACGCGGACCTTTACAAAAATCCAGGTTATGCGGGCCTACCTTTCCCGTTGCTTTAGCAAAGTGTTAATACCGTACGAAAAGTAACCTATCTCTGTCCAACACAATTCTCTGGTCAGAATTTCTATACACTCGAAAAGGACAGAGATATTAAATGGTGAACTTTCATACTAAAACCCCGATTATGCGGCCGGACCGCATAATAAGAAGGCACGATCGCTCTTCACACAAGTCCGCATAATATTCTAAAGTCATACTCTTTTACACAAGGCCCGCATAATATTCATAAGCCATACTCATTTACACACAGACCGCATAATAATCAAAAGTCATACCCTTTTACACAATGCCCGCATAATATTCATAAGTCATACTCATTTACACACTGACCGCATAATAATCAAAAGTCATACTCTTTTACACACTGTCCGCATAATAATCAAAAGTCGTACTCTTTTA
This sequence comes from Alsophila aescularia, assembly GCA_946251855.1. Lineage (NCBI taxonomy): Eukaryota > Metazoa > Arthropoda > Insecta > Lepidoptera > Geometridae > Alsophila > Alsophila aescularia. Next base: position 16,722,519 of record OX276377.1, on the reverse strand, counting down.
CACACTGTCCACATATTATTCGAAAGTACTCTCGTATTTTACACACAGTCCGCTCAGTATTCTAAAGTCGTACCTACTATTTAACAAACACTGACCGCATAATATTCTGCCATGTTCTACACAGTAAAACCTTAAATCCCGATTATGCGGATCTACCGTATAAGAAAAAGCCACGAACGCTCAGAACACACTGTTTGCATAATATTGTAAAATCAGACCCTTTATAACACTTTCTGAATAATTATAGTAATATAGATAAATTTGCTTACACAAAATCGTCCTTAACGACAATAATATTTTTCAAAATCATACGTCGCGCGTTGTTTTTGTCACGCACTGACAAAACGCAAGATTCAAATCGCCCGCTAGTTTTTCGACCCGTCCCGTACCGCAACTGACTATCATCAGCTTTTAAATTTGTAATCGACTTCACAAAAGGAGACGGTTATAAGTTATAATTATGTTCGATTGTATGTTTTTTTTTGTGTATGTTATCCGATTTCTCCGTTAAATTACGTTCCGATTTTGAAAATTATTTTTTGTTTTAAAGTGTATACTCTCGAGGTGGTCTCATATAAATTGGATCAAAATTGGTTAAGTAGTTTATTGAAATTAAATAGATTATTCTTAAATTGTGTTTATATTACCTTTAATCTCCAAGATTTTATTCATTAGGGTAGAATTTCAGTGTAGTCTCATATAAACTTCCTCAAAATTGGTTAAGTAGTTTTTTTATTAGAAAATTTATTTGTCTTAATTTTTTATGCTTTCTCATATCTTCGGAATTTCTGAACTAGATGATTATTTTTACTTAAAAAAAGAGGACATACTGTATAAATTAGTTTAGTAGCTTTTTACAAACTTTTATCCAATACACTGGGTTAGGACAAGTTTGCAAGTCAATTAACGACGTCCAATGAAGTTGAAGTTTTGCACACGGGTGTAGTTCTGATGACAATACAATATTATGGTACTGTTGAGCTGGTCTGATGATGGAGCCGGAAGGAAGTCACAGGAACTCCACAACAAAATGATGAAACCCCTTCGAGTTTAGGCTTATTTGATTGGTCTCGATGAGTTTTCAGGTCTTAGTGGTACCGGTGTGGTATCTCGTGAAATATTGTTTTAAAAAAAAATTATATACTCGTATTTAAAACTTATAAATCCATTTTTTGTTTATGATTTCTCATATCTACGAGATGTGTAACCATTTTTTTAAGATGAGTTCCATTCCAGTAATATCATAGATAGTTTTCGTAAAAACTGATTCAATTGTTTTATATGTAGGTTATTCATCCTTAGTTTTAATTTACTAACGTCGAATCTAAAGTGAGTTTAATTATTTTCTTTGGCATCATTTTATTTCTTCCGATGTTTGCTTAGGTCACTTAAAATCAAGAAATTATCTTTATTTCTTGATTTTAAGTGACCTTAAAAAACAATAGTCTTCATATTAAAAATGTTATTTCGTAAACAACCATTAGAAAGAATAACATAATTACGATTGAGCCAGAACAACATGACTTTTTCTAAATTACCAATGTTTTAATAATGTAAAAATACAACATAAGATAAGAAAGAGTTTATTGAAGGTGTAGAATATTGGTACATATTACGTAATTCACGTTTGGAAATAATGTCACAAATGTTTAATAAGAAAAACAAACCCTTCTGCCATGTCTAAGTTAACGATTAAATACAAAAGTTCTTGCTTGTTCTTGCATTTTAAATCTGAATAAAGGATGCACATTTTTTTAAATAGTTTGTAAACATTTAGTACAACATAATAGGCAATGTAGTTTATTAATAAAATTTCAATATTTGATGATCAAAATTAGATTGACATCGATTTTATTATTACAACACCGTAATAATCAATTAAAAATATTTTACTTAGCACATTATAATGTGCAACTAATTGGAATTACTACACTGAAAACAGAATTCATAAAAAAACTTATTTTTTAGTAATGTCACCCAAGTTAGTGATCAAGGAGGGTTTACCAATTATTCGAATAAAATAAAAGTTGCCATATCTAAAAACTAGTCAACTTTTAAATGTGTAAAGTTGTAATCATCTGAACGGAACTGAACTGGTGCATAAAGTGGTGGTCTTTTAACGTTTGGATGTTGACTTTCGTTTTTGGAATAACTTATTCACTTACTTTTACATTGTCCCTAAAAGTGTTCCCCATTTGCAAAATTCTTTTATTTAAGCTAAACATCCGTGTTTTATCATCATCACCCTATATTAGTCCACTGCTAGACGTAGGCCTCTCCTACTGCACTTCACTGAGCTCACTGAGTCTTCAGCTCTTCTCATCCATTTTCTTTCAGCCACTTTTCGCAGGTTATCACTCCACCTGGCCACAAGGCGTCCTACATTATGTTATGTTATGCTTAGAGCTATATAATTAACCTTGGTTCTCCGTCGGATATCTTCATTACCAATCTTGTCCTTCAGAGAAACTCCAAGCATAGCTCTCTCTATAGCTCGCTGAGAGACCTAACATTTGTGGACTAGTTCGACCGTGATTGTCCACGTTTCGGCTCCGTAAGTCATAACTGGTAGGACGCACTGATTGAAGACTTTTGTTTTCTTCTCAAAGTTGTTCTTGGTTCACTTCGAGACCGATACGTTCAGAAGCATCAACTAGGTTGGACAGCATACTTTGCAAGTCTTGCAGCGACTCCGCTATTAGGACGATATCATGGGCAAATCGTATGTGTGAGATGTTCTCGCCATTGATATATGCCCGTGCCCGTATAAGCGTCCGTGTTTGGATCACATAAATTCATATGTGTACCAAATTTCAACTTAATCGGTCCAGTAGATTCGGAGCACATTTATTGTGACAGACGGACAGACAGACAGCACACGAGTGATCCTATGATTGTTCGGTTTTTATTTGGACGAACGGAAACCTAAAAAACAATTTCAAGACATAAGTAGTTACCTAACTAAAATAAATAAAACATATTTTAATAAAACTACCTATAAAAATTCATAGTTTACAGGAGCGCATCTGCATTTTAATTCTGGTTCTAATCCGGGAATTCAAGATAAACTTAAAAGCATGTAAACTACTACTGTACTGGTACTTTTATTGGCACACAAATCTAAATAGATAAAATTATGAATTTAATAATCTATGGAAGCGCGGTGCAAATGGCGTTGTCACAATTGTCAGTAGCTCTCCGCGCTGCCTGCGCTCATCCCGCTGCAACAGAGCATACGCTCCAACAAACGTTAAACGTAAAGGGCGCATTTTATAACGAAACGTACGTATTTTAATTACACACAATCAAGTCCGCATTTTGCATCACCTACGTAATTGAACACAGGGCGAGCGCATAATCAATCGCAGGCTAACATACACAGGACAAGGTCCGCATTTTACATCACATACATACTTTAACACAGGGCGAACGCATAATCAATTGCCGACTAACATACACACCTCGAGGTCCGTAATATAATAACGTACTAACTCTTACACAACTAGGACTGGTGGCGCCACGTGGTGGTTACACACTGAACTAAAACACTAACGGATGTTAACTAAAGTTGTCAAATATCCCTAATATGCGGTCATTTTTCATATTTTGCTAAGATTTCACCAGTGAACCAATCTCATCGCGACGAATTCTAAGATATATTTGAGACCTCGTCAAATTATTACGCGGACGTCCGCACAACCGGGTAAATCCGCACAATTTTGGTTCCTGTCACGGTAAAGACCGCATAATGTTAAAGCCGTAAATACACTATTCACACACAACACAGCGACAAAAATAAGACAAAATGCCGCAAAATTACGCGTTAAAACAGAAGATTAATTTAATAATATTTTTAATTTATAATAAAGTATTTATAATTAAAATTTATTATTATAAATTAAAATTATATATATAGAAATGTAATACGGCATTTCCAAAGCAAAAAAAAGAGAGGAATGTAAACAGTATCTAGTGTTTGACACTGACCTGGAAAATACAACATTAATACTCGTAGTACATTACTGCCGCGGTCTGTAATGACTGCGTTGCTGGCAGCGATGATGATGGCCGAGAGCGTAGCTAAGCTAAGTTCGAGGACATCACAGCGCGGTCAGCAAGGGCTGCAATGATGGCCAAGCTTGAAGGCCGAGAACTTAACTAAGCAAAGCTCGAGGCCATCATAGCGTGGCCAGCAGTGCAGTCATTGCGGACCAAGGCTTGTATAGTGCTTTACTCAAACAATGCGAGGTATTTAAATAAAACTAGCAAACTGATGAAAAAATTATATAACCTACTAAAACAACAACAACAACAACACAAATCAAAACAAAACCAAAAACAACGTCAAAAACAACACGAACAATTAAAAAGAACAACAAGAACAAAAAAAAACAACAAGAACAAAAACAACAAGAACTACAAAAACAACAAGAACAACCAGAACAACAACAAAACCAGCAATAACATTAAAAACAACAAGGAAAACAACAAAAACAACAACAAGAACAAAAAAAACAACAAAAAACACAAGAACAACGAAAACAACAATATCAATAACAACGAAAACAACAGTAAAAACAACAAGAACAACAAAACAACAATAAAAAAAGAAAAACTACAAGAACAACGACAAAAACAAGAACAGAAACCACAACAACAATAACAAAAACAACAAAAAACAATGAAAACTAAAACAACAAAAATACAACAACAAAAACTAAAACAACAACAATAATAGCTAAGAACCATCTCGATCACATCAGCTTTCAAACAGAAAAAAAACTAAAACAACAACAATAATAGCTAAGAACCATCTCGATCACATCAGCTTTCAAACAGAAAAAAAACTAAAACAACAACAATAATAGCTAAGAACCATCTCGATCACATCAGCTTTCAAACAGAAAAAAAACATCAATATCGGTGGGAACTACGACGCCTCTCTTTTCGCGTTTGGTGGTTAACAAAACCACAGAATAAATAATAGTACTAAAAAAAACACCACAATAATGTATTTTCAAAGGAAATTGCTGGCCGCAAAACACGACAGTAATGAAATTCCATACAACTTTGCTGGCGCCTATTCAAGAAGCGCGGCAAGGTCGACTTTGGCCAAAGAAGGTTGTCGAAATAATGACCACGTCATTACAAGCTTGTTTGAGTAAATAATTATGAAATGTCTCATATAGATAAGGTAATAGAAATGTCACAGTAAACCCATTTAGTTTTTTTTGGTTTAATTCTCAAATTTGTAAACAATTTTCCATGAAATAATTATAATTGTGATTTCTACGCTTATGTTATATAAGTGTGACTGTGATTTTTGAATTTATGTTAGATTACATAATAATAACATTCCAAAGAATTATGTAATGTTAAGCAAAGTGAAGGGTACAGGAGCAAAACAAGGAATGTCATAAAAAACCTAAAAATGAGTTAAATACGGCAACATTTATTATTTTAGATTTTCCCGCCTATTTTTTTACAACATTGAGTAAAAAGTGTTAAAACAATCATAGTCCGTTATTTTACCAATTCTTTATATCCCTATACAAGCACAAAACTAGGAAGGTCCATGGTGTAAAGTAAAGGAACGTAACAAGGAATGTCCTAACTGTCATTGTCAATTTGTCAAAGACATTGAGGTGTTTTGGTTTGTTATGAACTGTTACATAGATTGAGTCTTTTTGGCTTAGTACTATATGAAAATAAATGAAAGTGACGAAGAAAATAATCCTAATATTATGGAAGTTACGAAAAAGCGAAAGAAAACCGGAAGAATGCGTGAATTAATTAAGAAAATGTGAGTTTTTAGACACGAGCCGGGAGAAGTTTGCAGTGTAAAATATTAAAGTGTTTTGATACAATTAGTCTAGAGAACCGTATTAACTTGTTAAGAATGTAATAATATGAAGTTAATGCAGTGCACAGATGAACAGAACATATATATGTATGTGGTTTGATAAATGCATAGTCCTTATAAAGGAAACGAAGCAGGGTGAATGAAATCATGCTGATTTTCACCAATCCCATTTCACCTAAAAAGTAAGAATTAAAGAAAATGTTGAGAGTAAATAAATACCCATTTGCTACAAGGCATTTTTATCTATATTTGGACAAAAGGAAAACTTGAGCATCTCCAAAAGTCGTTGATAGCTATAGGCAACACTCCAAATGATTAAAGAAGCAAATCAAAATCAACAAAAGATTGAATTATAATAATTAATTAATTATTGCTTAACAAATAATTATTGAAATAATAATTTAATTTAATTACTCATAAATAATCTAAAATAATAAACAAGTGATTGTTTTACGGTAGTATTGGACATTCCTTGTATGGTATAAAATGGACATTCATTGTTATTGTTCTGTCGAAAGGAGACCTAATTTAGTTTTTAATTATTTTAGTAAAAAAATATTTTTCGCCAAAGTATCTTGCTATTTGTAAGGTGATCTCTATAAACTATACTAAAATTCCTGTCAATAATTAATAAGCATTAAATATATATTTTAAAAGTTATTAACTTGCAAATTATAAAAACCTAATTACTCAAGATTTTGTTTTTGTGACATTCCTTGTTTTGCCCCTGTACCCTTCATGTATTGTAACAGTTATAAGTTTTCAAAAATAAAATTAAAGGATTAAAAGAAAAAAAAAGTTTCGTATCTATTTTCCCCACTCTGTATGATAATAACTGTCTGATAATAATCCAGTTCGTTGAAAACATTCTAAGGTAAAGAAGTTATTAACCTATTAAATTTAATCCACGATGTTTCATATTTACCCCATTGGGCGGAAAAAATGAAACACATATTTTATGTTCATAAAGTACTATTTTAGATATTTACGAGCATATTGATAGTAATGCATGATGCATAATTTTTTTTTTTGATGCAGCCGACTGAAGTTTCACTAGAGGAGATCCAGAGTCTGCGGCAAGATATACTGTCACTGAAAGATCAGTTGTGCCATGCTATATTGCTCATAATAAGCCATGAATCAAAGACCGAGCCGAGTATGGTTGTGTAATCAAGGAGCTTAATAAGAGATTCGAAACTATTATTCCTATCGTCGATGTTTCCTCACTAGCGCATACACCTAAGCTCAAGCCTGAAATAGCTTTGATAGTGCCACCGAAAGCTCCAGCTTCACCTGGACATTTCAATGGCAAGCGCTGTGGTGTCGGAATCACAAATTCCAGCTCAGCCGCTATTTGCCACAATTGCTGCTGCTCCAGCATCTCTGTCTGAAGATATGTTGGAGGTTCCGGTGGCTTTAATCACTAAACAACGCAAGCAGAACAAAGTGAAAAGTACGTCCAACCATGGGCAGCTGCCTTTGCGTCCTGTATTGTTTACGGTCTCTTCTCAAAAGAAACTTTCAGAGAGTGTGCCTGACACGGCTGCGGGGGCAAGAGCTTCTGCCACTCCAAGCCCAGAGGTACAGGATACTGAGCAGTGGGCTACAGTGAAAAAGAGAAGATACGAGCGGCCAGCTTCATTATGCGGTACTGCTACTTCAGCCAAAACCACCCTGAAGGCGGTGGAGCCAAGGAAGTATATCCATTTATGGAACATGGAGTCTAACGCTGATGACATTAGAGATTATCTTCGTCAGTTGTACCCCACAGGAACGTGTACAGTGCAAGAACTGAACCCAAGAGGGGACTACAAATCCTTCAAGATAGGAGTCCCAACAGCGGCCTACGACGAGTGCCCTTTCATGGTCCCAAAAAGCGTAACAGCAAGATTGTTAGTTTGAATCTGTTCTATCAGAATGTTCGTGGTTTGAAGACAAAACTACAAATATGGCGAAACAATTTAGCTTTGACAGAACACAACATTGTAGCTGTAACAGAGACCTTTCTCGACAACTCTGTGGAAGATTCGGAACTCGGCGGTGACTGGAGAATACTACGTAGGGATCGATGCACGCCGTGCGGAGGCGTCGCGCTCGCGGCGCGGGCTCCCATTGTACTGCGCCGCCGTAAAGACCTGAATCTAAATAGTGCAACTGTAAACATTAATAATTATTATTGTTATTTTTTGTCTTATTGTAGTCTGTCTGAGAAGAATGGAGTGACAAATTTGCATGGAGGAATGTTAGACGTCGTATTGGTCCAGGAGAGCGATGACTTGCGCGAGGTTCGAGTCACAGATACTGACGGTATAGTATCTCCTGATGCATACCACCCACCACTGGATATTGAGGTAAAAATCGATACGGCTCAACATTCAGATTTTCTCGAGCCGACTAACATTAATTCCTCCAAAGATTGGAACTTTAGGAAGTGCAATTTCGAACGCTTATTCTCATCACTTTCTGAGACTTCCTGGGCTGCAGTATTACAAGCTCATTAGCATGTTTGCTCTGCGACGGATAACTTATACAAAATCATTTATAGTATATTTGACTCTTGCATACCCAAAAAGTGTCGCCAGAATAGTTTAGGTAGGCGCTATCCCATCTGGTTTTCCAATGAAATCATCCGTGATACTAAACTTAAATATAAATTGCATTCATCATGGAAGCGGACAAATTGTAACAAAACACATGAACTATTCTCGGATCTTAGAGTAAGCCTTAAATCACGAACCGCAACCGCCTACGCCTCGTATATGGGATGTATTGAAAAAAATATAAAATGTAATCCCCGTGAATTTTGGGGTCACATTGCTAGCTTGCGTTCGAAGGGAGGATTCGAACCCAATATATCGTATAGAGGTCAAACTTTCTCTGGGGTTCACGCAGCGGAGGCTTTCGCTAGCTTTTTCGCTAGCGTTTTTGTGCCTGACATACTAAATACCGAAATAGCATACACCTCTGATACAAGTTGTAATAGTAACTATATAAATATATTTAAAATTACACCCGGTGATGTAATCTATGGAATAAATAAGCTGAAGCCGAGTAGTTCTATAGGTCCCGACAGTATTCCCCCTACAGTTCTTAAACAGGTGAAAAAATGTTTATGCCTACCTCTTAGCCATATTTTCAATCTTGCGTTGGCAACAGGAAAGTACCCACTCCAATGGAAACTTTCAAGAGTCAGCCCTATACCTAAAACCTCAGACAAATCCAATGTAGAAGAATATCGGCCAATTGCTGTTTTGTCTTCTCCAGCAAAGGTGTTCGAGAGTATACTCCACAAATACATTTATGCGCAGGTGGATAAATATCTTTGCAACGAGCAGCATGGCTTTCGACCAAAGAGTTCTGTAGATACTAACCTTCTGACTCTTGTTGAGTTTATTTCAACTAAGCTTGACAGAGGTTCTCAGGTAGACGTGCTCTACTTTGACTTCCGGAAGGCGTTTGGCAGGGTCAATAATGACATACTGCTGGCAAAACTTTGCAACATCGGCTTTGCCCCGGGACTGCTCCGGCTTCTTGCGGACTACCTCCGCGATCGCCAGCAGTTTGTCAGACTTGGCTTGTACGAGTCTAGACCCTATCATACGCGTTCCGGAGTGAGTCAGGGCTCGATTCTTGGGCCTCTTTTGTTTTTACTTATGGTTAATGACCTCCCCACCGTTCTACAAAGGTCGCATTGTTTGCTCTACGCGGATGACCTGAAGCTCTTCAGTGAGGTGAGGTCAGAAGTATACTGCCAAGTTCTTCAACGTGACGTCGATGCGGTTTTCCAATGGAGTATCGGGAACGGGATGGAATTCAATGTCACTAAGTGCTAAGTTATGACTTTCGGTCGAATGTGGCACCCAATAAGTTATGACTACAAATTAAATGGTGATAGCGTAACTCGTTCGCGAACTATGAAGGATTTGGGTGTCATATTTGATCGGAAGTTGACTTTTCATGATCACATAATTACGCTGGCGAAAGAATCTTTCAGGCGATTGGGTTTTATCCTGAGAAATTCCCGCGACTCCAACAATCAGCACGTGATACGACTTATTTTTGGGGCACTGGTACGCTGCAAATTAGAGAGTGCAATGAGTGCGTGGAACCCACACGAAAGCAAATATGTCCTTCTGCTTGAAAAAGTACAGAAAGCTTTCCTTAGGTACCTTTACAAGCGCATCAACGGGTACTATCCCTACCTTTACCCTACAAAATTTCTTTTGGGATGTCTAGGATTTAATTCATTGGAAGTCAGACGGGAAACAAAACAACTAACAGTTATGTGTAAAGTGCTTCGAGGTAGTATGGATGCTCCAGATCTGCATTGTGAACTGTCTCGACTCTTTGCGCCTAGTAAGTATAACCGCAGCAGAAGGCACCGACTGTTCGACGTTCCGTCTAGTCGCACAGTGGCGCGTTCTAAATCCCCTATACCTCGCACCCTCTCTGCACTCAACCCTCTCCTGGTCACCAATCCAGATTGTGACTTGTTTGCGGATGGATGGTCGAATATATTTTCAGTGTGTTTGCGTTTTTGTAAGAAAAAGTGAATGGATTTGTGTATGAATGTAATTGTACCTATTATTTAATCATTTTATTAATATATTTTGGTTTCACTGTGTAGATATTGTAAATATTATTGTAATTGTAAATATTGTTATTTGATCTTCATTTAATATTATTGGTTATGAAACCGTTTTAATTGAAGTAAATAAATAAATAAAAATAAATAATTTGATGGTGCACAATATTGTAGGTTCTAAGATATTTTGAAGTATTTTTAACAACTTCAAAACTCAAAAGTTGTATATTTCGTCTCATAATCACCCCACCTGATACCTAAGGATACTCGATTAGTATTGAATATTTTGGCGCCGCAAACTGTAAAAAAAAACTTATTCGCATTACTAATAGCTTACAAATCATCATCATCAGCCTATATTTGTCACCGCTAGACGTAGGCATCTCCTAATGCACACTACTGAGCTCGGTCTTCAGCTCTCCGCATCCGTCCGTCTTTCGCAGGTCGCCACTCCACCTGGCCACAGGGTTTGCACTAAGTTTGCCTAAACGTGGTCTCCACTCGAGAACTCGTCTACCCCAACGGTTATTCCGTACTGATGATACTGGTAAATAAACGTGGTCACCACTCGACAACTCGTCTGCCCCAACGGTTATTCCGTACTTATGATACTGGTAAATAAACGTGGTCTTCACTCGAGAACTCGTCTACCCAACGGTTATTCCGTACTGATGATACTGGTAAATAAACGTGGTCTCCACTCGAGAACTCGTCTACCCCAACGGTTATTCCGTACTGATGATACTGGTAAATAAACGTGGTCTCTACTCGAGAACTCGTCTACCCCAACGGTTATTCCGTACTGATGATACTGGTAAATAAACGTGGTCTCCACTCGAGAACTCGTCTACCCCAACGGTTATTCCGTACTGATGTTACTGGTAAATAAAAGAAAAGTAAATATATTTTGTACTTAACAATATTTTTTTTGTTTACCTACCCATACGCGATTAGATCGCTCGCATGCATTCTGGCGCTGCATTCTGTATACACTTTGCGCCACACGAATTCTAATTTAGCAAGAACTATTAATAACAACTAGTAATATTCATATTCATACCACTGTAAAGTCTAAATTATTGTAAAGTATGCTATAAAACCGCAGTAAAGTTCTTAACTTTTGACTGTAAATGTGCACATATTTTAAATCCGCCCACATACCTATAAAAGTAAAACGAGAACTCTACCAATCCGCATCTAAAGGTACCAGAAGAAAACTCAAACAAGATAGCAATTTGCCATCAAGTTGTGGGCAAATTCAATTACACTTGAATTCTTCTTGAGGGTTTGCTTTGCCTCCCTCCAGGGGGGGAGGTTGATTTCAGCAGCGCCACTGCATCGCAGGTTCCGGCGAGAACTCAATCAACTTACAGGATATAAAGTGTTTACCCACACATCCTGTTTACGTTCACTGAATGTTTATTTAGCTCTTAAATAAGAGCCATGGGAGCGCCCGATTATTTCATTCCATCCACTCTGGATAGCCTCTTCAATCTTATAAAAATTTCATTGCCCTGCACTGTAAACAACGCGTAAGAAAACATATGCCCTCTTATATCTTACCGCGATTATATTTTATTTACACGCTGTAATTCCTTCGGAGTTTACACTAGCCTGATAATAATTCTCTCTTTATTTATTTTGAGATTGGTTCCGGCTTATTTACACGGTGATAGATAAAAAGCGATAGTGAAGCGGCGCTCTTGTCCTGAGGAAGAAAAGTAAACAAATAAAGAAATTCAGCTCTTCAGTCGGCTGTGTAACACCAGGGGTTACTGTGATAAGAGAAACAAGGAGATACTAAAATTAAATATCCTCTAAACTAAAATAACAATCTTCAAACAAACAACAAAGTCTGTAGCCGGAAGATGGGGAAAGAATAACAAGAAACAGGTTTAAAACACATTGTATCATGTTTTTCCTAGATAGATGAAAGGATACCTAAATGTCGCAATCTAGGGAGGAAACAGTCGAAGTCACAGCGCAGCATTCTTGGCACTACGCCTATATCATCCTAAAGCAATTTAATTTCATTCCTCTGACTTTGAGTAATGCGCCTCGGACCTACACAGATAGACGTATGTATATGGAGCTAAGACAAGCTGTTTTTAGTGCTTTAGTATCAGACCCTTTTGTCACCAAACGTCTGAACATGGAATGGTTAGCTAGGCCTCAAACATAGGCGACTTCTAAGTTCCAACTAGATTTATTGACGCGGTAAAGATAATAAGCTGCATTTAGAAAATTCATAGAAAGTGGTTACATCGGACACGGCAGCGAGAAGCAGAAAGCCGTCGGGATACAAAATCAAACCTGTAATTTGAATATGGAAGGCGGCGCGGCGGCTATTGGACCATGCGGTTCGACTGGCTTTAAATTATCCATGTGGAAAGGAAGCGCTTCCAAAACCGATCCGTTTCACAATTGCATTTATTAATTCGTTAAAATAATGCATGGCAAGGAATTGCAATAGAAATGAAAATTTCGTACGTAGCCCAGTAAAAATGCCAGGACCGCATTTAGGTTTGTTAAGGGGCACAGAACACTAATACTCTTACCGAGTAAGGTAAGGGGAGTCTGTCATTAAATAATCAGCAAGGGATGCCCGTTGATACAGATTATAATTTAAATAAATACCCAATGGCACCAATGGCAAAAGAGCAAACATGCATTAGTTTTTTTTGCTAGGTGACATAAAATATTGTTAATATTGCAAATTGAACTGAAAAGAAACGCAAAAAAAGAGATCAATTTTTAGTTCCTCACAGAGAAGAAACGAAGATCAAGGACGCAAAACGCTTGCATAGTTTATGGCGAACAATAAAATATAATAATGTGCCCTGCCTGAGATTATCTGTCACCGAATCGGTGTTTGTCTGTTCTTAATGTACAATGAAGAGGACATGTTCTCAGAATGTCGGAAATAGCGCTTCCGAGTAACACTTGTATCGGATCTCTTGTCGCTCGTCTTCCATAGGGTTTTCACATGGCTTGTAGCTATTTATACTTTAAATGGGTCCAATTGTCGGTGCATCGTATATTTACATTTGATAAATATACACTAATACCCATAGTTCCATACGCTTCAATAAGTAAATAGCTTAATAATATGAAGGTACTATGAAGTACATACTTAATACTCAAAACTATTACTTTATTTATATTATTAATTTAAATGGATCCAATTGTCGGTGCATCCTATATGTACATTTGATAAATATACACTAATACCCATAGTTCCATACGCTACAATAAGTAAATGGCTTAATAATATGAAGGTACCTATGAAGTACATACTTAATACTCAAAACTATTACTTCTATAGAACTCTGAAAGCGTACGCTGGAATATCATTCAATCGTAATTATAGGAGTGCTATCCAAAAATACAAAACTTACTCTGCTAAAAATCCAGTAGGTAAAAATTAGCTGACAACCCTCCCTCCGTATTTATTTATGTCTACTGTAATCTGATGGCACCCGCTACGACTAGAATAGCAGTCTATATTCGTCAATCCTTTTGTTGTGTCAGAATCAGACGACAGTGTTAAAATTAAAACCCCACATTATAATTACCAAGCACTTCCTTCCAGATAATAATCTCGGTCGTGAAGTTAAATAAACGTTTATCAGTAAGGAACATCAGCCGCATGTGTGTTAAATTATATGCTCTTTCTTGTATGTTTTTAATAATAAAAATACTCGTTACTCAAAGAAAAAATAAATATAGTGAACCTATAGAGAATTTACAATAAACATCGCTGATGATCGCTGTCACCATACTAAAACAAGATTTAAAATTGATACATTTGTCTGCTGTTTTAGTTACCCAGCATAACCCTCTGTGTTTCTAACTGTGATGAATCAAGCAGTGTTTATTGTAAAAACACATTTGTTTGGTATTGTTGTTCTATATCTTTTTCACAGCCCATTCAGTCGTCTCTCCTTAGGTTGACTCTCCTTAGGTTGTTTGGTTTATAAGGAACAAATTGAACGCTGCCTTTGGCGTTTCCTCAATTCCATTACATTTGGAATTGGTTCAGTTCACTTCAGTTTCGTGTTTGTGTGGATTAGGTCATGTATGGTTCTGTTGAAAGAGTTTGGCTTCCAGTTTAATCTAATATATTAGAATTTTGTCGGCTGATTCAAAGTCGTCCACATACGAAGCACGTTTAAAAGATATTTGTTGAGTTCAGCAGTCACATTACAATAAGAATATTATTACGGATTGGATAGGAAACTGATTCTGATTCATGCCATTAATTTGCCGAGTCTTGAGTGCATCTCGCCGAGCATTGCATTGTGAGGAACTTTGGCAGTTGTGTTGTGAGTGAGGCAGTGTAGGCTTGCGTCCGAGGCGGTCGGCGCGGGTAGTCGGCGGTGAGATCAAAGCTCACCGCGGGTCGACGCACGCGGCTCTCGATCGTCCCGTCACGTCCCGCGCACACCGCCCCCGCTCCACACAACAACAACCAACCTCATCCGTGGCCATGGAACTCGTGCAGATACGGCACCTGGAAATTGAATGAATTGTTCAAACTGCATTACTATTTTTTTAAGTCAAACAGGACTGTTCCAAGAACCTGAACGTTTTCAGACTTTTCTTTCAGTTCGGCTATTAAATTTAATTTTCAAATGCTAGTTAGACGGTGTTAAGCAGAAAGGTGTCAATCCACATAATAACTGATTACGAGTTATTGATTGCATAGTATTCTTTACAAAGAATAAGAAAAAAAATTGTATACTTCTTACATTTTAGATGAGCCTGCTTTTAATAAAATTGTTATGCGTAATACTAAATCCTAAAGCATTATTATTGCAGAAAGGTTTGTGATGGATTATTCCCGCAGTTTAGTGTCTCTCTGCTTCTACTTTATTGCCCTAGCTCACGGCCGATAAAAGTACTGTTGGAAAGAAAAGTGAATTTTAGTAATATTACTCATACAAGTCTTTCATACATTTTCACTTTGTAAGACTTTGTTTTTTTTTATAAAGACTTTCTAAGGTATTATAATTCTGTAGAATAAAATGGTAGATTATTCAAAGATATTCACTGGTTTCTTTTTGTTTTATACATATTGTAGAATAAAATGGTACATTATTCAAAGATATTCACTGGTTTATTTTTGTTTTATACAATTGTAGAATAAAATGGTAGATTATTCAAAGATATTCACTGGTTTAATTTTGTTTTATTCATATTGTAGAATAAAATGGTAGATTATTCAAAGATATTCACTGGTTTATTTTTGTTTTATACATATTGTAGAATAAAATGGTACATTATTCAAAGATATTCACTGGTTTCTTTTTGTTTTATACATATTGTAGAATAAAATGGTAGATTATTCAAAGATATTCACTGGTTTCTTTTTGTTTTATACAATTGTAGAATAAAATAGTAGATTATTCAAAGATATTCACTGGTTTAATTTTGTTTTATACATATTGTAGAATAAAATGGTAGATTATTCAAAGATATTCACTGGTTTATTTTTGTTTTATACATATTATATTATATTAATTACTAGCTGTACCCGTGGCTTCGCACGCGTGGTCATTTCTCTAGGTTATAGGTACTCTATGTGCTATTCCAGGACCTTAAATACCAACATTTGATCAAAATTCCTTCAGCTGCCAAAAATATTTTTATAGATTTCTCGGCTTCTACTCATCGAATTGAGATACCAAGTACCTCAGTTCTTAAGTCAAAACCTAAGTTAAAAGAAACAAAACTATTCGGTCCAGTAGTTTTTAAATGATGCACGAACAAACATACAGACAAACAAACAGACAGACAGAAACGTCATTTTGTTTTTTGTAAATTTTTGTTCAGTTGCTTATTTTAAGTGAAATAGACTTTTTTATATTTTCTTCTTTGTATAGACTTTTTCGTAGTTATTACTTTATTATACGTATAGATAAGGTCGTTTCTTTTAGTAGCCATTGAGGCATGCTTGTAAAAGTAATATATAAATTAAGTATCAACATATTCTTAAATTTGTTATGGTTATGTCATGTCTGCAGATTGTGTTTTCAAATCGTAAGGCCTCAATTCGTTTGTCCGACTTCCGATGCCGCGATGCCCATGCCGCTGCCGATGCCGCCCTGTCCGCACTCGGCCGCAAATAACGCCCAAACAAAACCTACCATCTTAGAACCGGTTGTTGTTTACAGACGAACACTTTATCGCCCATAAATTGCACCGACGAATATAAGGTCGTTATAATATCACTGCGAAACACGATTTTTCCATATTTAATTAAATACTTCGGTAGCTTTATCGTCACCTTGCCTTGACATTATTATACTTACTTGCATTACTAGACATACTTAATTCTAGTGCGCTGCGCTTCCTAGACCTACCACACCTGCACCCTGACAAAAAGCTAGCGTCAAAACTATTAAACATACCTTTCATAAGTTGATAAGGTAATAGACAACTATTACCTCATCAACTTATCAAAGGTAGGTTTTTTTTTACATTTTGTTGTATAAATAATAGTACTTTTGTAAATATAATAAGTACTTACAAAAGTACTAATATTTATACAAATTTAAAGTAGCTCAGTGAGCTATGGAGAGAGCTATGCTCGGAGTTTCTCTAAAGGACAGAGAAAAAATAAAGAATTGAGGAGATCCGCAAGAGAACTATGGTAATCGGCATAGCTCAAAGAATTAGCAAGCTGAAGTGGCAATGGGCCGGTCACATAACTCGAAGAACCGACAACCGTTGGGGTAAAGGAGTTCTAGAGTGGAGACCGCGTTTAGGCATACGTAGTGTAGGGTGTAGGGGCTCCCGCTGGCCAGGTGGTGTGACGACTTGCGGGAGGCGATCGGTAGCGACTGGATGAGGAGAGCCGAAGATCTGACTCAGTGGCGTTCACAAGGCCTACATCCAGCAGTGTACGAATACGGGCTGATGATGACGATTATTTATTCTGTGGTAATGGATAGCTAAGCTACTGAGTAGGAATCAGATGCTAATGTGAACGCAGAAGGTTTAAAAAAACAGTCGACTCCGCCAAACAAACAAGTGAAACATAGCAAATGGCGGCTGCGTTTGCGTGCGTGAGTGGATAATTTTGTCGTCGATACACTATTTTCATCACATACATAATACGCATTGTTTTTTATTTTCTGTGAGAACTTGACAGTATCAGCACGATTAGCAAAGCGAATATCTTGCTGCGATGTGGCGGCTGATCAGAATAACATGGTGTGTGTGAGTGAGGCTCGTGCTTACAAACGGATCGGCATATCTGGGTGCTTTACTTTCGGTTTGGCGGTGTGGAATCCGTCTCTTTTTAAACATTATTGGCAGTGATGTATGTAATCAAATGAAACGTGGTCCGCTCGCGGGCGCCATGCCACAGATTACTAAATAGTAACTTGCCATACGTGTAACGCAACGGGTTGAATTAATTAGTAGTGCACCAGGCGGCGGGCGCGCCACTCACTGTCTTTTATAACATAATTTGCACTTCGCGCGGCAAGATCAAAGACGAGGCCATCCGATGGCGGCGCCTTTGATCACGCCGGGCCTTTGACTGCCGCCGCCTCCGCTGGCCACGCCTCGAAATAGTCAATTTGTCGCCGGTTTTTTACATCATAATGACAAGAGTAGACTATTATTTATTCTGTGGTACTGCGAGAAGAAACAGTAAAATTAAATGAAATGAAACAAAAGCAGGTCTCAATAATTATAGTTGACGCAATATCGTAAAGTAGGTGTAACCCAATGATGTTATATATACCTACTTATTTACTGAGTATTTTTTATCCGATTACCATAAACCAATTGGAGGGTAATGAGTTTAACAGTTATGTATGTATGTATGTATGTGGAAGTTCCACCATAGCACAAAATATATAATAGTACAAGACATAGCGTCGCTCCTATTGGTTCGATTTTGAAAAACGAGGAGTTCATTCCGAATCACGATAAAATCGAAGTGAGCGATCACAGTGCTAATTTGCGTTTCGATTCAGATATCGCGCTCATGATAGTTGAGTGCTGCAGTTGATTCGGAACACTCGTGGGCGTGATTACAAGATCACAACAACGTAACCTCAAAATTTGCACAAAATACAAAGTATTACTCGTGGGGAAAGTAGTCTAAAATTGGTAAATTGTCTGTAGTAATAACGGGAAAAATTTACGAAAATCACACACAACTGAATTCAAACAACAGTTTTCTTCGCAAACAACCGTAAGTCTGTCACTTTGACAATAGCGATCACGGTGATATCGGGTTGGGGCATGGCCACTGTAATCGCAAATGGCGGATGTAATGACGTAATCCGTGACGTCACAAGGGATATCGTTGTCGTGCTCAATTTGACTCGGTACCTACGCGTGTTAGCGGGATAATATCGATTTTAGCGTGTCTCCGAATGGGGATACGTACGTAATTTCGAATGTCGTTTTTGCAATGCACCCGAGGTATCATGTCTTCATCGCAAGAGTGGCATAGGCTATTTTATACCATACCTACTGTATTAAATATAAATAAAAAGGCTAAAAACTCACGAAAAAAGAAGATCGGAAATACGCGCGTTTTTTTTCGTGAGTTTTTAGTCGTTTTATTTATATATTAAATATAAATTATAATATAGAATTATATAATTAATATATAATTTTAATTAAATATATTTATATTTAATATAAATTTCACTCGCGTTAGTTTTCAAAATCAAATACCTACTGTATTTGTGTTTTAGTTTTTGAACTTAGGTCTTGTTATCTATTCCAATGCCAATTTCAGCACTTAGAAAGATCTAATACGATACGAGCTAGGTATAATTAATGATTACAGAATGACAGAAATACATTAGGTACCTACCTAAGAAGGACCTACCTACCTACCTTCTAGCACTTAATAAATAATAGTAGGTTTCTAGTACTTACTGATAAAAAACGATATTGATACCTACCTAAATATCATACCTATCTAGCTAATGTATACAAACACACTTTTGATTTAATTATAGGACGTGCACTTGCTCCCTACTAGTACCTAGGTAATTATGAATATAATAGAATCAAATTTTATTGTGTAAGCTGTGTACAATAGTAGTAGAAGCACACAATAAATGTGGGAGTGGAAGTGGGACTAATTATAACGTTAATTCAATTGTTCTCAATTTTAAAGTTTTTTTTTACAAATAACAATAGCACTTTAGAATAACTACAATAGCACACAAAATAGTAAGAACAAAAAATAATAGGCTCAGGTAGTATTATTATTTATTCTGTGTCTCACATAAAAAAAAGTGGTTCGAAAAATTGGGGTTTGTATGGATTTGTGTATGTAGGGAGTTAGGGACCTACATTGTCCGGCGAGACAACTTTGAAAGCTTATAATTAACTTCGACATTTTCAGATATTTCGATAAAGTACTTTACAATGGGATAGGTACGTACCAAATCTATACTTATAATAAAGCAATAGGAACGAAATAGTCTGTACAAAGTAGATAATTAAAAAAAAACATACATACATACAGCCGAACATATAACCGTCTCCTTTTGTGAAGTAGATTAAAAAGAAATGGTCTGGGTACATAAAATAAGCTACTGAACAAGAATATAACATTTAAAAAATTCGTGTCTGTCTGTCTGTATGTTTGTTCGCGCATCACGTAAAACCTACTGGACCGATTGCGATGCGGTTTTCACTGTTGGATAGCTTATGTTTTCACTTAAAAACTATTTTATATCTCTATCCGATAAGTAGAAGCCGAGCAATCGATAAACATATTTTTGACGGCTGAAGGAATTTTGATCAAATGCTGGTATTTGGTTCTGGAATAGCACAAAGAGTACTTTTAATCTACAGAAATGTCCACGCGTGCGAAGCCTCGGGCATCAGCTAGTTAGTTATGAATAATGTTTCACAAACCAAGATCGCGATTCCATAAAAAAAATACCCGATAAGGCATGAGGAGAAATGAAATGCATGATGCTTTCGACTGCATCTTATATTTTAAAATACCCGTTATGGCATGAGGAGAAATGAAATGCATGATGCTTTCGACTGCATCTTATATTTTAAAATACCTGATAAGGCATGAGGAGAAATGAAATCCATGATGCTTTCGACTGCATCTTATATTTTAATTATTTTTTATTTTAAACTTTTTAGTTTATATTTACCTATAAGAATTAGGTAGGTATATATTTTAAACTTTTTAGTTTATATTTACCTATAAGAATTAGGTAGGTATATATTTTAAACTTTTTAGTTTATATTTACCTATAAGAATTAGGTAGGTATATATATTTTAAACTTTTTAGTTTATATTTACCTATAAGAATGAGGTAGGTATATATTTTTAAGCTTTTTAGTTTATATTTACCTATAAGAATTAGGTAGGTATATATATTTTAAACTTTTTAGTTTATATTTACCTATAAGAATGAGGTAGGTATATATTTTTAAGCTTTTTAGTTTATATTTACCTATAAGAATTAGGTAGGTATATATTTTAAACTTTTTAGTTTATATTTACCTATAAGAATTAGGTAGTTTACTAAAACGTTATATTTCGGGGTGATTTCTTTTCTGCATTATGAAGTTTAATGTAGTGGTAAAGATATTACATATTTTTTTTAATCAGGAAGTGTCGTAATTTTATGGAAAGGTACCTAGGTACGTGCCTACCTGGGTAATAAATATGTAGATATAATATTTATGATAAAAAGGTAGGTAGGTAACTAAACGACACAAGTGCAGTGAGGTAGGTCATGTCGTAACATTCGCCACGTTAGGACAGAAATAAATTTTTGTAGATACCTACTTATTGAAAATAGTTTTCTACAACCGTTCGTTCGATCTAATCTCTTCAACCGTAAACAGCACATCACACAAACATATCCGAATTCAAATGTTATTATTGAATGTAATTAACGCGCGTGTAGCGAGCGCGAGGGCCGGCGGCACATCAAAGGAGTCGAGATGAGTATCATCCCGCCCCGCCGCCGGCGCAGCCCGAGGGCCGCTACATTTTTTGTATTCTTTTTAACAGCTAACAGCCGTACCTATATTTCCTCGTTTACAAATAGCGAGCCGATAAACTTTAGGTAGGCCTAGTAGAGAGATTTTATAAACTTTTTATATTAAGTTATTGCATTACAGCTCTCGTAAAAAAGACAAATATCATTAGGTTGAATTGGTATTCTAAGTAGAGGGTAATACGAAATTTAGAATGACGTTATTGTGAAGGTCTATTCCTCGAATTTATTCATCGAATGCTTATAAGTATACATTTTCGATGGGTCCTTTCTCAAAATTGCGAAGGTAATTAGTTAGGTACGTTTGCTCAAATGGTAAAAAAATGTAAAAGGTCGAGATCTTGCTGCGATGTGGCACGGATGCGGCGGCCGATCGCCATAACACCTTGTAAGAGTGTGCGTGAGGCTTGTGCGTACGTGTGGATCGGCTATCTTGGGTGCTTCACTTTCAATTTGGCGATGTGGAATCTGTTTATTTTTTAACATTCTTGAATCAATACTCAAGTTGGTATAAGAGTTCTAAAAGAGCAATTAATTGGATTCTCTTTTGATAATTTTATTTTAATGAAGTGTTAAACAAATATTAAACATATAGTACACTTTAAGTACATAAACCAGCAGCTGCAGTTGTTGCATGAGTCTCATAAATCCTGATAAAAGCTTTTGATATACATACAGGAAGTACACAAGCCCCTTTTTGCTGCATTATCTAAATGTTGCAAAGGTTGCCAAATGATGGCACGTGACGCAAGAGCCGGCGGCTCCTTTGATGTTCTTTGTGAAGTAATGGATTGGCCGGCGGCTGAATTGTCGCTTGTGATGTCGCCGACGAAAACGTGCCGACAAAGGGCTCAGCGGTAGCACAAAGGTATTGATATCGTTTAAACCCCCTTTATAGTCGCCGATGCGTTTATCCCTCTATGGAAGAGAAAAAGAACAAAGTTTCATGTTAGATTTTCATTTTATTCATCAAAAGCTACACGCACGTGTGTGCTTTTACGTGGTTGAATATTTTTTGTTCACACGAACGAGCAGAGTACGCATAATATTACATCAATTATTAAAAAGAAAGAAAAAGAAGAACATGATCAGCCACTATTAAGTTTTATTAGAGAGCATAGAGCGGTACCTAATAACACCTCGGAGCTATTAAATTAAGTCGGGTTCAGTTTTTACTCCGATACAGGAGAGAACTGGTTTCCATGTAAGTAGTTAAGTACTTATCTACTACCTATAGGTAGGTAGTAGATAAGTAATACTTACATGGAAACCAATTCAAAGTACCTATATATACTTACTTAATTTTATATTAAGTACCTACCTACCTGCTATACTTTATTTGTAGTTATGAAAAGAACATTATTTTACAAATATTTTTACTATGAGCACAGAATAAATAATAGTACACATATGAGCAACAACTCACATACACGAGTATGGGCTGCTTTCGATATTTAAATTTTAGTATATAATTATTTATTACCGGCAAAAACCAGCCGCCTGAAACGAGAAATGATTAGGTACTTAAGTACCAGCTTATCTTATCACACCTTAGAACCAGCTCCACGGTAGCACTGAAGAAAAGACAGCGAAATAAAATAAACGCCTCATGTTCCAAATACAATCATCGTGGGTTATTAAAATTATTGCTTTGAAGCGCCGCGCTCGCCGCCCGGCGCGGGTGCCCGCCGGACATGTCCCGGACAATAGTGATCGCCTTTACAGCAAACTGCATGTGCGATAAGTATTTTGTGCTGCAAGGATCTGCCCGTATTACCCGTGTCATATTATTTATTGTGTGCTTGCAGGTCTTGTCTTACGATCTATTGCTGGGCTGTTTTTTTCTACACTAATATCACAGAATAAATAAATCTGCTAATATTATTGTTACGAGCTGTGGTTCGGATAAAATTAAAGTACGCCAATTACACCAAAACTTAACACCTTTATTCGAAAAACCAGAAAAAGAAATTAAACTGATAAGTCACCCTCAAACACTCTTTAACTCGACTGTACACTCTTCTCAATTATCACTGAATACTCGCTTCGAATCACTTTGATCGTTTCGTTCCGATAAGTCAAAAACTGTCCTAGGCTGTCGATGCGCGCTCTGTTTATACCGCGACGGAAGTTTACAAAAGGTACTCGTATATACTAGAAGTAGTCGGTAGGTACTTGAACTTTCAAGGTCAGCGGCGCCTTTGATGTTGCCGCTTTGCTTCGCGCCTGTAGGTATCTAAGGCCGGCGGCACCTTTGAAGTTGCCGCGTCGCGCCGCGCCCGTATGTACCCTACCGCGTGCTCTAGAAACTTATGTAGGTACCTACGCGTCACTGGTGTGTTCCAGAATGTTTCTTTAAATAAACATAAACATTTTAGTAGGTACCTATTTTTTTTTTTATAATCGACCGGCCTAACACTGCGCCCTCCTAAGACATACTCGTCCTGAGCAGTGTCAGTCCAGTGATATTACGCCAGTCGATTTACATAAACAACCCCAGGAACACCTCTCTGGCCCCCCCTGCATGCGGGGGCATGTGACGTTGCTGATCCTGTTCACAACGCGGTAGGTATAGTCCACCCCTTTCTGCCTGCAACCTTGGAGACCCAACTCTGCCGCGCACTGGATCATGCAACCCAACCAGTGAACCCTTGTCAAATCCCGGAGCTCTCAATTTCCGGTCACATCGAGCCCTCATCTTCACAGACACCCGCTGTCCAGACCGTTCGACCTACCTACAAACTTTATCCAACCTAAAGCGCAAGCCGCAAGCACAATCTGCAACGCTGCGCGAAACTAGTTTGCGGCACCAGTTCCTCACATCATCACGGCAGTGGATCCAAAAAAATCGCTCACGTATTTTTGACAGGGTTCTTTTGATTCCCATATGACCTTCTGAACATGTCTTAGCAGAGTTGTAGAACATCAGGCACCTTCGCTTTAGGAACAACCATTTGTAAATGATAGTGTCTCCTCGAGCATTTTCCCTTTTTTGGCACAATACCGCATAGTGGATAACCAAACTGTACCACTGCCCCCAATAGCTTTCCGTTGCTGCGCTCATTCCTGCAACTTCCTTCCATTTAGGCTTAGGCGCACCAGTTTTTATCCACTCAAGAATTGGCTTGATATCTGGGTCATTTTGCTGTGCCATCTACAAGGCCTTTCCCACTCTTTACCAAGGTCCGTTCTTACAATTCTCCGGACAAGATCCCCTGGACAGTGCCTCCGAGTAACTGTGAGATCTTCCATCTTTCATGTTCAGGGTTTTCCTTTCGTGAGCTTGTGAGGCCAAAATTCTGGTGTCTTTTTCAATACTTGACTGTACCTGCCCCGCGGTTCTGGCATCTATTCGTTTCCCAGGGTCTTGTTCGGTAAAGCGTTAACCACCCGCCAGTTCTGTGATCAATCTTCCCTGCCAGCAATTCGCTTCGGGCAGCTGGTTCAAGTGACCCTTCTCTCCACACTCGTAACATCTAGGGATAAACCTAGGGTAAGTGTCATGTGTAGATGATGCCATAACTGGGTAGTTATAAGGTTTGATACGATGGGATTGATGATCATAACGTGCGGACTCCACCTTCAAAGCAAGGGCCGAGGCATCCTTAAGGGATTCGAGAAGCCCAAGTCTCACAGCAGCTCTTACTTCTAGGTCGCGAATCCCATCGACAAATGCTTGGACCAAATTCCAGACGACTGGTACGCCTTTCAAACCAGCTTTTAAATTTCAAGAGCCCACTGTTGTAAGTTCTCACTATTCCGCTGAGCCCTGTCCTTTAACTAGCACGAAACACATGCTCTAGGTGTGCGTCCCCGTAGTGAGATTCCAGTGCTTCGAGCAGCTGTTCTTAGGTGGCATCTTTTTCAAGGGCTTCGAGTATAGTTAGGGCCAGTGCACGAAGGCCCAGTGTGAGTGCAGTCATGGCCTGCGCTTTAATCCATCCGTTCGCCTTGACAACGGCCTCTAACTGGATCTTGTAGGCCGACCACTAAGAGCTTCCATCGAATTGCAGCACTTTGAAACCTCGCGCCGAAGATGTTGCAACATCCGGAGCTGGTATTTTGTTCCCAGATTTCAGGACACTCAAAGTTTTCTTCACGTCCACGATCTGGGTTTCAGTTTAGGAGAGACGGCTTTCAGTTTCGGACCTTTGAGTTCTTTCCCAAAAGTTACACGCAGGTCTTTTATGAAGATAGTCTGTTCCTCCTGTCGGTGAGCCTGCTCCTCTCTGTCACTTGTCAACTGCTCCTTTAGCCGACGAGCTTGCTCCTCCTGTCAGTGAGCCTATTCCTCTCTGTTGCGCTGCAACTGCTCTTCAAGTCGTCGGGCTTCCTCCTCTCTGTCCCGCTGCAACTGTTCTTCAAGCCGACGAACCTGATCCTTTTGTCACGTAGCAACTGCTCAACCAGGCGTCGGGCCTCCTCCTCCTGTTTGCGGGACTGCTCCTGGAGTAATACCATTAAGCCCGAAAGGTCAAAAGAGGATGGGGCTACAGAAGACGGAGAACCTGCAAATGGACCCTCTCTCTGCCTTTGGACCGGTGGCAATGGCGGTGTCCAACTCTGTGGTTTCTTGATTGTCACCACCACCAGGCACTCGTAATGGCGAACCAAACCGCCTTTCATCCATTTCCCTTTCGCGTTGGCTTCTCGTTCTCATGCGGTCTGTCTCCTGCTTTGGTGTAGCCGGCATTATTGAATCCTCTCTTCTGACACCAAATTGTTAGGATCAGGGGTTCTGATAAAATTAAAATACGCCAATTACACCAAAAATTAACACTTTTATTCGAAAAACCAGAAAAAGAAATTAAACTGATAAGTCACACTCAAACAATCTTTAACTGGACTGTACACTCTTCTCAATAATCACTGAATACTCGCTTCGAATCACTTTGATCGTTTCGTTCCAAATGGCAAGTCAAAAACCGTCCCAGGCTGTCGATGCGCGCTCTATTTATACCGCGACGGAAGTTTCCAGAAGGTACTCGTATGTACTAGCAGTAGTCGGTAGGTACTTGAACTTTCAAGGTCAGTGGCGTCTTTGAAGTTGCCGCGTCACGCCGCGCCCGTTTGTAACTACCTACCGCGCGCTCTAGAAACGTCTGTAGGTACCTACGCGTCACTGGTGTGTTCCAGAATGTTCCTTTAAATGTAGGTATTGCGTCATTCACCACGCTTCCCGAACATTTTGTTACCTACTGTTTTTCTAAGAATCGACCTGCGTAACATTATAAAGAGACAGCATGAATTTTTGTAGGTAAGTACTTATGTCTGTTTGTAAGTTATGGATAAACTCAAAATTTACATAACCGATTTTAAAAAAACATTCGAATAAGTATAGAAACCTACATTATCAGCAACTCAGCCAGTAAGATGGGTTGAATTTTATTTTTTAAAACATTTGAGGTCACTACGAAAATTGCAAAAAAATTGCATAAAAAAGTAATTATTTGGCGTGCGCTGCGAAAACTATAGATCTATATATCTAAAAAAGATTATTTTTTCTGTGCTCGATGCACTCTTAAACCATTGATCGGATTGTGACCAAACTTTGGCAGGGTCTTCTGATGCCTAGTTCAGCAACTCGTCTTACAACAAAGTCGTCCCAATAGGACGAGTTACTGAATTTAAAAAATATTATATTTTCGGTTCAGTACATAACTCGTCCCAATGATTTATCCTCCATGTCTCTCAACAAAATCTATACTAAGTAATGTCAGCAACAAATGACGCCCGGGATAGTTTACGGCTAAAATATCATTACAATTTAGAAAAAAATATGTATAATTCGATATTGTTTATGTTATTTCTATTTTGTAATTTGTTTAACTGTGTGTCAATAAAGTGTTATTGTTTTGTACGCAGAAATCAAACCAAAAAACTAGCTTAAAAGCTAAAAAAACACACCTGCCTTGCCAAAAATTAACTTATGTCAATAAATTATATAAGGTTCGAAAGTGCTTATCAAGGCCTACAATTTGATAAGGTTAACCGAGATATTAGCGTCTATGGGGCAATCGCGTTTTTTTTAAATAACTCTAAATATATCTATACTTATAATAAAACAATAGGAACGAAAAAGTCTAAAAAATGCTCTAGGGTACTTAAAATAAGCTACTGAACAAGAATATGACATTTTAAAAAATCGTGTCTGTCTGTTTGTTCGCGCATCACTTAAAAACTACTGGACCGATTGCGATGCAGTTTTCAAGTTGGATAGCTTAGGGTTTGACTTAAGAACTGGTGTACTTGGTATCTCAATACGATGAGTACAGTAGTCGCAGCCAATCTATATGTTTGTGAAGTTAGGCTCTGTGAACGATTGCGCAGGTACTGCTGTGGGGGTAAAACGGCATAAAATAAGAGCGAGATAGAGTATGCGAAAAACGTAAGCGAGTGAGTGTCTTCACCTTCAACATTGGGATTGCGCCTGAAAAATAGCAGTTAGCGCAGTGACTAGCAGATAACTTCCGAGACACATACTTTCACTGCGACTACTGTAGAAGCCGAGCAATTGAATAGTTTTTGACGGCTGAAGGAATTTTGATCAAATGTTGGTACATTGGTATTTTAGGTCTTGGAATAGCACTTAGAGTACTTTTAACCTAGAAAAATGACCACGCGTGCGAAGCCGCGGGCACAGCTTGTTCAAAATATAACAACTTCTGCCATCTATTCATAATTATTTTTACTAAATTAATTACATGAAGAACAGTTAGTGCGCGCTGTATGTCATCCAATCGAAATGCAGTCATTTTGAAATTCACGTGCTTTTTTCATGTGGTCCTGTCCTGAGTGAGGTGAGTGATCATAATCATGTTGAATCCGCATTTTTCCTCGGTTTACCGTTTTAACTTTTTGGAATTATCGGAATTACCCCGCATTCTATATCTCAGGCATTTGGTAAGAAATCTTATTAATTGTAAGATTTAACGATAGATAATTGATTTTGGTACTTTATTTTGTAGGTTCGGATGCGCTAGCTATTGTTTTTATGTTTCTTTCGGAAATACCCCAGAAGGTTTATTCCGAATGAAAACTGCTTTTCCATAGTATTTTCCAGAGGTTTACTACTGGCCGTTATGTGAGGATAATTCCGAAACTCCAATTATCAAATATGTGTTTCTGGCTATACTATACACATATTATATCCTACTATATTAGATAGTTTTTTATAGAGGGGTAAACTAGAATGAAAAGGAAATTTAAACTTTAAGTACAAAATCAAACTGATGAATTTAAAGTTTCTTTCGGAATTACCCCGTGTTATTTCGAAATTACACCTGAACAAAAGAAAAAATATCTACTTTTTAAATGGCTGTATTTACGGAACGCAATCACATTTATTGAAATAGGTTATCGTAAGAGTTAGAATATACATTTCAACTAATAACAGTAACATGAGTTTGTAGTAAACTTACAGAGATTATTAAAGAAAAAATATAATGCAAGCGTCGTGTCAACTAATCAAAAAATAATTCGAAATTACCCCAAAGCACTAGACATTCGTAAAAACGTCAATCAAAATTTCGTACGTACCTGTCCCGTTTTTCTAGGATATTAAAAACCAATGCAAAAGTACCTATAGCACCAACGCTCTTGATGCTTTTTGACAGACTTGTTATTATTTCGTTTCCATGGCAACC
Source organism: Alsophila aescularia (assembly GCA_946251855.1). Classification (NCBI taxonomy): domain Eukaryota; kingdom Metazoa; phylum Arthropoda; class Insecta; order Lepidoptera; family Geometridae; genus Alsophila; species Alsophila aescularia. Next base: position 16,693,410 of record OX276377.1, on the reverse strand, counting down.
GTTCCTTACACCGAGTAATCGACTTTTTACAGTTTTCCCGTGAACCACACCAATATAAAAACTTACCATTATGTGGAAACTTACCATTATCCGAGATATAAAGTATCCCATGTTGGTCTCTATATTGTACAGTATCTATTTACAAAGTTTCATCGAAATCGGATCAGCCGTCTTGGCGTTAAAAGTCCCCAAACAAACAAACAGACGTTTCACTTTTATATATTGGTGTGGATTATTATCATTGCAGAGAAATAAATAAAGTAAATTGCTCAGGCTACTAATCTGACTCAGTAAAGTATAGGTTAATTAATACCTGAATATTCTGTCAGTGAAAAAGTGACACAGACCACGCGGACGAAGTCACGGGCAAAAGCTTGAATGTTAATAAATAAATCAGAGTGGAATTATTTTACATAAACAGTGCATTTTTTTATTTGGATTAGAGCTCAAGATTGTATTGGATTAAAAATACTTGAGTGGGCATTGCCCACGCTATAGTTCCACGGCTGGTAGCGGCCGCGAGACCGCATCTGGCCTCGTGCCAGCCGGCTAAATAGCAGAAATAACGCCACTATCAACATTCCAGGTCACTTCGTAAGATTATCTTTTTATTACGAGATCGTACACAAAGATTTGATCCCTTTATGGGTTGTATAAATAAACCTAAACGCCAGCGGAGCTTAGCCGTTTTGCCACGTTTTGTTTGTAAAATTTATCCAGAAGACGCCTTATTTTTAACCGTAGAGATAGTCCCTCTACGTTTTTAACAGCTCCGGTTTGTTGACGAATACAAAGAATACCTAACTGATACAGTAAGTTCAGCTTACCGGATAGCATTTCGAATCTGCAATTCTATCTAACTCCATCATTCATCATTCTGTCCCAGATGCTAGGCGAGACAAATCGGACTATATGAGTACGGAAAAGGTTGGAAAGACGGCTTTATACCGTCTCATAAATCGATGAGGGTGGTCAATCAATTCGACCTTCGGGCGTGATTTTACTGTTTTATAATTTCCTTTTAAAGCTTTTACCATAAAAGCGATATGTCGGTGCTTTTTATTGAATATCGAGTGCCGTCGTTTATCGGCGGATGATATTGAAGACTGGCCATCAACACTATTTCGTGGAACACGCCGCCACCCACGTCGACCTGCGACTTGCGCCCGCGCCGCCGCCGCCGCGGTGCAGGAACCTCCCGCCCGCTATGCGTGCTCGTTCTCTTGTGACATCATCAGGGATTAATTCCATGAAATCCCCCAAATTGAAAGCATTCCTTAGCTTAGCTTTATGGCACAAAATTACAGCGACCTTAACAGATAAATAATTGTTTCTCTAACACGAATCGAGTAAACAAAGTTACCTCAAGGCGCATTGTTACGATACGTGCGCTATTTTTCGGCGTGTCGGAGATTTCTTTATTACTCACATAAAACAGTGTTTGTTGTAAGTCAGATTTGGAATACGACCTCATCTCGGTCGACGATTACTCGCCGACAATAAACCTAACACGAAGAGGCCGTAAAATTCTAATTCGAAGCGCCTGGTAGTCGGCCGACTGCGGGTGCCCGGACTACCCGACCGGCGCGGCACCCCGTGACCGGCCTCCACCCTCGGCATTATAAAAGTTGCCAAGCATCCACTGGGCCTTGGTCAAAAGCATAGCCTTCTTAGAATATCCAACAATACATTAATATACAATACAATCTATTTACGAGCCGATTTCTATAGCTAACTCCAGCTTTTTAACCTTTACGCAAAAGCAGTAAACGTTTACAAAAGCTGGGGTAAAATTGATCGATGCATTGTTCTAAGATTAGCTCTAAGTAAGACAGTAATCGCGGCCAAATGACGCTGATTATGAGGTTTAAATCTCGGTCCAGAGGAGAGTCAAGTTCCCATCGCCACTACCAGGTACCTATCTGCCTTCCATAATCTTTTTTGTAATCGCTGAGTCAGGGTCGTCGACCGCATGGATGCTGCCATTGCCAACGTAGCGGATGCGCGGCACCTTTCTCTCTACTACTGCCCTGCCCTCTAGGTATTCACTACTTTCTTAGCGAAGTAAAAGTTAGCAGACTGCGTGATCACATTGATACTGGCGCTATGTGTGCTGCGGAGACAGGTAGCTATAAACAATGGGTAATTTAGTCAATATGCTAATTTGGCGTCGGCATTTGAAGGTTCAAATGCATTAATGCGTAATGAGTGTTTGCCGTCATCATCATTATCAGTCTGCGAGCGTCCCGTGCCTGACATACATAAACCTCGTTAGAGCCATGTTTCATTGGACGGGTTACTTGAAAACGAGCTGTGTTAATTATGATTACTTAGGTGAACTTGTCGTGCGGAAGGCAAGTGGGAAACCACCGCACTATCGTTCCTACTTTTGGAGTAATGATAATGTCGCAAAATAAACTAGACGTTTTCGACATCGGGCTTCCACGATGTAACATGCCGTGGCGGTCTGAGTCCGGCAGGGGTAGGAACAGGGCTACCCGGGTCGTCATCATGTGAAATTCCTGCATCATAGGATCGTGGAATGTGTGAACGATGCTGCCATACTGCTAGAAATGGATAGATGTAAACTGGATATAGTAGGGTTGAGTAGGAAGGTAGTGGGGATTAATTGTATGGAAATTATAGAATAATATACACGGGAGAAAAACAAGGAGAAAATGGAACAGCAATAGTTCGAAACAAAGAATGGGGCGAACAAAAACACCATAAAAAAAACACCATATAAAAGAAAACACCATACACCACAGCGACCGATTATCAGCAGTAAAAAAAAAAGCCGCTCCAATCCAACAGACATCGTAGTGATATAAGTGTACATGCCTACTGGTAGCCACCCGTTTGAAGAAATAGAAGACATAGATACAATAATAGATACAGCAAAAGAAGGTGACAACCTCATAGTGATGGGGATTTTAATGCGGTGCTAGGTGGAGGTCGAGAAGAGAATGCAGTGGGGAAATATGGATTAGGGAATAGAAATGAAACAGGTGAACGGCTAGTGCAATTTTGTATATAACTTAATCTTACAGCCCTAAATACACTTTTCAAGCAACTCAAAAGACTTCTATAATATAGAAAGATACCAGTATGAAAATATGCTGGACTGAAAGGAGAAAGTACCCAAAAACGATACTTAATAGCAACCATAGAAAGGAGAAGAGGAAAAGTGTTTGGCTACCTCATACGACATGATAACTTTATAAAAACTAGCTTAAAATCTAAAAAAACACGCACGCCCTGCCAAAAAGGAACTTATGCCAACAAATTATATACTGTTGAAATGTGCCTTCAATTTGATACCCATCCATAGTGTAAAACACGAAGTTTTTATGGCATTTTGAAATGGAGCCATACTGCCGCAATAACTACTTAAAAAAAACAAACTTGCCTATGTTACTCGGGGGATGTAAGGATTCTAACTATACCCCATAAGTCATCTGTTCAGGCATTTAAAAGTTATTGTGGAATAAAGAAACTCATATACAAGAATCCTAAAAAATTTCACTTAGAAGGACCTACCTTGGTAGAAGGGAAGAGAGGAAGAGGCAGACCTAGAGGAAATTTACAAATCAGATAAAGGTGAAAATAAATGTCATGTCGTATAGGGAAGTCAAAGCTTTAGCGGAAGATAGGGAACTCTGGAAATTAATCCACCGACAACAGCGGGGATCTTAGATAAATACTTAAATGAATACCTAGATGCGCTAGATGTGATAGAGAGAAGCATTACTTAAGTGCTTAATTTTTTAATTTGGCGATGAGGAATCCTACTTTTTTAAACATTCTTGGATGCAAATTGGTTGGTGGAAAAAGCATTAATTTCGTATTTAATTTTCTGATAGGACAAAGCGTGTAATAACAGGTAAGTAGATGATAATTTACACTTACACGGCTGCTGTGAACCAACTAAGGCAATTTATGAAATGGCATTTAGACATTTTCCTGTATATTATCAGTCTATGACCAACTACTGCGATCACAAAGACGCTTGCCAAACGTGTTACAATACCGTTTTTAGGAACTAAATTGTTTGTTGCGCTGCTAAACCGCTACTTCACGTTTGCCCAGATCGGCTGACGGTACTGTTTTAATAGCAAAACCCCCTGATGGTGGGCAAACAGCGAGCTATCGACTACGGCTCTGGTTGAAAGGATTCACTGGGAACTACTCTCTTAAAGTTCAGCCTTTTTAGATTTGATGCACACAGTAAAATCTTTCCGGCACTACAATGAAAAAAACATTTTCTTGTCGTAGGTATGTACTTAATTTGAATTTTGTATCCGTTTTTGTCACATTCTTGAATTCGTAAATCGCTATTGATTATAAAAACTAAACAAACTTTGGCAGAATAATTAAAAATACATGATGGTTAGTTTGTCACGCCCCTAGTCACCGCGCTCGCACTGGTCTGGCGGGTTGGTGAACTTAGTGATTGGCGATCGCAGGACGTAAGCTCCTCACTACACTAGCCTGAAGCTTGAAGAGCCGAAGATCAGGCTCAGTGGCGTGCTTTGGGAGAGGTCTATATCCAGCAGTCGACTAGATAGTTTATAGATTATGGATAGTTTATAAATATCAGGTGAGACCAAAAGACACGCCTCACAGCCACGAAACTCGCATTGGACGAGCATTGTAGATTATTACTATGGGCCACCCATCTCTATGAAAGAAGTAGTGAACTTTTTTTTTGAGGAACGTTTATTCAGTGGTAGGTACTTGTACTATTACTTATTCTGTGGCAGTGGGAATAAAATAAGCTGATGATGGCAGATACGGTGATCCAATATTCTAAGGCTATGAGTACAACCGTAGCCTGACCCGGATGAGAAAATGTAAGTTAACCTTAGCACAGAATAAATAATAGTACAAACCTTAGTACCTGTGACACAGAATAAATAATAGAACAAGCCTGTGAACCAGCTGCTTTTGCTTGCTACAGCTCAAACTATTATTTATTCTGCGATTACAGTAAAAAAAACAAATGGCGATCCGTTAGTGTACTCCCTACAAGATAAGACTGAGTTGACATCACCAGACTGTCTAGTTTATGGTATCTGAGTACTTCCTAATTAATGTAGGCACCAATAAAAAATATTCGGGACTAGGGAAGGGGAAACCATCAATCTTGTAGAAAATTAGGACAAGTGAAAATAGCATAGGTACAGATTTGTCATCCAGGAAGTTTGAAGTTCAAATAATACCTAAATAAATAAGATTTCCGGGAGACTATCGACGAGGCTACACTTCGTTGACTAGGTATGTATAAGTTTTTTTTGGAAAAAAGTGTTAACCATTTTTTCCCATTACTTTAGACTTTGTTTTTTTTTGTGTTAGCTATATAGCAAATATATTCATGATACTTATCATTATTTGAAAACATTTTAAAAACAATTATTAGCAGGTTCATTTAATTACCATTAAAGGGGATGTTGGGTAAACTTGAACTCTTCCTGAAATGTATTTTTTACCCGACTACAGCGAAGCAATAAAGAGGGTTATGATTTTAACCAGAATGTATGTAGGTATGTATGTATGTCATGTATGTGGGTATGTATATATATTCAGCTGTTCCGTCATAACTTCTAAACTACTCATCCTAATTTGACAAATGAGGTATCGTTGGAAGCGTCTTCATCGTCCGCTGGTTATAGGCCGTACGAGTGCGATATCAATTTGTCAGTATTTAACCAAGTAGGTAAAGCGGACTCCCCCGGCTCTAAAGTTTTAAATTTCTAAAACGATTGAATATTCTTGTTTGTGACACTTTTTAGCCCACTGAGGCCGTAGTCGGGTTTTAGTTTTTGAACTTATATTTTTATTATGTTGAGAGACGAGTCAAGCCTGTCGGTCGCCTGATGGTAAGTGGCACGCCTGCCCAAAACAGTTGCACTGCCACCAAGAACTTTGGCTGCAAAATGATTACTGCTTGTTATCTTCCGCTAACACGGCCGGTTTTATTTTAATAAGTAAATATTTTTGTTGAAGTAAGAATAGTACGCATCGAGTCCAGAGTAGCTAGAACGAGTGCGTCTCGTATTTTGAATGAAAAGTACCCAAACATCAATGCTGCCGACCGTACGGCACGCCACGCTACGAGACCGAGCCGAGAGTCGGGCGCCACCGCCACACCGCCGACCCTCGCCCGCCTCTCCCTTCGCTTCACCCTTCATCCATCAGTCAGTCACTCGACTTCACGCGAGTAGGACGCTCGTTCGTTCTCTCCCAACAACTGTGGTTCACGCGGCCAACTGGGTCACAGTTTACACACAAACAAAGTGAGCCGAAGCTGATGAGTTTTGTGTTGTGATCGATTGCAGTGGAGTGGAGGAGTGTTTTACGTGACCTTACAAACTCGCGGCTCTTTTGAAGTGTACGGGATGCGTGCGTGAGCGCAGCGCATGACGTGCTACGAAACATTGAGAACTGCGGCACCGGCCGCGGACGCCCCCATGGCGCACCACTTCGTCAAGTGGTGGCGCAACAAGTTTAGAAATGGATACAAGAAATTCAGCAGTAAGTTGTTATGAAATAATGTCACTCTTGCTTAAAATAACTAGATAGGTAGCCTTCTAATACTCTGTTGACAACTTACAAATTGTTGGCAGCAAAAACAAAACAAACGCACATGCTTTGGAATGTTGTTTTTTTTTAAACTGTGCAGCGGTGGCTAAACATAATTTCCAGCGATAGTGAATTTACCTAGTAGATACTACTAGGTAAGAACAAGTACTTACCTAGTAGATACTACTAGGTAAGAACAAGTACTTACCTAGTAGATACTAGTCATACGTACTATTTATACCTATCCTAGTTTTCGGAAGAGTAGACTGGGGCAATAAAAACATAGAAAACCATAATAAAAGCGGTTCTTTGACAATCTTTTTTTAGTTAATCGTAGTAGTTCCTATTTTCCTATCTATGGTTGTTTAAATTGAAAATTTACGGAAAAATCAGTTGAACGTAGGTTACAAAATAAGTAGGTACTTAGTAAACTTTCATTGCTGTATCATTTGTGCCAAATAAATTAAATCAGAATTATTGTAATCAACGACGGACCATTAAAAACTCAGATTAAAAATAAGTGGTACTTAATCAGAATTATTAATTATGGAAAATCTAAATAAAATCTTGTTCACGAAGTAGTCGCGTTGACAAGCCGCGTAATTAAATATCAAAGGTACCGACCGAAGTAGTTTTAATAAATTATCGAAGATATTAGAAAACATTCTGATAGCTTTATTTAACAATTAAAATCATTTGATATGCTCGATGAATGTACCTCGGTCTATTTCAAATACCTGTTTTAGAGGTAAACAGGTATAGGTACATAGTACATTGAGCTTATGAGATTTTATGATCTCAGTCGGCGAGATCAAACAAGCGGCCCGCCCCGCCGCGCCGGCTGGGCTTACCGGGACGACCTCGACCGCGGCAACGACAAGAACAGAAAAAAGCAATAAAACGAGATAAATCGACATTAGTTTTTAAGTTTGGACGAGTCGCTAAAATATTTTAACAACAATGAGAAAGCATGTGCCTACCTACGATAGTGTTGAGTGCTAATTAATTACATATGTTTTGTAAGGGGAAGGTAATAACTATGTAGCATAAATACTCCAAAGGCACCAATAAAAACACACATATTAAAACAAAAAGCTGTTGAATGGCAGTACTAGGTATGCAATTTATTAGATGGCAAACTATATTTACCTACATTGATCTCAGTTTTGTTTAAGTAGTCGAATTGAGACAAGAAACGTTAATTGAATATGCAACGAAATATAATATCTCGGCTAGTACTAAAATCAAATCCATATTCACACAGATGTAATGTCATGAACAAGCGGAGTTGTTGATTCCAAAATGAGAGTATTAACAGTCTTAGTTCTACTTCAAAGCATACGAATATCACTTTGATCTCGTTCTATTTAATGATGAAATAACGAATGTTGAACACTTCAATTTACAAGGCGGCTTCAATCTTTAACTCTCATGCGAGCACGCATTTAAAATCTGTAAAGCGGAGTTTGTTAATCAAGTTTTTGATGCAAATGGAACTACGCCGCTCATTTGATCTACTTCAAAGGGAGCTTTTGAAGCTCGTCGAGTTGCCGCCGAAGCGGAGACAATGATACCTTTTATTTAATATCAAAGAAAAACTCCGCCCTTGGATTTATGCTTCTCTTTGCTTTCCTTTGAAAACTTTACTCGCGTAAAATTATGTTGATGATACTCGAATATTCACAATGATTAAAGCATACAGAGATTAAAGAACATATGCCTTGACAAGACAATACAGTAAACACCAACATAAAAGATTTTTAGAAAAGCAAATGTAGCAATTTGTCCGACGCGGCGGTTAGCAAGTGTCTACAAAATGAATGGAAAGAAAAGCTGCAGCTTGTTAGTTTAGGAGTAATATACGAGATTTGAATAATACTGGAGCATTATTACTGAAATTAACCGATAATACTATTTAACCGTAATTAGCTTACCCGCCCGCGACATCGTCCGCGCGGACTATAGTTTATCGCGAAAAGAAGCATCCTATGTTCTTCTAGGATATTAAAAACCAATGCAAAAGTTGGTATAGCACCAACGCTCTTGATGTTTTTTGACAGACTTATTATTTATTTTCCATGGCAACAGTTTCCAGTTTTCCCGTGGAAAATTACAATTTATTTTCTGGGTTAAAAAGGATCCTATGTTTTGTTCAAATTTTATCAAAATTCGTCCAGCCGTTATCGCGTGAAAGCTCCCCAAACGAACAGACGTTTCACTTTTATATATTGGTATGGATCTACCATTTTGCTTAAATGAGCCTGTTGATGACGCCAGTTAGTTTTGAACTCAAATTACTGAATTAATAATTCTTAGACTTGGGTGTTATGCACGTAATTTAACACTGTGCTCTTGATAACATAGTAAATTAAAACTCTGGAATGTGGCTGTGCTTTGACTCTTGGCGCGGTCATGAATGTAACATTATAGTTAAGCTACACACTTTAATGGTATGCACACATAAATCCAAAACATACTGTGGTTACGATACGAGGTACGGCGTAATCGATAAAAACAGTCATTCGCCAAGACAAAGTATAGGCAACTCATTCAGTCGTGACATCTTAGTAGAAGAGTAGGTATGTAATAATATGCTTGTATTAAATCATGCATGACGAGCAGTGAAATTACATACAAAAAATAAATTAAAAAACTTTAATTGCAGTCTAAAATCCACCGAGGTACATACTAATTGGTTTACTCTGATTCAAATAAGTAGTTTCCAGTCAGTTTTCGAGCAGTATACGGTTGATAGAGATAGATTATACATTTAAAATATTATACAGGTTATCTATATATCTATAGATATTTATAACAAAGCAGTAAGCAATATAAAAATATACGATGAAGATAATTTAAAAAACTAGGGGACTAAAAATAAGCTATTGAACAAGAATAACATTTTTATATAATGTGTATGTATGGCTGGCTGGCTGTGTTCTCCCATCTCGCATCACTTTAAAACCACTGGACCGATTCAAATGCGGTTTTCAATGATGGTAGCGTAGGATTTGAATTAAAATCTAGTGTATTTTGCATCTCAATGCGATAACTAGAAGCCGAGCAATCGATAAAAAATATTACATGACTAAACGAATTTTGATGAAATTACGGATACGGCCAGAAAAATGAACACGCAGGCAAAGCCACGGGGCACAACTATTATTTAAATAAAAGACAAAAATAAAAATTTCAAAATAATAATATGTAGGTATCTTCTAAAAAGTCATCTTTGAAATATGTTATGTAGCTCTGATTTATATTATTTGTGCACATAAAATAATAACATGATTTTACATCATGAAATCCACTTTATTTTCTCCAGAGATACAACAGTAGGTACTTGACATTTTAGGGTTATTTACCTCAAAAGGAACCCTTATAGGATCACTTCGTTGTCCATTTATCTGTCTGTCAAAACCCTTTTGCTCAGGCGTGGAGGTATCAAGTTGAAATTAATTTCAAATACTCAGGTCTGCAATCCCTTGGAGCTGTGAAAAAAACTTCTAAGTCAACGCAATCAAAAGATACGGCCGTATATGCCGCATATTTTGACACTCGCAAGTCGCAAGGGAAATATCCTATAGACCCCGGTTCCGTTAACCTAGAATCATGAAATGTGGCAAGAAGCAATATCCTTAAGCACAAGTAAAGGGAAAAATTTGTAGATACATCACAAAAAAAAATACAAGATTGTCCGGAACCCGGCTCCGAAGGCTCCGATTCGCACAGAGCCGTTTTTTTTTTCAGAATCATCCGTTTGATGAAATGGATGAGCAATCAATTTTTCTGACGAAGCGTGTTTACCCCAGCCTCCTCAATTTTGTAAACTACTTCATATTTCATTGTTCTACAAATCATGGACACCACACCAAGGTGAAATCGAGGAAGAATATAGTACCTACCTGCGTATAATTTTGTTTTACTATACGATGAAAAAGGAGAACAAAACAAACATTTAAAATGTTACTTTTTCTTACGTCTATTAGATTAGCAGTTTTTCCCTTTCAATTCTGCAGTTGCCAAACCAGAAATCTGCAGATGAAATAGGGCGAGGCCGTCAGCGGAGTTTTATAAGGGCAGATGTGGCACGGCACATCCCAAGCGGAGGCCGGCTCGCCCCTCGGGCCTTCCAGGAAACGTCTCTGGCAGCCCGTGTCGCTTACATCTCGCCCGTCGTCGGTCGCTGCGATTCAGAAAAACTTTTTGAGCTTCACCGACAAAATAGTTTCGGCCGTTCGCCGTATTTCTCCCGCCATTGTGCATGCCTGTTATTATCTCCGTCTCGTCGAGATTACAATAACCGAAATAGCGTGAAGACGCAAATAATGGAACGAGGTTTCAATAGTTTTTGCTTACCTGTAGGCTGCAAAATCTGTTGAGATTCTTCGTGTTCACAATTTGCCCATAGAAGCCGCAGGCACTGAAACAAAACAGGGGCTTATATTTGGTTTCGATCGAAACGACATTACTTATTAAGTTTTTTTTTTTAATAATTTGTTAATGCGGATTTCTTTATACTTACTTAACTCTTACTAGATTCTTCGAAACCACTTAGGTAGACCTCTTACTCACTTAGGTAGATTCATAACGGTTCTTTCGAAGGACTGGCGGTTTTCAATCATTCTAATGGGCATATCTTGCCCAGTCTAGCGGACATGGCTGATCTGCAGTGCACGATTCCCTAAGTCAATGCGATTTGCTGCAACCATATTTTCAAAGCAATATCAACTCTAATGCACCGCATTAAGTGCACGTGATAATGAAAATCTGATTACAACAACATAGGCAAGTAATAGCCCACCTGGCTGCTCATCATATTCATCATTCATAAAGCTGCCGATTAATACTTTTTTCATGTCACGATATGACCTAAACGCGAATAATACAGGTTGCCTGTAAGAAATTGCTATCTAATAGCGATAAAGCCAACTATTGTACTACATTAGATTTTATGTATAACTAGCTTTTCCGCCCGCGATTTCGTCCGCGCGGTCTTCTGCTTATCGCGAAAAGAACCATCCTATGTTCTTCTAGGATATTAAAAACCAATGCAAAAGTAGGTATAGCACCAACAATGCTCTTGAATTTTTACGACAGACTTGTTATTTCGTTTCCATGGTAACCGTTCCTTACAGCGAGTAATCAACATATTCCAGTTTTCCCTTGGTAACTTACCATTTTCCGGGATAAAAAATTTATCCCGGAAAATCAACAAAGATACGGGTGTTATAATTTTGTTCCTATGTTTTATTCTATGGTATAAGCTATCTCCATTCCAAATTTCATCAAAATCGGTCCAGCCGTTATCGCGTGAAAGCTCCCCAAACAAACAAACAGACAACGTTTCACTTCTATATATTGGTATGGATTACTATTATTTATTTTATTGTGATGTATTCAATAAAGAGTTATTGTATTGTTGTCTATTTGTCGTATGAGGTAGTGCTGGTCTCTGATGTCAGAGTTTGTCAAGCCGCCCGAGGGCCTCTGACGTGGCTTAACGACTGCTATTATCAATAACAGCCGGGACCGACAGCCGAAGCACGGAGCGATCGAAAACCGCACGTAACCACACAATAAATAATAGTACAAGTAAAATAATTGTACTAGTACAGAAGGATAACTGAGTAAAGTCATTTAACAACTCTCGCTACAACGCAATAAAGTGCAATTTAACTCGCACAGCGCTGCGATCTTTCAATTATATTTACCTAGAAGGCGCTCACCTATTGCGTGCAGGCTAGAATGTACCGTATCACAACGCGCGAGAGCTTCCATTGCTCTAATCGTTTCAGAATCGCTCTGTCACTTTTACGCTCGGTAGGGTTGTATCAAGATATGACTAGGTACTTGTACTAGTAATTATTCTGTGATATAATATGACTTAGATATTGTAACAGAATAAACAATTATGTAAAAATGTATTATTTTATTACTTATTGTTATAAATGTTGTTAGTTCTATTAACTACACATAATGACATTCTTATCAGAATATACCTAGTACCTCATTATTTGATTATATCATAATAGGTTACACTTTGATGAATAAAAGGTGCCTGTCTGACTTCGATGCTTAATAATGAATGAAAAAGAAATAGCTACCTACGTAATAAAATGTCGGTATGTAGGTATTTTACGAGGTTTGTCAGACCGAATGCTATGCAGTACCTTCTAGGTTTCTCCTTGGTATTCATAATTAAGAAAATAATAAAATTTGACAAAAACTTTACGTATGTTTACGTAAGTAGGTACTTTATCGCTAAGCACACGGCGCGCGACTCATCGAGCGCACGTTTGACACTCTACTGAACACACTACTGAATGAACCCCAATATTACGGCCCCGAAGTTTAGGTATAATATTTGTACTTGTTGCGGAGTGCGACCGCCCTGACGTAACTTAGAAAAGTCATTGGTGCGGAGCCTAGGTTTTGAGGCCGGTATTTTTGGATTCTAAATTGCACTATAGATACTTGTACTATTATTTATTCTGTGATATAGAAACGTTAGGCCGCCATCGCTCTCATTGTATTGTAAAACAGCTCTATCTTTCGAACCACGGATAAAGTTGGTCAATGAGGATATTCTCTTGAGGAGATCTTCGCAAAGTAGGTATTAAATAAATGTATTGCTATCTCCTTCCAACCCCTCGATCCCCTAATACGAGCGATAGAGTTGCTGGTCGTGAGTTTTAGTGCCTACCTAGTTCAGTTTTTGATATAATTGGTGTTTTGGGAGTTGGCAGGCGATAGCAATATAAAAATCTTCTTTTTTTTATTAAATAAGAGTATTTCATCACAAAAAAAACGCTAGTGATTTGAAGTTGGTGAAAAATGTAGAAAAACGATGCAAAAAATATATATTGAAATCGAATAATATTTAGGGACTTAATGTATTTTTTCTTTTTGTATGGACAAGGGCGGTATACCTACCCTCTTCACGTTAATTTTGGTAAAACATTATAATAGTAAAAATAGATTATAATTTTCATCGAATGCGTCTTGTAATTTTCAAAATACTTAACATTTAAAATTTTCATGATGCAAAAGCTGCCTTCGATCTGGTCTTCGTGTATTGCTAATCATCATCAAATTGTCGTAGGTAATTAACTAACCTTTATGCGGGCAATTATGTTATATTGGTTAAATCTCATTGTATGCGGGTAGGTACGAACATGCCATCGAAACTGAAGATTAGAACAGAAGGTCAAAATTTCTAGCTGCAATACCTGGCACCCGTGGCATCCCTTCACAAAGAGCGAAAAATATCGTGGAAAAAGCTGCACCGATTTCTACCACAAAACAAAGCGTATTGTTATACGCGTATACATATAATCCAAAGTGCTAAAAACCCAACTGCGAACAAAACTAACAAGACCAGTTCAAAAACTAAAACCCTATGGGTAAAAAATAGCCTAATGAATGACACTCTTGCGATGAAGACAAATCGATTGATACCTCGCTTGTTAAAATCGGACCAAGTCTTTAGTTTGAACCCTTACTTTGCCTTGTCGTAGTCGGGTAAAAAATAGCCTGTAACACTATACTTGAAGACGAATCAATTGATAAAACCAATAGGGGCGACGCTATGGTGGAAGATCCACATAACCACATACATACATAGGCTGTTAAACTCATTACCCTTCCCTTGCTTTGCTTTAGTCGGGTAAAAAGAGGCAACAATTTAAGTGAGAATGTTTGCGAACCAACTTTAAAACTTTAAATCGTTATAGATCCTAAACGGTCATTCGAAATGAAAGATGATGAAATAAACCTAAAGATGATTTTCAAATACCTATTCAATGATACCCCACAACATAGTTCGTCGTTTTTTTTTTTCATTTTCACAATACTGCCTCTGGTTGTCGCCATTTTGAATTTCAGCGCTCGCAAGATTATGACAAATCGATTGACGTAAGAATCATCAAAATCGGTCCACGCGTTTGGTCTATCTATATAGTGCCACAAAGGAACAAACATAGGCTGATAAAAACATTACCCCCCTCGCGCTTCGGGTGATAATAGTCCATCCTTACATTGCAGTTGGCACGGAGAGCGAGCGCACCGACACGGAGGAGCTGGTGTGTCGTGCGGCGTCGCAGTGCTCCGCCCCGCCGGACCTGCTCCCGAGCGAGGCGCGCGCCCTGCTGCAGACGCCGCCGCCGCCGCCGCCCCGCCCGGCAAGAGTCTCCGAGCCCGCGAGCAAGCCTCCGCCCTCGCCTGCACCTGTCCGGGATGACGACAAGCCGAGACTGCGGTTCGAGGTGAGCCGCTCAATTTATTTAGTAGGAAGTCTCTCGCCTACTGTATACAATGTGTACAATGTGTACATGGTACAGCGGGACGTCAGTATGGTGTACTACAATGTGTAGTACATGATACAAGAGGGCGTCAGTATGATAGTGTACTAAGAAGCAAGTATATCTTTACCTCGTTCTGGAGCCATTGTGGTCATCTATTTCCAGGAAGTAAGACAGACACACACACACACACCCTAAACTTATAACACCCGTATCTTTGTTCGGGGGTAAAAAATAGTATCTACTGTGGAGCTGACTGCATAAACCACATTTTAAATATGATTGATCATCTTTTACGGCTCATTACTCTCCCTTACGTCGTCCCTCGTCCGTCCTGTATCTACTGCGCTATGACGAAGTACTTCCCAAAAGCCATCCATCTCTCCGTTTCCTTAATTTAATTTACTCGTAATTTGACAGCCTGGGTTTTCATGATCCATTTGGAACATACATTCCAACTGTTTGCGGAAAGCAACTTGTTATTTTCCCGAGTTCTCAGTAAGATAATAGACCCTCATCTATTTGTGTCTTACGTACACCGCCGCAATGCGAGCGGCACCACTTTGCTTCATATCTTAGTGATCGTAAAGGCGTTGCTAGTTTCCTTTTAAAGCTTGCGATAAGGAGGACGCCGCCGCGCCGCCTTGTCCGGCGCCTCGGATATCTCCTGCCTACATAACGTGTATCCCACTATTCTCGACCGTAACCCCATAACAATATGCTATAAAGAACTCTTAACTGCCTCGAGAATCACCTCGTTGGAGGAAAGCCAAAGTCGTTAAGATCTGTATTAGTCATTCGGTTTATCTACAACATGGATTGTGATTGCCCTCGTCCCTCGGATATATGACCGTGATCCGTAACTTTACGCGGCTAGATCAACTGGTTCGGTGGAAATTTTGAGTGAGCGAAACTTGTGATAGTAATTTAATATTCGAGATATTTCAATAATAATGAATAAAGAAGGCTATATTCATTGTATCCTTTATCGGTAAATTCATAGTCATTATATATTAGACTGTGTCATAGACAGTAACAAACAGACTGAGACGGGGGTCATTGTTTTAGGGTTCATTACACGTCGGACTCGTTCCCTTCCTATTGCGACATTAACTGCGAATGTTTTTGTTGATTTATAGATACTTAGATAGCCGGGCCGTTAAACGTAGCGAGCGGCGAACATTATTTTTAGACAAAAGTGGCTTAAATTCGATTTTATCACTTTATAGGATTTATAGGTTTTTATCGATTTATAGGAGCTGACTTGCGACGTCGAGTTACAGCACCCAGAATCCTCTAAGCAGCAGCCATTGCAGTTCTCCTTCACACTTTATGATTTGGACGGGCACGGTCGCATGACTAAAGATGTAAGTGTCAGCCAGTGTCAGCTTTCACAAATGTCTAAGCATAAATTACATTTGATCAGCAATTAATTAGTTTCCTTTATTGAAGGATATAGCAGGCATCGTCTCCACGATATACGAGTCGATCGGGAAGTCGGTCACGGTTCCGCACTACGGATCTAAAACAATACAAGTGCGACTAACGGTCGTGCCGGAGGACGGTAAATCGCGGAGTCATCGGGAGAGGCGCGAGGGTCGGCGACGGCGCCGGCGGGAGTGCCGGTCCGCGGCGGCGCCGGTGGAGTGCGGCGAGCACTCGGACGACGAGCAGCGCGACCGCCTCTCGCCCGACGACGACGCTTCCTGCAAGTCGTCGTGCTCGGGGGACCGGAGGCCGGCGCAGCGGCCCGCGACCTTCAACCACCCGCGGCACCACCGACATCAGCGCCGGGACAAACGCGAACGCGAACGCAAACACAGTAAAAAGCGTTCCGGAAGTCTACAGCGACGAGAACTGCTCGAAATCATTCAGGCCAACATGGAGAAAAACCATCTGAGCTTTCAAGCTTCAAGGTGCGTGCTCTTTCTTACCCATATTTGTTTATTTTAGTTTCGATATGGTAGACTGAATTGAAAACGAGGCACATACCTTACCCACTTGCCTGTGTGTGAAGGGCAGGAATGCCATTAGTACACTATATGAAGCAGATGCATGTTTTATGACTTAGTCTAAGTCTAGCGGCCCTCGAGCGCGCAAGTTTTCTGTTTTCAAACATAAGGTAAAAATATCTAAGTTGTGCAGAAAAGTGGTGTTTTAATTGTATATTTTTATTGAATTGCAGAAAGCCCTGCGATCATGTTGTCTACGAAGAAGAAAGAGAGAACGTTCACAAATATCAGAAAGTCCGGAACAGATCTCACACGATCAGCGAGAAGCCTGTGAATGCATTCCAAAAGTCGAAATCTGAGAACTCCGGCAACGGGTACTTGGACCTGGCGAGCGGGGGCGATTCGCACCTGTGCCGGTACGACCGGTACTTGCACGCGGTTATATGCTCGTCGGCGCGGCACGCGAACACTGGGTACCATCAGAAGCATGTGCAGCCGCCGAGACCGCGCGAGGCGCGCTCTCCTCACGCGCGCTCGCGCTCCCACGACTTGCCTTCCCAACTACAAACCCCACAACCACCCAGGGTGCTGCAAATAATATTTTTATAAAACTTTAGGAAGGGCATCGTCGGCGACGGCTATGTCCTTTTCTCGTTCTAAGTGTGTGCGTCTGCAGAGTGTACATCAACTGTGAGTTACCAAGTGCTGAGACAATTAGCTATGATCGGAAGTTGGAACTGATTCTAAAGTGAGTTGTAAACGAATGTAATCTTAGTCAGTAATCAGTATTTATTCGAGCTGCAGTGTATAGTTTTACGTTATTCTATGCTAAAAATTCCATGACAATACGATGTAAGTACCTAGGATCCATTTTTAAATTATGGCGGCAAAGCACTTATAATCCTTTAGGACTGGATGAACTAATATTGCTTGTAATTATTATATTGTAGTTGCTGCTCAAATATTTAAGTAAATGAAAATGCTTTTGTATTTTGACTTTTGATATTACAAAATGTAGATTGTGTATTCCTAGTATTAGATAAATGTCTGAGCAAAGTGCCTTAGGAACTGAATTTATAAGCCAATTTTGTATGACGAAAATTAGTATCATTTCTATGCATTTCCGATTTCAACGCCAGTTATTTTTCGATGCTGGAAATAGAATAATACAGCAAAAGTCAACATTTTTAACAGCAATGATATAGTTATTTTTTTAGTTAGTATAAGTCGAATATAACTATGAACTACAGTAGTCACAACGGATCTTTGTGGTTGTGAAGTTAGGCTCTATGAACGATTGCGCGGGTACTGCTGTGAGGATAAAACAGCATAAAGTAAGAGCGAGATAGGATAAACGACAAATGTAATCGAGTGAGCGAGGCAGTTATACAATGCTGTCTTCACCTGTAACATTGGGATTGTGCGACGACAGCGACTTGCAGACAACTTCCGAGCCACAAAGATCCGCAGCGACTACTGCACTTTTATTCGTATAATAATATAAATGTATTAATTTGTCATTCATTACGTGCTACTGTTCACAAGATCTGTCGTATTATTTTGTAATTATTTTCCATATTTACTGTTAAATTAATGCTCAGTAGTGTAGTGTACCTTCGTAAACTCATTTTCGAGTTAACAGACTGATTTTAGTTTTAAGTGTTATGCTCGAAGACGATAGTTTAAATTTGTTATTATTGCTATAAAATTGATTGTTAAGTCGGAACTGAGATTAATTGTTGACACATTTAAACCGAAAATAGACCAAAATTAGACTTAGTTCACGCGTTCCTCGCATACACAACACGGTTGTTAGCAACGTTGACAACATTTCGAAACCAGTAACATTCGGTTCAGATCAGAGAAATAACACAATGTTGTCAGACAGAACCCGACGTATTGTTTACTGCAAAGTTATTGTACCAGAGAAAAAACAAAAAAATATGTTTTTTTCGGTTTCAAATATAATTTAAAAAAAAAAACTTTTACGAGCATTTTTGTTTAATGAATGTCACTTTTTTCTTTATTTTACTGCATTTTCACCTTTTACGTTTTAAAGTTTTTTTTATTACTTTCACTTTTTACGTTTTTCAATTATTATTTTTTAATTATTGCTTTTTCGTAGGTTTGTGAGCTACTCTGAAAGTTTTAGCGGGATAGCTAATCGGGAAGTGCCCGAAATTTGAATTGCAAGATTCCAGGTCAGACAAAATTACATAGATAGATACATACATACAAAAGAAGTAAAATAAAAGCTTTAAAAAAATACGAAAACAAAATCCTTGTCTTACAATAAAATTAGCTACTATTTTGTAATTATTTTCAAAAAGTTAAATCAGTACCGCTGCTTGTATTAAACCGCGTGTCTATCTTACCATCTCTGCATCTGTGACTAATTTTCTAAGCACGGAACTACTGTAGATTAGGAACTTTGGAACTAATCTCCCCGAAATTTAGTACTAGATACAAATATTCTGTGCCAAAAGCCCTATATTTTCAACTGTAATGAAGTCAACAATAAATTTCAGAGCTAAATCTCAAACGCTTACTATCTGTGTCCCGACGTTCAAATACCTATCTTTTATCCTGAATCAAAATCCTTCTCTTCTCAGTAATATTACCGTATCAGTATTCTTTACCTTATAACATAAGTTTAATGAATGAATCTCTAAAATGTTAATATCTACCTCTTAATTTACTTTCAAAGTGTATTGATAACTTATTTTGACATTGGAATTCTTATGTTATGATTACTTTAAGCAGGTGTTGGTACCTATTCTGTTGGCATATAACTAAACTTAAAGACCATCTGACTAACCTATTGTATGGTGCCATTTAAAAAAAAAACTTGATTTCTCGGCCATCAATGAAACTGGTGTCAATCGATATACTTTCAGACATAATAGGGCTGAAAAAACATTATTTTTCGTCTTAGAATAACTACCTATATTCTAAGATTTTTCGTCAAACTTCACGATAATATTAATTTTAATCCTTTTTGTTTCATAAGTATACCTAATTATCTCTTATCAATTAAAAATACATTCATTGATGACCGAGTAATCGTTTTTTTTTTCAAAGTTGCTGAAGTTATGGTATGCCAACCATGCTATCTGACAGCTGTAAAGTTATTGCTGTCCCTTTTGCTTGTAAAAGGTTTGAAGGTGACGACAAATAGTCCGACATGTAAGATAGGTTCTTGCGAACAGAATTGGTCCCATAGTAAAGTACTGTTTTGTGATAAATTCGTTAATGATGGAATTAATTTGTTAAGTGTAAACTGAAACGACTAAACGCAAGGGTATCGTGAAATCTGATATTTTGAATTTCTCTACTTTTGGATTTGGATTGTACTTAATACACGTCTCTTATTATTAACTTCTATACGTGGCATTCTTCTTTACGTGAGATTCGTGATCCCAATGCGTCGCCGTTTCGGTTTAGGGTGTACAGTATAGAATTTGTACAAAGTGCTCGATCTTGTCAAATATATTTATTGTCGAATATAACCATGAGATTAAATTACAACAGTGTCTTAATGTCACCTCCCGATGACTCTCGTAGTGACGCTGTACCACACCACTACGAACAGCAATATCACAGCAGCTAAAGCTATCGAGGTCTCCAAAGGCAAACCACATTTGTGTACTGCATAATCTTCTGGTGTCACTGATACCTAAAAGTGTACAGATTTTGTTAAAACCGATCTTGAAATACACTGGCCTTAGTACCACACTTTTAAAATTAAAGTTTTGCTAGGCTGCTACTCGTCGGATTGAGATACCAAGTACACCAGTTTTTAAGTCAAAACCTAAGCTATCCAACAGTGAAAATCGAATCGCAATCTGTCTGTGTAGTTTTAACGTGATGCGCGAATAGACACATTAAAAGTGTGAGGTACTAAGTTATAGTTCAAAATAAACTAAAGATATTAAGTATTGGATTGTTTTGCGTGCATTTGAATAATGGTTCCGGCCGTATCTTAAGTTCAGGGCCCCAATTCTACTAAAACAATTGTAATGACAATTATCAACAATTTTCGCTTTTACGTCTTAAAAGTAGTAGAAGCGAAAAAATAGTTTTTTTTTAAATTTTGAGTTTTTCTGCTTTGGTATTTTGTTTCTTGAAAATTTCCCAAAAAATTTCTCTTCTACATCTTTTAAGAGGAAAAAGCTAAAATTGTTTATAATTGTCATTACAATGGTTTTAGTAGAATTGGGGCCCTGACGGTCAATTATTGTTAGTGTGTGCGTAGGTGTGTAAATGCGTGCATGCGTACGTTAATGCGTGCGCATGTGGTTGAACATGTTGAGAGCATGAATAACAGTTGATGAAGCCGATCGCATTATTAGATCCGGTTGGTTGATTCAGTAACAAACCACTAGATCGTGTAATTTTACACGGCTGCCCAAAAAAAGGAGTTATATTTTTAGGATTCTTGTATTTTTGTTTGTATGTATGTGAGTTTCTTTATTCCACCATAACTTTTAAATGTCTGAACAGATTTAGACGTATGGGGTATCGTTAGAATCCTTACATCCCTCCGAGTAACTTATGGTATATTATTTTAAAAGAAATTAATATGGCTCTATATCCAAATGCGAAAAAACTTCGAATTTTACAATATGGGTATCAAATTCAAGGTCCTGATAAGCACATGCCAACAGTATATAATTTATTGGCATAAGTTCTTTTTTGGCAGGACAGGCGTGTTTTTTTTTAATATTTTAAACTAGTTATTTTTACCTGCGTCATGGAGACGGTTCATTTACCTTCCCTACGAGGGGTAAAAATAAACAGAAGGAAGAATTTGGAATGCTATGAAGTGGTTACGGTGGCTTATTATTATCAAAGAGCATGTGCCGCACAGAGGCACGGAAGATGCGGGTTTGAATCCCATCCGTAATATATAATTTTCCTAACTAACATATAGGATATGTTTTCATTAAGCAGGCGTCACTGCTAAATACCAAATAGTAGACAAATCAAAGTTGACACTCACCAGCATATACTTTGGATCCGGCCTGTTTCGCCACGAAAATGATGGCACTGAATACTCGTAGAAATCATAATTGTCATAGGAATGTTGCAACAAACAGCCGTGATGTGTGTGCCCACCGAACACAGCTCTAGGCTTCATTTTAGAGACTAAATACTCTGTCGCTTCTTTGGATAAGGCATCGATTTTCAGTCTGAATAGTTTATTCCGTTCTGGTAGAGGCGGCGCGTCGGGTTCCGTACATACAGCGTCGGACCTTCTGTACAGAGGAAAATGCTGAAAATTGAGGTCAACTTTAAAACTGATCCTGATATATTAAATTTACTTCATTCAAAAAAGGAGTTTTGAAAGTAATCTATACTTATAATAATGCAGTAAATAATAAAGTCTGTACAATGAAAATAGTAAAAAAAAGTCAACGGGACTTAAAATAAGCTACTGAACAAGGTTTTTTTTTATTTCCGTCTGTCTGTTCGTACGTGAAAACTACAGGACCGATTGAAATACGATTTTCATTTTGCGGTTTCTGTTGGATAGCTTTGGATTTGACTTAAAATTTGATGTGCTTTGCATCTCAATGCAATAAGTAATAGCTGAGAAATCGTTAAAAAACTATGAAACGGCTGAAAGAATTTTAATGAAATTTGGTACTGGAATAACACAGGATACTTTTCTCCCAGGAAAATGACCACGCGGGAAAAGCCGCTGGGCGCAGCTAGTTTACACTAAATACACTACCTGCATCAAAATTGGACGGCTGTATTTAACTCTTTTAAATCTGCTACTTTGGCACTGGTCCGGGTATTGGGAACATTTCATTTTCTCTGAAACATAACAATAAGAAACGATTTGAAACCATTGTTTGCATCGGTTGAATAAAAAAAAAAAAAGATTAGCTATATTTTGTATTTGTTTATTACTGACTAGTCGTTTGACCACAATCTCACCTGATGGAAAGCGATGATGTGGTTGAAGGTGTAGCATGCTTGCCTAGTAGATACCTGAATAGGTTCAAGTCTACAGTGAAGTATTCACTTCTTGACTTGACTGAGTTATATTTTACCGAAAACACTGATGAAGGCATACCCTTTTGCAGTTCTTATAATAAATGAAGAAGGTTTGCCGATTGTCTGGTCGTATGGTGATGGTAAAGTGATGCGGGAATCAGACTGCAGTACTTGTGCAATCTGAACAGAGAGAAAGGTTTATTTTTTGCCTTATACCTGAAATACTGTCGATTCTTCTCCTAGCCTCTGTGCACATGTTGCAAGAGTCTCCGTCCATCGCCATCGAATTAATAAGCACGAAGTGGTTCTCCTTCAGAGTTAGAAACTGCACTGTAGATGAATTCAATGCTTTCGAAAATCTTTGCACCGAACCTCGTCGTATACTGGGAACATAAATTGCTTATCTGAGATAAATTAAATATGGATATTAAGTTTTTTAAATCATGAGAAAGTATAAGTAAAACCTACTACTAATATTGTCACCCGTAAAGGGCGTCACAGATGACGAAGATTCTATAATATTTCATGTCAAGTTATCTGCATATAACATATTATAGCATCTTAGTTTTTTTAAATCTTTTTATATGTTTAAAATTGGTCCTAGAATAACATTTAGGTAACTTTTAACCTAGAGAAAAGCCACGGAGCGCAGCCAATAGGTAACCAATAAAAAAAACACGGATACAAAACAGAGTACTGTAGCACTCTACAGTACTCTGTTTTGTATCCGTGATTACAGTGAACTGTAGAGTATGTTACGATATATTTTGTATCTTAAGTTAGTATATTAATATATATTTTGTATAGTTAGTTTAATAATATATATTTTATATTTTAAGTTAGTAGGTATGTTACAATATATTTCGTATCATAAGATGGCATCTTTTAAAATATCCATACCTTAAGATACTGTAAGATGAAAATATATATTATCTTCGCCGTTTGTGGTGGTTCAAATAAATTGTATGGTGAGCGATATTTTATCTTAACATGAAATATTATAGTATCTTAGTCGTCTGTGACGCCCTTAAAAGTCCCTGAAACTTGGGATTGTAAACTATTTGTGAGATTTTCCATAAGTTCCTGAAGTCCGTATTTAACTATTTAGGTACCCATAGTATTCATTAATGCTGATGTTGAGCCAGAAACAGTTATTTTATTGCAGTTAATACCATATTTTTTGACAGTGAATGTTAGACAGGTTTATATGAGGGCTAAAAATTTCAAAATGAGAATCAGGTATAATAATGTGCCATATGAAAGTTTTCCTAGCACACATTGCATATGTACACAATACTTTTTATTTCATTTTAGGATTTTTTATTGTATGGAATGCAATCTTGCAGCAAAATCGCAATATCGGTATTTGCAAGATTACGAAAACCTAATCTTGTAAGATCCTGGTAGCATTGTTTGTTGTAAGTAATTGTTAACATGGAAATTATATCAAAAATACACCTCAAGGTCTCAGTTTGGGCACAGGTTATAAAATAGCTCAGAGCGATCCACTAGTTATTATAAGTAGCGTAGATATAAACATACTAATTATGAAATCCAATGTCGTGGTTCCCGACAGCGATATGCATGCTGACATCTTGTGGCACTGAGAACATATTGTAGAAACGTTCTACGTAGTCTTGGAACTGCTTTTCGTTACTCCATTCTCCTTCATCAAAGAGGTCTCCTTAAATGTTAAAGATCATTTTGAAACACTACATTAAGAAGACAGCGGATGATGAATTGTACATACACAAGCACAAATTAAACATTTATATAACCCCCTGACTTCCCACCCCCCATTATAGCTAAGAAGCATCTCGATCACATCAGTTTTCAAACATAAAAATCGTACCATCCGTTTGAGAGCTACGGTCGTCACCTCCATTCCAATTTTAGCGTAGAACCATCTCGTTTACCTCAGCTTTGTAAAATGAAAAACCGCAGCTAAATCGGTCCATTCGTTTGGAAAATACGATTCTCACCCCCCTCCCCCTTTTCCTCGACTCACCCCCTGCCCCTTTTTCTCGACTTACCCCCTCCCCCTTTTTCTCGACTCACCCCCTCCCCCTTTTTCTCGACTCACCCCCCCTCCATATACCTAAGAACCATCTAGATCACATCAGCTTTCGAACAGAAAAAAACGCATCCAAATCGGTCCATTCGTTTGGGAGCTACAATGCCACACGCACACACACACACACACACACACACACACACACACACACACACACACACACAGTTTAGGGTGTGTATCACTGTGCATGTGTGTGTGTCTGTCTGTGGCATTATGAAGAAATCCTAAGTAGATGATATAATGTAATATACATAATTTATTATATGTAAGTAGATATATATAATAAATTACGTATGTATTAAATTATTTAATTATGTAACTTTTTCATGATAGGCTCTTTTATGCTACTGATAGGACACAGTAGTTATTATTTCCAACTGAGTGAAGAGACGAGCTGAAGACCGAGCTCAGTATTGCGACGCATGTGAGTGAAGCAGGACACTACCTCACCTTGCGTTCCATAAACTTGTGGAGCCTCACCTCGCTTGGCCTCCACGAGAGTGAAGAGCAAGCATGACTCATAAGTTATAAGGTAAAGGTGCATTAAACAAATAGGTCTAAAATACTGACCTAAAACAAACACCGCGTCTGGTCTGTGTACAGACATGATAGCCTGAAAAGCGTGCTTCATCTGCAATTCTCTTCTCCATTTGTCCAGCCAATGCCCTTTTCTGGGACCTAGGAGATGAGGGTCAGCGAATATAAGAGCCCTTAGAACACTATCACTGTTTCTGCCCTGTTCCAGAACTGGCCAGCGACACTGTAAAATATATACGTTTATAAAAAATTACAAGAGATTTATGATTATAGTATAATATAATAATATCAAGAACTACTTTACTAACAACTTGCGCTGGAAATACTCAAAACAAATTGGAGCAAGTTATACCTACAAAATACTATGAATTATTTACAAACATGGTTAAGGGATAAAAAAATGTTAACATAAAATATGCTGAATGATCTGTAATGAATTAGAAAATATAAATAAATATGGTGATGATAAAATAATATAATGTATTTACCTGTGATATGACCACATAATATATTAAAAACTCACAATAAAACCAGGTAAACAAAAGGCCGAAAATTAACACCAATATTTTTTTTGTTGTACGTCGCATTATGAAAGTACATCATTTTATTTGCCCAGAACCTAATTCTCAACAGTTTAGAATTGACATTATCTTTTACGTTTTGGATTAATACATAAGTGTTCTGTGTTATCGTCAAAATTTTGAGATAAAAAGATAAATAAAGTTGATATCAACATTTTTCCTGCGTTCGAGATGGCGTTTTGGGCAGTTTCGAAATTGTATATACCTACATTTTAAACAAGCCGTTCTCTTTCCCTGCATTCGAGATGATGCAATGGCGTTTTGGGTTGTTACGAATGCCATTTTTGACACTAATGATCTTTTTCCAAACTGAATGAAAAACGACCCTGAAGCTTAGCTGATAAAGTCGCTTTTCCGATTTCAAATTTTACTGGCATGTCCAAAGGGAAGGCTGATCGAAACATATTTAGCGTTTTTAACTGTTATTTTCGATTATTTAGCATCAAAACGAACGGCCCCTTTGATCATTTTCAACACTTGCCCTTTTTGACACTACCGACCCTTTCCAAACCGAATGAAAAACGACCCTATGTCGGTAAAAATAAAGTCGATTTTCCTAAGTCAACATGTCATCTAAACATACAAAACAAACGGTGATCGAAAACAGTTCAGAACGCTAATTTCGCCAACAAAATGTCCAAAGCGAACGGCAAATGTGAACATATCACACCTTTAAAAATAAAGTGAATCAACTCAAAATTCATGGTGGTTGGGAAATCGCGTTTAAAGTTTCTCAGGTCTACCGTCGAATATGTTTATGAGAATATTTAGATTTTAAGAGCACTTTAAATAGTGAAATGCAATTAAAGTTTTGTCCTAATGATGGTGGAACATAAATGGACTTCAAAATATTTACAATTATTAATAGTTAATGAAATAATGAGGTTTGAAAAATAAATGAAACTTTTTTGTGAATTAGATCTTTTTTATACGCTTTATATTAGCTTCACTTGTATGTTTGTAACCAACTCCTTTGGACGCTATTTTGACCCACTTTAATCGGTCAGATTTCATTCAAATTTTGCACACATGTCAACGACCGATGACAATGCAATAATTCGAAAAAAAAACTAAAAAGTAGAAAATAAATAATAGTTTAAAAAAACTAAAAAACAAGCTTTATATAGAAAACCAAACTAAAAAATAGAAAATAAATTTTAACAGTGTAAATAAGAAAAAAATGTTTTATATCAAAAAAAATATTTTTTACGAGGGTACGGTTGGTCGAGGATGAAAACGAGCAACAATTAATAATCAAAAAATTACACGAGGGCAAAACATGTCACCGTGGCATTACAGAAACTGTCAATTGAATCCGACGAAACTATCATTGGCCAGACATGCAGGAAACAGTTGCAGCCATTATAAATTCATGCGAACAACAAACCACTAAATATGACCGAAGACCGATCAAACCAGCACTTCAACTTACTGAAACTCAAAGTGCGCCATTTCAAGAAATATTCATTGACATATTCTCTATAGAATCAAAGCATTACCTCACTTTAATAGAAGCCTTTAGCAAATTAGGCCAAGCCATTGAAGTACCGTCTCGATCCACACCAGAAGTAGTCTGGGCATTGATGAAATACTTTAGTTTTTATGGGATTCCACAAAAAAACAGTTGTGATCCCGGAACAGAATTTAATAACGATTTAATGAGAAAATTAACGGACTTACACAAAATAAAATTACATATTGGAACACCAAATAACTCTAACTCCGTGGGCATGATCGAACGTTTTCATTCCACAATTATCGAAAGAACAATGGCGAACTCCCATACATACGTTTATGTCAGTCAAATTCACGGCGTCTTTAGACAAAAAATATCGCTAGTAATTCAGCATCTTTCCTGAAATTGTTAGTCTATTAAATTGAATGTCAATTAAATTGTCATTCAATTTAATAGACAATTCAATTAATTTAATTGTCTATTTAATTGTTTTTTTAATTGAATTTATGTTTATTTAATTGTTTTCAATTGTTAGTTAAGATATTTTTTTGAGGAGGCCAGGTATAATTGTTATTAGGCTTCAAAGTTTTCAGCGCAACAGACTCGGAGCCGATGAACTTGAAAGGGGATGACATTCAACACCTAAACTATTTACTGAAGAGAAGTGTGAAAACTGATAACAGTGTGATTCAAGCGAAAAGCATTGACTTTGCCACAATTGTACTTTATATTATCATAGCAATAATTACAATATCAGTAATCTGTTTCAAATACAAATCCTCCATTCAAGGAAAGTTTTGTAAACAGCGGGATACTTCACAAAATGATATTGAACTTGAAGTACCAGTTAATCATAGACCCCTTTTGTTACGTTAACCTTACTAAAATTGTGTTTACGAAGTTCTCGAAAAATAAAATCTTTTTCGATAACTTCGATCTGAGGGGGAAGGCGTTATATTCCCATCTCTATTGTAGAGTGCCCATAATGCTTGCGTAGCATCTGCCCACGCACGTGTTCAAAGTCCAAGACAGGCCGGCGCAGGTGGCCAGGGGCCCGACCACATAACTTAGGTTCAATCGGATTGTCAGTATCGATATCACTAATGCCTTGCGATAGAGTCGAAATTGCTATGAAAAAGTGATAATCCGATTGTAACCAAGTTCTGTAATCGGGCTGCTGACGCAGCGCAAGCAAATAGGTAAGCGTTTCGAATAATGAATGTATGTTAGTTTTATGTTAGTCTTACATTGAACTCGGAGGTATTAACAATAAAATCTTGTTAGTCCTCAATTTGTATTTTTAATTAATAGTTTTTAAAAACATTCTTCGTCGTTCCCGAAAGTTAACTATCTACATCTACACTATTATTGTAAATAGGAAAGATTTGATTGTTTGTACCTAATGGATAAACTCTAAAAATACTGGACCGATTTTAAAACTTCTTTCACCTATAGCTTTCTAATAATCTTTGCCTATAGATAGATACATTAATAGCGAAAAACATGGGCAGTACATTATTTAAAAAAAAATAGAGGTCTCTACGAAAGTTGCAATAATGTAACTAAAGGTATCAAAAATTAAAAACGGAATGACGCTGCCATGGAAACGAAATAATAACAAGTCTGTCAAGTAGGTGAGTAATAATGCAGTTGTCTATGGTCAAAAAACACAGCTGCCAATGATTTTGAATAAAAAAAAAAACTTTTTAATTACCTTAGTATTTTTTTTAGAAGTTACGACTGGTGTATGGTGTATAATTATATTATACAGGCAAAAGTTTGTGTGTTTTGTATGTGTGTGTGTATGTTTGTTACTTCTTATAACTCAAACCACTGAATGGATTTTGATGAAATTTGGAATGGAGATAGCTTACTCGTATAGGTACTCTCGAATAACACATAGGAAACTTTTCATAATCATACTTCACTCTCAAATAGCTAAACGGATTTTGATGAAATTTGAAATGGAGATCGCTTATACCCTGGAATAACACATAGGAAATTTGTATCATTATCATCACCGTCATACTTCACTCTCAAACGGCTGAACGGATTTTAATGAAATTTGGCATGGAGATATAAACCGATAACCTGTAATAACACATAAAAATGACGATCTAATCGAACGTTTACTTTAAATAATTTTAATCACTAATATGCCATGAAACGATCGAGGTATGAACTATCGATATTATTTAAGGAGGTGAGATGTCAAAATCCTCGCAGTTTCCCCGCAAGATGGCAATCCCCATCCTCGATCAACGTGAGATTCCCCGCGGTTTGGGGAATTCCCCACAAATTGGCAACGCTGCAGCTTATGAATGTTGCCATGAGCAAAAATTTCATGTCAAATTAAACCACGAAACATATTGTTAGCCTCATTTAATATAAAAAGGTTTAATTTATACAAGGATTTTTAAAGCAAAAGCCAATTCTTATGAGTACTGCTAATCATATTCCCGATTCCATAGTCAGGTCAAAGTCCATCAAATTAAGCAAAAAAATACCTAAAAGATTTGTCACGTTGATATGTAAGCGGCCCAAACCAATTTCAGGACGAACTAGTTTTGCCTAGGCCTTAGTTTATATAACGCATATGTAAGGTGCTAATAAACTTGTGAAAATTAAAAAACGTTCAATGCTCAATGTTTTGTTACAAAGGAATGCTTAGATTTATCAGCACCTTTAAAAGGTCTATACTAGTTCAACGGCAATATCAGTTTGTCCTCATAAATTAACGTTTACCTACTAATTATAGGGCTTGTATTTCATCACTATTATGTACTTGGTGAAATTGAAAGAAGTTAAAAATATTGTACAACATTTTTATACAAAGGACTTAGAACATTTTTCTTTGGAAGCTGGCAAAGTCCGCCCGCCAGTTTTTTTTTTCAAGTTTGCAATTAAAATATATAATATACACAAAAAAAAAACTGGAGTATAATGTTATACAATATCACGTTACAGAGATAATAAGAGGTAAAGATAGCTAATATGAACACAACTTTACCAACAACATCATAAAAAATACTAACTAGTGGCTCTGTGAGCTGTAGACCTCGCGCCAAACGTTAACGTTAGAACGTACAAACTTTTTTGCAAACAATCTAGACATGCACAGTAGCGCCATCTAGTTACCTTATCGCGCCCAAGATCCTAATCAGATCTTCACCAATATTTTATGAAACTAACTTAAAGTTACTACCGTTCAAATAAAAAAATAACCATCGAAACCGGATTTAATAAGGCGGAGATATTCAGTAGCCTCCTTTTTACCCTTTTTTGGGGGGAAGTACCCCCCCCCCCCCCCAAATCGAAAATCCACGTAGACAAAAAAAAGCCTAACCTGTATACCAAGTTTCGTCTAGATCAGTTGAGAAATGCGACCTGTAGAGGAGAATAGCCGGACAGACTTCCGGACATACGAAAGATTTTTTGGACAGCTGAAACAGAGACGCTTCGCTCGCGCTTCGCGCTCGCTCGGTAAATCTTTCTAAGAATGTAAACCTTGTT
This sequence comes from Alsophila aescularia, assembly GCA_946251855.1. NCBI lineage: Eukaryota > Metazoa > Arthropoda > Insecta > Lepidoptera > Geometridae > Alsophila > Alsophila aescularia. The sequence goes on along the minus strand of OX276377.1, from coordinate 16,662,406 downwards.
TATGTTTTTCTTACGAAAACGAGAATTCTCTATAATTACCGCAATACTATAAAATAAATAATAAAACTTTGTTTATTTAGTTTCATTTCAGCAAGGTTCATATTTTTGTAGTAAATAGTTGAAGTGGAATCTGTTATTTCAGCAATGTTAAAAGCGCAGAACCATAAAATATAGTTAATTTTAAATTTTTGTCGTTTATTTCGTTATCTTTACCTCTATATATCTTTGTAACGTGACACTTTAGAACATAATACATACTCCACAATATTTTTTGTTCCTTTATGTCTCCTATAACCAAAAAAAAAACAAGATGATGGATGGACCACTATGCCAAAATGTTGGAAGCCCTTTTATACCGAACAGACAACAAAGCGTGTTAATATGCATTGTTATCCCGTTCTAGAGCTATGTTTCAGTCTCTAGCTCATTGGGCAGTAAGTTTAAAGTTTATTGCTTTGAACCGAACCGGTAAACAGATAGACAAGAAAGCGAGTTAATAATAAAACTGCCCAAGTGCGTGTCTGACACGCATCGACTAAGGGTTCCGTAGCCTGGATCCTACCCAATTATGAAAACCGCATTGCAATCGGTCCAGTAGTTTTTACGTGATACGCCAAGAAAGTTTTTTTACGATTGGATTATGTCTTTCACTTTGGAATTTGTTAGGAGCAGACGTGGGCATAAAATGCGTTATCTTGGTCGGCTATATCACGTAAACTAGTAAACCCAAAATTGCCCTGATAATTTTGTTAGTAAATTCGTATTATGCGCTAATGCCCTAGATGTTTTGTTTCGTAACTATTCTGTGAGATAGAGCTTCATACAACTCAAGCAAAAAGTTCAGTTTATAGCCAAATATTTCTTAAACGGTGTCATTCCCGGTCGGTAACACCCGGGAAAAAAAGTTGTGTTCGTTCACAGTGTTGACGAACGCTACTTTTTATCTGGTTGCTTGTAAACTAGTGATCATGTCGTAAAATTGTTACATTATCCACCGCTAGAGGCCCTAGGCGGATGCCCGACTTCGCCGTGACAGGTTTGTCTTCGTGTCTTTTTTTTAGCCGTGAAAACCTGTTTGAACATCTTTATGAATAAATAATTAATTTTACTTTTTAATAAACTAGCGTTCGTCAACACTGAACTTTTTCACCCGATCGTCAACAGTGTCGACGACAGGGAGTTACCGGTCGGGAATGGCTCCTTAAACGGAACCAAATATAAAAAATACTGTGCAAGAAACGTCATTATAATTTTAAAATACCTATTCAATGAGTATTTATAACTTGTTAGGGATGGGGTACAAACAAACTTTTTTTTATCTTTATAACTTTTCATGTACAAACTAAAAAAAAAATATTTTTGTATGTATACCTACCTATATAGCGGTTAGATATCTATACAACATGTGCCACATTTCAGTTTCTGAATTAAATGGCTGTGACATAAGTACAGAAGGACATTACGAAACTATACCTTAACTAATGTAATGTAACTAATGTACCCTAACAATAATAATGTAACTATTCCTTGTCTACAGAACCCTAAAACGTGGTAAAATAACACAGTGTCACAGTGGGTTCGATACTAAGCAGACTAGGGTGGTAAATTTTCTTATCAGGATAAACTGAAATTGCCTCTGCTATATTAGTTTACTTACCTCAACAAGCGTTGCCTAAACTAGTTTGACCTCAAATCGGGTTTGGACGGAAGCAGGTACTACATGGTTGATTTAATACAAATAAACAAAGAATCATAAAGTGAACTTCATTAAAAATCACAATAAAAACAAATAATAGTTAATCGGGCATTCAAAAATATTTAACGTAACAGCTAATCACCTTATTTTTAGAAAGTTATATTCTAATAAGTTCATAATTATTAATATTTATCCAATCTTAAAAAACATGGCTTACTTATAAATTAAATCTTAATTATTTATTCATCACAATTTAAAAAAGTAATTATGCGAAAAAAAGTTTCACAATAACAAAATGCATTAATGGAAATTTCTATAAATCGGTACTCAAAATATTTGGCATGTTAATACTTCACCAAAAGAATGGTTTTTGGAATAAAATAGACGGACCAATATAAATGTTGGAAGAAGCGCTCACTTTGCGTATAGAGCTAAGTCTTACACTTACCATAAAATTTGCTGTTGAGCAAGAATATCAAAAGGTTTACATTAATCTTAGCTTTACCAAACATGTCCATGATGGCACACCCTTCGTACTGTTTCTGTAGCAGATCTTGTATATCGATGTCAATAGATTCCATCTCGACTCCCATGAACTTTCCTTTGACGGTGAACACTCCGTTGTGGTCGGTCGGCGATATTTCAAACTGTACGTTTTTGAACTGTGACGTCGATAGTCCATCTATTTCTAGCAGGACGCCGCGCTCCATTAACTTAGCGCCGGAATATTTAACGGTCAGCTTGGATTTCAGTTTCTGCATGTCTTTGCCGGATCGCCTTAAACAGGCGTGGACGCTCCTGAAAACAAGCACAAGTTAATTATATAACCCCCAACCCTCCCCCCATTATAGCTGAGAAGCATCTCGACCACAACAGCTTTCGAATATTAAAAACCGCCTCAAAATTAGTCGTTTGGGAGCTACGATCCTAACCCCTCTCCCCGCTATTAAAGCTAAGGACCATCTCGTTTACATAAGCTTTGAAACAGAAAAAAACGCATCAAACCAGGCAATGAGAATAATAAGCGGCTTTATTAAAAGCACTCGCATACATGTTATGGAGAGTGAACTATGCTTACCACCTTTACATATCAGAGGACTATAACTCGCTTATAAATTTTGTTTGAAGAGTATGTCCTGTACTAATAGTGTGACCATACAAATTTTGGCTGATCTCTATAAATTTTCGAATTCTAGATATTGGCAAAATAAAAAGAAACCGTTGCTAGTCACAGCATATGGTGTAATATGCAAAGATTTTAACATCCACTCTTCAAATCCTCTCGAAATGTTCTCGCTTGATATTTGGGTTACTTATATTAATATAAGTGGAGTTATACAGTGTAATTTAGAATGTGTTACAGGTTAAAAAAAAAGCCATGAAATGACATCGCTTAAATTAGACATTATTAAAGAAATTAATGACAAATATCTTGGGACCCACCCAAGATATTTGTCATTAATTCTCAATATCAGATGGGTCTAAAATTTGGATGGCCTTGGAGCCGCTTATTACAATAGTAGTGAATGTTCAAAACAACTTCTGATTTATCGATTATAATGACGATAACTCAGTGCAATTTCAGAAGCTCTTGATTCTGCATAACTCGTGCCACCAAATCACGACTAAATGCTGCAGTGCACTTTTACTATCTGTAAATATGGCTATATTTACAGATAGTAAAAGTGCACTGCAGCAATTAGCTCGATGCGCTTCTGGCTACAGAGGTGTTTCGGTAGCTTACTCCATTTTGAGTAAGATTAATAATCTTAAAATTAAGAAAATAGAACTGAATTTGCAGTGGGTTCCATCACATATAGGTAACGAGGAGGCCGACAGATTATCAAAATTAGCAGTGACAGAAAGGACCGTTATTTTTATAAATCCAACCTATACGGAACAATTATATAAATGTAAAAACAAATGCTGTGATACGTACAAAGAATATTTTGATGAGAGGAGTAAAAAAAGGGTATTTGGTACAAAACTATTCAATGTCAGCCTTCTCGAAAGTCTTGGTTTGTCAGAGCAAAAATGAGCAGAAGACATGCTGTCTTAATTCATAGAATTCGCTCCGGGCATATTCCGTCAAGGAAGTTCGGGTATTTAATGAAAAAATAAACTTCGGCAAATTGTGAGATGTGCGGAATAGTAGAAGACGTACGCCACCTATTGATGGAATGTGTCCGGAACGAAAGTCAGAGAGACACATTTTAGCAGCACCTACGTCTGAAGCTGCTTTGCTGCTACTTGAGATGTTTAGGAATTATTGAATATTCTTTGCGTAATGTATATTGTTTAGGGTACGATGGGCCTGGCATGCCACAATGTGGGTAGAAGTGGTAGAAGTCTCTAAATTAAATAAAGATAAAAAGAAAGACACGCGCCAGTGATACATACATACACACCCTAACCTTATAGCAAACCTCTCTATGGAGTTCGGGAGTTAAAAATAACAATCTTCAGGGACTTGGTTACGGATTTCTGCCATTTTAATTAATTAGTAATCTGCTGCTTTCTGTTGACAAATCTACACTAATATTATAAACAGGTATTGTTTGTAAATATGAATGGACTAGCTTTCCCGCCCGCGACTTCAACCGCTCGGACTACAGTTTATCGCGAAAACAAGCATCCTTTGTTCTTCTAGGATATTAAAAACCTATGCAAGAGTAGGTACCGTAAAATGGAGTGTATAGAATTCAAGGCGAGATTAGAAAAAAAAACGAAACTATTACAAGTACTTTTTTCTGTATCTATCAGGCCTCGTTTATGATATGGATTATATTTTTGGAAATAGCATTCTCGTATTTCTTACGGCAATATTTATCAAATGTCAAATTGAAGCCAATCTATTTCAAAACGGACTTGGAAAAATGTGTGGCAAGGCACAAATTTATCACTCAAAAGCTTTAAATTTTGAACATGTTATTGTGTGCTTTACATCATATTGAAACTTGCAATGTATATATGACTTATTATTTAACTACTGGAATATATTAAAGATAAGAGGTAATTCTTGTTTTAACTCTGTAAATGAGTATAAAAACGGTAGCTGGTAAAGTTTCGTTGGAAACGCGAAAGGGGGCATTAGGAACGGGAATGGGGCAAAAAGACACGCCTAAGGGGTGGTTTAAATGTGATTTACCTGAAATAAACTATAGGTACATAGTAGATACCAAGGAAACTACCGTTTCGTATTGCTGTAGTCGATATAAATATGCGACAGCCCTGGAATGTTTCTTTTCACCCCTTTACCGTTTCTATTTACCCCAAACTCGAGGTGAATAGAAACATTGTACTTTTTGTATTTTTTGGAAAAACTGGTTTATAATTCCAATTAAAAATAAACTTTCTATCTAAGGTACCGGACGGAGTTCTAAACTATCCATTATTAAAAATTTAATAAATAAGATGTAGAAAAATGTGTGCAAAGTTCAAAAATGATGCTATTCACCCCATTTTAAGGTATAGCACCAACGCTCTTGATGTTTATTGGCTGACTTGTTATTTCGTTTACATGGAAACCGTTTCTTACGGCGAGTAATCAACATTTCCCAGTTTTCCCGTAGAAAATTACAATTTCCGGGATAAAAAGTATCCTATGTTTTATTCCAGGTTATAAGCTGTCTCCATTCCAAAATCCATCAAAATCCGTCATCGCGTGAAAGCTCCCCAAACAAACAGACAACGTTTCACTTTTATATATTGGGATGGATATATGTTTATAGAAGGTACTCTGGAAATACAAATCCTCTCCTTAAAATTCTTTCACTGATATATAGCTAAACTATTTCAGACGTACATAGGGTACTTCTTTTCCCAGTTAGAAGCAAAGTACGACTTCAGTTGCTGACAACTGATAGCATTCGTTAAGCCACGTCAGAGCTCCTGACGGCTTAGGCGGCCTGACAAACTCTGACACCAGAGATCGGGACTGCCACATCCCACAAACGTACATTTCTAAAATAATAGTCAATTCCGACATACCTTTTCCCAGCGTGAAGATTGTTCAAGCAGGACTTGATGTACTGGTCATACGATTTGCATTTCTCCTCGTAGTACTTCGTTTTCTCCGCCAAGCTTTGCTTCGTCCTTATGAGCGTCGACAAGGCTCTCCTCTGCGCCTGCCTGTATTTCCCCTTATTGCACAGATCCAGGGCTATAGACGTTATGAGAGCTTGGTAGCCGTCTTCGCGGGTCACGTAACCATCTTCCTCTAATAATTCGAGGTTCTTTCGCAGTTTGGCGATGTGTTCCCGCAAGGACATGGCCTCGTCTTGCCGCGCTTGGCCAGAGTAGATGCGTCTCTGGATTTTCTTTGCATAATGCTCTTGTTGGTCTTTTGTCGTGCCGATACAGAGCGCTTCTAATAGATGTTCACCTAAAATTATAATATGCCCTAATGTAAGGAAGATATGGTGGTAACCGAGCGGTAATATATGCGGTTTGGAATCCAAGAATACCGGGTTTGATCCTCGGCGCAGCACCAGTGCCGATTTCCCGTTACTCCGTGTTTTGGACACTTTAGCCGTCTCAGTCCCAGTTGATTACAATTTAAAGCAGTTTAATTAAGTCACGTCATAGTCCCTTGGACAGCCTGACAATCTCTGACACCAGAGGTTGGCACTGCGTCATTTGACAAAGGTAGGTACATAAATAGTTAATAAAGTAGGGAAGGAGCGGGAGCGTCCAGCCTTTAGTTTTTTAGAATCCATTAGTTTTAGAATTGTACTTGTTTTTCATTAGATGAGGAGCGCTGTGCAGTGACGCGCAAGAATTTGTAACCAAAATAATGGGTGGAAATTGGAAGGAAATGGTGAAATTGTTACAGACAGGCTCTACGCTTACCATCAGACCTGCTCGTCTTGTAACTCCATTAAATTTTAAAACGAATAGTACATAAACATAATCCCTCTGCATATTTTTCAAGCCGCTCTCTTCATGGATTTTACAATTTATAAAATGTCCACACTCACCATTTAAAAACGGTATGATAGCAACGCACAGCTCCTTGGTCTTGATGAAGAGTTTGTTCAGATCCGTCATGTCGTCGGCAGGCGCCTGGAACTTGTTGACGAGCGCCAGGCACACTTCCAGCCGGGCGTTCTCTTCGATGCTGTCGCCCATTTGCTTTAAAATTAATTGCAACTTCAAATATCAGAATATCAGGTAAGAGACTATGATTTAATGCCCAAAACAAGTATTTTTTTAGACTGGTCACACTGGTCTGGTATCTCCCGCGAGACAAAGAACGAGCACGGGGGTGGGTTAGAGGTACTCCCCCTAGAATGGAGATAAGTTTTTTTTTTCTTTAAGTTTAATTTTTGAAAAAATGTAAAAGAAATACACAGGGAGGGGTGGGGGAGGGTGAAAAACCCCGCATCAATATCCCCCTACTCTAGGGTTGAGCCCTTAATGTAATATAAATGATGAAATGGAATGGAAATTTGTTTTCGGTGTGGGCTCTCGCCAGAACTCTCGCGAGGTTGCCCCTGATCGTCACTTCGCCCGCTCGACCTACGCTGCACTACGGCCTCGCGGGCTAGCTCCTCGCAGGACCTCCTACGCAAGCTTCTGCATCCGCGCTTTTTATATACACTCTAGGAGTATGAACCACAAGACCAGGTGGCGTCGGGGTGCTCTGTGTCAGTTCTGTAACACATTTAGAACCTAACCCACTCATATCTGGTTGCTCTGTATCGGTTCTGTGAAAATCGCACGTAATTACTGTCACAAAGCCAAAACTGTCAAAAAAGTGACATTACTTTCACTGTCAATGTCAATAATTTGTCAAAGTCGTGAAAATTACTGTCTTTTATCGATTTTATAGTGATTTTTGCAATTACTTAGTGCTATTTATGGAATATTCAATTATTATTTTCTCAAAAACGGTTGGGAATCGCAATACGCCATTACAGATTTAGGCTTTCACTGTCAAAAAAGTGACATTACTTTCACTGTCAATGTCAATAAACTGTTAAAGTCGTGAAAAATACTGTCTTTTATCGATTTTATAGTGATTTTTGCATTTACTTAGTGCTATTTATGGAATATTCAAATATATTTTTCTCAAAAACTATTGGGAATTGCAATACGCCATTTCAGATTTAGGCTTTATATGAGTAGGCCTACCTTAGAAGAAAAAAACAGCCTTCTAGCTACTTGTAATTGTTGGAAAGTTGAGCCTTAAAAACAAGTCGGCCCTAACTAATTCCATGTACTATTTATACCCCTTGTCGCTAGATGGGCACGTCCCGTGTTCTCTGAAAAGTTCGTAGGTACTCGCATATTGCAGAATGTTGCTAGAATGTCCTGGTACCAACTGGGAACGTCCAGAAACTTCCAAAATGTCCCAATACCATATAGTAACTTCTGGAACATTCGAGACCGATCTTACTTGAACTTTCCTTGAACTGTCTGTTTAAGCATCGACCAGCATAACAGTACTAGTGACGCTATCTAGTATGGAGAGGCTACTAGCTCCCACGTAAAAGTTATGCCACTCGCCGTAGATGGCGTTGCATGTATATGAATCAACGACGTCACGTACCGGATTCAAAAGGACCCGAGAGGTGCACCTAAAATTGTTCATGTCGATCGACTGGCGCAATATTACGGGACTAACACTGCTCAGGATAACCATATTTCTTAGGAGGGGGCAGTGTTGTGACGATGTCAAACCTCTTTCATGGTGGTACTCATTTGATCTCTTAATTCTTTCATAATCCATTTCATTCCATTTGATAGTTTGTCATTATTAATTCTAAATTCAAATAACCTGTCATTATTCCCATATTGTCTTTCGGATTAGCAAAAACTGCAATTTTACAAAATAATATTATATAAAATACCTAAATAAGTTTATTACAAATATATATGAGTCCTTTAAATATATATGATAATACCTTCGCAAGTGGTTATTTTAATCCGTATCGTTGAAGTTAAATTGAATTTTGAATTCTATCAACATCTCCATGTACTCCTATTATTCCTATAATTTTGTGTCACCGAGGTTTGGTCCCTGGGCTAGTGGAACTAACCCAAGCCCTGGACCGCCTCGTGATAGTGTTACGCCAGTCGATACTTACAACGCCATCTAACGTCGAGTCGTGTAACTACTGTATGAGGACTGAACTAGATACATACTAGATTGCGCCACTGTTTATTCGCTTCGGATAACTTCGATCGCACTCTTAGTTTAGCCAAAACAAGACTAACCTACGCCGACGCGCACGTCCCGTTCTTTCTGGAAAGTACTTGTGGGTACTTGATCTAATGAATCTATGAGTGATAATGCAGTTTTCTATGGTACTAGCACATTGCGTCATCCAGTAGGTAGCCAGTACCTGAATATTCAAAATCGAAAGGCGTAACCTCATACCAGTAGCGCCATCTAGTATGGAGTAGCTACAAGTTCCCATGTAAAACCACTCGACGTTAGACGGCGTTGTAGGTAGGTATGGATCGGAGCAGTTTTCCATTAGGCATTGTCAGTTTAGTTCTTTCATCGTAAAGAGATGGCGCTCGCGTAACTTTTGGTATTTAATCAACTGAACGTAGCAATCGAAAGCAGGTAAAAACCACAATTTTAGCGTAAAAAAACTCAAACCAAGAGCGAATCAAACGAATGACAAGTTGTTTTTGTAACATTTGTTATTTGTTTTTTTATTATGACCTTGGCAGTTTTGACATATTTAGATTCTATTCACCCCATTATTAAAGGAGATAAATTAAATCTAGGTAAAACGCTCCCTTTTCTTTGTAGCATTAGCTGTAATTTATAATATAGAATATCAAGAAGGTATAAAATACTACCAATAAATACTATAAGTAATGAATTTGTTACAAAACTGACGCACAACTTGCAATAAACAAGGGAAAGCAAAATATCATATCCGCCAGTAAGCGTAATTCAAAATCTTTGGTCACACCCAAGGAAGTTCTATGTACTTATAGAACTTCCTTGGTCATACCAAACAACAATACTGTTACCAAAATTGTAGCCAACGCCATCTAGCGAGAGATAAATAATGCTAAAATGACACTTGGAAAACCGCTCATTGATGATAGTGAACACATTTGGTACGCTGCCGCTATGAATGACGCATTAAATCTTTTTTAATAGCTTTTATATAACTTCATTTGTATGTATGTATCTATATGTATTTGTCTGTCCTGGAATCTTGCAACTCAAATTTCGAGCACTTCCAGATTAGCTATTCGGCTGAAATTTTCAAGGTAGCTCACAACTCGATGAAATTGCATCTAGAATTGAATTTAAAAAAATATGGTTAAAAAGCACCTAAACCTTATTTTTTTAAATAGACCTTTTAAAACTGAATCTCTGAGTCAGTTAAGGGTTGGACCCCAGCCGGCCTCCCGGTACCATATTTTTTCGTAGCTCTGTCCCTATCTGTCGCCTAGAAGCTTAGTTCGCTAGAGCAGGAAAATGCGATGCCGTGCGGATAGGTTGGGTCCAACCCTTCACATCAAACTTACGTTATCGACATCTCTCGACGCAAGCGCAGCAACTGACGGCACCTCGCCCAGCTCGTCCAACAGCTCGTTGAGTCGGTCGCGCACGTCCGGCGCTATTATGTCTTGGTATTCCACTAGAAGAGCGTGCGTGTCTACTATTTCCTAGGAATTGGGAATAATTGTGGGTTATTATTTCATCAGTTTCACTTATTACTATTTTTAAAATTTTGTTTTTGTTTTTTTTTGTAACAAATGCACAAATCCATACCAATATATAAAAGTGAAACGTTGCCTGTTTGTTTGGGGAGCTTTCGCGCGATTACGGCTGGACGGATTTGATGAAATTTGGAATGGAGATAGCTTATAAGCTATATAGCGGGATAAAAAGTATCCTATGTTTTATTCTAGGGTATACCCTAGAATAAAACATAGGGTATACCCTAGAATAAAACATAGGATACTTTTTATCCCGGAGAATTGTAAGTTTCCACGGGAAAACTGGAAAATGTTGATAACTCGCTGTATGGAACGGTTGCCATAGAAACGAAATAACAAGTCTGTCAAAAAACTTCCATAGCATTGGTGCTAATTTCTACTTTAGCATTGATTTTTAATATTCTAGAAGAACATAGGGTGCTTTTTTCGCGATTAACAGTAGTCCGCGCGGACGTAGTCGCGGGCGGGAAAGCTAGTAGTTTAAATAAAAATGGTCTCGAGGACTTAACATGGGCTACTGAAAATGAGTATAACATGTAAAAAAATCGTTTGTTCTCGATTTACGTAAAAATTACTGGACAAATTCAAATATTTCAAGTCAAATCTTAAGCTTATTTCGATACAGATCCTGTAAATAAACTAATCATTCTGCGAACTACTTATTTCAGCTGGCATTGGAAATGTAATGTAGGTCTTGAACAATCGGATTCCGATTATTGACTCTTGAGCAATTCATTTTATAAAGGTCAATGGTAATATGTACCTGAACAGTGATATAAATGTGAGGATGGTTCAAGAGGGTAGCCTCGGTGTACTCGTCGACCGCGAAGAACTCCTCGAGCGTGGGGCCGCGGCAGCACCTGCGGAACAGCTCCTTCATGCGCTCGTGGCACTCGATGATGAACGGGTTCAGGCAGCGCAGGTGGCTGGACTCTTCGCCGAACTGTAAGGAATATAGATTAAGTTTTAATCATCTAGTGAGATCAGTGATTCAATGTAAGTATAGGTAGCGTAAATCTTTATGCCGGTGTGAATATACCCATGTGTGAGTGCACATCATTTTGTGCAATGATTTAGTTTGCACGCAATTTAACGGCACGGATTTAACGGTGAATTCAAGTATTGAACACTTTGAGTATTAACAAAGATTATAGATAGGAAAGATAGCAATCTCCTTACTCTACTCACAGTAGTTTAAAACATGTTGCTAGATGGCGATACTTAGCTCGCTAGAACTAAAATGTACCTGAAATCGACGTTATGTCGCATTTTACTGTCTGGTTTATCATATTTACTTATTTTGAGGATAAAATACATAACATTAGTAACGAAAATTGCAAATTCATAAGCAGGTATTTTTAACAGTTGATTTATTGAACCAATGACACGATTTAGCTGAAGGAGCATGCAGTTATACAAAAAAAACGGAAGATGGCGCACATTTGAGTGTTAAGATTTTCGCGCGTTTGTTATTGTTTGTGTCATAGGAGTCAAGCGTTTTATGTACATACAGTAGTTTAGTATCAAACATACAGATAGACAAACTCACTTCCATATTTATTAGAGATAAAATAATGCCTATCAACTTCAGTCAATGAAAGATGGTCCCTAATAAACCCGACCTGCCTACCTAGTAAGTACGTTTTGGAACGCTTCATAAATACCTAGGAAGTTATAGTACTTACCTACAGTTTATTAAAGTTCAAGCTTTGGAGTGAAGTTATTAATGCTTTAGTTACATAGTTACCTATCAAAAAGAAATTGTAAACAATCCCATTCCTGTATATCCACACCAATATATAAAAGTGAAACGTTGTCTGTTTGTTTGTTTGGGGAGCTTTAACGCCAAAACGGCTGATCAAATTTTCATCAAAATAGGATATTTTTACCCCGAAAATGGTACGTTTCCACGGGAAAACTGGAAAATTACGATTACTGGCTGTAAGGATCGGTTGCCATGGAAACGAAATAATAACAAGTCTGTCAAAAAGCATCAAAAGCATACCAAGGCTCAGGAACATAGGATGTTTTTTTTTCGGGATATACTGCACGAAATCGCCGGCGAAAGCTAGTACTATTATAAATGCGAAAGTGAGGTTGTTTATTTGTTTCGCTTTCACGCTCAAACGCTGAACGGATTTTTATGAAAAATGGAATAGACATAGCTTATACCTTGGCATAACGCATAGGATACTTTCATCATCATCATCATCACTCACGTGGATAAAACGGATTTTGATGACATTTGAAATGAAGATTGCTAATACCCTGGAATAACACATAGGATACTTTCATCATCATCATCATCATCACTCACGTGGATGGAATGGATTATGATAAACTTTAGAATGGAGATAGCTTATACTATGGAATAACGCATAGGACACTTATCATCATCATCATCATCATCACTCACGCAGGTGGAACAAATTTTGATTAAATTTGCAATGGAGATAGCTAATTCCATGGAATAATACATAGGATACTTTCATCATCATCGTCATCACTCACGTGGATGAAACGGATTTTGATGACATTTGAAATGAAGATTGCTAATACCCTGGAATAACACATGGGATACTTTCATCATCGTCATCATCATCATCATCACTCACGTGACTGGAATGGATTATGATAAACTTTGAAATGGAGATAGCGTATACCATGGAATAACGCAAAGGATACCACCGACCGGTTTGACGACCGGTTGGTCTCATGGCTAGTGATCCTAGGTACATAATCAAACGGTTCCTGGTTCGAATCCTGCAAGGTGCAATCATTTGTGTGATGAGCAGAAATGTTTGTTTCCGAGTCATGGATGTTTATAATATTCGTATATATGTATGTTTATCCGTTATCTAGTACCCATAGTACAGGGTATCCTAGTTTGGGGCTAGGTAATTGGTGTGGAATTGTCCCGAATATATTTATTTTTATTTATATTTATACTTTTCATCATCATCGTCACTAACGCGGATGGAACGGATTTTGATGGAATTTGGAATAGAAAATGCTAATACCCTGGAATAACACATAGGATACTTTCATCATCATCATCATCACTCACGTGCATGGAACGGATTTTGATGAACTTTCGAATGGACATAGCTTATACTATGGAATAACGCATAGTACACTTATCATCATCATCATCATCACTCACGCAGGTGGAACAGATTTTGATGAAATCTGGAATGGAGTTAGCCAATACCCTGGAATAACACAAGATACTTTCATCATCATCATCAGCATCATCACTCACGTGGATGGGACAGATTTTGATGAACTTTGGAATGAGCTTCAGAATGGATGGTATGGAATGAGATAGCTTATTTCATGGAATAACGCATAGGATACTTTCATAATCATCATCATCACTCACGCGGAAAGAACGGATTTTGATGAAATTTGGAATGGAAATTGCTAATACCCTGGAACTGTTAATAATTTAATCAAAATCCGTTCCACCTGCGTGAGTGATGATGATGATAATGATGAAATGTATCCTATGCGTTATTGCATGGTATAAGCTATCTCTATTCCAAATTTCATAAATACCGTTCCACCCGCGTGAGTGATGATGATGATGATGAAGAATATAAAAAGTATCCTATGTGTTATTCCACGGTATAACCTATCTCCATTCCAAAGTTTTTAAAAATCCGTTCCACCCGCGTGAGTGATGATGAAAAGTTTACTTTTTGTTATTCCAGGGTATAAGCTAACACTCACCCGCGTGAGGGATGATGATGATGACGATGAAAGTATCTTACATGTAATTCCAGGGTATAAGCTATCTCCATTCCAAATTTCATCAAAATCCGTTCCACCCGCAAGTGATGATACATTTCATCATCATCATCATCATCACTTTGTCTGGATCTAATCCTTGGAAATGAACCAACATGTAAAAATTCTACTCCGTAGGATAAGATGAAGTGGTTCTATTTCAGCTTGCAAGATTTGACCTAAACAAACATACATACATACAAACATTGCAAGTTAAATAAAAGCTTTTAAACACAGTTTTGGCTCCAGTATCGAATATAGAGTATAGGGTTCCTGCGGGATAGGGGTCCTAAGTATTGTTAATTTGAAGTAATTAATATCTAAGTATACTTATAATAAAGCAACAAGTACGAAAGAGTCTGTACAAAGAAGATAATTATAAAAATCTAGGTAAATGATCTAGGGTACTTAAAATAAGCAATTGAGCAAGTTTTTTTTTATATTTTGTTTATATGTTTGTTTGATCTTATATAACGTAAAACTACTGGACTGATTGTGATGCAGTTTCTACTGTTAGATAGCTTAGGATTTAATTAAATCTGGTATAATTGGTATCTCAATCCAATGAGTAGAAGCCGAGCAATAGATAAAAATATTTCTGAAGGCTGAAGAAATTTTAATCAAATGTTGCTATATGGTATGGTATCATTCGAAACCAGTTTCAAGAAAAGTTAGGTCTTGGAATAGCACATAGAGTACTTTTAACCTGAATAAATGACCACGCGTGCGAAGCCGCGGGCACAGCTAGTCTATTATTTAGTGCACCGCACGCGCGCTGCTATGAACATACAGAATAGAAAACTAAAATAAAAGGACGTACAGGTAGCACAGATTAACTAATAGTAAAAAAATAATAGGTATCTACTAGGCAAGCGTGCTACACCTTCGACCACATCATCGCTTTCCATCGGGTGAGATCGTGGTCAAACGATTGCCTAAACCGTAATAATAAAAAAAAAAAAGTTACTTCGTAAGAGGTAGCTCAGCCGGCAGATGTGCCGAGCTTGTAACTGAAGTCTGGCAACGTCGCGCACAGGTCGCGGCGCGGTCTATTATTTATTCTGTGGCGAGGTCCACACGCCATGCCGGGGGCATGCAACGTCGCTATCTCATGCGCGTACAATACTACTTATTCCTGATCATATTTTACGAACAAAATACGTTCGTGAAAAGTTGCGTTTTAGTAGGCGCAAATAGTTTTTACGTTAAAATCCTTATGTTTAATTATATATTTGAAAAATAGGACGTACAGACAAAACGTACGAACTATGTCACGAGGCGGTCCCAGGGTTTGGGTTTGTCCCACTAGCCCAGGACCCAAACCTCAGTGACACAGAATTACAGGAACAGGAACAATAGGGAGCACTTTGAGAATTTCGTGGTGATACAATACGGATGAAAATAATCTCTTATGTAGGTATGGGTATCATATATATATTTAAAAGAGTAATTCAAGTTGTTATAGACTTATTTATGAATTTTATAATATTATTACGGTTTTTCCAAAAATCAATATTCGAATGACAGGTTATTTGTATATAGAATGAATCAATGATGACCAACTATCAAAAATGAAAAGAAATGGATTATGAAAGAATTAAGAGATCAAATGAGTATTATTATGAAAGAGGTTAGGCCGAGTTTACGTACTATAAGAATAACTAGGCCGAGTTTGGTACTTAACGAATTTGACACACCGATAAAATATGACTTTTAATATTTTAGGATCTTGGTACTTCAATATATTTCTGACTGTTCACTATAACTAATAGCAAGTGAACCTAGGGTAGATGTCCTAATCACTGAAGGCAAATTCTAGTTATCTAGAATACTCTAAAAAAAAACAAAAAGTGTTAACAGAATCGAACCTAGGGTAGATGTCCTAATCACTGAGCCGTGGCATCATTGGATAAAAACAGTGATATTTTGATTCACTCGTTAGTCGACTTACGCTCCGTCACACCCACTCATATGTCACGCTATACATACCTTTACACACACTTACAACGAAGTTTTAGTTTCCAATTTTTCGATAGATGGCACCGGCGACGATAATAAGTTTTACGTGAGCTTTGTACTAATGTATAACGTTAGCTATCTTTCCTATCTATAATCTTTGGTATTAATGAAAAACGCATCGCGCCGCACCACGCTGCAACCGGTGTGCTAAATTTCTTACTTGTAATCTATATCTATACTTATAATAAATCAGTATATAACGTAAAGTCTGTAAAAGAAGATAGTAACCAAGCACAAATTAAAAATATATATAACCCCCGACTTCCCACCCCCCATTATAGCTAGGAAGCATCTCGATCACATCAGTTTTCAAACATAAAAATCGATCCATGCGTTTGAGAGCTACGGTCATCACCCTCATCCCACCCCTCCCATTATAGCTAAAAACCATCTAGTTTACCTCAGCTTTGAAACATGAAAAACCAGCTAAATTGGTCCATTCGTTTGGAAAATACGATTCTCACCCCCCTTTTCTCGACTCCTCCCCCCTCCATATAGCTACGAACAATCTCGATCAAATCAGTTTTCAAACATAAAAAACCGCATCAAAATCGGTCCATTCATTTAAGAGCTACAATCCGCACTCCCCCCCTTCCCCATTATAGCTAAGAACCATATCGTTTACCTCAGCTTTCGAATATAAAAAACCGCAGCTAAACCCCCCCCCCCTCTATATAGCTAAGAACCATCTCGATCGCATCAGTTTTCAAACATAAAAAACCTTATCAAAATCGTTCTATTTGTTTGGAAGCTACGATCATCACCTCCAGTCCCCCCCCCCCCCTCTATTATAGCTAAGAACCATCTCGATTACCTCAGCTTTCAAATATAAAAAACCGCAGGTGAATCGTTCCATTCGTTCGAAAGTTACGATTCGCACCGCCCACTCCATCCCCCCTTTAAAGCTATGAACCATCTCGTTTACCCTAGCTTTCAAACATAAAAAACCACAGCTAAATCAGTCCATTTCGAAGCTACGATTTTCACCTCCCTTTTCTCAACTCCCCCTTCCCCCTCCCCACATATCTAAGAACCATCTCGATCACATCAGCTTTCGATCAGAAAAAAACGCATCGATATAGGTCTATTCATTGGGAGCTACGATCATCACCCCCCCATTCCCGCACCACCCTCCCCCCATTATAGGTAAGAACTATCTCGTTTACCTCAGCTTTCTAATATAAAAAACCGCAGTTATCGGTCCATTTGTTGGAAAGCTACGATTTTCACCTCCCCCATTCCCCTCCCCATATATCTAAGAACCATCTCGATCACATCAGCTTACGAACAGAAAAAAACCGCATCCAAATCGGTCTATTCGTTTGGGAGCTACGATGCCACAGACACACACACACACACACACACACACACACACACACACACACACAAACTCATTGATTGATGTTGCAAAACCATATCATCTGCATAGCTTATGTTATTGACAATATTCCCGTCAATCGAGCATCCGACATTTGTTTCAATGAGCTCAACAATCAAGCTATTCATATAGATTGAAAAGCTTAGGTGAGGTTATTCCCCCCTGCCTCACCCCGCAATTCAACCTATATACTCGTACATCAGAGGATGCGTCCGACCATCTTACAATATTATTTTGATTTTCGTACCAGTATTTAAAGACGCTCACTAAGTCTGTTGGCAAACTAGTTTCAGATTTAAGTTTATACCACAATTTATAGTCATATGACACTAAATCAAATGCCTTTGACAAATCCAAAAAACATGCAATGGAATAGAACGAAAATGTACGGGACTGACATTAGAGTTTTCGTTCGCTTATGTCAGTCCCATACATTTTAATTCTATTTCATTAGCATTTAAGGAATAGAAAGCCTACTTGTCTAGGCCAGCTGGTTTAAAGCCAAACTGTGCGTCATGTAGCTCGAGATGTACGCTAAGTTGTTTATCTAGCATACCATCCAACACCTTCGCAATAATCGTTGCTAACGATATAGGCCTATAATTGGATCTGTCAGAGGCATCACCAGTTCCATTTTTAATAATTGGAACTTCCACAGTTTTCATTAAATCTTCGGGTAGGTAGGAATTACCGCTACAAAAATTATAAAGCATCGCTAGTATTCTGGGGAGGTGGACGCCTGCATGCGGCAGGTGCTCTATACTCAGTCCATCATGTCCAGGTGATTTGCCTCTCTTCATTTGCTTAATGAAAATATTAATTAAGCAAATTAAATTAAGCAATTAAATAAATTATGAAAATACAAAAACCCAACTGCGTACAAAATTATTAACTACTAGCGACCCGCCCCGGCTTCGCACGGGTAGATATATAGAAAGATAAAATTAGTAGGTACTTTTTTGGACAAATAGAACAACAACAATTTCTCACACAAAATGATTATGTTTTTAAGTTTTATACTGACGTACCATTTCGTCAATAGTATTATTCTATTTAACGCAAGGAGGTTGAATTACGGTTACTATTTCGTGTATTATTAGCATAGAGCATTTCCTACGTCAATGATTATTAGTATGTTCTGTGATTTCGTTTCCGTGGCAACGTTCCATATACAAAGACCCGTATCTCCTTCTTAGTTTGTGATCTTAAGTAGTATTTATAAACTCTTTGGTTTGTGATACAAGGTAATCGAGTTTTTTTGCAAAATTTAATACCTCGGATTTCATTATGGTAATTTTCGAAGGGAACTAATTTTTTGGAAAAATTTAATCCTGCTAGTGTTACTCGCTGATAATTTAGCTTTCTTTTTGTGAAAGAATTTTTAAAATCGGTTCTGTATTTTTTGAGTTTATCCATTACAAACAAACAATAAAAAAAAACCACTCTATAATATTAGTGTAGACGAGGTGAAAGCCCGCCAAAATAATCACCATTAATCACACTAATATTATAGAGGCGAAAGTTATATGTGTATGTTTGATACTTCTTCACTCTTAAACGGCTGTACAGTTTTGGATGAAATTTGGTATGGAGATAGCTTATACTCTGGATTAACACATAGGCTACTACTTAATCCGGAAAATTGCACGTTACCTACTATTTATATAAATTTAATGTTTATATTTTACTTACATTTTTTACTTTACTTTAATAGTTGCAATTGACAATATTTCAAATTTTTAACATTACTATTATTATTTTTTCTGAATGAATATTGAATAATAAGATACACGTATTTTTTCTTTTTCCCATATAAGCTATATTTTCCGAGTAATTAATTGTTGAAAAATAGCTTATTCTAAAAGGACGTAACTGCCAGAGTTCGGTGGAATGAACAAGATTACCGAAGCCACATTCGAAAAAAAAAACTGTCAAAGTCAGGCTCTATAGTAGTTTTATTTTTCTTTACTGGCACATGTATTTTATTATTCCGCCGAACTCTGCTTAGCTGAGAGTTATTACTTAATATTTATGTACTTAGTTACTGCACTAAAAATTATGGAAAAATAAGAATAATGATCAGCGTCGCAATATCTCGAAATGGTTTTCGAATTTCATTGCCCTATGAAATATGAAAACTTGTCAATTGCAACATTAGACTATAGTATTAACATTAACTTGAAAAAGTAAAATTGAAAATGTTGTAAGAATCTTGAATGAAAATTGCTACTAAACAGTTGACTGTAGGACGCGCCTAAGAAACGTACAAACATACATACAACCCAAACACATAACCCTCCTCAGTCGTGTAAAAATGGTGTTTGTCTGTCTGTCCATCTGTATGTCTGTTCGCGCATAACGTAAAAATGCGCCGATTGAAATGCGGTGATTGAAATTTCACTGTTGGATAGCTTAGACTTTGACTTAAAATCTGGTGTACTTCTGGTTTTTTGTGTCTCAATCCGATAAAAATTGAAAAAAAAAATTTTTTTGGTTGAATACTTTTACTTCTGACTTAAAATGCGAGTCTAACTCCGGGTGCTGGCACTGGTTTTTAGCACTCACGTCTAAAAACACCCTTGGCCCAAAAACACAAAGTATGTGTTTTCAGCAGTGATAAGAGTTAAGAATACTTTAATCAAAGCCGCGAGGAGCAGCTATAGTTCTTAAGGCAAAAGAATACATACATTAGTTAACAGTTCCTGTGAAGGCTTTTAATTAAAATCTCTTAAAATGTGTCAGATAAAAGAAATGGTTTAAAAACTCACCCCTTTCTTGGCAGCAGAAAAGTGCAATATCTTGGCGACAGAAGCGAGGTTTTTCCTTTGGTCTGTCGTCAGCGCGGCGCCGTTCGGTAGGTTTATGATGTGGAACGCGTCGGGAGCGACGATCGCAGCATTCAGGAACTGGTAGTACACCAAGTTTCCAATCACCTACAAACAGACGGTAGGGTTCAAGCATTTGGCTTAATGATTTAGAAATAGAACGAAAATTCAATCGGCAAGCGTTTGATTGCGATTACGTCTAGCTATCTGCCTGTAAATAATCTTTAACACTTTTACTGTTGACCTTAAAAGGCGAGTCTAGCTCCGGGTGCTGACGATGACGTCCTGGGTTAAACTCGCGCTTTCAAAAACACAACGTATGTGTTTTCAGCAGTGAAAGAGTTAAAGGCAAAACGCTGCAGCACCATATATAAACAGTAATCTTCGTCCCTTATGATAATAATGAATATAATTTTGGCATTACCAGCGTCGAGTGGCTGGCACTCTGGACATTTTTGCTGAGGCTTGTGCCTCTTTAATCGTAGCTAATCAAGTCATTGTCATGTACTTATCCAAATTTTATAGTTTTTGATTTGTATATTCATTTTATATTGTAATGTGTTTCATGCCGATAAATACATAATTTTACCGTCAACAATAATTGCTAAACAAAGGTAGGTAGATATCACATATTGGTATTACTAGAGCGATGGCAGCCTAACGGTTCAATAGTGCAACTTAGAATCCAACGATGACGATTTAGGTCCGAGGCTCCGCACCAATGACTTTTATAAGTAATGTCACAGAATAAACAATAGTACAAGAAGGATAACTGAGTAAAGTCATTTAAATACATAGCAATTCTCGCTACAACGCAATAAATTGCAATTAAACTCGCACAGCGCTGCGATCTTTCAATTATATTAACCTAGAAGACGCTCACCGTGTACCGTATCACAACGCGCGAGAGCTTCCATTGCTCTAAACGTTTCAGAATCGCTCTGTCACTTTTCCGCTCGGCAGGGTTGTATCAAGATATAACTAGGTGTTGCACTAGTAATTATTCTGTGATATGATATGACTTGGATATTGTAACAGAATAAACAATTATTTTTTAACTTATTATTATAAATGTTGATAGTTCCATTAACTACATATAATGACATTCTTATCAGAATAGACCTAGTACCTCATTATTTGATTATAACTTAACAGGTATTGCACTTTGATGAATAAAAGGTGCCTCTCTGAATTCCATGCTTAATAATGAATGAAAAAGAAATGGCTATCTACGTAATAAAATTTCAGTATGTAGGTATTTTACGAGACTTGTCAGACCGAATGCTATGCAGTACATTCTAGGTTTCTTCTTGGTACTCATAATTGAGAAAAGAATAAAATTTGACAAAAACTTTACGTAAGTAGGTACTTTATCGTAAGCACACGGCGCGCGACTCATCGAGCGCATGCTTGACACTCTACTGAATTAACCGCAATATTGCGGCCGCAAAGTGTAGGTATAATATTTGTACTTGTTGCGGAGTGCGACTGGCCTGCTAATGTGCGGTTTTCCATCGCTCCGTGCTTCGGACGACACGTTAAACTATCGGTCCGGCTGTTCTGGATTAATAACAGTCGTTAATCCATGTCAGAGGCCCTCGGGCGGCCTGACAAACTCTGACACCAGAGGCCAGCACTACCTCATACGAAAAATAAATAATTTGTATTACTATATTTTAGTAAGCACAAGCAGTCCCAGACAATAATTATGTAAAACAAACATTACACAATTACCACTTACATATAAAACACACACACACACACACAACAATGACAAATTATAAAATTAACACCTTTCTTTCGTCTCTTAGTTTACCTTCAGAATATCCTTTTCCGGTGTGTGTGGGAATTTAGATGTAAGAGCTCTGTGTAGCACGCGAGCCATGTATGTGATGCAAAACGGTAAGATTTCAGTAGAACTCGTGATCTTGTCCAAAAATATCGTCACTATCGTCTTCAACTGGCTCAGAGCAGTCTCAAGCCGTGACTTCACCTCCGGATACGTGAGAGCTTCCTCTTGAGTCACGTTGTAGGGTAGTTTTCTGAAACAATATGCTAGTTTCAATCTCAATACAAAATATATCAAAAATAAACAAACAAAAAATATACAGCGCAGCTTACATGCGCCAAACTGTAAGTCACATTAATGATCGATTATTTTACGTTAGTTCAGTTTATATAAGGGTTGGTTAGCGTAGGGAATTTTATATTCTTCTGTCTACTAACTGCGCCCCGCGGTTTCACGCGCGTGAACAAGATCAAAATTCATGATGATGAAAAGTAGCCTATGTGTCAATCCAGGATATAAGGTATCTCCATTTCAAATTGCACTCAAATTGGTTCAGTCGTTTGAGCGTGAAGGAGTAACAAACTTAAACACATACAAACTTTCGCCTTTATGATATTAGTGTGATGATTGGTCTGACATGCAGTTTGGCAAAAGTAAGCTACATATTTTTTCTTCGTTGATTTTTAATATGGATTTCCGCAAGTATCATCTGAGTCTATCAACTACATAGCATAAAGCATTACCAGTCATATTTGTTATCTGATCAGTACATATTTTTTTTGTATTTTTTTATATGCATTAGTGTGTCAATATTTCTGTGTTTCGGTTTGAAGGGCAATGTTTCCACCGAAACTACTGGGCCATGAGACTTAACAACCAATGTCTCAGGGTGACGAGCGCAGTGCAGTGACGCGCAAGACTTTGCAACCAAGGTTCTGTGTGGCACTGCAACTGCTATGGACAGGAGTAGCATTTACCATCAGGTGAGCCACCTGCCCGTCTCATCACACTGGATAGTAAAAAAAACTATAATAAACTGTGACTTTACTTACGAAATCTGTCCGCTTTTCATTTCTGTGTCATTTCTCCATGCTTTGTAAATCTCCACTGGTCCGGTTTCAATATTCAAATCCTTGTCTTTCAACATTTTTTCAACAAGCGGTCCGATTATAGTTTGCAAGCTGTTTAAACCGGATAGCTGCCGGGATAGACTGACCGCCATCTTCAGCACCAATGGAGTTGAAGCGATTATGTCGAAAGGTTTCACCACCTTACAGCTTATCTCCTCTTCCAAAGTGAACCTGAACAGCTTTAACAGCAAATACTCGTCTCTCGCGTAAGCACCGAAGTTGTACAGACTCAATACAACATTTTGCAAGAAAAAGTTAGTTTTGTTCTGCGGTATGCAAAATAAAAGCTTGGACAAGTATGTCGGGTTTGTTTGCAGCTCATAAAACAAATGCTGGTATCCGTCTAAGAGGCGTTTGCTCTCTTTGGTTAAGGACTTCAGGCCTTTGACTGCTGTTGTGATTGTCATCAGGCCTTTGTTTTCAGCGCCGTTTTGGAACACCAGTTTCGTCATAGAATTGTGCTTCACCAGATTGTTAAGTTTCAGCCCGTGCGCTGCTACTTCTTGTAAGGCTATGCGATTTTGCACAAGAAGACCTATTTTCAAGTCCATGTCATCGATTTGTTTGGACAGCTCTTGGTTCTTCCTTATTGACTGAACGACTTCAGATTTCAATGACTGTAGTTCTATTTCTCGATCGTAATCTTCGGTGGAGAAATCTAGCATAGGTATGAATTTCTTGATTACTTTTAAAGGCGGATTTTGTGAATGGAATAGAGACGTGAATGCTTCGCGAGCTCGACGTCCACGCCACACGGCCTGAATTTTTACTATTTTGTGTTCCTGCAATTAAAATACAAGCATAATTTTGAAATTTATATTGCCCCCGACCCCCCACCCCCCCCATTAAATCCAAGAAGCATCTAGATCACATCAGCTTTCAAACAAAAAAAACGAATCAAAATAGGTCCAATTGTTTGGGAGCTACGATCCCCTCCCCCCTTATAGCAAAGAACCATGTCGTTCAAATCAGCTATGAAACATAAAAAAACGTAAAAATAAAACGTTTAGAAGGTACGACCCTCACCCTCCTTCCCCACCCTTCCCCCATTATAGCTAAGAACCATCTCGATCACATCAGCTTTCAAACAGAAAAAACCGCATCAAATTCGTTTGGGGCTACGATGTTACAGACAGACACACGGATACATACACACCCTAAACTTATAACACTCCTCTCTATGAAGTTCGGGGGTTAACAGTTAATAGCACAAAATATGCAGCTTCCTTGAACATAGCGCTGGCAGTAACACATACCTGAATCTTGTACCACGCCATTGGGTTTTGCTTCCTCTCCCTTTTGAGTTTAGCCTCGATGGTCTTCATTTTTATTAGAGTTCCGTATTTCTTTTCCACAACTACCCTCCTCCACCAAGCTTGTATTTTCACAACATACTCTTCATTTCGCTTGAAATACTTGAGCCTGGTTATGAGGCGCTGTCTTAAAAGGTAGCCTCTACAACAAGCTTGTATTTTAACAATGGATTTTTCCATAACCACCTGTTTATATTTGTTGATGTGGTGCTTATTTGTCTTGTCTATGATTGTGTTGATATCCTTCCTGGTCAAATATCGAGCGTACGGTACGAAATCCTTAGGAGTAGTCCAGCTGTAGGTGTATGATTCAACATCAATGTATACAGTGTTGCCTGCGTCAGTATGACACACAATCCAGGGGCAACTGTGATGGCCTCTCTTCTTCAGAGCCTTGGAAAACATTTGAAAGTATACATCTTTGCAAGAGCCTTCAATGATTCCAGTTGTAGAAAGAACTGGACAGCTGAGAGCTTTCCAGAACTCATCTACACTTTTGTTTAACACTGCTAAATTCAACTGAACTAGTGCATCAGTTAGCTCTTTAACTTTTATAGATTCGTCACTGACCTCATTTATTGTGCCAATTATATCGTCATACCATAGATTCTGAGATTCATTAAGGACTAGAGCCTTCTTCAACATGCGCATGTAAAGGTGGTTCTCCTCTTTTTGCAAAGGTGTAGATAATTTCAAACAAGAGCTCTTGAGAAGTGTCATTAGAGATTCAAGGTTTTCATCAGTAACTGCCTTGTTGATCCCGTCGATAACCATTACCACTGGAATAAAAGTTAATAGTAAGAAAACTTATTACCTTTCAGATATTGGAAAACAGATATTATAGTAGGATGGCAAATGCAGTGTCACCTAGTGTCACACAACTCATAATTATGCTAGCTATGCGCGAGGCCATTTCTCTGGGTTATAAGTTACCTATGAGTTATTCCAGGACCAAAAGTACCTATAAAGTACAAATCACCAGATTTCGTTCAGCCGTCAAATAGCTTTTTATCGATTGCTCGGCTTCTAATAATCGGATTTAGATACTAAGTACACCAGTTTTTAAGACAAAACCTAAGCTATCCAACAGTGAAAACCACATCGCAATCGGTACTGTAGTTTTACGTGATGCGCGAAAAAACAAACATAAAGACAAGCAGACAGACATGATTTTTATAAATGTTATATTCTTGTTCAGTAGCTTATTTTAAGTACACTATTTTTTTTATTATCTTTGTACTTTTTCATACTTATTGCTTTATTATGAGTAAGCATATATATTTATTACTTCAAAATTAACATTACTTTGGAAGTTTGGACCCCTGGCTTCAGTATCGAATATAGAGTACCATCCAAAAAAATAATGCAGCTTTGGACCACTATCCCGCAGGAATCCTTTATTTTTTCGGGATAAAATGTATCCTCAATTTTAACCCATCATGACAGTGCCAAGTTACATCAAAATACGTCTAGTAGTTTCAGCGTGATAGCTGTTCTTTTAAATAACTTTCAATCGCTATCCTGTGGGAACCCTTGAATTTTTTGGGATGAAAGTATCCTGTGTCCTACCTCGTAATATGAACTCAAATCCTACTAAGTTTAATTTGAATTCATGCAATAGTTTCGGCGTGATGCGCGGCCAAGATACTGCATCGCAACCGGTCCAGTAGTTTTATCGTGATGCGCAACAGACAGACACGATTTTTATACTTTATATTCTTGTTCAGTAGCTTATTTTAAGTCCCATAGACGAGACACTTTTTTATTATCTTCTTTATACAGACTTTTTGGTAATGACTTTTTTTTATATGTATAGATATAGATAGATAGATAGATAAGTTTACTTACGTTCTTCATTGATATCGTCCTTCATGTTAACCATATCGATGGCGTCCCGAATATCTTCCAGTGTTAGCAACGGGCACGCACATTCCTCCCTCACCTTCACTTGCAAAGCTGTTGCCAGAGCAGTCAAGTAGCGCCTACGACAATGAGGTCTCAACCCATCCAAATGTACATAATTAGAATTTAGAGAGTTCCATACAACCGCATCGTCACCTCTTTCTACTGCCTGTGAAATAGCGGCAATAGCCGTCAAGTAAGACAAAGACGCCGCTATTTCACTCTCATTGAGATTTTTCTCCAGTTCACACTTCTCCAGTTTCATTTCCTCAAATAAAAGAGGAACTGCATATTTCTCAACTTTGAAATTGAGCTCCAAATGTGGATTTGTCAAAGCAGCATAAAGATCTTCGGGAGTTCCATCCTCCAGAGCCTTATTTACATCTGCTATAGCAATCTTATGGTCCGTATGTTCAAGTGATTTCCGATTCCCTTCATTGACTATGTTCTGAAAGATTTTATGCCAATTTGTCACACTTTCAACATCAATGTCCTTGTTGCACTCTATGATTTCCTTTACAACATCACAGTAGAAATCAAGATTTTTGCTGTTATATTTCTTTACTTTCACCCAGTCTTCAGTAAATACTTTATGGAGGCTGTTGATATCGTTGTCCTGTGATGCTTTGCACATATTCTTCCACAGATGTTTATAATTAACGGCAGTTATATGGCCTTGTATTTCTACAATGGTCAACAGTTCGTCATATTCGTCAGGTACATAGCTATCGTTCAGGGAACGATTTTGAGCTGCTTTTACTTTCTCATACTTTGCACTTTTCAATGCTTTCTTATATGCTTCTATTAGTACATTCTGGACATGCTTCAGTTTCAATTGTGTGTTTAGTATAGCTGATGTTATGTTTTTTTTTGTATCTATAAGGTTATTCAGCTCAATAACTGCTTTGTGAGTGTCGGCATCATCTTCTGCATTACTTTTAGATAAGATACCACCAATCTTTTGGAACATGGGGAGTGGATGTGCACAGTTTTGTAGGTCTTTTGATACTAAATCTAATTCCTCATCTGCAATGCAATGACAAAATTACTGTTAATAATAAAACAATTTCTAGATTAAAATCATTAAGAAAATTGGTAGGTTAGGTAGGTATATTTTTAAGAAAATAGGCTTTCCTTTTAGAGTCACAAAAGGAGCAGATTCTCAATTTGACAGTTTTTTAATATTTTCACTGATTTATCTATTTTTTCGAACCATTTTTTTGTGGTTTGAATTTGTAAATTTACATTTTTGAAGAGTAATTTGTGATTACAGATATATTCACACAAATATTAAAACTACTGTGAAGGTAACTCTGTCCGTTAGTTACCTTTTCACAACTAAACGGCTAAACTCTTTTTGATTCTAATAATATTCAACAAAGTAAAAGAGTGCATCAAAGGAAAGACAAATAGGCCATTGTTTTTTTTTTACTTTGTAGGTAAGTACCCCGGAAAATGAACCCGCCGCCGCCGCGCCCGCCGTCCGGCCAAGCCGCGAGCGAATCTAATGTTTAACCAACTTAAAAAAAAGGAGGTTCTCCAGTTGATGTGTATCTATGTATGTAATATTGTTGAAAAATGCGACTTTAAAAATTAAGAATTAACAACTAATTTAAAAAAATATATACCTACTTCAAATTGTATAAAATTTAAAAGACAGAAAGAAATATATTTGTTTGGCACAGACCTGTTAAAATTTGAGTTATTTCTTTCTTTTAAGTTTTATACGATTTGAAGTATTTTCCTTTGTTTTTTTTTCATGTTTGGTGCTTAACATAATTTTAATACCTGTGAAAACAACTTTTCCAAAAACATCATGTATGAGAGGAGCTTTGCCGAGTTTGAACAGATGTGAACTTAGAGCATGTATGCAATAGATCAGTCTCGGTATATTTTTCTTATCGTAAATGTCTGTGGTCTCAGGCTGGAAGGTCTGTAAATTCGATTTGATATACCTAGTTATTAACATAAACATTACATTTTAAGTATAATAGATTATAGTAATTATATACATAGGCTTATATACATTTTATTCCAACTTCACATCTCTGATGTTATTGAATACAAGTACAGTATTATGAAACTCATACTCAGAGCGATGATAGCCAAGCATTTACTAGTTTGACTTAGAATCCAACGATACCGGTTTCGGTCCTAGGCTCTGCACCTATGAATTTTCTAAGTTATGTGCGTTTTTTCATCGTTCCGTGCTCGGAGGGCAAGCTAAGCTGTCGGTCCCGGCTGTTATCGATTAATACTCGTAGCAGTCGTTAAGCCATGTCAGAGGCCGTTGGGCAGCCTGACAAACTCTGACACCAGAGGCCAGCATTACCTCCCACGACAAGCAAGCATACGTAATTTTCGTTTATGTTCTTTCTATGGACCATACTGCATGACATGACAATAGGTCTTAAATCAAAATGAAGACTTCTGTTCAATTTGTTTCTGAAGAAAATATAATGATACAGAAGCTCATAGTGAGCTTCAAAGTACAGTTGGTTCCTATTAAAATAAAATGTATAGTTTATTAAAGCAATGTGATATCAAGTCTGCACCATGCTCGAGAGACATAGATCTATTTAATAGTGGGTAGATAAGGTACTAGCTCCTTGGGCGTGGACCACACAAATTAGGTGCAATGCACACAGTAAACTTTCTTTGGCCTTAGTCACGATCGGAATGGCATTTGTAACTCGCATTCGCCCAGCAGTTATGTTTTTCTATCTTCGTTGTTGATTCACTTGAACCGTGACGGCGGGAATGTAGCTGTGTGGGTGTGTTTGTTTGCCTGTAGTTGTATCTGGTCCAGTTTTTGTTAACGTGATATTAAGCGTGCCGTTTCTTCCCCTCTTTTACTAGATCTATGTAGAGAGATGAACCATTTTGTTCCTAAGGAGTTTTGAATTGGTACAAATACTAGAAAATTATACTTACAATAGGAAGTTCTGTTATCTTCAATATTTGTAGAAACTTGTTTATATTGTCAGTATGTTTAAACTGCAGGCCCATTATCTGGAATTATGAATTAGTTATGAATTAATTATGCTGTTTAATGTTTATTGTGTTTTTAATTTGTTAATTACATCATTTAGTATTTCTAGAAGGACATAATTAGATTTTTGGTGCTATTTATTTATCCATTTTAAATTAACACTTTCACTGGTTAACGTAATCTAAAGTTAAAGTACCCATAGTAGGTACCGCTGTGTATTGTAAAAATAACCGGCAGACATGACGAATTGTGTTTTCCTTCTCTTCTGAATGTTGTTTGTTGTCATTTAACCCTAAATAAGTAATATTAAAAAATTACTTATTTAGGGTTTAATCTTATCATCCGACAAAAAAAAAGTACTGCCAGTGGTTACACTCTTAGGCCTGAAACTGCATCTTTCGGAAGCCCGCACGCTTTTAGGCCAGCATGTATAAGGTAATATGAATAGAATAAGAATGTTATTGACACAAAATACAAAACAATAAACTTAGAATATAAGGTATAAAACTAGTAATAATTATTAACATTAATATTATACATATAACTGAATTTGACATGTGTATTGTTCACTATAATCCATACCAATATATAAAAGTGGTAGTCTGTTTGTTTGTTTGGGGAGCTTTCACGCGATAACGGCTGGACGGATTTTGATGAAATTTAGAATAGAGATAGCTTATACCCTGGAATAAAACATAGGATACATTTTATTCCGGAAAATTGTAAGTTTCCACGGGAAAACTGGTAAATGTTGATTACTCACTGTAAGAGACAGTTGCCATTACAGAATGGTCTGTGGTTGCCATCGAAATAAAATAACAAGTCTGTCAAAAAACATCAAGCTACCTACTTTCGCATTGGTTTTTAATATCCTAGAAGAAAATAGGATGCTTTTTTCGCGATAAACAGTAGTCCGCGCGTACGAAGTCGCGGGCGGGAAAACTAGTGCTATATATATATATATATATATATATATATATATATATATATGCCTCAGAACCCTTCGCTAGGGTAAAATACTGTGTTATAGGGATCTGGTGCTCCCCCAACTATTTTTAAGAATGACGTAAAATTTAAGTTAATCAAATCATATAAAAAAAGAATGTATGTGTACCTAATTGATTATAATTATTATATTATCCATACCAATATATAAAAGTGAAACGTTGTCTGTTTGTTTGGGGAGCTTTCACGCGATAACGGCTGCACGGATTTTGATGAAACTTGGAAAGGAGATAGCTTATACCCTGGAATAAAAAATGGGATACTTTTAATCCCGGAAAATTGCAAGTTTCCACGGTAAAAACTGGAAAAATGTTGATTACTCGCTGTAAGAAACGGTTGCCATGTAAACGAAATAACAAGTATGTCAAAAACCATCAAGAGTGGTACTATACCATTGGCGAAGGAAATAAAGGGAAAATTCCTTACTCTACGTGCTATACCTACTTTTGCATTTGTTTTTAATATCCTAGAAGAAGATAGGATGCTTATTTTCGCGATAAACAGTAGTCCGCGCGGACGAAGTCGCGGTAGGGTTTTTTTTTTAACTAAATTGCTAAAATATCGTATAAAACTGTAATATCACGCAAGGGCGGATCCAGCCTACGAGTCAGGGGGAGGTCACACACTTATTCCAGCCTGGATGGGTTCCAAAATTATACAATAGAAGTTGTTCCCGCGCTTTCACTCGCGCAGCCTATGACCAAGGGCAGATCCAGAACTTATTGATGGGAGGGGCAATTTACCAATGTATGTATACGTATATTTGCCATCTCTCTGTGCTTCGGAGGGCATATTAAAACGTGTCGGTCCCAATTGCTATAACAATAATTGATAGCAGTCGTCATGCGGCGCCAGGGACATAAAAACCGTCCAGCTCCCCCAAGTGCAAGAGAACGAAAAACATCAAACAACAGATGCGCAAATATGGAGCTATTTATATCAGAAAATTTCAGAACATTATAAGCGCGAGCGTAGCGAGCGCGAAAAGTTTGAGTTATTTCTATCAGTGTGGGTATTAAAATGAAACTCCAAATTGTATAAAATAAGCATTTGGTGTATTACCAAAAGCGCGAGCGTAGCGAGCTTGATAGGTTTGAACTATCTGACTTAATACACTAATAAATTAATCATATTAAGTATCTTATCATTCCACAACTTGTAAAAATATGCATTGACATGATCACCAGTTACGTAAGCAGAAATTGTGAAAATATTGAGCAATAATATGTCAATAAAAAAAGGAAAAAAACAAATCATCCAAAATATGAAAAAAAAAACAAAAATAAGTGCAAACGGAGCAAATGCGAAATTTTTGAGCAATTTCGATCGGTGTAGAAGTTAAATAGCGTTTTCCAAATCATATAAAAAGAAACATTGCATGACTAAAACGCACAAGCGGAGCGAGTGCAAAATTTTTGACCCGTTTCTTTACACAATCTGTACAACACGATTGAAATATAATTCTTAATCATATTAACTTATGCATTGAAATGATCAAAATACAACGAGAGTGAACTCAAAAGTTCTGAGCGGTTTAATTTTATGTTAAAAAAAAACCGAAAAATACAATATGAAAATATTTTAAAGTATTTCCAAATCTTATAAAAACTAGTGGCTAGAATAAATGTTTTTAGAAATGGCTGAAACATGTTATTTTTTATGATTTCAACCCACCTATCTCCGCTATTTTGAAAACTTTAAAAAACTTAATAGACAAAAAAAAACATATAATTATCGAACCTGCTCACAAAAACATAACTGCAAATTATTCAAAGAAGCGCGAGCGAAGTGGGCAAAAATTGTAAGGTTTTCTATACAAGATAATTTTACATAATTAAAGGATAATTATTTGCGCATCTGGACATTGTGCCAGTAGATATGATATTAAATTGCAAATCAAGAAGCGCAAAAGAAGCGAGTGCGTTTTTTTTTTTCAATATAGTTATAGTATAGGTATTCCGTATCACGTAAAAATAATGCACTTTGAGCAGATAAGGAAGTGCGAAAATTTTGACGTAATAGGTATTTCTATCAATGTTAAAAGGATATATAATTCCAAATCATATTAAGACTAAGACAATACAACAATACATGATTAACAGTATTTCATTACAACTATTTTTTTTATCAAAAATTATGTTATTTTCAGTAATATTTACATTTTTCTACTCAACAGCTAAAGTTATATCTCTAAAATAAATCTCTCAGCATGAAAATATAGTTTATTATCTAATGCTTAGACAAATATTATATAACTAAATTATATAATATTTGTCTAATAAATAACTTTTCAGACATACGTAATTTAGTTCAGAGCTAAATTGTGTGTTCAAAGAGCTTTCAGTGCTTATTGCGGGTAGCCGGTGGCAGAGTTTAGGGTAGGTGGCAGGGGAGTGGGGAGTGGGAAAATGTAACCTAGGAGCCTGGCCTTAATGCAAATACAACATTTCGTGTCAGTGCTGTTAATCTTTGAGGAGTTCCCTAGACAGGAGTCAACCTACAGTGCAGCAACCATGTCAAGATAAAACTTAAAACTGGCTGTCATAATAAAATGTGTACACAAAATATCATGTCTGGGCTGTTGACTGTTGAAGAGTTTCTTTATCTGAAGCTAATCCTGGGTGTCGATTCAGGTCATGATTACCATGAATATACATTGCCATCGGATTTGAACCAATGTGTAAAAATTCAACTCCATGGGATAAGAGGAAGTGGTTATAATTCATCTTGCAAGATTTGACCTTAACAAACAAACAAACATTAAAAGTTAAATAAAAGCTTCTAATATATTATAAAATTCTAGATTTTTCTCCGATTTACATATATACAAAAATTACAAGTAAAAGAAAAGCTTTCAAAATATTAAAAAACGAATAAAAAAAAACTCTCTATTTTAACATGAATTAGCATCAACAAAAAAATAACAACAAAAATTAATTTAGGAGTTTTTTATAGCTGACAAAGTTAGTCCAGCTTTGTATCACGTAAAAACTACTGGGCCAATTGCAATGTGGTTTTCACAGTTGTTTAGCTTAGGATTCTAGTTATGGAACCCTATATGTTTTTTTACTATTACTTACCTTATAGCGTTTCTGGTCAGTATCGTAAATTTTATTCAAAGGAAGCATGTCTGGAGCAATAAAATTTCCAAGTTTAGCCAAATATACACCATTTCTTAGATTCTCTTCAAATATGGTGACTTGGGGCAGTGTCTCCTTAAGGCATGCCTCCATCCATGTCTTGGCTTCTTCTAAACGACAAAGGTATTCGTAAGCAATAGTTCTCTGTCGAATAATATCCATTTCTTGTCCAGTTTTTCGAATATCTGTATCGCCTAAAACATAAAAATGACTTGGTACTATGGAAGCCTTGAGAGAAGGGCAGTACATCCGCACATCAGGGTACTGAATGTTTGTTTGTTTGTTGTATGAGGTAGTGCTGGCCTCTAGTGTCAAGAGTTTGTCAGGCCGCCTGATGGCCTCTGACTTGGCTTAACGACTCCTATTAATCAATAACAGCCGGGACCGACAGCTTAACTTGCCCTCCGAAGCACGGACCGATGGAAAACCGCACATAAATTAGAAAAGTAATTTATGTGCGGTTTTCCAACGATACCGGGTTCGGTCCTAGGCACCGCACCCATTAGAAAAGTAATGGGTGCGGTGCCTAGGACCGAACCCGGTATCGTTGGATTCTAAGTTGCACTATTGAACCGTTAGGCTACCGTCGCTACAACTGTATACTATAATAGGATATAGAATAAAGTACCAAGACTACCAGGCCATGCAGAATTTTTAAAAGCAAGAAAAACATAGTAATCATACAATCATCGATCTTTCCAATTCGGATTTCATCTGTATCTTCTTTCCCCATTGCTGCAATTTAACCATGGGCGGGCGTAATCCGTGGATCGAGTATTTAGGGCGTAATCACTCACAGAGTACTTTGATAGGCGATACAGCGGACGTAGTGGATTTCACAAAACTATTATTTTCCAAATATTCAGCACCGCGCCGTGCTTCGCCGG
The DNA here is from genome assembly GCA_946251855.1 of Alsophila aescularia. Classification (NCBI taxonomy): domain Eukaryota; kingdom Metazoa; phylum Arthropoda; class Insecta; order Lepidoptera; family Geometridae; genus Alsophila; species Alsophila aescularia. The sequence continues at coordinate 16,627,844 of OX276377.1, read as the reverse complement.
TTAACTTTTGAAATTGTTTTGATTTGAAATTGAAATGGTACCTATGACATGTTGACATAGGAAAATCAACTTTATTCCGAGAACGATAGGGTCGTTTTTCATTCAATTTGGAAAGGAGCGGTAGCGTCAAAAATTCAAATGTCAAAACATAGGTACATGTTTTGACATTTGAATTTTTAATGAGAGAAAACTGATCATAGAGCTACCTACTTTTTTTTCCTTTCTTCAGCCATGGGGCCGTTCGCTTTGTAACTTTGGCGAAAATAATAGCTTTGCAAGTTTCGATGACATGTTGACATAGGAAAATCAACTTTATTCCGAAAATGATAGGGTCGTTTTTCATTCAGTTTGGAAAGGATCGGTAGCGTCAAAAGTTGCAAAAATGACAAAAAAGTTGAAAATGTTCAAAGAAAACGGCTTGTTAAAAATGTACTTTTCGAAACTGCCCACAACTCCCTCTCATCATCTCGAACGCAGGGTATAAAGGCCTACGCATAATACGTAGAGGAGCGGGAGCAACCTTTGACCAGCAGGGCAATCACGTACCATGTTGCAATCAGATTTTCAGCATCACTTGCACTTAATGCTGCGCGATAGAGTCGATATTGTTTTAAAAATCTGATTGCAACAAACGCATTGGCATAGGTAAATGTCCCGAGTCAGAGGCAGATTTGAACGCATTTTTGAACGCAATTTTAGCCGATTAGTAACTATGGAATTGTTCGTAGATGGCAACACTAAAGCTGACATTTCATTTGAAGCTTTGTTCGGAAAATAAACAATTAAAGGTACCTAAATAGCTACCCTCGGACCTTGATCGGCAAAGATTTTGAATTATACGCTTACTGGCGGGTTTTCTATGTTGAACTCACTGATCTCTACTACTAACACTGGATTGGCTCAATCAAACTTTAATTTGTGCGGATTCAAAGCGCCCCACCAAGCATCTATGGCATTAACATTGCCATTGTTTCATCCCCTGAGCTCCTAACGTTATGCACACCTTATGCACCGTTAGTTCCGTGGATGCTCATTGCTCAATATTGCCAAACTACTGCTATCTGCGCCAAAATGGCGATAGTCAAATGCGTTCTTTGTGACGTTCGCAAGGAAGTTGTGTACTATACATTTGTATTAAACGACTTCCTTGGACGTTGCCAAGAACAGCCATTCTAGATTACGGAGCAATGTACATTTGTCTGTGGTTGAACTGTTACCTGCGGGGCAATTACATAACTTGTTTCAATCAGATTTTCACTATCATTAGAAATTATATTTCTTTGAAAATCTGTTTGGACAGTGCTCTTTGTATGAGAAAAGACTTCGTAAGGATTTTGTAGCCCGATAACCCCATAAATAATATAACTCTATGCAGGGGCGCGTTCACTGACTACGTTCGAGGACGCACGGATCATCCGCGCGATCTCTCGAAATCATTCACGGCGTGGTCGGGCGTTCGCCTGGGTCGTAGAGAGACTATCAAGAATACTCTCTCTACAGCCTAGGTCATCCGAAAAATAGTAGGGGAGGGCAGGTAGAGTATGAAACTGACACTTGACAGTTGTCAGTTGTATGTAGACGTCCCACAGAGTAACATTTTCTTCGCCATTGGGACGTCCAAATTCGTTCACTAACTCCCGGATGATCGAGTGATAATCGCACGGATGATTCGAGCGTAGTAAGTGAACGCAGCCCTGGTAAGTGTCAAGCGTAGTCAGAGAAACCAATAGACAACTAGATAGCTTCCATCGCATTCATACAAGAATGAGAACAACTTATGCATAGGCATGGATGTAGAATCAGAATAGATAGAGCTATAGCTCCGCCGGACATTCATTCGCCTCGTGTCCAGTTTTGACCTCCTAGGAGGCCACAACATTGCAGCCCATGTGCTTATAAAGTGAAATTCTACTGCAATATCAAGACCAATAATAAATAAAAATCAATAATACCATTCTGTGGTTTGGTTGAGATAATACCAAAAGTTACGCGAGCGCCATCTCTTGACATTCTAGCGAAATAGTGAAACTATGTCGTGTAGTGCTGTGTTTTGTCCATCAAGAACAGGAAAAGGTGGAGTAAAAGATCCGGAATTATCATTTCACAGGTATGTTTTCACTGGCTATTATTATCTTAAATATCAAAGTTTCAGAGCAAAAATGTATTTCACATTATGAATACACATTATTAACGACATAAAATAAACTCATGGTGATAATGAGCGGTTTTCCATGTGTTATTTTAGTATAATTTATCTGAAGCTAGATGGCGTTGGCGACAGTTTTGGTAACAGTACCGTAGTATTATTAGGTATTCTGTGACAGTACTATAGTTTGGTATGACCAAGGAAGTTCTATAAGGACATAGATCTTTCTTGGGTATGACCAATGATTTTGAATTACTCTTGGCGGGTATTAATTACATTCTGCATTCCCTTGTTTATAGCAAGTTGTGCGTCAGTTTTGTAACAAATTCATAACTTATAGTATTTATTGGTAGTATTTTAAACCTTCTTGATATTCTATATTATAAATTATAGCTAATTATACAACGAAAATGGACCGTTTTATTTAGATTTAATTTATCTGCTTTAATAAAGCGGTAAATAAAATCAGAATATGTAAAAACTGCCAATGTCATAATAAAAAAAAAAAAATACAAATTTCACTACGCAAAAAACTTGTCGTTCGTTTGATTCGCTCGTGGTTTGTGTATTTTTAAGGTCACTGTTTTTACCTGCTTTCAATTACTGCGTTCGGTCAGTGGCCTGACCGCACTCCACAACAAATACAAATATTAAACCTACACTTTGCGGCTGCAATATTGGGGTTGAATCAGTAGAGTGTTAAGCGAGCGCTCGATGAGTCACGCGCCTTGTGATTACGATAAAGTACCTACTTACGTAAAGTTTTCTCAAATATTATTATTTTCTTAATTATGAGTCCCGAGAAGAAACTTAGAATGTACTGCATAGCATTCGGTCTGACAAGTGTCGTAAAGTACCTACACACTGTTATTTTATTACGTAGGTAGCCATTTCTTTTTCATTCATTATCAACCATGAAATTCAGACAGGCACCTTTTTATTCATAAAAAAGCATTACCTATTAAGTTGTAATCAAATAATGAGGTACTAGGTCAATTCTGATAAGAATGTCATTATATGTAGTTAATAGAACTATCAACATTTATAATAATAAGTAAAAAATAATACATTACTACATAATTGTTTACTCTGTTACGATATCTAAGTCATATCATATCACAGAATAATTACTAATACAAGTACCTAGTCATATCTTGATACAATTCTGCCATGCGAAAAAGTGACAAAGCCATTCTGAAACATTTAGAGCAATGGAAGCTCTCGCGCGTTGTGATACGATACATTCTAGCCTGCACGCAATAGGCGAGCGCCTTCTAGGTAAATATAATTGAAAGATTGCAGTGCGAGTTAAATTCCACTTTATTGCGTTGTAGCGAGAGTTGCTATGTATTTAAATGACTTTACTCAGTTATCCTTCTGTACTTGTACTATTATTTATTCTGTGGTTTGGTTGAATTAATACCAAAAGTTACGCGAGCGCCATCTCTTGACGATGAAAGAACTAAACTGGCAATGCCTAATGGAAAACTGCTCATTAAATAAGGTTTTAAAATTTTCATTGAAATTACACCAGCGTAAAATGGACACGCTACCTTAGCTTTCCCTCCGTCCATTCTGATTCCAGGTCTATGTGCATAGGTCTTGGAAGAAATAACATAATTCTTTTGTTAATAATTTATAAAATAATATAAGAACGATATGATCTTTTGTTGCTGGACAGGTCGCGTGCCGGGTATTTCAAGGTCAGCACACCTCTGCGCTAAACAATTTTGACAGTTCGCCATTGTTTTCGGTTTTCTATGGTTTATGAGAAAAATAATTCAGCTTGGTGTGTTGCCTGCATTCGAAATTAATGTTCCCTAGTTTTTTTTAGTATTCTGTGCCCAAACTACACATATTTTTATTACTAAAATGTTTTAATTGCATTGATTCTCATTTGTATAGTAAATTCAATTTAATGTAATATCGTACGATATCGTATATGATGTCGTTTATTTAAGGGCCAGTTGGTCTAGTGGCTAGTAACCCGAATGGTCGCGGGTTCGAATCCTGCAAGGTACAATCATTTGTGTGATGAGCAGAAATGTTTGTTTCCGAGTCATGGTTGTAATATTTGCATCTATGTATGTTTATCCGTTATCTAGTGCCCATAGTAGAACAGGGTATCCTAGTTTGGGGCTAGGTAATTGGTGTAGAATAGCCCCGAATATATTTATTTATTTATTTATGTTGTTAATATGTATACAGAATAGAAAGTTTATTCGAGAGAGCAAGGGCACCTACAACAACTTAAATGCCTACAAATATAAAATTGTGTGAGCCATGTCAGAGGCCCTTAGGTGGCATGACAAACTTTAACACCAGATGCCCAGCATTACCTCACACGACAAACAAACAAACTGTGTGAGAAGACCTTCCGTGGATTTTGGAGACAGTTTGATTAAAATTTAAAGAAATTGGAAAAAAAAAATGTGCAAGAAATATTATAATGTTAACAAAAAATTAGCGTTCCTTATCCTTTTAGGGACCATAAGTCTATATGATATTAATATTGGTTAGAGTAGGTACTAAAAAAGTTAAATTATATTGAAAGGTTATATAAACATAAGAGTCACAATAGAATCGACCTCCCACCTGCATTTGAAGAAGAGGAGAAGGCCGAATGATTGGCGGAGAGCTTCTAAACTCAGTGCACCCCCACTAACGATCAAGTTGATCCTGTCCATATCGCCGCGGACTCGAATATCGGAACGCCCTACCTCTAACTGACCCCTCCAATCGAGCCCGTTAAAGTCGCAGAGGTTGAGTCGATCTTCGAGGAACTCAAAGTGTGAAAGACACCTGGTGCTGACGGCGTTAGCAACAGGGTCCTCAAGCACCTTTCTGTCCCGTTAGTTTATCTCTTAGTTCGCATTTTCAATGCTGCTATGAGAAATCTCACATTCCCCGATGCTTGGAAGAGTGCCGACGTCATCGGCATTCACAAACCAGGAAAGCAGGCATCTAAGCCCTCCAACTACCGCCCCATCAGTCTCCTCAGCTCTCTGGGGAAGATCTACGAGTGATTATTTCTGAGCTGACTCTGGTCTTTCGCAAAATTCAACAAACTCATCCCTGATGAGCAGTTCGGCTTTAGAGCAGACACTTTTGCCCTCAGCAAGTGCACCGCATCACGGAGCACGTTCTTGTGAGTTTAATAGGAAACCACATCCCCATACCACGATAGCTGTCTTCCTAGACGTGGCGAAGGCTTATGACAAGGTGTGGCACACCAGGCTGATATACAAGCTGTACCAGCTCGGAGTGCCAGATCGTTTTGTGCTTATAATACAAGACTACCGGAGTACTAGGAGACGGAGCTTTCGTTATCGTGTCGAAGACAACCAATCCACCGTTCATCCCATCAGAGCCGGAGTCCCTTAGGGCTCTGAGCTGTCCCCACTCCTATTCACGCTTTACACAAGTGACTTCACAAGCACTCCCAAACTTGAGATCGCTTTCTTTGCGGACGACACCGTGATTTATTCCACCCAAATCAACCAACTCAACTTCAAAGGAGCATCCAACGAGCGCTCAGAGGTCGATTGATGGTTCCGAAAGTGGCGCATTACGGTGAATCCCGAGAAAAGCGTCTCAATATGTTTCACTCACGGGGTTCGCCGTTATTTCCCACTCGACAACGTTACGATTAATAACCAACTCATACTTGGGAAAGGTCAAATAAATACTTAAGAGTCACACCTATACCCTATTGACTCAACTTCGATGAGCATATCAGCACCGTTCACAAAAAGACAGCCTTCAACCAAACCCGTCTCGCGTTACTCCTAGGCTGGTGTAGTAAAATATCCCTTAGAAATAAGGTGAGACTTTATAAAACCTGCGTCTGACCAACAATGACATACTCGGCAGTAGAATTTGCTCACATTTCCCGCCTCTCAGTGCAGAAGATGCCCCCTGGTATTCTGATACCAGGTCAATGTCCCCAGAGAAACATGCGTTGTGATCTCGAGCTTCCCTTGATCCTCCATTACTTACATGAAGGATGCTTCTCGCCGCTACTTCGATGCGGCACCCCATCACCCCGACCCTCTCGTAGTTCAGGCATCTAACTACTCGACAGACGCGACAGACGCACGGCCCCCCCGTAGACGCCCTAGAGACAACTTGAGCGATCCGGACGATGAAATCACTGCCTCAATGCAGGCAGCGATAGCGTCGTCCAATCCTTCCTCACCATCTGTCAACACACTTAGACATAGACACCAACCTCGCCGGCAAGGTTGAAGGTCCCGTAAATTCGCTTTAATTTGCCTTCGAGTTTCTTGCCAATTCTTCTCGAAGGTGTATTCCGAATCGGTGGTCAGGTATTTAAATCATTCAATGGACTCATAGCATTTTTAATCAGGGCTCCCTGGTTCACTACTAACACTAGTGATCCAGATGTGTTTAGTCGGACCCCCCGTAATCAAGGCGAATGTCGAAGACGAGGTTCGTACCCCCTAGGCGCCCTTGAGCAAGTCGCCAAATTAACCAAATTTAACTTGACGTGCGCCTTCTGCGTCTTGCATTGCGGCGAAGCGCTCTTGCAAGGTGACGCTGTAGAGGTCAGCTATAGACCAACAGCATATTATATCATTACTAAAAAAAAGATGTTGTGGTTAATATTCTAGTGGCCGCCGCACCGAGAAGACTTTGACAAGTTGTGTACTTTTGTTATTACTCTGTTATGGTGCTACTTTGTTACTGTGTGTTTATTACTGTTTATTTCTTCATTTTGGGGTACCTAATGATATGATCGATATATGGTCAGTGATATTATTGTCAATTTGTCAACGGGGTTATTATCAATTTGTGTTTAATGCTATGCTCGAAGTAATTATGCCTAGTATAACTATGGCAGTTGTGAATCATGATCCATGGTCAAATGTCACTTATAAACCTGTGATATGATAACATTTAGCAATAAATATCTATATATATTGAAATGTTCTATATATATATATATATATATATTATTTATTGTAATAATTATTATTTGAAACATACTCGCCACGTAGTTTCTTGTCGGTTTTCTTCTATAGTGGCGTATTTCGAATCCAGTGTTCAAATAAGTAAACAATATAAAGAATTGCAAACCTATATCATTGTTTTTATTAAATAATACTCCTAAATAATACACCGATTCTGAGCTGTCGAGGAGGTGACTTGAGACGGGACGCGGGCGCCACACGCACACATTGATGCTGCAAGGCGTTTTTTTTTAAAGCTTTTATTTAACTTGAAATGTTTGTATGTACCTATGTATGTTTGTTTAGGACAAATCTTGCAAACTGAATAAGAACCACTTCTTCTTATCCTCTTATCCTACGGAGTTGAATTTTTGCATGTTGGTTGAGTTCCGATGACAATGCATTTTTAAGGTAAGCATGACCTGATCAGCTCCAGATAAAGGAACTCTTCAACGTTCAACTGAAGCTGGTTTGAAGTTATACCATGACATAGCTGCTGCACTCCGGGTTAATTTCTGACTAGGAAACTCCTCAACGGTTAACAGCACAGTCACAAAATTTTGTGTACGCATTTTATTATGCTAGCTAATTTGAAGTTTACCATGACATGGCTGCTGCACTCCAGGTTGGCTCCTGACTAAGGAACTCCTTCAAGGTTAACAGCATAGACACGATATGTTGTATACGCATTTAATTGTAATAGCTCGTTCTAACCCTGCGTTCGAGATGATGATATGGCGTTGTGGGCAGTTTCGAAATGTACATTTTCAACACTTTTGTTATTTTTGCAACTTTTGACACTACCGATCCTTTCCAAACAGAATATAAAACGACCCTATCCCTGACGGAATAAAGTCGATTTTCTTAAGTCAATATTTCATCGAAACTTGCAAAACGAACGTTGATCGAAAACGTTCAGAACACTAATTTCGCCCACAAATGGCCAAAAGGGAACGCCAATTATGATCGTAATTAGCATTTTAACAGTTATTTTCGCCAATTGCTACAAAACGAACGGCCTCTAAGTTTCATCATGACAATGGCTACTGCATTTTTTTTTATGTAAAATGTTTTTAATTTAACTTATTTCACGGTTGAAAATGGAGTACTGTCACGAGAATATTTGTTTTATGAATATTTGTTTTTTTTTAATGTCTATTTTTTTCCGCACGATTGATTCTATGCGCTACAGTCACTTTTTTTGTTTTCATTGATCATCGCAACTAACGCTACAGTCACATTTTTTGTTTTCATCGATCATCAGACCACTCGATAGCGACGTAAATTTTGCCACTCGATTTTGAACATTATTGACCTCAATAATCATTCAAATCTAAGCGTGTTTATGTAATTATTTTGCTTCGAAACCCACAACATAAACACTTGAAATATGTGCCGTACCTATTTAGCTCCATAAATCCCCAGTTTGTTATGGTTTGGTAAGCCAAGTTATGGAATCTCGGCACGTAACCAATAAATCCCCAGTTTGCAGCCAGATGTGTCGCGTCGACCTTATTTTTTTTTTGTGGGTTGACCATCAAGTACCTGCACTGCGATTACGTAATATTGATCATGACAGTTTCAAGCAGTTAAATTCAATAAAGCTTTGCGATAGAGCCGATTTTGCTATGAAAAAAGTGACATCCGATTGTAACCAAGTTCTGTAATTGGGCCACAGTAGTCTCAACGTTGTTACTTACTTTTGGTTTCGCCCAAGAAACTGGACCGGAAAACGATTTAAGCAAAGGTCTAAAACTTCTTCTGAATGGTTCGAATTGCAAGTACCCGTAGCGCCTGACACAAATAGAATAACAATTGTAACAATGTGCAGCGCCTAACGAATAGGCTTTCGACGGCACCAAAGAGTATATAAATACTACGTGACGGCACTTGTTTTATGAAAACAGAGTTATAGATTGTTCTTAATAAATCAATAACAAATGTAAACACGTTTCACCGCGTTGTTCCTAACATTAATTTGAAAAGCCAAAATTTGTAATATTATTTTGAAAATTATCTTCATTTTAGCATTATAAGAAAAACCCTGTTAGCTTTTTGTTAGTTATCTATCTTAGTGGTATAGGTATATATAGGTATATCATTAGTGGTATATCTCAAAATTAGGTTAGTTAACTCACGGGGGTATGGAGCGGTTGAGAAGTGCAGCGAAATCGCGAACCTCCCTTCACCCCCACGCTATGCAGTTAAATACAGTTTCGCCCTAAAAAGCAAAAGAGATAGCGTCCAACTACCACGACGAGCACATGCCGGCCGTCTCCGCGATTCTGACAAGTGGCCATTTTGAAGTGGAAACAAATGAGTCAAATGAGAGGCATTGGAAGGAGAACAACAAGCAGCTCGAAAGTTCAGAGGGCGCAGAAATAGAACGTGCGGCCAACCTTCGGAAGCAAAACCCACGGTCAAGAAGATCTCCCGTGGAAGGGCTCGGTTCCCTTAGAATTGATTGCAGCATGCGTTTTCATTCGAAAGGTACCTAAAGAAACTATGCTCAAGTCTGCGAAAAACCTCGACTTCCCTGCTCCACGCGCGTAGCAAAAGCTGTCCCCTCGATTTCCCTATATAGACACTCAAGTGTTAGATTATAGTTTCTTTCAATAGTAAGATTAGCACACAGAAAGACGATTACACTTTGTTCATTCTGACATTAAATTTTCCATAATATTGTTCCATATTTACTGTTTCTTTAGCAATTTTTCCCACTTTCTTTGGCTATAGGCAAACGTAGGTCTCCTTTTTATCAGGAGAGGGGTCCTATCAGCAGTACGGCTTGCAGGCTGATTCCCTAAGGAGTGAGGATGAGTGATTGCCGCCGAGCACCCATTGCCGGTGCGCTTGAAGGTCGTGAAGGTTTTAGAATTCACTAAACAGTTAACGCGCACCCGGCAAGCACCCGCAATCAACACTAAAATCGGGAAACCGGTAACTATGCGGCAGAATTAAGCTAAACCTAGCGTACAAATACTTCTAGCAGAAATAAGACTTTTCAAATTATGCCGGGTTTTATGTTCGAGTGATTATCTGTGGGTGGCGCGGTCGGCAGCCAACCAATGGCGGCAATCGCCCTCCAACAATCATCGTCTAAATTTATTTTCTGATTTTTCTCTCTCGCTTTTAATCTATTTAATATTTTGTTCCCGTGTAGATATTAAGTACCTATAACTAAAAGTTAATTAGTATCGTAAGTTTTGTAGTGATCTAATAAGCATAATATGCAAATAACCTTTTTGTAGATTGTACGGCTCTGAAAGAAAATCTAAACGTTGATATTATTTCTCAGCAATAATGTACTTACCTACATCAAATAATTATTACGACTGCCTATTTAAAAATACCATGTTCCTATAGGTATAGTGACTATAGTGCTTTGCAGGTAAAGCTAAACTTAAACTGAAAATAATCTTTGCCGTCGAGTAAAAATGCTGTGAATGAAAACATGTCATTCCTTGTTCACTACTTTTGTGCAAAACAATTAAATAAATAAATAATTATAACGCCAAAAAACAAAGAAAAAATATATTTGCGATTTAAAAATGTATTTCTAGATGAAATCTCTTGCTTTGTGCCTATATAGCAGTATATTGTATCTACCTAAGTCTTATGTATCGTTGTAGATTCACAAAAATGTCTTGGAAATTTCAAGTGTTCTTGGGAGCTCGACAGTTGCTAATTATCGCCTAGGACTTGATAAACAAGTACCTAACTATATTGAATGTTGAATATACTTGATTATACTAATAATGTGATACATTTGTTTCAGGATGCACAAAGAACTGCAGTTCATAAGAATGTATAGATCTCCGCTTTCCGAGCTCATAGGATAGTGTAAATCTCAAATTATGTGAAAATTATAACATTATTACATGATATTTAATACTTACACTTGATTTCGTTTTGCTTATATTTGTACCCCTCGTTGTTAGTAGAACTTCACATAATTAGGCTTTGTAAGAAACTTACTAGATTTTAAAACCAGTAGGGTTTTCTATTTTAGGGTTAAAATCCTACTCTGGCTATCAAATAGTTAGGTAGATTCTATGAAATACCACATAGGTACATACATGTACATGTCATTTAACCTTTGTGTTCACAAAAACAACACAATTTCATGGCACGATAAAACATGAAACAAAGTGTAGGTACCTATGTAGGTGTTAGAACTATAAGTTTCATATTAACTATGCATTGTCAATGATCTTCACTAACCAAACACTGATAGATAGTAAATGCAATGAACGCACCGGGTGCTCTTCGGTTGACAAAAACTCATTGCTACTGAATTCCTTGTGAATTCTGATTTTGAATTACTGGTTTTGTATTTCGTAGTAAAATGACAGTTTCCGTGCGGTTGAGTGCTCATCGCCTTGATGACGTCATTTCACATGCTCACTGAGCTTAGTGAATTCGAAACGGTGGCAATGAATGGTCCAAGTAGCATTAACCGAACCACACTTTAACTCTACGGAATCAGGCCCCTGGTCATAAGGTCCTTTGCTCTTCAACTGAAAACTACTCCAGGCAAACCTTTTCTTACATTCGTTTTATATAACCTATTGTGTCGTTCGTTCATCAATCGCCAGTTAAGTTCATCAAGGTCCTTACCTTGCATCAGCTATTAGCTTAGTAAATCAGAAAGTATCACGATACTGGCGTACTACTACTAGTAACTACTGTTATCACCTCGTTTTCAATCATCAGCACGACAGTACCTATTCCTATTCTTGTGCTGTTTACGGCTTTACGTCAAGTAAACATGACAAGTATAGGAGGTTTTATAGATTACCTAAGGATAAAATAAGGTAAGTTATCTTCTTGGTAACCTGCAATGTGTAGTTGTCATTCTTCAGTTATCTGAAGAAAAACCGTTCAGTTCCTTGTATTTGTTTTTTTTTTGTTGGTATGTAAGTACTTAAAACTAATAGTTTTATCTATTTATTTAAACATCTGCGGGGAGACCGCGCATACGCAACGTAATGGTAAATGTATTGAATTTTACATTTTTAGTAAGGGCAAAATGACAAATTGAGCGCGATTACCATTACAATTTGTATCCTAGATCAGGCAGCAGATCAGAATATTTTCTTTTGCTAAAACTTTCGCAAATGTCTCACTGGCACGCGCAAGTTCATCTTGGATAAGTCAACCCTATACTTCACGAAAACAATTGCGCGTGTACAAAACGACATGTGTGTAGTGTCTGTGTCTACTATGTCTATGTGGTAGTTAGAACGCGGCTTTTGTATAGAGATCTAGGCAAGTGTCTGGGCGTGGTCTTATAACCTACTACTCGACAAATCTGACCAACCTAAGGCTAACATTACAAAACTCAGGTTTTGATAATCTTGTAGAAAATATAAAGTAAAGTAATATTTATTGCTCATCTGCCAGTAATAACTAGAAAGCAACATAGTAGGTAATTCATATCTCGTAACAGTTTAACCATATCAGGCATGCAATATTTCAACTTACAAACTAATGATATTTATTTAATGAGTACGCATGTACATATACCTACATTTAATACATAATATTATAAAAATTATTACGTTTTAAATCTTCGTATATATATATATAATCTATGTATATATGTTTGTAAATCACACACACGCAAGTAGATCGCCACTGCAGCTGCTGAACGTAATTGGACCGTTTTTTGCCCAAGACAAAGAGGCCCAAGGTACTACCAGTTTGGCATTGAGCATTTCCTACGTCAATGATTATTAGATGTTCTATCACAGATTAAGTATCAGATTCTGATACTTAATCTGTGTTTTCTGTGATTTCGTTTCCATGGCAACGTTCCATAGACAATACGATATATAAAGACCCGTATCTCCTTCTTAATTTGTGATCTTACGTAGTATTTATATACTCTTTGGTATTTATATTTTCTTTGGTTTGTGATACAAAGTAATCGAGTTTTTTTGCAAAATTTAATACCTCAGCGGCCCGGGGCCCGACCACATAACTTGGCTTCAATCGAATTCTCAATATCGCAACCACTAATGCCTTGCGATATAGTCGAAATTGCTATGAAAAAAGTGATAATCCGATTGAAACAAAGTTCTGTAATTGGGCCACAGATTACATACTTACGCTTACAGAACTTGGTTACAATCGGATTATCACTTTTTTCGTAGCATTTTCGACTCTATCGCAAGGCATTAGTGATATCGATACTGACAATCCGATTGAAGCTAAGTTATGTGGTCGGGCCCCGGGTTTCAATATAGCAATTTTTAAAGGGAACTCTAATTAAAAAAAACTGCTTTTGCTACTCGCTGATAATTTAGCTTTCAGAGAAAGAAAAAAAATAACTTTCTTTGTGAAAGAATTTTTTAAATCGGGTCTATGTTTTTTTAGTTTATCCATTACAAACAAACAATCAAATCTTTCCTCTTTATAACATTAGTGTAGATATAGATAGACCATCTAGACCAAATAAAACGCGAAATTTGGCTACAATAAAATTAGATTAGAGCGGAATCTATTTTACGTCAGTAAGCGTAATTCAAAATCTTTGCATTTTACTACAACAATAGATTCAAAATTAGCTTGTGGAACCTTTTTATGAATTTATTACGAATATGCAAATAAAGTTATTTCGATTTTGATAATCGATTATTATTGTTTTATAGTCTGTGATTAAAATGTCGCAATGAAAATTGAACATCCCTTTCCTTCACACAAATTGACCACTAAAATACGAAATTGTTTTGGGTCAATGGCGAAGGAAATGTCTATTAAGTTTTGGGTAGATTTTTTAGATTTTTACTACGAATAAATAATTTTACTGTAAATATTATGAAACTTCAAGCGCGTTATCTCGATGACAGCCGTCATGGAGATCAAACCATAGATAAACTTTTTAAACGTTTATACATGATCAAGCTATAAAATCAAAGTTTAATAATATAGCTTTTTTATTTCACAACACAATGGAAAATTCCCAACGAAAATCATCTCTGGCAAAAAATATTTCAGTTTGTAAGTGCCTAGAAGATGATGAGACTTCAGAGAAAGTAGAGATTTCTGCACGTAAACAACAAATACTGACTACAGTTGGTAGAACTGAATCCTATTTACGAAATAGACGTATTCCTGAACTAATTAGATATCTTCTGACTAAAGTTATAGCACGAGGTTCAAGCAAGCCTATTTCATATCTTGAGAAACTATTGAATGATTGTATGCTATTTCGTGCTGGTCATGGAGTCGCACCCGTATTATTTGAACACAAGTAAGCTAATCTATGCACTCACAATAATTCTAATAAAACTAACGTCGTGGGGGATGCATGGAACTAAATTATAAAAAAAAAAGTTGGTAAAACTATAGCCATCTGGTACCGGCGTTGAATGGGGGAGGGGAGGAAGTCCCTCTCGACCCCCTGTCCAGGAAATGTATAGTTTTTGAGTTACAGCTAGCGGCACGTAAGTCTAGCGGTGAACGAAACGTGGCGGGGATAGCTGCACATCGGTACTGTCACGCACGCAGTTGTTATCTCTACAAATTGATTACAATAATCCTTACTAATAAAGAACGTGTTTTGTTTGTCCTTCTTTTATATCTAAGCTAGTTCGTTTATACTAGTCTCATCACTAATATGGGGAGGTAGAAATAAAATTAAAAAATAGCTTCAATTTTTATTAAATAACATTAATCTGAATCTGATAGGCGTCCGCCTTCCATTAAACTGCCGTATGCCTGGCCCGTACAAGGCCTTTTTCTTGATGAGGGCCCGGGCTCAGGGCTTCTTCGGTCATAGTTATCATTAGCATTGTCATTATCAGAATCTTCAGAGTCATCTTCGGAACTGTCTTCATTGACGCTAATAACAAATTCCTCTGTGAGCAAGTCTACAACATGGTCACTCTTTGCATATTGTTCTTCAATATCCTTCACCTTCCTGCATAATTTGTCCCAATCCCGGTCACCCATTTGTGAAACTTATTGCTTAACAAGCTCTATACACATATTATTATTACATTTTTGCTTTCTACATATTGCTTGATAGCGGACTATGCCATTTCAATGGGATTAAGGTCTGGGTGGTATGGCGGTAGTCCTTAGCTCTAGGTGATTTTCTTCCGCTAGGATTTGGTATATGGAAAATGTTTTAAATCTTTCCTTGTTAGCTTTTATTAAATCACACAAGTCGGGCTTTAGTAATGTTGCGTCATACTGTATACCTTTTTCCGTGAGCCAAGCCTGCATTTTCGCTTTTGTCGTATTTGAGGTTGGTGCGAGATCCCATTGTTTATTATGGTACGAAGCGTTGTCGAATACCACGACGGAATCAGGTGGTAAGTTCGGAATTAACTGTGTTCTAAGCCATTTCTCGTAGTTTTCATAATTTGTGAATAATATTCGTGTATTGTCGTGGTAGTTTCGTCAATCTGACTTTTAATATGTTTCAAAGAATCAATTAATTCATTAGTTTCTGTCTTTAAGAAAGAATGCATGTCATATTCTATTTTCCGTGCCTGTCTTCTCAAAACAGTATTTTTTCTAGGCATATTAACTGTTTAAAATCACAAATTAAAACAGTCAATAAAAAGCAAACTCAAACTTAACAGAAAACAACAACGGTAATAACAATACGATTTAGAACGCGACTATACACCAGAAGTGAGTCGGGCGTCGTCGTGGGGCGCGGGACAGAGTACGACTGGAGTGGAGAGCCAAAAAACGCTTACGCACGCCCGCGCGCGTCCCTTTCACTCCCCCGAGATATCTTATTTTCGACTTCTGCGCATGAACGGTCAGCGCTAGATTTACGTGCCGCTACCTATATGTTTTTTTTAGTATAATAGTAGTACAAAAAAAAAACAGTATTAGGCGACCAAACAGCCGTAACAATTATTAAAAATCAGCTATTTGGTCGCCTGTTTGTTGGCATCTTCAATTTACTTTCTGGCGAAAGTAGAGGAAAAAAACAAATTCTACTAATTCATAATTTTATTTACCACCAACCCCGATTTTTAATAAACTTAACACTGAAATATCTCTTAGACTAAGCATCTCCGCGGGGAGGGAGGGCTACTAGGGGGTATTCCTTCACCACCCTCACCCCCCACCACCAGCCCCCCCCCCACCACCAGCCTCCCCCCCCAGTTCCTGCCCCGCGATTCTATAGTCAACCAAAAGGCTGATTTACACGTATTAAGTTGTCAAGTAGATAAGTAAATTTTAACTTATTTTAAGTAAGCGTTTTCACGCATCTAGACAAGTAATCTAGTAAAGCTCGTAAGTCCAGTATATGCCTGATGTTACCCGATGTATGTGAAGTTCTATACCAAGGGTTGAAAGATTTTATACAGCTACGAAAGAAAAATTATGATTTAAAACAAAGGTTTGTTAGATTGTCTATTTTATCTCGATGTATACAATCTTTAATGTAGTATTTACCGCCCACTTCGACATTTTACCGTAAACTTTGACCCGCGTGCAGTCGAAAATTATGAGCTTCACTAAATTGTACCTGTCCAAATATACTATAGGCGCGAGCCACGCCACCGGGGGTTGAGCGGGTGCGGAGCGCACGGCTACTTAACCGAAAAATAGACAAAATTATATTCTACTTGTTTAATTGAACACAAAATTTTAACATGCAACATATTACTGAATTCATTGTTTACATGCACTAAGTCACTTAAAATTATGTTAAAATTTAGTTAACTACTAGACAACTTAATACGTGTGAATTAGGCTTAAGCGTGTCCTGGAAAGGGGGAGAGGATCGTGGGGAACTTCCCCCTTCCCCTTCCATTCCCCCTACTCCCCTCCCTCAACGCCAGTACCGGATGTCCATAGCCAACCCAAAATGTTTTATTTTGTCTATGTTGTTGTACCTATGGTTTCCTCTATGGTTATGATGTCCGTTACTATATCTGTGATGTCCCTATATAAAAACTACGGGATGGATTTTGATGCAATATCCGTTGGCGGATTTTGAAGAGTCTGGCAAAGGTTTGTAAGTAACTATATTTATCAAAATTGGTTTTGTTGTGTCCATAATGTCAAAAATCGTTTTTACCACTAGTTCCATCAACGGTACTTCTGAGAAATCTGTTTTCCACAAGTTCCGTAAAGGATTGAGTACTGTCCATATCAAAAAGCAATTTTGTATTTTACAAATCGATCCACCTATATAGGCTGGATTTTTGAGACGGGACAGTAGGGGCAGGTAACCTTAACCGTTATAGTTACAGGGTTTCTTTTTTATATTAAAAATTTAAACGTTCCTCGGAGACCATCCATTTTTGTGAAATGCCCATTTTCTTTACCACTGTATTTTTTTCCAAAATCTGTGAATGCAGTTCAGAATATGTCGAAAAGTTAAAGAGATTCTCCTCCTAAGGAGGAAAGTTTTCCTGTAGGTGTTGTAATGTTGTACAAAATATATGGGATAAGTTTTTCGCAATTTCTGACTTTTCTAGTCATTGATGTATATGTTATTATAGTAACTTATAGTACTCAAACCTCAGTTGGTCCAGTAGAAACTTTTGATCCTTATAAGAAACAGGATCAATTGGCCTCTAAAAAAGGTTTTTATGTAAAATTACCATTTTCTTGATGATTGAACATTTTTTCCA
The DNA here is from genome assembly GCA_946251855.1 of Alsophila aescularia. Classification (NCBI taxonomy): domain Eukaryota; kingdom Metazoa; phylum Arthropoda; class Insecta; order Lepidoptera; family Geometridae; genus Alsophila; species Alsophila aescularia. The sequence continues at coordinate 16,610,109 of OX276377.1, read as the reverse complement.
AAATCTGTGAATACAGTTCAAAATATGTCAAAATGTTAAGAATGGTGTCCTACGAACGTTTTCCTGTAACTATAACGGTTAAGGTACGTGCCCTTACTGTCCCGTCTCAAATATCCACTCTGTATACACACCCACCACGTTTGGCAAACCCTCTACAAACAACCTGCAGCCCAGTTCAGCTAAAAACCTCAGCGTAATCGCTGCGCGATCGTTAACATACTTGAAAAAAAAAGCTGGGGAAATATGGGGGAAGGTTTGGGGAAGTGAGGGGAGGGTAGGGGGAACTATATATTTAGTGAGGAATATCGGGGAAGGCTGCGGGAAATTGGTACGAAGTGGGGGAAGACTGAAAAGAAGGGTGGGGGCAGAGTGGGAGAAAGGGGGAAAGGTGGGGGAAAGTGAAATTGGCGTCCTTCCCCCACCTTCCTCTCACTTCAATCACTTCCCCTCAACTTCTTCCCAAAATCCCTCAACTTCCACCACCCTCAACACACTTTACCCCAACCTCTTCCGGTTGGGGTAAAATGTGGAGAGTAACGTCTGGGGAGGGTGGGGTATAGTGTGGGGAAGGTTTTCGATTTTACCAAATAATTATAATAGCTTTTTTAATTAGTATAATTATTCAATATTATTATCTTTCAAGGCTTTGTTGCTTTAGGAACAGTAATTAGCAACCACTAATAAAACTACAACAACATACCAGACACTTATAATTGGTAATCGAAGAGTTCTAGCCCACTACTAGTTGGTAGCGTACCCAACATTGCGGCATTGCTCCGCTGGATTGCAATGCTAATTCGACGAGTCAAATAAGTACCAGCATTTTAGTCTCGTGTCGTATCGATCAGGTTCTCAGATAGTTTTTTGAAATTACGATGAGATTCCAGTTCCCACGGTCTGAACGCCTCAACACCAAACGGCTGAAATATGTAACCAATGCGGAGGTAGGCTGTGGCCAGGTGGAGTGGCGACCTGCGCAAATCGGGCAGCAGAAAATGGATGAGGACAGCTGAATACCGATTACAGTGACGTGCGTTAGGAGAGGCCGACGTCCAGCAGTGGACAAATATAGGCTAATGATGAAGAAGATGACATTTTCACCGCTTGAGCTGCTCTACCGTACAACTAATTGAATATTTAAATGTCACACCAATTTCTAACTTTCCGTTTTGTAACGAAGTAAATGTGGTGAAACTCTTGGTTTTTTTTAATCGAAAACCCAAGAACCTAAGGATAGGCTTTTTACCTTAATACTATAAATAACCACAAAAAAAATATTACAGGCATTTAGAAGCGGTGGTAAAGAGTTTTGATCCGGGTCAACGTGGATGGCTCAGTGCAGGACAAGTTCGCCGAGCTTACCTTACTCTAGGACTTACACCAAATGAACCTATTGATGACAAAGTACTGACTGATGTTGTGTTGCATCATTTGGAGAAAGCTCAAGAAGACGAGCTATTCAACTTACTTTCAGCTGGTATGGCTGTAGAAGAAAGCAGAGAGGAATCTGTTAATTGATACTCTATGTTGAAATTAAATAGGATAAAAGTAGATATACTTACTTAATATGTACTGATACTACTACTATACTGATTAATAAAAATTAATGAACTTGAAATTATTATTTTTGATTTACCGCAAAATATATTTTTCTAATAAGTATGGTGATTGATATCAAATCAAGATTCATGACAAAAAAAAAATTAACTACACTCGAGAGCAATGAAATAAATTGTGTTTAATAGACAATTAAATATTCCTTAAATTATGGTACTAAAACTTCTTAGTTATTGTAAAGTTATGTCATAAAAAAAAACAAATTTGAAAAAGGGAGACTTTCGAAGATGGAACTACGAAATTACTGCATTTGATTTTGCTTTTGTTTCTAATCTGTCATTTAAGTGTTTTTTTTTTGTGACAATTTAAAGTCTTGCTTTTATTAATTTCTTACTGGGATGTTTTAGTGGAAATTTGTGTTTTACGATGGATTCTGTTTCAGGAGGTAATTACCTTTATTTATTGATTATTATAACTACTCAATATTATTTTTTAAACATTAATGACACTAAGAGATAGATGACGTTCATCTAGTAAACAAATATTCTGTAACTCTCTAGAGTGGTGCAGACACCACACACAAAGGTTGATTCCAGCACACACAGCTCACAATGAGCTTGCTACAGTTAGTCTACAAGAGAAGGGCTCACCACATTCAGCAAAGCCAGAACTGAACCTCACAACTCTTGAGAAATAACATTCCACAGATGTCCAGTATAACCCATATTTAAACGAGCGATTGCTAAATAAAAATATAAAGTTGTTACTAAACAATCATTAAAATTGCCAATTGAAATCATTCGAAAATTATATTAAAATGTAAAGTTACAAGCTGCACTTAGATATCGATTTATTAGGACATCATAAACAGATTTTTAAGAAACAACCTGCGTGCAAAAAATCTTCTGGACCTTTGAAGATAAATGAATGTATACCAGCTGCTAGGAAAAATGCTCCAAATAATTTAAAAAAAAAAGGTACTGTGGGGTTCTTAACAGGATCTTCAATCAAAACAACACTTTTTCTTCTTAACAAATGGACTGTATATTTCTTCTTTCTTCACAATAGGTTTTTTTTTTTTTTTTTTTAGAAAAGATATGTGCTGTTGGTCTATAACTGACCTCTACAGCGTCACCGGACGGTGGGGCGGGCGCAAAAGCGCTCAGCCGCAATGCGTGACGCAGAAGGCGCACGCCAAGGTTAAGTTTTTGGCCACTTGCTCAAGGGCACCCAGGGGGTACGAACCTTGGCTTGGACAGTTGCCATTGATTACTTGGGGAGTATCGAACTAAACACCCCTCGATCTTTACTGTTAGGTAGTGATCGAGGGGGCCCTCGAGAAATGGCTGGAGCCCTTTAAATGAATTGCATAACTGACCACCGATTCGGAATACACCTTCGAGAAGAATCGGCAAGAAACTCGAAGGCGAATAAAGTCGACATTAATTACGGGACCTTCGACCTCGCATCCGGCGAGGTCGGTGTCTGTGTCTAATTGTGTTGAAAGATGGTGAAGATGACGGAGTGGGCGAATCAATCGCTGCCTGCACTGCGGCAGCGATTTCATCGTCCGGATCGCTCAAGATGTCTCTAGGGCGTCTACGAAGGGACATATTTTCGAACTTTTCTTGTCTATATATATCCTAACTTACGTGCTACCTAACTATTTACATCATAACGAGCGGTCGACTTTGTACAGGCCAATCACAGCCATTGTGCGAGGGCGACAGCAACATTAGAGCGAGAGGGCTAATAAGTACATCGTTAGAAAGAAACGGGTGAGGAGATGAGATATACTGGTCATAAGAAGTACTTAGATATGAATAAACCAATTAAACCTTAGGTGCTCTTTTCGTCCGTAACAACCTCCCCTCGGCGTAGATCTTCGCAGCCTTCCTTTTCTATCGGCAGGACGATAAGACGACTGACTGGTCGACGGAAGACACCCTCTTTTGTTTGGAGAGTCTTCCTTGGTGTGTACGGACGAAAACTGCAACAAGTCGCTGAAAGTGTATTCAAAGAAATTTCCTGAGGAAATTTTTGCGGATCGCGCCCACAGCTCCGTTGCTGTGGAGGTGAAAGTCGCGCGCAAGTGAACACCGGGAGGGAGCAGCAGGCATGTTCCCCACGCAGGTCTAGTACTCGACGAGGAACGACTGCGTGGGGTCCGACACTGCGACCCTTCCAGAGGTCACACACCTCGAGTAACCGAGTAACCGAGTAACCGACCACAGTAACCACTGTAACCGCCTATGATGAACCCGAAACCCGGATCATCATCAAAAGGCCCGAGAGGATTATATGAGCATGATATCCTCACACTCACCCGTCTTCACGAAGGCGGTGTCCTCTCGGGGGGAATGCTTCGGTGGATGTCACTGTATGTGCGCATCGAAGAGGCTGAGCTCGGAGGCAAGGACCTCACCATAGACGATCGAGTAGCGCTCGAATTCGCCGCGCGAGCGATTGTCACGTTACCACCAGTCGGAGAATTCACGTTCCCGACACGTCGCAAAACGCCGCCACAACCGCCCAAGGACGGAGGACTCAAGCGTCTCCGCACCCGCTCTCTCTCTGCTAGTCCAACGCAAAGAGAAAAGCGAGCGAGGGACCGGAGCCCCCGCCGGCAAGTTGAAGAAACGCCTAGGCGAACGCTTCGTGCAGAACCGAAACCCTGCAAAGCCGCCACTAGCTCCGCAAATGTGGAAATCCCAATCGGCATGAAGCCGAAAAAGCTGACTAGTACGTTCGCACTGGCAGCGCGAGTCGAGCAGACCGCAGCGCCAGTGCCATTAAATCAAGCGAAACCGCAGCTGCAACGTACTGCCAAAGCTCCGCCCGGTAGAGCACCGGTGGGAGGAGCCGTGCAAGCTCCGCCCGGTAGAGCTCCCGGTAGAGCAGCATCGGATGCAAATGCAAATGCATCCGATGATCTGCAGCAACCAACCGACGACTTGCAGCAACCTCCCAAAAGGCAAGAGCCGCGATATCCCCCTCTAATCGTGGAGAAAATAGAAAATTGGACGAGTCACTTTAAAATACTCGCCAATAAACTACGAAGACCACCGAACGGACGCCCATAAGGACAGGGCATTCGCTTCACTCCTACTGACGCAACAGAGTACAGGCTGATTCAGAACTATCTGACAGAACTGGAAAAAACAGAGAAAATTAGCTGGTTTTCGTATTCGCTACCAGCGGAAAGGAGTTTAAAAGTCGCAATCCGCGGCCTGCCGGCCGACACGGAGGTGTCAGAAATCCAAACAGCTCTGGAGGAAAAGGTATACACTCCAGAGTATGTTAAACACATAAAGGGACGCCAAGGAAGACCAGGATGTATATTCTACGTACTCCTGAAGAGAACACCAAACCTAACGCCAAACATCTATCAGGAAACGGAGCTCCTTATGATGCCAGGCGTGGTCATTGAAATGTGGCGTGCCAAGAGAGGACCTGCACAGTGCCACAAGTGCCAGAAGTTCCGCCACAGTTCGCATAACTGTCACCGCGATCAGGCATGCGTTCGCTGTGGAGAACCTCATCTGGCAAAAGACTGCCCCCACCCTAGAGAGGAACCGGCCACATGCGCAAACTGCGGAGGAGCACATCCCGCAAACTTCGCGTCCTGTCCGATCTTCAAAAAAGAAACCAGAACCAAAAGAGCGGGAACACAGGCTGTTACCATCTCTAACCGGAGAGGTACAGCCCCAGTCATCCCAGCAATGGTGGAGGAAGAACCGAATGCCCAGTCCCTTATGGCACCGGCAAACCCACCTAAGATGGCTGGCACAAGAAGGGGAAAAAGAGGAGGAAAAAAGAAACCAGCACCACCACAAGCGGCCCAGGTACTGGAAAGTATCGGGAAGGGCCAGACACGACCTGCAAAGGCCCAAACGGCAGCTGCACAACAACCAGATGCCCTGGGAAGGACCATTGACGTCCTCAAGGGCATCTTAGAGACGGTCCAGTCAGGCACGGACGCGGAGACCGCAGTGCTTAGAGGATTGATGAATATTCTCTCAAATGGGCGTTCTTAGAGTGGTATACTGGAACGCCCAAACGCTCGCGAGGAAGAGAAAACTGCTGGCCTTCTTCCTACGCGAGCAAAACATCGATATACTACTGGCCAGCGAGACGCACCTGCTAAAAACAGAAAACTATAAAATCCCGAACTACTTCGTCTACAGAAAAGACGAAATTACGCGGGAAGGGAGAGCCTATAGGGGCTCGCAGTGGTGGTCCACCGAAGGGTAGTCCACCAACTCATAGCGCCCAAACAATATAATTCCATATACGCACTGGGTGTGCTCATTGACGTTGACGGTCAACACCAACGAATATTTGCAGCGTACAAAGCCCCAAATGATACGCTCATACCAGAAGAGATCAGGAAACTGGTAAAATAAGAAATCCCAACGATTGTTGCCGGTGACCTAAACGTGAAACATACGCACTGGAATTCAAGCAAAGTGAGCAGCCAAGGTGGACGCCTATTCCAAGACTCGGTGGACCACCACTACGAGGTAACTGGTCCGGACGAACCAACCCACTACCAACCAAACGGAGAAGGCGATGTGATTGACATCGTCGTGCACCAAGGACTAAGAACAATGCCAACGCTTACAGTGCTGCCAGACCTACCATCAGATCACAGACCTGTACTGATGGTATTCAAAGAGCTCCCCTGCAGAATAACCATCCCCAGAAGGAGAATAAAGACCTGCTGGGAGAAGTTCGAAGAAGAAGTCAAAAACACGATCAACACATTTCCGATTGAGAAGCCCGAGGACGTGGACAGGGCAACGGAAGAGCTGACCACAACGATCCAAACCTCCCTCGCAGCATCATCACACACCAGCGCACCGGGAGAGCGTTCCGACCCCCTCCCGACGCGGATTCGGAACTTAATACGTGAAAAAAGGGAGGAGAGGAAATTGTGGCAGCAGTCGCGCTGCCCAACCGCGAAGAAAAAGCTAAACACGCTTGTTGAGCGTGTCAGAATCGCCTTGAAAGACCATGCAGCCGATTCCTGGCAAGATCACATAGACGACATAGGCGAACAAATTCCCTCAGTTTATCGCCTATGTCGTCAGCTAACGACGACCCCGCAACCAACTAGACCACTGATGGACAAAAATGGGCACCCAAGATTCCTAGCCGCAGATCGAGCAGAAATCTTTGCGGACCATCTAGAAACTCTGTTCAAACCAAACCCCACAGAAAACGTAGAACACGTGGAGACTGTTGAAAAGCACATGGAAGATTACTTCTCAGCGTCACGTCCCGCAGATGAGAAGCAAATCTTCTTTTCACCAGGAAGAGTGAGAAGGCAGCTTAAAGCTACCATCAAAGAAGGCCCCAGGACTCGACTGCATAACCAACGAGACACTGAAGCACCTGCCGACTAAGGCCGTGGCAGCTTTAACCCGCATCTACAACGGGATAATGCGGTCCGGCCATTTCCCCCTTTGCTGGAAGACTGGCAAAGTGATAATGCTACCGAAGCCCGAAAAGGACACGAAAAGGGCGGAAAGCTATAGGCCGATCACCGTGTTAAGCACTCTGTCCAAGTTGTTTGAGAGGCTCTTGCTGCCGCACATACTTGAACATATCAAGCCGCGCGAGGAACAGTACGGATTCAGGGCCAAACATTCCACAACACTGCAGGCAACAAGGATTATAAACGATATGACAACAAGCTACAATAAAAAAGAATACGTTGCAGCGATACTACTCGATATGGAAAAAGCCTTCGACAGGGTATGGCATGAGGGACTGGTGTACAAACTGTCGAAGGCTCCAGCACCCCGGAAAATCGTGGATATAATTACCACCTTTCTACGTGACCGCAAATTCCAAGTTGCAGTGGAAGGAGACGTACTCTCATCAACAAGATCGGTTAAAGTTGGAGTACCGCAGGGAAGCTGCCTCTCCCCAATCTGCTACTCATGGTACACAAATGATATCTCGCTGATAGGGCAGGCGAAATTAGCGCTGTACGCAGATGATACGGCCTACTACGCATCCTCCTTCAAAACGGAACTAGCCGTAAAGAAGGTTCAACCCACACTAGATGCCCTGCCAGAATGGCTGGACAAATGGAGATTATCGGTTAATGTGAATAAAACCCAAGCCATCCTGACAGCTCAAATCTGCCAACAAAACTGAAGTTAAAAGGGATAGATATCCCCTGGCAAGAAGCCGTAACATACCTGGGCATCCAAATAGACAGACGTCTAAACTTCAACAAACATATCCAAGCCACAATAGGAAAAGTTAAGGGAGCCCGTGTAAAGCTTAATCCGATCCTACTGTCCACGTTACCACTCCGGACTAAGACGATGATATATAAGGCCTACATCAGATCACGTCTTACGTATGCAGCACCGGCGTGATACGCTTTTGCATCCACTACAAACAAAAAGAAACTGCAGGCACAAGAAAACAAATGCCTAAGGGCAATAGTCAAGGCACCGAGATTCGTTAGAAACGATACGGTGGCACGAGGCCTACAAATGGAGAACTTGGAGTCCTTCGTAAGAAGGCTCAGTACAAATATGTTCAAAAAAGCGGACGAATCACGCTATGACCATATTAGAGGCATAGCACTTCTGCACGTGCAGCCACCGGATAACAAAAGAAGACGCCAGACGAGGCCATACCCCCGTGAACTCGTTACACGGGACGAAACAGATGCCGATACCCAAAACAAAAATGAACCGGAGAAGACGAAGAAGAGAATGGTAGGACGGCCAGAGGTCGCCGTCGTGGTCGCCGATCGGCTCGCCGGGCCTCCCCTGGGCAACCAAGGGTCTCACTCAGCAGGGCCTTGATCGCCCCGACATATGGTTACCCTCTGACCGATCCACCAGAGAAAGCCATATAAACAAAAAGCCCGAAAGGGCTGAGAAGACAATGGCAATTAAGCCAATCAAATAGACCCACCTGCAGATGCAGGTCGGAGAATAGCCAGAGGAAGGGGGCTAAGCCCCGAAACCTCTTTTCCCTGCACCCTCCGGTGCAAGATGACCACTCGATCGATCTTTTGTTCGTACATCGGCGCTTCTGACCATCCCGTCCGGTCCCTTGAAAACACTCTCTGACTTGCCCCCGCGGCCACACATTACGAGGCAGTAAACCGTCCACAATTATCACGATATCGCCCGTTGTTACGTTCTCGACGTCTTGGTAATAATCCCTTTCTAACATCACCGCGCGGTACCAACGTAGGTAGGTATTCTTTAAGCCATCGCGACCAAAAAGCGTTAACTAAAGTTTGAGCCGTTCTCCAAGTGCGTCTGTCCGCGATATCGCACTCTCCTACGAGCGGCATTCCTTCTGACGTTCCTAATAACAAATGATTCGGAGTTAGTGCCTCCGCGTCGCTGGTACTAACTGGTACTTACAACTGGTACGTGCGTTAAAGGGCGAGCGTTTACCGTATGCTCTATCTCGGTCCTATCTGTCTGTAGTACCTCGTCTTTCAGCGCGCGTTCGTGTAACGTTACCGCAATTGCTCGTTTTTACAGTTCCGATTTGTCTCTCCCAGGCCCCTCCATAGTATCACTTCGGTTTCCACGTGATGTTCGCTCACTATAGTGTCGGCGAGTCGAGCGCCTAACAAACACGCTTGTAACTCGAGTCGCGGAATGCTCTGCGTTTTCATAGGCGTTACTTTGGCTTTCCCAGCAACTAATACGACGTTGATACTTCCGTCTTCCCGTTCAAATCGCCAATACGCCGCGGTTGCTATCGCGCTTTCGCTCGCATCACTTAATATATGCAGCTGTCTCTTTCTCACATGTCCGCTGACGTCATAGCATCGTGGTAGTCTCAGGCTAACGATCGTACGTAAATCCAATTGCCATTCTTGAAAAACTGTGGCTTCTTCGTGCGGGAGAGGGTCGTCCCATCCGCCCTTCTTCTTCCACAGCTCTTGTAGCATTATCTTGGCGGTGATCGTGTAGGGTGAGAGCAAACCAGACGGGTCGAATAGAGACATGACCATTCCCAGTGCTTCCCGTTTAGTAGGTGTGCGTGCGCCGTTCCTTATATCCTCGGGAACGCGATGCATGGCCGTATTGAATGCGAGTTCGTCGGTCTGTGACATCCATAATATCCCTAATGTCTTTCCATAGGGATTAGCATTCGCCCCTAACTCTCTGGGCACATTCGCTAGGTTCGCGCTAGGTACTTGTTCTAGTAAGTGCGGACGATTCGTACTCCAACCCGCTAGCTCGAAACCTGCCCTTTTGTGTACTTCAGTCACTTCTCGTATTGCTGTTTCGGCGGCTTCCTCCGTGTCGAAGCTGTCCACCCAATCATCCATGTAATGATTTCGTGTTATGGCGTCGTAGGCGCGCGGGTGAGTTTCTCTAAAGTCGCTCGCGTTCCTATCTCGCACGTTGTGTGCCAGGAAAGGCGAGCTGCGTGCTCCGAATATCATTGACGTCATGACATATTTTTGTGGTGGTTTCGTTCGGTCGTCTCCGCGCCATAAGAAGTGCTGAGCTACGCGATCCTCTTTTCGTATTTTCACCTGCAGGAACATTTCCCGCACATCAGCTGTCACTGCAATCAGCTTTTCTCTGAAAGCTTGAAGAAGGTCGGGTCCGTCCAGTAACTTGTCGTTCAGACAAACTCCGTTCGATCGGGCCGCCGCGTCGAATACTAATCTGATTTTTCCCTTGTTCGGATTAGTAACTGCGAAGTGGGGGAGTTACCACAGCTTCGAGTTATCCCCGTGATTCTCGTCACATCGCTCGGCGTATCCCCTCTCCGATAATCCGTTCACTTGCGATGTATACGCAGCTTTAAACTCCGGTGATCTGTCCATTTTTCGCTCGATACTGTGCAGTCTTCGTACAGCCATGTCGTAACTCGGTGGCATAGTGACGTCATCTGAGTTCCATGGTAGCCCCACTTCGAAGCGATCATTTACCCGTTTGGCCGTTTGATCGAAAATCTGTTTCGCTCTTTCATCAGTGGCTACTGGCTTCCTTTTCATGGAAATCCCCAAGGCGTCCAAGTCAAAGTGCGCTTTGATCAAGTCGTGTAGCTCGCTATCTCGCTCACTCGCTACGGAACAGCTAAGTATGTCCTGCTCTGTTCACACGTGTAACACGCTATCTTCTGCTTGTGTTATCACGTTCTTAGGCGTTGTTCCGTGAATAATCCAAGCACCATTTCGATTTCTCATGAGGGCTCAACTTCTCGATCACGTGCCGTACTAACATCGGATTCTGTAGACATCCTCTTTCGTCCAAACTTGAGATGACAGTCACGATGTTTTGTAGCTTGATCGCGAACACATTAAGCTCGCTCGCGGCTCCCCCCAGTCGCGGCAGCTTTTTGATGTCCTCCATTGCTCTGTCTATTATAACTTCCGGACGACCGTAACACTGTTCGAGTGTTTTCATAATGACCATCAGGTCGGCGGCCGTGCGCGGACACCATCTCATTTGCGTCTCCCCGCAGGCATGATCTGAGACGCGCTAAATTCTCAGCAGGCGTAATTCCGTGTAGAGTCGTAGATTCGCAGCTTTGAACGGTAGCCATTCTCCAACTTGTCCGCTGAATATGGGCAGATCTTGCATTTGTTTCGGCGGCGCCCGGCCTCTAGCCATACGTTCGAGTGTTTCGGTGAATCTGTCCATTGCCCTCTCTCTCACTCTCGTAGGCGTAGGCGATCTACCTCTCTCCGTCGCTCCAAACGTAACTCTGTGAGGCGTAGTTGGTGGATATCGGTCTGTCTCTCTCTCTCTCGCGTTGTAGACGGGTATCGTTCCGTCTCTCTCTCGTGCGTGAGTGTATCTGACGGATATCTCTGTGTGCTATCGTGTTTCGAGTTCTCTGAACTCCCCCCGTTGTTGACTCTGCAGCCAATCTTTCACGCGATGCTGCGTCTCCACGGGATCTTCTGCTGCTATTACACTTTCTCTGTCCGTTTCGTCCCGAATTCTAGCTTCTTTTTGATCAGCATAACTTCCAATTGCATCACCTTGCGTTGAATCTTGGCGATTCTCTGCTCCGCTTCGTTTGATGCGCGCTGATATACTGGCGGCGGACTTAACGGAACGTAACGACGGAGCGTGGCGCGGTACGTTTACGGGTTCTGTGCCACCGGTGGCGTTAATGTCGCGGTTCGCGGAACGCGGCGGTACTGTGTGTAGCTCGAGCGCGGTCGCGGTTTTGACGGTTGCTGGTACGGACGGGGAAGCCGGTGAATCTTCAAACACCCGGAGTCCCTCCGCTGCCTTCTTGCTTCTCGTCGAGTGCGCCATCTTCAGCTCTGTCGCCCCCTAATGACTCTAACACTAAATAAATAAAATAAAAAAACACGGCACTTGACGCACCTAACGCCCTAACTTGGCACTTGACGCCCCTAACGTGGTACTTGACGCCTCTAACGTGGCACTTGACACCCCTAATAGGTGGGTACCTATTAGGGGCGTCAAGTACCTCCCTAACCGTCCCTAGCTGACCTGAATGAGGAGGTGCGCGGACAGAGCTCGTCGTTCGCTCTTTCAGGGATGGATGGTAAGGATAGGATAGGATAGGTTTTAGGATAGGTTACCTCTTTAGGGAATAAATATGAATATGCAGCCTCAGAGAGACTGAACCAGAACCCATGCACCCCTGGATACATGGGTGCTGGTACAGGTTGGCTCAGGAAAGCCATGCTTGGGGTGGCAAGTAGAGAACCTCCCCGTGGTGCCCCCTGGAAACTGTTTGGACCCGGTAACGCAGGTGTCCAACAGGCCAATCTCTACCTTCGCAGCTATCACCAGCCGTCGCTGTGATTAGAATGCCGAAAAAACCGCAGCGTGACGCTTCTGGGAAGTTCACAAAAGGCCTTTCTCAGGGCCACTTCCCGGAGGCCCCCGTTGATTATGACGTAGTGGATAGAGACGTGGAAGTCTCGGCTCCAGAAATGGAGGTGTTCCGTAGTGCGGAGACTGCGGATGGACGGGACAACCGTCGAAAGCGACGGTCTACTCCGTTTCTCGAGTCTGGTCTTTCAGATTCGGACACAGAAACTGAAGCGACGGCAGCCGCTAAGGTGAATACGGCTAGACGAGGGAAAGGAAGGAACGTGAAAGCGGGTTCTACCAGAGAAGCGTTCCTGAAGTACCATGCGTCTTCAGATGGAGAGCTGGAGGAAATCCTGCGAGTCAGGCAATTTAAGAAGAGGTGTGGCGCTGCCACCGACACCGGTAGTGATACCGATGCCTTTGCGATGGTTGGTGACATCACCAGGCTGAATGCGCAAGAGCTGAGGGCGCATGCGGGTGAAAAGCTTGCCGATATTTTGGACGTTGCTAGGAACTCGGGCAACCTGAAAGGCGAGTACGTCGGCCGCCTGAAGAGGTCTTCGTCGACCCTGAGGGAAGTGGTGGACGCTCTCGCGAGCAGGAGCGAAGCCGAGGAGACGCGACGTCTTCGGGCGGAAAACGGCCGTCTCAAGCTGGAGGTAGAGGCGATGAAGGCGGAGGTGAAGGCGCTACGTCGAGGCTTCACTGAGGCTAAGACAGCCGCTGCCACCGCTGCAACCACCGCCGCCACTGCCACGGCCGCCGCCACCGCTGCGGAGACGCGAGCCCCTCCCGCTACACCGTGGAGGGCTGACGATCTCCTTGAAGAGCTAAAGCGCTCCTTGACCATCACGTTTGGGACAATGCTGAACGCTCGACTCGCGGGATTTGAGGACAGGCTTCTTCCGGCCCCTAGGGTACGCCCACCCCTTAGGGCGGATGCTAAGAAGGCGGCTGCGGCAGCCGCTGCCTCAGTGCCTCCGACTCCTCCGGTGGGCAAGCGGGCAAGCAAGCCCGTTAAGACAGTCACCACCACAGTGGCACCAGCTTTGACCCCCTCCACGTCGAGGGGGACCCAAGGCACCAGCCAGGCTGCTCCTGAAGAGCAGGCCTGGGTCACAGTGGTGGGAAAGGGGAAGGGCAAGGGAAAGGGTAAGGGGAAGGGAAAGTCTTCTCTTCCCACCCCTTTGCCTACAACTATCCCCTTGGTCAAGGCTCCTGCCAAAACTAGGCAGACAGCCGGTAAAGCCAAGGCGGCGCTGAGATCCCCCAATTCCGCGGCGGTTGTGCTGTCGTTGCAGCCTGAAGCCGCGGAGAAAGGGGTAACCTACAGCGCCGTCCTTAAAATGGCGCAGGAGAAGGTAGATCTCCAGGAGCTGGGGATAGACCAGCTCCGCTTCCGCCAGACGGCCACGGGAGCCAGAATGCTGGAAATTCCTGGCTCCCAAAACACAGAAAAGGCGGATCGACTTGCGGAAAAGCTCCGCGGGGTCCTTTCGGAGGTGGCCAACATCGCCAGGCCCATTAAATCCGCTGATCTACGGATCACGGGCTTGGACGATGCGGCCACGAAAGAGAAGGTGGCGAAGGCGGTCGCTGAGGCAGGAGGCTGCAACGTGCAGCTGGTAAAAACCCGGGAGATCAACCCGGGTTTTAATGGTACTGGCTCCATCCTGGTGTCTTGCCCAGTTTCGGCAGCACAAGTGCTGTCGAAGAAGGGCAGACTCCTGGTCGGGTGGAGTTCAGTGCGAGTGGTGGCACTGGGAGTGCGTCCTATGCGGTGCTTCAGGTGCTTGGGGCTTGGGCATACGCGCCCCCAGTGTCCAGCGTCAATCGATAGGGGTGACCTGTGTTTCCGGTGTGGAGGCGCAGGTCATCGGGCAGCCAGCTGCGGGAAGGCTGAACCACGATGCGCGATATGCGCGGAGTCGGGGAAGCCTTCCGGGCACGTAATGGGGGGACGCAACTGTGCCCCTCCAAAGACGAAAGGTAAGGCCACCAGGACCCAGGCCAACCCTGTGGCCACAAAACAGGCCACCCCCGAAGCAGACCGCCAAGCGGTGGTCGAGGTGGTTGTGATGTCTGATTGATGGATCAGGTCCGGCATCACAACCTCCTCCAGACGAATCTAAACCACTGCGCTGGGGCTCAAGATCTTCTCATGCAGACCCTGGCGCAGTGGCAAATAGATTTGGCGGTTGCCGCGGAGCCGTATTACGTTCCCCCTGACCCCCATCCCTGCTGGGCTGGGGATCTTGACGGCTCCGTGGCCATTATACTGCGGTCGGGTTGCGTTCTTCCCCTCTCAGTCGAAGAGAGGGGTTCGGGGTACGTGGTGGCCAAGTGGGGGGAGTATACCATCATCGGGGTATACTTCTCCCCCAATAGACCCGCAGCGGAACTGGAGGTCTTTATGGACCTCCTTGCCGCAGCGGTTAGACGACAGGTGCCACGTCAGATCCTCCTTATGGGGGACCTGAACGCCAAGGCCCGGGACTGGGGTAACCGCTCTACTGACTCTCGCGGGGAGATTGTCAGGGAGTGGGCGGTTGCCACAGGACTGACCCTGCTCAATAGAGGGTCGGTCCACACTTGCGTGCAACATAACGGGGGGTCCGTGGTGGACCTATCGTTCGCCACCCCGGCTGTTGCAGCACGTGTCCGGGCCTGGAGGGTGTTGTCGGAGGTGGAGAATCTCTCAAATTATAAATATATTAGGTTCGAGATTCTCCCCTCCCACATTCGAGGAGGGTCTGCGGGCGTGGTGCGCGCGGATTTCCCACGCTGGACGATGTCTCGCCTCGACGCTGAACTAGCAGGGGAGGCGGCTATCGTTCAGTCGTGGTCTGCCGCTCCAGTGCATCCGGAAGTGGACGTCGCGGCAGGCGACTTCCGAGAGGTGGTGACGGCCGTGTGTGACGCAGCCATGCCAAGGTCCCTTCGTTGCCCCGATCGCCACCAGGTTTACTGGTGGTGCTCGGGGATTGAGGACCTCCGGTGTGCTTGCTCGGTGGCGCGGCGAGCCTACACCCGATGTAGGAGGTCACGTCATGGCCGGACCGACGACCAGCTGTCGGCTGAGGAGCTGGAGTCTGAGCGCCGGCTGCACGGCTTATACCGCGACGCTAAGTGGGAGCTGCAGCTGGCTATCAGTCGGGCCAAGTCTCAGGCCTGGGGCGAGGCTCTGGAGGGTCTCGACAGGGACCCTTGGGGGCGGCCATATAGGGGCGCCCGGAAAAAGTTCCGGGGCCAAACGACCCCTATTGCGGAGTCGCTGGAGCCTGAGCTCCTGGGCAGGGTGTTGGAGGGCCTATTCCCTGACTCCCACCACCACACCCCACCGACGATGGTCTCCTCCACCCCCGAGGAACTGAACCCAGCCTCCATTCCGCCTGTGTCCGAGGTGGAGATGGAGGTGGCAGTCGGCCGCCTACGGGGCAAAGGGACCGCACCGGGTCCAGACGGGATCCCGGGGCGGGTCCTTAGGATAGCCCTAAGGCAGATGGGCGACAGGCTTCGGGGACTGTTCGACGCGTGCCTGACGTCGGGGCAGTTCCCGAAGCTTTGGAAGGACGGCCGGCTGTGCCTGCTACGGAAGGAGGGTCGACCTGCCGACTCGCCTTCCGGATACAGGCCCATAGTGTTGCTGGATGATACGGGTAAGCTCCTGGAGAGAGTTGTGGCCTCCCGTGTCATCCGGCACCTGGAGGAGACTGGGCCTGGTCTGTCAGAGGCCCAGTACGGGTTCAGAGCGAGGCGGTCTACAATAGACGCCCTGCTCTGGCTCAAACGGTGGACGCAGGATGCGGTCGGCGAGGGTCAAAAGGCGTTGGCTGTCTCGCTCGACATTGCCAACGCCTTCAACAGCCTCCCGCACGGAGCAATACAGGAGGCACTCCGGTTTCATGGAGTGCCCTTGTATCTGCGGAGGCTGTTGGCGGACTACCTCCAGGACCGCGAGGTCCTTGTGGAGGGACGTGACGGCTTGAGGCACCGTCGCGTCTCCTGCGGGGTTCCACAGGGGTCAGTACTGGGACCGCTCCTGTGGAACGTAGGCTACGACTGGGTGCTCCGCGGCACGCTTCCTGCAAGTATGCGGGTCGCATGCTACGCGGACGACACCCTAGTCGTAGTCAAGGGGAGGGACCTCAGGGAGACGGTGCGGTTGGCCACGGTGGGCACAACCCTCGTGGTCGACCGGATACGAGCCCTGGGACTGGAGGTCGCCCTCTCCAAGACCGAGGCCCTATTGTTCCATGGGCCTCGGGGGGGACCCCCTCCAGGAACGCGGGTGGTTCTGGATGGGGTGATGGTCCGGGTAGGGACCCAGATGAAATATTTGGGTCTCATCCTGGACGGGAGGTGGGCATTTCAGGCCCACTTTGCCCAGATGGCCCCGAGAGTGGTGGGAGCGGCAGCCGCCCTGGGAAGGCTGCTGCCCAACGTGGGTGGCCCGAGTGCCAACTGCCGTCGATTATACTCCGGAGTAGTCCGGAGTATGGCCCTGTATGGGGCACCGGTCTGGGTGGACGCCCTCAATCGCAGCACCAAAACCCTGCTGCGACGTCCGCAGCGGGTGATTGCAACGAGGGCGATACGCGGGTACCGGACGGTGTCCTGGACGGCAGGGTGCGTGTTGGCCGGTGATCCTCCCTGGGAGCTCCAAGCGGAGATCCTCGCCGAAGTTTACCACTTCGTGGCGGAGAGGAGATCCCGCGGAGACCCCCCAGCGTGGGAGGAGGTCACGCGCATGCGGCGGCAGGCGAGGGCTGCCATGTTGCGGCGGTGGACGGAGGACCTGGCTCCACCGGTCCCTGGGCAGTGGACGGTGGAGGCTATCCGCCCGGTCCTTCGGAGGTGGGTGAGGCGGCAGCATGGGCCGCTGACCTTCCGATTGGTGCAGGTGCTTTCCGGACACGGATGTTTCGGAAAGTACCTGCACCACATCGCAAGACGGGAGGTGACTCCGGTGTGTCACGAGTGTGGGGCACCGGAGGATACGGCGCTTCACACGCTGGAAGCGTGTGCCGCATGGGGCCCGCAGCGGCACACGCTTTCAATGATGATAGGACGGGATCTCTCTCTGCCAAGCGTAGTAAACGCTATGCTTGGCAGCGAGAGATCGTGGCAGGCGATGGTCTCCTTCTGCGAAGCCGTAATGGTGCAGAAGGAGACCGCGGAGCGGGCCCGGGAGACGGACGCTGGAGCGGTCGCGCTCCGGCGCAGGAGACCAGGTGGGAGGAGGAGGCGTTTTGCCCACCTCCTCCCTCCTCCGTAGTGGGGTCACCGGTGGAGTGTCGGGGGACGCTCCACCGGCTTGCACGGCCCCACATGTCTGAGGGGTGACCTTTGTGAGCAAGGTTGCCCCTCCAAGGGCGGAGAGACCCGATAAGGGTCTGCCACTGGGGCAAGATGGTAGAATGCTACCGCGACCCCATCTTGCCCCACCTCGGTGGAGGACGGCTCACGGGGGGGTTTTAGTGGGTGCGAGCCCCACATACCCCCTTCCATCACCCCCGTGGTGGAAGGGAAGTGCGTAGGCATTTCCCCCCCTCAAAAAAAAAAAAAAAATGGTGCTGCCCTGCAGAGGGGAGTAAGCAGGAACTGGGTGCTCAGGCAGTCGGTTGGAAATGCCGACCGCCGTCGGCAGTGCCTACAGTCCGGCCCCCGCCCTAACTCGAACACCCGTACAGGCGAAGCCGTGCTATTCAGTCCGCTTGTGGACTGGTGGTGTCGCACAACCACACCACACCGCTGCTTACGCAACGTTAACCCTAGGCTCGTCCCGTGTTAACACCGCAAGGTGGCCTTGAGCACAAGGGCCGCGGATAAACCGCGTTGTCTTCTGACGTCGCACCCTTTCGGTGTTCTTCTGCCGGACTACGGCGTGTTCTGACGTCGCACTCTTTCGGTGTTTTTCTGCCGGACTACGGCGTGTTCTAACGTCGCACCGTTCGGTGTTCTTCTGCCGGACAACGGCGCCTTCTGACGTCGCACCGTTCGGTGTTCTTCTGCCGATACGGCGCCTTCGTTCTTCTGACTTCAGCGGTTGGTCTCGGGCGGGGAAACAAGGATAAACCGACCCGAGACAAGACTTCACACCTCCTTGAGTGAGAGGAGGTGACGTCGTACCGCACTCTTCTGTTTGTAGGCATGCTGCACTCGGGCGCGAAACAAGAAAAATCGCCCGAGTACCGAAGAGACTTCACACCTCCTTGAGTGAGGGGAGGTGACGTCGACGCTACCTAACTATATTGAATGTTGAATCTACTTGATTATACTAATAATATGATACATTTGTTTCAGGTGGATGCACACAGAACTGCAGTTCTTAAGAATGTATATATCTCCGCTTTCCGAGCTCATAGGATAGTGTAAATCTCAATTTATGTGAAAAATAAAAATAACATTATTACATTATATTTAATACTTACACTTGATTTATTTTTTCTTATATTTGCTTTGACCCTCGTTGTTAGTAGAACTTCACATAATTAGGCTTTGTAAGAAAACTACTAGATTTTAAAACCAGTAGGTATTTTTCTATTTTAGGGTTAAAATCCTACTCTAGCTATGAACTACATAGGTAGATTCTATGAAATACCCATACATACATGTCATTAAACCTACCTTTCACAAAAACAACACAATTTTATGGCACGATAAAACATGAAACAAAGTGTACCTAGGTAGGTGTTAGAAGTAGAACTATAAGTTTCAAAGTAACTATGCATTATCAATGATCTTCACTAAAGAAACACTGCTAGATAGTAAATGCAATGAGCGCACCGTGTGTTCTTCGGTTGACGAATACTCATTGCTACTGAATTCCTTGTCAATTCTGATTTTGATTTACCGGTTTTGTATTTCCTAGTAAAATTACAGTTTCAGTGCGGTTGAGTGCTCATCGCCTTGATGACGTAATTTCACATGCTTACTGAGCTTAGTGAATTCGAAACGAGTGATCAGTGGCAATGAATGCTCCAAGTGGTATTAACCGAACCGCACTGTAACTCTACAGAATCAGGCCCCAGATCATGAAACAGGCCAAACTTTAACTATAAAGACCAATAAAAAGCGTTAACTGCTGTGTTGGTATGAGAAGGTTAGAGATTTTAGTGAGCAAAATGTTGAAACATTTTGTATTTGCATTTCTTCTCTGATTGTTCAGAAATTTATAATAAATCGAGTTTAAACGAATCATTGCAAGAATTTTACGAACTATTTGTATTGTTTTTTTAATTTGTGCTTTCCCGTATTTACAGGAAAAAACAATAAGAAAAATAAACATGGTTGACAAAAAGCTTAATCGATAAAAGGAAGAATATTAAAATCTACAAAAAATATTCTATGATTCTCAGACAATGTGTACATAATTCACTACAGCTACAAAATTACAAATACATAAACGAGAAAAAAAAAATGCAAAGCAGTATGGGAAATTATAAATCAGACTATTGGTGACATTAGTATTGTTACGCCGGTCGATTCTTAGAAAAACAGTAGGTACTAAAATGACGCAATACCTACATTTAAAGGAACATTCTGGAACACACTAGTAGAGCGTAGGTACCTACAGAAGTTTCCAGAGCGTGCGGTAGGTATATACCTACGGGTGCGGCGCGACATCAAAGGTACCGTCGGCCTTAAGTACCTACAGGCGCGGCGCGGCGCGGCAACTCAAAGGCGCCACCGACCTTGAAAGTTCACAGACCTACCGACTACCACTAGTACATACGAGTAGTTAGAGTACCTTCTCGAAACATCCGTCGCGGTATAAATAGAGCGCGCATCGACTGCCTGGAACAGTATTGACTTGGCTTTCGGAACGAAACGATTAAAGTGATTCGAAGCGAGTATTCAGTGATAATTGATAAGAGTGTACAGTCAAGTTAAGGAGTGTTTGAGCGTTATTTGTTGGATTAATTTGTTTTTGTGGTTTTTCGAATAAAGGTGTTAATTTTTGGTGTAATTAGCGTACATTAATTTTATCCGAACCCCAGCTCGTAACAATTTGGTGTCAGAAGCGAGGATAAAATAATGCTGGCTACACTAAAGCAGGAGAAAGACCGCATGAGAACGAGAAGCCAACGAGAGAAGGAGGTGGACGAAAGTCGGTTTGGTTCGTCATTACGAGCGCCTGGTGGTGGTGACAATCAAGAAACCACTGCGTTGGACGCCGCCGCGGCCACCAGGCCATCCGCTGGTCCATCTACAGATTCTCCGTCTTCTATAGCCCCACCCTCATTTGATCTTTCGGGCTTAATAGCATTACTCCAGGAGCAATCTCGCAAACAGGAGGAGCAGGCTCGACGCCTGGAGGAGCAGTTGCTACAAAGACCTGCATGCAACTTTTGCGACAGAACTCAAAGATGTAAAGGAGCACGTACATCTTCATGAGAGCCACATTTCCGTAACTGAAAGCTGCATCTCCAGAACTGAAAACCGTCTCTCCGACACTGAGACCCAGATCGCAGACGTAAAGAAAGCTTTGGGTGTCTTAAAATCTGGAAGTGGAATGTCAGCTCCTGTTATTACTGCGTCTTCAGCACGAGGTTTCAAAGTGCCGCCGTTTGATGGAAGGTCTTTGTATGATTTTTTTGATGGAGTAAAGCTCAGGCCATGACTGCTCTCAAACTAGGCCTTCGTGATCAGGCTGTGACTATACTGAAGGCCCTCGGGAAGGACGTTACCTACGAACAAGTTACTCGAAGCGCTGGAATCTCGATACGGAGACGCACACCTGGAGCACGTATTTCGTGCTCAGTTAAAGGACAGGGCTCAGTGGAATAGTGAGAACCTACAACAGTGGGCTCTCGAAATTGAAAAGCTGGTTAGAAAGGCGTACCAGTCCTCATCTGCACTCATCGACGGGATTTTGATCCAAGCATTTGTCGATGGGATTCGCGACCTGGAAGTGAGGGCTGCTGTGAGACTTGGGCATCACGAATCCCTTAAGGATGCCCTGGCCCATGCTTTGAAGGTGGAGGCCGCACGTTATGATCATGGAGCCCATTGCATCAGGGAAGTTGTGGCATCACCTCCCCGTGACACTCGCCCTAGGTTTATCCCTAGATGTTACGAGTGTGGAGAGAAGGGTCACCTGAGGCGTAGCTGTCCGAAGCGAGTTGTTGACAGAGAAGATCGATCACAGAACTGGCGGGTGGTTAGCATCGTTACCGAATAAGACTCAAGGAAACGAATAGACGCCAGAACCGCAGGACGGGTGCAGTTTAGTATTGAAAACGACACCAGAATTTTGACCTCACAAGCTAACGAAAGGAAAAACCTGAACATGAAAGATGGAAGATACTATTTACTGTCCAGGGGACCTTGTCTAGAGAATTGTAAGCATTCTGAGAGGCAAGAGGCCATAGAAGTGGTACCTGTTAGAGAACGGACTTCGGTAATGAGTGGAGAAAAGCCTTGCAGCTGGCACAGCAAAATGACCCAGATATCAAGCCAATTCTTGAGTGGATTAAAACTGGTGCGCCTAAGCCTAAACGGCGGGATGTTGCAGGAATGAGCGCAGAAACGGGATGCTATTGGGGGCAGTGGGACAGTTTGGCTATCCACGATGAAGTATAGTGCAGAAAATTTGAAAATGCTCGAGGAGACCACTGTCATTTACAAATGGTTGTTCCTACAGCGAAGGTACCTGATGTTTTAAAATTCTACCAAGACGGATGTTCAGGAGGCCATATGGGAATCAAAAGAACCCTGTCAAAGATACGTGAGCGATTCTTTTGGATCCACTGCCGTGATGATGTGAGGAACTGGTGTCGCAAATATGCAGACCTGATAACTGACATTCCAACGAATTCTACGCGCAGCGTTACAGATTATGCAAATGACTTGCGCTGTAAGATGGATGAAGTTTACCAACAAGTCAGAGAATCGGGTCAACAAATGTCTGAAAGGATGAAGACCCGATACGACCGGAAATTGAATAATCTGGGATTTGAAGAAGGTTCACTTGTTTGGTTGCATAATCCATTAAACAGCAAAGGAAAGTCTCCGAAATTGCAAGCAAAATGGGACGGACCATACCACGTTGTGACCAAAATCAATGACGTCACGTACCGGATTCGAAAGGGCCAGAGAAGTGCTCCTAAAATTGTTCATATTGATCAACTGGCCCAATATTACGGGACTAACACTGCTCGGGACGAGCATGTCTTAGGAGGGGGCAGTGTTACGCCGGTCGATTCTTAGAAAAACAGTAGGTACTAAAATGACGCAATACCTACATTTAAAGGAACATTATGGAACACACTAGTAGAGCGTAGGTACCTACAGAAGTTTCCAGAGCGCGCGGTAGGTATATACCTACGGGTGCGGCGCGACATCAAAGGTGCCGCCGGCCTTAAGTACCTACAGGCGCGGCGCGGCGCGGCAACTCAAAGGCGCCACCGACCTTGAAAGTTCACAGACCTACCGACTACTACTAGTACATACGAGTAGTTACGAGTACCTTCTTGAAACATCCGTCACGGTATAAATAGAGCGCGCATCGACTGCCTAGAACAATATTGACTTGGCTTTCGGAACGAAACGATTAAAGTAATTCGAAGCGAGTATTCAGTGATAATTGATAAGAGTGTACAGTCAAGTTAAAGAGTGGTTGAGCGTTATTTGTTGGAATAATATATTTTTTGTGGTTTTTCGAATAAAGGTGTTAATTTTTGGTGTAATTAGCGTACATTAATTTTATCCGAACCCCAGCTCGTAACAGTATGAATACGAAAATAGATAAAATTTTATTTAATAATCTTTTACATACGACACCAGTTGACATTAGTGAAATATTTAATAATTATTATGTAACTTGATGAATGAGAATAATTTTAAATTCAAAATTGACGATATAAAAGAAACTATGGACTTAGATAATTCTAATTGTTTCCATTGGATCTGTCGGATTTAAAAATATTGTTTTTAAATCCGACAGATCCAATGGAAGTATATCAATTAATTAATAATCTTAATAATACTAACTCTGTCGGTATTGATGAAATTAATACAAAATGATAAAACGATGTGCAAAGTTTATATATCAACCCTTGACCTACTTAATTAATTTATCGCTAGAGGAAGGAATTTATACAGAGAGCCTAAAAAAACTATTGTAAAGCCTTTATTTAAAAAGGGAGGTATGACTGACAAGAATAATTACCGTCCAGTAACTTTAATACGCGTAATCTCTTATTTTTTTGAAAAGGTAATGTTGAAAAGGCTGTATGATTTTGTTACGAGTCAAGAGACACTTAAGCACGACCAGTTTGGTTTTTGGAAAAATAGTACTACTTCACTAGCATGTTTCAATTTAATAAAAAATATTACTGAAACTATCAACGACAAACCCAGTAACTGCCATCTTACTCGATATGAGTAAAGCTTTTGATTTAGTTGATCTGGTGATCAACTGAATCAAAAGCTGGTGAATGGATAGAAAGTAACTTAGCTGATCGTAAACAATGCGTTGAGATAGCAAAAATACAAAATGGTGTCAAAGTTACGAGCAGGTCAAACTGAAGACTTAATAAATTTGGAGTGCCTCAAGGAAGTTTGCTGGTTCCAATTCTATTTTTAATGTACATTAATGACCTACCTAACATTATAAACCATAAAACTATTTTATTCGCGGATGAGAAATTAGGAAGAAATAAATGCAGCACTTAATAAGTTGATTCATTGGCTAAATAATAATAATCTAAAAAATAATGTTAATAAGACACAAATGATACAATTTCAAAACTATGGGAAACAAAAAATCAACCTTAATATTAAATACGACAATAATAAAATAGAGGAAGTAGACTCTGCTAAGTTTTTAGGACTCATGCTTGATAAACACTGTGATTGGAAAGAGCATGTAGAATATATCTGTGATAAGTTGGACAAGTTTGTGTTTGCTATAAAAAGGTTACGGCAAACAGTATCTACTGAAGCAGCCTAAGTGCGTACCATGGATACATGTGCTCTCTTACGGTCTCTTGTTGTCGGGAAACTCGGTTGAGATTGAGAAAGCATTTCGGATAGAGAAGAAATGCGTGAGAGCGATTTGTGGTGCCTGGTCTACGGATACTTGCAAACCATTGTTTAATAAATTCTGCATATTACCATTGGTTTGCATTTATATTAGAAATCTTTGTATTTTTGTAAAACAGCATCCACATTATTTCAAAGTTCATTCAGAGGTAGTGAGGAGAAATGTCACTCCGAGAAATATTAAACTTTACCTCCCTAGACACAGGTTAAACATTTTTAAAAGAAATTCCTATATTAGTGCAATTAGGGTCTACAATAAGTTGCTAAACACATTCATTGATATGACACTAAGCATTTTTAAAAGAAAACTGACTAAGTGGCTCGCAGAACATTGTTTTTATAATTTAAAGGAATATATTATGACATATAAGGAAAACAATCAAAATGTAATTAGTTAATGTTAAAAGGTTTTATACAATTGTAATATTAATGCTTGTTAGGACTTAATTTTTAATAGGAATTAACTTTTGACATATACTTTAATTTGACATTCATCATTGACATTTGAAATTTTGACATTAAGTAAATTCCTAGAATCAAATCAACCCATTATATTTTTCTGTTCATTTAATGTTATGTCTTTTGTATAATTATATTCGTGTATAAATATTTTTTTACACCATTGTTATGGTAGGATGTAATGGACATTTTAATAATTATTACTATCTGCTATTACTACATTCTTGTAAATAAATAATTCTGATTCTGATTCTAAAACGATGTGAAAATATATATTATTTTGGTTAAAAAAATTCATAACATGATAAAGTTGAATTTTCTAGCAGATTCAGCTTTAATGTTAACATTGTTACAAAGAGTAATCATTGGTCTTGATAAAACCATTAAAAAAACCCGTCCGTAGCCGTCGCTTTAACAAAAGTTTCATTTTATTAGCAATGTTTGCTAATTTTTGTTTATTTAATTATTTTAGTATCAACTGACGAACCCAAGTAGCAAAATAGATTCAATATCTGTCTTCAAGACTACATTTCAACACTCCAATAACATTCTTCTAGTATACTACCACGCTGGATTTGGGCGCATTTATTGGAGCACAAGTTCTTGTTACGCTCTCGCAATGAGCTAACAGAATGCTAATACGTCTAATTTTTACTGTCTTGCACCAGTATTTGGAAGCACTAAAGCTCCTTTAATTGCCTTACAGAGGATTGTTACTGGTACTAGTATTCCTGTTGTTACCTACTTCTAGTTTGTATCAAGTGTAATTATGTTAATAATGTGCTAATAAAGTACTTAGTTTTTAGTTATTTGTAACACATTTTACACGCTGGCTGGGGAGGCCAATTATTTTTAATTACTGTTTTGTGTGCAGTGTCTATTACGTAAGTAATATTAGTTACTGTTTTCTTTGATATTTAATCAAACGAAATAAGTTCAGCTATAATTAAGTGAGAATACAATTTAATATGTTTCAAATCTATTTATACCGTAAAATGTACTGTGTTTTGGCTGTCTTTTTATCGCGTTTACAGAAATTGAATATTAAGTCAGTTAATGTAAAAAATATGATCAAGCACTTAATTATTGTTTTTTGATCATTCGCCATATTTCAAAAATTGTTCTGCATCATGACATTTTTAGGACAGTAATAGGTAAAAATGCACTAGATTTACTCTTAGTTAAGATAACTCACCACATGTTGAATCAATTTAGAATTCCTCGATTGTTAGGTCTGAAACCCTGCAACAACATGTCAAACTTATGATAGGGATGTTAAAAAAAGAAAGAGGTAGATTTTCATACGTGGTCCTTGGTTCTTGGTGGTCTGGCTTTTTTTCCGCAACTAGGCCGATCATCGGCCCTTTTTGCGTGAAACGGGCGACGACAGCTAATTCAGCCACCCGATGTCCCTCAGGAAGGCCAGCAGCTTGCGAATTCCGGCGCAGGCTTCCCTCAGGGTGGAAATTGTTCCCAGGAACTGTTCCCTTTGTATCGCCACGCTTTCGCACTCAAGGAGTACATGCGTGGCCGTTTCTTCTGCCCCCATGCATCCTCTGCACAAGGGGCTGTCTGTGACACCTAATCTGTGACACCTAATCTGTGACACCTAATCTGTGAAGGTGTTTGTTAAGATGGCAATGACCAGTTACAATTCCCACCACTTGTCGGAGACTGTTCCGCTTAAGGTTCAGAAGTTTTCGGGAGTATCTCGGATTTAACTCCGGGAAAACCTCCCTTGACTGTCTACAATCCTTTATACTTGCCCATAGTTCTTGATGTAGTTTATGTGTCCTTTGACGGATCCAGGCTCGAATTTGACTGAAAGGCAAAGGGATCATTGGCTCTGGCCCTACAGGGCGCATGCCCGAGCCTCTCCTTGCCAGTTCATAAGCTGCATCGTTCCCTCTGGATCCGCTGTGTCCCTTTATCCATTGGAGAGTAAGGTAATTATGTCTACTGACCTCCTCCAGAAGATGGTGACACTGGATAGTTAGCCCCGAAGAATGTTAATACCTTTGAAGTGCTATAAGGACTGCGGCGCTGTCAGAGAGTATTCTGATTTTAGAGTCAGTTACCTTCCTGCGCAGTATCGCTGTTGCTGCCTGGATTATACCCACACATTACGCTTGGAAAATAGAGTTGTGAGTACCCAGTGCTGCTGCTATATGCATGTTCAAATCGTCCGAGAACGTACCCGCTCCCGTCCCAGTTTCCATTTTGGAACCATCTGTGTAGATTCTTACTTCGTGAGTATTTGACCTATCACTTGGTTCCTCATGTAGTTGTATCTTGTAGTGTTTATTGAAAATATGTTGTTTTGGTACCCTATCATAAATGGAGAGTATGTCCGGGTTACCCTCCGCATAATCCCGTATGATGTTAGTATGGAATGTTTGACTATTTTGATCCCAGAGATTGAGTGCTTTGAGTCTGTAAACAGACGCAGCAGCCTCCTGCTGGATGTGCAACTGCAACGGTGGCATACCCAGCAGTGCCTCTAGTGCAGCATTAGGTGCTGTTCTCATGCAACCAGTCACTGCTACACAAGCCAACCTCTGGAAGGACTGTAGTTTATTTATGGTAGATACCTGTTTAGTCCTTGGCCACCAAACAAGTGAACCATATGTTATAGAAGGCCTAATCACAGTATTGTATAACCATAGTGTTATTTTTGGACTCAAGCCCCATGTTTTACCTATCATTTTCCGACATTGCCAGAAAGATATGGTTGCTTTCTTCATTTTGTTTTCTAGGTGTCTAGCCCAGTTCAATTTGCTATCTAAGATGATACCCAGGTACTTTACCTCATCAGTTAAGGTTAACTGCGTGTCGAAAAGATGGGGTAGTATGTATCGTCCTAAGTTTCTTTTGTTAGTAAACATTACCAGTTGTGTTTTTGTTGGATTCACAGTTAATCCATAGTCTAAGCACCAGGTTTCTACGATCTTTAAGGCGTTATTCATGATGTCACATGATACGCTAGCAAAGTGTCCTGATACAAGGATAGTCAGATCGTCCGCATAGCCAACTGTGAAAAAGCGTCGGTTGTTAAGCTCTGTAATTAGGTCATTTACCACCATGTTCCATAGTAGGGGTGACAGTACTCCCCCTTGAGGGCACCCTCTTGCCACCACCCCTCTAATGGTTCCACCTAGGTCGACCCTAACCGCCCTTAGCTTTAACATGTTTATGACCCAATCAACCAATGTCGACTCAACACCATGCTTCCTTAGCGCTGCGTTTATGCTTCTAAAGTTAGTTATGTCAAAAGCACCTTCAATATCGATGAAAGCGCCCAGGCACAACGTTTTGTTTTTTAAATCTTGTTCTATTGTGTTTATCACTTTGTGTAAAGCTGATTCTGTTGATTTACCCGAACTATATGCGTGTTGTTGTGGGTGTAATGGTGATATAGTTAGAATGCTATCTCTAAAGTACCGATCACAAAGTCTTTCCAAGGTTTTAAGGAGGAAGGATGTAAGACTTATCGGTCTATAAGATTTAGGGTCTGTGTAGTCACTCTTTTCTGGTTTGGGAATAAATAATACTCTGACCTCTCTCCAGCCTAAAGGAATGTACCGATAGGATAAACACGCCCTGAAGATTAAATCCAGTGTACCGTTTATATGTCCCTCTCCCCATTGGAGGAGTCCCGGAAAGATACCGTATAAACCCAGCTGTTTTGTAAGGTAAGAATGTACCTATAGCCCAACTAATTCTTTGCCGACTTACTACTGACTTCGCAACATCCCAATCCGCGTCAGCAGGTATAGCCTCTTCAATGTCAAACCATGTAATGGTATCAGTGATTTGGCATCCTGGGAAATGAGTCTGTAAAAGTAGGCTATTTGTTTCTGTTTCTGTTTTAGTGTAAGTGTTGTCTAGTTTTTTTAAAGAACCGATATCGCGCTTTGGGTCAGCTGCTAGAATTTTCCTGACCCTATTTGCCTGCGTATTCGTTTCTATGTTTGTACTTACGACCTTTGGAACGAAGTAGTTTTTTGTACGCCACCCGCGCCTTTCTATATTGCTCCCAGTCCTCATCATGGTATGTGTTCATGGCTCTATTAAATAATTTACGAACCTTCGCTTTCAGTTTCTCCAAGTCTTTATCCCAACCGTGACTACCAGCTTTACTTACGTATGGTGGGGAGAGGGGGCAGGCTTCCTCATAGCTTTTGGTGAGACAGTCTGTTAATTGTACTACCGCCTGCTCAATATCGGTAGTACTTGTTAGGCGTGATCCCGTAGACATGGGAGTGTGGTAATGTTTTAACAAATTATAAAAGATCACCTTGTCCGTTCTACGGGGATTACGAGTTGGTGCGGGAAATACCCTGCTAAGTTCCATTTCAAACCGGATCCACCTGTGGTCTGAGCACGAAGACTCTTCCGAAACTCTCCAATTCATAATGGTGTTAATTTCTTTGTTATTGTCTGAGAATAAGGTTAAATCAACAATAGTGCGGCATCTGCGTGTGACGAAGGTTGGCTCCGCACCTCTGTTCGCTATAGAGAGAGTAGTAGTAAAAAGAAAATTTACCAAATCTACACCTCTACTGTTTGTTGTCGGCATGCCCCATAAAGGATGATGTGCATTACTATCTGTAGCTATGGTTAAACTAAAATTGTTAAGCTCACAGTGTCTAACGAGGTCAGCGACTTCCTTGGATGGGACGTCCTCGTCGGCAGGCATGTAAACCGACGTGACTATCACCACCTCTTCTCCCCCTCCGACACCAGAGAGTAACCTAACGGTTACCATGTCCCTGGAACAGAACTCGGTGAGGGGCACTGCTGGAACACCTCGCGGTATGAAAATGCAAGCGCGTGGATTGTTACATGTGTATCTAGTAATAACTTACCATTTAAGTTGTTGAGACCACAAACACGCCCGCCCCTGATCCACGGCTCCTGGATCAGGGCGATAGTCTCTTTGTTGGTTGCCTCCAGCATCCTGCGCAGGTTAGCCGTAGCAGGAATACTGTGCTGGAGGTTGGCTTGAATGAAGTCAGTCTGAGAGGTCGGGGTCACCATCATCCAGGCTTCCCTTATCCTCCTCAGACTCTCCACCATCCGTTCCGAAATCCCCCACTGTCTCCTTCTCCAGAGGGACCGTGTCCACACTCATCTCTACTCCCCTCGAAGTTGACGGTTCGGGAGAGGAGTGCAACGGCGCGTCCGGAAATAATTCCTTCACGCTGCCGATCAGAGACGTGGGTGGCAGGGACTGTTGTTCAACGCACCCTTCTGGTTGAGGTAGAGTATCCGTGTTCCTGATCGGTACCTCATCCAGATTTGGTGGTGCATCCGTTAACATTCCATCCTTCTCATAGAAGCGCACGTAGACATTGCCCAAATTATGGACTAGTCTACGATCACGTTCCAAAATAGTTGGGATGACATGCTCTGGGATACCCAGGCACAGGAACAGTGTACGTCCAAACTCTTTGGAAGCCGCTTCCCGCCAGGAGTGCCAGTACACCGTCCAGGTATTAATGAGCGCCCATTTATTTTGTCCATCCAGAACCATGTTGGTGTCCTCTAGGGAGTTATCACAGTCCGTGATAAGAAGGGCCGCTCGTACCTTTCTGGCGATCTCGCTTTGTTTTTTTACTGTCAGCTTGGGGCAAGTTGTTGATGGCAAGCTGTCAATGGCTTCGTTAAGCCACCTCAGTGAAGCCTCATCCTCACACCACAGCTTCAGGACTCCATCAGATATGATGGGCCGTCCTCTGAAGGTGGGGGAGAAGTCATTGGCAGGGTCTTTGACACCCTCAAGAACGTGGTCATACGTGGTCATATAAACATAATAAATCCCGCAAAAGGCTCTGAATGCTTTGAATTTTTACTCTGTCCAATAAACTCTTAATATAGTTATTCAAGCATTTCAACACAAATCACTTCATATTTATAGAATGGTCGAGTTCATTGTTTTTTTTGACTAAAAATGTATTGCGCCTACTTAAACTTACAGATATGCAATGGCCTTGGACGCACACACACTTTGTTTTATCTCCTAGCTGCAAAGGATGTAGATTATTGCTTTCTTCTAACAAATTTTATTATAGACCTTTTCACTTCTTATGCTCTCGTGAAAACATAAAGTTACTATTGAACCTTAATATATTTTGGTGTCCCAACTGTTCTCTGTACAGCGTATATGACCATTACATTGAAGATGAATGTGTTATTTGTCATTAACAATTATTCTTTACGATATTGATTTAACATACCTACCAAGTGTATGCTCAGTTTCTGTGTTCTATTTTTGCGTCGGGTCTTAAAGAACTCTGACCCAACCGCGTGAACAATTTCCACCAACCCGTTGTTCGTCCACTGTATAGCATTCGATAAGGATTTGGAAGCGATTTTGGAGTTCCAACTGAAAGCTCTCGGGTTCTGGATTTGGGCAGGACTTGGGCGAAGAGTAGATCTCATTAAACGAGACCTCTCTAGCTTTACGTAGATATTCAATGAGCCTCTTACCATGCAGTGATCACTGCCGGTCTTAACCCTGTTGATCACAGATACATCATTGAATATATGCCTATTGGTCATCAAAATGAAATCTATCTCGCGCTAATGACCGCCGGGGAGCAGCCACGTCCATTTCCTGGACAAGCACTTCTTGAAAAAGGAGTTCATCATAAAGGGTCCCTTATTCTGCATGAAGTCGGTCAATCGCTGACCCCTTTGATTCCGCTATCCAAATCCAAACTGCCTCACTCTCAGTTCATCGCTCAATTCGATGTAATATCGTACGACGTTGTTAATATGTATACAGAATAGAAAGTTTATTCGAGAGAGCAAGGGCACCTACAACTACTTAAATTCCTTAACCATTAGAGCTACATACATAAAAACTGTGTGAGCCATGTCAGAGGACCTTCGGGCGGCCTGACAAACTTTGACACCAGATGCCCAGCATTACCTCATACGACAAACAAACAGTGTCAAAAGACTTTCCATGGATTTTGAAGACAGTTTGATTAAAATTTTAAGATTTTGAAAAAAAAACAGGTGCAAGAAAAATTTCAATATATACAAAAAAATGCGATCCTTTTTCTTTAATGGAGCAAAAGTATATATGAGATTAATATTGGTTAGAGTAGGTACTAAAAAAGTTCAATAATATTGAAAGGTTATTCCCATACATTTGAGTACAAAAGAATTGCAGAAATTCAAAGTGTAACAAATAAACACAGAAGAAAGAAAAACTGATCATTATCAAGGAGACCAACCAGCAATCATCTTGTCTAACTTATTGCATTTAGACAGGAATAGAGCATAATGAAAATCATTAAATCCCGAGGCCGGTCGGGATTTAATGATTTTCATTATGGGCGCATTTTTGCAATGTATTCGCCAAAACACCGCTTTCATATGTTGACACCGGTTGACACGCACTATTTTAGACTATGGTCAACATTAGGGGTGGGTCGTTGACGATTTTATCGTCGACGCAACGAGACTGTTTTGCATCGACGGTAAACTAGTTCATAAAGCAGTTATTTTTTCGACTAGTTTTTTTCATAGAGTTGAAAGAACGAACAACGTTTCTAGTTGTTGTCGTTCACCGGTTGATTGGTAAACGTCGTGTAAACGTAAACGGTACCAAAATCATGCGACGTGTTTAGTATTAAGCTTACACGACAACGACATTTAAAATTCATGAAACTGTTTACTTGTAAATGTAAATAAATTCCTTTCATAATTTTTGAGGCTTAGGCCTGGCAGGATGGATGTTACTAATAATAGGTATGTTGTACATGTGTTAAAACCTCTCGTATTTAAAAGTTCATTTTTTTCTATGTACATAAACAAAGGGTCTGTTCGGCGCTTGCCCCCTTTCTAATTTTGTCTATTATTTCTAGCCGTCCATAGAAATAGATGATCTTTGCCCCCTTTTTGAAATCCTGTAATTTTTATTAGTTCATCGCCCACTAATCTCACCTTTAAAATACTTGATCAAAATATGTCCTCTTTTTGGAGTATTCTTGAATAAGGTAGAGATTTGCCCTATTCTGTACTGTCGAAAAGAAAATTGACTTGTTAGAAAAAAAATAAGAAAATTGACTTGTTTGAAAAAAAATAAAGAAAAAAACATTTTATTCTTAATTAAAAAGAGTTATCCAAAGAGGATGTCATCTACGGATGTAAACCTTATTACTATGCAACAAATGCAACTATAGCACAGAACACCTAATGACTATAGGTAGGTACTTAGTATTTTGTACTTGACTATACAAATAGTGTACAAATAGCTAAAGATGATTCTTATAGTTTCAGTTTTGTACCAAACACTAATCTATTGATCGATGTTTAGTAAAGGGGGCAAATAACGAAAGTGGGCGATGAGCTAATAAAAAGTACAGGATTTCAAAAAGGGGGCAAAGGTCCTCAATTTCTATGGATGCTAGAAATAATAGACAAAATCAGAAAGGGGGCAAGCCCCGAACAGACCAAACAAAGAATACTTTATTTTACTTTACTTTATATTACACACATTTTTCTTTTTTTTTGCATATTGGATATACTTACAAGTTTTTAAACTACTTATTATTTCTAATCGCCTTTACATATTTACACTTTTCTTTGTATTTACTTAGGTACTTACTAGCTGTGCCCGCGGCTTTGCCCGCGTGGTCATTTCATTTAAAAGTAGCCCACACGTTTTATTCCAGGACCAAAAGCCAAACCACCACCAGACCAGTTGTAGGTTTGGTCCAGAGGACCAGGAGGACCAGGACCAAACCTACAAAGTACAATATTATACTACATTTCTTCAAAATTTGTTCAGCCGTCAAATAGTTTTTTATCGATTGCTCGGCATCTAATCATCGGAATAAGGCACTGCCTTGCCTTTTTATAACGCATATTCTGTGAAATACGGCACTCCGTACTTCACAGAATATGCGTTATAACACACTTGCACTTCTATGACACTTCATAGAAGTGCACGTATTGCAATGAAATGAACGCATATAATAAAATATGAAATAAACGCATATAATACAATGTGAAATAAACTCTAGAATAAACGCACCGCGTTCCACTGCAAGGCAGTGCGTGCAAGGCCTAAGATACCAAGTACCCCAGTTTTTAAATCAGTCGCAAGGGCTTGAGAGCAGGGCCTGGATTCTGTATGACCACTCACGCCAATTCCACGCCACCTGCGTGGAATTAGGGAAGGTGGGTATTTACGCAACCAGGTTTTTAAACCAGGTTTTGGCTTGTAAGTACGCCGCCATGGTGCGGACCCGCAATACTTGCAACACTTTCAAAATATTTTACACTCTTTCGCCCCGTCCGCATCTACATGTACATACTCGGTGGCGGGTTCGGCATGGCCTCGGCTGAGTTCGGCCGCACTCGGCCAGCCGGGTCACAAGAAGCTAGGTGGCCGATACATAGCTCAAAAAACTTGCAAGGCTTCGAAGTTTTTTAAGCAAACGCAATTGTGCTCTTTATTTACATAAGCGCACGGGTCAATTTCCTATGCAAGTATTTTTTACTTTCAATTCCACGCTTCCAAGTACTTTTTTCGCAAACACGATTGTCCTCCTTATTTATATGGACACGAAGATCAATTTCCTATGCAAGTATTTTCTACTTTCAAGGCTTCGGTTTACAAAGCACTTGAAAGTATTTTGAACCCTGGTTTTTATAATGAAAGATTCATGACATGAATGAGTTAAATTTATTTTTTTAATTAATAAATTACTATTTTACTATAAATAATTCGCTTAATTTCGCTGCGCGTTTTACAACTGAAGTCGACTTTTTTTTTTTAATATCTTTATTTAGAAGGGAGTTTTGTCACGCAGTGACCATGTCACCCCGTAAGTAGAATCACCTTATTGTAACTTAATGTCTAGGTAACAGTTAGTGAGTACGGTTACGGACTCATATAATACTCAAATAAAGTTTAACCAACATCTTGGCTTCATCCGATAGCGGAGAAGCCAAGATGCCGTTACATATGCCAACATTAGTTTTATTATCGAATACAAGTCTCATGTCCTGTCGCTGGGCCTCGTTCCGAACACACTCCGTCAACACATGGTGAACATCTTCCACAGTATTATACTCCGGGCAGTTAGGTGTATGGGTTAGACCCATCAAGCATTTGAATTTATTTGACGGAATATGTCCGGAGCGAAGTCTCAGCAGTGCTACAATATTTCGCCTATTCCAGTCATGTTCGTCAAACCACGGGTAACGAGGAGGTTGGCATTGGATGGTTCTATACCATATCCCTTTTGTTAATGAGCGTTCATCAAAATATTCGCGCCACAATTGCCTACAACTTGCTTTAACGTCACTCAATATCTCACTATGCAATGGTAAACACGTATAGATAATCCCGTTGCTTATCGCTTGTCTCGCCGATCGGTCTGCCTCCTCATTACCTATGATACCTACATGAGAGGGTATCCATTGGATAACAACCTCTTTATTTAGTGCGCGTAACTTACCGATTGTATCCAAAATATTGTAGGCTATCGGATGCCCTCGAATTCTCGAGGGTAACCGAGCCAAATGTAACAATGCACTCTTGGAGTCTGATAGGACAATACATTTATTAGTGTCCAAAGATGCAATGTACGACAGTGCTTCAGATATCGCGATAAGTTCGCAGTGCATTATGGAGATATCAAATTGAATTTTTAACTGTATATTTATATTCAACTGCGGGTCAAAAAAAGCAGCTCCACATCCATTATCATCCTTAGAACCATCTGTATAAAGCTTATAAAATGAATTATATTTACCACCTAGGTATTCGAGACAGACCTTGCGCAATCCTATTGTACTAAAGTTTCTCTTAATAATATCTACGCCGTCAATAATTACCTTTATATTTTCGGACACATCAAAATTACTAATCCATGTGCTGAGGGAATACATTGGAAGTATGGCATTTGATTGTATAGAATGATTAAAATATTGTTCATGGGTCATCACTAGTAAGGGCAATTTTTTCCGTCTCCAGTATTGGTTTTGACACAGATTATTCAGTTCTCCTAAAACCTTAATGGTTGTATTATTTTCAGTGGATCTAGATCTAAGCCAAAATTTTGCAGCCAGATATCTTCTACGAATGTTCATTGGTTGAAGGCACAACTCGCTTTCCATCACGTGGATAGGAGTAGTTTTTATAAATCCACCAATCACCCTCATGGCCTGATTTTGTACTTTTTCTATTTTGTATAAATGGCTTTTGATACTATTATCATACAAATAGCAACCGTAATCTAGTCTGCTACGAATAATCGAAATATAAAGACGCCTAAGATGCTTAGGGTGAATACCCCATTTCGAACCTGCTAAAGCTTTAAAAACATTGAGAAACTTTAGTGTTTTCTCACATGTTTCATTTATATGTCGACCCCATTTTAATCTTCTGTCAAGCCACATACCTAGGTACTTTACACTTTCTACTCTCTGAATATTACGGTTATTAATGTTTAAAGTTAAACCATCAGCAGTATTCAAGTTTCTAGGATTTCCTCTAGTAAATACACATACCTTTGTTTTTCTGTGTGAGATACTTAAGCCAATACTATCTGCCTTATCATTCAAAGTACACAAAGCATCTTGAGTAATGTTCAATGCCTCAGACATATTTTTTCGACTGGCGTAGATTACGAAATCATCTGCATATTGGGACACGTACACATTCCTTAGATTTTTACAAAAATCAATAGTAGCTACATAGAATAATAAAGGGGATAAGGGGTCACCTTGAGCTATTCCCACTCCTGTAGTACGCACGAGTGATTTGTTGTTTGGTATTTCAATTGATAGACGTCTAAAGTGCAAATACTCCCAAAGGTATCCACATATCAAAGATCCCACCCCATGATTATGCAACGTATTTAAAAGACATATAAGGTTTACATAGTTGTATGCACTATCAATATCAATGAAACATCCTACAGTAGTAAATCCCTTTGTGTAGCCACTTTGAATTCTTGAAACCAGTCTAGTCAAATTGTCCATACAAGATCGTGATCTCCTAAAGCCTACTGTTTCATCCGAAAAATTAAAGTTTTTCTCGAAATACCATTCTAGTCGCCGAGTAATAATTGTGTGCAATATCTTGCATAAGCATGATAATAACGCAATAGGCCTAATACTTGCAATTGCGCAACTGTCCGCACCTGGCTTCGGTATAGGAACTATCTTAACATCTTTCCATTGACTTGGTACAAAATTTGATGATAAAAACCTATTATACAATGACACCAGTGTAATTTTGGCTACTTCGGGAAGATTTCCAATCATAGAGTATGAGATGTCATCGAAGCCTGGTGCAGAATCCGATTGCTTAATAGAGTTTTTGAATTCCTGTACGGAGATCGGTGAAGACAAATCATCATTCTCAATAAAAAACATAGGAGCCGCCGGAGTCACATAATCAGGTGCTAAACCACACAATAATAATTCAGCGTTCTCACTTGTTATACTTTGTCTCGGTGTCTTGTTGCCCTTAAGCCATTTCATTTTAGTCCACATTTCACTTGAAGTTGTCACACCGGAAATACTGTCACAGAAATCTTGCCATGATTTGGACCTTCCATTACGAATCACTCTCTGTGCTACACTAACTTTATGTTGTAATACTTCTAAATTATTTGGAATAGGGTTTTTCCTAAATTCAGCCAGTGCTCTACGTCTCTCAGCAACAGCTTTTGATATTTTTTGATTCCAATATGGTCTAGGAGTAAACTTATGATGATGTAGTGGCTTTTCACATGTCCTTATGAATGGAATCGACTCATTAGCTGCTTTGTTTAAAACACTGATAAAACCACTGTATGCTGACTGATGATCATCTGGCAATGAGAAGTTAATAAATTCTTTCTTTAATGATGATCTATATTGCGTCCAATCTGCCTTTTTGAAATTACGTCTTTTATTTTGTAATGTATTTGTTCCTTTTATATTTGTTTTGATTTTAATCATCAAATGGTCACTGCCCAAGCTTTCATTTAACACTGACCAATTGAATTTTAAACCAATATCCATAGACGCCAGAGATAGATCAGGTGAGGTTTTTTGTACTACACCATTCACCAATTTGACTCTTGTATGCGTGCCATCATTTAACGAAATGTAATCATTTTCTATTAATGAATCAAAAATTTGATCCCCTCTTACATCCATCTTGGTTGACCAATTCGTGTGATGTCCATTTAAATCTCCGGCAATTAAAGTCTTTTCGTTTGCAAGGTTTAATATTTGATTCCAATCATTTGACGTAGTTCTGACAGATGATGGGCAGTACAAGGAAATAACATTTTCCAAGTGGTCACAGTTAAGTATCTTGATTTGAACTATCTGGATCCCTGTATTCGACAGTTGAACATTGCATGGCTGTGCTTTTATTGACCTATGAGTTAAGATAGCCACCCCTCCATAGCCATCATCACGATCAGATCTAAAGGTGTTGTATCCGCTTATACGAAAGTGACTATCTGGGTCCAGCCAAGTCTCGCTTATTATAGAGATATGAATCTTTTCTTGGTTTAAAAGGGCTTCAAACTCCGTACTTTTAGGGCGAATGCTTTGCGCATTCCACTGTAATATACTTACAGAGACGTGTGAGTGGTTGTAATCCATAATTGTTTTATGAAATTATAACCAGGCCAATCTCCAATACACTTCAATATAAATGATAAAAACCCCTCAAAAATTATCGACACACAGCTTTTAATCTTGTCTTTCCACGAACTATTTTCCTCTTCAAAGATTTTCGATTTTAATCTTGTAAATAATAAGTGCCAGGACATATGTTCTTTATATTCTGCCCCTTTTCCTTGATTTTGTTGTCCTGCAGGTCTACTACCGTCTTCACTTGCTTCTGAAAAACATTGAAATATTTCTTCTTCTTTGGAACTCCTTCTTCTATTTTTCCGTGTCTCTTTTGTTCTTTTCTTTGATTTTTGAGGCGTGTCCTTCAGAACGGCAGCATATGAGGGGTCCACATCCATCTCTGGCATAATAAGGTTCTGTAAAAGGCCTTGTGAAGGTTCACGAAGGGCAGGCAACGGTGGGTCTTCAGAGATATCCAATGATTGAGGCGACAGTGGAACATATAAGGTAAGGGCTCTTTTGTAGGAACAATTAAATTCTGCCATCAATTCTCTTATTTTTTTCTCCTTAACAAATACCGGGCAGATTTTAGCCATTGCCATATGTCTCCCCGAACAGTTGTTGCATTGAAACTCTGTCGTCTCGCAGTTAGGGTGATTAAGAGAACATTTAGGGCAAATGATTTTATTAGAAGGGCACATTTTAATCGTGTGTCCGAATCTCCAACAACGAGAGCACTGAGTTACAGGGTAGGTGTAAATGTTAACATTCACTCGTTTCGCTGGCCAAACCTTGTAATATTTCATCTTCACTCAAATCTAGATCAACATCTTTTATAACACCGTAAGACTGACTTATTTCTAGAGTTTTCTGACACTTGTAACTATTCTCGTTAAAGATTTTGGAACACATTAATGATTCAGCACTTTCCTCATTATTAAATTGGATCAAGACCTTAAATGCATTGATGTATTTAACTCGTGTGACATTTTGTATACTTTCAGATTTTAGCATTTTTGCCAAACTAAACTGTTTTGGCAACTTTTCTGAACATGTCACGCTCACTTCAATTTTATCCTCAGGAATTCTGGTCAAATCATTATCTTTACCTGATCGTCCAAATCGTTTTGCCTTCCTCGCCACAGTAGTCCATATCTCTTCAGAATTTATCTCTCGATCTCTTTTTACCGCCCTTCCTGATTCCATATTTTTACTCAGCTGATTAATATTCTCCGTACTCCTTGTCATCTCACTTTCACTACGTATAGTATTATTCGCATCAATCGCAGCTTCAAAATCGAAGTTCTCGTTGCTACTCATTGTTAGGTAGCAGACGATCTGCTTGTTGGTAAACAAGGCGCACGCACGGCCACGCGAGCTAACCGCTCGAACCGGTTCGGGATCACTTGAACAATAAGATCGACGCGTCCTACGATAACCAGCACCCGCGCGCGACTGGAAGTCGACTTATTCTATCAAAACACACAAAAAACATCTAAATACGTTTTAAGAGCCTTTAGGGACCATAAAGTAAAAAAAAGAAGAAAACGTGTTGTTCGAGTTCATTCAACGTTCAAACCACTTCGTAATAAACCGCTTGCGTGTTTTAAGGGTAGACAACGCCATCTAGTTTAAACGAAGTAACTTGTTATCATGAACGTCTTGTTATTGAGTAGAGAAAATTATCTCCGAAGGTAAGGTGGCACAGATTAGAGAGTCATTAAGGTGGTGAGGTAAATTGGATGGGGCATCAAGAATAGGTCATTATTATGAGGTCCATACGAACAAATTTTAATACAACGAAACATTGTGTTCTTAGTACAAATTATTTTTTATGATGTTTCACAGAACGACGTACTTACTGGCACTTTAACTGGCTCTTAATAATTACCTACCCTACCTACCTACTTTTTGAGCTTTTTCAACACGATATGAGGATTGATTTGAAAAAATAAAAGTTTTCTATACTTTCTCTGTGAAGAGCAATACATGTACCTACCTCTGTATGTACAAATTTCAATACCGACAACTAACCATTTTGCCAGTAAGACATTATGAAGAAACCTCTGATATAACTATATAATTATGTAGGTACGTAGGTAGTACATTATAATATCTCAATGGAAGAAACAATCGATGTTGAAGTTCATATCAATTAAAATTTTCATAAAATATTTAATGTACAGATTTAGCCCAGTTACAGTTTTATTATAGTATAGATAGATATCAAGGAAAATGTAAAAAATAACGCATAAATAATGTAAAATCTTTTAACTGTGGAGCAAAACATTTTTACGGCGGGTGATTTCGATCCACGTACGTCCGGATTACTCACCCATGCATATGTCCAACTGGGCCAGTGAGCCTCGTAGCAGAATGATGAAATTCGGTACCAGTCTATAAACGGATGTATGATTACTTTAAATTTAACACAACTTTGGACCCATAGGTTGCAGGAACCTTTTAATTTTTCAGGATAAAAAGTATTCAACATTTTAACACATTATATAAACTTTGACTGTGCCAAGTTACATCAAAATCCGTCCACAGTTGTTTTAGCTTGATACGTGTTATTTTAAATAACTTTCTACCCCTATCCTGCGGGAACCGTTGATTTTTCCGGGATAAAAAGTATCCTAAATGTTAATCCAGTACATCAGCTATAATTGTGCCAAGTTGCATCAAAATC
The DNA here is from genome assembly GCA_946251855.1 of Alsophila aescularia. Taxonomy (NCBI): domain Eukaryota; kingdom Metazoa; phylum Arthropoda; class Insecta; order Lepidoptera; family Geometridae; genus Alsophila; species Alsophila aescularia. Next base: position 16,568,931 of record OX276377.1, on the reverse strand, counting down.
TATCGGGTAGTTTCAGCGTGATGCGTGTTCAAAGAGACAGACAGACAGACAGACAGACAAAAAATAAAAAAATAACCTTTTTGCACTCCATATCGATTTTGAAGTTTATCTCAATCAAAATTTTCAAAAAATATTTAATGTACAGATTTAGCCCAGTTACAGTTTTATTATAGTATAGATTTACATGTGGTTCACAAGGACGGACGTTGCGACAATGTTGCAATTTTTAATCTACTTATGCAAACAAACTCTTGATTTCGCAGCAAACTCACTCATATTTTAGCCTGCCTATCGCTATTACGTTCATACCATTCGCCTCTATAATATTTAATAACGAGACATTTATTTCATGTGTCTGAGAACACGGAAAGGACGGCGGACGTATGCCTCGCTTGCCACGGTAGCAACCGATCGGCTAAGTTCGGCAGTGTTCGTTTCGTTTCGTTGAACCACCACCGTGCGCGCGCGCGAAACGGTTGACGTTGACGACACGTTTGGCGATGTCGTTTTTTATTCGACTAGTTTTTCGGTGAACCATAAACAGTTTATGCGTTGACTCCAAAGAAACAGTGTAAAAAAACAGTTCATTCATACAACGACCACCCCTAGTCAATATGATGGATCATGTTGCACCAAAATAAATAATTATTTTATGAAGCATCATGGTCCATCATGGATGTCCACGTTATATAATGGAACATGTCACCAGTATGTATGTACAATTTTTCATGCATGATACATCCATATTGAATCTATTTATTTTACGCTGAGGATGGCCCACCATGATGAAAATTGTATTTATTATTATGCTGTAAGCATGTTCATTACAAAATGTTTGTAGAAATTGTAAAATAGCTTTTCGAAGTTTCTATTACCCTTATCACATTACAAAGATTTGGTCTTTTTTGCTCAGAGCAATTATAACCAGAGATGCCAAGAGTACGCTTTCCCCTCTGCCGAGGTACATGAACGTTTTGTTCGTGTCCGTTTATAAAAACTAGTTTCCACAGTCATTCGCCATTTCACGATCACCTGTTGCTATACGGAGGTCATTAAAAATTGCTGTTTATGCTGTAATTTCATGTCAAAGATGATCGGAAACATCAAATTTAAGTGAAGACAAAGTTTCTTAACACTCGTTATTAATTGTCTACACAAATTAGATCTTAATTTCACCGTAAAATACATTTTGTTACTACAAGCTTACGACAGAAATAACGATACGTAATTTCTTGGTACGGGGACTAGTGATGTGACAACAAGGAACGAATGAATGAATGTACGCATGATATTAAGGGTTTTTTCTTTTTTATTAATTAGAGTACTGATTAAGTTACTTAAATTTCAATGTTGAATTAAACATGGTTTAAAAATATAGTTTCTTAAACATCACAAAAATCACAATGTCTTTAATTTTATTTAAAATCAGTTCCAGTCAACCAACAAGCAATCGAGCACAATAGATGAAGATAAACTAATATGAACACTAAAACTCGACACACAAAACTTTGAAACAGACCATGAAAATAACTGAATTTGAGTTTCCGAGTTACCGGTAATAGTGGGAATAATAATAGTATTGGGATCAAGCATAATAAAATAGTGAGAAAGAGGGTAGACCGTTTTTTTCTGCTTGTAATGACTATCCATCCGCAGTTATTTTCAGTTTATTAACAAAAAGGTTTTTTAAGATCATGGTGCTTGTAAAATATGTCACCTATTAATTATTTTTAAGTTATGTAAGGTATTAATCTATCTATTTTGTGACCGCCGAATTATCAGAAACTCAAATGTAGTATTTTTCATCGTAAATATCCCGTTTAATTTTTGTATGTTGACCATAATATATGTATGCTAAAAACATAATATATGTATTCTATAAATCTTCTATAAAGTACATATCTATACATATAAAAAAACAGTAAGTATCAGAATTTGAAGATTTTAACTGGGATGACTACTTTGATATAATTCAAACAGTTGACGAAACCGTTGATATTTTCTACAACTAATCATCACTAATCTATCTTTCTAACATATAGGATACTTTTATCCCAGAAAAAAAAACTACTCAAGCAAAACCATGGGCACAGCTAAAAAATAAAAAGTCTGTTAAATGAAAATTAATTTATAATAATGGGACTAAAACAAGTTAACTGATCAAAACGATAACATTAAAAAAATAAGGTTTCTGTCAGTTTGTTCACGCATCACGTGAGATGGCGTTGTGGGTAGTTTCGAAATGTACATTTATAACAAGCCGTTCGCTTTGAACCTTTTCAACACTTTTGTCATTTTTACAACTTTTGACAGTACATGTCCCTTCCAAACCGAATGAAAAACGACCCTATTACTGACGCTTTAAAGTCGATTTTCCTATGTCATCTAAACATGCATAACGAACGGGTACCGTATGCAGCTAATAAACCTAACCAGCAGCCCGATTCCATAACTTGGCTACAATAGGATTATCACTTTTTTTATAGCAAATTCGACTCTATCGCAAGGCATTAGTGGTTGCGATATTGAGAATTCTATTGAAGCCAAGTTATGTAATTGGGCCACTGAAGGGGAATTCTTTCGGCGCGTTCACCTTTGGCGTTTTTAACAGTAATTTTCGCCATTTGCTTTAAAACGAAAGGCCCTTAAATGGCAGCACTGCCTGTCACTGTCATTGCTGATAAGGATTTGAGCAAAACTATTATTTACCAAAATACAATGTAAACTAGTTAGTGTACTTGGTGTGATTGTTATAAAAATGGAAATCACAGTAATATGTTGATTACGAAAAAAATGAATGTGTGAAGAAGTGTGTCAGCATGTTTGCACTTGGTATTATCATACATCTTACGTTTCTTTATTCAATTTTCGATATCTACTTCAAATCGCCGATTGTGAAGAATGTGGCTCCTTATCAACCTCAACATGATGCAGCGGCAGACAGGCTGGTTCTGTTCGTAGTGGATGGGCTGCGTGCAGAATCTTTTGTCAATTACACCACTATGAATTATCTAAGGTAAGAAAACAACGTTTTTAAGTTTAATCTTTCTGGTGTTTCGCCCCGAACTAAAACATCGCGGTTTAGCATTTTCCTCGCAATTCGTCTATTAATCGGTAGGAATGTACATTGCCGCCCTACAATTTTTTTGGGGGAGGGGGGGGGGGGGTGTAGGAACCCTCCCTTTGAAGGAAAAGTTTCGCAAGGGGGGAGGTGAAGGGCTACCCCCTGGTACCTCTGTCCCCCCGCAGAGATCCTTAGTTTATGAGATATTTCAGTTTTAAGTTTATTAAAAATGGGGTGTTTGGTCGCTGTATATAAAATTATGAATTAGTAGAATGTGTTTTTTTTCCTCTAATTTGTCAGAAAGTAAATTAAAGATGTTATGTATGAAAATATAATAAACGCCAATAAAGAGGCGACCAAACAGCTGAGTTTAAAAAAAACCTGTATTATTAACTTGGGCTGATGTGTAGCCATGTTCTAACGTAACATAACCAGTTGCATACCGCGACGCGCAGTATGTGCGCTGCAGTGCGCATTGTTACATATATCGCCACCCGATGATCTACTGGCTAGATTACATATATACACAGACACATATACATATAGAGATACTCCTAGTCAACTGAAATATCTCATAAACTAAGGGACTCCGCGGGGGGGGGGGGGGGGGGGGTAGTAGGGGCGTAGCCCATCTCCCCCATCCAAGTAAATTTGAAAGAATGGATGGAAAAAAAAAACTCAGAGATCGAGGGGCTGTGCAACTTTTCCTACAAAGGGGGGGTTCCTACCTCCTGCCCCTACCCCTCCACCCCTCTTCATCCCCAAAATCGATGGTATAGCAACTGCAGTTTAGCCAAAGTTTCGGAAACCTCTCCTCTAAGAGTATATTTCTTATTTACTCTAAACATTTTTATTTACTGTTATAGTATACATGGATATCCCCTGGCTACAGTTATGCAAAGGCTGTATGCAGAAGCGCCCCTAAGTATTCAAGGCAAAGCACATTTACAACCTTTTTAATACAAATTTTCAGGTCAGTGGCCAACTCAAATGGAAGATGGGGTATTTCTAACACCCAAGTGCCTACAGAATCACGCCCCGGACATGTAGCTCTTATTGCTGGCTTCTATGAAGACCCCTCTGCAGTATTTAAAGGATGGAAAGAAAACCCAGTAGACTTTGACTCTGTCTTCAACCAATCAACATACACTTGGAGTTGGGGAACATATGACATTGTTAATATATTCACAAAAGGGATTATGGATAACCATATAACTGTCCAAGACTTTGACCCTTATGAACAGAGTTTCAGTACCGATAAAAACACAACACAGCTAGATGCATGGGTTTTCAATAAAGTGAAAGTTTTCTTTGATGAAGCCAGAAATCATTCTGATATTCAACAGAAGCTACAAAAGAAAAAAATCATTTTCTTTTTGCATTTACTTGGCACAGACACAGCTGGCCACACACACAAACCAAAAACTCCGTAAGTCACATTTAAAGTTTATGGATTGTTCTAACACCACCTATTGTAATTTTAGTACTGTTGTTTTCAATTGTTATTTTAACTGTTACTGTTGTTGTCAGAAAAAGACAAAAACAAGGGCCAACTTCGAAATGTGAGACAATAAGCTGGAAACTTGTATAAACTTTATTTTGGCAATCCAAAAGTTGTCTGAAAAGTCTCTTAAAATCTTGTGTCTGCATGTTCATTTAGTCAAAATTAAAGGTCGCAAAAATCGTTCGCAGTTATTTCGGTTTCTATGCCTCTAATGATGTTGACATTCATAACAAAATTGTAGAGCATAAAATTTGCTACAAATTTTTGTCGGATTTTAATGAAATTTGGGATGGAGATAGCTTATACCCTGGAATAAAACAGAATACTTTTTATCCCGAGAAATTGTAAGTTTCCACGGGAAAACTTGAAAAACTTTAAAATTATGATTAATCGCTGCAAGAAACGGTTGCCATGGAAACGAAATAACAAGTATGTCAAAAAACATCAAGAGCTTGGTGCTAACCTACTTTTGCATTAGTTACCACTGTTAAAATTTAGCCAAATATTGAACCTGGTAATGTTGAATTTTAAAGGTGCACATATAACCACTCCGCCACCATTTGCATATAACCACTTTTTCACCCTTAATTAATTTGTTCTAATTACATGATCATCACATTTCCAGGAACTTTTTGACAACATTAAAACATGTTGATGAGGGCATACAATATATTGAACAGGTAATAAAAGATTACTATGGTGATGATGAAAGGACTACATTCCTAATGACTTCAGACCATGGAATGACTGATTGGGGTAAGATTGCTGATTACAGAAATGTAACAAAATATTTTTAACAAAGCTTTGGGTCTGCAATTGTTATTGGCGGGTGTGAAGTTTACCATTAGGCTAGCTTCCTTCTCGTCTTATCGCTTCATAAAATAAACAATATAAATATATTGTTATGTAACCTGATAAACAATGTGTGCTAGCGCAGTCCCAGCTTAGCCGCTCCGTCCGTGCAGACTAGTTTTATCTTAATCCGGACGCGAGCCTAGTTTGTTACACAGGGCGTGGAACAAATTAGGCTCAGTAAAACGACGGCGGGCTAGTGTGAGCCGAGCCGAGCCGCGCCGTCCGTGTAGGCTAGGCTTATCTTAATCGAGACGTGATCCCACTTTGTTACACATGGTGTGGAACACATTAGGCTCAGTAAAACGATGCGTGCTAGCGTTAGCCGAGCCGAGCCGCGCCGTCCGTGTAGGCTAGACTTATCTTAATCCAGATGTGAGCCTATTTTGTTACATAGGGTGTGGAACAGTAAAACGCCCCGTGCTAGTGCGAGCCGAGTCGCGCCGTTCGTATAGGCTAGGATCGTCTTAATCTGGACGCGAGCGTACTTTGTTACACAGAGCGTGGAACACAATAGGTTCAGTAAAACACCGCGTGTTAACGCAAGCCGAGCCGAACCAGGCATGCTAAAAAGCACCTAGTACAACGCGCTTCGAGCCCAGCCCGGCTCGGCTTTTGTTATCACGCGTCGTTTATCTGGAACAGATCTTTACTTTACCATCCAGGCAATCTGTGTGATTCAGTTCACTGCATATGGTCCACTCTCTGTCTCTCTTAACTCTTTAACAGTTGAGCTCAAAGCAATTCTACCTACTACCACAGAATAAATAATAGTGCAAGTAGAGAAGGATAACTGAGTAAATTGATTTAAATACATAGCAACTCTCGCTACAACGCCATAAAGTGCAATTTAACTCGCACAGCGCTGCAATCTTTCAATAGTTTCAATTATATTTACCTAGAAGGCGCTCACCCATTGCATGCAGACTAGAATGTATCGTATCACTACGCGCGAGAGCTTCCATTGCTCTAACCGTTTCAGAATTGCTCTGTCACTTTTTCGCTCGGTAGGGTTGTATCAAGATATGTCTAGGTACTTGTACTAGTAATATGATATTACTTAGATATTGTAACAGAATAAACAATTATGTAATAATGTATTATTTTATTACATATTATTATAAATGTTGATAGTTCTATTAACTACTTAATGACATTCTTATCAGAATAGACTTAATACCTCATTATTTGGTTATATCATAACATAATAGGTATTGCACTTTCATGAATAAGTGCCTGTCTGAATTCCATGCTTAATAATGAATCAAAAAGAAATGGCTACATAAGCAATAAAATGTCGGTATGTTTTACGATACTTGTCAGACTGACTGCAATACCTTCTAGGTTTCATCTTGGTACTCATAATTAAGAAAAGAATAAAATTTGACAAAAACGTTACGTAAGTACGTACTTTATCGTTAAGCACACGGCGCGCATCTCATCGAGCGCACGCTTGACACGCTACTGATTTAACCCCAATATTGCGGCCTCGAAATGTAGGTATGATATTAGTACTTGTTGCGGAGTGCGATCGGCCTGCTACTACCTATATTTTATGTAAAAGAGACCTATTGATAAAAGTCACAAGGAATAAGGATGATATTTTTTAGGAACTTAAAAATAAATGTGTCAGGACCAAACCTAATCTTACAAATTACTAAAAGACAAAATTTCCAAAATGCTGGCAGTTACATTGAATGGCAATATAGGAAGTGCCTTAGTCTTCAGGAAAAATAAAGACCAGTATTTCGGTAATATGTTACTGTCAGAGTTCAATTTCGGGGAAAATAGCAAAGCTCGTTAAAGCTAGTACTTTTCTAACCCCTGAACAAAGAGACGGGTGTTATAAGGTTAGGGCGTGTATCACTTTTTGATAGCTATAATGAGGGAGGGGGGGGGGGAATAGTAACAAAGAAATGCTGTTTTTTATGTTTGAAAGCTGGAGTAAACGAGATGGTTCTTAGCTAGGAAGGGTGGAGGGGAGGGGTGAGAATCGTAGCTTCCATACAAATGTATGTACCGATTTAGATGCGGTTTTTTATGTTTCGAAGCTGAGGTAATCGAGATGTTCTTAGCTATAATGATGGGAAGGAAGGAAGGTGAGGGGGGGGGGGGGTGAGAGTAGTAGCTTCCAAACGAATGGACCGATTTAGCTGCGGTTTTTTATGTTTGAATGCTAAGGTAAAGGAGATGGGTCTTGGCTATATGCAGGGGGGGGGGGGGGGGATCGCAGCTCCCAAACGAATAGACCCCTTTTTGATACCTTTTTTATGTTTGAAAACTGATTTGATCGATATACTACTTAGCTATAATGGGGGGAGGGGGTGGGGGACCGGGGATTATACAAACTCTTAATTTGAGCTGGTTATCCTATTTTATTAACCCCCGAGCAAAGAGACGGGTGTTATAAGTTTAGGGTGTGTATCACTGGGTGTGTGGCATCGTAGCTCCCAAACGAATGGACCGATTTTGCGTTTTTTTCGGTTTGAAAGATGATGTGATCGAGATGGTTCTTAGCTATAGTGGGAAGGGGGGGGGGGGGGTGAGAATCGTAGCTTCCAAACGAGTGGACCGATTTAGATGCGGTTTTTTATGTTTCATAGCTGAGGTAATCGAGATGGTTGTTAGCCATAATAAGGGGATAAAACGTACGTAATGTTAAACCTAGATAAATGACCACGCGGGCAAAACCGCGGGCACATTGAAGTTTATACCATTATTATTGTTTTAGGTTCCCACGGGTCAGGTTACAATCACGAAACAGAAACACCGTATGTTATATGGGGGGCAGGAGTAAGGCAAGCCAGCCAACATCGATGGGATCCAGAGACTTTGGAAATGTCATTGGAGCACCGACTGGATATCAACCAAGTTGACCTGACACCACTCATGTCAACAATACTGTCTATTCCGGTGCCTGTAAATTCTATTGTAAGTATTTGTAAACTTTTTTTGCAATATTTTATCAATACTAATATTATAAACCAAACAGGTGTTTTTTTTTTATGTGGGCGTAGATGGCAGTTGGCATGTAGGCTGGTTACAAGCCAAACGAGAACTCAGTGCAGGGCTTACCACCCCCATTTTGAACAATAATATGAATGGATCTATAAAGATGGTATTGGATAAATCCATAAGCCTTGTCAAAGGCCCTCGGGCCTGACAAAGTCTGACACCAGAGGACAGCACCTCCTCACACGACAAGCAAGCTATCTCCATACCAAATTTAATCAAAATCCGTATACCCATTTCCATCAGCGTGAAGACTGAGCAAACACACACACACACACACACACACACACACAAACTTTCGCATTTATAATATTACTGGATTCATGTTTATTTCCGACAAGGGAAATTTATTACAAAAAATCTCTTCAAAAAGTACTTCTTCACAGTTGCGCACGATACTCTTTTGTGTATTTTTCGCTGTTCCTTTGCAGTTTTGGATCGACCGCTTTTAATCAATAACAGCCGGGATCGACAGCTTCCCACACTCTCCGCAGCACGGAGCGATGGAGATAGCTTATACCCGTGAATAACACATAAGTATACTTGTCATCAATATCCACGCGGTTGAAACTTCACACCAATTACCTAGCCACAAAGGATACTCTGTACTAAGGGTACTAATTAATTCATTCGTAACTCATTACATTTATTTATTACAGGGAAAACCAATAAATGGACTGTTGGACACAACTCTAGCCAACGAAGCCAAAGCAATGTACAGTATAAGCCGACAGCTTGCATCACAATACGACAAGAAGAAGCAAGAAGTCGAGACGAATGCCCTACCAATGCTATACCAGCCCTATAAACCATTCACTAAGGAAAAATATAACGAGATAATCAGCTTTACGGAACAATTGTTGAGAGACAAAGATTACAAAGAACTGATTGTTTTTAGTAAAGAAATAGTTCATTTGAGTCTCTCAGGGCTAAGATATTATCATGATTATTATCAGAAGCCCCTCCTTATTCTAGTCACTTTATCATTTTTGGGATGGACAGCTTGCTTGTTGAAAGTATTATTGGAACAAAAACTCAGTACACAATTAGAGAGTACTACTTTAAAAAGTGTATTTTCATACAGATCAAATTTTGTGAAATATAGTTGGAAAGCAACATGTTTCACGTTATTCTTTGTGGGATCCTATCTTGTATACGGTAATTATTTTTAGGCTGTTTCACAGTCACGCTGGCAGCGCAGGTGGAAAGCGCGTGGGTCGTAAGCGCGGACTGGTTTCACAGTCACGCTGACAGCGCGGGTGGAAAGCGCGTGGGTCGTAAGCGCGGACTGGTTTTTCACAGTCACGCAGACAGCGCGGGTGGAAAGCGCGTGGGTCGTAAGCGCGGACTGGTTTCACAGTCACGCTGACAGCGCGGGTGGAAAGCGCGTGGGTCGTAAGCGCGGACTGGTTTTTCACAGTCACGCTGACAGCGCAGGTGGAAAGCGCGTGGGTCGTAAGCGCGGACTGGTTTCACAGTCACGCTGACAGCGCGGGTGGAAAGCGCGTGGGACGTACGCGCGGACTGGTTTCACAGTCACGCTGATAGCGCGGGTGCGAAACGCCCGAAAAAGTGTGTATTATAAAAAAATATTTACATATAAAATTGATTTATGTGTTTTTTTGCAGTGCAATGTCTACCAATTCAGTATTATGTGTATATACAAATGCCTTTATTGTTATGGTTCAGGGCTCTGTTCCCATTTGATATTTGGATGCATACGTTAAAACAGTTGAAAAGCAGAGGGCGCCTTTTTTCAACATGCTTTGAAGTTGTCTTCTATACTGTGGGTTGTTTAGCATTGGTAAGTATTTTAATATTAGAAATTAATAAATGAAAACTGATAGTTTACCATAAACTAGGGTCAACACACGTCAGACGGAAGATGCGCAGCGTATAGTCGGCCGCGTACCGCCAAAACAGTAAAATAGATAATAGAATGTCCAACCATACACACTTGACAGATGATCCGTTAGTGCGTCGAGCGTACTGTGCGGTACAACGCTCAGCACGCTCGACGCATTTTCCGTCAGATGTGTGTTGACTCTAGTGTGAAGAGTGACGAACGTAACAGGTAATACTGCATTGCACTTAGTAAATCTAAGTTATTATTGCCCCTCTAATGGTATGGAATTCAAAGACAATAAAAAATAATCAACACACCGATTAAACAAATAATTAAATAGAACCGGTGCGTGTTGGACACGCGTAGACTTAGGACTTATGAAAACCGCACTGCAATCGGTCTAGTAGTTTTTACGTGATACGCCAACAAAGTTGCTTTTACGGTTGGATTATGTTCTGCCTCTCACTATGGAATTTGTTCAGTTTACGCGGGCATAAAATGCGTTATCTTGTTCGTCTTTATTAGTATAGTGTAAACTGATAAACACTATAGATAACCCTGATAATTTTATTAGTAAATTAGTATCACGGAATAAAAAAAAACAAATATATCTTAAATGGAACCAAATCACTGACCTGCATTTATACTTAAGTACAATGCAGCTCAGTGAATCAAATAGAAAAATCTGTCAAAGTACTCCTATAACTATAGCGGCTATAAATATTTGTAATGTACCAAATTTCTACTTTGTAGTAACACACACACGACAGACACACGGACGGACAGACACAACGTCAAGTCATAAGTCGACAGTCATGACGAAACCATAAGGGTTCCATGTTTTACTACGGAACCTTATAATAAAAAAATGAAACATTTTAAAGTTTCCTTTAAAATGTTTCATTTCGTATAGGAAATAACAGTAGCGTTGCCAACCGCATTATTTCACTGTTCATTCATTGTAGACCCAGTAATGCATCAGGCAAAAGTCAAGCATTTGCGAGATAATATTTTAATTTAGTTTCTTATAAATTGACGGATAGGCAACCATAAAAATTAATAATAAAAAAAACAATTGCAAGAAATATAACTGTTTTATTGTTTTAAGGTAGAAAAAACAGTAACAAATATTTGTGTAGAATAATCTGCAAACGTTTTTGAATCAGGGGTCTAAAACTAAACAAGTTTGATGATTTGTGTAAGTTGCATAAAACTGCTTTTATTCAAAAATACACACTGTAACTTAAACTGCAGATTATTTTAAAAAACAACTACATATTATCACCTATCCAACACGGTTTAATTTTTTTGTAGTTAGTGACAAAGTAACAAACTATGCGACATTAAACAAAATGTCGGCGAATTTTAAAAATGGGTTAAAGTGGTTTGTTTGAATAAATCATGTAATAAAACAATACATACAGTTGCCCAGGTGTTCATCATAGGCATAATTCACAATTAGCCAGACATTTTCTAAAGAATTTGACCTTTGTGAGGTATTTTCATATTTTTTATAGCTTTTTTATGTATGGGGGCATATGAAAACCTTGTGCCGAATATTGAAAATCTTCGAGCTTGCATAATCATCATCATCATCATCATCATCATCATTATTTCAGCCTTTAGAAGTTCACTGCTGAACATAGGCCTCCCCCAAAGAGCGCCATGACGAGCGATCTGGTGCCACCTCCATCCAACGACTTCCTGCGATGGCTACAATGTCGTCGGTCCATCGTGTGGGGTGTCTGCCTACACTTCGCTTGCTTGGTCGTGGTCGCCATTCGCATAATAAATGCAGCAAATAAAACAAGAAACTGGTTGTCTAGTAGTAAGAAAGAGACTGCGCCTTTCTATCCGAAATATGTCCTCACATTTTCAAAATGTGAGGACATATTTCGGATACATGACGACTATAACCAATTACTTTGCGGGACGACGGCAAGAGGCCTGATGGTATGACTTTAATTCCTTGGAAGATGGGATGGCCTTTAGTTTGGGATGCAACTTGCGTTGATACCTTGGCGCCGTCTCATCTTCCAGAGACAACAATTCGGGCTGGCGGCGCTGCAACCAAAGCAGAAAACCTCAAGCGGCGCAAATATGGGAACCTTGACAGGGGGTTACATGTTTGTGCCGTTTGGGGTTGAAACTTTGGGTCCGTGGGGGCCAGGCGGCCACGAAATTTACAGGGACTTGGCAAAACGTTTGGTGGAGGTGACATGTGACCAGAATGCTGGCTCCTATTTAGGCCAAAAAATTAGTATTGCAATACAGCCTGGCAATGCAGCCAGCATTCTGGGCACTTTCCCTTCCTCCGAAGGACTTTTAGAATAGTTTTTTTATTTATATTTTAAAATGAACATTTGTTTTTTGTACATTTTATCCTGTAAATAAATAATAATAATTACTTTTAATAATTTAAGCAATATGTGTAAGTAAATCGAAAAAAAAAACGAAACCAATATCGTCAAAATCTATGAAGAAACTTAATTAAAAATCGATAAAAAAGTACCCTTTGTTTTAAACCATTGTTAAGTATAACATAAAAAATATTCAGAAAATACCTCTCAAAACTAAAATTCTTTTAAATATCTCTGGCTTATTGTGAATAATGGCTATGATGAACACAAGGGCAACTGTATTCATTGTTTTATTTGATGATTTATTCAAACAAAGCTATTTGACCCATTTTTTTAATTCTCCGATATTTTGTTTAATGTCCCATAGTTTGATACTTTGTCACTAACTACCAAAAAATTATACCGTGATGGTTAGGGGATGATATGTAGTTGTTTTTAAATAATCTGCAGGTAAAAAAAACCTGCTTTTTTGTTGAAGACACATAAACTTATCATCAAACCTGCTTAGTTTTAGACCTCTGATTTAAAAACTTTTCAGATTATTCTTATTTTATTATACACAATTCTTTGTTATTGTTTTCCAACCTAAAAACAATAAAAACGTTAAATTTTTTGCAATGGTATTATTATTATTATTAATTTTTATGGTTGCCTATCCGTCAATTTTCAAAAAATAATGAAATAAATAATATCTCGAAAATGGTTGACTTTTGCCCAAAGTATTACTGGTTTATTTGATAGTGGACATCATGTCCTCAAACCCTGCCACAGGATCGTGACCAATAACCAATAATCATGTATATGTATGATATAACCCCATAAGTATTTTAAATAAATTCGCACCTTGTTTTAACAAAACCCGCGCGGGGCCTTTATTAAAATCAGCGTCCAGTTCTAGCACTGGACATTTTTGCTGAGCACTGGCCCTTTTAGTACACTCGCGTAGCTTACTCGTATAGTGCACATGTTAATTTCACGCCCTGCCCGTAGTCCACCTTCATACTCGTAGATCACCTGGTTGTACCAGGGGCAATTTGTATTACTAGGTACTTATTATATTTTTGGATATTTTATTTGTTGTGCCAATAAAAACTTTTTTCTTCTTTTCTTCTTTATTTGAAAACTAGCTGTGCCCGCGGCGTTGCTCGCGTGATAGTTTTTCTGGGATTTAAGGATCCTATGAGTTATTCCAGTACCAAAAGTACCAAACATGTACCTACCTGTGTTAAGAACCTTCAGTGGCGATCCGTCATGGTCGTGATAGGTTAGAAGACTACGATTCTCACCCTCTTTTTTCACCTCCCCCTTCTCCCCCCTTCTCTACTATAACTAAGAACCATCTCGATCACATAAGCTTTCAAGCGATGGTGGCCTAACGGTTCTATAGTGCAATTTAGAATCCAACGACACTGGGTTCAAAACCTAGGCTCCGCACCAATGACTTTTCTAAGTTATGTGCGGTTTTCCATCGCTCGCTCCGTGCTTCGGAGGGCACGGTAAGCTGTCGGTCCCGGCTGTTATTGATTAATAGTAGTCGTTAAGCCATGTCAGAGGCCCTCGGGCGGCTTGACAAACTCTGACATCAGAGGCCAGCACTACCTCATACGACAAACAAACAAACAAGCTTTCAAATAGAAAAAACCGCATCAAAATCGGTTCATTCGTTTGGGAGCTATGATGCCACAGACACATACACACACACAAACACACACAGTGATACACACCCTAAACTTATAACACCCGTCTCTTAGGTCGGAGGTTAAAAAATCTAAAAATAACGAAAAAAATATGTAAATGCTTAAATATGTAATTAGGGAGCAAAAAATATCTAGAAGCTCGTGGTTCACGGACGTCTGGATTACGATTCCACGCATGTAACCGCTTCGCCACTCTGGTTAGTGGAGCGAGTAACGAAATTCGGTACCGTTTTATAAACGGATGTATTATTATTTTAGTTTAACATAAACTTTGGACCCCTGTCCCTTAAAAATCCTTATTTTTTTCGGTATTCTAAATTTTAACAGATAATATAAACTTTGACTATGCCCAGTTACATCAAAATCCGTCCAGTAGTTGCAGCGTCATGCGTGTTCTTTTTAATAACTTTCAACCCTTATCCTGCGGGAACCCTTAATTTTTTCGGGATAAAAAGTATTCTAAATGTTAATCCATAACATCAGCTGTGATTGTGCCAAGTTGCATCAAAATCCGTCTGATAGTTTCAGCGTGATGCGTGTTCAAAGAGACAGATAGACAGACAGACAGACAAAAAATAAAAAATGTTGAGCTCCATATAGTGTTTGAAGTTTATCTCAATAATAATTTTCAAAAAATATTTAATGTACAGATTTAGCCCAGTTACAGTTTTATTATAGTATAGATTGTGATAATCCCCACCAGTGGCACAGAGTAAAACAGTAGCATCAGGAACAGAGCATGTCGCGGCGGCGGAACAACCCACCCACCGTAGTTCGCCGGCGCGACGTAGTAACTTCAACTGTTTGTCCACCGTGAGCCGTTGTTACCCGAATACGGCGAAGCAAGGGTAGTGTAATGAGTTTAATAGTCTATATTTGTATGTATGTGGATATTACACCATAGTATCGACCCTATTGGTCCGATTTTGACAAGCGAGGTATCAATCGATTTTTCTTTAGGTATGTCGTGGGCTATTTTATTGCCACTACGGCGATGCAAAGGAATTTGTAACTAAAAACTTGGTCCGATTTAGACAAGCGATTTTATCAATCGATTCGCCTTCATCGCCAAAGTGTCACAGGCTACATTTTACCCGACCATAGTCGGCTTTTAGTTTTTACCCGACTGCACCTCCGTGGTTATGTGTTTGAGTTGTATGTATGTTAATTTGTTTGTACTTTTCTTAGGCGCGTCCTACAGCCTCAACGGCTTGACGGATTTTGATAAATGAGGTAACATTGGATTCGTCTTGATCACGAGAGTGCTATAGGGTATGAAGTGTCAAGAAAACTAATATGGCTGCGTACAGCTTCCATAATGTATTTCCGTCGTGACAAAAATTACCCAAACCTATCCATAGTTAAATATTTAAACGGGACTTAATCGCGCTGAAAACTTAATATTTATTTACCTTGACGTTTCGATCAAGTTGCATTGATCGTGGTCACGAGAAGACTGAAGTAGCGGGTGTCAGCGTCGAGAAGGGCGAGCGTTGTATCCAACTACCCGCATTTGGTTTTGTAAAAATTCAGAATTGTCACGACACACGACATCTGCAGATATCTTCTGACATAAACCGCGCGCGCGACAATTGTTTTTTTTTTTTTTTATTTTACAATTTTTTTTTTAATATTACCAAAAACGATATACTTCTAGCACTTTTAAGTGGTAAATAAGAAAATTTCTCAAAAACATTTCAAGCGATCGACTTGCGTTATCGCGGTTCAATAGCTTACAGAATCGGGGCCCTGGACGCAGCCAGCTTGAAACCATCCTCACGTCATCCTCACGTACAATCCTGGAGTAGTAGTGACGTTCCGTGGAGAGGATCTTCGGGTCATGGAGTTCAATCCAGTGATTAGGGCCCGATTCGAGCAAATGCTCAGCAATTGCAGATTTATTTATCTGGCGGTTCTTTACAGCTGCAATGTGTTCTTTGACCCTTTCCGCTATAGTACGCTTGGTTTGTCCAATGTAGGAACTACCGCAGCTGCAATCTATCTTATATACGCCAGGAGTTTGATGAAAAGGTATGACATCTTTCGGTGTTCTAACATGCCTTGCCAACTTGGAAAAAGGAGTATAAACGGTCTTGATAGAAAAGTTCTTTAATAAAGCACCGACTTTATCCGTCACTTCTTTTACATAAGGCATGAAAGCCGGCTGTCTATCGACATCAGACCTACTCTTATTATATCTGCGTCTGGGACGCCAACGTCTGGCTACTGATTGTAAATGCCGCGGGTGGTGATGTGAAAAGGCGTTGAGGTATCTGTCAGTGTGCGTTGGTTTCCTATAAACAGAATGAGATAACGAGCCATTAGGTCTCACCGACACTCTGACATCCAAGAAAGCTAACAATTTCTCCACCTCCAGTTCATAGGTAAACTTGATGTTGCCATGGATCGAGTTTAGATGGCCCAAGAATTGTTTCGCTGTCTGTTCATTGACTTTCATGATACAGAAAACATCATCCACATAACGCTTCCATATCTTCACCGCAAACGATTGTTGTGGCCTTCTCAAAATGCTCCATCTAAATGTTGGCCAGGGGCCCGTTCACTTAGACGTTCGAGGACGCACGGATCACCCGCGCGTACACTCGAAATCGTTCACGGCGTCGTCGGGCGTTCGCCTTGGTCATCTGAGAAATAGTAGTGGAGGGGAGGAATAGTATGAAACTGACACTTGACAGTTGTCAGTTGTATGTGGACGTCCAAAGTCGTTCATTAACTCCGGATGATCGAGCGATAATCGCACGGATGATTCGAGCGTGTAAGTGAACACAGCCCAGAACAGGTGTCACTGGACTACCCATAGCGACGCCATCTATCTGGAGGTAATGCTGTCCTTCAGGAACCGTGCATGTTTCTGGGATAAAAAGTAGCCTGTGTTAATCCAGGGTAAAGCTACCTCCATACCAAATTTTATCCAAATCCGTTCAGCCGTTTAAGCATGAAGAAGTTACAAACATATACACACACACTACTCACACCCTCAAATACATACAAACTTTCGCCTTTAAAATATTAGTGTGATTAGTTTTGCCAGCTCGTATTCAATAATTTTGTTCGCAGTCGGGTTTTATGTATTTTTATATAATTTTACTTGTTGAACTTATGCCTTGTTACATTACCAAACCTTTTGTTTCAGGGCATGTCATTCACTCAAAGGGGTATGTTGAGCCTTCCACTGCTAGGCATGGGTTTTTGGCCATTTTTCTCGTCGAAAACGAGGCATTTATCGTACATAATCATATACCCATGGGCGTTCGGAACGTTTCTACTATGCGGGTTTTGCTTCATGCCAGTTGTGGGAAAAGTTGTTTTTATAGAATTGGTGTAAGTATACAATTATCTTTCTAAGTATATAATCAGCCTCCACTCAGTGCTGAGTAAACACATCCTCTCTTTTACGAAAATTTTGTCTGGTACTGTGCTAGTCTCATAAATTGGCCAATGTTGTACCTATTACCAATGTAGTCTGATTCCAGTCTGGTGTTCTGTCTAGAGGTCTCACCCTTGGTTAGCATTCGATGAATGGCTTGATTCAACTGTTTTCACCCCGCCTTGCCTAATGTCCTGCCCATTTCCACTTTAGCCTGTCAATGAAGTAGGTACATTATACAAATCGGGGCACTTGCCTTTTAGCGTAGAAAGTATAATCAATTTGCTTTCATCTGTCAGTTTGTTGGTACTCTTCTACAGGTCGTATTTTACTACCGGTCTGGACGAAACTTGATTTACAGGTTTAACGGGAATTTTTGATTGGGTACTTCCTCAAAAAGGGGCTACTGAATATCTCCTCCTTATTAGATCCGATTTAGATGGTTCTTTTTTTATTTGAAACTAGCTGTGCCCGCGGCTTTGCCCGCGTGGTTATTTTAAATTAAATTAGCCCGTACGTGTTATTCCAGGACCAAAAGTACCTATAATATACAATATACTACATTTCTTCAAAATGCTTTCTGCCGTCAAATAGTTTTATAACGATTGCTTGGTATCTCTTCGGATTAACATAACAAGTACCCCAGTTTTTAAGTCAAACCCTAAAAGCTATGAAACAGTCAAAACCGCATCGCTATCGGTCCAGTAGTTTTTACGTGATGCGCGAACAAACATACAGACAAACTAACAGACAGACAAACAGAAAGACACGATTTAAATAAAAAACTATTCTTGTACAGTAGCTTTTTTTAAGTACCCTAGACCATTACATTTTTAATTATCTTCTTTATACAGACTATTTAGTTGCTATTGCCTTCTTATAAGTTTAAATAGATAGATGTAGTAATTTTAAGTTCGTCTCATAAAAATGTTTGAAGATCTGATGAGGATCTTCGGCGTGATGAGCAGAATAGCTCCTTAAAATGCAGTAAATCGCTAACTTTTAGGTTTTTACCATTGGAATCAGCCCTTTACCTACTAGTTAGGGATTGATGGAGCACCTTGGTTATTAATGTTAGTTTTACAATAAGGTAACTATATACTGTGCACCGATACATTGTTTGCAAAAAAAAATAAGTGCTCGCGAGGTCTACTGTTCGCAGAACTACTATAGTAAAATCTTTAAAAAAACGGACACTGTAAGCTAAAAGATAGGAACGAACCTGCGACTCTATCTAAAAAACTCTATCTAAACCTATTCTTATCCTCTCCAGCGTGTGGCAGCTAACAGTGGCCAACAAACCGTTTTTCATACATTTTTCAACACATTCTTGTGGACCTTGGAATGTATAGGATTACCTTCCTCTTTCCCGCTATCGACCATCATGACGAGCACATCACCTGTAATATTTAAACGCTCTCTACTTGGCTGTGTCAAGTCGTAGTCACTCTCACATAAACATTTCTCGATTACTCAATGAAGAATGTTAATTCCAGATTATTCGCTGGCATTTCATGGGAAGCCTACCTCGTCCTTCACATTGTGATGTCCCTGATACCGTCTACGCCTAAAGGAGCAAGCCGGAGAGAGATCACACTGACTGTTCTACAAATGATCATATTACTGATATCCCTACAAAATATATATGTGCAGTCTAAGAGATTTGAAAGAGGAACGCCGATTTCTTATTTAGATCAGACTGTAGCTTGGATTATTGCAGGTATACACAGTTATAATGAAAATAATTTACTTGCTTGAAACATTGGTACTCTTTCATGGAAATGGTAACTATTTATGTAGTCATGCATGTTCCACCAGAAACAAAAAAAAAGTGAAAAATAATATAACAATTAAATTAAAAATCGTTGAAACAATCCAACATTAATACAATATGATAAAAGTAAATTCTTTCCGTGTATTACTAATATTTCTAATGTCATAATAATTATGGTGCCAAAAAATAACTGAAATAAAATAATTATAATTACCTTTACAATAGACATGTCAAAAATTATAAAATGACTAGTTCACAATTCTAATACATTGAACCATAACATTAAATTAAATTATCTATTCATTAAATTAAATATAAATTCAAACTCCAAAATTAAAGCAGTTTTCGATAAACCATTTATGAAGTTTGACTAAAGAACTTAGCGGTAGCTCTCTGATGGCTTTTAGTAATTTACTAAATACTGGTGGCTATTACTAAATATAAATATTTATCTACTAGCTGTGCCCTTGGCTTTGCTCGCTTGGTTATTTCATTAAAAAGTAGCCCATACGTGTTATTCCAGGACCAAAAAACCTATAAAGTACAAATACTAAATTTCTTCAAAATTCACTCAGCTGTCAAATATTTTTTTATCTAATCTCGGCTCGGCATAAAATCATCGGATTAAGATAAATAGTACCCCAGTTTTTAATTCGAACCCTAAGGCATCCAACAGTGAAAACCGCATTGCAATCGGTCCAGTAGTTTTTACGTGATGCGCGAACAAACATACAGACAAACAAAAAGACACGATTTTAAAATAACGTACTCTTGTTCAGTAGTCTATTTTAGGTACCATAGCCTAGACCAATATTTTTTTAAATATCTTCATTGTACAGTTTTTTCTTACTTACTGCTTTATTAGAAGTATGTATCTTAAGACATCATCATCATCATCATCATGTCAGCCTTTAGAAGTCCACTGCTGAACATAGGCCTCCCCCAAAGAGCGCCATGACGAGCGATCTTGTGCCACCTCCATCCACCGACTTCCTGCGATGGCTACAATGTCGTCGGTCCATCGTGTGGGGGGTCTCCCCACACTTCGCTTGCTTGTTCGTGGTCGCCATTCGAGAACCTTTATTCCCCAGCGGTTGTCGGTTCTGCGAACTATTATGGCCTGCCCATTGCCACTTCAACTTGCAAACTCTGAGAGATATGTCGGTAACCTTCGTTCTTCTACGGATTTCCTCATTTCTGATTCTATCACGTAGTGAAACACCTAGCATAGCTCTCTCCATTGCACGCTGCGCAACTCTGAGCTTTTGTATGAGACCAATAGTAAGCGACCACGTCTCAGTGCCGTATGTCATCACTGGCAACATGCACTGATTATAAACTTTCGTCTTGAGGCTCTGCGGTATCTGCGACGAGAAGATATGGTGTAATTCCCGAACGCTGCCCATCCGAGTTGGATTCGTCGGTTGACCTCTTTGTCGAAGTTGGATCTACCCAATTGGATCGTCTGACCTAAGTAGACATAGTGATCAACAGCTTCGATAATATCGTTCCCAACATAAACCGGCATGGGCATTTGACATGATGTTCGTCTTGCCCATGTTCATTTTAAGACCCAGCTGTTGGGAAACAATATTGAGGTCACTGAGCATTGTGCTTAGGTCTTCCAGGGTTTCAGCCATGATGACTATATCATCAGCAAATTGAATGTGAGTGATGTATTCGCCATTGATGTTAACACCAAATCCGTTCCAGTTCAAAAGTTTGAATATATCTTCCAGTGCAGAGGTGAACAGTTTCGGAGAAATAACGTCTCCCTGTCTCACCCCTTTTTGCAGCTGGATAGAATTCGTGCTCTGATCCTAAAGACGAATTGTCGTGGTGGCCTTGCTGTACAAACACTTCAACACTTCGATGTACCGGTAATCAATCTGGCACCGCTGTAATGACTGTAGCACTGCCCAGGTCTCGACTGAATCATGGCTTTCTCATAGTCCACAAACGCTAGACATAGTGGCCGATTATACTCTTCGGTCTTCTGTATAATCTGCCGGAGAGTATGGATGTGGTCTGCGGTGCTAAAGCCTTTCCGGAATCCAGCTTGTTCTGGAGGCTGAAACTCATCAATTCTACGAGCGAGACGGTTTGTAACTACTCTCGAAACCAACTTATAGACGTGGATAGACGTGGCTCAGCAGCGAAATGGGCCTATAATTCTTCAAGAGGGTTTTATCACCTTTCTTAAAGAACAACACCACTACGCTCCTGTGCCACGCCTCTGGCGTAGTACCCTCGAGGATGACGGAGTTAAACAGCTTCTGAAGGACTTTAAGTACCGGTGTTCCACCCGCTTTCAGTAACTCTGCCGTTATTCCGTCCTCCCCTGGTGCCTTGTTGCTCTTAAGCTGTTTGAGAGCCATTCTGATCTCGTATAGGCTGACGTCCGGGATATCTTCGGTATAATGTCGGGTCAAACGGGCTCTTGCATCGCTAGTCCTGCTAGGAGGACTACGCGATGAGATGTATAATTGTCAATAGAACTTCTCGAGTTCACTCAAAATCTCTGGCTTCGACGAAACGATGCTGCCACTGTCGGTTTTCAGCTTCGTCGACAGGCTTTGCCCAATAGACAGATCTCTTGCGAACACTTTGGAGCCCTTATTCCGCTCTATTGCGTTCTTAATACAAGTAGTATTATAGGAACGCAAATCATGTCGCATTGACTTGGAGATCTGTTTATTAAGCAAGCTGTAACTCGACATATCCACTGAAGACTGCAGCCTCATCTCGCCTCGTTCTGCCATAAGTTTGAGTGTATGCTCAGAGAGTTTCTGTGTTTTTTTTTGTAGGGGGTCTTAAAGAACTCCGACCCGACCGCGTGGACAATTTCCACCAGCCCGTTATTTAGTTCGTCCACTGTATCGCATTCGGTAAGGATTTGGAAGCGAACTGAAAGCTCTCGGGGTTTTGGATTTGGGCAGGACTTGGGCGAAGAGTAGATCTCATCAAACGAGACCTCTCCAGCTTTACGTTGATATTCAATGAGCCTCTTACCATGCGGTGATCACTGCCGGTCTTAACCCTGTTGATCACAGATACATCATTGACAGAAACATGATTGATTGATTAAGACATGAAATGTATAAATAAACATCATTTATTGCACAAATAAAATAGGTACACAGCCGAACTTAATACTAGCATTAAATAAACAACGCTTTCTAGAAAGCATTGTATCCCAGTACCATACATGGCTGTTTTTTTACCCGACTGCGCGGAAGGTATTGTGCTTATCAGCCTATGTATGTTTGTTCCTTTCTGGCACTTTCAATACCAAACTATAGACATGAGAGTAATCAAAATTCAATACGGCGACAACCAGGGCCCTGTTTCATAAAACTTACAATTGTAGTTTACTATTACAATTTAGTGTACACTGAAGTTTATCTTCTAGCAAAATTCATATTTACACGTAACACTCTAACATATGCATCAATGTACACTAAATTGTAGTGGTAAACTATAATTGTAAGTTTTATGAAACAGGGCCCAGACGACACAATGAGAAAAAAAAGGCTACGAACTATGTTAAGTGAGTATAATTGAATGGGTATTTGAAAATCATCTTCAGGTGTCTCTTATCATTTTTCATTTCGAATGGCATTTACGATTTAAAGATGTTTAGAAACCATGTTCACTTAAATTTAAAGATGGTTAGCAACCATGTTCACTTAAATTTTTGCCTCGTTTTAGTTCCCAGTCGTGTTTTTTTAGCACTTTCGATTATGTCTTGTTTACCTATATCATATATTGGAAACTAATGAACATATTTTGACACGATTTTTATGGTTTGGGCTACGTCATAACTATAGGTAACTACACACCTTTGAGCACCGCTCACTCGATATGGCACAACGTAATGTGCGCTAACATGCGTGCCATGATAACAAGTCTTAACATGTTATGGGTAGCATGCGTGGACGAAGTTGCGATCATAAGCTTGTCAACAATTAATAATGGAATAATGAATTTATTTTCAGTAATATCTCTTTGCCTTCCTGTGCTGTATTCAAAGAATATCATAAATCGTGTGGTCGGAATTAGTACCTCGTTGTTAACCTTCTACCTCATGATGTCGGTGAACCACGAGGGATTGTTTATGATATGTCTAACTATCCATGCTATAGTCTGGATGACTATAGAATATAGTATACTTTATGGGAATGAAGCTGCTACTGCATACTTAACAATCTTTTGTCGATTTAAAAAAGACCATGATGTTGATGGAGAAATTCGTGAGGTAAGTAGGTATCTAGAAATAAGTCATTATCATCAGTCTATACTTTTTCACTGCTGCACATAGGCCTCTCCTAATGCACGCCACTGAGCCCGGTCTTCACATTTGCCAAAACGTGATCTCCACTCGAGAACTTGTCTACTCCAACGGTTATCAGTTCTTCGGGAAATGTGACCTGCTCACTGCCAATTTAGCTTGCTTATCCTTAGAGCTATGTCGGCTACATTGGTTCCCTGTCGGATATCTTCATTACGAATCTTGACCTTCAGAGAAACCAAAGCTCTCTCCATAGCCCGCTGAGCGACCTTAAATTTGTGGACTAGTCTGACCGTGACCGTGACCACGTTTCGGCTCCGTAGGTGGTTTCGCAGAGACTTGTCAAATACTTGATTGGTCAAATACTATACAAGTCGAAAAACTTAATTTAACTAAAATAGTCAAATACTAGATATATCAAATTCATTAATCCTCAAATCCTTAGCTCGTCAAATGAGCTAAGGAATCAAGTAAAAATCATAGTTTTTTTTTTAGTCCAAACTGTTCTACTTAGTTTTTACTATAGAACAGATTAGGCGAAAATAAACAAATCTGTGCTTCTGAAATTACAATTTGTTCTACTGAGTAGGTAGTAAGACATTTAGTGACAGATGTCAAAGTGACAGATGTCAAAGTGACATATGTTAA
The DNA here is from genome assembly GCA_946251855.1 of Alsophila aescularia. Taxonomy (NCBI): domain Eukaryota; kingdom Metazoa; phylum Arthropoda; class Insecta; order Lepidoptera; family Geometridae; genus Alsophila; species Alsophila aescularia. Next base: position 16,544,495 of record OX276377.1, on the reverse strand, counting down.
AGTGACATATGTCAAAGTGACAGACGTCAAAGTGACAGACGTCAAAGTGACAGACGTCTAAAGTGACAGATGTCTAAAGTGACAGATGTCTAAAGTGACCGGTGCAGAGGTGGGAAGTGGGGGGAACTGGAGTAAGAGAGCGGGGGGGGGGAGTGAGGTGAGTCCACACGAGTTTGGAAAAGTAGTTAGTGAACAAACCCGTGCGTGTTCCAAGGCAATACTGCCTTCTATTGAACACGGAAACGGAAACACGCGGCCGGTGCAGGCCTATAGTGGAAAAAATGCCCATGTGATAAATATAATACTAATCATAATATCTATTTTATGTTCTCAGGATGTGGACTTCACATTTGACCCAGAAAGTAAGAGGCATATAATACACATTGAAAGAAGTATAAATGACCAAGATGTTCGGAGAGCCTTCTTTTTTGTATCCTTTTATACATACAATCATCATCATCATTATCTTCAGCCTATATATTTTTATATTATTTTTTACTGTCTAGGCAATCGTTTGACCCGATCTCACCTGATGGAAAGCGATGATGTGGTCGAAAGTCTCACACGCTTGCCTAGCCACACTATCTGTCCTCTGCTGGACTTCATCATCATCCCGTGTCAGTCCACTGCTGGACATAGGCCAACGGTTATCAGTCCTTCGACAGACATGATCAGCTCACTTCAGCTTACTAATCCTAAGGGCTATGTCGACATCTTTGGTTCTCTGCCGGATCACCTCATTCCGGATACGATCAGAGAAACTCCAAGCATAGCCCTTTCCATAGCCCGCTGAGCGACCTTAAATTGGTGGACTAGTCGTACTGTGAGTGTCCACGAGTCAGCTCCGAATGTCATAACAGGTAGGACAAACTCAATGTCAACGTCAATTGTGCTTTCCAAGGCAGCGAATCGGTTCTCCAGTTTCAAATGGAATGTTTCGGATCCAACAACGGTTTGGAGCAGGTTAGGTCGGAGCGTGGACTTCATCAAACGGAGACGTTCAAGCTTGCAATAAATATCCAGAGTGCCTCGCACAAGTCGGTGATCACTCCCGGTTTTAAACCTAGTGATCACAGAGACATCTCTGAATATGCACTTTTTGTCCGCTATATGAAGTCGATCTCATTTTTCGTCAAATCGTCGGGGCTTTGCCACGTCCACTTCCGTTGGGGATGCTTTTTAAAGAATGATTTCATTAAGAACACCCCTTCTTTCTCCAGGAAGTTGACTAGCATTTGCCCCCTGTGATTTCTGCTACCAAATCTGTGTTTATACTACCGACTCGCTGCATGTCTGTATTCCCACTTTAGCGTTGAAGTCTCCCATGACATCGTTGAAGTGAGCCTTGGAGGTGCTGTGCAAGGCTTTAGATATGTCTTCGTACATATCCTCTACTTCATCATCCAAGTGTTTCGAAGTCGGTGCGTATACCTGAATAACTACGAGGATATACCTTACGGTTAATTTCATTACGAGGTACGCAACCCTATTCGAAACACTGGAGATTTCTACAATGCTGTCAGAGAAGATTTTATCGATAAGGAACCTGACACCGCCTTGGGATTGCTGGTCTCCCTCCCTGAAATATATAAGATGGCCCGACTCTAAGGTTACGGTATCCTCTCCCTCTTTTCGAACTTCACATAACGCCTGAATGTGCCATTTCATGTGGCCCAGCTCCTGTTCCATTTGCGTCAGATGTTCGTCGAGCCATAATGAGCGTCCGTTATACGTAGCCAGTCTTTCGGTTTTGCCGGCCTTCCGTAGCCCGGGGATTCTTAGCACCCCTTGCCCTGCCGTGCTCAGGCCAGGAATAGCAGGGCTGCCGAGAACTGGGGGGCGTACTTTCATTGTGCTTATCATGGGGAGGTAATGCCCATAATCGCCACGCTAGGCAGGTGGGTTGCGATCGCAGGGCACAGTTCCTTGCATCGATGACGCTGCTGCCCGTCACCGGTCTGTAAAATTATACTGCGCCAATTTGAATGGTTATACCGCCATTTTTCTTGAATGAAAAGCGGCCGGAAGAAAATGGATGACACACCTGGCCACTGGGCGTCCTACACTACGCTTGCTTAAACGTGGTCTCTACTCGAGAACTCATCTACCCCAACGGTCATCGCTTCTTCGGGAAATATCGACCAGTCCACTGCCACTTCAGCTTGCTTATCCCTAGAGATATGTCGGTTACCTTGGTTCTCTGTCGGATATCTTCATTACGAATCTTGTCCTTCAGAGAAACTCCAAGCATAGCTCTCTCCATAGCTCGCTGAGCGACCTTAAATTTGTAGACTAGTTTTACCGCGAGTCGCGACTGTCCTGACGTTTCGGCTCCGAAAGCGTAGAAAAAGCAAAAAAGGTGAAAAGCGTAAAGGTGAGGTCATGACTGGTAGCACATACAATACATTACATTTATTTTTACCATTACCACTCGAAAAAGGGAATTTGATAACAGTGAATAAAACGTTCTTTTACTCACAAGAGAATTAAAACATTTTGAAGTTGAAAAAAGCACGAATTACACGGGTTATGTACAAAAATAGTTGACTGTACAACAAGTGCACGAAACAAGCCATTTTATCCGAGACATTTAACCTCCCAAGCCAAGAAGGTAGTTCATATACTACTACAGCACTTAACTAGGTAATAAAACACTCGTGTGGTAATGCTAAAAAACTCGCTTGCGGCTCTCACATCCGTCTATTAATGTCTTTTTACCCCTGTAATGCATCCGTTTCATAAACTACTATTATAGGTACGCGTAATAACTGTTCAAAATAATATGACTTGCAAAAGCGGCATATATGTTCATAGCAACATTTTTGCTACTTTTCTGTATTTCTCAGGACGCTACTACTATTTCGGACTCCTACCGCATAGTTCGAGTAACGACTAAACGCATTTTTGGAGAGTGGTACTCCTATAAAGATAGAACTTCCTCCCAATAGACACCATGCCAAACTATAATCTATTTCCTCAACGTTTCTTCAGATGGTATATATAGTTGTTGCTTTCTTCGGCACGGGCAATATAGCGTCGCTGAACTCGTTTGAAGTAAGATGGGTGACGTGCTTCGTAACATCGTTCCACCCGTTCCTCATCACCACGTTGATAATGCTGAAGACTTTTGCCCCGTTCTTGGTGGTTGGATGCTGCTTTGTGGCTGTGCAGACTTTAACTGAAGTAAGTTGCGGTTTTAAACTGACTAAGTCTTCTTTCAAACTTGTGCAAGTATGCGGGTGATACAAGCACCTATATTATGACGTTCGTGAAATAATGAACTAAATTATGGCTCAGAATACATACCAATATATAAAAGTGAAACGTTGTATGTTTGGAGAGCTTTCACGCGATAACGGCTGGACGGATTTTGATGTAATTTGGAATGGAGATAGCTTATACCCTGGAATAAAACATAGGATACTTTTTATCCGGGAAAATTGAAAGTTTCCACAGAAAAAATATTGATTACTCGCTGAAAATGCCATGGAAACGAAATAACAAGTATGTCAAAAAACATCAAGAGCATCGGTGCTATACATACAATTGCACATTGAGGTATTGTAATAATACTTCAATGCTTTTGCATTGGCGTTTAATATCCTAGAAGAACATCGTTGCTTTTTTTCGCAATAAACAGTAGTCCGCGCGGACGAAGTCGCGGTTGGGAAAGCTAGCAAATTATAATAGATAAAGGGCCTGTATCTCAGTCAACAAGTACATCATCAAAGTAAGAGAAAAAATACGTCTGCCCTTCCAAAAAACGAACTCTTGAACATGTTTTATAGCGTATGTCACTGGGGATGATGTACCTAAGGATTCTAACGATACGCGATACATCCAGATCTGTTCAGGCATTTAAAAGTTATGGTGGAATAAAGAAACTCACATACATACATACATACATGAACCCCGAAAACAATACACTCCTTTTATGGGCAGTCGTGCAATAATTGAATAACGATCAAGATTTTTAGTAATATTATTTTTGACCATGACAAATCTATGTTTGCCTGTAGAGAAATATCCCTAAATGAACTGTTTTCGAAAAGTTTTTAAATATAAAAATGTTATATACATTATATTACATTGTTACACGCGTAAATAAACCGTTTCTAATGTTGGCTTTAGTGTTTTCAAAATGTTAACTTTGAGTAGTCTAAAAGTCGTCGCTTCGTTTCATATCAAGACATTTGGAACAATAGATCCAAATGTCTGACGGACTGTTATTGTTTGTTTGGCTTGCCGCTTACCATCACGCTTACGACCTGATTATCTCTTCCTTCAGTTGAATAAAAACAAAACCTAAAATCAGAGATCATTATTTTAAAGCTTCATCTTCTTAGCTGTTTATCATTATCAAAGAAAGAAAGAAAATACATTTATTCAACACACACAAAAATAAAAGATACAAATAATTACAATAATTAAATAGGTACAATAGAAAAAGAAAACAAAGAAAAGGTAAAAGTAGATAGTTAAAGTGGTGATGAATCCTATCACTACTTTTATAGCGTCTCCTTTATTATATTTAAATATAAATTATATTTATTATGTTATTATATGTATTACTAGCTGTACCAGCGGCTTCGCACGCTTGGTCTTTTCTTTAGGTTTAAAGTACCATAATGTGCTATTCCAGGACCAATATACCAACATTTGCTCACAATTTATCAGCCGTCAAAAAATACTTTTATCAGTTGCTCAGCTTCTAACTCACTGGATTGAGATACCAATTACACCAGTTTTTAAATCAAACCCTAAGCTATCTAACAATGAAAACCACATTGCAATCGGTCTAGTAGTTTTTACGTGATGCGTGAACAAACAAACAGACAGAAAGACACGATTAAAAAAAGATGTTATATTCTAGTTCAATACTTTTTTGAGTACCCAAGAGCATTTTTTTTCTTTGTGCAGCCTTTTTCGTACCTATTGCTTTATTATAAGTAAAGATATTTGACTTTGTCAATTTGCATCAATAAATCCGTCCAGTAGTTTCAGCGTGATACGTGTTCTTTTTAATAATGTAAGTTATATAAATAAATAGCTATCAACGCCTATCTTGCGGAAACCCTATAATTTTTTGGGATTATAAGTATCCAATGTGCTACCTCGTAGTATGAACCCAAATCATACCAAGTTTCATTTGAATTTATTCAGTAGATTCTGTGCGATGCGCGGTCAAGATACGGACAAATAGACAGACAAACGGATTTTTCGGAATTAAAAGTATCCTATGTTCTTCCTACTTCGTAGTATGAACTCAAATATACCAAGTTTAATTTTAATTCATTCAGTAGTTTCGGCGTGATGCCTAGCCAAGATACAAACAGACAGACAAAAATGAAAAATAAACATTTTTGGCTTCAGTATCGAACATAGAGCAACCTCCAAAAAAAACTAGCCTATTTTATAAAAGAAATCGTATATATATATATATATATATATACATAATAAATATATATATATATACGATTTCTTTTATAAAATAGGCTACATATATACTTATAATAAAACTGTAACGGGTCCAATTCTGTACATTGAAGATATCTAGTTTTTTTTGGAGGTTGCTCTATGTTCGATACTGAAGCCAAAAATGTTTATTTTTCATTTTTGTCTGTCTGTTTGTATCTTGGCTAGGCATCACGCCGAAACTACTGAATGAATTAAAATTAAACTTGGTATATTTGAGTTCATACTACGAGGTAGGAAGAACATAGGATACTTTTAATTCCGAAAAATCCGTTTGTCTGTCTATTTGTCCGTATCTTGACCGCGCATCGCACAGAATCTACTGAATAAATTCAAATGAAACTTGGTATGATTTGGTATGATTTGATTATATATATATACATAACATACATAACACATTTAACAACACATAAAACACATGTAACACATTTTATTTATCATTATTTTTGCACCCTCTCTCTCTATCTCTCTCGCGCATTGTTTGATTGACTGGTAGATAATGCTTTTAGTATTAAGTCCGGCATTTGTACTCTATTTAATTGTGCAATAAAGTATAAATAAATAAAGATTATAGGACGTTCTAGTTTCCTCATCATTCAATATTGTTTGGTTTTTCATTTCGGTTTGGCTTGTGAGCGCGGTGTTGTTGCCTCAATCGTATCGTAAACGAATGCTGCTTTCCCTTTAATTTTAACTACAGCTACAATTCTGTGCCATAGATATTATCAAAACTGTTTATTTCTCTTTTTCAGGCTCCGATTGGGTGTTTGAATATCATGGTCCTTATCTTTTCCAACCTAATGGGCATACAGTTACTGTACAACGTCCGCAACACTGGGAGCTGGTTGGAAATTGGAACTTCAATATCACAATTCGTCATTGTTCAACTGATTACAGTATTTATTGTTTTAATTAATAAGATAGCCAGATTTTATACTGTTGCGAGCCTAGCTGGTAATGTCTATAAGAGTGGAAAGAAATACGTTTAAAACATTGTTAGGGTTCCGTACCCAAAGGGTCCATACGGAACCCTATGAGAAGTGGCAAGGCTTTTGTTTGTCTGTCAGTCACCAGCTTGTAGCGATTAAACGAAATATAAAGCTACTTGAAAGTTTTAGGCCTTTGAAATTAAAATCGGTTCAGAAATTTTAGAGATATGAGATTTTCATTCATCGTGTCAATAAGCTCTTTTATAATATTGTTGAATTTCTTTGCTCCAGTATGTAGCCACCTCCACGGCCCTATCGGATGCCTCAATTAAATCTTCTCGTGTGAAGGTAGTCGGGCACAGTGGGCAGGAAAGCAGATGTAGCATATTTTGTGTGGGAGCACCGCACTCACACTGTTCTTCAGATACCTTGATTATTCCCCATTTGGCTAAGTTACTTCTGCAACGACCAACTTGGGTGCGGAGTCTGTTAAGCGACTTCCAAACTGGCCACTGCAGCTCATGTCCAGGAGGCAGATGTTCTGCCGGGGTAATAAAGTATGAGATAACAAACATTAAAAAAAGGTTGACTTAAAAACTTGTAAAGTCCATTAAAAAGTGACAAACCTGATCTTGATCACCCACACTTTTCTGTTTTACTTTATCTTTTAGATGTAAGTGGCATTTTTTAAAAGTGTATCTACAGGGAATAATCAATGTACACAAAATTTATCAGCATTCCATTTTTATGACTAATGTTAATTAGGTAATGATGAGATTTAAGACTTTATCTGTGACTTTATTCTAGTACTAGCTTTTGCCCGAGATTTCGTCCGCGAAGAGTACAATCTAAGCCTAGTAGTCCTATTCGAAAACCACATATATATATCTCAGGTCCAGCTCAGAGTGATTAAGTTTTCGCCGCGATCTATTTTGCATACTACTAGCGCCATCTAGTTTAAATTCAATGTACTAAAAACAGAACGAACTTCACTTTTCATTTTTTAACCATAATAATTATACATTCTCTGTCTACGATACAGGTACATAAAGTTGCAACATCAGATTAGAGAGTAATTTGAGTACAGTAGTCGCAGCCAATCTATATGATTGTGAAGTTAGGCTCTGTGAACGATTGCGCAGGTACTGCAGTGGGGATAAAACACCATAAAGTAAGAGCGAGATAGAATATGCGAAAAACGTAAGTGAGTGAGCGAAGCAGTTATACAATGCTGTCTTCACCTTCAACTAACTTCCGGGACACATACTTCCGCTGCGACTACTGTAATATGGTTGCTACGTACATCAAATTTTAAGCCTATCTAACGGTGCGATCCCCATAAAGCCTGGAATACACATGCTATTAGAAAAGCATGCTTTTTATCTACTATGTAATTTACTCATTTACAGCATGCTCTCCGAGTGTGTACATTTATTTGTTCATACGCACTTCAGCAAATCAAGTATTAGCATGCTCGCAAAACGCATCCAGACTTGCTTGGGAGCTACTCCCCTCCCACACCCGCGCTTCGCACATGTGTTATTAAGCACCAAAAATAGACCGGCTTGTGATTAGGTTGCGTGCTTTTTCACAAGCATAGGTGCTCTTTTCATATACACATGCTAACTGGATGCATCTGCTCGGAATTAGCATGCTTTTGTGTTACTACATAGCATGTGTATTCCAGCCATTATGATCATATCAGTAGTTCTTACGTAGGTCCACAAATATTTGATTCTCAATTGCTCGGCTTCTGACCATGGGTTTGAGATACACAGTACACAAGATTTTAAGTCAAAACTTAAGCGGATAGCTGCAGTGCAAGCTGCATTTGAATCAGTCCAGTAGTTTTTACGTGATACGAGAACAGACTAGACCATAACCTAAAAAAAAAAACAAAATTCTTGTTCAGTAGCTTATTTTAGGTCCTTTAGACCATGTTGTTAAATTATTTTCATTGTACATACTTTTTTTTTACTTACATACTGCTTTATAATAGACTATTCTTTGACATCTATTTTCTTAGTAGTTTTTTTTAAGATCTATGCCCTTATAAACACAACCGTTTTTTACTCTTGGCACAACTGTGATGCTCATCTATGTAGTTGAGCTGTGGCTAATTTTAATTCCCTACTGTTGATCCAAAAGGAAAAATGTACTCATGGTACAACAACACAAGCTATGTATACTTCCCAAAAATAACTAAAATAAATTTATATGTGGTAAATAAAATGTGTTTTATTCAACTTTTGTATGGAATAAATTCAAGTATCTATTTGATTAACACAAACTTAATATATGAACCTACATATAATTACATGTACAACTCGAAGTCCATTCTGTTTGAACTGTAAAACTGACAGTCATCACCATATTTCCTAACCCACACACCAGTTTTGAAATAACCCTCTTCTGACCACTTATGCATTTGCTCTGTTGAATGAGGTCCAGATATCTCTGCATTGTCATCCTGACTCCATTTGAATTCCCATTTTACTATATTAGTGTTCTCTTCTTCTGCCTCTTCATTATTCTTATCTTTGTCTTCTTCTGGCTGCCCCAAAGTTGCTTTTTCTTTTTGATCAAAATCATCAGCGTACATGTCCAAGTCAGCATCATCATGTTTATTTTTGTCCTTAGCAAGGATACTTGTGATCTTCTCACAGGTTTCTTGGTAAATATCCATGTTGCCAGTTTTTGTTAGAATTTGATTAGCAAGTTCTGTTATTCTTGTGACAATTTTACCACTCTCATCAACAATTCCAGCTTTCTTCCTTTTCCAGCGTTCAGCACTTGAGATTTTTGTGCTTGCACCTGAAATAAATAATAGAAATAAAGTACATAAATATTCGAATTAGGTACCAATTATTATTCTTACACTAGCTGTGCCTTTGCCTGTCACTTCATTTAAAAGTAGCCCATATGTGTTATTCAAGGAACAGTACCTATAAACTTCAATATAGATAGATAGATAAACACTTTATTGCACACCAAATAAATCATACACAATGGGTGGTCTTATCTAAAAGCTATATATAGTTATATAGCTATAGCTTAAAGCGATTTCTTTCAGACAACAGTTGAATGGAGAGGAATACATTTAACTGTCATGGATGGTGGTGCTCAATCATAAACAAGAATAAATAAATATAAAAGGTACGTGAAGTTAAACAACAACTACACATATACAAATATATTAATTATATTAAAATACAATACATACACACATCTACATAGACTTAATATGAGATAAATATTATATATATATTTAATAAACAAAGTAAATGAACACAATAACTTAATTTATACTACAAACATATAGATGCAATTAAAAAAAAGTTATATTTCTGTTCAGTTGCCTATTTTAAGTACCCTCTTTGTTTTAAATATGACACAACTTAACTTACCCAGCCTCTGCAAAGATTTAGCAATTGTCTCCCTTGGTTTCATATGCTGTACAATTTCTTTGTAATTATCAATCAAGTCAAACTTTTCTTCTGGTTCTTCCTCATCACTGCTAGATTCATCCCCGAGCCCTTTATTTTCATCATCTTTGTGTACTTTATATTTGTCTTCAGGTCTTCCCTTGACTTTGACCCAGTCAATGTTGTCAAGCCAGCCGTCTCTGATCTCTTTTTCTTTCTTCCAATGGTAGTGTCCCTGAGTGTCGAAGTGGCCCTCTTCTAATTCTTCTTTCATGTTGAAAGGAGTGATTGTAATCTGTGAACAATTTGAATTGTTATTAAAACTTCAAACACCGCTTGATACCCCACATATCCCACTTGATATTGCACATTAACTAAATGTGCTCTAGCATGCGCGGTACCTGAAGGATTAATAATTAATGCAGTATATGAACATGCGGGCATCAGCTAGTAAAAATAAAGTCTAGAAAGAAAGTCTTTTTTTATGTAACAAACAAACAAACAGAGTGACACGATTTTTAAAAATGTTCTGTTCTTGTTCAGTATCTAGCTTATTTTAAGTAACCTAGAAAGTGCATTAAAAGAATATACCTACACACATTAGCTAGCGTATCAAATAATAATAATAGTATAAGTGCTGTATTAAAGCATTGTTGTAACAGAGCTCCACCCTCACATCTGCAAGTGCTGAACTTCTGCATGAAATTGTCTAGCTGTGCCAGTGGCTTTACCAGAGTGGTAATTTTTCTGGGATATAAGGATCCTATGTGTTATTCCAGAACCAAAAGAACCTATATCATCAAACTTCCTTCACAGACTTTTTGTTACTGCTACATTATAAGTACTAGCTCTGCCCACGTGGTCATTTCTCTGTGTTAAGTTACCTATGTGTTGTTCCAGGACCTAAAGTATCTATAAAGTATTAAATAACAAATTTCACACAGCCGTCAAATAGCTTTTTATCTATTATATAACCAGTTTCTTGCCACGCGCGCATGTGCATGTATGCTCTCAGTACTGCGCAATGTTAGAAATAGCGCCACCCGATAATCATGTACTTAGATACCTAGACAGAATAACAAATTTTGAAGAATTATACTATATTATACTATGTACATAGTTTTGGTCCTGGAATAACACATGATTATGATTTAACCTAGATAAATGTGCACACGGTCAAAGCCCCAGGCATACCTATCATATAAATAAGGTGTTAGTCTTTGTGGTTGTGGAAAGTTGGATGTCTAGCTGCACAATGGATCTTGTTAAAGTGGAAGGAAAGACATGGATGAGGCTAACATCCAATCAAAAGGAGTGGCAATCAAAACAGCGAAAAGAGGAGAGCAGTAGGTAGAGTAATGGCCGCAAATGATGATGATTGATGAGGTAAGAAGGCTCACTCCTTTGAAGCAAAGCAAGTTCTTAGTGTTTTTAACATAGAAAAACATTCTGTATAAATCCTACAGGGTGAATACAACTTAGCTGTGGTATGCTTACTTGCTGAGCTCAATGGCCTGCATTAGGAAACGTAAAAGTAGGCCTCTCCTGTCTATGTACACACAACCAAAATAGAGCAATGATACCTCAGAAATAGGGGGATTTGTGCAACTTTCCCCTCCCTTTCTCACGTGAAATCAATGTAAGCTAAAGTAAAATAAAAACTGAAAGGGAGGGGTATGTAGGTACTACTCCCCATCCCCTAAAATTGATGGGTGGTAATATACGTTCCTTACAAATTGTCACTTACTTCACCTTCCATTCCACCGACGCCGTCTTCTTCTCCTTCTATGTCGTCAGCGTTGAGGACATTGTTCTTTTCCTCCTCGGCACCGCTATCCTCTTCGTCAGAATCTAACGAGTGCTTTTTGCCTTCTTTCTTTTCCTTTTGCACATTCTCTTGACTTCCGTCTACATCGAAGGCAACTGAAGCTGAACGCTTAGCCATTTTATAATTGTTTGGCGAAAATAACAGTTAAAAACGCAAAATATTTTGGGGTTTTCTTCGGACATTTGTAGGCGAAATGAGCGTTCTCAACGTTTTCAATTACCGTTCGTTTTGCATGTTTAGATGACATGTTGACATACGAAAATCAACTTTAATACATGAAGGATAGGGTCGTCTTTCATTCGGTTTGGAAAAGATCGGTAGTGTCAAAAGTTACAAAAATGGCAAAAGTGTTGAAAATGTACAAACAGAACGGCTTGTTAAACATGGAGTTATGCAACGATTAGTAATTCTGCGCAGTACAATATTGTACTGCGCAGAATTACTAATCATTACTTAATAGTTGCATAACTTTTTATAAGTAAGGGGGGTACATTTCTAAACGCCATCTTTTCATCTCGAACGCAGGGTTTACAAAGACATTTGGCGTTCGCCTCGGACATTTTTGGGCGAAATTTGCGTTCTGTGGCCCTATTACAGAACTTTGTTACAATCGGATTATAACTGTTTTCATAGCAATTTCGACTCTATCGCAAGGCATTAGTGATAGCGATATTGACAATCCGATTGAAGCCAAGTTCTGTAATTGGGCCACTGAACACAGACTTCTAATACTTCATATAAAAATGATAGACTTAGTATACTTGAACATTTAAATTGAAATACACACTCATGCATACATGATTTTTATTTAGCACGTATCTAGGTACCTTAAATTGTATATGCAGTTAGTAAGTATCTAATGCGAATATTGCGAACACAATTTTATTTTATTTTATATTGCGTAATATAATTTAATTTGTACATTTTCAGAAGTTCACACATGAATTTGTACCTTATGAAATTGGGATAAGGCTTACAATAAGTATATACATTAAAATAATACATAATCGTCAATAACAGCAACTATTGTGTTACGTACTTATTTTAGCGATCATACGCTCGTGGCGATATTTGTAAAGCTTCTTTCTAGATCTGGGGTGTTTTTCTTTTGGTTTGCCCATTTTTTCATTCATTTACAAGCTCCAAGTCAAAACGGACAATAGTAGCGCAGGGCAGAGACCGCGAAGCAAAATACGTAGATTGCCGTGAAAGAGTAGTGCGGCATGAAATTTATATCGCTCCGAATTAAAGAGCGTAAGCGACATTCTAGAAAAATCCCAATTACACATAAAGAGATAGTCTTTCCAAAAAATAGGACAAAGACACGATTTCTTAATATACAAGTAATATTTAGGTACAATATCATATCGAAATACCATTAAATGTAGGATATATTTACGGAATTGTTTATTTTCAGATGTGTGTTAAGCATTTTTTTCATCGAGCCAAATAATGCATTCATGTTTTTGGGACAAAGATATCGTTACTTATATCCTCTAGTATCATATATTTTAATTTCAGTAGGATACAGTGAGTAGTTTTTGAACAGGATCGGGATTACTTTGTATCATTTGCCCATTTCTGCCCGTTAAAGCCCCGTTTGCACGTTCCAGTATCTTTTTAGCACAGATTATGAATCGCGATTGCTCCGGCGCTGCGCGCTGCGGGAAGTGCTGCCCCTCCGCCCTTGCGTAACAAAGCACAATGGACGGGGTCTGAATTCCCTACGCGCCTCCAGTTTTTTAAAAACACTCGTGTAGGGCAGACAAGACCACGTGGAGTCGGGGTTGGCCGATTCGGATCTGTGAGTTTTTTTCTTCTTGAGAGGCTTTTCTTCTCCAGGCGCCTGCACAAACGAGGCATCAAGGAGTGATTCTAGCTTTGTCTATGGTTGGCTTCGTATTATTGGTCGTACAAAATCGGCACGGGCTGATATTACGTATACAGTTGTACACGTAATATTGACCGTGCATTATCAACCCGGACTGATTTTGTACGGGCAATAAAACATGGCCAGTATTAGCCGTCCAAATATTACGAATCCACGTAATATCAGGCCGTGTAATATTGGCTGTACAATACTGGTCGTACATTATTTTGGTCGTGTATTATCGTCTCCCTCAGGGGCCCGACCACAGAACTTGGCTTCAATCGGATTCTCAATATCGCTATCACTAATGCCTTGCGATAGAGGCGAAATTGCTATGAAGAAACTGATAATCCGATTGTAGCCAAGTTCTGTAATAAGGCCACAGTTGTCGATCGATATGGTTTTATTTATTCTGTGGATTCGGTTTGAAATCGTTCAATTACAATTTTCATTCACAATATCGAATCGAATCGGTTCGATCAAAGAGTATAGTAATCTAAGGGGGAAAGAGTGCCCTCTTGCGGCTTCCACGTGCATATAAAATTGAAGCGCCACTTGATTTCTTAACAAGAACTAATGATATAGTGCACACACACGCACAGCACACACACACACACACACACACACAGTACAGCTAATAGGTATTTTGGTAATTTTATTTTCCCCAATTCCTTCTAATTACCGTATTGTGACCTTGTCAAATGTTTTTTTTTTTTATTAATATCATTTGACAAAGTTACATTAAGGTAGCCTAAAAAAATTGCTCAGTAAGTAATTGGGAAACATAATATTTTATTACCACACTATTAATTGCAATTAAACAAAAGATGGATTGGTAGATAAAAGTATTTATTAAAACAACACAGTAGGTAAATAACATTAAAATACAAAGTTGGCTTAGAAAAATAAGTGTATGTTGTTACATACACTTATTTAACGTAACGTATTACTTACAATGTAAAAAAAAAGTGAGATAATGATTTATAAACCAGAAATATATTACCCAACGATGTTGCCCCTGTTACCCTGAGTGGAACGGAACTCCTTTAAATATTCTCAATAACTTTAAATGTTTGGGTCATATAGTTACAAACGATCTTAGGGACCATCAGGATTTGAGAGGGAACGCGGAGCGCTGGCGGTCAGATGCAACATGCTGGCTGGTTTGCCCGCTATAACGCCGATGTTAAGTTTACTCTCTTTAAGGCATATTGCCAATCGTTTTACGCGAGCAGCCTATGGATCTGCTATACGCAGAGGGCCTACAGCGCTCTGCTAGTCCAATATAACAATGGATTCAGGGTGGTGTTGGGCCTGCCTCGGTTCTGCAGTGCGTCTGGAATGTTTGCAGAGGCACATACTGATGTTTTTTTCGCGATCATAAGAAAAAATCGGCATCTCTCTTACGCAGAACTCGTGGAAGTGTCAACGGCATACTGAATACCATTGCTGAACAACCTGATTGTCCATTGCAAGCGCATTTGATAAAGTTGTGAATAGGTATTACCAAGCCAAGTTATGTAATACGGCCACAGTGGCCCAATTCCATAACTTGGCTACAATCGGATTATCACTTTTTTCATAGCAAATTCGACTCTATCGCAAGGCATTAGTGGCTGCGATACTGAGAATTCGATTGAAGCCAAGTTATGGAATCGGGCTGCGGATTACAGAACTTGGCTTCAATCAGATTGTCACTTTTTTCATAGCAAAATCGACTCTATCGCAAAGCATTATTGAATTTGACGGCTTGAAACCGTCATGATCAACATTACGTAATCGCACTTGATATGTCCAGTGATCCACAGACTACTCAGAGACCGAGATATTATGTTAAGGTATGTCAACATTATGACACTTTTGTCAGTGAACGAAAAATCTAAAATAATCTGATGTGAAATTATAACGAATAAAATAAATTAATATTAATTTTAAAGCAACACTTTAAATTTCGTTTCATAAAATAAAATATTTTTTTAAACAAATAGCATGCCTGTAATGACATCTATCGTACAATTAGCGAGTAGTAGAGTAGTGCTTTCATGTTAAATCATGAAGATATTGCTGCTATCTTTGCAGAAACACTCAATGTTCCAATTGTCACACTCCTGGGTTCAATAGTGAAAGGTTCCTGAATCGGGCGGGGGGCTGAGCGGGACAGATTGAGATCGGCCGACATTTACACTAATTTACAGTCCCATTCTTTAAGTACGTGGGTTATATTATATTTAAAGAGCAGTAACAAATTCTGTACAACGAAGATAATAAAAAAAAAATGGGACCTCTTATGTTATTAAACAAGAATTTTACAAAATGACTATTGAATTTGACTGCTAATCGTATTACTCCATGTTCAAAATCTTTCAGGCTTTTTTTCACTCAACTATGGTGAAGCAGAGGAAGGGTTATGTGTTCAAACTAAAAACTTGGTCTGATTTTGACAAGCGAGGTATCAAATTGATTCGTCTAAAGAGTGTCATGCTATAACTTACCAGACAGTAGACTGAGGTTTTAGTTTTTGAACTTTGTCTTGTTAACTGTTATTTTTGATCATCAGCTGTGTGATCCATCGAGATGGGTCATGGCCACTCTATTTAGGTTAGAGCTTGTTCTTTGATGTGTTGATAATTTCTGTTTGTATTTGGGATCAAGCAACAGTTTAGGCAGGTAGTTACTATTAAATTTGGACCAAATTACGGAACCATAATCATACACAGACTAAACTATACTAACGTTGAGTCTATCCCACTAGTTCCATAGTGCTGTCCCGTGACCCATCACGGGACAGCACTATGGAACTAGTCCCAATAACTGCCAGTATTTTGACATTGTAATCACTCCACAGACCACGATGACTGTGGTGGCATGGCAGGTGTGCAGCACACACATAGTTATGTTGATTTTGGTTTATGATCCACACATTTGTTCCTCATTCAGTATTTGGATGTAATTTGTGAAGTTGTAGGTGGAGCTATAAATAAAAAACAGTTTACTCGTTGATTTTTATTACATTTAATTGATTTATATTTGAGACATGGGAGCTTAACATATTTTCAAAAATCTATATGAGCACCTGATTGATGTGCAATACATGACCAAAATACTGGTACTTATTTGGCTCATCAAATTAGAAATGCAATTCAAAGGGGCAATGCTGCCAGCATGTTTGGTACGCTGCCAACTAGTAGTGCCAACATTTTAGAAAGTTGTCTTCTTAGTGATAACCGTGGATTAGTTTTAATTCTTCTTCCATATCAGAGTATAATTGTTTGAAGGCATTTCAACAGTATCCATAAGAGATAAATTGTTTTGATCAGCTAATTTAACTAGTTCAGTTATATCACGGAGACCCCATGATGGATCTCTTGATTTAAGAGAAGCATCAAACTGTATATTACTCTCAGGTGTTATAACACCGTCTTTACTATAAGGCCCATAAGTGATCATAAGAGCATCAGGTTTTAGGTACTCTCCGGCATTCTCAAACAGTCCTGTAGTACATTCATATGGACTAATGTGAATCATGTTTGCATTGTACATGTAATCTATACTATTTTCTTCAAAGCCATATTTTGACATCTTGTTTCGGATATCTAGCAACATTGGTTGGTTAATGTTCTTTGTTGGACAATTATTGGCATAATAAGATATACTCCCATGTAAATCTTCATCAACTTCAGTTGGTTGAAATTTAACTGTTGGAAAATGTGGTGCAAAGTGTGCTAAGTGTTGTCCAGAGCCTGAAGCAATCTCCACAAAAACTGGTTTCTCATCTTCATTATTCTCATCACAGAATATAAGTCTTTTTAGAACTTGCAATATTGGTTCTTTATTTCTTGTAGCAGCTGGGTAGATCAACTTTTCATTTCTGATGCTAAAACAGGGTAAAAATTAGTTACAAAAACAATTGTAACTAATTTTAATACAATCATGACTAAAAATGGTGTCTTACACAACATACTGTCATGTAGCAATGCAACTGGCTCGTCAATAAAATCAGTATATGTACTTATGTACTTACGGGAGGGGAGGGGGTGGGAGAGGGAAGCTGACTATTGGAATCCTTCCCATTTCATTTCATACGTTTTTACATACTTAAACATATATTTTTTTCCTTTTTCTCTGAATCTGAGTTTTTGCCAACCCCCATTACAGGGGAAAGGTCATCCCCCCCCCACCTAAGAAGCTATGTTCATATACCGATTTTAAAGTCCTTCCATGCAACTAGACCACTGCTAAGATAGCTACAACATTTTTTACTTTTCTAGGAGTTTGGAGGGCAGACTAGAATCAACACGAGGTGGCTCCACCAACCTCCTTCACTGTGTACATATTTATGTTTCATTTAAATTTTCTTTTCCAATCAATAACTTATATATGTATATATTAATGAATAATAAGTAAAAAGAACATCAATACATTGGATGCACATCAATATGCAAAATGTGTGTGATAAGTGCCACCTAGCAGAAAAAAGTTTGCCTTCTAATTCTAAACTCGCTGCAGTGACATTCTGACCTATTTGTACTTGTACATAATACTTTATAATTTGTGAACTAGACTGCAGAATCTGCATATTATGTACTGGTACATAGTACTATTATTAATGCTGTGTTGTACTGGGCGACATTCTCTTATTTTTTTTACTTGTAGGTGGAATAACCATGAATACCATGATTGATTATTAAATCCCAATACAGTACACAATTTAATATGGTTTAGAGAGACATCAGCATATTTTTACTCTGTTCAGTAGGTTTAAACTAGAATCTGAGTGTAAACTATTAAGTATTTTGTGCTTATTTGTTACAGGTTACAGAGGCGATTTGAATACATTACTGTATGCTTGCTACACATAATCCCCGAATACACAATCAGAGTCAACGGTGAGTATAACCTGTTCTAGTGCTCAAAATGAGCGAGGTAGTGAAAAGTGTATAGATAAGCTCACCTTTCATTCGATTGAAACTCCAGACCGATATCTTGCGATTTCGACATAGGTCTTCTCAAAAACCCAACTGTTATCACTCGAAGGAAATGAATTTTGTTAAGTTGTAATTTGTAACGTTAAACGTTAGGTATGTTCTAGCGTGTTGGTCTAGCAGATACAATAATAATTGCACAAATTATCTAGCTAAATAACTAACAAACTCCGGCCCCTACTTCAGAAATCCCAGCCCAGATAATTCAATTATTATGTATAATATTTAAATAACACTTCGCTTGCAGTAGCACGTCACGATTTTTCCTCTGGGCACAGACTAGGTAGAGATACTACGTATCCTCAGGGTGCGTTTAGGTAAGTCGGCGAAATTTTCACCGGATAAAAATTAACTAGCGAGGGTTCGCTGAACGGAGTCATAGGTTTATCTTGGGTTTATCTGTCAAATTCAATTGTCGACTTGTCAAATTTATGTTCAGTAGCCTATTTTATGCCCCCTAAATGATTTTTATATTATATTCGTTGCACAGAATTTATGTTACTGCATTATTATAAATATATAAAGTATTTACGAATAACACAATCAACCAATTGAATCTAACCACGAATCGAATGACACACAGCTGTCATTCTGACAGCAGACTAAAATTTAGCGACCTCAAAAGCTCGCTAAAATTTATCCTAGCCAGGCGAAAACTTATACCAGCGGGCGCCCGTGAACGGGGCAGATTAAATTTTATTCGGGTTAATTTTTCGCCTCGCGGTGTGCTTGAACGGGGTGTTTGACTTTTAGTCAGTTTAAATTTTATACTGGATAATTGACTTAAACGCACCCCTGGGCAGCAGGGCACAGCACAGATTAAATAAAATAAATAAATAGTGCTGCCGCAACTGAGTTCCCAAAAGGTACATAATTATCTAGCGCTGAAAAGGTACATTTTTGGGCAAAAAGATACGTGAGCCATTTTTTTACTTTTATTTTTGTACTATTCTGCTCGAAAGTGCTATTTTTTGGATTTTAGGTGTGAGAAAACTTACCTATATTATTAGCGAGTTTTAACCTTCAAAGTAGATAGCCATGTCCTTAGAACGGAAGACGCTATCTCGTGGTACACTGCTACTTTGTTTGTCGGCCACTAACGTATGGTCACATAGACCGGAAAAGAAAAACGTGTATGCATCTGTTTGTGTGTGAAAGAGATACTTTAATAAGGAGTACTACTAGAGCAACGGAGATGTAACGTGTTAGCTCTGTCGTAAACAAAATTGCAAGGTTTTTAACATGGTAACTACTTGTACTTTACGTTCCTTTACATGCAGAGTTCATATCATTTTTTGGCGGCGGTTTCAAAACAGGTACGTAATACGTAGATTTTTAATAATATTGAATATATAAATATTTAATAAGTGGGTCATTATATAAACGTTTACAAAAACTTTTTGCTACATTAGACATCATTAGATTTGGATCTATATTTTGACTATGTCATTAGATCAATGTCATAGTCAAAATAAAGATCCAAACTAAAAAAATAATCAAAAATTCCTTACTATATGAAAATAATAGTCAAATGTCATTTATTATCATTTTACGATTTGTTTCTTGCCCATATTGAAAGTAAATAAAATAAATAAACTGTTTGGTAATGGCTCCACTTCCATGTGTTGTAGCTTTCTGCACTAAAATAGGAACTCTTAATTTCCCTGAAGCCGAAACTCTTCGAACAGAGTGGATTAAAGCAATTGAACATGTGAAGCCTGGATTGACGACTAGACAATATGGTAATACTTTTCCCTTCTAGTGTAACACGTACCGTAGTCACAGAACACTAGACCAGTAGCCCGATTCCATAACTTGGCTTCAATCGAATTCTCAGTATCGCAACCACTAATGCCTTGCGATAGAGTCGAATTTGCTATGAAAAAAGTGATAATCCGATTGTAGCCAAGTTCTGTAATAGGGCCATAGGTCTGTGATGGTAACTTTATGCGCATTTGTATCGATAGTACTCTGTGACGTTCAAAGAAGATGGTGACAGTGACTGACTTGAGTTGATGGCAGTTGGCTACTCACTTTTTATCACTTCATTACTTTCTAACGCCATCTATTGGGTCATTTTATAAACATTTCTTTTTTTTAATCAGCTGTTGTGAAATCCTCCATTTACAAGAGCATAAAATATAAACCATAGAGCTACACACAAGAACGTACACTACGCACTATAAAACCTACATCATTCTTCCCTTCTTATGTTTCCTAGTCATTACGGAGATATGCTAGTAAACATCTGCTTCTTTCTGAACACCGATGAGGATCTGGTGGAGGCGCTAAATCCTGCGTATCCTGAAATTCATTGACATCAGAATCCGAAGTCTCTTCTACTTCTGTGCCTTCACCTCTTGGCTCTTAGTGTCTATTAGAGACCATGATTTCGTACATATACAAATAGTACCAATTGAATGCAAGAACCTATATCATTTTCGTATTGATTGGTTACTGACGATGATAATATATTCCTCGGTTTACCTTTACAAACTTTTGCAAAATTTTAACTCTTGCCACAATTGAGACAATATGTCGCATTGACAGCTGGACAAAAATGGCAAGGATGCGTCGTACTTTCATGTAGCTGCCCAAATGATGGGTCCCCATCGAATCGTTCGCAACGAAGATATTTTTTCCATTGTTGTTCAGCTTGATTTAATTCGTTTTCATGTGGAACAAGCACAAATTAAAAATGTATGTAACCCCTGGCTCCACACCCTCTATTATAGCTAAGAAGTATCTCCGTCACATCAGTTTTCAAACATAAAAACCGCATCAAAATGGGTCCACGGTCCTCACCCCCATTCCCCCCCACCCCATTATAGCTAAGAACCATCTCGTTTACCTCAGCTTTTAAACATACAAAACCGCAGCTTAATCGGTCCATCGTTTGGAAACTACGACTCGCACCCCCCTTTTCTCAACCTTCCACCCCCCCCCCCACCCCCACCTACCTAACTTAAGTATTTTAGATTATCGTGTTGAATTGGACCCAGTTTAAAATAAATTTAACGCTTAACGTTTGATAAGGTAGTTTTTATAAGAATTGTTACGCGTTTCATACATGTTGGATAATTACGAGATCAACTTGAAAATGAGTTTTTGTTTGTTGAGATATCGTAACGATTTTGGTGTCAAATGAAAGGTCTAGGTCTAAAACCATTTTATCCGTTTGGAATCATGTAAATCGGTTTATGTGTTTAGGAGATAATTAAGCATTAGTATAGTGAAAATGTAAACCAGCAGTTTTTTTAATGTTTTTGTTCTACGAACTTTTTAATTAGTGCAAAATGTGAAAATATTATTATTGTAAATTAATGAGGAATGTTAAACAAAGAGGTATCTAGGTAGCCTAAAGATTGAAGGTTTGTTTTAATTTGTTAATTACAAAAGACGGACTTTAATATTCATTTTTTATATACCTAATTGATCATGTCATTATACGCATCAAACATAAGATAAATTAAATGGTAGGTAGATAGACGATGAATATTATAGTAGGAGCGGCAGCCGACAATCCTAGCGCCACAGCTAGCGCATCACTCCGCGCCAGACAGCGACAGAGTTACGCGTTAGAAGAGAGCGGCAACTTTTAGGTGAATATCGCGTTAGGCACTGAGCGCTTATGTGAGCTGAACTGCACTTTATTGCTTAGTAGCAAGAGTCGCTATTTCTATTAGTTTTTGCGCGAAGTGCATCTACTGCTATTATTTATTCTGTCGTTGTGCTTAATTTTTAGACAGTAGGTATTACATGCGTTTCTAGAGTATTCCCATAAGAACAATTATTTGATAAAAAAAAGGCTCGTTTATTTGTTTTTTTTATAGCTAGCTTCAAATCTCAATACTGCTGATTTTTAAATAAAGAAGCTGCCAGCTTCTTTATTGCATTATTGTCACAAAAAATAATTATATATAAATATATTCATTTTTTTATGTCATTTTTATACCGATCTTGGTTTTAATCAGATTGTCACTATCAGGTGCACATAATGCAGCGCGTGAGTCAAATTTGCTATTAAATATTTAGATTATTTTGATTGAAACCAAGATCGGTAATAGCACTACAGTAGTGGTATTATCTCTCTTGGTTTCAACCTGATTTTCATTATCACTATCACTAATGCGTTGCGATAGAGTCGAAATTGCTATGTTTCTACATAGTGACAATCTGATTGAAACCAAGTTCTGTAATAAGGCCCCAGATTCATTTCGTCTGTTATGAGGCCGTTCACTTTGAAGCAAATGGCGAAAATAACTGTTAAAACGCTATATATGATCACATTTTTCGTTCGCTTTGGACATTAGTGGGCGAAATTAGCGTTCTGCAGCCCGATTCCATAACTTGGCTTCAATCGAATTCTCAGTCTCGCAACCACTAATGCCTTGCGATAGAGTCGAATTTGCTATGAAAAAAGTGATAATCCGATTGTAGCCAAGTTATGGAATTGGGCCACTGCAGCCCAATTCCATAACTTGGCTTCAATCGAATTCTCAGTATCGCAGCCACTAATGCCTTGCGATAGAGTCGAATTTGCTATGAAAAAATTGATAATCCGATTGTAGCCAAGTTATGGAATTGGGCCACAGATGTTTTCGATCACCGTTCGTTTTGCATGTTTAGATGATTGAAAGTTAAATTTGACACAGAAAAAACTACTTTATTCCGTGGCTCTGTTCGCACCGCGATATTTCACCGCGTGATTTTTATTCTCGCGTATTTTATTTCGTGATCGGAATTACACGTATAGGTACGCACTGCGAATACATTTCCGTACGACTTTTTTCAGTTTGATGCAGTTCCTGGCTGAGACGGACGTCTACTGAAACTTTCAGGGAAGCTCACAAACCGAAGATAAAGCAATAAAAAGGAAAAATAATAAAAGAAAAATAAGAAAATAATATATAAAAGTGACATTCATTAAATAAAAAAGTCGTAAAATCCTTTTTTTTTTTCTTTTTTTTTTATTTTACTTATGCACGATTTTACACGACTGCTCAAAAAAAGCAGTGTAATGTTTTTAGGATTCATGTATGTACGTTTGTACGTATGTTTGTATGTATGTTTGTATGTATGTTTGTATGTATGTGAGTTTCTTTATTCCACCATAACTTTTAAATGCCTGAACAGATTTAGACGTATGGGTTATCGTTAGAATTCAATGTGGCTCCATTTCAAATGCAAAATTTATATATTTTTGTCTAAATTTACAATATAGGTATCAAATTGAAGGCCTTGATAAGCACATTCCAACAGTATATAATTCATTGGCATAAGTTCATTTTTGGCAGGGCAGGCGTAATTTTTTATCTTTTAAGTTTACCTGATACTACGGCGGCGGCAGCGTGACATACCTATCAAAAGATGTCATGAACATTGGATCCCATTTACGGCCTTGAGACATATGAATAGATTTGATCGCAGTGCGGACAGAGCCTTAAGTTTGTTTGCCATTTGGTTTTGGTTAGTGTCAAAAAGTTGCAAAAGTGTTGAAAATGTTCAAATCGAACGGCTTGTTAAAAATTATCATTTCGAAACTGCCCACAACGCCATCTCATTATCTCGAACGCAGTGATTAAAGACATTTCAAATGGGCCGTTCGTTTTGTAACAATTGGCGAAAATAGCTGTTAAAAACGCTAAACACAATTTCCGTTCGCTTTGGCCATTTGTGGGCGAAATTAGCGTTCTGATCGTTTTCGATCACCGTTCGTTTTGCAAGTTTCGATGACATGTTGACATAGGAAAATAGACTTTTTTCCGTGAGGGATAGGGTCGTTTTTCTTTCAGTTTGGACAGTTTCGAAAGGATCGGTAGTCAAAAGTTGCAAAAATGACAAAAGTGTTGAAAATGTTCAAAGAAAACGGCTTGTTAAAAATGTACATTTCGATTTCGAAACTGCCCACAACACAACGCCATCTCATCATCTCGAACGCAGGGTTAAACGTCAATGGCTACAGCTACATTACTTTGTATTTATTTTTTGTTTATTTACATGCTAAGTACCTACGTTTAAGTAAATACGTTATGATCTAATTAAAAACGAAAATTCTGCGGACTGCATGTGGTGCTGCAAGATTTGTAAACGTTTAAAACACAGAGTACTCTGTACCTACATTAAATTATAGCAAATGGATCATTTCCAAAAGGAATTTGTAATGGGATTATTCATGGATAACGATAGCGTAGCTACAATCAACAGAATTACGGTCGCTGTTACTAATATAATAAACGAAAACAATGAAAATTTAAACAGATTCAATGCTGCTGTGAAAGAAGAATACGGCGACGACCCTGACATCGAGCCTACCTACGTTGGAATCACAGATGCCACAATTAACTTTAGAGATTATTACGAAAAAGAAGTTCAAAATTATAGCAGTGAAGATTATGAAGCAACGTTTAGAATGAAGAGAAGTACAGTTCAGGTGAACATAATATATATATATTTTGTGTACTATTATAGAATTCTCTATTAGAACATGTACTGCATGTAATGTTGGGACCAGCTATTTTAAATCTCAGAGACTAAAAACTATATTTATGTTTTCAGGCTCTGATAAAATATTTGAAAGGTTTGGTGCAGCCTGGCATTATTCCATTGGACAAAAAAGTTCATGTGTTTATAATGTTCCTTATGAGTGACTTGTCCTACAATGATGTTGGAAAACTTTTTGGTCTCCACAAATCTTCAGTGAGCCACATATTCCACGAGATTGGATCACACCTTGCGGAGAACAGATATAACTATATCAGCTGGCCAACTGTAGAAGAACAACACATGACTAGAATTAAGGTAAACAGTAGATTCAAAATTCCTAACTGTGTAGGCTTTATCGATGTTTGCCGACTAAAAGTTGGTCTAAAAAGAAAAAAGCATGACACCATTCTTCTTCAGGCTGTTTGCGATGAATCTCATATGTTCACAGACATCCACATTGGAGAAACTGGTAAAACAAAGAAAAGTAAAGTTTTCAAAGATAGTCCTTTGGCGAAGGAACTCCAAAACTTTGTTGAATATGATAATCATATACTAGGAGATTCTGAATACAAGTTACGAATTAATTTAATGACACCATTTACTAGTGAGGAGTTGTTGACCAGTGAAGAAATGAAATTCAATGAGATTCACTGGAAAGCAAGGGTATACATACAAAACACTTTTGAGTTACTCAAAGATAAATTTTGTAAACTGAATCGTATTGACATTTTTAAACCTGAGTTTGTCCACATATTGATCTATTCGGCATGTGTTTTACATAACTTTCTATTAATGCATGAAGGGAACCCTGAGGTCAAAGAAGAAGCCATAATTTGTGATGATGGTGTAACTATAAATTCTGATATTGTTCATACTCCAGTTGAAAAGAGACAGTTTCTTTGTAATTATATCAATTATATTGATTCTGACAGTGATACATTGCCATCGAGGTAAATAAATAGAAACTAATTAATCTGGATTAAAAAAAATATATAAATTATTTTTTTATTTTTTCCTAGAAACTATTGTAATATTAGGAAAATAAAATTCAATGTAATATTTTAATACTTATATTTTCTCCACTAATATGGGAAATTAATAAAGATCCTAGTTTAATGGATTTATCGCAATATAAAAATATAAATAAAAATGTTTTTGTCAATATTGATTTATATCAGAAATGGAAATGATATATACAAATGTATTTACTAAACAAATAATTAAAAATACTACTGTATAGATGTTTAGAAACATTTGAATACAAGAAAACACAATGTAGATAACTTAATTTATTTGCTAATGCTTATATTTTTATAAAATAATATAATATATATACAGAAGTTGATACATGTCCTTAAAGAGACTTTGATTTTTACACGGTGGGAACACTTATAGTTTTAGATCTCTGGTGGTTACTGCAGCCTAATCATTTTAAAAATACAAAATAGAATCTTCCAAACATACATAAGGATAATCACCATTCATAACTTCCTCTCGGTGGAGACTTCATCTTGGAAAGTATTTGTGCAACATACAAATAATGACAACTGTCAAACCTTTTGGAAAACAACAGGAATTCCATACTGTAGTAGTTATAAATATTTTACTCTGTCCTAACATTAGGCACTAAATTGGCAACCTACAAGGCACTATGCACTTAGCACAGCAATTTGCTATAATACATAACTTTAATAATTTCATATTTCAACAAAATCTAATAACTTTTATATTACATGCTATGATAAATTTCTTATAACTGTAATGCCAGCCTTAGCTTATAATATTGCTTGCAACTATTATTTGAGAGTTAGAAAACTAAAATACATGGTTATTTTATCTTGAATAAACCTTAGAGTTGTGTAGGTACATACAGGTTGGTAGGTAGCCAACAAACCTATCGAAAAAATACATTCTATTGTAAATAGGCAATAATGCCAACAGTTAAATCTTTAGCTACACTTTATACACGTGTGAATTAAAATATAAATCCCTCTTGAACAAGTTGGCAATTAATAGATAAATAAAAATAACAGAATTTTAGAGTGTAGATAAAGACCATAGACAATTTGACTCATATTTTTAAATTATCTTAAAATGTTCACATCATAGTATTAGATTCCAGATATTTTTATTTCGTTTAATTGTCTAATTATCTAAAATAGTACTTAAAATTTTAACTTTTTAAACTGGTGTGTACTTAATGTACTTATATACCAGGGAATGACGTCAGGCTAGAATATAAATTACTAAAGATATTGAATTACGCCTACTGCTGTTCTACAATATAAACAAATATTATTTTCCTCAGACTGACAGATCAGAATCAGATATGAAGTCAAAGTATTTTATTGTAAATAGGCAACATAACAGCACTTTTACAAGTCAAAATTAACATCTCATGAATAAGGAGAAGTACATAGAATATTAGAAATAGATCAAATTAATAATATTAGGTAACCTAGGTATGCTTTGAGATTGAAAAGAAAATTTCCCTTTCATGTGCCAACAGAGTTAAATCTCACACTGGAAAAAGAAATAAACTTCTGACTATACCGGTGCTTCGGAAAAATATGCTCGTTAGAGAAGAGTCAAGGAACTCTACGGGGATGTAAATTTTTCCATATTTATTCATTCTTTATAATTTTTCAATTATCAGACATTGTAAAACATATTTTATTTGCCGCTTGACAGCTGTTTGCATAAAGTTAAGATTTTGCTACTGGCGAAATGTAGGTACCTACATACTAAGTTTACGGCTGTTTGCTACCAGCCTGACGTCACATCCGTTGCATCATGGCCTTAAGGTGGATATAAATGAATGTTACAATAAAAAACAGACTTAAAGAACCGGTCAGGTGTTTTTTGTAAATTTACATATCATAAACAAGTAATTTCTGAATTGTTAATATGATAAATTATCATATTCACATCGTTTAATATAATATTCATAGTAGGTATCCATAATGCAAGAAACATGAAATTCGTAACAGAATTACGTCCATATTTAAACTATTGTTAAAGAAACAACCATGACTGAAAAACAGCGATTCGGGAGCTGCCATTTATACATCCTGAAATCCAGATTTAACTAAATTGTGCAAAATTATTTTTAAGTATATAAAAAAAAACGTTATACATAAGTATAATAAATCGCCCATTATTTTTTGAAGCCGACATTACAATAATTACGTTTTGAGATAACTGACCACGTTGTGTCATGTTCGACTATGTCAAACAAAGTTCTTGAGCCCTTTGGCTTTATACTAGCACTATATATACACTTTTCACTATATTTACATAATTAGCTGCACCGCAATAATATTCTACAATAATTAATATGGAATGTAACAAATTAATATTACTCATGCCAGTAGACTTAAAACTAAAGCAGAAGAGTTCTTAAAAAAATATTTACATCGCATGCATGCTCTACATGGAACTTGTGTCAGACTCATAAATAGACATTATTCACAGAAATATGTTAAATTTAACCATGGCATCAATTCTTCTTCTGCTTTAGTCTTGCCTACTCAAACGAATGATTTCATTTAGGGACAGCGGCTTTGATATCCTACCTACTTTTAAATGCATATTCAACTCCTGTTTACATTAAAAGTCTTAGGCATATCTAAACTGTACATGCATTCGGCGATATTTACAGGATTCGAACCAGCACTTTGCTTCACTCAAACTACACAATTCTACTAACATTGCCTTAGCCGATTGCTCGGAAGACTTGGCACACGCGACGCTTGTCACACATCGTTCCATCACTTAGAAATGGACCCGTACATTGTCTGTTTGGGTAATTCTCAAATATATGTCTTTTTCACTTTTTGCAATGTGCCGCACTTGAGATCTTTGTCAAGGGATTCTGTAGAGTTCCGCAAGTCGAGTGTTCGCTCCTTGCCAAGCTCCAGGTGCAGGTTGTCGGGTTTGGGGCACACGTTTGCCACCATGTTTACATTCTTTGACCGCGGGGGCATGTACGTAGTGTTCGCGTTCAGTGGCGTTTCTAAGGCACATCTGTAACGCAAAAACAGTAATTAGCGCAAGTTTTCACTCCAAAAGAGATGCAACATCAATGACTTTTCTGTACATTCAAAGACGAGTATTTTGTATAAAACATTCAGGTGGTGCTATAACGAAAATTTTCAAAGAAGCGGAACGTTTTAGAACCTTACGTGGTTCTAACGTCGTCGGTGCAAAAAGACTAAGTAAGTGAAAAACTTGGCGAGTATTTTGGACTCACTTTCGGAAATTATAAAAACTCGTCTGTAAAGGAAAACTTTAGCATCAGTAGGTATAACTTCTTGATAAAAAAAATTACGTTTGTTTATCCTTAGCCTTAAAACTTACCTGTTCAATCGATTGTGTTGTTCATTGAAGGGTGAGGTATCCTGGAGAAAAGGGTGACGAAATCGACGCGAGAAGAGATATCCAATGATGAAGCCCAACATGAGAGTTACGAGGCATGACGTTACAACAGCCGTGAGGAGTGCCGTTGCGCTGTAGATATTGCCTTCAGCAGCTTCCACAGTCAATAAGTCTGAAAAGCGAGTTCAATTGTTAAATCCAGTTTAAAGTTATTGTTACAACACTCGTCAGTTATAGTCCTCATAGGTTTGTTACCTGTTTCGTGTTTGTTACTGTTCGTGTTCTTTTCTTCGGACAAAACGTTCGTTTCGACTACTTCTATTAAAATTTCATTTTGTATATCGTCTGTTTTCTGACGCATTTCAGATTCGGATAGCGTAGGCTTTTTTGTTCCCGGATTTCTGTTAGTGTGCCGGTCGCCCGGCAAGAGCGCTGGCAGCTTATTACATATTTCAGTCTTTCCATACTCTACATTTTGTAGAAATCTCTCGGGATTTGGAAATTGCCGGTTTCCAACCCAAGAACATTGCTGTTGCTTGGAATCCCACGCGCAGTGTGGGTCTTGCAGTGCAACACAATCTCTGAAATAGATGAATTGCGATTGAATTGGAATAGAAGCTCGACAAACATAAAGTTTGATCAACATAATAAATGTTTACAACATAACTAACCTGCAAGATTGCACGTTCCCGCAATGAGACAGCGTTACAGCCTTTATTATATCACCCGAAGAAACTATTAGCTTCTCTGTTGTAAGAGCAACGTGCATCTGCTTTATTGGCACGCCTTGAGGTAGAACTTGCATCTCGGAAATCACAGCCGTCCTTACTGGGTTTCTGCTGTACTCATCAGAGCTAGCGTCAAAACTGCCCTCATTCGAGGCAACATTCACAGCCTTAATGACTCTACCGTCGTCAGTGCCGATGTACATTACATCGTATTTATTTCCATTCATCGCTTGTACCTGAGGATGGACAGCTATTGCTGAAAATCTATACTGCAAGCTGACTCTAATGAGAATTGGTCGGGCTAAAAACGAAGAGACCGCTTTATCCATAAGCGAGTGAGTTTTTATAAAGTTAACTGAAGAATCAGAGAGCGTTCGACTGTCTTCCACGCATGTACCCGGCCTGTTTTCAGGTACTTTTTCTCTCACGGGTAGCCAGTTAGAGTTCATACCCTCTTGACCTTTAAAAGACCCTTCGAACGCGTCCAAAATGTCTCTCATCGCAAACGCGCACACTGCTGATCCGCCAATTGCATTTTGTGGTGTTGTAAATACTGCATACACAATATCGTTTCTACTGCTGCCACTCCCATAAATCCCGTTGATAAGTTCAGTTGTAGCCTCTGAAACAAAAGGTTCGTCATGAAATTGTTTATTGAAATTGCTGATACATTTGTCATTGTTAAGGCTTTAAACTTTACTCGAAACTTACGTATTTCGTCGAAGTAGAAAGGATACTCTCCGGGCATGGAGCAATTGAGCCGAGCTTTCAAAAATGAAGTCCAACGTTCGCTAAATGTGTGAGGAGGACCGCCTTTGTCGTTCGTGCATACCCTCGCTACCCTTGAATAGACAGCCTGTGAAAGAAATACTAATATTGTAGAAGATATTTATCATAGACATTTACAAATGGACTAGAAGACTGACATGTAAATTACCTTTCCACAGTTCATATACTCGACAGCAGTTTCGCGGTAGAAGAAGTAGACGTGGCTTGTAGAAGCGACCGCGCCAACGAAGGATGGGTCATTTAGCAATAGCGAGTCCGACCGTTCGGTGCGCACAGGCTCGCGGTAGATGAGTGGATCAGTTCCAGAAAAGTCTGCAGCCGTTGCTGTATACAGTTGACCATCTGAAAATAAAATCATTATTCATCATCAATTTAAATATTACCTAACTCCATTTTTTTTATAACAATCATGATGTCTTTTATCCATTCGACATTCATACAGCTAAAGTTAAAAAAAAACACGTTTGATGATGTCAAGTCTATTAGCATGAATAGTGGAATACTGCATTGCAAATTGCTCTCAAGTAATGGAGGAATCTTGAAACTAATTATATGATTTCCTCATCAGCTTTTCGTGGCTAGACGCTTCAGGTATAGAACTGTGATTTCTAGAAATGTGCGATGAGTTTTCTTGAATTTTATCACGAAATTACAGCGGTGGTTCATTAGAATAGACTCAAATTTTATTGTATAAACTGTGTAGGTACTTATTGTACCTACTTACAACCTTTATAATAAAGGTCTTATGACATAGATAGATAACTCTTTATTGTACACCACATAGAACAAAAAATACAATAATAACTAAAACATTTATACAAAATAAATGGGACAATGGGCGGTCTTATCGCTAAAAAGCGATCTCTTCCAGACAACCTTTGGATGGAAAGGAATTAATATACGGCAAAGACGGTGGTGCATTATAATCTAACAAATAAATAATAAAAACTGAATACAATGAATAAACATATATACACATATATTCCAATATACCTACACATAAATATGTAAATATATAGTACAGTATATATATATATATATATATATATATACATATATAAATATATATCCATATACATAGTATATACATTATAATAAATTACATTTACTACATATACATTTACAAAATATATACAAACATAATAAAAATAATATACAGTGAAACCACAACAGAATAACAACAAAATAGCAAGAAGTGATATTAATTAGAGAGATAAAACTTCTTTACTTGAAGTTTAAAAACAGGGAGTGACTGGGCTCGCCTTATAGTAACTGGCAGAGCGTTCCATAGGCGAACTGCTTGGATGGTAAATGAACTGCCATAAAAAGAGCTTCTATGTAGAGGGATCAACAAAGCTAAATTTAACACATAAATTAGTCACTAGTCACGATAGTTTTATCCATTCCGGACGTAGAATAATTATTATATTATTTACATGACTGCATGGAGGGTTATGTGTTTAGGTTGTATGTATGTTTGTTTGTACGTTTCTTAGGCGCGATCTACAGCCTAAATGGCTCGATGTATTTTGATAAATTAAGTATCATTGGATATATTAAGTGTCAAGAAAACTAATATAGCGGCTTTCAGCTGCTATATTGTATTTCCGACGGAACAAGAAATGACCAAAACCGGGCCTAAACCTAAGTATCGAGTGAGGTATCAAAATGAAGGTCTATAAAGACCATTTCAAAAATATAATATATAATTCTTATAACTAATCAGTAGCAATTGCCTTCTTCTTACACAATTTTGAATTTTATATAAGTTAGTTAGTTAGTTTTATATGAGTTAGTTAGTGAAGTTAATGTGAATACTATAGTCTAAGTAAAGAAAGATATGTAAGTAAATAAGAAACATGAAATTTATAGAAATACTAGCTACGCCCCGCGGTTTCACCCGCGTCTCTCAAGAACCGTGCATTTTCCGGGATAAAAAGTAGCATATGTGTTACTCCAGGATATTTAAGCTACCTCCATGCCAAATTTCAAGTTTTTTTTTTTTTTTGTATCCATGACAATTAAACCAATTACCTAGCCCCAAACTAGGATACCCTGTACTATAGGATAACGGAAAAAACATACTTAAATACGAATATTACATTCATCCATGACTCGGAAACAAACATTTCTGCTTATCACACCAATGGTAGAAAACTTGCGGGATTCCAACCCGCGACCCTTTTGATTTTGTAGTTAGGATCACTAGCCACTAAACCAATCCACCAAATCATCTCGATCACATCAGTTTTCAAACAGAAAAAAAAAACGCATCAAAATTGATCCATTCGTTTGGGAGCTACGAAGCCACAGACAGACAGACACACACAGACACACACACACATACACACCATAAACTTATAACTCTTTTCGTGTTCGGTGGTTAAAAATATAAGGGAAAGAACCGCTGTTCGCAGATATTGTTCTTACATAGGTAATAGTTAAAATCAACGAGCGTTCTAAGAAAAATACGCCCACGTACCGTATCTTATGAAAAACCTAAAGCTTTTGTTTACATCATTATATAACTACTCTGAAAAATCTTTCAGACATTTCAGATCACGAAGGGAAAATTCCACCTTGTTCTATTGGTAGAACAAATAGTAGAACAGATGGTAACACTAACTACCCAACATATCGTATTTTTATTTATAATCGGTCGTTAGCTGCCTTCTCTGTTATTAAATGGAAAACAAATAATTAAACAGTTAGGTACTTAAAATACCCTTTGTATTTACCCTGCTGTTGTATTTAACGGTAAAGGTAATAAATCGATTGATATCGGGGTCTTGGCTCGGTCGTGCTCCGCGCAACCCCTCTGCGAGCGACGCGAGCGCAGCTTCGTGCTTAGTTTATAGATCATCTTCACAATGTGTGTTCACGACGGTACCAGGAAGTGGTGGAATAAAGGTTAAATGATACATCTGTGACATTTGAGTGGAAGAACTAGTACCTTAGACTAGTACAATGTAGGTACAGACAAAGGTACAGATGAGACTACGCAGCCGAGGGTGCGACGTAAGTTGCTAAAAGAGTAGATTTGTGTACGAAGTGCTTTTGATGGTACACGTAATGGGTACCTAGTACCTACCTACCTACTTGTAATTTACATTTTTGATTGGTAAAAATAACTTACCAGTGAAAATTGAGGTAGAGTTGTGTTGAGGATCGTACGGACAGCGGCCGGAACCATCGACCTCTTCGAAGTGGTGGTTCGCTGGGTGCCTGGCGTACCGCCTGCACAGGGGCTTGAAGGCATTGGTGCCGCAGACCAGGAGCCGGCCATGAGATCGCGCAGCCACGCGAGGGTAGTTCTGGCACTCGTCTGCAGATTTCCCTTTAAGTTGGCACAGCTCTCTGTGGGCATCTGTTGATTGCCATTCTATTCGCTGTGGATAAAATGAGGTTCGGTTTGTTTTTTTTCAAGATGTAGTTACTTCTTTACCTACGTAAAGCATAAGGCTGTAACATAAGCTCAGTTTATTTACATGAATTGCCATTATTATGTAGTAGGTACTTCTATTCAAAGCCATTGTTTATGTCGAGATAGCGATCTCTAGTCTTGAATGATAGACGAGCACGTGCGAGTTCTACGTGTGTCTACTCTACCTATGTATTTATAGAAAACATAGGTTTCCTACATAATGTATGAACGTTGGCAGCAAACTAATTTTACGATTTAATTCAAAATGGCGCTAGTAACAAAAAGCCGTACGTGGCAGAGTCGAAGAAAAGTAACCATGTAAGCGTGATTAGTATTCGGACGACGCGGAGTGGACGCCCTGCGCCGCTGCGCTTGAATAATTCAACACTACACCGGTCAGCTCTAATATGTGACGAGTAATTTAAAACATCAGCTTAACACGAACATTTATTTTGTTATTTAGTTTTCCTTTTAGGTTGGGGATTAAAACGCAATCATCGAACTGTTGCTTACTAACCCTCCCCCATTCCTATAAAAATTAAACGAGTCGTTTTTCCAACATCTCGTTACTCTTTACATCTTTTTGACGTTTTTTGTTATGTCAAAAGCTGACTGACAGTAAGCGAAATCGGTTCGTTTTAAGATATAGGAACCGGCCCTAAGACACCGCTAAAATTTTAAGTCTGCATTAACCTGGGGTTAATAGTTTAGCATCTGTTTTTGCAAGTTTAACTTAAAACCTGGGTAAATTACAAAGTTAAACCGGTATGCTTGTTTAATGAAAATAATGAGGTTTGTTATCAAATAATTCACACCGATACTGCGTTTCAGTTCAGTTTTCTCATGACCTTTGTGTTGGATGAATGAATTTCTTTGAGGAATTAAAATATAATTGTGTTTTTACTGCTTCTAATTGCAGTAATTTTAGAGGGCGTTGAACGCGTTTCCATAAAATGCCTTACCATGCCTGCAATATAAATAAACTGAACATTTTTTGATGAGTGAAACGTTAGCGATTTCTGGCTACGAGCCAAAAGCTGGTCCGGCCCCATGTCCGTCCGTATCGTATTTTTATTTCATGCGCAGATTGTGATGCCATTAATCGTAGCCTCGAATGAATTATATATTTTTGCTCTCACGAGAGCCAGATTGAAGTTCAGCGCCGTTAGTAGACGAGCGATGTTTTACTACCGCGTCTATTTCTCTTTTGTTTTATTCCTTTCAGCTGGATGTTTTATAGGCTTTCCCCCTACTTTTCTCATGTGAGATACATGCAATTGATTTGTTGTACGTGGGTGGCCAATTCATACAACCAGTAGATAAGCAATAATGCTTCAATAACTTGCATAACCCCGTGATTCACAACACGCTCGTCGTTAAAAGCACTCGAACGCTTAAAATATTAATGCGGTGAGTATGGGCAGATATTATAATAAATAAAACCAACATGATATAGAAAATAAACAGTTCCCGGGCGAAATGGGTCGTAACTAAGAATAAACAGCTAAGTGCAGCAGAAGGAGCGGTATTCCGTCGTTGTTTGCGCAAGATTAGACACATAAACCTGTACTCGAGTGCGATACCTATTACGGGTTACGTTAGTTACATTGGTGCCAGACTAGGTTGCCGTCCGGTAGACGGTAGCTAACACTGACCGGATTTATTCAAAATATAATTGCCTTTATCAAACTGGAGTACCTACCTACCCGATTACAGTTCCTCCGTGAGATAACAATGTTGAACCTCCTATATTTTTTACTTATCAAAGCTACGATAAGTTTTTTCGGTTCTTCGTGATAATGAGTTGGCAACTCCTGGTGTTGAATCAAACACCTACATGTTTGCTCAACCCAGTTTGTTATAGATACCTCGTCGTGCGAAATCGCTGCATGTTAACGAGTAATATAGCAAAGTGCAATACGTGCCAAGAAGCAATATGTTTCTTGCTGATACGAGTAAACTAAAATTAGAAATTAATATAAAAGTTACGTACCTGATCAATATTCTCTGACAAGTCGTACAGGCTAAGGTTGTACACCGTATTTCTGTAAAGAAAGCAATTCGTTATGGGCCATTATACGAGCATACCAAATTGACGAAAAACATTGTATCTTGAGCTGAATTGGGTCCTTTGTCTTTTACTGAATAGTGCTTTGAGAACGGTAAAACTTAGACAATGTCACTAAAAAGTTAAAACGTGGTGATCAAAGACATTCATTAGGAACGTACCCAAGGATCACGTTTGTTGGGATTGGGATGTCATTTTATGAGCTCTTACAGGAAATTAAATGTGAATCAAGAACCAAGAAGAAGTCTTTTTAACCGAGTACAGTGAAGCAAGGGAAGGGTTATGAGTTTAACAGTCTATGTATGTATGTGAAAATTCCACAATAGCGTCGCCTCTACATCCGATTTTGACAAGCGAGGTATCAATCGATTCGTCTTCAGGTATAGTGTCCAGGAGAGAGTGAGTAGGCCATTTTTATACCCGACTACGGTGAAACAAAGGAAGGGTTATGTGTTTAACTATAAACACGGTCCGATTTTAACAAGCGAGCTACGTGGATTCGTCTTCATCACAAGAGTGTCATAGGCATTTTTTCACCCGACCGTGGTTTAGCTTTTGAACTTACTCGTATGTCTTGTTCAGTTAGGTCTTTTCGTATGTCACTATGCAGGCGCATTTGGACGCTAGAGAAAACTATTCAACACACAAAGTTTCATAGGTCCTTCCATTCTATGCAAAAAAACAATCTCAAACAAAAATACAAACCGACTTACACACATAGACTGTTAAACTCATTACCCTTCCCTTGCTTCGCCGTACTCGGTTAAAAAGGCACGCAAAAGTGCAAGGCATCACTGAATAGTTCCTTACCTGCCGCCAACTATAATGGAGAAGTTATCTTTGTCTAGGATGCGGAAGTGGTCTGGCGCCGTCGCGTTGCCCACGAACTGTTCTGAAGTATCATCGCCTGTAACAATGTAACAAACCAATTTAACATCTTCGCACTGCTACCATTCGATAATCTTGAACCTTATGGATATGAGCCATTTCCTGAAGAACCGATAACCGTTGGGGTAGACGAGTTCTCGAGTGGAGTTTAGGCAACATTAATGTAGGACGACCTGCGAAAATTGACTGGACGAAAATGGATGACGAGTACTGACCGAGCTCAGTGGCGTGCATTAGGAGAGGCCTACGTCCAGCAGTGGACAAATATATGATGATGATGATGATGGATATGAGCTCGTAATCAATTATAGTATGACTATGTTCTTAAGTCGTTGGCTTGACATCTATTCATCGAAGTTGGAAAGAAATTGATGTTATACAGACTGGCGTATTTCATTAGCGTTCCATTAGATTATTGTTAATTCGGTAAACATATGATTAACATAGAACCAATTGGAATTGATGCATTGTTATTCTTTAGGCAAAAACGTGGCTGTAACTTACAGTATGCTGAAAGAAAACCGGCCAAGTGTGAGTCGAACTCACGCACCGAGGGTTCCGTACAAACTTAACTTTGCTAGTGGAAAACTGTTGTACCCATACATCGACATAGGTCACGGTCAGTTTACCTAAGAATATGTATATAATTGCAAAAAAAGTGATTTATCTACAAAGAACAATGGCGAAATTTTATGTGATAAATCTTGCAGCGTCTTGAAATATAATTTCTACATTTACAGTTCTTTATGGTCTTTTTTTTTTCCCTTTACTTGTGCTATAAGACATTGTTTTTTTGCCAAACTTCATGATTCTAGGTCAACGGGAACCTACCCTATAGGTTTTGATTCCCTTGTCAGTCTCAAAATATGCTGCATAAACAACCATATCTTTTGATTGCTTTTGTTGACTTAGAAGTTAGTTTTTTTACATCTCCAAGGGATTGAAGACCTAAATATTTGATATTAATTTCAACATGATACGCTTTCCTGAGAAAAAGGGCCTTGACAGACAGACGGGCAATGAAGTAATCCTATAAGGGTTCCTTTTTTTCTTTTCAGGTATGGAACCCTAAAAATCAAAGAAGGTATAAAAAACTTTTAAAGAAATCCTATTAACGCATAGAATTGCAATTTCGTAGAATTTTTAAGATTAACATGGTAAGTAGGTAAGTTCGTCTAACTTTGGTAGTTGCAGACGGCTATAGAAGTCTCTTATTGTCAGATCAAACGAACAATGCACCTATTCAAGATCGATTAAACAACAATATAAGGTTCGCGATTTCATAACAACCGGTGGGGATATTCTCACGTGGCAATACGCCGAAATCGCAGTAACTTTTATATTTTCCGCGTTTCTGCACCTGCAGTGTCAGTTGCATGCTGGCATGGGTAGCTGGGAATAATTTTATACTTCCATGTTTAAATTATACTTCCCTTCCCCGACATTTTTCCCGCAATATTATTTTACTTGGAGAAATGAATAAGTAGGTAAACATATGACTATAGTGTAGGTACCTACAGTCATATGATATTTACCTACATTGGCATAGTACACCAAACTTTACGTAGATAATTAAAGAATCGGCACTGAATCTAAGTAACCTATATTTTCTTAATTTCCTTGCGAGCCGTACCTTTTGCGAGGACTTCAGTAATCGTGTGCTGGCGAAAAGTATCAACACCAAATATATATTTTTTGTCGTTCGATTGTAGAAAAGGTACGATGTAGTCCTCAGAACAACTTGTAATTGATCAAGTTTTTACCTTGTTTGACATATATCCTGGCATTCGCGTCCGGCATCCAGGCGTGTGCCGTGGATGCGAGCAACACGAGGACCGCGCGGGCGACGGCCATTTTGTTTTAGTCTCTCCTCTCCACGCACGCCATCTTCCCGCGTCTTTCTCTCCGTTCTGTAACAAAAAATACAAGAGTTGTATTTTATTTGGGAACAACTTCAGATATTCATTAATATTAATAAAAACATGGTACTTTGTCTTAAAGATAACTTAATGTAAATACCTAACTAGTGTGAGCCTTCACTCCGTGCTTGTATAACAGAATGTCATTAAAATATAGCTTGTTTAAATAATTTTCAAATATATCATTAACATGGCTCATAAAAAGTAATATGATTGACCCCTCGTGGCCTGAGTAGAATTCATTAATGAAGTATTTATGTAGCTTTCGCATACAAGTAAATGTCTGTACGTATTTTGTTTGTACTTTATGTATAGATAAACAAATTGTCCGTGTAAACAAAGCAATCGTCAAGAGATAAGAAAACAGACTGTCAATAATATTTTTGCTATCTATTAATTGGCCTGTTTTGTTGCTTTGTTGGTTAAATAATTTAAATTGCTGTGTTCGTTCCAATCGGGTCTCTTAAATAGATATTATGTTGATAGAATTCATATAGGTAAATTACAAAAGATAGCAGTTTTATGTTGGAGCAACAGCGGACAGCCTAGATTTTACCACGTTTTTATTTTCTTGTTTGTCTGTCTGTCTGGCGTTCCGGGTAGAATCTTGCAACTCGTGCACTTCCCAATTACCTAGCTATCCGGTTGAATCTTTCAGGGTAGCTAAAAAAAACGAGCGAGCCTTACAGTAGTCGTATATGATGTGTAACATCTGTTAACATGTGTAACATCTGCTAACACATTGTTAACACTGTTACACTTTTCACGTAATCACTCCCACAGATTGCAGGAAAGCGAGAGGAAAGATGTTACATACAAAAAAACGTGGTTTTATATTAGTTTTTTAACCTACATTTGCTGTTTGTTTCACCCGCATATTAATTTAGAAACATCTTCGCCGGAGCATTTACTCTCAGATCTTAGATCTCAAGTACAGCGCTCGAATATAAAATGAAAATGCCCCCACAGAAATGTTGTTTACTGCACGCATATACTCGCATGGTAAGTTCTCGGTCACACGGGCCGCTGCTTGACGCACGCACTGTATCCTACTGGTTGGTCCTAACCAACCAGTAGGATTACTTACCTACCTTTTTATTTTTGTATCATCGTAATCGTGAGAAGCAAAACTCGATCGTCTAGGTCATTCTAAGGTAGGCATAATAATATGCCAACCGCTGTTTCGATACCACGCACCTCGATACCTCATTTTAATAAATACATTTTATATCTCGATCAAAATAGTTTATTGTGAGACGTTTACGTTTTTATTTAGACGTTTAACTTTGTATAGCTGTCGTAAACCGTACATGTATAATGTTATAAATATTTATTAGGTTCTGCACATGAGGGTTTATATAAGTTGTGTAATATTAATAATACAATAAGGTACATAAGGGACGAGGCGTGGTTGGACTACCTAGGTATTTTTACTGCATGTTGTAACACTTTATTGGAAAAATGTTAGTGCTTGTGCCCAGAAGGTTTAAAAAAGACGCGATTCCACACCACCAAACATACGAGTGAAGCATAGCAAATGGCGGCTGTAGATATGTATCTTAATTAGGTATCTATATATGAAATGATATTATTATATAGTAGTAGTTATCCATACCAATATATAAAAGTGAAACGTCTGTTTGTTTGTTTAGGGAGCTTTCACGCGATAACGGCTGAACAAATTTTGATGAAATTTGGAATGGAGATAGCTTATACCCTGGAATAAAACTTAGAATACTTTTATCCCGGAAAATTTTAAGTTTCCACGGGAAACCTGGAAAATGTTGATTACTCGCTGTAAGAAACGGTTGCCATGGAAACGAAATAACAAGTATGTCAAAAACATCAAGAACATTGGTGCTATACCTACTTTTGCATTGGTTTTTAATATCCTAGAAGAACATACATAGGATGTTTTTTGCGATAAACAGTAGTCCGCGCGGACGCGGTCGCGGGCGGAAAAGCTAGTATTATATATACGTAAGAATATGTAAGTATAGTAATGGTATTGATATTATTAATAAGAATCTATTAGACTTTCCAAATAAAAACTGGCACTATTCCGCATTAATAACATCACAATACACCGAGGTTAACTGGAAGATAATGCTTGGTTTAAGATCGCCTATATACTTATATCTTTTTGTGCAATAAATAATTTTCTATCTATGTGCGTGAGATAATTTGTGTTTTTTGATACACAATTTCATTACAAAAGATGCATTGTTTTCGATTTTTCGTATCTGCATTATTTATAAGTGTATAACATGGTGTGTGTGCGTGAGACTTGTGCGTACAAGCGGATCAGCATATCTTAAAAAAAACTCTAAGTCTTGGGTGCTTCATTTTCGAATTGACGGTTTGGAATCCGTATTTTTATAAACATTCTTGGCTTGTGCGGCAAAATGGTTCTGGTGATTGGTAGGTTACTGGTGTTTCAGGTTAATACAATAGTTAAGTCTCTACCTAGAAGTTATTCTGTTTTTTTTCTTCTGATTGGAATATTCCTCAACATTCGGCTGATAATTTGCAGGGACTTTCATTCATGTAGTTTTTGTTGTTTCAGCTTGCATATGCGAAGTTTCATAAATCACATTACTTGCAGAGTTCAACTATAAAGTCCTTATGGTTTTGATACATGGTTGTGCAGATGTGTGCCACTAGCTAGGTACAACTTTTGCATATGACTAGTAGCGTTATTACTCAAAGGGTAGAGTTTCATGTAACAGGAGGCGTGCTGGTGCACAATTGAGCAGATGTTGCACAAAATGATCGCGAGGGGGTTGTGTTATGCAACTTTACTTTCCGCCGTTCTATCCATCTGTTTCGGGATTCCGCTGCTGTTTTGTGAGTAGGTGCCTGATGTACGCTGCAATACTACCGTTAAAATATTTTAGCTGTTCGTATTTTGCGCGGTGTAATAACGAACCTACAATTTATCGCCGCTCGAACTAGCTATATAAACTACATGGGCTAAATAAACGTTCGGTCCCTTGACGTATAGGCGTAACAACCCCGTTATGTTTCACACAGATGTTTTCATACTTGGAAAATATACACTAAGCACAGACTGTAGATACAGACATACTCTTAACGCCCTTGTAATACTAAACTAACTACTAAAAATTGAACCCTGACAATACCTCGAAACAGGTACGCGAAATAATGGCGGCGAGATCGAAATACCAGCATATCCAATAAATTATTATGGGTAGAAAAATAAGTTGAAATAAAAGCGTGGAGAAATAATATTCCAATGAATGTTTTATAAAACAGGTTAGCAAAGTTATCGTTGTTTCCCGCCCAGCCATCCCAAGGCAACATCCCAGCTCGTGAGTGTCGGGCATCTTAGTCTAGTTAAATATTTATAAGTATAAGTACGAGATAAATAAAACAGGCTTACACTTCAATATTGTATTCTCACATTAGTGTGATTGGCTCTCTGGATAGGATTACAGTGCGGGGTCTGTATGTGTGGCATAAACAAGATAGGGCAGTAATTATGTAGCCGCGGTTGACATCCGAGCCCTTATGCCGTTGTGACGAAGACCTATGTGATCCCACGGACTTCGGGAAGCTGCGGTTCTTTCTGGTCGACTGCGACGAATAAATCCCAAGCCGCAAACGCGTTAACATACAGGGTGGGGGTTACAGGGGTTTACCCTAAGACGATAAAAGACAGTTTTCGCGACATTTTTCCATATCAACGCACGATTTATAGCCGCTTCCGGCGATGTCACGCCTGAAAGATGTAGCTTTCAAATGAAATGTGATAGAGATATAAGGATGAAAACGTGACGGAAATTTGGGACGAAATGGCGATCGGACTTTTGCGTAATATAATATGAGTCAATCATTTTATTGTTAGGTACTGTACCTTTTTTCTTATTTCTCTGACAAGGACTTTTGCATGGACAAATCTTTAGATTTTCTATTATCTTGTCTTTCAAGTATTATCTACAACTGTGTTATATGTATACAATACCTATTCGGCCAAAGACATTTATTTTTATATACCTAGAATTACCGATTTGTGTGCTCATTACAATAATGAAGTCAATGAAATACCTACCTACTCTCGCAGACACACTGCTTAGTATCTAATCTAACCTCATTTATATCTAATTATTATCTAGACCTGCGTAAGAGTACTTGCAAACAATTGTTTTTATACTGTTTTCCTTTTATTTGCCCTACCCATGTTGATAGCACGCTTGATAATAATGATAAACTGACGCATATTGTCGCATTTACAGTAAGTAGAGGTTTCTTACTCAAGTAGATCCCAATCCTAACGTGGAACTGCAAGCCGGACCGCTTTTGAAAATAGGCTGTATTTTTTTAATTTGTGTTTTCATATCCTCACATCTCCGGGATTTCTGAATCGATTTGGATGATTACTTTTATTTGGAAGGGTGATAAAGGTTTTTAAATCCATTTGAATTCAGATTTTTGGTTTACCTACTGACCTTATCTAATTATAAATTTAGAAACACGAACTATTACAAAATTTCATAAATTTTCCCATTACGTCATATTTTAAGTATTATATTAATGGTTTGTTTGTTCGTTTGTTTGTCGTATGAGGTAGTGCTGGCCTCTGGTCTCAGAGTTAATCAAGCCGCCCGAGGGCCTCTGACATGGCTTAACGACTGCTATTAATCAATAACAGCCGGGACCGACAGCTTAACGTGTCTTCCGAAGCACGGAGCGATAGAAAACCGCACATAACTTAGAAAAGTCATTGGTGGGGTTCATAAGTGATAAAAACAATTCAAAAATCCCTAGGATCGAACCCGGTATCGTTGGATTCTAAGTTACACTATAGAACCGTTAGGCTACTATATTAATGGTGAGGTAAATTTATTTACATATTTCTATTTTATTATTTGCCTCCTCCTGAAATGTAGGTACCTATAGGCATATATCTATATATGAGTCTTCAAGCCTAGAGTTCCACGAAA
Organism: Alsophila aescularia; assembly: GCA_946251855.1. Lineage (NCBI taxonomy): Eukaryota > Metazoa > Arthropoda > Insecta > Lepidoptera > Geometridae > Alsophila > Alsophila aescularia. The sequence continues at coordinate 16,500,343 of OX276377.1, read as the reverse complement.
CTCTACAGTGCCCTATATACTAGGGTGTCGTGAGGGTATATCGCCACGTTCTAACTGATCCCGTCAAAAGAGAAATTAATTGCATGATGCCTACGACTGCATCTTATATTTTTAAATGAAGAGTTTAAAGCTTGTTTTCCTCTTTTTAGTTTTCTCCGCGGTCGTCCATTATTTGTTTTTTTTTAATATATATTTTTGTTACTACTGCACTGAAGAATATTGTCCCAAAATATATCTTTACAGTTGCCTAGCTTATCTTGATACTTTTATGTAAGTACCTACTTATATATTTTTGGAGTTAGGCTAGGTGTCATGTTCCATTGGTTCTTGGTTTATCTGTAATGTTAATGTTGGTGACTAGATTATTATGCCATGGACATAATGCGTTAAGTGCTAATCCATGACCGTTAATCCATGGTCATGGATTAGCACTTACTTAGTAGAACTTTTCAAGCACCGCGCGCGATAACTGCAAGCCGTGGGCACAGTTTTAATTTGCTTATCAATTTGTATTTTGCTATTTGGCCTCACTCTGTTCCGTGATATCTGTCTTTTTAACCGACTTCAAAAAAAGGAGGTTCTCTAGTTGATGTGTACGTATGTTATATTGTAGAAAATTCGTATATGAAATGTTAAGCTATATGAGTATCTGAACAAATATAACAAATTTCGCGAATGTATGTCCACGTATTTCTAGGAAACTACAAGTCCGATGGCAATAATTCTTTTTGAAATAGTTTTGGTTTCTTTCAACTTAGGGGATAGGAAGTTTTATCAAAATCGGCTCAGTAGTTTAAGAGATATGGACAGTTAACTGTTTCCAGTATGGTTTTTTTCTTAGCGAACGGAGTACGGGTGGAATTTAAACCGAATTTTGCAACTCAAATTTCGACCACTTCCCCTTTAGCTATCCAGCTGAAACTTTCAGGAAACCTCACAAATCAATGACAGATTTTTAATCTACATTTGCTGCTTGTTCTACTTCAACGAAACTAAAAAGTAAGAAATAAAAACTAATTTAAAAAAAAAAACCGTGTTCTAATCGTATAAAACTTAAAAGAAAGCAATAATAAAAAAATAGGTCTGTAACAGGCTGCCAGGTAAGTCTACTTTACTTACTTTTGTCAGTATTTACGAAGCAAAACCTCAAAAAAATAAAAAAAATAAGATTTATACTATTTTTAGTACTTTTTTTTTGTTTTTTTTTATAATATGATATAAGAGTAGGTATTTAATTAAGTTACAGGCGTAAGTTATGTACAACCACGTCTGACCGTAAATAAAATAACCACAAGTTCGCATAGTAGGTATTATAGTGAGCACCTATAGTAATAAGTACGCTGCGCTGGCAGGACGTACGTGCGTTTTTCTTTTTAGTCATGCATTATCATGTCTGATACCTATTCAGTGCTGATTCATTGGATTCGTGGATTTTGTTTACACGCTCGCAAAGTGCACAGCAGATGGGCTACCTACATAAAGTTTAGGTACCTACCTACATACGTACATTATGCAATTATACCACGTGTAAACCTTTTTAGGATTCTTAATGTCTATTTTATGGCGCTGCATAAATTGATTCCATAATTTAAAATTCTAACATTATACATACCTAATCTAGCTACCTACAAACATTAGATACTTTGACTAAGATTAACATACCTATACAAATTAGAATATCAATAATAATGCATTGTAATCATAAAGCAATAATTCCATCTGTGGTTGTAATGTAATACCTATTTTATTGTATTGTAGAATGTGTTCTAGTGTAGAGCATTTCATTTAGGTACGTACTGTCCATTGAAATTAACGTAAGCGGAAGTTATGCACATTCTCTACCTATGTCTACAACTACTTAAGATCATGGTCACATCCATCCACAATATTTCATACTTATTAAATATTATACATAAAAAATATATAACCCCGACCCCCCATTATAGCTAAGAACCATCTCGATCACTTCCAGCTTACAAACAGATAAAACACATCGAAATCGGTCCATTCGTTTGGAAGCTACGATCCCGACCCTCCATTAAAGCTACGAACCATTTCGATCACATCAGCTTTCAACCAGAAAAAACTGCATCAAAATCGGTCCATTCGTTTGGGATGCCACAGCAGACCCAGATAAATACGTACACACCCTAAACAAATAACTCTTTCGTCGAGGGTTAAAAAGCGAAAGCAACTCTCTTTCTGACCGTTTTTTACCTTTTCACGACTAACCCATCTTGATGTTTGTTTTGGAGATAGTTTGAACCTTGAGGGAGCACATAATATATTTTTTATTTTGATAAGCTGCCCGCGCGGACCAAGTCGTGGGCAAAAGCTAGTGCATGATAGATGTGGAACTTTACGACGTCTACGCTACGTGGGTGCCATTACGTGTAATGTTACCGAATTATCAAACAAGAACTCTAGTTGACCATCAGTGAATACGGTAGGTTATGTTCGCTTTTAGCTCTGCTGACCCATAGGCCTCTGCTATAATAAATCGTTACTTGAGTAAGATTTAAGATTACATACAATGTAAGATCAATTATCGCTTTGTGATAATAACATACGACTTATTTTATCTGTGGTTTTAATATTCATCAATTTATCCTATTGTATTGTGGATTGTGTTGAAGTAGAGCAACTTATTATCCTCTGAAATTAGCAAAAGTTATATAATGTTTGGGAATATTTACCTATTATCTTATGAAGATGACCTTCATAAGATAATGGTTCGCTATTATGCACGATCATGTGAAACTTTACAGACGTCTACGTGGGGTTGTTTTTTTTTATTCTGTGACGTGGGTGTAATTACGTGTAATGTTACCAAATTAACCAACAACAACTCTAGTTGACCATCAGTGAGTACAAAAAGCTTCTAGTACCGCTGAGCTGACCCATTGGCCTCTGCTACAATTATTAGTCGACGTTTAGCCTGCGCGGGCGCATCTGTTAATTTCGTCCATCCAGGGATGCCATGTTCTCATTTCGGGAAATGTGCTCGTTTTAAAGATGTTTGTAGTGGATTTTTTAATTGCGTCTAGTTTTTTTTGTGTAATTATTAAGATGCAAGTAGGTACATAATTATTACACATTCAGAATTAGTGCCGATATTCTCCCTAAAAATTCATACTCAATGAGTAACAACAACCTTTGATACCAACCCTAAGTCCACTCTACATACATTATCAAGACAGATGACTCATATGTAATTACGCCAGGATGTTGATAATGTCTTTCATTCATTGCTATTGTTATAACATTGTCGTACTACTATAGTATAATGTTTCTACTATTAATAAACGGAATTTCAAGAAATCTGATATGAATCGGAAACTCATAAATATGTAAGGAGCATACACGGTATTGCTTTTGTCTTTGGATATTTCAATGTAGAATACTTGTCCTGTCTGATATTTTGCATTTTAGCTTTGTTTGCGTGTGATAAAATATTCTACTGATTAGATAAATTTATAAGCGCACAAATTATACGGTCACGAACTCACTAACATCTTGTTTACCTGCCGAAAATACGCTAAGGAGGCGTATTTTTTTCGCCTTACAAATATTTTTACTTTGTTTTTTGCCGCCTACCCACGTTTCGGGGCCGTATGCGCAGCCAATACGTAGTTAGACCGGACCATCTTTGGGTACAAATCTTTGTTTCGGTCCTTACTTTACATGTCTGAGTGAACTATTATATTCGTTATCTCTAATGACTTTCTATAAACGATTCAATACTGCGTGTGGTCTAATAGCACAAAATGAGAGGGCCTTTTGTTTAATTACTTACTCGTAATTTATTAATAGTACCTTCCTGCTCTCGTCATTGTAATATAACAAGAACCCAAATCGGTTAAGTTGAAGAAAACGGGGAAATAGCTGAACCGTTTTTCAATTAACGGGCACCGCTATCTCAAAACTGCTTTGTAAACGATTGTGGAACGAAGAGGCCATAACAGTATGTTTTTGACTGATCAATTTACACCGTTTTGAGCAGCGTGGATTTGTGTTGTGAACTCGATCGCATCGCAGAGCGTCGAGTTCGCTGCTCTGCTCACTCGCTAGTTACTTGCCCTGTGTCAACAATGCACGCTCTCTCCTTCGCTCCCCTATTCCGTTTTGTTTGTACCGCCTCCACAACGCATAGAGCTCGTGACCGTCAATTTACTAGTAACGGTTAGCTTCATTTATTTAGTGAACAGTGGACACTCACCAGTAGAAAATACTCTCCGCCCTGTAATCCAATTACGGTCCTTTTCCAACTCCCGGTTCATGAGGACAGTAAAAATCCAATTTTGGTCACAAACACTCACATCAATATACAACGCTTTTCTGACTGGCAGTCAGATAATGCACAGCGATCACGATAAAAACACAGAATCAGTCGAAGACAAAGTATCACAGCAGACAGCGCGAACCGGTTGTGAAGTGGGAGAGTGTAACAACTTGGTAGTGTTTACTGTGGACGCGTCGGTACTAGGAGCGAGTCGAGTAGCGCTGCGTGCTCTCTCGGCGCACTCGTCAGGGGCACTGGCGACAGGGGCGCCCCTCCTTCGTGCCCGCCGCCCGCCCCGCTTGAACTTGCCCAACAGGCTTCTCTACCATGCGTGTGCGCCGATGCCACGTTAGTCGCTCGATACGATACAAAGTTCTAAGTTTTTTTTGTTTTGTGTTGACGCTTCCAAATGAGGGGCCATAAAATAGAAACGTAGTTCGAGTTGGATTGGACGAATGGAAAAAAAAACTTACATTACAATTATACATAGCCTAAAGCCGTAAGTTCTGTGGTGGGTAAAGTAGGTAAGTATGGTGAGGTATAAAATCAGAACTGTTTTCTTTTTAAATTGGGTTATAACTTTTAGTAGCTTTGAGTTTTAATGGACAACGTTGAAGATTGTAACTAACGTTCCTACTTATATTTTAATGGACAACGTTGAAGATTGTAACTAACGTTCCTACTTATATTTTTGACACTGGACAAAATATGTGGTAGAAAATAAAATAACATAAAAATTCACTCTATTCTTTGAAATATTACAGTGCCCCCAAGGTAATTAAAATATTATTATTAATTCAATGCAAACTTCGGACGCCAAATGGCAACAGCCGCATGTGGTGATCCCAGTTTATTTTCATTATTATCCATCGAGCACCCCTCGCTGTGAGCCAGGTAGGGGACGTGGCGAGCCTATTAAAAAAACTGAGGGAACAACCATAGCTTTTAGTGTTGTTCCATTATATGTCTGTCTCTACCTTAACTAGCGCGTAACTCGGGAAATCGATGCCATAAAATTAATCTACATAGAAAAATAAATACTTGATTGTTACAGAGTAGGTCACTACGAGTAGACGCTAGATGTTAGCGCCTGAGAACTGATACCGATTGACAGTGTTTTTTCCACATTTTAGCATATTTTACTCAAAAACTACGAGTTATTACAAAAATAAACAAGTACTACCTTCCTACATCATCAAAGTAAGAGAAAATACATGACAGCCTAGAAAAAAAAAACATTTAAAAAAAAATTGTCTATGTCTATGTCACTTGGGATGATATAAGGGTTCTAACGATACTCCATACATCTAAATCTGTACAGACGTTTAAAAGTTATGGTGAAATAAACAAACTCACATACATACACTATCTGCGCCTCGCAGTTTCACCCGCGTTAGTGATGATGATGAGGATGCTGATGAAAAGTATCCTATGTGTTATTCCATGCAGGGTCTAAGCTATCTCCATTCCAAATTTCATAATAATAATATAATATATTCGGCACAATTCCACACCAATTAACTAGCCCCAAACTAGGATACCCTGTAATATGGGCACTAGATAACGGATAAACATACATAGATACGAACATTACATCCATGACTCGGAAACAAACATTTCTGCTCATCACACAAATGACTGCACCTTGCAGGATTCGAACCCGCGACTGTCCGATTTCGTACGGTCTCTAGCCACTAGACCAACCGTCTGTCGAAATCCGTTCAGTTGTTTGAGCATGAAGGAGTAACAAACATACACACACTCATGCATACAAACTTTCGCCTTTATAATATTAGTCCTTAGTCCTCTTTTTTGGGCAGTCGTGTAAAAATAAGTACCTACATAGTTTTAAAATGAACAAAGTCCCATTAATTGACACCTCATTTGACCTGATTGTATTACTTCGTAATAGGTAATATTAATCACCCCTTTGGGCTTTTGGCCTTTTTTTCATGAAAGCCGGATAAATGGTTCGAAAGTTATCGTGGAGTTAATATACCTACATACAAACGCCGTTTCATCAAAGTTAATTTGGAGGGCACGCTTCGCTCGGCCAAAAATATATGAAAACTTTACGAACCGCTACTCGTATTAGTAATCTATGATTATTAATAGAATCCCAGAACGACCGGCGCGGCGGCGACCTGTTTGCCACCTACCCTCAAGCCATAGAGATATAACAAATAATTCTATGCCTCAAGCAAGATAATTTAGTTGAAGAGATGTCAAAGTGTTATCTCAGTAGGTAATTGAATTTGTGTTTTACTAAGTTGATTTTACTTTCACTTCTCGACTTATTGTGGGTTGTGTGTGGGAAGGCTGATCATCCAAGAATTTACTTTCAGCTAGAAACCTAAATGCCAACGGAAATAACAAGAGAATCCTTGCTTCGGTATAATGTAGCACGAATTATAGGTTATCCTAATCTAAAAGCTATTATTCTTTGAAGAATAATTTTGATTTCATTTCAAGTGATGATTCTTCCTGTGTAAACGCCACCTTCTGCGATTATCAAGACGCCTGCCAAACGTCATAGTGATAAATTAGGCAAATAGTGAGTAACCGCTGGCGCTGTTGCGTTCTTGGGGTAGGCCGATGTTCAGCAGTGGACCTAAATACCGGCTGATGATGTGATGTGATGATTCCAAATCCTATGGAAATTCTTCAAAATTAACGTTTATCTAACCAACATGTAGGTGGGGACTGAAACTGTGAAAAAGTGTGAAAGTGTTTAGAAATGAGGGAAGGGAATCGGTTAGCAGAAAGTGTTTTAACAGGAGAAATACTTCAAATTAGTGTAATATTAAGATTGAAAGTGATCAAACACTACTACAGTAGACAGAATGTATGAGAAACAGCCACAGAATGTGGTACTTAAATTTGTTGTGAGAACATTTAATTTTGTAAGTGTCAGGTGCTACCTTAGAGAGTACCTGAGGTGATACAATTATACAGCCACAGCTTTCTTTCAAACAAAACTGTGTATCACAAGTGAGAATCCTATATTCGTAAGCTAGTGGTGATGCGCTTGGTGAAGCGATTTGATTTTCAACTTCGTTTTCCTGCATTCAAGTCAATAATATTCCACGTTTATAGAGCTTTGTAAAACGTTTTCTGGAGGTAGGAAAATAACTGTGCCACCACTTGGTACGGTCTCTATACTTTCATCTAAATCTTTTTCATAAATATCTCATGAACTCATGACTTCTGAAGATGACTTTGATCTTAGATTTGTATTCATAAAATGGATAAAAGTAACAATCGACAACCGATGCCTTCGGGCTACGATCGTCCGACTTTCTCTTGAATAACATATTACGAAAGATAAGTAAGAAGAGGTCCGAGATTTCTGTCTTGCGATAGGCGACGCAGGTAGTAAAGCCCTGGGTGGGTACAAGACGGTGGGTTATCGCGAACATTAGTCACGAGTCGGGCTATTCAGCTATGATAAAATGCTTCCCGAACTTGGAGTACGCAAACTAATTTTCCAACTTTATATCCCAATACTTACTAAATAATATAAAGTCTAGATCAAGTTTAGATTAACAAGGCACCTCGAGTCAGATTAACTGGTTAAGTTATTGTCTGGATATTATTTTAGCTCGGTATACTTTGCTCCGAATTACGTTATCAGATATGAAACGGTTTACGATCTCTCTCGTTGGAGCCTATTTGCATATCAGTGCAGGGTGTGGGCGCGGAGTGTGCCGCGACAATATTTTCAGCAAAAGACGACGTCGCTATCTCTGCCTATTGTACGAAACACCAAGAAAGGTGCTTTGCGACTGGCGTCGTGCCACGGCCAAACAAAAGTTTTTGGGTACCTACTTACTGAACCTTAGTATTCGCCCGTGTAAAGACCAACTTTTATATTCACAGTCGGTGCCTATTATACTTTCTGGAGTCTCGTTTCTGTAAAAAATAATAATCAAAGGAGCAAAATCAAAAGGCAGATTTTATTACGGCTGGCTGTTCCACAGACAATCTGAATGGCTGCCCCAGATAAGCCGCGTCGACAAGTCGGACTGCAAAATAACCACTTCAAAAGTTGTGTAATTTGCAATATCTATACCTACCTATAAAACAGTACCGTGATATACCTACCTACTTACTGACTGACAGATAACGCACAGCGTGAACCGGTGGACCTAGAGGTTTGAAATTTGGATGAAATATTTCTTGAGTATCCTAGAGCCACTAAGGGAGGATATTTTGGAATTTCATCCCTAAAGTGGTGAACGGGAGTGGCGAAGTTTGCACGCGGGCAAAGATGCGGGACGCAGCTAGTCATCGATAAAGCGAAAATAGTTATCTCCGGTGTGCTAAGAGGCGAGAGGGTGGCGCAGATATCAGTTGGATGGGGCTCCGCTAACGACATGGCCCGGCGTTTCACGTCGCCTATAGAAAACTGTTAAATCTTTTCTCCTTCGACCGCTCTGATAAGGCACATAGCGCCATTTCTCATCACCATTTCTCGTCTAATGGTTTGCTTTTTGTCATATCTTCACCTTTTCCACTACGGCGGCGCTGTGTGCCAATTTCAGATGCATTTTGGATTTAAAGAGCGAAAATCCTTTCGGCCTTGAGCGGGCTAATTGTATGTTGGATAGACAGCTTTTCTAGAAAGCAAGCAACTTAGGTACAAAACGCATGAACCGCCTTGCACAGCCCGACAAATAGGGCAGTAAAATACCACGCTTCAATCTAACACAAAAGAATGACGTCTCACAGTCTAATCCACTCGAGTTTTCTAAATTCGTCTCGTCTACGCCGACTATAAAATTAGAGCGAAGGAACGCGTGTGTTCCTCTTGTATTATAATGCCCATAATACGAGTTGCGTGACTTTGGAATCGGAATGCCATGCTTTTGGTATGGTAATGACTGTTACGTAAATTCTTGAAAATATGCTCTTAAAAACTGACCTGCATTTCACGGAGCCGGACAATGAAATACTACTTCTCCATTGTAATAATTGTAATTGTCATAGCGTAAGATGTGACTAGAATAGTTATATGCAGACATACCTATTATGGCCATTGAAGATTGACACAGGCTCACCTTGCCGATGGACAAAGCCTATTGTGTCAGTCTAATCAAGGCGATTCGTTGATCTAAACTTGGCCGCCCGAAATACCTGATAAATTAAAACTAATCTCGCACCGTATTCTTAATAAAGCTAACAGCAATTGTGTTTTAATACTTACTACGTATGAGGATTACAGCAACACTAGTGGTTCGACTCGAACTGCCTCGAATTGTAAAATAAAAATTGTTTTGGAATGTAGCTACTGACAAACCCATATCTGGTACGATACCTCCCCACTTGACCTGATTGTATCACTTTTATATTTTTAAATCCAGTTTTGAGGGTTTGGACAGTATTATGCATCACAGTTTGGAGCCCATTAGCCTAATACCACCTGCTTAAATGTAACTGGTTGACCCCTATAATAAAATATAATACAATGCTATAGGAATACCACTAGCGGGAATAGGTCCTCACGACGAAGTGGCACTATGCCCTGTACGATATAACGAAAAAAAGCAGTTTACCGACATCAGACACTTCATTTGCTTCATACTCCACTTAATAGCAGAATCAAAAGTAGAAGGAAACTTTATCAACTACCCCCCCCCCCCCCCCCTCCCCCCAACAATGGACACAGGTGGTTCGCCCGCAGCAACAGCAACATGTGCAGATGAGGCTTTATTTTGGAGTAGGCCATGTAATTGCAGAGCTCCCATACAGACCATGCAACACCTATCGCTGTAGCCAAATATTTTACTAATAACGCAAACGCTTGCAGTATTCTACAAAATTTTGGTATGGGATTAGTCACATAATTTTTCCACCGCTTCTGCCAATCCAAACATTTCGCAAGTTTTCTATAAGCTACAAGGGCTTTGGACCTCATGGAACAGATCGGCCGATTGTGGTTGCAGCACACACTACACATCAGGCTTAGAGTAACTTAGGTTGTTATTTTGAGGCACACAAAACATTTAATTTAAAAAAATAGGTCGACTGAACTGACTGAACCAACGACGCGATACGAAGGAGAAGAGATATCAGAGTTGATTTGGAGATCTCGCTCGGTAAACAAACTTTTGTTTTTATCAGAAAAAAGTAGATGTTTCCACGATTTGCTTTGCGTTTAGGAAGGTACCTACTCCATCGCATTACGTATTCAAAAACGACTATAACTCATGTTTTGAATATCCGAACAATGAAGCGATTAGGTTAGCCGCATGAATTTTGTGAACCTGTTATGAACGCGGCTTCGAAACATTGCAGGAGGGCTTAGCGTAGGTGGCGTAGGTGCTTACGTACAGGTGATGCTAAGCTCGTGGACGCGCAATGGTCATCTAGTTTCTAAACAAATGCAAATTGAGCGGGCGCGGGCAGCCGGGCTGGACATCCGCTTAATAGCCGCGTATTGTGCTCCGTGCGCTAATGGATGGGTAATTGGCACGAGGTCGGCGGCGCGCGGTCAGCGCCTGTAGCTCAGGCTACACGTCACCGGGTACCCGCAATATCTCATCCCGGGATGCTTCCCTGCAGTCACAGTGCATAACTGGCTGCAGTCGCCTCTTAGCCGTAAGATTTAATTATACACGTAATTAAATCCAACGGAGACTTCAATTTCATGACAGTTACGCTCGTTTACCAGATCACGATAGCGGCCATAGAATTATGCCTGCATGCTAAAATCACTTGAGCTGAAATGTAGATTTCCAGTTTCCAACGGTACCGCAGTGTCTACTATTATTTGTTGTGTTGGTACTATCGATATTAGGAAAGGTATCTATAGACATAATTATACGAGAAAAAGAGTACTTAGTACGAAATGAGAGTGAAATCAGTATTGATACGGCAGGGAAGGCAAACCCCACTAGTTCTTATGGGAGGTAAGCTCAACTCCAAGCTTCATAGATCACGTAAGCTTTGTGTCAGATCTCAAAAGCTGCTGGTACTTACCTACTATGATTTGGGATATGTTGCAATAGGGTTTAAATTGGGGTACAGCGATTGTAAGATAAGTGAGCGGTCTCGCGTGTCAGCCGGCTTGTCCTTGCTCGCCCACTGGCCGCAGGAAGTGGCTCATTGTGTAGCGGTGACCCGTGTCACTGCGTCCACACAGACGAGAGTTGATACTGATCCATTGTGCTGCTCTGGAAGTATCACTTGCCTCATCATATTCACAATGGAACTTCCACAGGGATCGATGCTAGGCCCTTTAGTGTTTCTTATTTTTATTAACCCGACAATACGTCCACGAGTCGTAGTGGTTTTAGTGCAAACACATGGGTGACAGTCAATAGACATAGTGTCTGCCCGGAATGGCCCGGATGCACGCGAGTAATTACTCTATGTGACGTCACGCGACGTTGCTCGGCTCCCACGAGTACTCCTTATTATCACGACAATTAAATTGCACTGACCGCTGCAGCTGACCCCTGTCACAGTAGTACCTTGTCGTCTCGTCAGCATGAGTCTTTTATTAATATTATACTTTTTAGGAAATTAAAACTTCACAATTACCTAAGCAATAAAGTAAACTTACGTATACTTACTTACTATGAGTAAGTAGGTTAGGTATCATATTTTTATAAAAATATTCTGATTTGCAAAGAGTATGTGCGAATCAGATAGAGATAGAACTACAAGAGCCAATTGTTCAAAGTTGAGAAGGTAAGTACATATCTATAATCACATAACTATTGGTTATTCTGTGACATTACTCAGATAACATTAGCGAACGGAAGCGTTTCGTCTGTAATTAAGATTTCATTTCCGTATTTACTGGCGGAGTCACAATGGTATCTCTTGTATCCAGCGCCGACGCCGGCACACAATACGTAATAATTAATCCCAACTAAGTATTAAGTGTGAGAAAATATAGTAAAAGAATCGTGAGACCGATGGAAAAACAAAAGTCGCTACCTACTGCAGCCGCGGCGCGTCACATAACACAATTTCCCACGACTGACAATATATTTGTTGGGAATCGCTTTGTGTCAGCAAAAAACACTGCTACTTACTAATCAGTGAGGACGAGAATGAGATAAGGACAATGGGCAATTTTGTTTGTACGTTCCCAACCGCCACAATAGGCCTATGTGCATACACATTACACAGTGCAGTAAAATTTCGCACGAGCACATAACTTAGGTACACAATGCACATACATATCCCTGGAGTACATAAATAGTAATGGACTTTCGAGTTTGCAACCACGGTTGTTTTAGTTTTGTGTTGAAAACTTGTTTTTTTAACTTTGTTTTGTACAAGCAACACCATGTTGATAACAAAACAAGCTCGATGTTATGGGCTTCCCCGCGTTTTATGTTTACACGACTGCCCAAAAAAGGAGTAATGGAAGTAATGTAATGTTTTAGGATTCATGTATGTTTGTATGTATGTGAGTTTCTTTATCCCACCATAACTTTTAAATCCCTGAACAGATTTAGACGTATGTGTGGGGTAGGTATCGTTAGAATCCTTACATCCCCCGAGTAACATAGGCTAAAAAAAAACAATATGGCAGCAGTATGACTCCATTTTCAAGTGCGTTTTTTTTGTTAGTGTGTTTCAAATGTAGGCCTTGATAAGCACATTCCAATGGTATATAATTTAATGGCATAAGTTATTTTTTGACAGGGCAGGCGTGTTTTTTTAGCTTTTAAGCTAGTTATTTCTTTTTAGTATATTACCTAGCTAGGTTCATTAACGATATCTATCTGCTCAACCCGTACCCACCCACCGCTGGACATAGGCGTAGATAAAGGCCTTCTCTCTTTTACGCCATTTGTGTGTTATTTTGAAAAGAGCAGTTCAAGTGGCGAATTGAGACATTGGGAGTTGGGACCGTGGCGACCGGCTCTTCATAAAATGTATCTAAGCACCAGATCGATGCGACGTGTGATAAAAATGCTGGTACTTATTTGGCTCATTGAATTAGCGTTGCAATTCAGCGGGGCAATGCCGCCAGCATGTTTGGTACGCTGCCAACTGGTTGAACTATCTATAAGCCGGCAATGGCATGTGAGTTGCTAAACTGTTTCATGTAGCTGACCGAGCGAGCGCAGCGTCTCTGTTTCAGCTTCGGAAAATAGTCTTTCGGCTAAATAGTTTTCCGGCTGTTCTCATCTACAGGTCGCATTTCTCAACCAATCTAGACAAAACTTGGTATACAGGTTAAACGAATTTTTTGAATTTTTTAGTCGTTGGGGATTTTTGATTGGGGGGTTACTTTCCCCAAAAGGGGCTAACGGGGGGCTAAAGGTAGTAACTTTAAATTGGTCTCATAATTTTTTTGTGAAGATCTGAGGAGGATCTTCGGCGTGATGAGCAGAATAGCTCCTGAAAATGCAGTAAGTTTCTCACTTTTAGGTTTCTACCAGTGGAATCAGCCCTTTACCTACTAGGTAGTGATTGATGGAGCACCTTGGTTATTAATGTTAGTGTTACAATAAGGTAACTAGATGGCGCTACTGTGCACCGCTAGATTGTTTGCAAAAAAGTTTGTACGCGCGAGGTGTTCAGCTCACAGAGCCACTAGTAGTTAGCTAGTTTTATTTTGTAGTAGGTTTTTAGTTAGTTATTAGAAAACAAAGGCACCAGCCCTGTTAAAAAAGCTTTGACTTTAATACACCACATTTCAACAGCTCTACGATAACACGGGTGTTGTGTCACCGCATCATTAGAAACGTCGACTTGTATATCTACTCGGTAATTCATACTAAAATGAGCACCATTATCAATCCTGTACATCACTACATTACGAAGCGGATTCCGCAATTGTACTGACAAAAGCATAGAAAGTTGGCGCTGCTGTAGTTAGGCTAGCGGTGGCGCAAGCTACCTCACCAGAAATACGAGTTTACTCATCGAATTAACACATTGCCAATAGCCAGTCAGTCATAAAACAAGCATAAACCGTGAGGAAAACTTCAGTGGTGCCAAAGATATAGGCTTTTAATTAAAATTTAACAATAGCTTGACCTCGATTGGAAATTGAAACGCTTTAAAGTGATGCCAGCGAGGTTAATTTTGAAAGACAACTTCTTTAAATAACGGACTGTAGTGTTATACCTACTTTACGTTACGTGGAGAATGGAGATAATGTAGGTACTTTTCTTGTTATTGTAGAACAAAAGAGTCATATCCCCCAGACAGAGTGAAAGTCTAGCTAGTTGCATCTATGTACTGTTAGACTTATCTATCTGATAGGAGCAGGTATACATAGTTTTTTTTGCCGCTCCTGCGGTGGCAATGCCAACAATTACACCAATGTCAAGTTTTTATATTTACAAAAGTCGTCACATCAGTCAAAGTCACCAATCAGTAAAATGGTGGACGTTTTGGCGACCACGTGACCACGAGGAATTACTGCTAGAAAGTTTTGAAGACATCACAAATTGCCACGTTTTTTAATTCTCATCCTTTACGACAAGTGTGTAATGTTTCGAAACAAAAACGAGGTGATTATATTCTTTTTGGATAATATTCCACCAATATTACAATTAACAATCGAAAAAACACAAGACTGAGGAAAAATTCAAAATCTACTCGTACAACATGATAGCTTGAATCCCCTCAAAAAACTATGCATAGTTATTATATGCTATCTGTGTAACTTAGCAGTGACAGTGACAGATGGAACCGAATTTTCTATAAATCCAAAGTATATGTACTTAAGTACTTAAGGCCTGGTTCTAGCACTTTTAGCAATTTTCGATCATTTTTGAACGTCTGTATCTTGTTTTATAATTAACCCAGAACTATGAAATTGGTATCACAACAAAATTTTACATATTATCTCGTACTTTGTGAACACAGAAACATGATTAGTATGAATTCACTAGATAGAAAATAAAATCAAAGTAACAACACTACTTTATGCTTAGAATATTGATTAGAACCAGACCCCGTCACTAACTGATATCAAAGATATACCAAGAGAAAGAGCTTATTATGATTGAGATAATGGCTAGACACTTTTTAATTCAAAGCTTTAGTTTTCCTACAAATAAATAAAAACCTTAAATTTTACTCCCGAGACGTATCATCTTTCCCGCTCTACTTTATTACGGATGAGAGGGACATAAAATTCACTGTCACCCGGCCTTATGTACGGAATTAATTTTTAGGTACTCCCGTCAAATGTGTTAAAGTTATTCATTTCTATTCTTAAAAATATCACTTGACAGGCGAGTGTTTAAAAGTTTATATAAGTTTTGGTAAGTAGTCTAAATAATATTTTGACGACAGGAGTCCTAGAGTAACTTATGTTGAGAGGAGTAAAGGAAAAGGCATTTGGTCTACGAATAACATTTAGTTCAAAACAAAACCCATGTCAGCCTCCTGACGTAGGAAGACGGAGGTCCTATACCACATTTTTGAAGAGAAATTTTTGTTTTGGGAGAAAATGTTTCTACCATACTTAACCATGCCCTATCCTCTTTAGGTAAATTTCAATTTGATTTGATAGGTAATGTGAGTCTTTAACCCGGTGACAATGACTTCAAAATAATTACGCGGACAATAAACAGGGTCACAATGACCCGGATTTTGGCAGTATTTTTTTACAATCTATTTTTTACAAACTCAAAATCAAACAGCTTTATTATTAAACAAAGTTTCATACGTACATGATTTAATAACAGTAATAACAATATTTTCAACAAATTTAACGTTTATCAAATTTTTCCGAAACATGTGCAAAATCAACTCTGAAAACACTAATTGCGTTTTTCTTAATTCATTCAAATTATTAATAGAAATCAAAATAATTATTATTCAAGAAAGAGATGTACACTTCTTATAATAATAACACATGATCAACCTTCAGTTTTTTCTCGTTGAGAGACAAGGAACTTCTTCAATTTTCACCTTATGTGACTTGACGCAGCAGTATCTTGCTGCAAATGTGACATACCGTGCGTAAAGTATGTCATTATGCCACCATATTTGAGTTCATAATCTGGATTTTATGATAATGAGTGTAGACACTCATATAGTAAAATCCGGATTATCAAATAAAAAATATGACCGTATTAAATTAGCTCGGGTCAATATGACCCAGCGTCATTAGCGCTGGGTTAAACACATTTTAGTAGTACCTTCCTATAAGCTGTTGTGTTGCTACTTGAGATGTTTATGCATCAATGAATCAACATCGTCGTTGTGTGATTTATGTACATTTTAAAATATGATGGGACTGGCATGCCACACTAGATAGAATTCCCCAAATTTAATAATGAATAAGATACAACTTAACTCTAGAACTTAGCTCTGGTTAGATAGGTAGATGAAAATGTATGTCCGTCCGTCGCATTGAGTCTAATTTTGGCGCGGTCAGTAGTCAGCAATAAAGCGGCAACTAGTCGGTTAAATGTGACAAAACCTCATTTGTCATGTCATGCGCAGTTGTAATGTTTTACATCCTGCTTGACTCGTGCCCTTTTTGTGTAGAGTTTCGCGATGTTTTGTGCGGTCTGCGGACCGGAAGTCCGGAACGTTGCGAGATGTGATGATACTGCGTGGTGCGTGGGCTGTATCCATAGCCATGATGTAGCTAGTTCGTAGCATAAACTCTATAATTATATACCTCATACGACACGCAATACCATAGACTCACTATAGGTTTTCCTGTGATCTAAAAGCAAGAAAAAACGAAGGTAAGGGGGGAATGGTCAATTATAAAACAGTGTATTATAAATTATAAAAAATAAACCATTCCCCTCCTTCCCTTATCTTCGAAACTAGGAACTAACAGGAAAACCTATAAGAATTTTATATATTGAATATGGGGGCGGGGCGGTATTAGAACATTAAAAAAGAACAAAATAACCATATTCAAAACTCATGTATTTACCTGTCCGTCACAGAAATTCATGTATTCTAAATTTCAACATAATCCGTCCAGTACATTCGGAGTAAATTGGAAGTGACGGACGGACAGACAGACGCACAAGTGATCCTGTAAGGGTTCCGTTTTTTTCAATCTGATGTAGGGAACCTTAAAAAATGAACTTTGTTGAAAGATACCGAAATATACTAAGAGTAATAGTAACTAATAGAAATTGTTCCACATCCAAGTTCAGTTTCCTATTGGAAAATAGTGAGTCGTAGTGAACAAGACGTTTAACCTAAATTGTATGATTGGACATCGCGTCTGTCCTGCGATCCTAGAGATCTCTCCGATACGTCCGTCACACGGCCGTCTTGGAATTACCTCTCGGATGCCTATTGAACTGGCTAACTGGTTTAAACTGGAAGGTTTCAGTCGATGTCGCAGCTGAGAGAAATGTATTTATATGAGTGCCTAAAGAAGTATCATATTTATTTATTCTATAGAGATATTTAAATGTTACTTGCTGTGGTCCTTCGCTTGACGTTTTTAAACATTGTGTTAAAATGTTCTATATATCACTCTAGCTGAGCTGCTACGTTTCAATCCTGTTATTATTATTTATGTAGGTATGTATTTATATGTATATTATAGTAGTATGTATGTTTATTATTTTTATTTAATTGTATGTATAAGGTTTATATCTTTTATTCCAATTTTCTATTGTGTTTTCACAATTAATTTCATTATTATTTTGTAATTTTTAAGTGCTTATTTATGGTTTATTACTTATGGTTGTATTTATTTATTAATTGAAAACCACCCTCCCTATAACCTCCGCTATTCCTTTCCGTGCACGGTTATCTGGAAGAGATCGCTCTGAGCGATAAGACCGCCCATTGTGACACTTTAGTTTTTTTTTTGTTTCAATAAAGAAAAAAAAAAAATTTTGTTAAAATAAAAATTTGTGTGGTTCAATAAAGAGTTATCTATCTATCTATCAAGTTCCCTTCCACCTCGTGTCCTTATAAAATGGATATATGTTAACCCACACAATAAATAATAGGTATTACGTAGTAATATTATTTATTCTGTGGTAATAATTTGAATAATACGGAGGGTCACACCACATCACAAGATGTTCCCAAATTTACTTAAATTTTATAAATCTTAAACAAAACAACTCGACATCGTAGTGGATGAATGAATTGCCACAGAAAAGGAGGCATATGATCATGGATGAGTACCTACGCAGCATTCGAAATTTGAACGACTGCCCCAAAAAGGAATGTAATGCTTTCAGGATTTATGTTTGTATGTATGTATATATGTTTGTGAATTTCTTTGTTCCACCATAACTTATAAATGCCTAAACAGATTTGGATGTATGGAGTATCGTTAGAATCCTTACATCATCCAGCAAGGCACATTTATTTTTAATTCCTTTTTTTGCACTTCAGTCGTGTTTTTTTTTCTCTTACTTTGATGATGTTCGCAAATGTGCACAGTTCGGACGAACTAGTCACATTAATCATGTGCTTCAGCGGCCTGATTACAGAAAGACTAATGCAACCAAGTTGCAATGAGTTTTCGTTCTATGACAATTTTTAATTGATAACTATCGATTTAAAAAGCAAAACAAAAAAACACGACGAAAGTGGGACAAGGCAAGTTGCGTAATCCCAACACAAATAAATGTAGTCCCAATAAACTTGTTTTTTTTATTACTGGCTATGCAAACATTGACTACGATCTTACCTGATGGAAAGCGATGATGTGGTCGAAGGTGTAGCACGCTTGCCTATAGTAGATACCTACTCACTCTTGACTTGAACACACCTGGGTTATGATAAATATGAAGCTTTGTCCTACAAATGGTGGAGTAGAAGATGTTTTGATTTGTATTGTTTTGTGTCGAATTTCTATGAGGTTACTCAGGTTACGCTATGCCCCACGATTTGATTATCAATATCATCATCAATACATAGTATAAAACATAGTCGCTTTCCGCGTCTGTCTCTCTGTCTCTTTGTCTGTCTGTATGGCCGCTAACTCCTAAACCACGCAAGGGATTTTGATGCGGTTTTCACCGTCAGTTATATAATTTTTCACGGAAGGTTTATAAATATAATATGAGCATACGAGACCTGAACGTAGCGAGGGTGGAGGCCATCAAGCGGGGTGAAGGTCGAGTGTGCGAGAACTTCACATTATTCTTTTATTTTTTTCTAGATTACACCCGTGCGAAGCCGGGGCGGGTTGCTAGTTCTCTATAAGAACGTAACACATCTGTCTCCTTTCACCGGTTAGGAAAGGAAGGTGTCCCAGGAAAGCACTTTTTTTAACCTATTTAATATTAAAGATTTTAGTTTTTTATTTAGTTATTTCTAAAGTGTACCTACTGTGTTCTACTTGTCAAGTCCTTTCATTTGATATCCACTTTGAAATTTGATTGGGGATTGAAAAAAGTAATCCGCCATTTTGAAGTGGCGGCCATCTTGAATTTTGATGGTGTTCTGTATTCTACTAGTTAAACCCTTTCATTTGATATTCCTTCCATACAGAGAGGGCTGAAAAAATAATATAATCCGCCATTTTGTGGCGGTGGCCATCTTGGACAATGATACTGAATATACATAATTGTATTGTACACACTAAAACTAAAAGCGTGTAGGTACCAAATTTCAGATCAATCGGTCAACAGGAAGGGGATAAAATTTCAATTACTAGATTTGACCCAAACAAACAAACAACTTTAACAAACAGTGCAAGCTAAATAAAACCGTTTAATAAAACCGTTTAATAAAACCGAAACGAAACGAAATCCTGTGATTATAATGAGTTCCAGTAACTCTCAAAACCATCAATAATATGGCAGTAAAAGAGGGCTGTACTATACCATAATGAAGAAAGGCTTAAATCTGTCATCTGATTGTTGGAGATTATTTTATTGTAATGTCAATAAAATAATCACCAACAAATACTTAGATTTATTACTGTGATTACTCGACTGGATGGTTACTCGGAAAAACAATCTTTAAACGTTTTGTTTAGCTAACCTCGAGACTCGCAAACAAACGAATGAGTTATTTGCATAAGCGATTTCTGCGAACGACACCACCCGGGGATTATTTAATGAAGATTACATAACATGACAACGGGTTATAAACCAAACCTGTGAATTTCACACGCGAAATATTGTTTACTGTCATATTATAATTAAACATTGTTTTAAATAAATTGGAAGAAAACAGTTCGAGGATGTGCTTTGGAATTTGAGAGGTTTGTTTTGAAACATTAATTTGTACCAAAATAAACCCATACAAGCACCTGTTCTCAGAAGCCTAAAATAAGCCAATGCGGCTGATGTTTGGCATTTCCTTATGAATGTAGACCGTAGGCGGTACGCGCGCGTGGATGTTGCCACTTGCCTCCTCCAGTTTATGCTTCCCGACACCGAAATACCCAATCCACAATCGACGGCATCCGTTATTCAGAGGAGAATAATTGCAACATGAACCACTTCGATGTTATGATGTTGCTCCAAAAATATCGTCTACTAGTGACTCGCCCTGGTTTCGCACGAGTAGCGCTCACACCGCGGCATTTTGCTTACTTTTAGCATTTTTATCTTCTTCTTCTTGGGGTTCCACTCCTATCGGAGGTTGGACAACATCATGGCTATCCTAACTTTAGACAAAGCTCTGAAGAGTGAAGTGGTACTGCAGCCAAACCATTCCCGCAGGTTCTTTAACCAGGAACCTCCTGCCCACACCTCGTTTCCCCGCGATCTTCCCTTGAATAATGAGCTGGAGAAGTCTATATTTGTCATATCTCAAGACGTGACCGAAGTAAGACAGCTTCTTGTGCTTAATGGAACATAAGCTCCATCTTTTTCTTAAGTCTCTTCAATACTTCTACGTTCGTTACTCGGTCACGCCATGATATTTTTAAGATACGGCGGCATGGCACATCTCAAAAGCTTCCAACTTCTTTGTTGTGTGAGTGAGAGTCCAGGTTTCAACGCCGTACTGGCCGTACAGTAACACTGAGTAGACATAACGCGTACCTACTATTCGTAATCTTAGGTTGAGACTCAGGTTCCTGTCACACAGCACCTTTCTCATTTTGAAGAATGTTGAGCGGGCCATTTCGATGCGGACTCTAATTTCTTTAGCGTGATTTTCTCCTCCATTTCTAGCTCCATTTTCATTCAACCAACTTCCAAGGTACTTGAACTTATTGACTTTCTCCACTACCTCTGTGTTTATTATTAGTTTAGTGTCATTCTGTGGTTTTTTATACCTGTCGCAATTTATTTAAACAAAACGCCAGTAAGCGTAATTCTAAATCTTAGGCAGCAAAGAACGTGGTGTTTTTTTACCATAAGCAACTGCTCTATTACTCACGTACTTGACAGACTTGATATTATTTCGTTCCATGGCAACATGCCATTCTGTTCTGTTTTTTTGATACCTTGGGCACCGAGCACCTAATAACCTTGGGTTACATTATTGCAATTTTCGTAGAGACCTATAATTTTTAGAAAAATAAATTTCTGATCATGTTACTCGCCGATAATGTAGCTTTCTATAGGCAAAAAAATATTTAAAATCGGTTTAGTATTTTATGAGTTTATTCATTACAAACATACAAATAACCAAATATTTTCTCATTATAATATTAGTGTAGATAGTGTAGAAGACTATTGTAGATTACAAATATTTCTTGCTGCGTCCAGTAGCTGCACATTTTAGATACTGTCATTCATGTGTACTTACGTAATTTCTAGCATCAGCAATGCCAGTGAGTGAGGAGCAGCAGTTTACTTACAAACAAATGTTACTTTAATTCAGAGATGATGTCGGTTTTCCGCTATTTCATTCTGCGCATTTCCACGCCAGATACTTTCATTCGTGTTTCATCTAATCGAATCATCACAATCGCCAACATCCGTTATTGGTCAAGAGTATTGCAGCATTCAGATGTTATGATGATGGAGCAACCGGCCGCGGTTCTAAAATAGCACGCCTGAATTTGAGCGATCAATGATAAATTATAAACAATATCGAACTCGTACAAGCCTATTTGTAATACGAAGATATATTGAAAAGGAAAATACCGTAGATACATTTGTAGTAGATTCATTCAACTCCGAAAAGTTCTTGAAATTAATAGGTTCTTGAACTCTCAAGAGATACGCTAACTTAGAGGTAACTTCGCAGTACTAAAACACTTGCGTTATGTGTAGAATTTCTCAAAACAGGCAGGAATGGGCGCTATTCCGGTAATGTTGGCACAATTCGTGTCTCGGGGCAGATTTACGAGACTTGAGTCGTACGGAGTCATCTCGATGACGCAGCTGTAGTCGGAAGTCCGACCGCTTCAGAGCATTCCTAATAAAACCGCGTCTATTCCTTTCATGGCCAAAGAGTTGAAAAAAATATTCTTCAATGAAGATTTAATGAAGAATATTTTCAACAAGAAAACATTCTTCAACCTTTCGCATCCATTTGCGTTTCAGTTTGTGTGAGATATAGTTCAAGCAACTTTACAGTTTTTCTGCTGTAATCACGAGGTTGTCTTTAAGACTTGCTGTTAGTTATACTTGATTTGAAGCTGTATTTTTGGTGTACAATATCTAACTATCTACCAGTAACATTTGTTAAATTACCCCTTTTGAAAAGGTAAACTACAAAATCTAGGCATGACGATGACTGTCTTTACAATGGGAGCTTCAAATCGTATGGTCTCGAATATAAAACCGATTACAAGACACGTGTGCCTGCGATCCATTTATTTTATTACTCACTCCTATTGCGTGATCTACCTGCCCAGTGCCCACCTACGTTCCCTAACCGTGTCATTTTTAATTCTTAGGAAGAAAGTGATTGGGTACGATCCTATACGATTTCCTTTATTAACTACGATTTATAGATAATAGCTTTTTTGTTTCGCATGAAGCACGAACATGTTTATCAATTACTTAACTAGGCATGCTTTATCCAGCGTTAAATACAATTTAATGCAGTTTTAATGTTTGTTGTGAAGCGGAAAGCCGATTAGCCGTAACTCGTACATAGGCACAAATGGTCGCGTGTTGGTTGTATTGCGATGTATAAATTGTTGCTCGCAGAGACAATGGAACTGCCTGCACCATTAACAAGCAAAAATATATTCTATCTACCACCAATTTTTATGTAGGGCAAGTGGATTGCTAAACCCTGATAATGGGGTGGCTAATGATGCTATTCAAGTTGCACAAGAACATTAAAGACATGTTGAATGAATCGATAAGTAGGTGTACTTTATGTCTTGAGTGGTTTTATGCTATTCAAGGTTCCAAGTTTGGGAACGAACTTTCGCACGAGTGGGTTACCTTTATACTTCTCTGCACTCGAGTCACTCAACTTATGTAATAATAAAATTCAAATGCGTATTTGAATTATTACATCCTTTAGAAAAAATTTAATTCGTTTTATGGAATTCCAACATACCTATTTTTCTGCTACTATGCAAACGAAAAAGTGCTTAGGTACACCTGCGTATTCAGGTATGAGGAAATGTGTTCCATATATAGGGGTCGACGCGATGATACGCTTGCGTGGTCTCATGATTTATTAGGATTACTTTTTCAACTACAATGCTCATATAGCATAGCTGGCACATTTCACAACGGCTAATCATAACTAGGCAACTAAAATAGCCTGGAATTTGTTCTTGTTATTGAATGAATAACGGTAGCTTCTCGTTGAGTGCCGACACAAATAGTTGATTACAAAAGAGCAGCAATTGAGACGTCAAAAGCGCAGGAAGCGCACAGATTGAAACTTATGTCTGCATTGGACAGTCTCAGCTCATCTAGCCCATATTGTTTAACACGACATTATATCTTTAGCAGGAATGATAACAAGAGTAATCTATGCAAAAACATTATTGAAAAAAAAAACCATTAAATCATGTAACTTTTACCTAACAATGATATCAATCATGTAATAGTATATGCGGAAAAAGTTTCATCTATTGTTTGCAAATGACGCTCAAACTATTGTTCTGTAATGAATATTTTTCATTGATGTAGGCTCATAGTACGACGAGAAATTTGTGTTATATTATATTTTGAATATGCTCATTATAAAATCTTTAGCAGAATAATTTAATTGGTTGGAAAGCGTTGTGGACCTGTGGGCAGACGGATTGGAGAAAGCGTGGTCCGAGGTCGCGGTCGCGGCCCGGGGCTGTGTCATCTGATTGGATTTACAAACGATATGATACACCAACTTTTCGGTTTTCCCATACCTAATTCATAATCCTATTTTAACTGGCTTGCTTTGAAGATAGGTACCTAGCTCTGTTATGCAAGTTACAAGTGTTACCAATATTATGACTGTTCGAATGAGTAACATAATGTTATCTTGTTGCAGCATTTCAAATGTATGAGGGGTTTATTCGTAAACCATAAAGTAAACAAAGGCTTGTCTAGCCATAAAAGTTGATATCCCGTAGTCAGCAATTCATGGTGACTGCGGCCGTTGGTTTTACGATTGTCTCGGTAAAGACACGGATCTTTTGTAAAAGCTTTGGATGGACGTATATTTTTTGCGTTACGGGTCATGGTGGGAATGTCGAAGGTTCTTCCTTGTAATGGAAGTGAACTATTAATCTAGCTCTGTAGATGATTGGTTTACAGATGAGGTCATTTTATAAGGCATTTGTTGCTTCCAGCTACATCTACGTAGTCATATTTCATTAGTGAGTCGCAACGTGGCACAAATTGGTGGACGCAATCGCGCCGCGATGGCGAGCGGCGACCGGACGAATCTCATTAACGCCCAGATTGATAGCCCCTGGAAAATGCTGTAAATTATTTCACGCCACATTAATATTGAATATCATGCCGATGCTACTTTGCCGATGGCGGACACCTAGTTAATTGCGCTTTGAATATTATGCTCTTAGCAAACTAAGTACTTTACTATTAATGTTTGGAGTTGTTGTCCACCTACAAACTTTCCCATCAAACTACTTAATGCTCTCTACGTTTTCCTGTTTTGCCTCTTAATGGGGGTCTCAGATTAATATAAATAGGTGCGAATCAAGTCCTTATATGAAAGAGAACCTTCTTACGAGATTAAGTTTTCGTGGGACTTCTCAGAACACGCCTAAATTTTCAAATTACGGTCCTTATTTAGCTGAGCATGACTACAGCCGTTATTGTTATAACTCCGTGCTTGCAATGCATTGTGCATAGAAAGCTTCGGACTCAAAATGCTCCATTGCGATAGCATCAAAAGTTTTCGTAGCGGGTGATATAATTGCAAGAAGAGGTCTAGAGTCACGTAGTGCTGTGCTTTGTGTATCTGTCGGTTAGGTACCTATTATGCTCGGGTTTGAAGTAGCTTGTACTATTATTTATTCTGTGGTAGCGGCAAACGTCTCGCCTCAAGCGCCCAAGGGGCCACGGGCCACGGAACCTGCTGCTACATCGAATCAATCCAAGCCCAATTTGAATAAGTAACGGTTTGTTGCGTAATGGAACATCGCGACCATCGACCCATGGTCCGTGCAGTCCATTTGATCACTTATGCATCAAACGCGTTCCGACACCCTCCCGCTCCGCCGACACCATAACAACCTCAGCACCGCGTCCCGCTCTTAATAACACTTTAATAGCCCCAGTCAAGTTCAAAAACATTTTAAATTTAATAGGCGGTTGCTGCCATATACTCGTGTTGGTTCTACATCAATCATACCGTGCCTTTTTGTTTGTAATTTTATAGCGCTGACCAAATTTAAACGACTTCAAGAATTTGATGTCGTAGCTAGGCACAACTTCATATATACCTAGAGTTTTAGAGCTATTATTTCAAATGCATGTACTTATAAAGAGTTGATTGAATGTGGCATAATCTATGTAAAAGCAGGTA
This sequence comes from Alsophila aescularia, assembly GCA_946251855.1. NCBI lineage: Eukaryota > Metazoa > Arthropoda > Insecta > Lepidoptera > Geometridae > Alsophila > Alsophila aescularia. The sequence continues at coordinate 16,474,275 of OX276377.1, read as the reverse complement.
CCTTCACGTGCTTTTCTTAGGCTAATAATTGATGGCTTACAGTCTCAGAATGCGTGCTGGAATGCTGCCTTTGCAGATTTATGCTGTTGATGTTATAATAAATTGTTTATCCTACTGTTGAGTTAACTTCACGTTTTCGGATGGTTAACAAACAAGCATACCGGCGGCCTGTGCCTTATTAGAGCTGAATATATTTGCCCGATATGATTTACTATCAAAAATTTAATAATTTCACGTGCTCGTTATAAAAACAGCCAATTAAGTTTAATAAAGTCGCACCGAGCTAACGGTCGCAACGCGAGCAACTACGCCGGTAATTGGAGCGGAGCGTTATTAGTTCTATTTCAATTGGCTTTTTACACTTATTACTTAGCTACTGGCGTAGAATTTTGTTTTTCAATCATCGTTCTTCTTAGTTTACGAAGCTTGTTATTAACTAGCTGCGCCCGCGGTCCCCTGCGTGGACAATGTTGATGAAAAGTATCCTATCTGTTATTCTTGGATTAGTGTGCAGATAGTCGATGGTGTACACTGTATAGTAACACCCCACTTTACGCGACCCAGGTTAGACGCGGTTTCGGATTTACGCGAATTTCAAATTTCGCGCTAAAATGCCTCGCTTTACGCGGATTTTGGTTACATATTATGTTATGTAGTAATGTAATTGCCTAACTTGTCTTTGGTCGCGGGAATTCCCACTTTCTCTCACCATTGATAAAAGAATGGCGAATCCCTTCAGAGTAGGATTTTTCGTCTGCGTGTTATAAAAATATTTTATAGGAACGTAAACGAAACGCTATCCAGACGACAATAGATACGTTTTTCCGTAATACAAATGCCTAATGTAACGTTGCACTATGTGTTTTAGAATTAATGTATGGATTTGTATTTTGTACTGACTTTAAACGCAAACCCCTATTTGCGCGAATTTCACTCAACGCGAGTTTTTGCGGAACGTAGGGATACCTAAGTTGCTTATAGCGGGGCAATACTGTAGTGTGATGTAATTTGTAAATTAGATTTTGGTAAACTTCCGCGTATATTAATGGAACAATGACTGAGTAAGGATATAAATTATGAGTTTAATACCATGTATGGGCTCATTACGCTTCAGTGAAGATCTTGTCTGTCGCTTCGTTCCTCCGACACGGATCACTGAGCAGGATTGTCCGCTACACTCCTGTAATTTACATATCTGAACTTTGCCTTTGGTTTACTGAACTGCAGACGTTATCGAGCAACTTATAAATAACTCTCAGCTATGAATACGTGATTGTACACGGTTGGATAAGAAGATTCGCATGTCAATCATAAACTTTATTTTCGTTATTGAACTTTAAACAATACTTACAAATGGGACCAAGGTCCCGAGCGTCATGTTCACAGATAATATTTAAGTTGTATTGGTAACCGATCATCCTGATACAGCTCTACGACTCTACAACTCCGACTAATCGCTTACGTAATAAGCCCTCTCGGGAAATAATATATAATGCACACACCACACTTCACGCACGTCTATCAACTAATGTGGATGAACAATAAACCATTTAAATATGACCTCTATCTCCATTGTTTAAGGCACAACATCGTATTGATGTGGAAATGTGTCTTGTATGTCTCCACAACAAAATGCTCTCTGAATTTGGTATGTAAAGATGCGTGAGGTCAGACAGACTACTCACGACGAGAAGGCTTTCCTCATAAAAGAAGATTTGCGTAAACTGTTTACAGACATTCATCAATCATAACGTTGTGCTTTATAATATTTGAATTCAAAATTAAGTTGTTAGCAACGTCAATCTTTACAATGCTGCAAATTATTCTTGGCCTCTCGACTCCGAATAAAATGATTTCCTATTTGGCACATTTTAAGAAGGTAGGTAATAATATCAATGCTGATAGAGTGCTTGTTACTGTAATTGACTCTTTTCCTTGATGGATTCAGAAGACAAGCTCAGTCAAAAAGGCCCAAAGAGGTGTCACGATATAAGAAAAGTCATCAATCAAGTCCCACAAAAAGGAAGAATCCTCAAAGGGAGACATTTCAAGCGAAGTTTATAAAAAAATGAAATATTTTTTCCTCAGCGTTGACACGCAGAATTGAAATGTAACCGAGTTGTTATGAGAAAAAAATAAACGGGAAATAAAACGTTTTTTGCTTGAAGATCATAAAGAGAACTTGATCTCATAAATGGTTTGGAAGCGGCGAGTGGTCCTGGAGCGAGGTTCGTTTACGGCTAAGATCTTTTTACTATAGACATTGCGTGTTACATATTTGGGTGTAGTTCTGTCTTGAGTTTTTCGTCCCCCACGGTTGTTGTTGCAACACGGCATTGCTGGCGCTGTTCGATAAATAAATAAATTGTGAAATTAGACGACGCAAACGCAAGGTGTACAGTGCCACTCCTCGTTTATGGTTTCACACTACATCTAATCATTTAATGAACATTTGTATGTAAGTATTCATATCGCCCGCAGGCACACAGTACATACCTATAGATCCACTCCATTAATTAACAAGTGATACGACAAGCGGCCAAGGTAATGCAATGTTAGCGGCATGTATGCGAGCGGTGTCTTGTGCGCTCTTATGTATTCCATAATAGACGAAGTTAGGGGGGGGGGGGCATAGCCCCCCCCCCCTCGAAATCGTTCTATAATAGCTTTTTGACAACAAAAAAAAACACAATTTCAGCTTAGACAAGTCGAGCGTTATTGCTTTTTAGTTGCCCCTAACAATTAGACCTCGCTACGCCCATGATAACGACGTGATAGTTCGCAGAACGACCTGCAGTAGGCACTGTGTCACTGCACGTGAGAAGTGTGCTCGGAATATCTTGCCGCGCCACGGACAGTAACGGTCACTTTAGCAGTAGATATTGGAGCTTACTTGCCTACTGAGCTGGATTTACGTCGCCCGCGAAACTGAAGAACAGACTCGTTGAGTTCAAACCAAGAACTAAATAAAGTCTTTTGGCTTTGCGATACGAGCATTCTCTTTATAACTGATGACAGTTAATCAATTCGCAGTGGCAGGGCGGTCGCACTCCGTAACGAGTACAAATATCAAATCAAGCGTGCGCTCGATGAGTCGCTCGCCGTGTGCTTAACGATAAAGTACCTACTTACGTAAACTTACGTAAAGTTTTTGTCAAATCTTATTCATTTCTTAATTATGAATACCAAGGAAAAACCTAGACGGTACTGCATAGCATTCGGTCTGACAAATCTCGTAAAATACCTACATACCGACATTTTATTACGTAGGTAGCCATTTCTTTTTCATTCATTATTAAGCATCGTAGTCAGACAGGCACCTTTTATTCATCAAAGTGTAACCTATTATGATATAATCAAATAATGAGGTACTAGGTATATTCTGAAAAGAATGTAGTTAATAGAACTATCAACATTTATAACAATAAGTAATAAAATAATACATTTTTACATAATTGTTTATTCGGTTAAATATCCAAGTTACCTGAGAAAAATAGGCTCTCGTAGCATCCTCGTAGCTTAAGGCTTGTCGGCCGACATCCGAGTTATACTCGTAAGTTGTACAGAATTAGTATACATTTTAGCTAGCTTTGTTTGTCCCAACATCAGTAGTTGTGCGTGTGACATGCACGAGATAAAATAATTAGATTAATGATGGGCCGAAGTTGCTGCCACACCGCGCCGGGACCGGCGCGTCCCGCGGGAACCGCACCATTTGTTATTCGCTGGCATTTTGCTCGATCAATGCACGGGGGGTTTCGTCTATTTATTGTGCTCACAGTTAGGAGATATGAGCCAATATGTTTATTTACTCGTATGTGGACTGTGAGCTTGAAATCGAAGAACCGAATTTGGCAGTTTCCGTAGAGTAAGATCGGTTCATCATACTACGCTGCGATTAGGCCTACAGCGCGGAGGGAAAGTTTAAGTCGGACTCGGTTCCGTACAAACTTGTAGATATGTAAATAGTTCGTCCATCACGGGAGCCTAGAAGATTTTTAGAGTATTTTTTGGAGATGTAACTACTAATTTACGGTTATCGGGTTTTCCCTTTGCATGTGCTTATAAGATACATCACAAATTTGCTTCTTGCCAAATTTCATGATTCTATGTCCACGGGAAGTACTTACCATATAGGTTTTGATTCCCTTGCGAGTGTCAAAAGTGTCGAAATATGAGTCATGAACAGCCGTATTTTTTGATTGCGTTGACTTAGAAGTTTGATTCTTTACAGCGGCTTTAGTAGGTATTTTATATTAATTTCAACTTCTCCACGCGTTCCCGAGAAAAAGGGTCTTGACAAACAGACGGACGGACGGACGTCCAACAAAGTAATCCTATAAGGGTTCCTTTTTCCTTTTGAGGTATCTACATGTGCTTTCAACTTTGGCATCAGAAATGAATATTGTTTTTGAGTATCATAAGAGTAATAATAAAATTAGAATAAAACTAAAGATGTAGGTATTTATAAATCTTCACAAGATTTAAATTTTCTACGCCAAAGTTGAAAGAACATGTTGATATCAGATAAGCATGTTGGAAAACATCCAACTATCCGAGTCAAAATCAATAGAGCAGACGCGAACGCGCGGCTGCGTCATTTTCATCCGAAATTCAGAAAGCCAAAGAAGCACGATATGTGTTCATCAAACACAAACATGTCGGTCTATTTTCGTTTACCTAATCTCCGGTATCTGTGTACTCTTTTAGGGTTGACGTGTTGTCATGCTCCAACATTTTACGCAATTCGATATAGAAAAAGTAACTTCCGTGCGTGATGAAATTCAAAAAGAGAGAAAAACAAATGAGCGGTATTGTGCAGTCGGAATCAGTTTTATCTATAACATTTTTTGTGAAAGTCAGAATGCAAATCACGGCGCATCTGCACTTTGGCAACCCTATTCGAGAAGCGTGTGCCAACGGCTGAAGTCCAACGTGAATGGCATGTCGAGCGCACAGCCCGCGATCCACTGAAGACTGCTCCATCCATTCCACTTGCATCACCAAGATTTTTGCATAATACCCGCTTTATTGCATCCGAGCTGAATGTCAACCGCTAGGCCACATCCCTATCATATATGTACTTATCTGAATACAGTACTTTAAATGTAAACCTTACATCGGAGCTTGACTTATAGTTATTAAGTAGGATCGTTTAGCGAAAGATCTAAGGGCGATCGGCGACTTTATACGGTCTGGTAGTATCAGGGATTATCGCAAACTTTTTTTTACCTACTGATTTATACTGAACTTGCGACCGGCCAAGGCTTCGCATGGGTGTAATTTAGAAAAAAAGGGCAAAATGCGAATTTCTCGCACACTCGACCTTCACTCCGCGGCTCACTTCGCTTTTTGACTCCCCACTCGCTACGTTCAGGTCTCGTATGCTCTTAATATAGATATAAACTTTCCGTAAAAAAATATCTGATGGTGAAAACCGTATCAAAATCCGTTGAGTGGTTTAGGAGGAGTTAGCGGCCAAACACACAGTGAGACAGACAGATAGAGAGACGCGAAAAGCGACTTTGTTTTATACTATGTATTGAAGCGATCACTTCATAGAATAAATAATACTACGCTTGGGGCTTATCTCGGAAACTAATTTCGATCCCAGTTTAAATTTGCATTGCGACTTATATCTTCGTTAAGCCTTCGGGGAAACGCGTTCTGCCTCGTGTTTATTTAAGCACGAATGAGTGAAGTGGATCAACTAAAAGTTATTCTAGGAAGTTCGTTGATGTAAATAGGCTTAACTGCTTTCATTACCACCTTTGTTCTTACGTACTCTACTCTCTCTTCCTAGTAAATTATCCGGGAATTTTGTAGCATTTACATTCTAAAGCATAATGAAAGATTGCTAACTTAAAAAAACCGTAGCCATAATGAGTTTTTTTCAGTGTTGATTGTTGTCGGCCTTTTATTCTATCATTCGCTCTTGTTTTATTATTTGCTCCTGTACTATTTATACCTGCTTTCAACTAGTGAGAGTCCCCGCGCGTCGTAGGCGAACAGTTAATGGACAACGACAACGTCAGAAGCAGGAATTCTTCCCGGCTGAAACAGGTACCTAACAGAAGCAAAAATAAAATAATATGAACCCACAGAGCAAGTAATAAATAACTGCGAAAATCCGTTAACACGTAAGAAGATAAATAAGATGGTAGACGAGTTCATGACTCAAGATGGATAGCGCCATGCGCTAGGCTAAAACAAATGAAATACCTACCATACCGTATACTATTACTTAGTCTGTGTTAAAACAAAAGGTTTTGTCATTCTGAAGCTAAGGAAGATAATAGTATTGCAAACCCGTGAATTATCGGGAAACAATCGAGGAGTAGTGATGAAGAGGCATGACTCATGTCATGAGCCAGGGGTGCTAACTGACTCACGGCCGCTAACAGATATTCTGAGAATAGCAAATACTCGTAACTAACCTTGACAATCACTCGAATTGTTCACTGGACCATGTTTGAAGCAAGAGGCACTAATTTTGATTTCCCTATTATTCCGTATTTAAATGGGTCTATATATTACTACCAGCAGTGAAAAAGGTAGGAGAGTTTAGGATTTCGCTGATGTGATCGTCGATTAAGATGAAAATAAAATATTACAGCCATAACCATGGTAGTAAAAATATAGCCCTCAAGTTTAATAACACACCATTGGTTCTAAGATTTTATAAAGGGCTATAAATGGCTATAAATATAACCGGTCATTGTACGTGTGTCACAGGCAGTCTCGGAGGCGAGTTGAGAAAGTTCTACCGGAGTCTCAATCGGGACAGGTATCGCAATGCCATTCACAACGATCGAGTGCTTCATTTCGATTCTATCGAATTAAGATATATGGGGGTAGAACTGAACGTTTAGTCGTTAGACGCAGAAAGAGGTTGATTTGAAAAAACGAGATGTTTGAAATAGAATTGCGCTACATTAAAGTGCCATTCTCAAAATTCAGACATATAGATTCATACTTAGATGTAATAGTAAAATTCAAGATCTTACTATGTATTGTAATTATTATTGTATGCGGAAAAGGACTTTTCGCCCCACTACACAGTAATATCACCATTGTTCACCTAAAACGTAAGCAGAAAGTACCTCATTCCTGCTCAATAAAAACAATGCAGGAAACTATGTATGGAAATCCATTACTGCACAGTTTTACAGTGCGGAAAGTAAGTATTGAAATCCATTACTGCACAGTTTTACAGTGCGGAAAGTAAGTATTGAAATCCAGTACTGTACTGTTTTTTTAGTTACATGATTCATCACACTGATATTATAAAGGTGAAAGTTTGTGTGTGTGTGTGTGTGTGTGTGTGTGTGTGTGTGTGGTGTGTGTGTGTGTGCGTGTGCATGTGCGTGTGTGGGTGTTGTGTGTGCGTGTGTTTGTGTATGTTTGTTACTCTTTTACGCTCCAACGGCTGAACGGATTAACACATAAGATATTTCTCATCATCATCATCAACATCATTTTACTTCACTCTTGAACGGCTGAACGGATTTTGATGATATTTGGAATGGATATAAGTTTATAGCTTGGAATAACACATAGGATACTTTTCATCATCATCATTATCATCATAATCATAATTATCATCATCATCACCATCATCATCATCATCCAATACGCGGGTGAAACCACGGGGCGCAGCTAATATGAATCAATGCATTTTTCCAATTGAGATTTAAAAATAGAATGTACAAATTTTTAAATGTGAGCGCGACGGAATTGGCGCGAATTTAAAAGGCAATGTGACTGAAATTGTACTGCTTAAATTTAGGTGAACAATTGCGATATTACTTTGTAGTGGAAAGAAAAGCAGATTACTGACACTCGCTCAAGTGACTCCTTGCTGCACTCGTGGTTTTAGAGCCCTCGCTAAAGCTCGGGCTCCAATCTAACCACTCGGTGCAGCAATGAGTCACTTTCCTCTCGATGCAGTAATCTACTATTACCTTATTTTTACCCGACTACAGCAAAGCAATGGAAGGGTAATGAGTTTAACAGTCTATGTATCTATGTATGTGGTTATGTGGATGTTCCACCATAGCGTCGCATCTATAGGTCAAATTTTGACAAGCGGTGTCAATCGATTCGTCTTCATTTATAGACTGTCATATGCTATTTTTTTACCCGACTCCGGCAAAGCAAAAGAAGGGTAATAATGTATTCAAACTAAAAACTTGACCCGATTTTGACAAGCGAGGTAGATATCAATCGATTCGTCTGCATCGCAAGTGTCATAGTTATTTTTTACCCGACCCTAGTTTTAGACCCTAGACCTAGGGTTTTAGTTGTCCTTGTATTTACTTTTCTTACATTATGCTTACTTAGGTACTACAGTTTAGGGCAACACTAGTAGAACGTGATATATTCGTGATTGACACATTGAATTTCGAAAATTTTAACCTCCCCTATTACTATTACCATATTATCTCAACAACACTATGAAAAATTTAGCTCATAATATTATGATCTTAAATATTGTATTATGTAACCACTACCGTTAACTACTTACTTCGATAACGGAAAAAAATAGTTAACTCCTATCTAACATGAAGATAAAATCAACAATTCGAAAGAAATCGTCGAATAAATAAACATCGTCCAAGTTGATTTGAGATCTCGCTTCCATAGCTATTTATAAAAATTAATATCTAAACCTAATCTGAACGTACTTATAAACACGTTCATTGAGTTCAGATTATTAGTGAAGTATGAGTCGCAGGGCATGGGGGCATGAGGCTAATTGGTTGTCAGCGATGAGTCCTACTGTGCTCGTTTACTCGACATCTGAGTGCCATAGAGCATAGAGGGCTCACCAGCGCCGCCCGAGGGCGCCGGCCTCGTGACATGGCGCCCAAAACAAAACAACGAGACGCTTGATTGGATAGGGGCGCCGAAACTCCAAGGTACCTATATAACAAGATCCATCAACGGATATGTAACTTGCGTGACTGAAAAGGTATCGAACCGCAGATTTAATTTACAGCATATCTGATTATTGTACTAAAAACTTTAAAGTAAGTACATCTGGATGTGGAACTTCTGTTAGGTATTAAATACCTAAGCTACTCCACAATCTGGATCAGCATCCCGAAGCAGATCTTGACCTTTGATACAAGCCATATAAACTTAAAATTACACTGGATTAATTTCTAGAATACCTTTTTCATAAATCCATTGTAAACAAATCTAGAGAGTTAATATTTGTTTGACGAAAATAGCAATTTATCATCCGTAATTTTGGATTAATAAAGGTCTTGCTAAAAGTAGAGCCTTACGGGCAATTGGAAACCTAAATACCTACCTAAACCGTACTTGAATATTATATTGATAACTAGCCGTGATATTAGTGTGGGTTGTAAGTAACCTATGTGTTGTTCCAATTTCAAGTACCAATTTCATCAAACTTCGTTCAGACGTCAAATGGGTTTTTATCGATTACTCGACTACTACTTATAGGATTGAGATGCCAAGTACACCAGTTTTTAAGTCAAAACTTAAGCTATCCAACAGTTAAAACCGCATCGAAACCAGTCCAGTAGTAATTACGTGATGAGCGAACAAAAAGGAAGATACAATTAAAAAAAAAAACTTGTTCTGTAGCTTATTTTAAGTAATCGAGACTTTTTTTTTAATTATCTTTATTGTAGAGACTTTTTGGTACTCATAATATAAACAGTAGAAACGAGATATTTACCATGGATACTATTTGCATTGAGTTCCCGATATTTCGGCACTATCGCCGACACCGCGGATGGATTAGTTTTTACGAGCAGACAAAATAGTCTACTCTCTTTTTCCCCTCTTTCTCTTGTTTTGGCACTCACTGCTTTATTATAAGTATAGATAGAAGATACCGAAAAGAGCTTGCGCTTGTAATTATAAAGGATCATTGGAATTAGAGAGAATTAACTGTTAACTTAGGTATTCATTACTGCGATGAAGATCTTGATCTGTGGATCTAATGCTGGCAAACCTTTGATTCCGCGTATTTAGTAGCGATGAACGAAGGCGGAAACGATGGCCTGAATCAAGTATCAACTACCTGCAGAGGTGTCTCGGTCGCTGCGAACGAGGCAGGTGTGCTCATTAGCATTATACAGTCATTAACGGGATCGTCCGGCTCCCAAGCCTCATAAAACATGTTTACCCGCTAAACTTGAACTTACCATTCGTAACCAACAATAATTCCTTCGAAACACAATTTGACTACAGACTTTTTGTTGTCATTTGTTTTTATCCGATGTTGTAACAACATTACTTTAATAAATTCAAGGTCCAGTGACGCCATTTGCCAAGGTTTAGTTAACGAATCACATAGATCGACAAAAAGGTCTCCGATCTTCCTCGCTTGAGTTCTCAAGGAATATTTATTTATTAAGATTAGGAACAGCAAGGCTTTCAATTACGAGTAGGTCCTCTGTACAGATTTTAATTTTGGCTTAGAGTCCATTTTATCCTTATTCATTGGTCCTATTACCGCGTCCTTATTTCGGCAATTTATACGAAGAGTAAAAAACGCAATTTCGTATTCCGGCCCACAGCAAAACACGGAGGCTCACATAAATCTGCGGAGACATACAAAGCGGCGAGGAGCGTCCCGGGACAAAGTAATGAACTAATTACATTAGTCTCACGATGCTCGCGAGAGATGCCACTGAAATGGCTAAACCGACCGACTATTAGGGGCGTGATGTCTCGAGAATAATGATGATTGCGGCTTAACTTAACTCACAATTACTGGCTTAGGTCCTGCCTATTAAATTATATTTAGCGAAGTTATTTGATGTAAGTTTGACCGAAGTCCCGAATTTTGTCGTCGGTGACCTAAACACAAACGGCACGGATAATATATTTACATAAACACGAGTTTAATCTGTTTTGGGTGCACGATTTGTCATTGAACAAGTGTTTATAGAGATTAAACATAAAATCACGTTGCGTTGTGTTGAAATTACGGGTTAGAGGTGTGGAGTTTCTGTTTGTAATAGGATTTGTGATTATTCGATTTTCTCGTCTCGTGGGTTTTTGCCGGTTTGTGGACGCTAATGCTGGTTTCTTCTCCACAAATGCGGAAGACAGGTTGGTGCCGTTATCCCGAATGCAGCAGTGGTTTTGCGGCCGCTCGCGACCGCACGCTGCGTGCTGTCTTTCCTGTCAAAGCTTACAAACGTTTGGTGGGCTTTATTATAATAATAACCTCAAAACACATTATAGGAATATGATACCTACCTAAAACTTGGCATAGAATAATTATGATGATGGCTTCTTTGCCGTAGACCTAAAGAAAAGAATTAATTATTTATTTTAAGTTTTATACTATTTGATGTCGGTTTAATTTTTATTAGATTAGTATTTTGTTGTAACTACTGGCGTGGGCCCTGATAAGGATCGCCAGACCGCGAATTTAGTTTTAAATGTTTTTTCAATGTGTTTTTTTATTAATTTGTTCACACTATATCCAGCAGTAGAGCTGACCAGTGCTGTTAGGTATTATGTGTCTTGAGTCGAGCGTTGGTGGTTGGTGGTGCTTTTCGCCAAGATCTTCGTACTTCATCAAAAGAGTTAACGTTTTTGTTTTTTAATAATTAGGCAATTCAAGTTTATTGTGACATTTTGACATTTACTAAGTAGAAGCAGAAAATAAATTAACTGACGTTATGTACCTACACAAAAAATCTTTGGTAATCTCCCTGTTAGACCAGTGCTAGTCTTTAGAAGACAAGTTTACAACCTGACACTAATAGGTTCTTTTAATATTCACCGACCATCAAATTAATCGCAATTATAAAAATTATAACATTTACGACGTGTTGATAAAGTTGTGAATTCAACAAAACATTTTAATTAGTTTTAAAGGTTGAGGTTATCAGTATCGACGCTAGGCAACGGATGAAAATAAACGTTATTAACAAAATGTTCTCAAATCTCAAACGAGATTACGTTTTATTATTCCCATTCGACTCGGCAATTATCAATTAAATAATGTAGAGTTTTTGCAAAGATCGCTTTTACACTTGTCCTTCGAAAATCGTTTTTAGATACGAACGGAATAATAATGTTGAATAAATTACGTTTAATGGCGACTGGTCCTGTTTTTTTTTTCAGGGACCGGTCTTTTTTGTACCTGCGTGTGTTCCTAATCAATTTTAGATTTGGAGTGGAGTCGTGAGTCGTGACCCGACATTGAGCCCGCGGGCTTCCGTGCAAATTGGTAGGTATAGTGCGACTGACACAACAGTAACTGTGAGATAGCTGTGCTTTTGTCGGCTTTTGATGGATCGCTAATGCAAAGAGTAGGTAATCTACTGGTAGTCGGTCCACATTGCACAAAGGGTCAACAATAACAAAATATGGAATTCAGTTCGTCGGACATATTAAGGTAAGGTATGTATATTTCAAAATGTGATTTGGCGTCTGATATTAAAAGGTATGTATCTACCTAAGTAGGCTACATAGAGATAACATGAATAGCGATACCAGTCGCTTACCAGTAAACAAGAAATACGATCGGGTTTTGTGTGTAGTTCAGATAGACTTTGTGGTAGGTACTTTATATACTTACAATCCTACAAGTATTGTCACAAATAAGATGCTAGTTATGTACTTTTTTTTGGAGCCACCTGTCTTGTTATCGTAGTTTGTCAATAAAAACTCTCGATCTAGCGCAAGTTCATGTCAGGATAAAAACTTATAATGGGGCTACATTATCGCGCGATAATTCGTGTCGCGTTGTCGCGATAAAAACATCGTGTACGGAAAGTGTTCGGATAACCGTTCGAGACGATGATTCGCGATAGGACGAATTGCTTGGCCAGACTTGTAGCGACAGCGCAAATCTTCGCGTTATCGCGATAGTGTGGCCGCAGCATTAGAAGTTCGCATTTGATTTCAATTATAATAACGCACAAATTATAATTGCTCACAACGACCCTGCGGTGTTACACCACAGAAAGTAAGAAAATAGTAATTTGAACATCTATGGATCAATAATACCAAACTACACCTGAACCGCTGCATGAAAGACTCATTGACCATTTTCAGTAAGTACTTACAGTAAGTACAACACCTTATTTTTAAATTTTTTAAAGCTTTTATTTTTAGCTTCACTTGAATGTATCTATGTATCTAGGTAGGTATATGTATTTTGTCTGTCCTGGAATCTTGCAATTCAAATTACGAGCATTTCTATTAGCTATCCGGCTGAAACTTTCAGGGTAGCTCACAAACCGAAGAGAAAGCAATAAAAAAACCCACCTTAATAGAGAAAAGGCAAAAAAATAAATATTAAAAGACGTACAAAGTTACAAAGCAACCAAAAAAATGTGACCTTCATTAAAAACCCGTAAAAGTTTTTTTTTATACTTAGCTATTTATTTTGTTGTCTAACAGACAATAAAAATCGAATGGTAGGTATTAACTTATTAGATTAAAATAATAGCTTTTAGTTTTATCAGTACAAGGACGGCAAGTGACGGCAATATTGACTTCCTGTTCCACCTACTTAATAGCGTAGCGACACCTCTGCAAAGCAATTATTATTCATCTACAATTAACTCCGTGGAAAAGCGCTCCGCCTCAATTCCCCGGTTAATTTATGGAACATTCTTGCCATTTGCATACAAGAAAAGAACTCGGGAGAGCGCGCGATTTATAACTGAAACGTTACAAAATAGGAGAGAATTCTGGAATGTACAGTTGAGTAAAGTCCGGGACAAATTGTCGCCGTGGCTTTTGCGGAGGGCGAGAATCTTCGAGGATTGTTATTGATGTGAAAAGTGGAAAAGCGGGACGCGGTTCCCGGACTCCTGGATAGTCTTCATTACAGGCGATCATGCGTGTCCGCGCCGACTCCGCTGCGTCGGAAGCGGAAAAATCGTGAAATATCGCCCGGGACGTCGGACTTAACGTGTATGAATTGCCGCAAATCCAGCCGTATTGGGTTTCCATCCCGAAATATCCCTTTGCCGCCTGGTGAGTTAATCAACGTTTACACACTTCCCGTTTCTATGTTAGTCTCGTCAGCGAAAATATTGTTTATCGACGATTTCAGACATAAAAGTCGTGCTGTTATAAAATACTTTGTAATTATTCAGCAGCTATTTGGCGTATCCACACGAAAACGTATGGGTAAGTACAAAATGCACCGAAAGTGGCAAAAAGATTACTTTTACTTACACTTCCCGTTTCTATGTTAGTCTCGTCAGCGAAAATATTGTTTATCGTCGATTTCAGTCATAAAAGGCCTGCTGTTATAAAATACTTTGTAATTATTCAGCAGCTATTTGGCGTATCTACACGAAAACGTATGGGTAGGTACAAAATGCACCGAAAGCGGCAAAAAGTTTACTTTTCGAGTTGCGAAGTCTATTTAGCCTAGATAAGTGTCAGCTGGCGCTATAATAAACATTTCAGTTGGTTTTTGTGTCACCCCGTGTTTAAACAACTGTCTGTGTCGAGTTACATGTTAATGTTGTCTGTTTAATTTAACCGCTGTATTATAAAAATTAACGCATTTTTGTGAAGAGGTGTGTAATATCAGTCTTTTTCCGTGTTGCCCGAGTAGAATTAACTTTAATGTAGAACTACCTATATTATCGGTATTTTTTAGGTAGGTAATAAAAATGTTTTTGGCACATAATGTTATAGTTCCAATTACAAAAAATAAACCGCGCGAGCGAAGCGTCTCCGTTTCAGCTAGGGCAAAAATCCTTTCTTATGTCCGGCCGCCGGATGTCCGGCTGTTTTCTTCTACAGGTCTCATTTGTCAACCGTTTCTCGTGAAATTTTGTTAACAGGTTATAATTAGTTGTAGATAATTATATGTTTTTATGTCAATTCAGATTTTTATTTTTTTTCTGATATATGGGGGTTGAAATTCGTACAAAATACATACATCAGCGAAAATTTTTCAAAATGTCACTTTTTTGTTATCCTTATTAAGACGCATAAACTTCAAGGGGTCTGGGATTGAGGGGGACGGAAAAAAAACGCAAACAGACTCGCGAGGTCTACACAGAGCCACTAACTAGTACCTAATTAAATTACTCCTCGCACAAAACTGTGGTAAATATCTACAACAACCTACATAAGTAAGTACAGATGATGAACGATTATTTAAGCTTTAACTATGTAGGCACACTTCAGACTGATACAGCACAATCATATTTTAAAGTATGATTGTGTTGTAGGTAGGTGTCTAACATATCGCGATCGGTTAAATTGATCGTATTAAAATATCGTACTTCTATGATCGTAATAAAAGCACGACACAATAATTATAAAGGAAAATACATATTAGCTGCCCCAGCGGTTCCGCCCGCGTGGATGATACTTAAACAATTGAGTTTGTTTTTATTAATTTTTCCTTAATTAACCAACAAAAAAAAAAACATATAGGTCCAGTAATTTTCGAGTTTTTACGAGAATTTGCACGGCAATTGTTTTTTTTTGTATACGAGATGTTTGGCTCATTGACCGATATGATTTTTTTGGGGGTTGGGTTGGGGAGTCATTCGCTTTTCTTCCCCGATAGACCCTATGGCATAAGTGTCACGGTAGTTTAGACACAGGTTTAGATATGTTATTTTTAGGTTTTTTTAAAATCACCCGTTTGAATTGAAAGCTTGCCTTTAAAATCGTCATAACTTTTTCGTTTGTGGTTGTAATACCAAATTACAATAATTATGAAGGAAATAATTCTAGCTGCGCCCTGCCGTTTCACCCGCGTGGAATGATTCTAATAAAAAGGTATAATTTAGATGTAGATTTCTCAACATCAACTCTGCCACTCTATACCAGCTATCCTTGTACCAAATTTCATCCAAATCCGTTCAGCCGCTTCAAAAGCATGAAAAGCCAAAAACCTTAGGGATTTTTGGTCAAATATGATTCAAAAGCTTCAAAAGTTAAAAAAAATATTCTTTCAAATCCGTTGAGCCGTTTGAGCGTGAAAGATCAACAAATACACACACACACACACACACACACACACACACACACACACACACACACACACACACACGCATACAAACTTTCGCATTTATAATATTAGTTTCGATAAAAAACTTTCACTTTTGATCGATTATAGGAAGAACATAACTTAGAGATCCCTGTTATATATATATATGCGACTGCGCAGGTTCACCAACATTCCTATCAAACGAGAGCGAGTCAATTACCGCGACAATATCCCGGAATGTCTCATTTGCTCACGTAATTCAGCCGGAATCCCGGGCCTGGAATCCCGGATGTTGGAACTATTTTTATTACTTGTTTCCTATTTTCTCCAAGGGAACAATATAAGTGGAGCTCGCGAACTCCAACCGACTTGTCTGGGAACAAGTGTATTGTGAATTGCACGTCGTCGGTCTGGTTGCCGGTTGCGACGCTAATGTTTTCTTTTTGTTTCTTGTTGGTCCTGTGGGAACAGCTCGCTGTCAGTGTTCGCCGAAGGCCATAAAGCTTGAGAAATAGTTCGTGTTTTGATCAATGGACCGGAAAGTAATGGTGGAACATTTGAGTTCTCTGATCTGAACTACTTAAATATCACGAGACGAATTTGGCATTTATTTTCCTAAAGGGAATGGCCTTCTGTAATTCACCGCTCTGGCGCAGTCTTTGGTTGGTGGATGTTACATTACATACTTTTTTTTAGGGTTCCGTAGCTACCTCAAAAGGAAAGATCCTATATAAGGGATCCTCCCTTATATAGGATCACTTCGTTGCCCTTCTGTCTATCTGTCAGTCAAGACCCTTTTTCTCAGGGATTCATGGAGGTATATCAAGTAATAGTAGTTTATGAAACGGTTGCATAATGAGGATTATTTAAACACGAAAGTGAGTTTAAAAAACGAGCCGTATGCGAGTTTTTTAATAGTAACACTCGAGTGTTTTAATACTTAGTTATGTACCGTTTCATACACTACTTTATCTACACTCATGCAATAGGAACTTACATATAATGGAAAAAAAAACGTAATCTTTTCTTGATTTTGCTGGTAAAAGCTCGTTCGTCATGTTGGTTGCTGTTCCGTGATGTCAGGTGGAGTCAAATTCTCCTCACGATCACTGTTTTCACATGTTTAACACATCTTTGTCACATTTTTAATCAGGATATAACATTTGATCATCATATTAAATCACATAAAATTGATTAGATACTAATGTACAGTAAATTATGGCGACAAAATCCAGTCCATAGTGAATTCGCGCAAATACGGTCTAACACGCGCCGCCATAGATAATAAATGACGAAAACCCTCGTAGGTGCGGAGCCTTAATGGTAAAAAATATGAATTATAACATCGTTTAGTTCAAAAAACAATTATTGTTCTTATTAGAGCTGTGCCGTGCTTAATTTGTATCATTATGCCACCATTTTTGAGTTCATCATCTGGATTTTACGATATATTTACAAATTAATAAGTAACAAATACTCAAGCATGCAATCCCTTGAAATTGTGAAAAAAAAAACTTCTAAAAAACAGAACACAATCAAAAGATACGGCTGTTTATGCTGCATATTTTTTAAACTCGGAAGGGAATGAAATCCTATATGGTACTTCCCGTTGACCTAGAATCATGAAATTTGGCAAGAAGCAATGTCTTATAGCACAAGTGAAGGGAAACTTCCGAAAACCGTAAATTTGTAGTAACATCACAAAAAAAAAGGTTTTTGTATGAATGATTTTGGCGCGTGCCTCGTGCGCGGTTCCGACTTGAACTTGGCCGGTTTTTTAAAATTCTTGAGCAAGCCGGTTTCGACCATAATTTGAGCAATGGACAATAATCCGATCCGCGCTTGAATTACCTACTAATGAGCGGTTTTCCAAGTGTCATTTTAGCATTATTTATCTCTCACTAGATGGCGTTGGCGACAGTAGGTATTGGTAACAGTACTGTAGTTTGGTATGACCAAGTAAGTTCTATAAGTACATAGAGCTTCCTTGGGTATGACCAAAGATTTTGAATTACACTTACTGGCGGGTATGACATTCTGCATTCCCTTGTTTATGGTAAGTTGTGCGTCAGTTTCGTAACAAATTCATTACTTATAGTATTTATTAGTAGTATTTTCTACCTTTTTGATATTCTATAGGTATTATAAATTACAGCTAATGATACAAAGAAAATGTTCTGTTTTATTTAATTTCATCTATCTGCGTTAATAAAATCTGAATATATCAAAACTGTCAATGCTATCATAAAAATAAACAAATAACAAATATCACTACACAAAAAACTTGTCGTTCGTTTGTTTCGCTCGTGGTTTGTGTATTTTTACGGTAATACGCTGTTTTTACCTGCTTTCGATTGCTACGTTCAGTTGAGTAAATACCAAAAGTTACGCGAGCGCCATCTCTTGACGATGAAAGAACTAAACTGACTTTGCAAAAGACAAAACTGCTCATTGAGTGCTAGATATGTCTACCTAATTTTTAAACAAAATAATTTCGTAGGTGTCAAAATCAGTATTTTGCGCCGGTAGCTTTGACTTTTAGGTGGTTTAGATTCTATAAGTTCCTTATTTTACTAAATACCTATTGCACATTACTTCCTTATTTAACTTTTTGTTAATGTTTTTTTTTGCTTTTACATTTATGTCTTGGTTACTTTTATTTTGTACCTGCTACAAGGACTAATATTATACTTTTATATAATTTACTTCACTTACCTATTTACAAGTATCTTAGAATAATATTATACTTAATAAGTAACAAAAACAAACTACACAAGTTTGAAACAAGTAAAACTAACTGCACTCACAAGGAGACGCATTGATACAAATGAAACAGTTTATGTCATACGTATTTTTATGATAAGCTTTATACTAAGTATTAGTATCTATAACATTTCAGTATCAGATTCCGAATCATCGCTTTGCTCCGCAAAGTCATCGTCATCAGACTCAGAATCAGATGCATAAGTAATAGTGACATTAATTTCTAGCTCAAAGTACTTCACGTACTCATCTTCGATTTTCTCTACGTGTCGACATTGACTGGCCCAGTATTTGTTAACATGATCGAACCCTTCGCTCAAAGTATTTAGAAGTGAAACCTTGCTGTGCTCATCACTTTGACCGACAACGTAGTTTCTTACTATGTCCCAAATGCTCTGCATTGGATTTAGATCCGGGTGCACAGCAGGCAGACGAATAACTGTAAAGTTATGTTTTTTTAGCAGCTCATCAACGCTATAAGATTTCTTGTCCTTGTTTTTCTTGATCAATTCGTAAAGTTCAACTCTGAATATATCTTCTTCGGGTGCAATGTTTATAGCAGTCAACCAGGCTTGCATTTCTTTTTTACTGGAGTTCAAAGTTGGAACCTTCTCCAATACGGTGTTATGGTATGCAGCATTGTCCATTACAACAACAGCATCTTTCGGAAGATTGGGTATTAATTTGGTTTCCAGCCATTTCAGGTAGTTATCGCCATTCATTTCATCCCGGTATTCTCCTGTTTTTGAATGAGTGTTGTAAATCAATAATGCGTTTGGTATAAAACCTGTGGCACTTCCAGCGTGCACCATTATTAGGCGCGGTCCTTTTGTTGGTTTCGGTTTCTCTTCGTCGCTTAAATCTTTCTCCACCAAAGACTTGTTTTGCTCGTTATTAGTGTAAATGAAAGACTCGTCGGTATAAACAATGGGCCTCCCAGTTCCACGTAAAGCTTTTATCTGTTTTAGGTAACTGAATCTCGACCACTGAACATCATGTTTTTCTACAAGCAACTTTCCTTTGTTTTCGGTTTTGCGCCATCTATAACCGAGGTCGAGCATTAAATTTCTTAAGGTATTTGCAGATTTTTCAAACTGAATTCTCTCCTTCAAAATATTCCTCAGATTCATTAACGATGGAGGTTGATTAAACTCCTTCTGAAAGTTTTGAATGGTTCGTCTGATCACACCGACATCGTAATCTTCAATGTTTATTGTTTTTACTCTCGTTTTCCTATTTTTAAACGGAGACGTAAAACCTGAAGAAGTAGAAGTATGATTCCTCTTTTCCCTCAATATCCTGGTAATCGTTGATTCGGATACTTTAGTGGCTTGTGAGGTTCTCCAGCGAGCATCGGTTATTTTTTCTGTATATTTCTCAATAGCTTCTTTTTTCATGAAATCGTACACCTTCGAGATCATTTCTCTTGTCTGCGGAATAAATGGATTATTAACAGACTACAAGCATAACAAGATGCCTTACTATACCATACAATGTGTGAAAAGTACGCACCTGGCTTTTCAAACATTTGCGTCTTTCATGCGGCATATTTAATCAAGGTAAAGCAACTTTCTCTGCTGTTTTTGAGTATAAAGTAACGTGGAATAAACTACACATGAGCACTGAGAAGCATTCGACTCGCAACTGCCGGCCGCTGCCGCGCGACGTGAAACAAACAATTCCCCGCACCCCGCACCCCGATTTGACTAGGCACACGAACGTCACGAACGAGATAGAACGAGCTACGCTATAACACGGCCCACCCCACCAAAAACTAAATGCATATGAATTTAATCTGTAGCCCAGAAGAATACCTAGGAACTTACAATGATTTTCAAAAAAATTAAATCGCCTTCAAATTATTTCTGTCTATCCGAATCGTAACGGAGTTCCTACATACTGAAAACAAATTTAATCACAGTAAATTAAGTAAGAATTGCCTAGGTGCAATTATTTTGTTGTGTCTCATAGAGTTCTTAATAGCAGCATCATTTAGACGTATTTGTGAAAATATTTATGCAGTGTCACCAATCATGAATTTGTTAGCGCAGAGTCAACAAAAACCTATCACAGATTTTGTTGTATACTTTATACATTGGTTATTCGTCTAGTTGTCGCGAGTCATGTTATCGTAGAAGATCTATACAAGTCTTTGCAATCTACGAAGACGCACCTCACTCGGAGCACCATACAGAAGATACATGTGTGCGTGATTTTGCTGCTCGAATCAGCTTTCTGCTCTCCACACACATTTCCCACTCACTCACAGTACACTACACATGTCGTTGGTTTTAGGTTCCTACGTACTCATGTCTATTGCCCCGGGGCAGGCGGGAATAGTGGGGCGCGTCTTCCTGGAATCACAATAGTCAGTGATTAGAGAATCACAGTCGCGGTACCAAGGTGACCGACATAGCTCTAAAGATAAGCGAGCTAAAGTGGCAGTGGGCTGGTCTCATTTCCCGAAGAACCGATAACCGTTAGGATAGGTGAGTTTTTGAGTGGAGATCACGTTTAGGCAAACGTAGTGTAGGACGTCCTGTGGCCAGGTGGAGTGACGACCTGCGAAAAGCGACTGGAAGAGAATGGATGAGGAGAGCTAAAGACCGAGCTCAGTGGCTACGTCAGAGGCCTACGTCCAGCAGTGGACAGATATAAGCTGATGATGAAGATGATAATGATGATGAACTCACTCATAGCAATACCTAGCTTTAAAGCTAAAAAAACGCGCCTGCCCTGCCAAAAAATAACTTATGCCAATAAATTATATACTGTCGGAATGTGCTTATCAAGGCCTTCAATTTCATACCTAAATTGTAAAAACGGAGAAACTTTTTTCCCCTTTGTAAAAATGGAGCCATTACACATACAAATGTACCAATAGGTATATTGTTTTTTTTTTTTCAAAAAATATGTAACCTGTGTTACTTGGAGGATTTAAGGATTGTACGTACCTACGTCTAAATCTATTCAGGGATACTCGTATAAAAGTTATGGTGGAATAAAGAAACTCATATACATAAACATACATGACTCCTAAAAACATTACACTTTTTTTTTTGGGCAGTCTTGTAATAAATAGTACTTACAAGCAGTGTAGCCAAACCAACAGCTAGGGTTACACGAATTTGAAACAAGACATAAGTTCAAAAACTGAAACCCTCGGGTAAAAAATAGCATATGATACTATTGCGATGAAGCGGAAACGATTGATACCACGATAGTCAAAATCGGACCAAGTTTTTAGTTTGAACACTAACCCATCTATTGCTTCGGAGTACTTAGATTAAAAAAAACCTATAACACTCTATAAATGAAGACGAATCGATTGATACCTTGCTAGTCACAATCAGACTAATAGGGGTGACGCTGTAGTGGAACATCCACAATTCCACATACATACATTGACTGTTAAACTCATTACCCTTCCCTTGCTTTGCCGTAGTCGGGTAAAAACCTGTGTAAGCTGGATTTACAGTTTTTTTTAAATCTATCTCAGTTTCCAGACTATGTTCAGTCTCCAAATCTACAGATTTATCTACTTACTAGCTGTGCCTACTGGTTTGCACGAGTGGTTATTTCTCTTGTAACTTTTAAACTTTCGCGATTCGAACATATAGTTAAATATTTAAACTGGACTTAATCGCGCTGAAAACTTAATATTTATTTACCTCGACGTTTCGATCAAGTTGCATTGATCGTGGTCATGAGAAGACTGAAGTAGCGGGTGTCAGCGTCGAGAAGGGCGAGCGTTGTCTCCAATTTTTACTAAACCAAATGCGGGTGCATTTGGTTTAGTAAAAATTCAGAATTGTCACGACACACGACACTAACGACATCTGCAGATTTCTTCTGACATAAACCGCGACGCGAACACTTGCTTATCACGGGATTCCAGGACGCAGACAACTTGAAACCATCCTCTCGGTTGAAATTGGGATTCTTTTTAATTTCAACCGCTTCACGTACAATCCTGGAGTAGTAGTGACGTTCCGTGGAGAGAATCTTCGGGTCATGGAGTTCTATCGTTATTTCTCTTGCTTTAAACTATTTGCTATTCCAGGACGTAAAATACAAATTTACCACCCATACATCAATACCATTTAATCAAACCTCCTTCAGCCGTCAAAAAGATTTTTAACGATTGCTCGACATCTACTCATCGTATTGAGATAAGAAGACACCATATCTCAATCTGATTTTGGATAGCATAGATTTTAAGTCAAAACCTAAGGTATCCAACAGTGAAAACCGCAATTTAATTGGTTTAGTAGTTTATATGTGAAGCGCGAACAAAGATCCAGACAGAAAGACACGCATTTTTAAAACGATATGTTCTTGTTCTGCAGCTCATTTTAAGTCATCGTGTCTATGTATTTTTATTATCTTCAAAGTAAAAAAGACTTTTTGTTGCTCACTTACTGCCTTATTATAAGAGTACTAGCTGTGCCCGCATCTTTGCCCGCGTGGTCATGTTTCTCCCTAATATTGAGCACTAAATACAAGTTTCTAAACAAAGCGAGTTGCTTTAAAGATCCTATTAAAATCTATAGATAAACTTTTCCAAACCGAACGGTATTTCCGGGCAGGATGAGCCCGTTTCATTCAAAATGATGAATCGCATCGGCAGTTGCATATCTATAAGTAGGTATCGGTATAGGAGTTCCTGTTAACAATAAAGCGAGATAAGTGATTTTGGAATGATGCCAGGACAAGGCCCGTAGCCCGTGGCCCGTCTAGCCCCACTCCATTTGCTCTTTACATAACTCAGTATTCACGGCATCATTAATCTTCCTAGTTCCACGCCAGACCGAGTTTAATTTTAATAAACGGCTTTAACCTTACTACGGTATTAATTTACATGCCTTAATGAATGGTACTTGTTTCGAATCGTGGATTTATTCAAGATTTTAATTGTGATACCACGTTATTTCACTTCCCAAGTTTGAGGAATAATTTAATTAAGATTATGTGATTCATAAATCGTGAATCATAAAGTTTGTGAACCTACTTCGCCGTAATCGAGCTGAATCTAAATTAGCCATGCCCAGACCATTGTTTTATCGCACTCCGTTTAAAGTTTTTAACTTGCAAGCTATAGAAATCCTGTAATTTTTGAGTGTTGCAATTTTGTCTTGAAATTTGTTCGAGTATCGGTTACGAAACTATTTCGCGTAGCGAGTCGTACGTACCTACTCGTAAAATACTAGCCCACTGATGTTTGGTTCATCCAATTTGCTCTAAAGGGCACGGTTTATTGAGTTTTAGCCGAGGTCCTGTAATAATCGTGAATGAAACCATAACTCACGTTCACCCTTGGCTCGTAATTCAGTGGTCGCTGATGTGGCACACTGGCACGTAATACAAGATTTTAGAAGCGCTCCAACCCCCGGGAATGATCCTCGAATGGTCGAATTCGTCCTTCATCGCAGACGCTACCGTGGTTTATAGCTTAGGGTCAAAATTTTACTAGTGCCCGTCGGATCACAGGTGCGCCGCGCTTAGGTGTGTGCCTTCTAACATTTACCTGCGTTTGCTAGCAAGGTAAAAAACTGGAAGAAATTCAAAAGGATTGTCCCATAGCTAATTGTATGAAAAGAATATAATAGCAAGGTTCTATTATATCTCTCCTGTCGTTTATGCGAAAACTCACGTAAGCGGAGAACAATGTTTACAAATGTCCGCATATGAGTGCCTGTTATTAAAGGCAAGAACGTTTTGAATTTACATTTGTAAGTAGAAACCTCTGAAGTGAAACGCGGCGTGAAACAGTATGCATTCGCTATTTTTCCCAGAATATCACGTAAATTCAGGAGTGTATTAACATCACCTGTGCTCTCACAGTGAACAAAACAAATATTTTACCGAAATAGAAGCCGCAAGCCATTCTAACATAGCCATGAAAATCGTGATTTATCCGTCTTCAGGGAAATACCTTCGAATGCCGTCTGTCGGCGTCGATGCGGGCGTAATACCTTAATTCGGCTAATCTCGGTATTGAGCCGAGTCTGCGGCTCCAGCTGATAAGTCACTGCTTTCAGCCTAAACATCTTCCCCTGATAGCTATTTGTCATCTGAATTATTCATCAGACAATCACTGGCTTCAGCTTTGCACGCGTTGATTATTATATGGGTAGTTCGATTGTTTCTTATAACATTTCAATATGTACATTGTATTGCTTAAGTTTAATAATACAATGTCGTGGGCGCTTCTGTTAGTAATGCAAGGGTTATAAATAGAAATGTTTGAAATAAATACAGACTGCTTCAAACAATTAGGTAGGCAAGTAGACACGTGGTACGTGGAAAAATTAGCTGCTCTAACATATTCAGAAGCGTGTCGAGAAATCTTTAGCGTTATTTTTCTATCGCAACTTTACATCGACATGCAAATCTCTATCACGACACTTGCTTTACTTTTAAGTAGTTTCGAGAAAAAGTGTCTCAAGTTCTACAAAGTCGCTGACTTAACTTTTCATGTTTCCTTTTAGAAGGCGATAAATAGAGTACGTTGCTTGCTGCATAGAGCGCGGTTTAACTCCATAGAAGAAGAATGTATGTACTCTACTAGTTAGGTAGTGCAATGTTTCACTTCTACACTTCTAGGACAAACTGGCCCGTTGGCGGTAGTTATTATTTGCTTTTTTGCTTGGGATTAATACAACTCGAGTATGTTCTGATTTATCTTAATTCGAGAAGTCAACAACTCATTCAACGGAGTTAGTTAAGTGTTTGAACCTTTAGGTACCTACCTACTAGGGCATGCAAAACTCGGGTTGTTTAAAAAACCCGGGGTTTTCAAGTTTTCAATTTTAAAACACGGTTTTTTCGAGTTTTACGTGTTTTTCGAGTTTTTCTTTATTTGGGCCTTAAAAAAATTGTATTAGTGTGTGCAGTAACAAAAAGGCTGTAATGTAATTAAAATGTGTATTTACTTTCGTATTATTATTGTTTAGCTTTATCAAGATATCAATCAAGTAACATTTGGTAAAATTATGTACCTACTATTAATAATCAAAGTAACATTTGGACCTAGTAATAATAAAAAAAAAGTTTCTTCCCCTTTCATAGACAACACATTTAGGTAGTAGCAGGTAAAACAAAATCAACAAAATAAAATGTTTTCTAATTATTAAATCACATGAAATAAAATCTTATTTCTTGCTTAAATAGTACTTAAAATAAAAAATATTTCTTCATAAAGGACAATCTACAAAAAAAAAACATTAAACAATGACGATTTCTAATCAAATCAAAGTAAAAATGGTGCAAATTTATTATTAAGGTCCTCTGTCAAGTTGTCAATGGACCGTAATAATAAATTTGCACCATTTCTACTATGTTATTGAACATTTTGTGACCCTAGTCAAGTTCTTACCTTGACAGTTTGACAGTAAAAACTGACTAGGGTTACAAAATCTTCAATGAAATCCGCTGTTCCTAGATGTCTCGTAGCGCTCTCGTAACCCCTCACTCAGCGGCTAACATCAGACCAAAGCCTAACAAAGAAAAAGTGCCTAAAGTGTCGAAGACGCTTGGCATTATGCTGAGGCATGACCCTTTCAACACTTAGATTTATATGTTTAATTTATATGTTAATTTGCTACTTTATTTGATAAGTGTTGAATAAACGATTTTTCTTTCTTTTCTTTCTTTCTTTCTTTTAACGAGTAACAATATTTACTCCCTAATACCTAATAATAATTATAGATTGTGGTCAGCCTGTTCAATTTATTCAGTCAATAGAGTAACGTAATAGGGAAACGTAAAGTTTTTGAGAAGTTTGATTCTTTATTAATGTTCTCGTAGTAGTATTTTACATAAACCATCATGAATGAAAAAACTCGAAAAACCAGTGTTTTCAATCTTAATAATCCGAGTTTTAAATCAGTCGGTTATTTGGGTTTTTCGGTAATTCGGGTATCCGGTTTGCATGCCCTAGTACCTACCTAACTCTTTTTAAATTGTAAATGCGTCTTAGTTTAAGGAAATAGTTTTGACGCTGAATTTTACAATAGTTTGATGTCTTGTAGATATAACCATAGAATAAATAATGGGATAAAATCTAAATTATAAGTTTTCAATTGGTTTTCTTTTTGCACGCTTTTAGTTTTAAGGCAAAATGAACATTGAAAATCAGAGATTCTTTACATATTAAAAGGATCTAGGTCATCGTGCTCATAAATTTGAAAACAAAGGGACGTTAGACAAATGATTTACAAATATAGATGGTGCAAAATCGTATTAGAAAGTGTTTGGAACGGGACTTTCTCTTGCACCATTGTTTTCTTGTTGACTTCGATTCCGTAAAAGGTTCAAGAGCTAAGTGCAGTCCTTAAGTACGACAACGGCACTGGTGTCCTGATTTACATAAGAATTGATTGCGATGGCCTAAGTGGTTTAGATTGTAGAAAAACTGGAACTCCTTCAAAACTGAACTCAGGTGAATTTCATCTCGTCAATTCAACTTTGCATCATAAAGAAAGAAAACGCAGTACTTAATACTAATCTACCATCACGCCAAGTCAATTTTGTAAATGTCAGAAATAAGGAAACGCACTTGATATTACTCTACCATCACACCAAGTCAACCAACTTTGTATCTGGCAGAAAGAAGGAACGCTCCTCCTACATGTTGTGGGTGCACAAAATCCAAAAGCAGGCGTTGGAGGGGCACGCAGTTTAAGTTTAGACGGACTCTATACTACTCTACAATCACGCCAAGTCAACTTTGTACGTGGCAGAAAGAAGGAAATGCTCCAACACTTGATATGTAAGAACTTCACCATCATGCCAAGTCAATTTTGTGTCTACTAGAAAGAAAGGAGCGCCACTTCACCAATCTATCCTAGTATATGGATATCACATTTTATTTTTGAAGTCACATTAAAATATTATTGTATTTTGGTGCTCTGTGCATACAGGCAGGTACCTAACCTAGTGATTAATAAGTAGTGACTCAAAAATTTCAAAACGGACAACGTGCATAGCTGCTGCTGGCTAACTTGTTACAAAGTTAGGTTAGTTAGCATTCGCGTAGGTTAGTTTCGTTGCTGTTTAAATATTTAACGTTTACTTAACATTCCAACGAGTCGGCAAATGATCCAGAGTCATATAAACATAGTGGGTAGGTACGGAATGGGTTTTCAGCGAGGCGCTAACACTGGCCGTTTGTAACAACTACCTATAACATTTTCAGAAGTTTTTATTTATTTGCTGTCCTGAAAGTTTGGTTTAACCACCCGGAACTGCTGCACCGACGCCTTGCAAACTGACAAATTCGCTTTCAAAAGTTTAACACGAATCGATTACACTTTTATTAGACCAGATGCTCAGTTCCAGATCTCTTTTATTTTTTCCATAGCAACGTTCTTTCTTTTGTTTACATTAATCATTAGCGTCTGCAAAAAATCCCACCAACTTTGATGTTCGAAACATTCGCCACTTCAAAAGAAAACGATCTATAAAATCGTGTCCGTGAGGTTTGTTTTTCTAAATAAATATTGTGTGTAAGGAAACTCGTTTAGAGAGGTTATCTCTTGCAGAAAATTGCTTTGCATCTCCAAGGAAATATCACGGATACGAAAAACGTTTTTTCGTAACTTGGGAGGGCACTTGAAACAAATATTGCCAAACTTATATCGCCTCTGTCGGCTCTGACAAGGAGTATTACGCGAACGATTTCTCACTTCACTTTTATTGATGAATCCGAGTGTGGGACGTGTCTTTCTGCGAACATAATATTTGTATGCTATCGGTGATCAAATTTTAAGGTATTAAAGATCAAGTTATATTTAGAAAAGTATATAATTTGTCAATTTCAAAATACTTACTACTAATTTTAAATGATTTTTATGACTCAGCCTGGATCGTCGATTAAATACCAATTGAATTGTCATTTTCTAATGGCAGCTGTATTTTACTTGAACTAACTTCACTAGTAATTATTGGTTGATAATGTTCATGGTAAAGTTATGAACGAGTATTGAACGAGCGAGCGCCAACCGCGAGCGAAGCGTCTCCGTTTCAGCTTGAGCGTTTTGTATGTCCGGATCTCTGTTCTCATCTACAGGTCGCATTTCTCAACCGATCTAGACGAAACTTGGTTTAGGAATAGATAAAACAATTTAAAAAAAAAACAGTCGGGGGTTTTTGATATTGCACTTCCCCCAAAAAGGGGCAAATGGGGGGCTACTGAATATCTCCGCCTTATTAAATCCGATTTCAATGTTTGTTTTTTTATTTAAAGGCAGTAACTTGTAAGTTGGTCTTATAAAAATTTGGTGAAGATCTGATGAGAATAGCTCCTAAAATGCAGTAAATTGTACACTTTTAGGTTTCTACCAGTGGAATCAGCCCTTTACCTACTTGGTACATAGGTATTAGGTAGGGATTGATGGAGCAGCTTGGTTATTGATGTAAGTATTACAATAAGGTAACTAGATGGCGCTACTGTGCACCGCTAGATTGTTTCCAAAAAAGTTTGTACTCTCCAGGTCTACAACTCACAGAGCCACTAGTAATAGTCATAGTTAAGTTTCGTTACATAGGTAATAAAATAAAATGAAATAATCTGTTAACTACCAAATTAACTCTTTGTACGAAATTAAAATATTACCTTCCTATCTGTACGAGCATAAATAGAGTACAAAAACAAGCTTGTTCGCCGAAGCAGACACTGACGTTTTAATAAGCGGGCCGGCTAATTTAGTTTCGGAGGGAAGGGATGCAGGGGTGCAAGTCACGCGATTTTCCCTGACAGTAGCTATATACTTATTCATGTTCGGTGCTATGTAACGATGACTCATAGAATAATAGCAACTTAAATTCTGTGATCATCCTTGCCCTCAGAGTCGAAGGCACATCTTAGGTGCCTCACTTTCGATTTGGCGGTGTGGACTCCGTCTTTTTTTAAACCTTCTTAAACCTGACATTGATAAAGCGTTTTGAAACATACAAAAAAAGAAAAATACAGTTAAAAAACATATTAACGTATTAACAGTTTATTTATGGAGACGCTGAGACTATATTATATATTGTTGTTGGTGAAATAAACATACATATGTTTTTATGTCTACAAACCTGATATTGCCAGTAATCAAATCAACGTTCTCTCAGGTCCTCAGGTCTAAGATCCTCTCTGACAACATTGTAGAAATCTCCAGTGTTTCGAATAGAGTTGCGTACCTCGTAATGAAATTAACCGAGAGGTATAGCTTCAAGGTTATTCAGGTATACGCACCAACTTCGAAACACTCGGATGATGAAGTAGAGGATATGTATGAAGACATATCTAAAACCTTGCACAACAACTCCAAGGCTCACTTCAATCTATGATCTTTGCTTCAATGTTGTCACGGGAGACTTCAACGCTAAAGTGGGAGTACAGACATGCAGCGAGTCGGTAGTACAACATGGATTTGGCAGCAGAAATCACAGGGGGCAAATGCTATTCAACTTCCTCGAGAAAAACGGGCTGTTTTTAATGAACCTATTCTTTAAAAAGCAAGTAGACGTGGCAAAGCCCCGATGGTGTGATGAAAAATGTGATCGACTTCATCATAGCGGACAAAAAGCGCATATTCAGAGATGTCTCTGTGATCATTAGGTTTAAAACCGGAGTGATCACCGACTTGTCCGAGGCACTCTGGATATTGATTGCTAGCTTGAACGTCTCCGTTTGATGAAGTCCACGCTCCGACCTAACTTGCTCCAAACCGTTGTTGGATCTGAAACATACCAGTTGAAACTGGAGAACCGATTCGCTGCCTTGGAAACCACAATTGACGTTGACATTGACAAGGAACTTGACCAAGTGGTGGGAATCCTGAGGGAAGAGGGAACAAAGTACTACGTGATGCGGCTTACAGGCAGGAAATCAAAACTTTCGGCGGAGTTTCTGCAGCTCATTGAGAAATGACGCGAAGATCCAGCAGTCACTTCGTCAGGACAGCGGGCTTTGAATAAGCAAATAACCAAGCTGGTAAGGCGAGACCTCCGACGCTCCAACACAAGCGCTACAGAAGAAGCGATAGAGCGAAATCGGGGGTTAAAAGTCTTCGTACAACAGGTTGGTCCAAGTCATCTGACGAAGTTGACCACATCAAGCGGGAAAGTTATCGTTTCTAACCCGGAGATTCTCGCGAAAGTTGAAGATTTCTATGGCCGACTATACGTGTCACAAGCGTCGCAACCCGAACCCGATATAGAGGATACCAGGGCCACTCTAACCCGCCACTATACCGAAGAGCTGCCAGAAGTCAGCCTTGACGAAATCGAGATGGCTCTCAAACAGCTCAAAAATGGATAAGCCCCGGGTGAGGATGGAATTACTACGGAGCTCCTAAAGCCAGGAAGTACTCCCACGCTTAAAGAGCTTTAGCGTATGTTTAATTCTGTTCTCTTCTCTGCGAAAATTCCAAAGGCATGGAACAAGAGTGTGGTCGTCCTATTTCTCAAAAAGGGTGACAAGACCCTTTTGAAAAACTATCGGCCCATTTCCCTCCTGAGCTGCAAGCTGCTTTCAAGAGTCATCTCGAATCGTCTTGCGCGGAGATTCGACGAATTCCAGCCAACAGAGCAGGCTGGGTTTCGGGGAGAATACGGCACCATAGGCCACATCCATACAGTGCGGCAGATTATACAGAAGACTGAAGAGTATAATCAGCCCCTGTGCCTGGCGTTTGTGAACTATGAGAAAACCTTTGAATCTATCGAGACTTGGTCTGGCAACAATGCCAAGTCAACTGACGGTACATCTCACACTTGAGATTCGCAGATGACATCGTCATTGTGGAAGAAACGTTGCAGGACTTGCAACAGATGTTGGACAGCCTAGCTGAATCTTCTGAAAGCATTGGTCTCCGGATGAACTTGGACAAAACAAAGGTTATGTTCAACGAACACGTTATTCCGGAACCAATTGCTGTTAACGGAACTGCTCTCGAGGTTGTTCAGGAGTATGCTTATCTGGGGCAAACTTTGCAACTAGGTAAAAACAACTTCGAGAGAGAGACCCGCAGTAGAATGTAGCTGGGCTGGGCAGTATTTGCAAAACTTCGTCGAGTCTTCTCGTAGCCAATACCGTAAAGTTTGAAGACAAAAGTCTTCAACCAGTGTGTCCTACCTGTTATGACATACGAAGCCGAGTCGTGGACACTCACGGTACGACTAGTCCACCAATTTAAGGTCGCTCAGGGCTATGGAAAGGGCTATGCTTGGAGTTCCTCTGAAAGATCGTATCCGGAATGAGGTGATCCGGCAGAGAACCAAAGTTGTCGACATAGCCCTTAGGATTAGTAAGCTGAAGTGGCAGTGGGCTGGTCAGTGGTTGTGACATGTTTTATCAAAGCTTTTGGGAATAAATACAAATGGTAAAACATGGGAATTCCTGCATAAGAGCATTTGAATTGAATAAATTAATAAATAAATGCCAATCCGCTCATACGCACAAGCTTCACGCACACACTTACACCATGTTATGCCGATCGGCCAACACATCGCAACAAGATCTCGGCCTAGATAGCCGTGTTAATTCTGTTAAGTTCTCACGAAAAATAAAAAACAATGCATTCTTAATTGTGTATCAACCACAAAAACACAAATTATCTACTCACGCACTCATACGCAGGCGCCATTTGCTATGCTACACTCGTTTGTTTGGCTGTATGGACTCCGTATTTTTTTAAACCTTCTTGACCATGTTAAACATAAAGGGCGTTAGGTACGTTATGACTAGAATAGGTACAAGCATCATTGATGTATTTTAATACATCAATGTATTTTAATACATCAATGTATTTTAATACATCAATGTATTTTAATACATCAATGTATTTTAATACATCAATGTATTTTAATACATCAATGTATTTTAATACATCAATGTATTTTAATACATCAATGTATTTTAATACATCAATGTATTGTAATACATCAATGTATTTTAATACATTAATGGTTACAAGTGAATTCCTTTTAACCAGGCTGTACAACGCAAAGGACTGGTATACCTAGCGGCACGTAAGTCTAGCGGTGAACGAAACGTGGCGGGGATCTTGGCACAGTCAAAGTTTATATAATGTGTTAAAATGTTGAATACTTTTTATCCCGAAAACTGACTGTGCCAAGATCCCCGACACGTTTCGTTCACCGCTAGACTTACGTGCCGCTAGCTATACTTATTGTGTTTATCAGCCTATGTAGGTATATGGCTGTTCCTTTGTGGCCTATATAGACCAAACGCGTAGACCGATTTTGATGATACTTACGTCAATCGATTTGTCTTAATCTTGCGAGTGCGAGTACTACTAAAGAGATTACATTAATCAAAATTCAATATGGCGACAACGAGACGCCATAAAATGAAAAAAAAAAGAAGAAATACTCTGACCTATGTTAAAAAGGGTATCATTGAATAGGTACCTATTTGTAAATCATCTTCAGGTTTTTCTTATCATTTTTCATTTTGAATGACCTTTTAGGAGCTTTAACGGTTTAAAGTTGGTTAGCAACCATTCTTACTAAACAAAATGCCTCATTTTAATTTTGTGCGCAGTCTAGTTTTTAGTTTTTAGTTAGCCAATATTCATGCTGCTGTTTGTTGTGTTTGTGATATTATTATGGACAGTCAAAATTATATACCTACTTACTAGCTTTCCCGCCCGCGACTTCGTCCGCGCGGACTATTGTTTATCGTGAAAAAAAGAATCCTGTTTTTCTAGGATATTAAAAAACCAATGCAAAAGTAGGTAAGTATAGTGAATTTTTTTGACAGACTTGTTATTTCGTTTCCATGGCAACCATTCCTACAGCGAGTAATCAACATTTTCCAGTTTTCCCGCGAAAACATACATTTATTCGGGCTATAAAGTTCCTATTTTTTATTATAGAGTATAAGCTATCTCCATTCCAAATTTCATCAAAATCCGTCCAGCCGTTATCGCGTGAAAGCTCTCTAAACAAACAAACAAACGAACAGACGTTTCACTTTTATATACTGGTATAGATATCATAACTGCACACTACCTTTTTACTAGATGCTTTCGTGGCATAGATCAGAATCTAGTTAAGAAGGTATATCAAAAGCATCCATTAAAAATTGAAAAAAATTGGTAGGTACAGTAGTACCTACTTTTAAATTTTAATTAAACATGTAATAAACTTAATCCACTGTTATTTTAATCGGGGTTTTACCGTTTCGTCACACGGTCATATTTGTTTGGTACACTTTTAAAGTTCCATTCAACATGAAATTATAACCAGGAAAATTGCCTGTAGGTACAAGCAGTTGGGTATGCTAAATAATAATAACTATTTTTTTACTAAGAGTGTGTGTCAGTTAAAATGAATGAAAATGCATATCCAATACCATAATAGGCCATAAAAACTGCTGTCCATCGTTAAAACCGCAATGAATAATTTTAATTACGAACCGAGAGCTCTAATAAAACCCATGATTTAACTAAGGGATGCTCCCTGCGTAGATATACATCTACCATATCAATTATGGGGTAAAATGGTCGAGTAATGAAAGGGGAGTACACACAATACTGGAGAACCCAGTGAGTCATTCTGGACGACCAGACGGCGCCAGTGCTTGGGATTGTGTTGCTAACTCAATGGAAACCAAAACTACTTAATTCACAATGAGTCATTTTAGAACGGGTAAAACTTGAGTTTTCGAACCTATTTTAAATGTAATAAGTAAAGCAAGTAGTAAATAATAGAATTAAATTCGCCTATTAAACTATCATGATATCTATTGATATAAATTTTATTGTGATTGAAGTGTTTACTCCAGAAATATTAACTTCTATCTGTCTATACTTACCTACCTATAAAATAGTACCGTGACATACTGAATGACAGACAAAACATAGATTAAGACTTAAGAACCTAGTAGTTTGAAATTTTAAGTTAATAATCTTCAGTGCCATAGGGGTGCCGTGCAATGAGGGATTTATTGAATTTTTTGACGACCGGTTGGTCTAGTGGCTAGAGATACTAGGCACGAAATCGAACGGTTGCGGGTTCGATTCCTGCAAGGTGCAATCATT
Source organism: Alsophila aescularia (assembly GCA_946251855.1). NCBI lineage: Eukaryota > Metazoa > Arthropoda > Insecta > Lepidoptera > Geometridae > Alsophila > Alsophila aescularia. The sequence goes on along the minus strand of OX276377.1, from coordinate 16,439,478 downwards.
TGTGTGATGAGCAGAGATGTTTGTTTCCTAGTCATGGATGTAATATTCTTATCTATGTATGTTTATCCGTTATCTAGTGCCTATAGTACAGGGTATCCTAGTTTGGGGCTAGGTAATTGGTGTGGAAATGTCCCGAATATATTTACATATTTATTTTTTCTATCCCAAAGGGGAAAGAATGTGGCAAAGCTTGCACGCGGGCAATACCGCGGGGGCAGCTAGTGTCTCGTATGAATAGAGACAAAATTCATATCCTAAATATTATAAATAGGCTAAATAATTAGGTAAAAATATTTAGCCTATTTACATACATGTTAAGGTAAGTCGCCTAATAGTTGTTAAAAATTGCCAAATAAATCTAACCAAATCAATGGTAAGCTTGGCAACACTGGCCTGGGACAGGCACTGTCTTGCCTACCCTTACTTTCAAACTGTGCTAGGTACGGAGCAATGCAACTAAATTGTTATATTCGCTGGCGGAAGTCAGTTTTGCATATAAAGGGTTTCATTGATCGCAGTGTTCGATAAATCTTTAATTAGTTTACGCAATGTAGCGGCAGTAGCGGTCTGCTGCTCTAGATGGACAGCGCCACTTTCGTTTTCGCTCCTATTTTTGTCTAATTTAAATACTCCAAGGCTTTTAATTAAATGACACAAGAGTTGGTTAGTTAAGATGGTTACTTAATGTATGCAAACGAGTGTCGTTATTGTAATTAGCTCTAACTGCAATCGTGAGTCAATCACTCAACCATACTCAATTCACTTTCTGAATACAAGTTTTATAATTTAAAAGAAATACCGTGTTTGACTTAGTTTCTTAGTATATACGGTAAGTATAAATCAATTTTAACTCATATGAGGTGTAGTAGAAGAACCAAGGTTACCGACACAGCTCTCAGAGTTTGCAAGTTGAAGTGGCAATGGGTAGGCCATATAGTTCGCAAAACCGACAACCGCTGGGGAATAAAGGTTCTCGAATGGCGACCACGAACAAGCAAGCGAAGTGTAGGGAGACCCCCACACGATGGACCGACGATATTGTAGCCATCGCAGGGAGTCGGTGGATGGAGGAGGCACAAGATCGCTCGTCATGGCGCTCTTTCGGGGAGGCCTATGTACAGCAGGGGACTTCTAAAGGCTGACATGATGATGATGGAGGTGTAGTTGCTATTTTGTGGTTGAAAGTATGACATATTGTATAAACTGCCTTTGCTGTTATTGCCACTCCACAGTAAGAATAAAATAATGTTTTTTTTTAATTGCTGTCTTTACTTTAGTCTGTGTAGTAAGGCAAAAACACGAAAAATATATATAAATAAAATTAACTTTGATTGATTTGAGACACTTGTTGAGTAACTGGTCGGGTACATCAAAGCATCATGAAACCGCCTGTCTAGTTATCCGCTTCGACAGCCAGCATGATGTTGATGGTAGCAGTACTATTATTTATTCTGTGGTAGTACCCCGCACTCGGCGCATCAGGGACGCTGTTCTTGTACGCACAGCCGCATAAGTCATCCGCGCGTGCGTCCGCGAACATTACTGCTGCTCTACATAACTGAGGCAGACCCAACAGCACCCTCAGCCTGTTGTTGTACTGGGTCCGTAGAGCATGTGATCCAGCGTGTTGTATGGAATCGTCAGTGCCCTAAACGTATTATAGCAAGCGTTTGCTTAACTTTGCATGCTTTGTTTACATGTTAAGTATACTGTAAAAGCCCGAACTATGGTAGCTCCTAATATTTACAGGTAAAACCAAAAAAATAATACTAATAAAACAAAAAAGCAAATCTTAATGGTAAAAGTCCGAAAAGTTCTATGATCATCGTATAGAACGGGCACATATGACATAAGTCTAGCGGTGAACGAAACGTGGCGGGGATCTTGGCACAGTCAAAGTTAAAGTGTGTAAGTGTGTTAGTTTTAATGTGTTAAAATGTTGAATACTTTTTATCCCGAAAACTGTTCAGACATGAAATGTTGTATATGCATTTAATTGTAAGTAAAAAGTATTGTTTGTTTTTGTTCTAAGTTTTACCATGATATGACGACTGCATAAAAGCTTTAATAAACGATTTTTAATTAAGGTATTTGACTGGAAAAGTATTGACTGATTTCGATGTTTTTTTTGTTCATTTCGGTCTCGAGACGAAAATCATGCTCATTAGAAAAGTAAGTAAACCACAAAAAAAAAGAAGATGAATGGGGGTTTGTGGGGCTGAGTCGGGGGTACTTGGTAGGGGTTTTAGTGGGGACGAGGTAAGGAGGAATAGAGGGAAGGGGGGGGGGAGTCGGGAAGGGGGAGAAGAGGATAGGGAGGGGGGCGAAATTCGTACGCGTGTAAAGCCGTAGGGCGCAGCTACTATCTAATAATTTTCTAAAGGAAAAATTTGGATCTCGGACGGGTAGCCGAATTGGTTCGAGGCATGTGCCCCCGCACATGGATGTATGCGGTTTCGAATCCCGTCCGTGATCCAAACTATTCCTTTAGAAAATTATTAGGTGCTTATTGTATTGCTACCATAATGACTTTAGAAACAATTTGGCAAGGTTATGTTCTACCGAGCTGTAGAAGTAGCTCCGCAGGATTGATTGGCAAGCACGCGGCGCGGCGTGCCGGGTGCGACCGCGCTCCCATCCAGATAATATTACGAGATACAGCGCCAGCCGCCTTGCGGTTTGGCTCTGCTCTGCACTTCAGATATGCCGTCGAAACCACCTTGTGGAAGCTGGTTCTAGCTATTACTGTTACCGCTGTAAACTATTACTTTATGGCTGTGGAGCTTGTAGCCAATTGAAACTTCTAGATAACAGGACGACAACATTTTTAAAAGGCATGAAAGGAAAAGGTGGATTAGCAAATTGAAACCACCCCGTACTGATCTGTAAAATCAAATTAGAAACTAAGGTTTGAAAGTAGTTTTTTTTAATTTATAGTTTTGCATTTGATCACTAGCTCACATGATGTCAAGTGGTTATGCGGTCTACGATGGTAAGTTATCTATAAATAACTTATTGCTTGCTTGTTGTATGAAGTACTGCCGTCCTCTGTCGTCAGAGTAATGTCAGTAACCTGTTAACCGAACCAGGTTATTTATAAATATAGGGGAAAAAACAGACTCAGCAATTCTTTAACAGAATGATAAATGTGGAAAACGGTTCGTGCGAATATGTGGAATATCCCATCATAAATGATGGTGGCGCATCACCCCGTATGGTTATGGAATGGAATCCAGCTAGAGTTCTTATTTATAACTGTTGATGTTGTTGTAACTATGGATCTTGGTTGGCTACACTTTCGACACAATCATGACTCATGACCAAAATCTAGATTAAAATAGTTTTCAGCGCAGATGTTCTGAAACAAAAGATGAATATTTAATGTCTGCATATTTGAGCTGCTACTGAATGAGACGGTGCGGCAGACGAGACGAGGGCTGGTGTATGCGATCTTTTTATAGAGTAGGCGCCTCGTAGCAAATATAGCGCGTCGAGCAGTCGCGAGTTTACAACACGAGCAGCACGCATCGACGCCGTGACGCCGACGCGTGCTGCTTGTGTTGTAAACAAACAAAATGAGGGTACTTTATTATAAAACGTAAGGTAATACTCAGGTAAATATTACTAAAATGTACTCGGAGGTAAAATGTAATGAAATGGCCACAAATTTAGAGTAAGACCACATAAGCACCGCCGGTGTTGAGGCTTCTTTTTGGCAAATAAAACGATGATTCTGTGTAATTTATAAACAGGATTTGAGTGGAGGGTAGGTGCTCAGATGTCGTAGCGATATCGTAAAATTGACCATTTCATGAAATGATCGATAATTTTAATACCCAGCTAAATCTGACCATATCGTTGAAACATCAACGTGTAATGATATTTCAATCCACGTTTGGCCAAATCATTCAATGTAATTAATGTATGGTTTTCATACCAAAGGTGTTCAACAGACAGTAGACTTCGTGACTGTTTTTAGCCTATAAAGTAAACAGTATAAAGAAAAGGCTAAAAGAACTCACGAAGACCTCAGCTAAGTCGGGCTTCCGCATTACGCCTCTAGCGGTGGATAATGTAACTATTTTACGATATGATCACTTTTGTTTGACCATATCATGAGGTAGCTGAGCATTTTGTTGTTCATATCGTTATGCGCTAATCATTCATTAATCTGGCCAAACCATTTCATGATGTCACCGATAATTTCATGAAATAAAAAAAAACATGATGTGTAATGGTTGGCCCATTTCATGAAATGATCGATTTTACGATATCGCCACGAGGCACATATATTAAATTTCGAGTATGTTAGCCAAGCTCGGGCAGTTGCAGCTCTGTTGAGCTTAGACACACATTAAGCCTGATGGATGAGATGAGTATAAGACAGAAGAGCTACTTAGAGGTTATTAGGTCCTAAGCATTCAAATTTAAGTAAAAAATGATATCGATAGTAAAAATAACGATGGTAAAAAAAAAACGCCAGGTCAGACTTCTGTAATTGATACTTTGCAAGAAGGACATATTAAAAAAAAACAGTATAAATCTAGAGCGGTCCTTAGCTCGTTACTCAAACCCTTTACCCAATGTATTTAAAACTTAAATATGGACTAAAAATTATAATCATACTTGCGCTTGCTATGGGTAGGCGTGGCGTTTACAAAAAGGCGATCGACCATTCCCAAAATTTTCCTTTCCAGCACTTTTAAGTGGTAAATGAGAAAAATTCACAAAAAAAATCAAGCGATCGACTTGCGTTATCGCGGTTCAATAGCTAACAGAATCTGGGCCCTGCTCTTTAAAAAAATATGTGATCTCTCTAATCCAAATGATAATGAGGCTCCGATATTCAAATTAGAGACTATTCAGAGACTGATAAAGTTTTAATCAATTAGCAGACTAAATACACCGTATCATGAATCTAACGGCAGAGTTCTATGAACTGCTGTACAAGCTTATACAAGCTAGTTCAGTTCAAGGCAAAGTTGGGTTTGTTCTAGTACTTGTGCTATGTATCGTTAACTTTCACTGAGTTCGATGCCCTGTTAAAGGCAAATGGAGGAAAATAGCCGAAGGAGTTTATAGTCCAGTTGCCACAACGATCTTTGACTTGGGCCGATCTGATGCTGATAAGTTACAGCAGATAAAGCTGACAGTCAATTTATTAATACTTAGACTTGAAGTTACATCTCTCATTTTCTGTCTTTGATATACTACTGTTTATTCTGTGTGTGCACCTTTATCTAATAAGCCCAGCACTCTTTTTAACGTAACCTCTGATGATCTCTTACTACCTACTTATTTATATTTATCGTAATCCTGACCCTGCCGTTTTTTTTTATATTTTAAAAGTTCAAGACGAGCTTGTAAAATCATAACTCCTAAATATTTTTAGGTTGTTAAGGATGTGGAGTGTATAATATAAAATTTCTATTTTACACTCCATTTTCATTTGGACCAGAAACTAACTTCATTTATACTCTACATGACATAGTTTTGAGTAACTAGAGCGATGCTTTGTCTTGCACGAATTATTCAAGGAGTACGTAAACATAAAAAATAATCGCGTTGTCTAAATATAGCGTTATAAAGAGAGCACCGAGAAAGCGGGCGCTTCGCTGTCGCGAGTTAATTTATCGCGCAAAACGTTGTGCGCTGACGATGCTCTGTTTACATTCTACCATTTGCCTCGTGTGAACAAACCCTTACTAACAATGTGCATCTAGCACTAGAACTGTAAAATCTTTGTAACTATTTATTATTTTGTCCCATTTACGTTATGCTAGCGGCTTTGACACAGCAGTCTAACTGAAATTTTACTAGCAGTTTTATTTCAAATTAAATGTACCCGCGGTTTCGCACGCGTGTTTATTTCTATAGGTTAAAAGTACTACATGTGCTATTTCAGGACCTAAAATACCAATATTTGATCAAAATTCCTTCAGCCGTCAAAAAGTTTTTATCGATTGCTCGGCTTCTACTCATCGGATTGAGATACCAAGTACTCCAGTTTTTAAGTCAAACCCTAAACTATACAGTAATGAAAACTGCATAGTAATGGGTCCAGAAGTTTTTAGTGATGCGCGAACAAACATACAGACAAATAGAAAAGCTCGATTTTTTTAAATGATCTTGTTCTGTAGCTTATTTTAAGTACCCTACACCTTTTTTTTTATTATAGTCTTCATACAGACGTTTTCGTTCTTATTGCTTTATTATCAGTATAGATTGGCTTTAGTACGACCGACAAGTCTCTATACAGATGTAAATTTTCTGTACTTTGAAGTAATTTGATACTTCGAATATTATAATACATACCTACCTTTACATAAATCTGTGGTATGTAACAGACGTTTTGTTATCGCCGAGAAAAAGTGTTGCTTTAATAGAGTAAGACGACCCGGGTCCTAATGAAGCCGAGGCCATTACTCGCCTACCCTAATGGATATTTACTCTTGCAGCTACTAACATAAAAAGTCACATCTTACGGACCAGTCGATAGCTACACTCAGGCTTAACCGTCCTTAGATAGACTGATGTTTTTATTCAAGCCTCGAAATACTTCTTGAAAGTTTTTTAATGTTTCGTATTTTGTGAGTGTCACGAATTTTGATGAGGTCTCTACTTACAGCGCTCAAACTAACTTCAGTTATAAAAAAGATAAAAAGAACAAGTCGTATTTCAATTTCTAAACATGTCCTAAGACGGTGAAGAAATTGTTTTTGTCTATTAGCGTCCTTTATTTAGCTTTCCATTTAAAAGTTTGTTTAAAAGTTAAAGTTTGTAAGTACTTAGTACCTATTAAAATAGGCGTGATGAACAGGAATAGAAAATAGCTCGTGTTGATTTAATCGTGCTAAATGGAAGATTGGGCGTGGGCGTGGGCGGGACGGCGCGCGGCGTCGGTACCGCAGTAAAAAAACAGCAGGAACAATAATTATTAGTAACAAGACACCCAATTTGGCCTAGGAACACTAATTTAACTTAGGTACATACCGCGTACGCGTCTAAGTTATGCTTGGTTTCTGAAACCATTAAGTAGGTACTTTTAGGGTAACATATCTCAAAAATAAGAAAAGGAACCCTTATAATAACATTTACATGTCCGCCTGTCTATTCACCAGCCTCAGCTGTTTTATATAGAGCTTTTATTAGAACGTTCTAATCAAAGCTCTATTTATATATCCAGCAGCATTGCAGGACACCAGACCACGACCAAGACCCCAGACCACAACCCCGACACCAGACCACGACCAAGATTTCCACCAGGACCACGACCAAGCCACCAGACCACGACCAAGACACCAGACCACGACCACGACCAACCAAGACACCCGAAAGTGACCATGGCCATGACCCTCGACTACGACCAAGACCCCCGACCACTTTAAAGACACATGATGTATGGTACACAAATTTTTGATAAATTATATATATATAACAGAAAATCATAAAAGCTGAAAGCGCTCAATTCCAATGCTTTTCCTTATAATTTATGACACATGTCCACACAACCGGGCGACCGAGACACGCTGGTGCCACCGAGAGGACGTGGCTGCTACGTAGTACTATTATTAATGTTGTGATAATATCCCAAAACGTTTCATAGTCGTAGTTCTGTTTTTACTGTGGCAGGCATCTCAATGACGGAAACAGCGCATTTTCTGTGACCCTGAAAGCTAATAACTGCATAGCTTGGACTTTCTGTTCATTTACCTAAGCATGCGAGGTGAGACCTTAGAATTATAGAAATAGAGTCCCACTCTACGTAAGCGAATCGACCAAAGTAGCTCTACCATACTCTGTGTGCTACCATAGCACACAGAGTATGGTATAATTATTATTTAAAACTAGCTGTGCTCAGCGGATTTGCCAGCATGCAGATTTTGTTTTACAAAAATACCCAAAAGAAAGACGTTCCTTTTTCCTAAAATTGGAAATTTTCCGGATTCTTTTCCAATTTTTCTTTCCATAAAAAACTAATTCGGACTATTATAATATTATTCATGCTGTGCTATTACGAAAATTTATACACAAAACATGGCCAAATCTGTCTAGCCGTTCTACAGTGATGCGCTTACCAACGAAAAGCATTTCATTTTTGTATACAGGCTGTGCCCGGAAATGTGATAAGTGTAGGTAGGTGCCGAGGTAGAGCACCCTCAGGGGCACCTGAATAACCCCCATGCATGTTCCATGATTTTTAATATTTTCGGAGTGGATGCTCCAAATATACCCTGGGGGTGCTCTATCTCGGGACCTCCACTTATCACTACTTCCTGGGACATCCTGTATTATTTAATGTAATTACTGTAATTATTTACAATATATGTTTGTCATTACGTCACGACGGTAACCAGTAACGGTCACCACCGTTGAACCAGCAACCCCACAGGGCTCACGCTTTGCTGCACCGCCCCTAAACGCTGGCCGTAATTGCGCGTTTAGAAAAACCGGGTAATGACGCCACAGAAAAAAGTATCAAGATTAAATCAGAAAGAACAAGAAGAAGGAACGAAACGTAACAAACAAGGTTTATGAACAGAATGTTGACTTCAGGTAAATCCACACCAATATATAAAAGTGAAACGTTGTCTGTTTGTTTGTTTGTTTTTTTAGGGAAGCTTTCACGCGATAACGGATAGATGGCTTTTGATGAAATTTGGAATGGAGATAGTTTTTACCCTGGAATAAAACATAGGATACTTTTTATCCCGGAAAATGTTAAGTTTCCACGGGAAAACAGGAGAATGTTGATTACTCGCTGTAAGAAACAGTTGCCATGGAAACTAAGTAATAACAAGTCTGTCAAAAAACATCAATAGCGTTGTTGCTATACTTTTGCATTGGTATTTAATATCCTAGAACAACAGAAGATGCTTTTTTCGCGATAAACTGTAGACCGCGCGGACGAAGTCACGTGCGAAAGCTAGTGACATATAATAGCGACTTTAGAAAAAAGTCTCAAGGTTATAAATACAGACCTTGGCGTGATGCGTGACATCTGACTATAACACCATACGCAGAATTGTAAAAAAGTCAGCCGTGAAAAATAAACGAGAGCATATCTATTCCAATAAGACACGACCATATTACGCACATCAGCTATAACATCAACCCACTAAAGCAACGTCATTGAAGAGAAGAAAACCTTTGAAAATAGCATTTAAAGTAAACTTTGACATCTAACCAATAAAATTAACTAGGTATTAATTATGCAAACACAAGAAGATAAAAATAAATAATTAAAAAATTATAAGAACACGACAGCCCTGCCAAAAACGAACTAAAAAGTCAAAAACACGAGATAAATAAAATTTACAGTGCAATGGGGACCTCTTAGATTAAAAGTGTTCCACAGAACGGTCCCCGACCAAAATCATGCCGTGTCCGCCTCGTTAGCGTCTACCAAACTTTCTAAAGATGTGATATCAAAAATTACGTTTCTCCTATCGTATGAACATTCCCTACCGGAACATTCTGTGTCATTACTTAAGCTAACGGACTTAAGTCTTGATAGCAACTAGCTGTATTAACGTCCTCTGCGTATAAGGCTCGCAAGTTATGTTAAACGCACCCATCCATCGGAGCCGTGCCGGAAAAGGACAAATGACAGAAAATGTCGGGAGTGCCTCCTTAAAGCGCAGTATCCACCGCGAGCGAAACATATCAAAGCGAATGATCCTTTCCATACTTGCTAACCACAACTAAGCAGCCGCAGTAAACGTATTCTATGAAAATGAGCTACGAGTAGAAATTGTATAGTTTCGCTCTCGATGGAATTCCACATGATAATAACCTCTGACGAAGAAGAACGTAGAAACGGGACTCCCATTTATCAGGCTCGCTAATAAGTAGATGGTTAAAAATACAGTTATCCTGCCCTAATTGGTTCAGAACTTACTCCTCCTCCTGATTAGAAGGTTGGGATTAGGTATGGATGTATTTTTAAATAGATGTATTTTTTCACCGTTTGTTTGAGTTTGTTTGAGATTGCTCGGAAGATAACTGTAAGACTGAGTTCTGGAATTGAGTTGCATCAATTAACAACAGTTTTTTTCTTGATTACACCACTTTGAAACTTTCCATAACTAGTAAAGCTTTTTACTGTTGATGGCTATTATACTTCGCTCAGTTATAGGTACCTATATGTTGTGTAGGAATTATTTATACGTCTAAGCACCCTACTAGAATATCAAAAGAGGCTTTCATTAAACCTGAATAGGTAAACAAGATTAAGTTTGATAACAATACATCAGAAGGTTGCCTTTGTACCGTTTCAAGGGCACAATTACATGTATGCCAGTTCGGGTTGTCAGGTGTTCACATTGTAGTGCTAAATATGCCGCAAATATAGCTGGCATATACTTCGAACAAATAAAGCGATATTGCGGGTAGGTGTGCAAAGGTCGGGAGAGTTCAGCGGTCCCTGATATAGCTGGCAGGTGCATTGGCAGCTGCTGTTAGCACGCGTCGATTATTATAAATAATTGCGTAAAAAGCAATTACAAAATGAGGGCATAATAATAATAGCATTTGGACCTATGTAAGAGAAGTTCTTAGTCAAAGTTGAAATGAATTGATGCCTGTCTGTAGCTATGGATATTACAGAAGAGATATCTAACTGATGATCAAGTTTTATAAACATTGAGATTCCAGAAGATTTCCCGCACAAGTTTTTGTTTAATCAATATTGTTTATATTTTATGTTTTATCACAGATTAAATAATATGGTTTTACCTTGTACTGTTTCGTCAACGTAAAACGTGAACAAGACGAATCGATTGATTTGATACTACCTCGCTTGTCAAAATCGGACCACGTTTTTAGTTTGAACCATTAGTAATATTTGGTCTAAGGTTTGAACACATAACCCTTAGTTTGCTTTGCACTAGTTGGTATTTTTTTATTGCTTAGGACACTCTATACTTGAAGACGAATCGATTGACACCTCTATTGTCAAAATCGAACCAATAAGGTCGACGCTATGGTGGAACATCCACATACCCACATACATAGATATATGCATACATATACTGTTAAACACATTACCCTTCTCTTGCTTTGCTGTAGTCGGGTAAAAATAAAAGAAACGTTGTTAAACGTATGTAGGTACCCACCGGCCAGGAGGAGTGCAACCTGCGAAAGGCGGCCGGCAGAAACTAAATGAGAAGAGCCGAAGCCCGGGCTGATCATTGGGAGAGGCCTATGTCCAGCAGTGGACAAATACGGGGCTTATGATGATGACTGTTTCGACTATACCCGATAAACTATGTTTGGGACTAACCAAATACATTTCATTCAATTGAAGATTAGTTCGTAGTGGATGACGCAACGTGAGTAGGGGAGGCACTCTCCGAACTTTCAGTCCTCAGTCATCAATCATCTTAAATCCATATATCGGCTCGCAGTGGCTCCATTTCACACGCTCCGAGCTCCAGAGCTCATAGACGCTTTCCCAATAAATATAGAAACGTACCTACGAAGAAAATACATTTCGATGCTTTCACGTGATCATAGATTTATGGGCCGTCAATATTGTTAATCTATACTTAACGTCATAAAACAATACAAGCAATAATCCTAAGGTGTCCGGTAAGTGTACACACTACGGGATATCGGAAACCTATGATCATAAATTCCATTAAATTAGAGGGTGATAAATGTCAGCGAGCGGCGTTTCGATTAACGTTCCGTCGAGCTAGCCGTAAACGGCTCTTTTCTGTTGTTGAATTAACCACGTGGACTGCCTCTGACCGCATTCCCTGAAAAATTGTTTGGTTGTGTTTAGAGCGCTAGTCTAGAATAGCAATATTTTTTCGTTAGTCGGCGGTGATTGGCTTTGCGCGCAGAACTGTACCTACATCCACCGCCGCAGTATAAAGGTTAATAAACTAGTCCAATAGGATTTATTTTATTGTTGTCCCATGAGTGAAAGAAGGCCACGATACGCTTTAAGAGCACGCAACAATACGAATGCTAATTCCGACATTTCGGCGCGACCTCCACTTTTCATTTCTCATTCGCTAGTCCTCCGATTCAAAGTTTCATTGACACGACACGATTTCGTAATTATCAAACTAGATTTGAATACTGTACCAATTTCATAAACTTTGTTTTGAACATTATGATAATGCTAATCTCAAAATATGAATATTTAAAACAGACTGTGTCAAAAGTAAATGAATTTGTGTTGCGACGTAGTCGTGTAATCTGCCAGTTCTTATTTTATAGATTTTCATCTTCTTGTAACGTATTTAAAGTGTAGTTTTCCGAAGAAGTGATGTCAGCAGGTAGCCTTGAGAGCAACATTCCGCCTCATTCTTACACTACACGTGGAAATATTCTCGAAACTAATTATACATCTCGGTGGGTACATTTGCTGCTGCAATTGAACATTGAACATACGTCAATAGATTTCAATAGCGGCTGCGCCAATGCGGTGATTGCCTCATTCATTTTGTGGTTCAAGTAGGCAAGTAGCTTTAGTTAGACGTGTATGTTATGTTTAATGGTAGTAAAATAGCCAGCACGCATTAAATTTATTTTTGGAGTCGTTTCGCGCTAACATCAATAAATGAGACAAAATCATGAATGTGTTACAAAAGAAAAGACAACCAGTGTCCGTTTCTACTTATATAATAATTTTGATAACCTAAAAAAGATACATATAGGCATGATGACAAACACTGCGAGAAGATGATGAAACAGAGATAAGAATATCCCATCGGAACCAAACCGACAAACTCTGGATTGGTGCAGAGAGCTCTCAAAGATTTAGTTCATCAAGACTGCGCAAGGCTTTAAGCTGTCTCGAAATCCTTCCGTAGCAGAACATCAGAGTCGTCAAATAATAGAATATTAATACAAGACTAGCAGGTGTCAAGGTGACAGGTGGAGCGTTGGGTTGCTGGGTTGGTATGGAGTAGTGACAGGGGTCAAGGTGGTGAGTTGGTGATAGTTTGGGCTGTTCGGGAGGTGACAGGTGTCAAGGTGACAGTTGGAAAGTTGGTCAGAAGAAGTTACAGGTGTCGAAGTGACATGTGGTCACTTTGACATCTGTCACTTCACTTCTTTGAAAAATGGATAGACGGTCCGAAGCCGCAACCTACCACGCCCTCAATCACAGCCCTAAATGGTGGTGGAAGATTTACTTTACTTTACCAAATCATCACCTGTCATCTTGACTCCTGTTACTAGTTCGGTATTTTACGACTCTGGTATTCTGCTCTGGAGAGGCTGCCATTGTCGAGCGTCATCAGTGTTAGAAGGAAGCGACGTTACCCTCATCATCATCATCATCATCAACATCATCATCGTCAAACGGGCGCTAGCGCTACAATCTTCAATTTACCTTCTGCAATGTGCTGGAACCAGCATGTATAGTGCGTGATGAGAGCAAGCACGCGGATGGCCTGATATGTTTCCCCCTTCTTCATCAAATATTTTGTTTTAATTATATGATATCTGTCGGTCTGTCTGAACATGTGTTTTTTTTAATGATTTCTGTCTGTCTCTATATCATGTAAAAACAATAATTCGTTTCATTTTGGAATGCGGCTTGCACTGTTAGATAGCTTAGGTTTTAACTTCAAATCTGGTGTACTTTGTATCTGAATTTGCCCCCGTCGCGAAAAGAGAGAGTAAAGAGTAGAGTGTGGATCAGTGTGTGTGTATGTGGCATCGTAATTCCCATATGAACGGAACGAATTTGATGCGGTTTTTTTCTGTTAAGCTGATGTGATCGAGATGGTTCTTAGCTATAATGGGGGAAGGTCGGGATCGTAGCTCCCAAATGACAGTGACTTCATACCTACTTAGGACATGGAATAATACATAAGATACTTTTAAAACTGAAAAATGCCCACATGGGCTAAGCCTTGGGCACAGTTAGTGCATAATATAGGAATTATTTAAGTAAAAATAACATCTTTAAAGAAAATGTCTAAATTTGATAGTAAGTACTTATTCCGACAATTCTTAGCAGCAGCAGAAATACATAGATAGATATAATAATATATAGATATTCACTTGTATGCATACATATATAAAAGTGAAGTTAAATAAAAGCTTCTAATAGGAACTAGCTTTCCCGCCCACGACTTCGTACGCTAATTATTGTTTATAGCGAAGAAAAGCATCCTATTTCTTACAGGATATTAAAAACCAATGCAAAAGTATGTATAGCAACAATGCTCTTGATGTTTTTTACAGACTTGTTATTTCGTTTTCTTGGCAACCGTTCCTTGCAGTGAGTAATCAACATTTTCGAGTTTTCCCGTGGAAACTTACAATTTTCCGGGATTAAAAGTATCCTATGTTTTATTCCAGGGTATAAGCTATCTCCATTCCGAATTTCATCAAAAACCGCCCAGCCGTTATCGCGTGAAAGCTCCCCAAACAAACAAACAGACGACGTTTCACTTTTATATATTGGTATGGATAAACTTGATGAATAGAAGAATTATATTTTTATGCATATTGTGCATCAACTAAGACTATATCGTTCGAATAAGCAACAGCCGACACTAGGGATTATTCAAAATTTGGTTTGCAGCCTTTCAGTCCTTTCCTACTTCCATGCTGTTTACAGTGTCTACTCGTACTCCATAACTATTGCTGAAAGCTGCTGAGAAGTAGGTACTTAAGATACACGTTCTGTGAAGCGATCGTATATCAGTTGGTACGGTTACACGAGGCGACGCAACGCAACGCTCTCGCTTTGAGCCTTAGATTAGCGGGTTCGGTGCCAAGCGAAAATGTAAACAGTGGTTGATTGTAGGATATTATGTAAGTCAGTTTCAAGTTAGGAGATTGTATTAATTTCCTGGATCCTGCAAATTATGTTATTGTTTTTATTTTAAAAGCTTTTATTTAACTTCACTTGTGTGTATGTATGTATCGATGTATTTATGTATGTTAAAAGCTTTTATTTAACTTCACTTGTGTGTATGTATGTATCGATGTATTTATGTATTTTAAAAGCTTTTATTTAACTTCACTTGTGTGTATGTATGTATCGATGTATTTATGTATTTTAAAAGCTTTTATTTAACTTCACTTGTGTGTATGTATGTATCGATGTATTTATGTATTTTAAAAGCTTTTATTTAACTTCACTTGTTTGTATGTATGTATTGATGTATTTATATATTTTGTCATAGAACCATGCAAAAAAAAAATATGTAAAAATGCAACAACAATATATAAAACTAAAAAAAAACGATAAAAAGTGACATTCATTAAAAAGGAGTCGTAAAAGGTTTTTTTTTTACATATAATTTTTTATATTAAACTTTTTTATTATTATTGGCATACATATTATTTACATTAGAAATTTTTAAAAGCTAAACTGAGGCATGCCGCTGAAGGTGTCAAGAGCGCTGGCTGCATTCTCGCGTTGAATAGCAATAGCTACTAGCTATTCTCCGAGAGAGATATGAGCCAGCCGCCGAGAGGATATTTGTTTGAAAAACTGTTTGGTACTGGGAGCGTAGGAGAGTACTATTATTTATTCTGTGGCACGAGCCAAAAGTTTCAACACCAAGCAGCATAACATGCACAAATTAAAAATATATATAACGGCTGATTCCCCCCCTATTATAGCAAAGAACCATTCTGATAACATCAACTATCAAACAGAAAAAACGCATCAAAATCGGACCATTCCTTTGGGAGCTACGATCGCGACCCCATTATAGCTAAGAACCATCTCGATCACATCATCTTCCAAACAGAAAAAAACACATCAAAATCGGTCCATTCGTTTGGATGCTACAGACAGACACACACCAAGATACACAACCTGAACTTATAAAAATTGTTATTGTTTGTATAACAAAAAAATATTCACAAATTGGGGGGTTAAAATAAATTCACCTCAGAACAAATATATTTGCGCCGTTTGGCAACTTCCACAGCCTCCGCCGCAGTTCCGCAGCCCATAAGGTTAGTTTATTTTAAGTCACCTAGACATATTTTTTTAATTATCTTCTTTGTGTAGTTTTTTTATATACTGCTGTATTTAAGTACTGGCTGTGCCCGCGACTTTGGTCATTTCTCTGGGTTAAAAGTAACTTATTCCAGGACCGAAAGGACCTATTAAGTTCAATAAGTATAGGTACTACATTTCTTCTAAATTCGTTCAACCGCCAAATAGTTTTTATCGATTTCTCGGCTCTACTTATCAGATTGAGATACAAAGTACTCCAAATTTCAAATCAAATCCTATGCTATCCATCAGTGTCAACTGCATTTTAATCGGTCGAGTAGTTTTTATGTGATGCGTGAACATACAGACAGACACCATTTTAAAAAACGTTATATTCCTGTTCAGTAGCTTACATATTTTAAGTCACCTATTTTTTTTTTCAATTATCTTCTTGCATACTTACTTTATGTTACTGCTTTATCGACCGAGCGAGCGCGAAGCTCGAGCGTAGAGCGTAGCGTATCCGTTTCAGCTTGGGCAAAAATGCTTTCGTATGTCCATCGGATTTCCGGCTGTTCTCCTCTACAGGTCGCACTTCTCATTTTTTTTAGCAGGTTCGATACTTATATGTTTTTTTTTCGATTCAGTTTTTCTAAATTTTTCAAAATGGCGGAGGTATGGGGGTTGATAACGTAAAAAAAAAACATACAACAGCTATTTCGAAAAATGATCTGAACATTTATTCAGTTTTAAGCTATGCAAAGACAGACTCGCGATGTCTACAGCTCACAGAGCCACTAGTATAAGTATAGATTTTGTATTCCTAAGTTTGTATCTCAAAGTTGATATAAGCATATAAACGTATGAATACCTAACAAATAGAAATTATTTATCTACTACTGTCATTTAATATTTGACAAATCAAACCTATAGGTACGTAGAATAGAACTATTATTTTATTCTGTTCTATGTACGTAAACGTTATAAAGTTGTGAGTCGAGCTCATTGAATATAACAGGCTGTTCAATCAAATAAAGCTTGCGAGTAGAAGGGCTTACTTGTTTCAAATATTTAAACCCAAGTCATAATAGGTAAGTAATGCATAATATATTCACAATAGAATTGTACTTGAATGAAATGGGCGTTGCTCTTTCTTTGAAAATCAATTTCTAAAGCGAGCACACGATGCGCTTTTCATTTTAGTTTTAGCTAAAATATACCTACCCCATTTATTCTACCGTTAACAAAAATATGAATTCAACTCGACAATCGGCGAAAAATATTGTTTGAACAAATAAATTGCGAGACAGTTGTATGAATATTTAATGTAAAAATTGTTATTGTTTGTGTGATTTTAATATTTCAATGTAAATTTTACGATAAAATTGAATGTTTCACCCTTTAACTTTGGCCTCTCGGGCGAGAACAATAACTTTTAAATTAATATAAGGGCTAGTATTTGTCACTGTTATAAGGCATTGTCACGCTCTAGTGTAACATGCATAGAACTTTTTGTTTGATTTACATTTATCTCGGTTACAAATTCAATCCTAATTCTTGCTATTTTTATGGTGGCAGATTGCACTTGTTACCCGACTACGGCGAAGAAAGGGAAAGGTAATGAGTTTAACAGTGTACGTATGTATGTATATATGTTTATGTTCCACTATAGCGTCGCCCCATAGGTCCGAATTTGACAAGCGAGGTGTCAATCGATTGGTATTCATTTATAGAGTGTCATAGGCTATTTTTTTTCACCCGACTACGGCGAAGCAAAACAGAATTATGTGTAAATGTAACAAACTAAACACTTGGTCCGATTTTGACAGGCGAGGTATGAATTGATTCGTCTTCATCGCAAGCGTGAAATCCTTTTAGTTCGATTGATCGAACCACCAGGATCTAAAAATCCTCGTGGTTCACTTGATCGAACTACGCGATCGAAGCTCGCGGCCGGAGGGATATCATAGGCTCTTTTTACCCGACCGTAGTTTGAGCTTTAGTTTTAGAACTTATGTCTTTTTTATAAGCTACTAGCTATCGCCCGCGACTTCGTCCGCACGGACTACGCGAAAAAAGGCATCCAATTTTCATCTAGGATATTAAAAACCAATGCAAAGAATATAATAAAAATATTGAATAGGTATCGCACTATTTTCTCGCTGTCGATTATAAAGCAAGCCTCAGACTATGCACCATTTCAGCGGTATGGTACTCATGCCGCTTTTCCCCCTTCGGATTACCTCCCGTTGTCTTATGAATGAACAGGTGCTCGCCGCCCACACCAGCTATCCATTTATCGTAGATGGTTATCAACAGCACTTTATTAACCAGGCCAGAGCTGTCACAAACACCCTGAACGGTACCTCTTCGTGTTCGCAGAGTTTGAAGTATTGGGTTTATACGTTTTCCATCCAGTAGACTGTAAGTCGATGATTTATGGGTCAGAATAGGCCCTAATCTATCACTAGTATAATAATTAAGGATGAACCCTATTGTGACGTTTGCTGACCTTTTATATTATGTTTGTTAAGTTAAAGATGCTAGGTACCTATTAGTATAAATTTATCTTTTCATGTAGGTGTACTATCTGCTATTTGTATTGGTTGGTGGAGCAGACATTATAATTACGTACCTACATACCTTTCATTTTTCTTTAAAGGCGAGATATAACTACTTAGTTATTTTGGATTATTATTAGACGTTCCTACTTAGATAATAATATACTTACCCATTACTTTGTGAAGGTAGAAATAACAGGAAATTTCAGCGTGGTATTATCTGAAAAAAGAAGAAGTACATATTATGCTTATAATTTTATAAAAATAACATTTATTATTCACAGCATAATAGTAATTTGATAATTATCATAAATCATAATCATGCATATAAAAGTTTTATAGATATTTGGCTATAGCTCTATATTTTCAATAAGATTCCTAGAACTTAAAAATGAATTCTTCCATTGCCGGGTAAAGAGACTGCTCTGATAAGAAATCATCAATATTGAAACTATGAATTTTGACACCGTTCTCCCTGCTAAGGCCATAAGGAGCAATTCCATAAAATGTTGTGCTCATTAAGTATTAAAATAAACGTGAAATAACGTAGCACAACCATAGATTAAAATCACAAAATGGCAGCTGCTATAATTTTACTGGTGAATCCAAACAGGCACATGCGCCGACTTTGATAAACTGATGCGACGAGCATGTCGGGCTAATCTCCGTGCAGAATCTACTGTCACGGTTTCAGATTCAGTTTCTGACGTTATACAATATTTTTGACCTACTTGTGAAATATTGTGCTAAAAAACGTGTTTGACAATTTTGGATCTAGGTTGCCGCGGCTAATTCTCTTTCCACGCTTTTAAAAACCTATTTACCTATGCATGACGAAAATTTACAATGTTGAATTAAGTAATGGAATTATTCAGAACAGATTTCATTATCGCAAATATTCATTGGAAAAGTTTTTCAGTTAAAAATATCATAAGAAATCTCGTACATTTTGAAAATCTAAAAGTGTAGAAGTATAATGTTCATCATCAACAGCCTATTCCTTTCGCACTAATGGGACAGAAGCCCTCTCTCGCAAAGAGAGAGAGAGAGAGAGAGAGAGAGAGAGAGAGAGAGAGAGACTGGGCCAGTGCAGGTTAGTAGATAGTTATATTAATAGTCAAGCAGTTTACTAGTGCGACTTAGAATCCAACGATACAGGGTTCGGTCCTAGGATCCGGACCAATAACCTTTCTAACATTGATGTGTGGTTTTCCATAGCTCCGTACTTCGGAGGGCATATTAAGCTGTCGGTCCTGGCTATTATTGATTAATATTTATAAAAATAATACATCGTTCTACAATCCCGTTACGGATGTGTCACCAGTACAATGATCTTCTAGTCAAACACAACAATGAAGTAGATATCTTTAATTTAAATGTTTATAAATATAAGAAACAGATTTAAACCATCCTTTCTTCTGAGAGGAGGCCAAATCATGCCTTGGTGTGATTTGATATCCTCTCTGAATACGGTGAAATTGTTGGTTCATATTTTTGCGCATACTTTCGCTGCAATGCTTGTTGCTGCGAAAGTATTAATACTCTTATATTATTTCATTATTTTCTATTGTCAAGTATATTATTTATCCTATTTATATTATTTTTTGTTTGATCCTAGGTACGTAATCAAACAGTCGCGGGTTCGAATCCTGCAAGGTGCAATCATTTGTGTGATGAGCAGAAATGTTTGTTTCCGAGTCATGGATGTTACTAGTACCCATAGTACAGGGTATCCTAGTTTGGGGCTAGTTAATTGGTGTGGAATTGTCCCGAATATATTTATTTATTTATTTATATTAGTTATCATACGACAAATAACAATATATTAATAATATGTTAAAATAATTCTAGTAATGACCCAGACGAATCATTTTGTCACAATATTCAAGGTATCGTAAAATATCTATTATAAATCAGAAAGAATCATCCAACAGGAAAGCATTAATCACGAGATTTACTTAATTTGCTTATTAACACATTTTTGTTATTCAATTGATTCCAATTCCCTTGCCGCCGCATCTGTGGGTGCTAATAGGGCCAACTCGCAGGGTCATTGATGACCTAACACAGTTGTGAAACATATCTTATTAGGTAAGCCACAACGCGCCGCACCCAATGTTGTGAAGATTCCACCAAAAATGTATCATTAGACAGTTTATAAATCAGCAACAGACCAACAGCCAATTTGTGTAGCAATTAAATATAATTTTATACATTTACACCTACTCAATCGATTTGATAACTCGAAGTACCGGTTTTCACCGTTAAACACTGCGTCTCTACAAACAACTCTGTTCAGTCGTATAAATAATGCAAAGGCTATTATTTAACAATAACATAGTTCTTGAAAGAGTAATTAACAAACATTTAATCATTTTGTTTTTCTTTTGTGATCATATCACGATAATTATAATCACAATTAGACGAGTAAAGAAACGAATCGATGCTGTTACATAGGAATCTTATTACAAAACTTGTTCGTAATTCCGTGAAGTCGTCCATCGTGGTTCACTTGATACAAACAATTGAAGTAGTTTGTAAACAGTAAATTAAAGTCGCTGGCGATAATACAGCACATAGTGGACAAGAAGGATAGTCAAGTACAACTATAACCTCGGTTTCAAAAAGCTTTTTCTTTGAGCTTTAAAATAAATTCATGTCAAAATATAAACAAAAAATTAACGCTAAAATTGGTATAGTTGATAGATTCAGGGGTTACTTTGCGGAAATCCATATTTAAAATGGACAAAATAAATATATTGTCCATTTTGCTAAAAATGGTGATATACAAAACTGAACATATTTTTCTTCTTCTCGTCTCGATGTGCCATATCATTAGCCCGATACTGTATTATTTTGGCTGCGCGCGTCCGCTGATTTCTAGATAAGAGTTAAGTCTGAGGTTAAGCCTGTTTGTAGAGTGCCGTACTCGCGGTGAAAGAGTGAAAATGGTTGTTGAGCAACTGTCGTTTTCATCTGGATACACGTAGTAATCGAATTTAACGGTTATTGGTCTCTGTAAAAAAGTTGCAAGGCACCGGAGCAGCGGCGTGACGGACCGGCGAACCGAAGCGGGGTCGGTCACTGTTATGATTCATAACTCCTGGCTTTATTACGAAACGTTTTGTTACGAAACTTAAATGAATAATTATTTTTTTTACAGACAATCCATATCCGGAACATGGCACGGCACAAAAATTCCTGGCGAAAACTTTCATAAAGCAATAAAATATCTTCATAGTACAAAATACAGAACCAACCTAATTCTGCAAACGTTCATCAACGTAGTTTGATGTCCGCTCGCTGACATCTCAATTACTGAGCGAATTGGAGTTCTATTCCACGAAATGGAGACTAGGTTTCTGTAAATGAAGTACCAACATGCCTCCAGGTTTGTTTTCTTACAGTAGGTACAGAATTTAACGACCCTTAGGGCGTCTCAATGGTCCAAGGCTTTTAGTTTCTGTTTAGTTTCTATTTTAGAAAATTATCCTTAATTTGATGAAGAACATTCTATAGATTTCTTGGATTTTTAAACGTTTTTGTATATACGTTTCTGATAAACTTAATATTTTATTAATCAGTTATGATTATTAATTACCCTTGTGAATTGTCGCTCCCAATAGTTCTAATTCTGATGTACGAGATCTAACACCCGAGATTCTCCATAATGAAGCCGCAATCTTTCACAAGCGTTATCACCAGCGAGAAAATGTTCAGATATTTGAAAAGTACCAGTAATGGGCGCCCGGCGAGATAGTATAATGGTCTTAATCGGTAACCGCGAGATCGAGGTGTAATTAACATTAATCATAGAGATGTGGGCTCCGAGGAGTAATCGCGCACATCACTCCCGGACGACGCGACGGGCGGCGAGCCTGGCCGTGCGTGCCACGACGGCTCGCGTTATGGATGGTGTTATGAGCTCGTGACAAAAGAAATGTTCTGCGGATGACGCTGACAAATAACCCTACGCTGTTTAGCAAAGGCTGCGCTACGGTAACCTTTTCTTCGTGGGTTAATTAAAGGTCACAAATGAAGGATGGATGATGTGCTCTATGGGCTGGTGTGACGTAACTTCCGCTCGTTTCGTTAAGAAAGCTTTGTGAATGGAGTTTAGTTCCCATTGTGCTCGCATTGTTTTATCAAAATTCAAATACATAGTATATATAGTACTAAACATATATAGTACTAAACATATTAACACCGCAAAGTTACGCAATGCAGTATCCCAATGGTGTCAAAACTGACAGCGTCTGCAATTGAGTGTTTACTTTGGGTGCTGGCCCGTAATTTAAACAAGTTACCACAAATAAAAATTAAATAAAAATGAAGAGCCGCAACACAGGTTTTCGTAAAGTTTAGCTGAGAATTTACGGCTACAGAATTCGTAGTTTGGTCATAATTTTCTTATAATATCAGCATTTTTTCTTATTACAATTTTGTGTGGTGGGATCGCGTGAGGCGAACAGCGGCGGTGCCTGGCGGTGTCCCACTTGCCGTCGCCGCTGTCATGTATCTGGTCACGCCACCGCCGGCGTCGCCACCGCGCCGACACCGACCTACAACTCCTGGGACTACAGGGAAGTAAAATCTCTTGTTTTTAAAGAGCTGTTTTTATAGACCCGTCGATCTAAGCTTAGACTTTTTTCTTTTATTATTATTAACCATGGCCATATTTTTTAGTTTTAATTTTTCTTCGATTTTATCATCAGTAAAAATGACTAATTTACAGTGTGACTTGTTGAAACGAATTAAGTATGGGTCAAGTTATGTACGTTACTTTTGGTTACCTACTATAAGTAATTAAAGTTATAATCCATTTCCAATTATAACAGTCAAGTGTAGCTGTGAACTCATTACCTACATTATTTTTATATAAGAATACAGTGTCACTATATTCTGTTCACAAAATGCATGGTTGTTTCCAAAACACTTCATCGGGACTAGAACAATGTTTAAAATATGTTTTGCTTCCTCAACCTCTGAATAAATTAGACGTTTCCGAAACTGCAACCCAACCGCAACATGTTACAGTAATTTATGTTTCCGAATTAAAATGCACATACAGAGATAGTCTGGCGACATGTTAAAATGAATGACCTATCCAAGATTGCAGACCGATAGAAACGATTCCTACACCATAAAGGACAACTTTACGATACAATCAACCGTACAGCCAACAAGTTATGGTTATCTAACGTTTATTAATACATGTTGAAATGACATTTCCAGAACTGGCTCTGAAAACAGCTCACCATAGATAGACAGATGAAATTGTTCACTAACGAAGTTACCACCTGCCTGTACGGGATCTCGTTTCGCAACTTCCTTCATCTGACATGTCTAAACAGTGACTTCCTAGCATTAGGGGCCTGTTCTCGTGTAGCAGCTGCGTATCCCGGTGTAAATCAGCGCCTGCGCATCGTGTCGGCCAATAGGAAGCCTGCGCGTGAAGCGGTCGCACCTGCTGCGAAAGGAAGCTCTAATGATACCCGTTGTCTTGAACCTTTGGTTATAATAGCAAGCTTTTTAGCTCGGCGAAGATTTCAATATGCTTGTGTTAGCGCGATAGTTAGATGCTCTTAATGCACCAATATAAGAAATGTGCTATCTCAAATTTTTTCTATGAGCCTACCATGAGCATACCTATCCATAGCATATATACATATATACCATACCTGGACATAGCCATTTGGTACCTACCTAAATGGGAATGTTAAACAAATTTGTTTGTTTTGTGATTTTAGCAGTAACGCTTGCTTAGCTATCCCCGTAAGACAGGTTCACGAACAAAGAGTAAAATTTGGGTGATGATGCAGTGGTCACGGTAGACGAATTGGTTAGGGGCATGTGCCGCGCAGAGGCATGGATGTACGCAGGTCCGAATCCCGCCGTAATCTGTTTTTTTTCCAGTAGGAAATGATTAAATAGAAAGATTTAAGGAATGGAATTCCAGGGCACTCTCTTGAATGAATTTAATAATATAGTCAGTGGTTCCGTATAAATTGAATGTGCTGCGATCTAGAGCGACGTAGAGCGTGTGCGGTTCGTGCCCGGCATGCCCACAAACGATTAAAATTCAAAGCCTGTAGAATGTAATTACTTTACTTCTACCTACTCATGGACGCAGTCAGGATTTCAGTTATGGGGAGAAAAAACTAGAAAATAAATAAATAGTCTCACCAACAAATATTTTTTACCTGAAGGTCTACCTATAATCCAGCTGAAGTTACTCTAATCTGAAGTATAGGTACGATATAAAACTAGTGGAGGCAAGGATCGAATTATAGAGGAAGTTTTTGTTGAAAATCGTAAAATCTTAAGAAAGTTCCGTTCAAAGAATCGTATATTTAATCGTTTAAATGGCGCTCCCAGAGACGTCAATTAACGCTAATTAGTTATCAATTTTGTATTATAATCGACTTAACAAAAGGAGACGTTTATATCATAGACTGTATGTAGGTTTCTTTTTTCTATTATTTATGTATACCGATTTCTCCGTCAATTGCGGACTGATTTAGAAAATTATTTTTTGTTTTAAAGGGTATATTTTCCAATTGTATCAAAATTGGTTTAGTAACTTTTCGAGAATAAATAGTTTCTTTAGTTTGATTTTGTTTTTGTGTTTATTTCGGTTAAGAAATCTTAGAGCCTCAAATCTCTAACATTTCTTGGATGGATGGTTGTCGTTTTATTCAATAGGGTACTTTCAGTATAGTCCCATATGAACTTCATCAAAATGGATTCAGTTTTTTTTTAATTATCAGCTGTTAATCCATTTTTTGAAGCCGATTTTGTGTATCATGGTATTTTGTACAGTACCTACTTGATGTTGATAAGTAATGCTTGATTATTTCTAATTGATACAAGTGCAGCAGTTTGCGTATTAGTGGAGGGTATCCATTTAATTTTAGGGAGGTGATAATTATGGTGAGGGGTGCTAACTTGCAAAACCCCCCTGGATACGGCCACGGCCTTACTGGTGGAAGTTTACGTCTGGTTTTACCGAATTTTATTCAAAGTAATTAAGTTTAATGCTGGTTTTACATCTTGACGAGAGTTCAGATCGACTTGTCAGGTGGGTCACTATCCATCAAGATTATGACAATTAATTTCATTATAACCGTTAGATGTTGTAAAAGTCTAAAGCATTTAGTTAGCGATGTTTTTTAATATTTTGTACATTTTCTTACGGTTTCTACCAAATTAGAGAATCGGTGTACTATTTCCAACTCCTTTTCCATATAGTCACTTAAAATTAAAATACAAAGTGGTCCATCG
This sequence comes from Alsophila aescularia, assembly GCA_946251855.1. NCBI lineage: Eukaryota > Metazoa > Arthropoda > Insecta > Lepidoptera > Geometridae > Alsophila > Alsophila aescularia. The sequence continues at coordinate 16,413,705 of OX276377.1, read as the reverse complement.
CGTATGTCTGTCCATCTGTTTGTGCAGAAACATCTGAACTGATTTAGTTCCAGTTTTCACCCAGGTAAGAAAGTAAGGAAGTTTTAGTTTCAATTTACATGAACCCTTAGGTGACCTATTTAATTATGTGTATATATATATATATATATATATATATAAAATATAAAATATATATATATATATATATATATATATATACGATTCTTCTTAACAAAGTAGAAAAAAGCATATTGGATAACATATCAAAGACGGTAATTTTTTTACCCGTCTACGGGAAGCACGGGAAGGGTAATGAGTTTAACAGCGTAACTTCAGCGAAGCAAAGGATGGGTAATGTGTTCAAACTAAAAAGTTGGTCCGATTATGACAAGCGAGGTATCCTTCGGTACGTTTTCATCGGAAGAGTTTCATAGGCTTTTACTTTATCGACCGTAGTCGGGTTTTAGTTTTTGAACATATGTGTTGTTTTCAAGTTTTTACTTATTCCCTAGTGGTTAAACTCTAGACAGTACAAACATAAAATAACTTTTATCTACACTCATATCGTCAAATCCGGATTATGAACTCAAAAATGGAGGCATAATGACATACTTTACACACGGCACGTCTCTAATAAGTTTTTTTTACATTATATCACTGTTTTTTGAACTAAACAATATTATAATATAACTTTTTTCCCATAATAGCACCGGTTTTGCTCCGCACTACGAGAGTTTTCACCATTTATTATCTATAGTGGCGCGTGTAAGGCCACATGCGCGTGAATTCTCTATGAATGGATTTTGGCGCCATCATTACCTAACCAATTTAATGTGTTACCCATGTGTTTTCATTGATCAAAGTTTTATCCTGATTAAAAATATCCGACAGCAGTATTCGTGAGTAGAATTTGACTCCACCTGACATCACGGAAACAGCAACGACCATGACGAACGAGCTTTTACCAGCAAAATCAAGAAAATATTACATTTTTTTTTGTCATTAAAAGTAAATTCATAATAATAATAATAATAATATTTATTTATTCGCTGAAAGTTACATATTAAACTAAGAAAATTACATTGAGACATGTTCAAAATACTATAAATATTAGCGACGGGCCCCAAACTAGCATATTCATATTGCATGAGTGTAGATAAAGTGTATGAAACGGCACATAACTAGGTATTAAAACACTCGAGTCAAAAACTCGCCGACGGTTCGCTTTTTAAACTCTCTCTCGTGTTTTAATAACCCTCTTATGCAACCGTTTCATAAAATAAAATTATCTTGTTTAAAAATGTTGGTTGAAATCTAAAACTTCATCACTGGAAAATTCGTAAATTCCCAAAACAATTTACTCTGGCGACGCAACGCGTGGTAGAATTTGTTCCCACTTACCACTGTTTGCACCTTCCTGTTAGCTAGCTCCAGGTGTACCAACCGCACAATCTGCAGTAAAAACGAATGGACTTCCTCGAGGATATTCCTCCACCGGCCTTATGCTTCTTAATAGCTTTGCTTAACATTTTATAACTGGGTTTATCTTCAGCCAGACCATTCCGAGTTTAAAGACTTCACCAAAATTGTTGTCGTAATACAAAACTAAACTCGTTTTACGATTTTTATGAACGCAAGACATGAGTTTAATAACTAAAACCCGACTACGGTCGGATTAAAAAACCTATGACACTCTATACCTACATATGAAGACGAATCGATTGATACCTCGCTTGTCAAAATCGGACCAATAGGGGCGATGCTATGGTGGAACATGCACATACATAGACTGTTAACCTCATTAGTACGTATGTCCATGGATGTTCTACAGAGCGACATATTCGCCTTAGCGAAAAAGATCTTTAATAAAAAAAAAATACCTTCCCATGTTTCGCCATAGTCGGGTAAAAGTGGTTAAATTTTTCAGTCCTTTTTGTCCAAAATATGGAAATTTACTGACTGAATGCACAATTAGAGTCATTAAAGATTTTTAATGTTTTCAACACTAATCGTACCTATATACTCCTATATACTCTTTTGTGGTGAGCAGCTACTAACTGTCAGCCTACGAACATTTTTAAACCATACTCGTATAAAACGGCATGTTTTTACAGAGTAGTTATTTTCTATGTTCTACGACTACAGTTATTATAATCGAATTCCAAGACAAGATTTTTGTGGTACGTAACCCGTACCATCTTAGTTGTTATCCGATTACGGCGAACCAAAAAGAAGGGTTATAATTTAACCGGTATGTATGTATGTATGTATGTGGGTGAGGATGCATGTATGTTCAGCTGTTCCCTCATAACTTCTAAACTACTCATCATAATTTCACAAATGAGGTATCGTTGGAAGCGTCTACATCGTGCGCTGGTTATAAGCTATGTGACGTCACACTAAATTGAATATGGCACACTCTAGAGGACATAAAGACGTGTTATTTTTCTTCTTTTTTGCCCTGTTTGGTATCAAATGAAAGGCCTAACATTTTTACATATACATTTCGAAAATATATATGTAAAACCCCAAAATAATTAAAATTAAAATATATGTTCTAAAAATAAGACCCGACTATGGCCTTAGTGTACTAAAAAGTTACAAACAAGAATATTCAAACGTTATTGAAATTTAAAACTTTAGGGCCGTTGGAGTGCGATATAAATTTATCAGAATTTAACCAATTATGTATATCGCACTCCCCCGGCTCTATAGTTTTAAATTTCTTAAACGTTTGAATATTCTTGTTTGTGATTTTTTAGTACACTAAGACCGTAGTCGGGTTTTAGTTATTGAACTTATATTTTTATGCAATTTCCATGTAACGCGTTACAAACTGTTTTCAACATTTCACGATTAACAATAGTTTAACGGCGAAGTATTCCGCGAATCCGTGAGTGTGTTATTTCAAGATCTTACTGTAAGTACTAAGTTTACTTTGTACCTAGGACCAAATATCCCAAATATTTCCCTATTTTAATTTTTGTTCAGTGGAGCTCAGTGAGGTTAAAGTTTGTACATTTATTCATTCGAAAAGAAAAAAAACGTCGAGCGGAGTGGCATAACCCATTATCACTACCTATAGTTAGGTATATAGGTGTTTTCGTTTTATTCATGCCCAGTTGTAACGAAGACATAAATCAATGAAGATCCCATTAATATATGCTTGTATAAATAAACTAAGTAGAACAGGAGCCTAATTCTCTAATTTTAAGACGCCAATTCCACGCCAATTCCACGCCGCCAGCGTGGAATTTGCGTGGAATTGGCGTGAGTGGTCATACAGAATCCAGGCCCTGTAAGGTATACCTACCTACTCAAAAAAAGATAATACAATATCAAATAAATTGCTTGTCTTATGAAGTAGTGCTGGCCTGTGGTCTGGTCTCAGTATTTTAAGGCACTCGTGGGCCTCTGACATGACTTAACTACTGCTATATTAATCAATAGTGTTAACGACAGCTTAACTCGTGGACACGAATGACCCAGTATGGGCCAAAAGCCACTACTATTGCAAACATTGCACAAATAAAAATAAAATAAAACAATGTTTTAGTTAATTTACCTTCCTCATGTGTAGGTTTTGTGTATGGCAAACCTTTCAAACATTCTATATTCAAAAAAAAGCCCCAAAACACTTATTCACAGGTTAACTTGCCCTCCGAAGCACAGAGCTATGGAAAACCGCACTTATATAGCCACCTATGACTTTTTTATGACTACTAGCCGAGGACCGAGCCCGGTGTCGTTGGATTCTATATCTGTATTGTATTGTATTGTATTGTATTTATTGATTTGTCTTTTGGTGCATTACATACAATTAGATATGTCAAACAGTAAACAAATATATAATAGTACAAATAGGTACAAAATGTTCAAATTATATTACAGGACTTTTATGGGATACACAATTTCTCTCACTAGTATACCAACGATAGGCTGTTACGCTCCAAAAAATAAAAATCAAATTAATGTTAGATAGGTTTAGTTTAGGTTTTAGTTGTTATTTTAATATGGTCCTATTTTCTGAAATAAAAAAGATATTCTCCGTGATACAAAAGCAGTACTAGCTAATAAATATACGTAAATAATAATCTATTATGTAGATTGATATTAATATATAGTTACCCATATAGTTCTGGTAGTTAGGTGTCGCAGGTAGAAATGATTATGTTCTAGAACATATTATCAGTGTATATTTACCTAGATAGTTCTTTAATAAGATTACATAATTATCGCAGCACCGAAACTAACTTGGAAAATGAGAAATTTTAGAATATCGAATTTTTGTGTAGTATTTAATAGAGCATAGTTAAAGTGTTTCTAACAATCATCACAATTTTACAGTTTATATACCGCTTAATGTCCACCATTATCAGTCCTTTTCTTACACTTAGGTATCGCGACGCTATGTAGCCTTACGCGTGTAGGAATAACAGTCGAGCGAGATATATCTACATAACAATAATAAGCCCACTCCGCATCGAATGTTTCTAAGAAACTCTCAAAGAATAATTCAGGAAAATGTATAGACAAACAAATACAAACGTTTACCTAATGTTTAACATTTGATTACCAACCAAGGTATCTCTGGTGTTTTGGATAGATATACTCGTACCTACTGCGGCTTAGTAGTTTCACTAAATATATTATAGCTCAGGCAAACTTATTTAATCTCTCATTGAGCTTTAATTATGAATAATAATGTAGGTAAGTACCTAAATCTGGTAATAATACAATAAAAAATATTTATAATTTAGTTTGATACTAAATTACACTAACATACAGCAGGCAATGAACTGCGTTTCTTTGCTGTGTCTGCTGTATCTTTGATCCAAAGGTCAAAACTACGCTGACCCTTCATAATTTAATCTTAAGTTGAAATAGACTTTATTTAGGCACAGTGATTCAATAGGTATCCTAATTGTATTTAAGTGAATGCGGCTCAGGTACGATATTAAATCACTTGGTATCGATAGCAAAGCCGATAAAGTTTAATACCCGATTGGTAAGTGAAGTACTTACGCAGTATTTACTGTATCTGCCAGATAAATGCGCCGCGTATCGTATTAATCCATTAACGAAAATGTTGATTTGTAGAAATCAAACATTATTAATCCATCAACGCCGTAGATGCCAAGTATTCTTATGTAAACACTAGCTGTGCCGCGCGGTTTTGCCCTCTTGGTAATTTTCCTGGGAAAAAAGACTATAATCATAAATGTTATTCAAATAACAAAGGTACAATATATGAAAAGTATCCTATGTGTTAAGGGGTCACAGACGATCCCTTCACACTTAGGATATATATATATATATAATATTTAATGTCGCTCGCCTTACTATTTATATGAACCATCACAAACGGCGAAGATAATAATATACTCGTATTTTCATCTTACAGTATCTTAAGATATCGAGCGATATGGAAATGTTTAAAGTAACCATCTTAAGATACGAAATATATCGTAACATACTAACTTAAGATACAAAATATATATTAATAATACTAACTTAGCGGCTTGATAGACTAGTTCTAGTATTATTTAACTGGATGTTTATTATTTTTCATTTTAGTTTTTTAGTTAAATATAATAATAACTTAAGATACAAAATAAATCGTAATACGTATGCTCTACAGATCGCTCTGTTTTGTATCCGTGATGGTTTTTATTATTGGTTATTATCTGTGCCCGTGGCTTTTCTCTATGTTAAAAGTTACCTATGTGTATTCCAGGACCAAAAGAACAGACAGATACGATTCAAAAACAAAAACTTGTTTAGAAGCTTATTTTATGAAGATTATGACCGTTGTTTTATTTAGAAAGATCTGTGTTATGATTTTTCTGTCATTACTGATTTTTCTGTTTTCTGTTATTACTGTTATTTGATCACCGCGGCTTTTTCTAAATTTAATGTGTTTTTCTATCCAAATTGTTCACCGTTTACAGTGCGCTAATGCAATTTGCATATCAAATTCAAAATCAGTATCATCGTCTGATGTGCTCTCTAATAAATGTAGTGAAACCGTAGTACTCATATTTTATCATTCTGTATATATAATGCGGTGAAGAAATACGTGTGGCACCTAGGACAGCCTTCAAGAGAATTAATAATTTCAACATATCATCTTATCTGAACCATGTGTGATACCCTAACATGAAAGACAGAAATCTTAATATGATATATTATAGCATCTTCGTCGACTGTGACGCCCTTTATTCCAGGAATTAAAGTATATATATATATATACCAAATTTCATCAAATCTGATAAGCCGTTTCACACAAACTTAAGTGAACACGGTAATACTAAGAGAACCTTAGTTTCCCTCTTCAGCGATTTCAACTCGGGGGTTTTCCTAGCAAATTCGATGGTATCGCCGCGAGATTCACTCGTGGAGATAAAGCCATATGCTTGAAAGTTTCGATTGATCAGAGATTTCAAAAGAACTTGATAGAATATTTTCTCAGACAGCGAGAAAAATCTCATCAATGTATTGTTAATTGTGTTAGCAGTATGAACAAAAAGCTTTTAATTAAGGTTGCCGCTCACTCGCAGTAAGGTACACGTTGATTGTGCGTCATTAAAATACTAGAAGGTATGTTAAATAGCCAATATACAGTCAGCAGCTGCGAACAAAAACAACAAAATTAACGTAGGTAAATACTCGTATCTCAAGAGATATCTCATATCTCAATCCAATACGGCCGGAACTTGGGGTTGGTACCAATAAAAACGAATTCATAAACCGCGAAAAATATCTAGCCTGGTAAGTAGAGTGACATCCAACAATACAATTTCTTTCAATTTATCTACTTTTTTGAGATTTCTCTAAAAAACTGTTTTTTTAACGTTTAATTTGATTGGGATATTTTATGGGAATAACAATAGAGAGATGTAACGTATTATTTTTGCTGTTGTATTTTTGCTGAATGTACCTACTTATCTAATAAGATATAGATCATTATGCTACCAAAACCACAGAATAAATAATAGTACTAACGTAAACCCTTTGAAAAAAGGGCAGCTCCCGAGTTATAAAGACAACTTGCACGAGGATATTCTAAGTTATTCTCTCCATGACCAATATACATTTTGTAATTTGTAGTCCAACTGGTGCATTAGACAAATCCGTGTCACGTTTAGTACTTAATAATACACGTTGAATCGTCTGAATACTTGAGTTAAGATTAATACCGTCAGAAGACAGCTTGGCGGCGGCCGCAGGTGGGCCCTATTGCATCACGCTACGGCATTCTTCGTGTTAACTGTCGAGTCTCAGTGATACCCATGAATATATTAATTCTATTATTAACTATAAATAACGTTACATGCCTGTAGGTATAAGTAAAACATGGCGGTTACGTAACCCACTCTGGTAATACGTAATGGTACGTAATGTTATCCAAGCCTAAGCTCTACGATTCTAAATAACATGAATCTTTCGCCCAAGAGCCTAAACTATGGAAGTGCATAGAAGTGAAAATAAACTGGTTTATTCCTTTTACGTTTAATTTATTTATGTGATTTGGCAGTAACTCTTTACTTAAAAGGTGTGGATTCGCTTCTAAGCATGCGTGCCGAGCAAGTTCAGGTATTCTGAAACACTGGTCCTTAAAAGGGTTTTGTTTAGTAAAGTTAAGTACTGCGAGTATCCTGTACTAGTATACGAGTAGTTATATAGGTGTATTTGTGCCGGATTGCTCGAAAATTGTACTAACGAATTCGAAGAAAATAATATGTACCTAGTTATAGGTAGAAAGTAGCGTTTTACGAAAGTTTGTAAACATGAAACGGCGGAATTAGATAATTATTTGTTTTTTAAATTGTACCTACGTTTCTTGTGGGATAGCTAATAACGAAACATAACTCATTCTCCACACCTTGTAAATATTGTCCAAGGCCAGGTGAAACCGCTTGGCGCAATTAGTTCTGTATATGTCTAGTTGTATATTAATTAATGAAATTATGGACTTCGATTGAAATGTGCGCTTACAATATCACGTTTATATAAACACAACAATCAATGATTTTTCAAATAAATTTATAAAGATTGTAACATTTTTTTTTGCATTTCTTCTTTCATATATATAATTTAGAATTCAATGCATTAAATACATAGCTACAGCAACAGAAAATTTAACTATTCAATTAAATACTTGCACAAAATGGAAAATGCACACAGTTATTGTAAACCCATTTCCAATAATTATGTATAAATTATAGTTTTAATAGGTTAATAAATGGTTTGACAATAACTTGTGTGCTCGAAATATATGCATACTAGATGTGCCCGCGGCTTCGCACGCGTGGTCATTTCTCCAGGTTAAAAGTACTCTATGTGTAGTGTATCCAAGACCTAATATACCATAACAACATTTATAACAACATTTGATAAAAATTTCTTCAGTTGTCAAGAAGAGTCATTGGATTGAGAATTATACCAGTTCTTAAATTAAGCCCTAAGCTATCCAAAGGTGAAAACCGCACCGTAATCGGTCCAGTAGTTTTTACGTGATGTGCGAATAAACAAACATACAAACAGAGAGACATATTTTAAACAAATGTTATATTCTTGTTCAGTAGCTTATTTTAAGTACCCTAGACTACTTTTTTTTTATCTTCTTTGTACAGACTTTTTCGCACTTATTGCTTTATTATAAGTATAGATATTTATTATTTCAATATTAACATCTTATTCTTATCTATGTATGTTTATCCGTTATCTAGTGCCCATAGCACAGGGTATCCTAGTTTGGGGCTAGATAATTGGTGTGGAATTGTCCCGAATATATTTATTATTATTATTATTATTAACATTACTTTCGGCCCCCCCGCAGGAAACCTTTATTTTTTCGGGAAAAAGTGTATCCTTAATTTAACTCAACATAAAAAACTATGACTGTGTCAAGTTGCATCAAAATTCGTCCAGTAGTTTTAGCGTGATTCGTGTTCTTTTAAATAATTTTCAACAAATATTCTGCGGGTTATTGGTGAAAATTATAGCCCTTTAATTAAATTATTACCCTTTAATTTTTGGGGATGATAAGTATATCCAATGTCCTACCTCGTAGTATAAACTCAAATCATACCAAGTTTTCGTTGAATTCATTCAATAGTTTCGGCGTGATGCACTGTCAAGATACAGACAGAAAGACAGTCAGACAGATGAAAAAAAACAGTTTTGGCTTCAGTATCAAATATAGAGTACCCTCCAAAAAATATTATTTATTACTTCAAAATTAACATAGCTTTGGACCACTATGCCGCAGGAATCCTTTTTTTCTGGATAAAAGTATTCTTAATTTTAACCCATCATATAAACTATCACTGTGTCAAGTTGCATCAAAATCTATCCAATAGTTTCAGCGTGATTCGTGTTCTTTTAAATAACTTTCAATCAATATCCTTAGGGAACTCTTTAATTTTTCGGGATGAAAAGTATCCAATATCCTACCTCGTAGTATGAACTCAAATCATACCTAGTTTCAGTTGAATTTATTCAGTAGTTTCGGCGTTTCGGCGCGGTCAAGATACAGACAGACAGACAAACAGCCTAAAAAAACAGTTTTGGTTTCAGTACCAAATAAAGAAAGCCTAAAAAAAACAATCTATAGAATTTGGATCCCTATCCTGCAGGAACACTATATTTTTCAGGATATAAGTATCCTCAATTTTTCCCCATCATACAAACTAATCCATAAAAAAAAACATCCAGTAGTTATAGCGTTCGTTCGTTCGTTTAAATAGCCCATATCCTGCTTGAAACCCCTAATTTTTCGGGATGAAAAGTATCCTATGTCCTACCTCGTAGTATGAACTCAAATCAAGCCAAGTTACATTTGAATGCAATCAGTAGTATCGGCGTGATACGCGGCCAAGATACAGACAGACAGTCAGATAAACAGACAGACAGACAGACAGACAGAAAGACAAAAATGTAGAATGAAATGTAAAATGAAGTTGTTCTATATTCGATAGTGTCAAAATTCAGTATCGAATATAGAACAAATTCAAAAAATATATACAAAATATCTTCAGTGTACCAAATTGGACCTGTTACAGTTTTATTATAAGTATAGAAGATATGTGTATGTCATTGAATTATATGGGTGCTTTTTGCATTTTATTCAAGTATTTAAGTGAAACAAGTATAAGGTACGTAGGTATCCTAAATTAAAACTCGAAAACTTGGATCTATTTGCTGTAATGTCCGAACGGATTAGGAAACAATTTTGCTGAAATGTAGTTAATTTACAAAAAGATAAAGTGTAAGTACCTACAGTACTAAGGTACTTTTGTGCATGAAAATATGCACAGTTTCCGGAAGAAAAAACTTGAACTACAATTTGGAATAGCAAGGCGTAGCTAATGTACCTACAGGTTATACGTATGTACCTACTTATATAATTATTATAAGTCGGCTTAGCTCACGCCTCGTCAAGTCGCGACATGGCCTTGAGAGCGCAGACAGCGCGCCTCCGAAGGAACGATGACATACGCAGATGTCCCCAAATAAACACGCGAACGCATATCGCACATAAATCATAAGCATACATTAGCTAAGTACCTACTTTACATTTACCACGCCCCATCTGATGTTACCAGCAAGCTCAATAACAACATTTTTTACCACGATGATGTTATGCTCTGTGACCTTTTTTGTCCGGACTAAAATAACGCAGACGGATCATTACATGTACTATTTCAATTAACTTGATTGATAGTTTGACGTGAATAAAAAGATAATTATTAAAATCTAAGCATTGGCAACATTCAGAGAGTCTAGTAGTAGACTTGAATTCGTCTCCGGGATCTCAATGAAGCGAGGTCTGGCAAATGATGGTAATTACAATTCTTTATATTTTAAAAACTTTCTATAAGTAATATAAATGGAAAAACTGGCGAGGCAGACCGACGATCACTAACTGTTAGTGTGGACCTTGTGTTGTGCGTGGAGACAGAGGGGAATAAAATCGTCACTCGATTCGAGTGATCTTCGCAATTTTAACAAATAAATTATTTCGGACTCAGTCCTACACGGTCGTGATGGTAAACTCATTGAAAATATATTGACGAGCTCATTCGAAATCATAATCTGTCATTGAATTGATGATATATTAGCCTATTACTTTTCCACTGCAAGAACACCTCTCAGAGCGATTACAAGAGTTCCGAGCCAGCCAGAAATCGGCAGGACGAATAAGGCAGGTCTGCAAATCAGCGTGGCTGTCCTAAAATTACATACGGATTCGATGGATTCTTCTAAATAAGAGAGGATATCATGGTGCAGACTAACGGTCACACGGTAGTGACATATTACATATGGATTCGATGGATTCTTATACATAAGAGAGGATATCATGGTGCAGACTAACCGTCACACGGTAGTGACACATTACATATGGATTCGATGGATTCTTCTACATAAGAGAGGATATCATGGTGCAGACTAACCGTCACACGGTAGTGACACATTACCGTGGTAGGTTATTTTTAAAATACTGCAGTTTCATGCAACACAATGGCACAGACACCGACATGACCCCGTCTTTTGTTTATTTCAGCTACTTATCTTGTAAAAATTTTCCTTGAAGATTAAGAAACTAGAAATTTTATAGTTTAATCTGCGTCGAATCGATATAAAGGTAAACTGACAGCTAACTACTCGAGCTGTTGCTAATCGATTGCTAACATCGAATTATATAGGTATCGTTTTGTTGCACTGATTTTTATAGTTTGCGGTTACTGCGCAATTCGTTTTTCACTGCATTCCGAGTTCGATACGAAACGAATAATCAATTGTTACAATTTCGATAAACAAACAATTTATTTAAAAGTTAGGTAATCTAGACTAAACATCCGATTTCGTATTATATCGACATTTAACGCTACAATAATTTTGAATGGATTTGACAGTGGTGGTGATGGATTTGAAAGTGGTGGTGATGGGTTTGACAGTGGTTGTGATGGATTTGTAGGTAGTTGTAAGCGATGGGAGCCTAGCGGTATGCTAGTGCAACTTAGAATCCAACGTTACAGGTTTCAATCCTAAGCTCCGCCACAGAATAAATAATAGTCGGCTCCGCACCAATGTCTTTTCTAAGTTATGTGCGGTTTCCCATCGCTCCTGCTTCGGAGGGCACGTTAAGCTGTCGGTCCCGGCTGTTATTGAATAAACGCTAAATGTAAGACTGGTCCTGTCAAACAGATTCTCTTGTTACAACTATAATAAGCTCACTAAATTTAGCTTCCCGTATTTAAGTTGATTGCTGTCAGACCGGATCGATTTTAAGAATCTTGACTTAACTAGACTAAATTTAAGATCTAAATGTACTTAAATATCAGTGCGACGGAACTAAGGAAATAGGAGTGTTGTGTGGGTGTTGTGTTCACGACACAACACCTCAAAGTATTAGTTATTGGTTTCGATTTTCTTGATACTATCTTGACGAAACTACGCTTTCATGTTTAGGGGAAGGTGGGCGGGGGTTTACTCGTGGGCTAGGGGAACAGGCGGAATTTCATTTTTTCATACCAGCTTCCCCCGCAAATCACCTTCACCTCGCACGTCGTAGTCGGGTAAAAAAATCGCCTATGACACTATACCTGAAGACGAATCGAATGATACCTCGCTTGTCAAAATTGTATCAATAGAGGCGACGCTATGGTGGAACATCCACATACCCACATACACAGATACATACATACATACATACATACATACATACATACATACATACATACATACATACATACATACATACATACATACATACATACATAGACTGTTAAACTTACTACCCTTCTGTTGCTTCGTCGTAGTCGGGAAATAATAAAAAACAAATCGTCTTTTCATAGACTTCGTGACGTGTTTCTTTCTCCAACTAGCTACAAGAGGTATACTACTATTTATTCTGTGGAACAAGTCAGATCAAAAGTCTATCTATACAGATATATTAAGCTAGGCTATCTTACATCAATGTTTAATACCTATTTTTGTTTTAAAATAATCAATCAAAAAAGTTACATAAGTTTCGTACTGAAAACGAAAATTTGCTGCTAGATTATTTAGTAAGTACCTATGTTTTCGAAAATTTATTATAACCATCAATATGGCATAGCCGATTTTACAACATTTTGTTTTAATCGGAATTGTAATTTTATAATTTGAGCTTAGCTACGTTAATCTGGGACATTAGCGGTAATGAAATCCCGTTTAAATTATCTAGATATGGTACCTACAACGTATGTTTTAGTATATATAATAATTTTTTTTATGGAAAAATTTGGATCACGGACGAGATTCGAACTCGCATCCGCTACCGAGACCTATGCGTCTTCACAGAATAAATAATAGGCGTCATCAACCAAATCTTTCCACTAGCTTCTTTGAACCCGTCTTACGGGGACGGTAACGCTATCTATTGGTAGTATTACGAACTAACCAACCAAACACGGCTAATATTGACTTCTTTACATTCATTAACTTCGTGTCTGAAAGATAACGCCTCCCAAATCTATATTTTTATGATTTTTTATAGCAGTTAACGCCTGCTTAGCGTAAATATATATAATAATGTTATCTAATGGTTTTTGGTTAGCTCGTAATACTACCAATAGATAGCGTTACCGTCCCCGTAAGACGGGTTCAAAGAAGCTAGTGGAAAGATTTGGTTGACGACGCATAGGTCTCGGTGGCTGAATTGGTAAAGGCATGTGCCGCGCTGCGGCACAGTATGCGAGTTCGAATCTCTTCCGTGATCCAAATTTTTCAATTAGGAAATTATTATATATATTTACGCTAAGCAGGCGTTAACTGCTGTAAAAAATGATAAAAATATGTTTTAGTATCGCGAAAGTTATTAATTTTATGAAGCAATCATTGCTTTTAATAGATTTTACACTCACACCAGCAGATATCTAACAACATTACGCCAGCATTACGTCAATACACCCGTTGCATTCTCTGCGTCTAATCTCGTTTCTAAATATACGTACCGTACCGGTTACAAATGTTCGAATTTCGAATGGAACAAATTATAGCAAATGGCCACCTACGCAGCGGCTAATCGGTTCTCCAAACACCCGTTTAAAAGCTCCAGTTTACTTTACACCTCCATACATTACCGGTCGTCGCGGGACGCTCGTTATATGTAACCGAGCATTTCTTTACACAATATCGGATACACATAAACTTGCTTATATGGGACTTAACGCCCGCTGTCTGTAAAATGGAATAGATTCGAATTACAATCTTGTAACTGTCCCGACAATTTATTGGATCCCATTTTCCATTACCATTTGCGGAGTTCGGTAACGAATGTGCCTATTGGACTTTTGCAATTAGATCTTGGTATGAAATGGGATTTTGTAGATTCTAATTTGTGAAACATTTCAGTAAAGCAATTCTTAAGGGTTTTCCACAAGTAGGTTAGGTAACCGACATAGCTCGTGGGATAAGCAAGCAATAATGGCAGTGGGCTGGTTACATTTCCAGAAGAACCGATAACCATAGGGATAGATGAGTTCTCGAGCGGAGACCTCGCTTATGCAAACGTAGTATAGTTCGCCCTGTGGCCAGGTGGAGTGACGACCTGCGAAAAACAGCTGGAAGAGAATTGATGAGGGGAGCTGAAGACCGAGCTCAGTGGTGTGCATTAGGAGAGGCCTAGGTCCAGCAGTGGAAAAATGATGGAGATGATGATGATGAGGATAGGTAGGTCTAGGATCTGAAGTTAATTTCTTATCTATACATATTTTCCTTCTACGAGTAATTTGATACCGAAATTGAAGTGGTTTGAAAAATCATTTTTGGTCGACTTATCGTATTTTCCGGGAGATAAAACACCACTTTATTTAAAGATCGAGTTAGTCGTCAGGTGTTACGTACATGGGTAATTAGGTACTACTAATTAAATTAAACACAAAACTAATGTAGTCGTCTAAAAGTCGAGCAAAAATAAAACGTACTCACTTTCCAAAGCCAATCAGTCAGTTACTAAGGCCTCAAGGTATAGACTTTGAATATAAACACTTGACGTCTAAATAAAAAGAAAAGTTTTCTTCAAATTAGTTTCAATAGTCACGTTCTAACTTTTCCCATGAAAACACACAAAAGTGTTTAATGGTATCGAATCACTTTCGATTCGATTAACATTCGGGTCACGGCGGTATTGTGCTTATTTTAACAAAAGATCAAGGTTTTTGCTTCGTTAACAAGAACTTTCAATTGCCTGAAGAGGTATGAAAGTAAATACGGAGCTGCTTTCATATAATCGTTCCAAAAATAAATTTTGCAGCAGGTCTTGAAGTTTTGTTAATATCTCCAGAACATCAACGCCAGTTTGGCACTCTAGTAAATGTTAACCTGTGTTGCAGGTAGAATTACAGCACCTAGTCGTAGTCTATGAAAATTAATTTAAGTCAGAGCACGAAGTTTCCAAGGCTGTCATTGATTAATCGTGGTTTGGCTGCCATCGCTACGCGCCGAACTATACGATTGTAAACACGCGATATGAATGGAGATGAATTAATAAGAGGCTTTATTATTACTCGTTAAGCCTAGTAAGTACCTACGACCTACGTACATCGTGTATCGGTATTCATTAAGTTATTATCTCAACTGCAATTAATCATTGAAAGCTTTTAAGATATTGTTGAAGTATTCCATCATCTAGTTATAGAAACATATTGAGAAAAGTTTCAATCGCATCTCCTTATTGTTCCGCTATGATAATGTGGTCTACATTAGGTTTGCCTATCTTTGTACCGTTTCCTCCGTTACTCCCATTAAGGAATCAATGGCAGTTTATTCTGAGTGTACAATCGTCCACTTTACTTTCCCCAGCGCCAGCGGTCAGTAAATAGCACTCGCCTTGTTTCAAGTTCCTGTTACCGAGATTGTTTCCAACTGTTCGAGTTTGTACTCTTTACAATACTTTATTAGACGTTTGAGGTTCTCAAACAGCACTAAACACTTCGTTACACTTTACACTTTACAGAACCGGAAATTTCATTAGTAAGTACTTACGTAATTTGGTTTTATGTTTCTTAGTTTCCTCTGTTCTCGTTTGCTGTGAACCCATGTTTTGGAGTAGTGAAATTTTAATTTGAAATCTACGTATTGTTTAAAAAAATGGTTTGAATACGTTTCATTGATTGAAAAGGGTCGGGTGATATTAAAACACTTGGTTGACACAATGCGGCTTGGATGACACTCAGCCTCCCTCGGAACAATGGGCTCGTTACTGCAACAATAACAGTTCACCTGCCGCCGGCCACTCATCCGACCCTGTATTATATCAGGTAAAAAAATGTTCCAGTTGGAAGCATCCACACCTTTTGATTTCGGTTACTCTCGGACCCGCGGTCTATTTAGTCCGCGCGGCATTTAGCACTGTCACAACCGGTCTGTCTGGTGTAACCGTACTGCGGCTATAGCTATCGGGTAAAGTTAAGCCGAATACATAAACTAGCATGTTGCAGAGTCGTTGTATAAACATCAAGTTTTATTGCTTGGCTGTGTTCCACGCAGGAGCGTTAAACCCGGCTGAGCCTTCGAGCTGCTAGTATTTACACAATAGTTTGCGTCAGGCTGCCAGTTGCCAGAACTGCTGGCCGTCGGGACGCAAGTGGGAGTTCTCATGGCAGCAACCCGTTCTCTGTTTCACGGTCTCATGATTAGTCAAAACTATGAATATTTTGATTTAACCAATATTCAGCGTAGCAGAAAACCGATACGAAGAACGAAGACGTTCAAAATGCTCACACGCAAACATTGACCTTACTACCAGTTGGTACGTCAATGCACGCAAACATACTCATTTATTAATAACAATATCTTTACAGGTCTGTTTAGATGTGTAATAGATATGTGTAGTTATAGGTACATTTTCAATAATAGCAATTAACGTTAAATTTAACAAACATACAAAATGCTTCTAAAAATATCTAAAAATAAAGAACAACAACAGGTTCAACTAAAATCATTGATCATTTAAATAATTCATCAAGTGAATTAAATGTCTGCTCAACAAGCCATTTTTTCATTCGATTCTTGAAGGAACTCATTGAGGTGGTATAGTACTTCAAATATCATCAGGCAGCCGGTTGTAAATTGCCGGTGCCATGACATGAACCAACTTTGACGTCTTGGCAAGCCGACACACTAAATAATCCTGTGATTTAGTTGCTTACTGTTTATTGTAGAAACCAGTTGAGCTGTTAATTGCTTTGCTATTGACCAGTAGACTATGTGCCTACCTACCGTTAGATAGGTAGAAATCTAGGTTCAGTAGTTTTCATCAGGGTCGTGCATCAGCATGCAGCGTGCGCGCTACTTGCCTTGCCCGTAGGCTTTCACGTATACGGTAAGTATGTGAAGATTTAACGATACGTTCTGTATTATTTTATTTTTTAGGTTTATTCATCAGAAACAGCAACCCAGAGTATTTACGTATGATAGTGTGGACTGGAAGTAGTTGATTCGTGTTGTAAGTAGGTATTATAATTGTGATAGGAGATACGAACATAGGTGTGTGGTTCGTGCTGCCGTGTTGTGGTTGTGGGAGCAATAATAACGTGACGGCGTGCCATCTGAATAAATGAACTAAAATGCGTGTAGGCACGATATTGTTTTGTTTAACATGATTAACTATGCCGTAATTGCATGCAAAACCTTGAACATCATAATATTTTCGAAACGAAAATACTTAGATAATGCATAGAGATGCATGGCCCGTTTTTTAAGCAGACGTCACAGCCCGCGTTGTGTCTACGAAGTAGGCAATTTTGATGAAGGCACAGCAATTATTTATCGTTCGATGGTGGCCGAGCGGTACAATAGTTTGCGTTAGAATCCGACGATACCGCTTTCATCCTTGGTTCCGCATCAATGACTTTTCTAAGTTATGTCACAGAATAAATAAGTTGTGTGCGGTGTTATCATTATTACTCTTTGATTGCAGTCGTTAAGCTATGTCTGAAGCCCTCGGGTGGCCTGACAAACTCTAACCCTCTGGTGGCCAGCAGTACCTTATACAAGTAAGTAAGCAATCAAGCATTCCTATTGCGGGCCAAGCAAGCTTAAAGTTTAAAAACCAAAATGTACGCAGTGTGAATTTCATGCGAAACAGAAATGTTATCCATTATCAACTCCAAATCAAAACCAAATTATCATAAAACTCAAATCATAGTTTACGAAACCAAATGCGGGTAGTTAGAGACAACGTTCACCCTTCTCGACGCTGACACTCGCTTTAGTCTTCTCTTGACCACAATCAATGCAATTTGATCGAGGTAAATAATTTAAAACTGAGGCGACTAAGGGATTACATACCGGAAGAAGGGCAGCAGCGTCCTCCGAGCTAATATTTGTTACACTGTGGTCACCAATCCGCCTGCCAAGCGTGGTGACTAAGGCAACCCAACCCCCCCCCCCCCCATATGATTTTGGGGGAGGCCTATGTTCAGTAGTGGACTTCTAAAGGCTGACATGATGATAATGAAATAATTTAAAGATTTCCCGTTTAGATAAACCCATCATGTTTGGGGGGTTATGACATTTTCAGAAGTTTTTGTATCATTGTAGAAAACTAAATCAACATGAATCCAAAACGTCATAGTAAAATACGCATTATAATTAATATTATATAGTTAAGGTCAAAAGCACAAAAAAAAGCTAGCGTGAAAATTATGAGCTTTTATTAAAAAAATGCAAGAATCTATTTTGAGCAATTTCTATCAGGGTGGTTGGATTTTAAAATTTAAAATATACCTCCATATTATGTAAATTTAAATCTTTATTGATGAGAGCAAAAAAAACAGCTTGCGCCATTTCCAATAGTGTAGAACATAAACTATTCAAAATCATACGAAAATAAGCAACTTCCCAAAGTTACACCTACTCGTGTGTACGTTATATGTTATTCTATCAATGAAAATGAAAATAGGTGTGTAAATTAAACTTATTTCGAAGTATAGGGCAAAATCCGTGCCCGTATTACCTCACTTCTAACCTACAATTGCAATCAACATTAGTTAGTTTACTTTTGTTTATATTGGGATTACCCAACTTGTCTGGCCCCGATTTCATGCCATTTCAATCGATAGTTAGCGATTTAAAGTTAACACTTAGCGATTAGTAAAATGTATGATTAAAATCATATGACAATCGTTTGACTTCAAATAGCAACAGGACTTCCGTAATCGCAATTCAGATATTTTTATTGTTTTTTAATACTGTTTAATATGTAGACAAATTGGACGGAGCCGAGATTTTAATAAAATAAACAACAAATTAAATTTGAAGTTAATTTTATTGGTCTTACTTTTGACCGTACAATTCAAGCGAAGATAAAATAATGATAAATTGTACTTAGTAACTTCCTTATATAACTTTTATAAATGCGTAGGCGATTTCTAGTACATTCTTCATTGTAATAAACAACTAAGTAGTTACATTTCTCATACTTTAGCGAGAAAAACATCTAAGTACATAAATGCTTATTCAGCTATGCGCAATTAAATCAAATCAACATGTAGAGTACCTCTACTGCGCATTATTCATAGAAAAACAACATAAGTACAAAAAGTGCTTAATTGGTACTTTCACAATCTAAGGAAGTACCTACTTGTATGATTAAATATGTCGCAATTGGACTTCGGTAAACAACGGTGGGTTTGTGGTACATATAACTTCTCCACCCTGAGATTGAAAATTATCTGAAAGTTCATTTTCTGAAGTCAGATTATTTTCAATTTTACATAATTTCAAAATCTCATTTTTATATTTTATAATAAAGTATACAATAATAAAAATCATTATAATATAAAGTATTAATGTCCATAAACTAACACTTTTTATTTGCACTTTATTGACCATTTCACTATATTCACTGTTTTCACTTTTCTTCAAAATATAATTCAGCATTTGTAGATTTTCCATGTTTACTCCATCTAAGTTAACAGGTTTTCTTTTGAAATTATTTGTAACTGGAACACTTGGTAAATTTATCAATGGTAGTTTAGGAATATGTAAGTTCATTCCTCTGAACAATTTCTTCCGTAGAGTAATATCTTCAACTTGTATTTTACATTTATCGTCCAAGGTTAAAATATAAGTACCAAGGATTTTCTCTCGCGTAATCTCATTTTCACAGGTTTTTGTCAAGTACGTTTGGTAACTTGCAAAAATTATCCATATGTTCATTTCAATTTGTTGAACTTTTATCTCTGAAGTTTCGATTAAAATTGGAGAACACGACGTAATATTCAACGTAAATTTCATTAAATCAGTTATACATTTATCTTGTTCCAATACGACTGCACAACTTTCTTTACAAAGAAATAATTTCTCATCAATCTCGTCGCATGGCTTGGAGAGCAATGTGATAGAGTTCAAATCCTTCACGAGGATAAAAGGATATTTAGGAAATATCAAGCATGTAATATTATTAAAAGTATCAAGGATAGGTAAGGGGAATAACTGGTAATATTTGTAAGTGTTTTTGCGTACAATTGGAATTGCCAGTACATATGTAATTTGCCTACCCTTAATATAAGCTTTTATCTCTATATTTTGCTCTATGTTTACTAAATTTTCATAATTAACAGGGAAAATTAACTTATCTCTTCTCTCAATATTTTTTAACAATTCAAATAATTCATTAGTATCAATTATTGATCTATGTAATATCTTATTTTTACTTAATGCGATTGCTGTATCAATCTCATCTAACTTAGAAAGAATTATTTGAAAATTATGAGTTAACAAACTATAAGCATGAGATACTTTATTTTCAAAATCATTTATTTTACTTCTATTCAATGCTTTCTCAATTTCAATTATTTTTTGCTCAAATTTTATAAAGTTATAATTAGAAGTATTAGTGAAATAGCATCTTAGTTTTAATATCAATAATTAATTCATCTTGACTGCATCAATTAAAAAAAAAAATAAAAAAAAATGCATTTCTTTGTTCTTGATGCATACGATTTAATCTAAGTTTCATTAGATTTTCAGATAATATATCATCTAATTCACAATCTGTTTCCATTTTCAATTATATTATTAACTTGAATAAAAAGATTTTCAATTGTAGCCATGTAGCTACTTTCATTTAATAGTGAGGCTGCTCTGCCTACAACTGTACTTGAAATTACATAAAATAAATATAAATATTGTGCTGCTGTTACTTCGGATCCACTTTAGCTACGCACATATTCACATTTTGAAATAAATAAATTTAATAATTTTTCATTCCCATCAAATTTAGGAATCAATTTCACAATTTCATTTGTTATAATCCTCATAGGTTCCATTTTAAATTATTATTTAAAATCAATTCAAAATATTAAAATAAAGTATGCGTTTGTACAATATAACACGTATAACACACAAATTCAAAATATAATTAAACAAAAGCACATAAAAGTTCAATAAAAACACAAAAATCAATAAAGACACATTAAAATCAATAAATTCACATAAAATCAATTATGACGCATAAAAGTCAAGAAATTCACATAAAAATCAATTATGACGCATAAGAATCAATAAATTCACATAAAATTCAAATAAAAACGCATAAAATGACAATACATTCACATAAAAATCAATAAAGACACATAAATTCACATAAAAATCAATAAAAACGCATAAAACGTCAAAAAAAATTCACATAAAAATCAATAAAAACGCATAAAACGTCAAAAAATTCACATAAAAATCAATAAAAACACATAAAATCAATAAGTTCACATAAAAATCATAAATTCGCATACAATAAATCAAAAATAACAAGTGTATTGGCAATTTTTGTCCAAAAACACTAAGGGTCGAATAGCAGGGCAAGAATACGGAAAGTGAATGATTTTCGACTCACTTAAAACCGCTCGATCCCATGCCTCGGTGATTATTCCACTCGTTGAATTGTTTCTCAACTCCTTTTTCCAATACAGTCGTATTTGTTTGGTTCGAGTATTTTTTTACGTGGATTTGTCAGGAACACACGAAGTTATTCAGGACAGCTGCACCAGATATGTAGGTTGCGCCAGACAAATTATATTTCACAATTTTTGAAGTAAGCGCCGGACAAATTAAATTTCCACGACTTTAAAAAAAAAAAAATACAACCGGCTGCGCCAGACAAATTGGACGGAGCCGAGATTTTAATAAAATAAACAACAAATTAAATTTGAAGTTAATTTTATTGGTCTTACTTTTGACCGTACAATTCAAGCGAAGATAAAATAATGACAAATTGTACTTAGTAACTTCCTTATATAACTTTTATAAATGCGTAGGCGATTTCTAGTACATTCTTCATTGTAATAAACAACTAAGTAGTTACATTTCTCATACTTTAGCGAGAAAAACATCTAAGTACATAAATGCTTATTCAGCTATGCGCAATTAAATCAAATCAACATGTAGAGTACCTCTACTGCGCATTATTCATAGAAAAACAACATAAGTACAAAAAGTGCTTAATTGGTACTTTCACAATCTAAGGAAGTACCTATGATTAAATATGTCGCAATTGGACTTCGGTAAACAACGGTGGGTTTGTGGTACATATAACTATGTACCCGTAAAGAATATAAATAAACAGTCGTCTATCAAAATAATATTGGAAGATTTTGGGGCGTAATTGAACACCCATTACACCCCACCTGGCTGCGGCCGGCCATGCGTTTAAATAATTAACTGTACTTATTAACTTATCACACTTGCACTACTGGGAGTAAGGTTTTCTTTTAGAAAAGCTTTTTGTCAAGCATTTTCAGATATATTTTTTATCACTGTCTAGGTAATCGTTTGACCACAATCTCACCTGATGGAAAGCGACGATGTGGTCGAAAGTGTAGCACGTTTGCCTAATAGATACCTATTCACTCTTGACTTGAACACACCAGGGTTATATTTTACGGAAACACTGACGAGAGCAGGGCATTCCACTCCTCAGAAGTTCTTATAATAAATGAAGAAGCGTAACGCTTCGTTCTTGTGCGAGGTATTTCAATCATAAAAGGAAAAAAATGGCAAAAAGGCATTTCATAAAGGCATATTCAATTACAAATATCACAACACAATCAATACAGTACCAGCGACGCAGTTTGCAGTTCAACTGCTTGCAGCGTTCGATAGTCGCTCATGGACGACTGCCAACAGCCTACACGAGTAATGAACAAGTAACCTATGAATAGAGCCAAAACAATATTTTGACGCCAACGCTAAGGCGGATTCTTAATACTTGTAATATTCGGGACAATTCAAACCAATTACCTAGCTCCAAACAAGGATTCCTTGTACTATGTGAACTAAACAACGAATATGCATAGAGATTCATTCCATGCAACGTTATCTACTTTTTCTTCTATTCTCCTGTTACGATTTCTAAATGAATAAATCTACTTAAGGAATTCAATATAGTCTTGTTTCCGGAGTTTGCTTTGATGTGCTGCCATTTTCTAATATAGGTAAGAATAACTCTCTGTTATTCAGTTAAAAATATATAGAGCTAGAGCAAATTGAGGAAGTAATTTAAGAGGCATTACGGAAATACAAAATATTAATACAATGAGGCAAGAATCATAGAATCGTTTTATCGTGGATTTACAGATCGACACGGCTTCCGCCGAGAACGTTTTAGAACCAATATTAGGCCTTAGAATTAGCATTGATAAGACCTTAATAGCACACCACTGTCCCTTTATCAGCGATCACCGATTAGAACAGAGATCTTGAACGCAGATTATCGCGGTTGTTTTGGCTGAACCCTAATTTATTATTCAGGCGCTGTCGCAGGCGGGGTAATTTATATACCTAGCGCACATTTATCCCACCAGACGAATGCTGCTGCGTCGCTTTGAGAGCTGATTACGGCTTCTAGTGTTGAGATAACATGGTAGGTGCGCTGTGTTTTGCATTTGCGGAGCTTTGACACAGTTTTAGCTTAGTAATTCAGCACGCAATAATTGCAAGGAGGTAAATATGAGCATTGAAATTCGGCCCGCGCGCGGCTCGTCGGCGAGCGGGCATCCTTGCGAGCATCCAAATAGGCACCGCAGCCCTCCGGCCTACGAATGAGCGTTTACCTTAATGTTCCCGTGTGGTAATAAGTTTCAAAACAATAGCCGATGTATTTCCCTGTAAACAATGTTAGGAATCGGCTACTCCCTTCGTTCAATTATGGGTATTCATATTCTAACTAGGTGTTTAAACATTAAGTTTACGTGTATGTAGTCATGGGTCTCGTTCATTTGTACATTGAAATGTAAATGAGTTGAATATAACACTTTGGTAGAACCTAACAATCGTGATAACGGTCCTATTGTAAGCTATCATAAGTGTTTATTCGTTTAAGTAGTGTGTTTGCGTTGTATAAGCCAGCAGAGGTAGAGTTGTATGTAAACATGGGATGGGCTGTACCGCTATCGGCCTCAACCAGTTTAATGAAGAGATTTGGCACGACTGCACGAGCTTTAACGGTGTCTGTCGCTCTGCCGAGATAAACACGTTTATTACAAACAATAATTATACAATTCTGTGTTTTAGATTACCCTAGTAAATTGGCGTTTTAATTGAGCGCTCTGTATGAAATCCGTGTACTGTATAAAATTAAATTGCATGTTCAATAAAAAAGTAAAAATTGCGAGTTTTCAAATCCAAGCTATGGTTGAAACTGAAAATATGTAAAATATGAAGCCTCAAAATAGCGCGTGAATAGTTTTGCGTACAGATGAAATTCAACAAAAAGCGTAGTACCAACAAAGTATAGAGCTGTATTTTTTATTCCGACGAAGCTCATGTTCCTAAGTGCATTTCTTCTCAGATTGGCACGTCAAATTGTTCATTTGGAGCGGTCACGACTGCCGTCACGAACGCCGCGACGGCAGCCCACGAGCAAAACGTAGCAAGTAAGAAACCCGTCAGAATCGATCACGACTCGAAACAAACACTCCGGTGGTACCGTTTTGTCATGCGGACGACGACTGTCGCTTCGGCGGCCGGCCCCTATCGAGTAGGTACATTCGTCGACATACCTCTATATTTTTGAAGCATAACATCATCATCATCATCATCATCATCTTCGTCATCAGCCTATAGGACGTAGGCCTCTCCTAATGCACGCCTCTGAGCGCGGTCTTCAGCTCATCCATTTTTTCCAGCCGCTTTTCGCACATAGTATGCGATGAGTAAAATATAATGTAAAAATGATAAAGATAACATATACATTTTGTTTCTTCAGATGAAAGCATGAAAGCATAAAAGAAAGATATTATGTAAACATATCATATCTATATTTTAATAATTAAAACTAAGTAAATAGGTATCGTGCCCAAGTTTAGTGACTCACTTCCAGCAGCAGGTATAAACTCATGAAAATAATAATTAATGAAATGAAATAAGTAATGGCCATACAAGAAACAAAAGTTAAAAACATGCTAAACCTTGTATTGATCTTTGAAGCATATACTAGTAGCGATGTTTGGCTGAACTTCATGCTCTGAGCAATTTAGAGATAACGAGATACAGTTAAACACACTTTTCTCAACTCTGAATAGAAAAGCCATTTTGTAAAAATCTCACAGCAGGACAATGTTGTCTGCACAGTTTCCTTAAAAGCTTATGCACATTTTGTGGCGCACAGTACCAGCAAATCTCTGCGGGCCCACACAATGGGGGTACGTCGACAACGGCGCATCATGCGATGTTATGTTACCGCTACTCCCAATATTTCTCATTTGCATGCTCCTCCTGACGATGTACTCTCAATTCCACCCTAACATGTCGCTTTGAGACGCTCTCATCTCATATACAAAAGTGAACATAGCGATAGAACGACGAAACTTAGGTACCTACGTTTGAGATTCAACACACGATAGTAATCAAAAGAGAATTTCTAGTTTTGCTATGTTTTCATTCTTACTCTATCTTAAAATCTCTGCGCCTTGTCAAAAATAATTGGACAGTGAAGCAGTAGATACGAATGAGAAAAAAACATTACATTGCAGATTTGTCTAATATTGGACTAAAATTAATAGACAATTCACAGAATTGAAACTATTTTCTCTTAATTTTTTCTTTCAACGAATTGCGCACGTTAACGTTTTTGAACTAACAAATTGAATATCAGAAGATAGGCGGTCCTCGTGTAAAATTGTAAAAGGAAAAATGGTGAGAAGACAATTGCAAAAACGACAAAAACGCTGGAAACAATCCAGCGGGATGCTCTTAATTGGATGAGACCACTTCCTCTAAACGACATCGTGCTCTGTGCCGACTCTACTTTTCTAGTCTTTTATATTCAAGTAACAAGGCTCACCTGTAGAAACAGTACTCTAGAGTTTATTTGGAATATTTGCGTGCACTTATCTAGTACGTGCAGGTAAATAGCTGTAGTGTTGGTAAAAGGCGGCTTTTGTTCGAGCGATATACGTTCACGCATTGCGACAACAATCACGATGTCGCAGAGCCGAATGGTGTTCTTGTGGAGTCATGTCACGCGACGTGGCCTATTGTTCTACGCGATGTCAAATGACGCTATATTGTTCAAGTTTTTTGCTGGCAATTGGTAGGCCGAGAATTAATGAGGTCAATGTTAATCACAGACCCGACGGACGACTACCGACGTCTCGCTATGTTAGTAGAGGAGCTCTATTGGCATGGCCGTGACGCAAATTCTAAACAAATCGTAAAATATATTTCATTCAATTTTTTCTTCCGTGTTTATGACTTTGACAGTGTTTTATGACATTATAAGTGTCAACTGAATTGCGTCTATTTATTATTATACTACCTACGATGGAAGTTATAAACATACTTACGTTGGCAAAAGGTACTCTTTACCTAAGTAAATTTTGTCATTCCTTATAAATGTAGGTAGGTAAAGTTTTTTGTGGTAACAATTATCTTTGCGCATGCATGATACTCTTGTAATAACTTTGTAAGAAAAGAATAAAGACTTAATATTGTTATTCCATAGCCGTAAATAATTATTTTACCTATTCCGAAACATGCTCTATCCAGCTCACTTAATATGGAACCCTATCAAATTTACATACACAACAAAGGCCGTTTAGTCAAGGGTTGAATTTTAATATAAATCTACCTACGTACTAGGGAGCTGGTCGGTTGGTTGCTATCCAAAAATAGGTTCGACGGGGTCAATGCCACGGAGCGTCTGGCAGGTGGTTCCTGCCCAAATGTTATTGCTACAAAACTGGTACCGAAACGACCACCGTGATTTATAGCAAAATCTTCTTATAAACATAATCAAGGTGTTAGAAAAACGTATATAGATAAGACAACATCAACATAAATATTCTTGAGTTCAAACTATCAAACTAGACAGATAAGTCACGGAATTAATAATAATGGTAATTTGAATTTTTGTTCATTCAATATGCAGGAATGTTTAAAACAAGACGGATTCCACACTGCCAAACAAACGAGTGAAGCATAGCAAATGGAGGTTGCGTATGTGTGAGTGGGTGGATAATTTGTGGTTGATACACAATTTCACCACAAAAGACTGCATTGTTTTTGTTTTTTTTTTGTGAGAACTTGATAAAAATTAATAAGACTTAAGGCCTTACCTAGCGCCCCAGATCAGCATCGCTTCATCTAGAGAAAACACCTTGCGGCACGTGGTCAACTCACCGTTACAGCGCTAATTACGTCGGGTTGTTGCTGCGCTTACGTCTCGCGGTCTCCGCGACTATGGCTCGCGGTCACCGCAGCTACGGCTCGCGATCGCCGCAGCGTGGCTCCGGCTCGGGGGCGCCCCGCTTGCTCTTCGCGACTTGCTCACCCACGCCCAGTGTTGGATTTAGATACATTGAAAACGATAGCACAAAAAAATTAACAGGATAATAATTATAAAAAGGCATTGTACGTTTTATTATTTTTTATTGAAAACTAACTACTGTTTATCGCGAAAAAAATATCCTATGTTCTACTAGGATATTAAAAACCAATGCAAAAGTAGGTATAGCACCAATGCTCTTGATGTTGACATAGGTACTTGTTATTTCGTTTCCATGGCAACCGTTTCTTACAGCTAGTAGTTGACTACTAGCTGTAAGAAATGGTTCCGAATTTTTCCGAATTCCCGTGGAAACTTGCAATTTTTTGGGATAAAAAGTATCCCGTGTTTTATTCCATTTTTATTATAACCTATCTCCATTCCAAATTTAATCAAAATCCATCTAGCCGTTATCGCGTGAAAGCTCCCCAAACAAACAAACAAATAGACAACGTTTCACTTTTATATATTGGTATTTAAGTTTAGGCAAAATTTACTACTGGTTCTGAGTTTATCAATTTTTCAACATTAATTTCATCGTAAGCATCTGATCTTCATCGTAAGCATCTGCTCATATCTTAAGTAGTAATAAAAACAATACAATTCATACTTTTTTATTGTTTCACTTTGACAACACCCTAGGGTTTCACTTTGACACCTGCTACTTTGACACCTGTCACTTTGACACATAATTTACGTCAACTGTTTGACAGCTAATGTTTATGTGAAAAAGAAAAGTATTGTTTTTACTATTATCCACGCATTTTCTTATTATTATATTTTAGAACATACAAAAAATAAAATTGCCGAATTGGTCTAGCCATTCTCGAGTTATGCGGTTAGCAACATTCATTTTTATTTATATAGAAGAATTGTTTATTTATTTTTATTTAATTGTCATGAAGCAAGTAAAAAGGTCCTTATTTGTTCATGTCAATAACTTGCAAATCGTTTAACACCTTTAAATTATGTTGGGGCTGTGTAAACCAATATAAAAAAAAATACTTAAGAACAATGCGCGAACGCATGGAAGATATTTTTTTTTTTTTTTTTTTTGAAAATAAAAGCCGTCCCCCAGGTGACGCATAGCCATCCCCCAGGTGACGCCTAGCCGTCCACCTGCCGGCCGCTCCCGTAGCCGGGTTGACAACTAGCCGAGGTGGTGCCGATCCGGTGCCGAGGCGTTATGTGAGCGGTAACATTTACAAGGGCGAGGTATTGCTGCGATGTGGTGGCTGTGTGAAATTTTGTGTAGGTACACATTTACACCATGTTATGCCGGTCACATTCTTATATACAGGTCGCTTGTACGTACGAGCGAATCGGCATATCTTGGGTGCTTCATTCTCGATTTGGCAGCGTGGAATCCGTATTTTTTATGTACCTAAAACATTCAAATTTTCCATGAATTATAGCTTAGTTCATTAGACTATCAATATAATCTATACATATAGTAAAACTGTAGTAACCAAAGTGAAATCTGTACATGGCAGAGAAATTAGAAAGAAAATAGTAGGTATATGATAGGAATAGAATCCAAAAATATTTTTTTTTGATATTTTTTCGGTCTGTCTGTCTGTGTGTGCCTTTATCAAGCAAAAACACTGGATGAATTTCGATGCCGTTTGCTGAACTGTATTCTTTAGAGTCTTGTGGAGGTTTTTATCTTTGTTTCATCAAAATAGGTTCATCCAAAAAGGAGTTAAAGACATTTTATTCTTAGAGACAGAATAATAAACAGGTCCTTACAACGTAGTAAGACAGTAAGTAAATTAAATAATTAGTAAATAAAAACATATTACCAAGCTTATAAATTGTAATTTATTTACATGGATTTACGTTTCGCCGTATCTATTTATACTATATATCTTTTATCTACTAACAATAAAGAAGTAGCTGGCTCTACTCTATTTCAAGTACTTAAGCTCTTGCAGGAATGGCCAAGTTTAGGATCTAGGCACACAAATTAAGGGAGATTTATCTAGCTCTCTACGTCTCGGGGGAAACGCCCTTTCGATTTCGTTTGGATGACAATAGTCTTCGGGTCAT
Source organism: Alsophila aescularia (assembly GCA_946251855.1). Taxonomy (NCBI): domain Eukaryota; kingdom Metazoa; phylum Arthropoda; class Insecta; order Lepidoptera; family Geometridae; genus Alsophila; species Alsophila aescularia. Next base: position 16,383,860 of record OX276377.1, on the reverse strand, counting down.
TATTTTTATAGAGGCTTATCTCTTCACATTAGTGAGATTAATTTGAAATTTTCGTGTTCTTTTTGTAGACTTTGTTTGAGTCATATTTCTTCGAGCGTATCTATCATTAATTCTTATGAAAGCTTGACTTGTGGGCGGATAAAATTATAACTAGTAGGCAGTACCTATAGCTAAGAGTTTAAAAGCTTGAGCTTTATTAATTTAATAGAAAGCAATGTAGCTTTTTACTAAGCTTTCGTTGAGCTGCTTCAACTTAACTAAGCAATGGTATGACTTAACCCAGAAAGTTTATAAACTCAATTATTTACATGGAAATGCAATCCTGAAGACTTCACTGCGCAAGTAGATACAAAGTTCCAATTGAGAAACGCTGGTTCATGAATTTTAAGTGAAAATTGCTCCTATCGCGCAGATAATAGAATCGAGTCCGGAACCCGAACGGGGTGGTACATATTATAACAGATTCCGAAGTATTTTATTAAAAGTTCCGCGCGTTGTCTATGACGACGTTCCGCGGCTATTGTCCCTTTTCTTTTAAAAGTTTATTTAACGCTAACTCGTTTAGTGTTGTCAGTTTAAAAGAACTTAACAATGAATTCAATCTTTTTCTCAGGCAAGTGTCTATTAAGGCACAAAGAACCGTCTTTCAGTCCTAAAAGTGGCTACTTACTGCGAGGCATAATGACAGGCAATGAGGAAAAATAACGTTTGGGTAGTCGGTCTATTTTTACATTTTACAAAGCTGCTAAGGGTTAATCTCAAAACTCGCTCATAAAGTAGAGCTTTGTTCTTTGTGAAGAGCCCTTCGTTCTTTTTTCTAGAAAAATGTTTTAAAATGCTAATAGAGTGGGAGAGAGTTCAGTGAATGTTGACATTCTAATTGAGACTATAGAGACGGTTCATTGAACGAATGACACCGTTTAAAACTACGGTGCAGCGGTTAACCATACGAGGTGAACGAATCTCTGAATGAAATGAAATTGAATGGGTGGAAGGGAGCTCAGGACTTGTACTATTGTTTATTCTGTGGCTCGGGGCTTGAACAATCAGTTTAATTGTTACGTCTTCGGATCGCAAATCGGTCAAGCGAACTCGGCAGCGTGACCCACTTATTGCAATTGCTTCGAATTGATCTCCATCACTGGCAAGTAGTCCCAGCCGTATCAATCAAAATCTATTCTGGCGCAATCATCGATATTTACTGATCTCCCGAGCGCTGCTGCATTGATTGAAAGATTAATGCGTATTTTATGAGCCAAACCCATTCTAGGCTTAGCTATAATATAAACTCTTTATTGAACACCATAATACTTACAAAAAGCAGTGTATAAATCAAGTGCAATGACGTGCGGTCTTATCGCACAAAGCGATCTCTTGCAGGCAACCTTTGAGTGGAGAGGAGAGAAGTGTAGTATATGTCAACCAAATCGTCACACCGTTTGAGATAATGGTCTCTATGCTGGCTTATAAGGAAACAAAAACAGGTTAAAAAAAGTAACCTAATAAGTCTGTCCTTGCTCCAAATTAGTATTTGTTTAATGTACACGTACTTTTATTTTTATTTTTGATCGATAGCACTGTTGCCACAGTTAAGTTATGTAACTTTATAGTTATTGGCTATTGTGTTGTGCTGAACAGTTATATTGAATTAAGTAAATTTGTAACAAACAAGTAGACCAAGAGCTTTCGGTGTTGTCAAAGTTCCTAAATTAAAACAGAAAAACAAAAAAAGTATTACATTAAATACTAGCTGCGCCCCGCGGTATCACCCGCTGACACCTGTCACTTTGACATTTTCACCCGCTTGAGTGATGATGATGATGATTAAAAGTATCCTATTTGTTATTCTAGGATATAAGCTCAAATCAAAATTTCATCAAATTCCGTTCAGCCGTTTGAGCGTGAAGGAGTAACGAACATGCATACAAACTTTCGCCTTTATAATATTAGTGTGAATATAGGTATCTACACAAACTGGACGTTAGAAAAACATAGCTTATCCACACCAATATATAAAAGTGAAACGTTGTCTGTCTGTTTGTTTGTTTGGGGAGCTTTCTTGCGATAACGGCTGCACGGATTTTGATGAAATTTGGAATGGAGATAGCTTACACCCTGGAATAAAACAAAGAATACTTTTTATCCCGGAAAATTGTAAGTTTCCACGGGAAAACTAGAAAATGTTGATTACTCGCTATGAGGAATGGTTGGCATGGAAACGAAATAACAAGTCTGTCAAAAAAAACAAGAGCATTGGTGCCATACCTAATTTTGTAATGGTTTTTAATACCTAGAAGAACATAGGATGCTTTTTTTCGCGATACACAGAAGTCCGCGCGGGCGAAGTCGCGGGCGGGAAAGCTAATAAAAAGAATAGAGTTGAATCATGAATACCTAAACTGTTTTCCAGATGGGAACACAATTTGAGAAAATTATCTACAACATATTTATAACAAAATTTGAATTAACATAATATGATGTAGTAAAAACTCTACGATCTCACGGTTACATCGTCATGATTTATATTTAAATTTTTCTTTTTATGTAACTTAAAAATATAGACAGAACCATGGCCACAACCTCAGGTCCCATGCAACAAAAATAATTAAAAATAGTTTTTGCCGATTAACCCTGCAATCCCTGCAACCTTTATAGCTGACCCAACCATTCAATCTGAATATTAAATTCACAATTAAAGGGGAAAGTGGTTGAACTTGGCGCATGACCTCTGCAACTGGTGAACGCAGCCTACTTGTACTCAATACAAATATTGGAGACTTTATTGGTCATTTAATTAAAGGGGAAAGTGGTTGAACTTGGCCCATGACCTCTGCAACTGGTGAACGCAGCCTACTTGTACTCAATACAAATATTGGAGACTTTATTGGTCATTTAATTAAAAAATAATTTTACATGTTGACAAAGTTATCAAGTACCACACTTTTAATGTCTGTCAGCTCGAGCATCACGTTAAAACTACAGGACCGATTACGATGCGATTTTCACAGTTGGATAGCTTAGGTTTTGACCTAAAAACTGGTGTACATGGTATCTCAATCCGATGAGTAGCAGCCAGGCAAAAAAACTATACCTATTAATGTTAAAAGTGTAAGAACCTTATGTACCTCATTTATTTATTTATACTTCAGCACAAAAACATTTGTACAAGGAGGACTTAATGTTAAGTAGCATTTTCTACCAGTCAACCTGGAAGTGTAAGAAAAATTGTGGCGGTGCAGTATTATATACATCCATCCATACCAATATATAAAAGTGAAACGTTGTCTGTTTGTTTGTTTGTTTATTTGTTTGTTTGGGGAGTTTTAACGCCATAACGGCTGGACGGATTTTGATAAAATTTAGAATGAATAGCTTATACCCTAGAATAAAACATAGGATACTTTTTAACCCGGAAAATGGTATTTTCTCGGGAAAACTGGAAAATATTGATTACTCGCTGTAAGGAACTGTTGCCATGGTAACGTAATATCAAGTCTGTCAAAAAAAAACAAGAGCTGTTAGTGTTCTACTTTTGCATTGGTTATTAAAATCCTAGAAGAATCCTAGTTTAAACTATAGGCCACGCGGACGAAGTCGCGGGCGGGAAAACTATTAAATATATCTAAATATCTCAATCAGCGAGTTAAGGCAAATAACAAATAACGATAGAGCAGAGAGCCTGTGTGAAAAACAATACACAACTCAATTGCGTATTCGGCTAGTGACAACACTTGTGAGGCCTCCCCAAGTGTAAGGAACGGCATTGAGAGTTGTTAAATTCAATGATTTGTTGCTACTGGTTGTCCTAGTTTTGCTACCGAAGTTTGTAAGCTGGTTACATAAATACCTTTGCCGACTTGTAAGTACTTGCCAAGGAATGTGTTCTAAGTGGAACTGAACATTGATTCTTGATTTATTATATTTCTGGGGTTGGCATAATACATTAGTTTGGTGATATCTCGTCTTAATCTTAAGCTGGTTCGGACTCTACAAAATAATTAATGAATTCAACATTTTATGCTCTATATTTAAAACAAAATTACTCAAAATCAGGTAAAGGCGTAACAGTAAATAAGTTTCAGGGACGTAAAACACTCTCCATATTTTCCAGTGTAAAGTGAGTAGTACGGAGTACTATTACTTATTCTGTGGTATAGGGCAACAACTTCTATTAGTATATATCTGCTTAATATATATTCAGACTGAAACCACAGTAACATATTATGTATATCCATAGCATCATACAGCGCAGCGCACATATTTACACGACTGCCCAAAAAAATGAGTGTTATGTTTTTAGCATTCATGTATGTTTGTATGTTTGTGTGTTTGTATGTGAGTTTCTTTATTCGACCATAACTTTGAAATGCCTGAACAGATTTAGACGTATGAGGTATCGTTAGAATCCTTACATCCCCCTGAGTAACATATTTTTATGAAAAAAGTCAATATGGCTGCAGTATGGCTCCATTATCAATTGAAAAAAAAAACTTCTAATTTTACAATATGGGTATCAAATTAAAGGCCTCGATAAGTATATTCCAATAGTATATAATTTATTGGCATAAATTCATTTTTGTCAGGGTAGGCGTGTTTTTTTTAGCTTTTTTCCTAGGTTTACCTACCTATATAGTTAGTAGTTCATTAGTAGTAAGTAGGTAGATTTGCTCCAAAGGTAATTGATTAGCGTTTGTGTGTTGAATTGAAAATCTTACAAACAAATGCGATGTTTGTTCCTCAAACATGAATTAAATTGACACCGGCACGCCGAGTCCCGGAAACGTCGAATCTCTCTATCTCGCCCGCTTTTCATGTTTGGTATTATAATGGTTGAACGGATTTGACTGAAACTTCGTGATTATATTCTTGACTAGTTGATGCCCGCGGATTCGCACGCGTGGTCATTTCTTTGTGCTCTTTGAGCTATTCCAGGACCAAAAATACCAATATACCAAAATTCCTTCAGCCGTCAAAAATATTTTTATCGATTGCTTGCCTGCTACTCATCGGATTGAGATACCAAGTACCCCAGTTTTTAAGTCAAAACCTTAGCTGTCCAACAGCTGTCCGCATCGCAATCGGTCCAGTAGTATAAATACAGACAGACAAACAGACAAACAGACACGATTTTTAATTTATTTATTTTCTTGTTCTGTTGCTTAGTTTAAGTACATCAGGGTTTTTTTTTAATTATCTTCTTATTACAGACTATTTCGTTCCTATTGCTTTATTATAAGAATAAATAGAAGATAGATTGGTATTTTGCGGGAATATGATAAACTTATAGTAGCATGGCAATGCGGGGCGCCAATAGTTTAATTAAAAATTATGATCGTATAGATAATCTTAAGTATGATAGTATAGATAGTCTCACGTTTATTTAAATTAATTTATCAATAAAGTCTCTAATGTTTGTATTAGGCTGTGTTCACCAGTTGCAGAGGTCACGGAACAAGTTCAACCACTTTTGTCTACGGTTGAGAATTTAACATTCAGATTCAATAGTTTAGTGGTTGGTTAAGCTTATAGCATAAAGGTTGCAGGGAGTGAAGGGTTAATTTGAAGAAAAAAAATGCATGGTCATGTCTATATTTTCAAGTAACTTAGACATTTAAATCTTCTATACTTATAATAAAGTAATAGGAACGAAATAGTCTGTAAAAAGAAAATAATTAAAAAAAAAAATTGAGTACACAAAATAAGCTACTGAACAAGAATATAACTTTTTTTTTTTAAATCGTGTTTGTCTGTTTGTTAGTGTGTCTGTATGTTTGTTCGCGCATCCGAAAAACTACTGGACCGATTGCAATGCGGTTTTCACTTTTGGATAGCTTAGGGTTTGACTTAAAAACAGGGGTACTTAGTATCTCAATCCGATGATTAGATGCCGAGCAATCGATAAAAACTATTTGACGGCCGAAGGAATTTCGATCAAATGTTGGTATATTGGTAGTTTAGGTCCTTGAATAGCACAAGAGTACTTTTAATCTAGAGAAACCTGCGGGCGCAGCTAGTTTAAATATAAATGATGACGACTTAACTGTGAGATCGAAGTGTTTTTCCCATCGAAACTTAGCACCACAGATTAAACGTCTGCCTGTTCGCGCATCACGTTAAAACTACTGGACCAATTGCGATGCGATTTTCACTGTTGGATAGCTTAGGTTTTGACTTTAACTCTTACATACTTAGTATCTCAATCCGATGAGAAGAAGCCAAGCAGATTAATAAAAACTCTATTAATTTTATAAGTGTGGTACTAAGTTTTTAAAGCCAGTGTACTCGTATTACGTTAATGTATAAATTTTATACATATATGTTATTAAATTGTTTTCTTTAATTGTGTTCCCGTGTGGAAGCCAGTTCAACAAACCATGATTTAGCTTTATTCATTTTATAAGCAACTATATAGCTGTGCCAATTGTCAATTCATTTAAAAGTAGCCCATACGTGTTATTCGTGGACCAAAAGTACCTATAAAGTACAATATACTACATATCTTCGAAATTCGTTCAGCCGTCTAATAGATTTTAATTGATGGCTCGGCATCTGATCATTGGATTAAGATACCAAGTACCCCAGTTTTTAAGTCAAACCTTAATCTATCCAACAGTGAAAACTGCATTGCAATCAATCCACTAGTTTTAGCGCGAACAAACATACAGACAAACAGACGGACATGATTTAAAAAAATTACTTGTTCACTAGCTTATTTTAAGTATAGATAGATAGATGTTTTTTTCTAACGTCCAGGTCTAGTGCGAACCTATATTTAAAGTAATACATATTACAAAAACAACAAATTTTAATTATCCTACTAATATTATAAATACGAAAGTGAGTTGGTTTATTTGTTTGTTGCTTTCACGCTTTAACTACTTAACCGATCGTCATAAAACTTTGCACACACGTTGTCAGGGGTACAGAAAAGGACATAGGGTTACTTTTCAATCTGAATTAGTTTTTTTTTTTATCGATTTTGTATGTGAATTGCCACTTCTGTGTCAAACTAACAGGTTTCAAAGTGAAAGGTGTCAAGGAGACGAGTGTCAAAGTGACAGATGTCAACCCCAGGGCTGTGTTTACTTACTACGCTCGAATCATCCGTGGGATTATCGCTCGATCATCCGGAGTTAGTGAACGACTTTGGACGTCCACATAGAACTCACAACTGTCAAGTGTCAGTTTCATACTATTCCTCCCCACCCCTACTATTTTTCGGATGATCCAGGCGAAGGCCCAACGACGCCGTGAACGATTTCGGGTGATCGCGCGGATGATCCGTGCGTCCTCGAACGTAGTAAGTGAACGCGCCCTAGGAATGCAATAAGGAGATATTTTTTGAAATTTCTTTCTATAATGGGTGACGGGTGTTGCAACGCGGGCGAAGCTGCGGGCGCAGCTAGTAATGTGTAATTGCTGCGTAAATTTGGTTTAAACTGAGAGTATTAATAAATAAGTACAAAAGTAATTTTATTTTTATAAAGTCGAGAGTAGTTCTACAATCAGCATGCAAAAGCACGTAATTAACGAATCTCAAAGTCTTCTACAAGCACCTATTCAGTTCCAAATCTAGCAACCATTGTTTTTCATCTAGGGCCGCTATTAGGCACGTCTACTTAGCCTAGCCCATTGTGCTCTGTAATTTAAAGTTTCGTCTCTAGACTCTACTACATAATAAAATAAAATGTAAATTCTCTATGAATGAAAAGCTTGTTAACGCGACAAATAAGTATAAATCAGCTAAAAGGCGACTTTAAAATAGCTACTTTGCATTTTAGTGCAGTTTACCCAGTCGCTAATCTTTTTTATCCTTTAATAAATAGTCTTGCTTCTATCTCGGTGCGATAGTTGTACAGGCAAATAGTTAAAGCTTTATAGAGCTTCGTGTTTATGCAAATGTCATTATTATATTATCACGTAGATCGCAGTGGGGTCAGATTGGTGTTAGATAAGTGATGCGCAGTGAATTGTGGGTCACGAAGCCCCGTGTTTGATGCCTGTAGTTCAAAGTGCAGTTGGTTGAGACAGGACGAACCGCTGTACTCTTCTTACGCGTATTATTCAAGCACAGGGCCCTTCTCCATACAAAATGGAAAATCACTTATCCACCCCTAAATATTATTCGATTTCTATATTGCATATATTTGTTTCATTAATAAACTACGCTTATACACATCCCTTTCTCTAAATTTTTCAAAGACTTCTAAGTCATATGTAAGCATCATATGTTTTTTTTGCGTTGAAACTATGACAAATAGAAAATTCAGTTATTAAAAAACAAAAAGGTTTCTTAAAAAATAAACTATTAGCGTAGATTATATTCTATTCAAGCGATTGACACTAATAAAATAAGATTTCACTACAATTTAGAGGGTGGAAAATGCTTTCACCCAAAACACCAATTCTATCAAGAACTACTAAAACTCTCTCTCTCTATCGCTCGTATTGGGGATCAGGGGCAAGAGGTGAGATAGCAATACATTTTCTCAATATCTAGTTTGCGAAGATTACGTCAAAAGACTCTCCTCTTACGGTGGCGTGATAAGCACGATGGAAGTGCTGAAGAAAATATTTATTTCTTCGTGTCGTGCATTTTTAAACGAATTTCAAAAGTAAGAGGTATAATCAATTTGGCTACATACTTTTTGTTAAGTATGTCGTGTTGTCTGGGATTTTAATATTTTAATATTTAACGTATTGGATGATTTTCTGATTAGAAGTAGTGGGTTTTTTGAAGTAGATATTTTTGGGCCATATATTTATTATTAGTCTAAACAGCGGCTCACGCCACGATATCCTCGTCGAGTAGGTCGACTTTTTGGTCTTCAGGCACACCTATCTGCTTCAGTTATCTGTTTAGACGTGTTGGTCTAGTCCAACACATTTTTACATGTTGGTGCACATGTAAACATGTATGAATGAAATCATGAAATGGTTAACAGCAGGAAAGCTGAAAGGTTATTATGACAACTGCCGTAATTTCTGCTAGCAGTTTGTTGTCTTCTTCTTCTTCTTACGGGATGTATTATAAATAGCTTTCTTCAAAAAATTAATAAAAAAGTAGCGCAAACTTGCATTTTGATTACACTGATACCTACTCTATCTGATCACATATGGGCTAGAAATATATACTCGTATAATTAAAAGTGGGTAGATCAGGTACTAGCTCCTCGGGCGCGGACGGCTTAAATTAGGTGCAACGCACACATTAGCCTTCTTTGGCCTCAGTCACACTGGAGTGGCGTTTGTGTAGCACGTGTAAGCAGCGACTCTCATTCGCGTTACAGTTTGCGTAGATCTTTGTTGTTGATAATGTTGATGCACATACGAGTACTATGAAGCACGACGGTGAGAATGTAGCTGTATGTTTGTTTGCCTGTAGTTTCATCTAGACCAGTTTTTGTTTACGTGATATTAAAGCGTGCCTTATCCTCCCCCCCCTTTAACTAGATCTACGGTTACACCAGATGCTGCACCGTTGCCTCTACGTCGAGCAATCTGTTGGTTTGGCTAGCATTAAAGGACAATGGAAGGGAAAGCTTGTTCGCAGACGGCATGTCCTAAGTTCTAACAAAAGCCAAGCTTGCATAGCTAAATACCTAAGTGTTAGTAGGCACTATATGAATTTATATAACGTTAATATTCTTCTTGTTCTACGCTTTCCAATGGCGTGGTACAGGGGTAAAAGTGTTGCCTCCTTTCTATCTATGATGGTCTGATACTTAATTCGAAGTAAAGCCACAACTAGAAATATCAAAGATGTATCGAACTCCTACAAACTTATGAACCTCTGGTACATTTTGAACAAAATAAGCAACATTTAAACGAATATCGAGTGTTTATCTGTGCACTATACTAGTTAAATTAGCATAACAATAGGCCTCATAAAGTAGAAACAGAGTGAGTATAAACTGGGGGAATAAACCCACATGAAGAATGAAGAAGAAGAAAACTAAGAAGAAGAGGGTGAAGAACAAGAAAAGTAGCTGATTCACAGTTGACCAATGAGAGCGCGCGGTGCAAAACGTTGCTCGTTGTTTTAGTTATTTTCTTTTTTTATGTTTACACACCTGCCAGGCGTCCCGCGACGGCTCATTTTTTTTTGTGTTGATCCGTCGATGTGGTAAGGCAAGTACTGAAAAGGTACATGACTTGTGTACATTAATGGACACCCAGAATTCTGATTAGTTGAAAACTAGGAAAACAATTGCATAGACCTGTAACGAAAGTGTTTTAATAGGTATTGTTATCATATTGCAATATATTCCAAAAAACTTCTAATTAATACGTAGGTAGATAATTAATAAGTTTTTTTCTTGATTCTGATTTAATTATATACATCGTGCTGTTTTTGGGCTATTGCGACATAACCATAACCAAAATCACGCGTGGGCTTCTTTTAATTGGCTTTATGTAACTTATTTAGAAAACAATTTTTCATTTAGACCTCAAAAACATATCACAAAAGTGATCCAGTTTTTTAATCGACTTTCAAAACGTGGAGGAGGCTTTAACCAAACTGGGTGTTTTTGTTGTGATCAAAACAGGTTTAGTTTTTTATAGTACCTTTTTGCAATCTTATTTGCTTAAAGAATTACGTCAGACGTCGCTTTCCGGAAAGCAAATTAGCGAAAAAAATACTTAAACTGACTGTTAATATCCAGTTTCCGGAAAACAAGTTAGCAATAAAATTACTCAACAGCCTATCAATCTTTTGGGTTCCTGAAAATCTCATGTGACAGCCTATTAACGCAAATGACAAAACTCCAATTAAACGTCAATCCAAGCGACTTTGGGTTTCCAGAAAGCATATTCGCATGTTAAGGGCCTGTTAACTTGCAATTAGTTAATAGCATATTTTTGACCAATTAACCTAGTGTTAAAAGATGAAATAAGTTACAGAAGGGTATGGAATACATACTGGGCTATAAAGTAAACCTAGGATTAATGAAACATATTTGAATTTATCATCAATCCTTATTACATATAATTATAATTTGATTCACTTCATGTAGCAAAGGGTAACCGCTGCTTTCTGAAACGCGTGTGGCACGCGTTTCAGAAAGCAGCGGTTACCCTTTGCTACAATCAAAATTTGATTATGTAATTTCAAAAACATACGAGACATGAATAGAGCTACACATAAACAAAACACTAAACAGTGAATGAAACTGAACGAAGTTAACAAGTGTGACTATAATCTCTTGTTAACAATCAATTCGATCATTTTCAAATGAATTACTTTTCAGAAACCGAAAGAGAGTTAACAGACAAGTCATATGTGACAACCTATTAGCTTGATCTAGATGTGACATGCGTTTCAGAAACCGGGTGCTAATCTCTTGTTAAACGCATTTTGGGTTGCTGAAAATATCATGCGACAGTCAGGTAAAAAAAAAAAAAAAACGTAAATTAAAGCTATTTTGGGTTTCTGTAATGATTTTTCGTATATCAAAGGCTTGCTAACTTGCATTTAGTTACTTACACATATTTGACCAATTAACTTAGTGTTAATCACTGGTCGCTGGAATACGTTACTGAAGGGTATTGAATATCTACTGAGCTCATAATGAGATATACAATATTATACCTAGGATTAATGAAACATATTTCAAGCCTTCATCAACTCTTATTACATTTATTTATTTTTTATTCAATTCATGGTGTGACACCCGTTTCAGAAACCGGCGCATCGGTTATAGCTTTACTACAAACACAATTTTATTTATGTAATGTCAAAAATAAAAGAGAAAACGTTCATAGATTAGTTCATAGAGCTACACAGACACAAAACATTAAAGAGTGGATGAAAGTGATCGACCTTATGAAGTGTGTGACCTTGCCAATAAAATAATTTCTTGTTAACACTGAATTAGCTTATTTTTATATGAATTGCGTTTCAGAAACGCAAAGATAGCTAACAGATTGTCAAATGTGATAGCCTGTTGGCTGATTCTTGATGTGACACGTGTTTCAGAAACCTGGTGTAGGTATAAAATAATAACTAATAATTGTCTAATTTTGTGCAAATTTATAATAATAATAACTCTGCACAAAATCACAAAATTCATTTCTATATGCAATAAGATAAAAATTGTATCGAAGAAACCAGTCATGGAGCTGTAGGCACGAAGTCACGAGCTCACGGGTCGACCTCATCTGCATTTTTCTGCGTGAGATCCATGTAATTGTTTTCGCGATTATATTAAAAGTTCGTATACGTGCAAAAATAAAAATTTGCTTCGCAGATTATCAGCCTTCCGAACCTGATTACGTAACGGCCGACCCGGCCGGTGATACATTTTTAATTGGCTGTTGCAAAATTAGCCAAGACTGGCTTTGTTTACCTTAATTTTGTAATGGGGAAATCGTACCTCATTTGTTATTTAATATTTGTTTACACGCAATAATTCAACGCTTTGATGCCGCTGATGGTTTAATAACCAGGTGATGGGATTAGAGGGTAGCGTGATCGTTACATTAAGTACTTACCTATTTTTTGTTTGCCAGTAACCAGTAATTAGCCCCTTGATGGTTGGAGCGAAAGGTGAATTATTACAAAAAAATAACGTTCATTAAAAGCTTTGCGCTATTATAGAATTAAGTTAATTGGTCTTTACCTTCACGTTCAATGTTGAAGTCGGCCAACGTTCACCGTGCGCTGTCGGGACTTATTCCTACGACTGAATTACTGACAGTCACCCACTTTCAATCACACAAACCGGTTCGAACAAAGAGCTTGCAGTTTCTTAAAACATTGCTGCAAAAATAATGAAACATGTTGATATTTAATTAAAGCAGGTATGTCAACACGTAAATTGGTCTCACTTGTTCTTGAAAATTGAAAGTTACAAAGGTACCTAGTACACAAAATCTGCCAGAGTTAAAGTCTGATATGGTTATTCCGATTACAAGTTTTAACGAGATCATAACTTAATGACAATATCAAACAAAATTAGCGCAGTTGACATAAAATATCAATGAATTCACGTCATAGAAAAAACCTCCAAAAGCGCGGGTGTTGGTAGAGTAGACACGAGATCACAGACGAGACAGCCGCTAGCCGGCGCACGCGCTTCGGGAACTATCGGGTTACTTCGGCTTCACGCAAACGTAAAATGAAAAGGCCAGAATAGGCTTTCCTTTCTCGCTCTCACTCGGGAGAGTGAGGAGTCTCCAGATTAGATCACTGAACCAAAAAGAAACACAGACTGTCGTCCGGTCGCGTCGCAAAACCGGTTTGATTTGTACTTTGTAGTGAAGCTTTGGAGTCCATCTTTAACAATAAAAACTCATGCATAGACAGCAAAGATAATCAAGCAACTCTTTCAGAGTGAGCATTACGTAGTGGTAAGGGTCTGTGTCGCTGTGTAATACTAAGCCTTGTATCTACTTGGCTACAAAATATATTGCATATCATGGTGCGCAAGCGCAGCATGCCGCGCAACACGGCACTCAACATTAAAATTTAATCAACAGTAATCAACACATGTGGCCAAGAGGTAGTGATCATCCGGGAACCGGTACAATTATTGGCCACTTAAGCGACCCAAAGCGAGTATCATTTACTTATTTTTATAAAAAAATTGTTAGAAATAATTAAAAATTATGTTGCACGATAGAATATTGTTGTGTTTATTCATTAATGTAGTTTACATACATTTTTTCCATGCTATCTCTAAATAAATTTAACACAAAAACAGAAACATAAAAACACAGTAATTGGCCGTTTCAACGCAGCTATTGGCCATGAAATCATACAGTTATTAGCCATTTTAATTCCATACTTTTAATAAAGTAATAAGTACCACAAAGTCTGTACAAAGAAGATAATTAATAAATAAATGATCTAGGGTACTTAAAATAAGCTACTGAACAAGTTTTTTTTTTTAAAATCGTGTCTGTCTTTTTGACTGTATGTGTCTTTTATTGCCTCGTCCAGTGCTTTTTTAGTATAATGGGGTATTTTTGGTATTGTTACTTTTTCGGTTTGACCTGACAGAAAAAAGGAAACGTTAGTAACCTGGTCCAAAATAAATTAAGAACTCTTATAATTGTAATTGGCCATTTTTTTGTACTGGATAGTATATGAGTGACACAGTAATTGGTCGGGGCCAGTAACTATTTAGAAGGCTGTAAAATGCATGGTATTTGAATAGCCGCGTAACACTGAAATACGAAGATAATATAATTATTACTAACGTTGTTTGCTAGTACAGGCTGAATATAGTAATTGACATATGGGGCCAATTACTATAAATGTACAAAATAATCGTGACAGTTACTGCCCGTACATTTATTTAGGCTATGGAAGACATTATCGCTATTACACCTCAAATATGTTAATTATGTGCGCATCAGCTGTACATTTAAAAAAAAACTGTAACTACACTTCTTTAGGTAATTTCCTAATATTAAATGAAAAAAATCTGCACTCTTAATATTTTTACAACGGACGTACCTGTTTCTGATCCGGCACCAAGAAATTACAAATCTCAAAAGTGTGTGTTCGTGTGTGTGTGTGTGTGTGTGTGTGTGTGTGTGTGTGTTTTTTTTCTTTTTTTTTATTGCGGACTAGGCAATCGTTTGACCACGATCTCACCTGATGGAAAGCGATGATGTGGTCGAAGGTGTAGCACGCTTGCCTAGTAGATACCTATTAACTCTTGACTTGAACACACCGGGGTTATAATTTACCAGAAACACTGACGAGGGCAGGGCATTCCACTCCTTTGCAGTTCTTATAATAAATGAAGAAGCGTAACGCTTCGTTCTTGCGCGAGGTATTTCAACCATGAAAGGGTTTCGCTTTGCTGATCGTCAAGTCGTACGGTGATGGAATGGTGATGGGGGAATTAGGTTGTGCAGTTCTTGTGCACACTCTCCATATTGCAATCTGTGGAATACCGCCAGGCTTGCTACCTCATGTCGATGCGCCAGACTTTAAAGCTTACTCTTTACCAGAGTGTCATCCCCAATGAGCCTGATAGCACGTCTCTCAATTGAATCCAAAGACTCGAGCTGATATTTGGCAGAACCGTCCCAGAGGTGGCAGCAGTACTCCATACAAGATCGAGGCATCTTCGGGCATCTCGTCGAATGCCTCGTGCAGAGGCGAAACACGTGTCGTATTGATGTCAGACGTTTGGTATTTGGATCGAGGTATATGTTTTTTATTGTTTTTTTTTTTATATTATATGTATATGAATATATAAGTGTTTCGATACTTGTATTTGGGTAGGGTTTGTTTAGCTTGGGGGTTTTTTATTGTGTATATATATTTATATATATTATTTGTATATAAGTGTTTTTTCTGGCCTCCAGGCCTTAGCCTTTCTTTCATTTATATTTTTCATTAGTTCAATCTGGGGTAGGGTTTTGTTTAGCGTGGGGTTTTACTTGTGTTAATTTTACCATTTATCATTTGTCTGACTTACAGTTTTGGCGGAAGTAAGCTACATATTTTTATTATTTTTTCATTTTAAATATGGATTTCCGCAAAGTAACGCCTGAATCTATCAATTATAACAAAAAAACTAATAGACGTATTTTTATAAAAGCACGACGCCGTTTGTAAAATGTCGATTACTACAAATTGTCTGCAAAGAGACATCGCCGTTTTTAAAATGACGGGTTCTTCAAATAACCTGCGACATATCTTTGACGTGACTATCCATTAGGGTCGCCAGGCCCAAAAATCGAAAAGCCTGACATACCTAAGCGTTATATTTGACCGGGCATTTGGCCAAAAGCCGGACATAATATTTTTGATTTATATAGTAGTGTTTTCTAGTTACCTGAAAACAATCATCATAATTATCTAAGTTTGAAGATGGGCTAATTAAGCAAACGCAGTTTTTAAACGTGGTAAACAAAATTTAGGGTTCGATCCTAGGCTATGCACCAATAACTTTTCTAAGATGTGTGCGGTTTTCCATCGTTCCGTGATTTGGATGACATTGATTGATAGCAGTAGTTAAGGCATGTCAGAAACCCTCGGGTTGCCTGACAAACTCTGATCCCAGAAGCCACATACGACAAAAAAAAAACAAAGTAGAAAATAAAGCAGAACAAAACAAAATAGAATAGAATAACATGCGCGAGCGAAATGAGCGCGTTTTCTTACATGTATGACACTACTATTAAATAAATATCTATTATCTTATATCTTTAAACGAGAAATTCTTGTATATAAATTTATATATATAATCTGAATCTCGGAAACGGCTCCAACGATTTTCATGAAATTTAGTATACGGGGGGTTTCGGGGGCGATAACTCGATCTAGCTAGGATTCATTTTTAGAAAATGTTGTTTTATTATTGTTTTCAACAATCAACTTTATCGATAATCAACTTAAACATCAACTATTTTTTTCTATACTTACGTAATAGGTTGATAAACTGTAAAAAAAAATAATATAATATTAAACTAATTGCACTCGTGATTTTTTATTTAAATAATCAGTTCATATTTTTTTATTATTATGTCGGTAAGATCGAAAAATATTATTCATATTTCATCATTTCATCAGTATGTAATTCGTATATAAATATAATTTCTAAAAAAGTCAATTTACCAAAAAAAATATGGAAGAAATACCGAGCAAAGCTCGGCCATACAGGTACTATTTCTCTATGGCCAAAAGCCTGACAAAACCCGGACGGCCGGTCATGACAATATTTGTCCGGACACGACTGTAAAAAGCCGGGCATGTCCAGCTAAAGCCTGGCAGGGCAGCCCTATACCCAATAGTGTGGTAAGACTGGAACGGATTTCCGGTATACCCGTATGGAACGAGCAAAATTAGGCCATTTTCCAGATTAACTGATATTAAACTCTTCTCTGGAAAAACACTGACGGTATAAGTATCTATTTAATTCACCACTTAGCAATGCTTATTTTTATTTAACATTCTTTCGCTTTAAATACTGCAAAGGCTCTGATAAATTGACTCTGTTAAACAAGACCGCCCCATTAGTATACAAAGTTACTCGTCTTAAATACACACAATAAAGAAATTTCCCAGTGTTTTCTTGAGTTAACAACAGACTGTCGGTAGATTTTACTGTCCCGAATAAATATTACAGGAGCGGACTCGGGTGCCTTCGCAACCTTGTTACTTTAACAGCAGTTATATTGCGGGGGCTTAAAGTTCAAATTGGGATGTAAATTTTGGTGACAATTGCAGCGTTTCCATGATTCCAGACAAGAGGCCGTTAACGAGAACAACGGTAGTTTATTTTCCCACGCCTCTTGAGCGGCGACAATCAGTGGAACCGCGACGTTAGTATTTTGTGCCGCGACGAAAGTCGATCATCGGCTGACAACCCGTTTGTTTACTGCGATCGACACGGTTAGTGAATTGGGCAAAGCCTCCGTGAACGGTCATGGCGATATTTTTCATGTTTAGCCATGGGTACTTTCAATAATTGATTTTTTATTTGAACTGCAAAGCTAATAACGACTTCGCGACTCTACCATAATCTGATGCCACCAGCTTTAATATAAAATACGTTAAGAATCAACCACCCATAAGCTTTCAAAAAAGGTTTAACAGCTAATTTATTATAATTTATTATTTTCAGCCATATTCGTTCCACTGCAGGGCAAAGGCCTCCCTTCCCTCCTTCCATTCCTCACGGTTGAGAGCTTTTGTGATACAATTTAACATAATTCATTAGCTAGAGCATTATTACTTGGTCTAGTCAAATAATCTATATCTATCTATCTATACTTATAATAAAGCAGTAACAAAAAGTATGTAGTACAATGAAGATAATTAAAAAATAAAATGTCTAGTCCTTAAAATAAGCTATAATGAAAAATTATACCAAAAAAATGCCACTTTTGTAAGATTTTCCCGCATCACGTAAAAACTACTGGACCGATGGTAATGTGGTTTTCACTGCTGTAGATAGGGTAGGTTTAGACTTAAAAAACTGGTGTACTGGGTAACACAATCCGATGAGTAGAAGTCGACCAATCGATAAAAAGCTACCTATTTGTAAATCTATGTGTTTTATCATTACGTAGGAACTAAACGAATAGATATTTTACGTATACATCTGATCATAATGAGGTTTCTACTGTTAAATAGCTTACGATTCAACATATACCTTCATACCTTGCAACTTTATTATGTACCCAGAAATCGAGATATTGTTAAAAACTATTAAAAGTCAAGTTCGCTCGGAAAAAGTACTAGACCGATTGCTATGCGGTTTTCAGAGTTGGATAGCTTAGAGTTTGACTTAAAAACTGGTGTATTTGGTATCTCAGCATATGAGTAGAAGCCATGCAAGCAATTATTAAAAAAACGATTTGAAGTCGGAACGAACTTTGAAGAAATGTAGTATAATGTACCTGTGTGTTTTGGTCCTGTAATAATATATATACATAGCTTACTTTTTCCTAGATAAATTACCATGCGAGCAAAGCCGCGGGCACAGCTAGTACCCATAATAAAGCAGTAAGTATCAAAAAGTCTGTACAAAGAAGATAATTAAATATAAAGTGGTCTAGGGTATGTAAAATAAACTACTGGAAAGTATATAACATTTAAAAAAGTCGTGTCTGTCTGAATGTCTTGTCTGTTTGTTTATCTGTTCGCGCATTACATAAAAACTACTGAACCGACTGAAATACGGTTTTCATTGTTGCATGGGTTTGACATGATGAACCTTGTATCTCAATCCGATGAGAAGAAGCCGAGCAATCGATAAACTATTTGATGGCTGAACGAAACATGGTATATTGCATTTTTAGGTAGGCCTGGTCTTGGAATAACAGAAGATACTTTTTCTCCAGAAAAATTACCACGCGGGCAATGCCACGGGCATATCTAGAACCTTACCTAAAACAAAAATATTTGCCGACCGTGCCGATACTCATATAAAAATCGCGCATAATTGAATCCAATATGATTCCAAACAAGCGACATTGAAAAGCTAGCCAACCAAACTAATTGTACATCCCAATAAGAGTACCTAAACGAATCACTTCAGTACACGACGACGGGAATGTAATTTAGATTTCTTTCCTAGAATTTAAAATCCTTAGATGTTGATATTTTACGTTCCTCAAAGCTTACGTTTACAATTATTACTTACTCGCTGTTCCACATTTACCTTTTCAATTTTGTTCGCCTTGCGCTGTGAAAATTATTCATAAAATGTTAACTCAAAAGGTTTCAGGCTTACCTTTTTCCCGGAGGTCATACAAGTTCGTATTTTCGTGAAGAAGTACCAAGTCCCCTTTAGAAGTTTCGGGTAATCCTTAAAGTTTTTCGAGAGTTTATTCACTTACGAAGATATGATCCTTTAGTCAGTATAATTTAGGTATTCGCATAGATCACCTTGCAGAGCGATAAAAAGTTGTGACATTATTCGTTCTTATTCTTTCTGTAAATAATCGTTGCTTAAAAGTACTAAAGATGTTTGATAATAAATTTTGTACTTTGTACACATATTTAGACAAACAGTTTTTGGTTAAATTAAATGCGGTAACCTAATTAAATTATATGTACTCGTACGTCCCAAAGTCATCGTATCCAAGGCTTCGTTATAAGTCCATTCAAAACATATGATTTAATTAAAGAAAGTACAAATTAATTAGTACCGTTGTATTTTTTATATAGTACCCCTACATTATGAATACATCTACGTAACTAAAGGCCAATTTTTTTACACGTATGTCGCTATTTTCTTTACTAAAGGTACGCTTTTGATATAAACATATATAATCTAAGTAGGTCGCCGAGTGACTCATCGATAATTTTTTATTATTATAATGTCACCTAATTACAACGATAATTAAAATATCATAACTCAGTTACGTGCATATTTAACAGAAACTGTTTACCTAATACAGATAAATATCTTAATATATGAAATTATATTATTTTTCATCGTTAAGCAAGGTAATTATTGCTTTTAACACTGTCATCACTCACTGTGCAAATATTCGTAAAGTGCGAGTCCAACTGTCGACAGTGTTTACGAAACCAATCTATTTTCAGATTGACGGCACGCGTTCGTCCTGTTGGGCGGCCCGCGCTACACTGGGCGGGCGGGAGCGTTGCCAACCCTATTGACGACAAATCTGTACAATGGCTGCAAAAAATTTGCAGAAAACTGAGACCCAACTGAAAGCTATAGTTTTGGGTTTATTTGAATTATGCTTAAAAAAGCACTCTATAGGTTCAGGCGGTAAATAACAACTTTTTATTCTACTGAATATTGAACAAATCTGAAAAAACTGTAGATCTACTGCAAACTGTAGAGTTGGCTACGCTGGGGGGCGGGATCCAGCGATCGCGACTCGCGATTGCCCGCCCTTGCGGAAAGTTCACGGCGACACTGATTTTCTTTCTGCTGAGTGACATTATTACATTTCAATCGTATCGTATCGGATGTTTGCTAAATAAATACGGCATACATTTCTACCGGGAATACAATAGCTATTACGCCGGAATGATAAACACATAAAGGCATCCGGCATTCGACAGAACAAGGTTATTGGAGCAAACATCAAATGTAATCAATTTGGCAGTAAAAAAAGGGTAGTGAGCTACAAACTTCTGCTGTGGTCATCACCTTTAATGTTTGATTTTGTGTAAATTATGTACTTTGGGCGGGTTGGAGAAGGTACGTACAATTTTTCCCGATGTCTATTTTTTCAAAATTATTTTACCAATTTATTAATTTACATTTATTCATTTAAAAACAATAACCGTCGAGTGTAGTGGCGCAACCCTGTGATATGATAATATAAAAAAGAGGCCATCACTCATCTAAGAGCGCTCTATTTTCATTTCAAGTACCTATATAAAAATCGCCTGGTAAACAGTGGCGAAGGTGATATTGTGATTTTAATGGACTGATATGGTGCCAAAAACAGCCATTACGCTAAAGTAGCAGGTATCAAACCTCCTTCGCCTCGGGACAAAGCACATTAGAGATCTGTGGATTAGAGAACTGACCAATCGAATTACAATATAATAGGGTTGTGTCGATCTCCTTACGTCGACTGTGCCTCGTTTAGCATCCATCACATTTTGGGTACGCATTTTTGTCTTGTTTTCCTAAAACCGAATGTAATAAAGTCGAAAAAAAACTATCAGTGAATGTATTTTTTATAAGTACCTACTATTTGTTGTTTTTCTGCGCCATAATTATAATTCATAAGAAAAATAAGTGCTCGGTCGTTTTAGCAGTCGAACTTTCATAATTCCTATGTTTTACGAGGTTACTTCACCAAAAAGAGGCAGAAGTGTACTAAGCTTAAGCTTTTATTAATCACAACTTGTCAGGCGAGGAAACTATCAACATACTTTACCCCAATCCATAGTTGCGGTACCTACGTTGAGGGTAAGTAGTTAAGTAGTCACTTATTATTCTGTTTGCTAACTTTTCTAGAAAAGTGGTCTAAAATATACAAAAAATATGAAAATGAAAGTTATGAAACGATTTATTCTTTTTTTTTACGAAAGCAAAAAAAAAGATAGACAAGAGTTCCTGTCTGATACATCTTGTAGATATTTAGGTAGCAGTTAGCAGAGGATAAAGAAAGGCATTCCAGTTAGTCGAGAATCGATTTGTTACAAGACTATTATTATGCAGATAGAGCTTATAAACTGAGGGCTTATACGGTAGGAAACATTATGATGTAAGAAACAGATGCAGAGTAAGATGCAGTTCTGGTATAAAGCAGAAAAGGCTTGGTTGCAAGTTGCAAAACGACACGTTACCAAGACGCATTGTTAATTTAGAGGACTTTTTCTACACAGACTCAATATGGATCTTACAACAAAAAAATACGTATTTTTTGAGCGATTCGAATTTCTGTTACTCAGGTTACGCTACGCCCCATGATTTTATTTTATTTTTTAGCTTTCAGTTCATTATCTGCATCATTCGTGTTTCTTTACAAAAAAAAGTAAAAATTAAAAAAAACTTATGTTATTATGTTATTTTATTTAGTTATTTCTAAAGTGTAATGTGTTCTACTTGTCAAGCCCATATTGAGGGGATTGAAAAATAAAGTAATCCGCTATTTTGTGGTGGCGGCCATCTTTGATTTGGAATTTTCATATACTGTTAGTCATTTGGTCAATATGGGTATTGAGGGGGTTGAAAAATATATAAGTAATTTGCCATTTGGTGGAGGCGGCCATCTTGGATTTACAATGAATGTACTTACTTAGTTGTATTGTCATCAGAACTTATAGACAATCAGTCACTGTTGACTAAAAAAAGAGGGTAAAATTTCAATTACTAAATTTGACCCAAAAAACAACAACAAACAGGGCAAGCTAAATGAAACTCTTTAAAAATTGCCAGCAACAATGAAAAAGTACCTGCGTGATGCTTTATATCCATCTATCTGTATTGTACTCGTATGTCCATAACATAAAAGTGAAACTGTTTGTTTGTTTGGGGAGCTTTCACGCGATAACAGCTGTACGGATTTTGATGAAATTTGGAATGGAGATAGCTTGTACCCTGGAATAAAACATTGAATACTTTTATCCCGGGAAACTGATAGTTTCCACGGGAAAACTGAAAAAAACTGGAAACATGTTGATTACTCGCTGTAAGAAACGGTTGCCATGGAAACGAAATAACAAGTATGTCAAAAAACATCAAGAGCATCGGTGCTATACCTACTTTTGCTTTGGTTTTTAATATCCTAGAACATAGGATGCTTTTTTTTCGCGATAAACAGTAGTCCGCGCGGACTAAGTCGCGGGCGGGATAGCTAGTATTCTATACAAATTGAAATAAAACAAATGCCGCCTGTCTTAAATTTTTATGTACTGGCATCTAGACTGGCATTCATCAACAGCTTGGGCCCTCATGCCCTGCAGGTTTAAGTTTTATTTCTTTCTTCGAAGTTGGTATGTATGGAAAAAATATATATAATAATAATGTGGTTATAATCCTTTGAGAAAGACCTACGTTATCGGCCGTCATCGTCAGGTATCTCATTTCTATTTTGGTTTATTTTCAGTAACATTATCAGATTATATAAAAGCGAGATAGATTTCTGTCAATAATATTATGAGGATTTACGAGCGTATGCGTTATATGTAGACGCAAAGGACGTAAAACGAAGATACGACGGTTTGACACGCAGATGGTATCAGCGACGCGTGTTATGAGAATAATATAATATATGCCTGATATTATGAAACAAGCCCCCGCCATCCCATCGCTTTCAAACGATTCATTACACGATAATTTTTTATGTTGCAAAAAAGCATAAATCCTTAATACGGCGCCTTAGGTTTATAGAGTTTTTATACGCTTTATATTAGCTTCACTTGTATGTTTGTATGTTTGTAACCGACTCCTTTGGACGCTATTTTGACCCACTTTAAACGGTCAGATTTCATTCACATTTTGCACACCTGTCAAAGACCGATGACAATGCAATAATTCGAAAAAAAATATATAAAAAAAATAGAAAATTAAAAAAAAGTAGATATAAATAATAGTTTAAAAAAACTAAAAAAACACGCTTTATATAGAAAACTAAACTAAAAAATAGAAAATAAATTTTAATAGTGTAAATAAGAAAAAAAAGTTTTATTTATAAAAAAAAAGCGTGGGGTGCTTTTTAAGATATTACAGAAATGACCCATGCACCCCACTACTACTATATAGACAAAGGATGTCATTTCAATCCCCCTAACCTTTTATACCTGCTAATAGTCATGCAAACCGCGCTACCTGAAACGAGCGATTTTGGGTCATTCTATTGTTTTGTTGCTACTGTAATGATTTTGAAGGTCATGACTAGGAATTATGTGTTTTTAGAAAGCTAACAGTGTGTACTTTAATTAAATTTAAATTATATTTGCAACCAACATTTAATTTAAAAAATATTTAGGGTCAAAGTGAAAATGTAGGTAGTGTGCGATTTCTATGCTCTCGAGTGTATATATATTACAACGTTAATTCTTTGATAGTACAAATCCAATTACCTTTTGTGTTTGCGTTAGATTTGCATCGGAGTCAAAGAAAGCAGAATTTTAATGGAGCTCGAAGTTAAGCAGATCAAGCAAGTGGATTACGTTGAACGAACGAAGCTAGCAATGAATTAAATAACAAGTATAAGAGAACTAAATAAAAGTGTAAAATTCAAAACAGTAGTAGGTATGATTTAAATATAAATAAACCGAACGAAATAGAAGATCTGTGCAAAGTGACTGTGCAAGCCGAACAAAGCCGAGCGCCGCAGTCGCCGCCCACTGGGCCGCCCGCGCCACGCACGCGTCGCCAGTTGCGTGCTGGCGTTCGTAGCGCTCGTCGCGGCTTGTCGGCATAACACTCCCAGATGAAGGACTTCAAAATAGTCCGAAACTGGTCGAAGTATTTCCGATCTTCTATTTCGTGAGATTTTAGCCGTTTTATTTATATTTAATACTAGCTGTACCCGCGGCTTCGCACGTGTGGTCTTTTCTTTACGTTCAAAGTACCATAATGTGCTATTCCAGAACCAATATACCAACATTTGATCAAAATTTCTTCAGCCGTCAAACTTTTTTTTTTAAATGCTCGGTTTCTAACTCACCGGATTGAAATACCAATTACACCAGTTTTTAAATCAAACCCTAAGCTGTCTAACAATGAAAACCGCATTGCAATCGGTCAAGTAGTTTTAAGTGATGCGTGAACAAATAAACAGAAAGACACGATCCAAAACAAAAATGTATCTTTTTCAGTAAATTTTTAAGTACCCAAGACCATTCTTCTTTGTACGGCCGTTTTCGTACCAATTGCTTTATTTTATGTATTGATAGATGACTGCATCGAAAAATCCGTCCAGTAGTTTCAGCGTGATACATGCGCGGTCAAGTTACAGACAAACAGACAGACAAAAAACTTTTTTGGCATCATTCTTGAATACAGAGAACCCTCCAAAAATATATTGTTTATTTGGACCCCTATTCCGCAGAAACCCTTTACTTTTTCGGGATAAAACATGTCCTCAATTTTAACCCATCTTAGAAACTATGACTAAGTTCCATCAAAACCCGTTTCATCGTGGTCTTTTAAATAAATTTTCAAACCATATCCTGCAAGAACCCATTAATTTTAGATGTAAAGTATCCTATGTCTTACCTCGTAGTATGAATTCAAATCATACCAAGTTTCATTTGAATTCATTCATTAGCTCCGGCGTGATATGCGGCCAAGACACAGACAGACATATAGACAAAAAAGAAAAAATATATAGTTTTGGCTTCATTATCCCATACAGAGTAACCGCCAAAAACAATATCACAATATCTTTAATGTACAGAATTTGGACCCATATCCCGCAGGAACCCTTTATTTTTTTGGGATAAAAAGTATCCATATTTTTCACCTATCTTATAACCTATGACTGTGCCAAGTTGCATCAAAATCCGTTTAGTAGTTTCAGCGTGATACGTGTTGTTTTAAATAAGTTTCAACCCCTACCCTTTATTTTTTCTGGATGAAAAGTATCCAATGTCATACCTCGTAGTAGGAACTCAAATCATACCAAGTTCCATTTGAATTCATGTAGTAGTTTTGGCGTGATGCGGGGTCAAGATACAGACAGGCAGACAGACAAACAGATAAAAAGTATCCTCAATTTTAAACCATCAAATAAACTATGACTGTGCCAAGTTGCATCAATATCAGTACAGTAGTTTCAGCGTGGTAAGTGTTCTTTTAAATAATTTTCAACCCCTATCCTGCGGGAACCCTTTAATTTTTCGGGATGAAAAGTATCCTATGTCCTACTTCGTAGTAAGAAATCAAATCATACCAAGTTTCATTTAATTTCATACAGTAGTTTCGGCGTGATGCCTAGCCAAGATACAAACAGACAGACGGACAAAAATGAAAAAAAAAAACAGTTATGGCTTCAGTATCGCATAAAAAAAGGCACGCTCCAAAAAAGAAATTCAAAATATCTTCAATGTACAGAATTGGACCCGTTACAGTTTTATTATAAGTATAGATGAATTTCGCTTATCTTAGTTTTCAAAATCAAAGTATTTAAATACGCTTGCGTTCACCGAAGTGGGAATGGATCAGAAGGTTGCGAACCATATTATGGTCAAAACCTTATCACAACCAAAGTCGCATATATCCTCTAGGCTAGGATATATTTGACATAACTGACAGAAGCTAGGATATATTTGACAGAACAACTAACAAGAAGCGCGCTTGAAAATATGAATGGATGTGAAGGAAATCTGTTTGGAAGTCCCATGTTCAATTCTTTACTGCCATCGTTTCTCAAGCAAGTAGGGCGTTAGTTCTTATGATAGACGTGATCACATACTGACATATGATATGCGAGAACAAGGTTCGCCTTGTATCCCACGTATATCTCTACTACTGATAACTGCTAGTTGACGTTCCGCTGATTTACAACTACGACTTCCAATTCTGACTGACAACGACAGCTTGAGGAGGCCGACCCAAATATTAAACATTCATTCAAGTTTGATTTGTTCCCAACGACTGACAACCCTTTTGTTCACTCAGAGGCCCTGATTGAGTAATGATACGGTACGGCTATTAATTCACTACTGTAAAAGACACATGAAATATAGGATCCATCCAAATGATGTAGAGCGATTTTTGTGAAGTTACAATTTGAAAGTAGCGATTCTCCTTAATTATCAAAGTTAGACTGTTAAAACAATAACGATACAAGTACAAGACCGAAACGATCACAACGTCGCTCTTTTGAATTACTTAAATCAAAGTACATAATATTATCCAATTTTACGGTACTAAATTGTTCTACGCTGAAGACGCGCCGCTTCAACTCAAGTCTTCCCTTGGTACCCTTAACCCCAAGTCCAATTAAAACGTAACAAACGAGGTTCCGTCTGGAAACATATTGGTATTAAAACGTGGCTGAACAAAAGCGCATTTATAATTTAACTATTGAGTTATATACTGTGCTCCATCTTACGTAGCCTCAGGGAGGCGATGTCTTATATGTTTCTATCGCTCATTATAAAATTGTTAAAAGGAACTTTAATGTCGGTATGTTAGTAGAAAAACAAAACTGTATCGAATTGATAAGTCGTTTCGACATTCCTACCGAGATTATAATCTTTGTAGACTGTATCAGAAGCCGAAAACAAATTACTCTACATAATAGAACGGTAAGTGTCGGCAGTAACGGCGATATAGGTGCGTAAGCTATACAGAATTCTAATAATGTAACATTAACATATATTTAACGGCGGGCGTTACGAGCTTACGATAGCTTTATAAAATGTGTTTAAGTTAGAAGGAAGTTAATAGAGCTTATATCTGAATAGAATAGAAAAAGAATAGAAAAAACTTTATTTGCGACAAACAACACAAAAGAAAAAATAAAAATTTGTATGAGTAAGTCACAAATCGGCCCCAACTCAGCATAATGCTGGATGTTAACCAACGCTGATCTTCCGTTGGAGCCGTTAGGTGATGTCACGGTCATACACACATGTACAGCTGCATAAAAAGATAGACAATAACTAAATTAAACAAACTGATATTAAAAATAATAATAAAATTACATTATACAAAACTAACAAGTAAGGAGCTAAAAATTAAAGCTTATAAGTTAAAAAGTAACATATATGACAATAATACACCAGTAACATATAACTACAGTACCACAAGATTACACAACGGTAACTTGTGACGACAAAGGGAGTAAAAACAAAGTAGGGATAACAATCAATTTTAAGGTATGGATTATTTATATTGCGCTCGTATCAAATTTAAGAGTTTCCTCTCGCTGCTGATGAGTGGTAAAAAAATATTTGAGTTTAATTCTAAAACAATGAACATTTTGCAAGTTCCTCACTGGCGGCGGGATATTATTCCAGCATTTGGTAGCAGCGTAGCGAAAACTACCTCTGAAAGCGGCTGAACTATGGCGTTGCGAGGAGAGCCGAGATGCACACTGTCGAGATTCATGGGACCTGTGGCTGGATATCCAGGACAATTTCTCATATAGATAAGAAGGTTGTTTATATTTTAGGACACCAAAAAGTAAACAAGCCAGGTGTAACTTGCGACGATGCTTCATTTTAAGAATAGAATGTTTGTTGAGGTAAGGGGTCACATGAGCTCTATACGGAATTTTAAAGCAAAAACGAGCACAGGCGTTTTGCACTCTTTGTATGAGTTTTTCTGTCCGTGCTAGAAGTCTGGGGCCAAAAACCGCATCCATATAATTTAATTTGGACAACACTAGAGACTCCACTAGTTGGATACGTAAGTCTTCTTTCAGAAACGGTCTCATACGGTAAAGAACTTTTAATTTATAAAAACAATTTTGTATTGACTTTGCTACATGTTGTTCATAACGCAAGTTGCAATCCATGAGCAAGCCGAGATTGCGAGCTTCGTATACCCGCTCAATGGATTTATCCATGAGCATAACATTCTGCGATGAGTTTATTTGAGCAAGTTGATGTTTATTGCCGAAAATTATATATTTAGTTTTTAAGGGATTGAGCAGCAGACAATTTTTATTGGACCAGCAGGCTATACTAGTGAGATCTTCATTTAGCTTGACTATGGCACTATCGATCTCAGTGGGCTTGCATGAAATGTACACCTGAGTATCGTCAGCATAAAAGTGAAACTTGCAGTGTTTTATATGGTTTCGTAAGTCTGCCGAATACAAAATAAAAAGAATTGGTCCTAAAATAGATCCTTGAGGTACCCCTCTTCTTACAGCAATTCTATCTGATGCCACAGTCGAGCCATCATTTCGGTTAAGCTTCACGTACTGATAACGGTTACTAAGATAGCTATTGAACCATTGTAAAGCTGGAGTATCGAAACCATAATATTGCAGTTTCGACATCATGAGATCTATATTTAAAGAGTCGAAAGCCCTAGAAAAATCTAACAAAACAAGGATTGTGCACATGCCTACATCTTGGGCACATAGTATATTGTCCGTCACGTCGAGTAATGCAGTAGCAGTGCCACGTCCCTTTCTGAACCCTGACTGTTCCTTTGGCAAAATGTCATTTTTCTCGAGAAAATGTGAGAGTTGTGCGCAAACAGCTTTTTCAAGAATTTTCGACAAACATGGCAAAATGCTAATTGGTCTAAGATCTTTCAATTCAGTTGGGTTTGAGATCTTAGGAAGGGGACGCACAATAGCGAGTTTCCACATATCAGGAAAAGTAGAAGTGCTAATAGACTTATTTATAAGTACCTTTATCAGGTCCAGTGTGTAAGGAAACGTCATAATTAGCATATCCAGGCTAATAGCGTCACAACCTTCTG
Source organism: Alsophila aescularia (assembly GCA_946251855.1). Taxonomy (NCBI): domain Eukaryota; kingdom Metazoa; phylum Arthropoda; class Insecta; order Lepidoptera; family Geometridae; genus Alsophila; species Alsophila aescularia. The sequence continues at coordinate 16,354,557 of OX276377.1, read as the reverse complement.
CATTTGATTTTAGTGTTTGAATTATCTTAATGATTCTATCAAAACTGACCGGCTCAATATGAAAGACTTTATTGCCATAACTGTGATATTCAAAGTATGTAAGGTGCGAAATGGATACGTTTGTCATACCTGATATCTCTAAAAAATTACCATTGATTTTGTTCGCGTCATCAAAATAGCTGGGTAATTCAGAATTCGATTGAGGTAGCAATGTATTTTTAATGTTTTTCCAGAGTTGCTTAGGGTCATGCAGTTTATTATTAATATTAAATTTAAAATAAGCGCACTTTTCTGAGTAGAGTGCTTGATTAACAATAGATTTTAGTGACTTGTAGTAATTTTTCTTAGTGTCCGTTTTGGTTTTATGGTAGGCTGAAGAAGCCTCATCGCGCAACCTCATCATCATTTTGATAGTGTCAGTAATCCAGGGGTAGGACTTCTCTTTGATAACAACCGTTCTTAAGGGTGCATGTAGGTCAAACAAAGATACAATAGCATGGCTCAATGCAGTAACCATATCGTTAATGTTACTCAAGGAGGATATATGGTCCCATTTTATATTCAATACGTCAACATTGAAACTGTCCATACATATATTTTTCTTTGGCCGATACGTTATGGTGTAAGGTGCAGGTTTTTCAAGTTTAATATTAAACTCGCAAATTATAAGGCAGTGACCAAAAATAGTACCAACATGCTCCAGTGTAATTTTCTTAGTGCGCAAATCGGTACATACGACATCAATAAGAGTCTGACTTGTGTTGGTAAAATGAGTTGGCTCGTTGACTAGCTGAGACAAATTAATACATGACAAGAACGTAGTAAATTTATTGGATTTATCGTCATTTTTATTAAATAAATTAATATTGAAATCTCCTAATAATACTAAATTATCACAATTAGGAAGTGAACTAATGGAATCTGACAACGCATCGAAAAATAAATCAACGTTCATCCACGGAGCACGGTATGCCGTACCAAGAGCGAGCTTCTTTCCGTTAAAAGTCATGATGAGCCACATTTGTTCAACGGACTTGTGCAGCGGGTCCACCGGGTGGCGCCAGGTGCGCACGGTAACACTTCGCTTAACGTAGAAACCGACACCGCCACCGCGCAAGCGCACGCCACTTGGCCGTGGAACGTGATGCAATCGGTACCCCGGCAGCACGGGGGCACGGCTCTCCTCGCCCGATCGTAACCAAGTTTCATTAATTGCCAACGTATCTATTTCATTGCGGGCTACTGAAGCTATGAAATTGTCATGATTTGTACCGAGGGAACCTGCATTGTACAAACCTATTTTAAGGCTTTTATTAACCATTATGAAATTTAACAATACTAAGAAAATATGATATACGCTTTAAACTGATATAAAAAACAATAGTAAAATGATTATTATAAAAACTGTAACAATTGAAATTATAAAGTTGATATACTGGTAAAAATTCAATAAGAAAGAATATATTGCCAAAACAGTGTACGAAATTAAATAAACAAAGCAAGAAGTTGTATCTGCAATTTTTGCCCAAACCCTCAAACAACATTAGGCCCAAAAACACGACTAAAGTCAGCCTCCGTTCGGATAGGGTTCACCGGCTTCCCATCGGCCTGTCGGGCATATAAGCGGCCTTTCTTGGACCAGGAGTATCGCCATTGTCGCTTGCGACATTCCTCTCGAACCTTGTGGAATAGTAGGCTGTTGAACCTGGTCAGCCGCTCGTTGACGTAGATCCGCTTTAGGGGCCCCGCGAGCCCGATGTCCGTCGTGGAGAAGTTGCGGCGCACACGCGCAGCTCTCAGCAGCTCATCGCGCAGATGGCGGCGCGCCAGACGTACAACAACGCGACGCGCGCGCCCTAGCACAAGCGTCCCGCCACCAGCAATGCCGTGGTCGGAGCCACCAGCGCTAACTGCTCCAATGCGCTCAGCGAATACCACATCTCTATCGTCCAGGTTGACCCCAAGCTTCGCAGCCAGGAGGGTGACTAAGTGTAGAACGTTCTCTCCTTTCTCCTCCGGCAGCTGCCCGATATCAAGGTCGCAGAGAAGTGCATCCTGGTCCCGCTCATTTAGCTCCGACCTAAGATGAAGCACGGTTTTTTGCAAGTCTTTGACTTCCTCCAAACCTGGAATGGGCCCCACCGTCACCTCTCTTGTTTCAAGCTCCTCGAGTCTCTTTTCAAAGCCATTCATACGTTCCACCATACTCGCTAAGGCAGCTCGAAACTCCTTTCGAAATTCCCGCTCTTCCGCCATATACTCAGCGAGCTCACGTCGCATCGCCTTCACATCGGAGTCCCCGACAGAGGGCGACACAAGCGACGACAGCGGGCTTGTAGAAGGAGGAACCTCAGAGGAGGCTAGCAGCAGCGGCGGGGGGAGAACGAGTGTGTCACTGATGCTCTTAACGGGGGTGCAACTATTGTCACCCTTACGTTGCTTTTTAGTACATTCAGGACAAGCCCAGTCCTTCTTGGTAGCAGAATTTTCGGGAATCGCTAGACATGCTTTGTGGAACATAAAAGGACAAGTTGAACATGTCACGCCCCCTGACGGAGATAAAAACTTCCCGCAAGCTGCGCACTTAGCCATAACTGGTACAAATAATGTTAGTGATCAGCAGCAGATATAAGTACTGTAATAATGCCTAGATGGCGCTAATACCAATCGAAGTGTATTAGTAAAGCTGTTGAAAACAATAAGTTCACCCACCTACCTACCCACTTTAAATTGTCAATATTTGATTAGATTAATATAAATAGTCCTGCATCACACTGATCCGAGACAATTACTTTACGCGAACACCCACCCTAATAACTTAGACCCAGTAGCACACACTGTCGCACTTTCACAGATTGTAAGAGCTTTATTTGTGTATTTTAAATTATTTTAAAGGAATAAAGTTACGCGAGCGTACTGCATATATGCCGGCCGTGACGCCACTCCTCTCTATCTATCTCTGGTTTGAATTAGGAAATGTATACGAGGAGAAAAAGCCAAAACGAGCGTAATAGGTGTAAAACAAGGTGCCATGTTTCTAGTTGATTTCCAAAATAACTAGAATAAATCTTGTAACAAAGATTTAATGATTTTTTATTTTATTAGTTAGGTTAGGTACCTACTGAGAATTTTTCTCAGTACAGTCTTCTGAAAACATTTCACTTTACACACACAGCCTAACAGTGAATTAGGATCGTTCGATATCATACATGGAAATGTTGCTTTCGTCTGAAGCACTGATACTCGTACTCTATGTTCCTCATAGTGGTTGACTTACGCGGATATGTCATGGATTAAAAGACAGAGTATTCCTTATCTCGGAAAAAGTGGTAAAATATTCGTATAACCTACCTCATCTTCAAGCTGGCTATCAAAATACAGCTATTTAGGTTATCTAGGTTAAGATTGTTTAGGTTTGTTTATCTTAGGTTATATTATGTACAATGTACGATTTACTTTTAAGTGGTGTGCAATAAAGAGTTATCTATCTATCTATTTAGGTAGATAGTTAATTTGTATAGTTATTTCTTTCAATTAGCAAAATTCAAATGAAGTTAATTAAACATAAGATATCACTCAACATTTTATAAAATCTGTCTATAATTTGCGTAGAGTTATAGAAAGACTACTTCTGTATCAAATTATAAGTACATATTGGAAAACACCAGAAATTTTAGATACCCTCAATCAAATATTCTGCAGTGCGCAGCTAAGTTCCATTTTGTGAGTTACTACTTAATAATTGTACATTTCAGACCAAATTGTACTACATGTGGAAACAGAGAAATAAATATGAACTAAGTATCTACTTATCAAAGTCCTAGGAAACCGAATATTATTTTAAGATTCCTGAATGTTATAGAACTATTGTAAGCTTTAATACATTTAAATTAAAAAAAAGAAGGTTTTATGCAGTAGCCACGTCATGTCACGAGATCCAAACGTAACGAAATATAGATTGCACTTTTTTTGTCTTTTTATAATAATTTTACTTGTTTCAGTAGTTTTTTATTGGGAGGATAAGTATGCAAGATATCTGAACCGATTTGAATGATTATTGGTTTATATAAAAGAATAAGACTTTAATTGAATCTATTTCATCAAAAATGGTTTAGTATTTTTATTAGTAAATCGATTTGTTTTGGTGTTAATTAATGTTCTCTCATGTTTTCGGGATTTCTAAACAGAATTAGATTATTATTTTTCACTTTAAAGAATAAAACTACAGTGTGGTCACAGTTTTAAAAATTAACAAAAATTAATCAAAATTGGTTTAGTAGTTTATTACAAGTTTTTTTTTAACTCACTGTGTTAGCATGTTTGGGACAAATCTTGCATTTGAATTTGGCGAAATTTTGCAAAACAATATGTAGATCTAATGATAATAATGGGGGTTTAAATATGAAATTGCCGTTTTGACATATTGAATTAATATTAAACCTGCATGGTGTCAGATTTCATAGTGAAACTTATTTTACACGAAAACTAAAACATTCTAAATTCAAAAAGACGTAGAGAAAGTAACTCTCTCTCTACTTAAAAATAACATGGAATTTGATTGTTCGACTTTCAATTGTTTTTACATTCAACTTTTAACGTGAAGATGGATACATCGAAAATCACAGCAATTTTAGAACACGAGTTCTAACGTCGGGGTAGTTCCCATTTGTCCCATGGAACATGACGTCATCGGACAAAATGAGTCTATTTTTTACTGATTTGTTCTATAGAACTATATAATAGCATTTCGTCCGACTTCACTTCTCAGTGACGTCATGGAACTAAATAAGAATATAGTTTATCCCAAATTGTTCCACGTGACAAAAATGTAGCATTTTATGAAAAATGTTCCTGTCACATTTGGCATGAGTTGTAAATTGAGAAAAATTAAAAAATGATAAGATTAAATATCGACAAAAATTCTGAGTCGGGAAGACTAGGAAGTGGATAAAGGAGTGACTCTGTGATGACATCACAAACCGGAAAGGTTTTAATGTTTGTTCTGTAGAAAAGTTTAGGAAAAAAAATATTCAATTGTTCTATGAAACAAATAACTAGGAAATAGACTCATTTTGTCCGATGACGTCAAGTTCCATGGAACAAATGGCACCCTAACGTCAGACTAACGCAGCAGAAACTGCTCGTAATGTCAATGCTGTATTTGGAGAGGACACGAAAACGATTAGACCGTGCGTTTTTGGTTTAATCGTTTTCGTAGTGGAAAGTTGAATGAACCACGAAGAAGACAAGCCACTAAGGTAAATAATGATGAATTGAGGGTGATGGTGGAAGCCGATCCATATCAAACTACCAAGGAATTAGCAGCATGGTTTGACGTTAACATACACACAATATTGACCCATTTGCAGCAAATCAGTAAAATTAAAAAGCTTCAAAAATGCATGCCTCATGATCTAACTGATCTGCAGAGAGCATAGCGCGCGTTGAAAAATAATATAGCCTATTGCCTATATTATTTTGCCTACTCGGGGGATGTAAGGATTCTAACGATACCCCATACGTCTAAATCTGTTCAGGCATTTCAAAGTTATGGTGGAATAAAGAAACTCACATACAAACATACATGAATGCTAAAAACATAACACTTCTTTTTTGGGCAGTCGTGTAATAACAACGCGTCCAGTATCTCATCATCAAGCCTGCTTCTCAATTTGTTGCACTTAGGTATATGCATGAAATCAGCTGGCAAAACAAGATGGCTAATGTCACTGATAAAATGTCGGATAAAACGAGATGGCTGACATATTGACGGTAAAACGCACTGAGCGATTCACTTCAAGTCTAATTTTCATATTTTCTAAAATTATGTCAATCCCGAAAATCTCGGGATCAGAAATACTTATACCCAAAAATTTTGGGCTGAAAAGAGGTCGGGATCCTGGGATTCCAGTTTTCGGAATCTTGGGATCGAATTCTCTATTTACGATGTTTGCTTAGGCCACCAACAATCAAGAAATAAAAAACTAATAATACAAAGACTTCATATTCAAAATGGTCTTGTAAACAAACACTAGTATTAATATAAAAATAAAACATAGGTAAACTAAGAAAGTATTATTTTTTAAGTTGGTGCCAAAATTTATTATTTTTAGGAAATTATTTTGATTTTGTCCCATAGCTTTCGGATACTTTTTCTATGGTTCCATAGTAGATTGTTGCTTCGAGTAATAAGCAACAATCTACGCGGAGAAGGCACCGGACGCCGTCGCGCCGCCCCGGAGGGAAAAAGCATAATTGGTTCTCTGGTATCTTCAGGTTTTACTACTTACTTGTAAACAATCTGTGACACGACTAACGTTAGCACAGAATAAATAATAGTACGTTGATCCCTAAACTTTGCACTAGTCTGTGACGGTGCTGGACTAGCCAGCAGCTACTTGTTACTAATCTGCGACACTGCTATACATTCATTGTCCTACAGATACTTGAAACTAATCTGTAGCCTGCAGAACTGGATCCGAAGCCACCCATTAGAGGAAATGTTGTGCGACTTACCTGCAAATCTGGCCGGCCACTCGGCTTGACCTGTCGTGAGTAATTCTTGGGAATTGATGACGATTGTGCGACCTAGCATCTTGTTTCTCGACCGCATAATTGCCGCATTTTTACGAGGTAATCTTCTCAAAGTAGAGCTAGCCGGTAAGTTAATCTTTCTCCATCCAGATAAATTGATTTTAATTAATCAGAATAAAATAATGCAAATACTGTCTGCCTGCCTCTTCTACACAAGTCATGAAAAATATATTTTGAAAGCTTATTTTAGGTACGCTACGTTCAATCGTTCATGCATGTAAAATAATACCGTGCCCAAAATACACCGTGTCCCGATGGAATTGTTGGGAATAAGCATATCAATCAAGCGAATTAATATCAATTTCACTCTTTTCCGGATGAACCTTTGCTCGTTTTAATAGTGATGTAAATAGGTCACGTAGTGTTACGTGTCCCGGCCCAGTACTCGACTGAAATTAAATTCATCAAATAATTAGGTAAAAACTAAAAAAACACGCCTGCCCTCCAAAAAAGAGCTTTTGCCAATAAATTATATAATGTTGGAATGATACCCATTATTGTAAAATTCGAAGTTTTTTCCGAATTTGAAAATGGAGCCATACTGCCGCCATATTGAATGTTTTCAAAAAATATATAGCCTATGTTACTCGGGGGATGTAAGGATTCTAAAGATACCCAATACGCCTAAATCTGTTCAGGCATTTAAAAATTATGGTGGAATAAAGAAACTCTCCTACATACATACATACATGAATGCTAGATTGTTTCTACACTCCTTTTTTTTGGGCAGGCGTGTAAATACATCTATGATTAGACTTACTGCCGTACTCAGTTAATTATTATAATGTTCCTGACATGGTTACACGACTATGTCTCATAGAGATTCTTATAAGTATCAATCAAGAAACAGAGGGAAAAGTAGGGTACTAAAAACTTAACATCGGCTACGAAATGACTAAAAAGCTAAAATTTCTGTCACTTAAAGAACTTTCTAGTTTCAAAGTTATTCAGATGCAAAGTTGAAAAGGCGCATTGTTCCAAAAAAAACTCGACATTCATTCTTATTTCTTCTTGAAAATAAAAAGTGATTTAACGCTTGATATTGACGTATTTGAGGCGTTTATAAAAAAATGTTTTCAATAATAGTAGTTAATAGTTACTTAGTTTTCCAGGTTCCTAACACCCACCAGGTAAATACGAACACTTTAAACCATAGATAAATAATATTATTTATCTATGGTTTAAATGGACACTCTTAACTGATCTGATAAAACTGACAGTGAAAACTGAATTTATGTAACATGAAAACTGTCAGTTTTCATGCATACAACGTAAGTTGTCCCGGCAGTTATAACTGTTCAGTTAAATTAAAAGTGTCAGTGAAAACTGATCGTATGTAGTCGCTTTAGTCAGTAAATAAATGAAGGCCGAGAGGGCCGATCTACATAAAATTAATTACGTCGCGTCGCGTATTAGAGACACGTATTGAATTTTAAGTTAATTAATTAGTACAAAAGATATCGGGTTACAAGTGTTCCTATCCTCAGCGGATTAATATATTCAAGTCACGCTTCCCTTTCAGCCTTTTAGCCAACCTTTCTTACAATCAATGAATGCACTGCGGTCCTACAAGTTCCTTCTTACAATGAATGCACGCAGTCCCGCCATTGTCTATCGCTTTGTTTGTAAGCTTAGGCCGTCGTGTAGTGGTGTAGTGATACCCATTTGGTCGATAGCGTCGAGTGTTCTGCAACCACAAAGGGTATGGGGACATGCAAATTGTGTCTGTATTATAATGTCGGATGCGGCGGCGGGATTTACATAGGAATGGACGCGACGTTAGCGGCAGTTAGGCGCTTCCGTGCGGCCGCGGGCCCGGCCCGTAACCAACCTTCACGACAGACGATTACAGGCGCAAATCTGCAGCGCTCATTCATAACTCCAGGCGAAACGTTCTCGAACTAAATCTGCATAAACGGCCCATTACGGTGCTGAAAATCTAAAATGAGGACTTACATTCCGAAAAACTGTTATTTTCACGTTTTGTGGAATAAGAAACAGCTATCAATTTCATATTTAGCGAGTTTCAAATTAAAAGTTGCCTAATTGTGACCTTCAACAATGAAAGATAGTAACATAATATGTACTCGTAAATGGTACCTATTTGTAGGAGTTGACACTTTACGCAACCGAGGGAATCTTTATTCGTAATCAAAACTCCATTAGAATACCTCACCCACTTGCATAAATGATTGCCAACTTTTTTAACAGTTGCTCAATAATCACGGTTAAAGTTCAAATTAATGTTTAGGAAACATGATTCGTTTCATCACGTCGATCTGTCTAAAAACGTCTGTCCGTAATTAATTTGGCTGTTGGTCAGACTCCGAGTCGACATGTCGTGCGTGGGTTGCGCAACCGGTAATGTACTGCGGTGTTGCACCCGGCGCGGCTGCGCCCGCGCTTGTTAAACTGCACTAACCTTGGACTCGACAAATGGGCGGCGAGAGTGGTCTACGGACATGTTCTTGGAGACAACTTGTTCCTTTTGTTTGCAAACTGTACTCATATAATGAAACAAATAATACTAGGCCTCCTAGCTTTTTTAAAGTGCTACAATCATAAGTGGTCGATATTTAAATAGAATGGCACGAGACCTTGATCTTAACACGAGCATGAAAGCCTAAAAATATCTAGGTAGCGGTTGATTTTAGCCTCTACCTGATGATTATGATCTATCAATGTAGAAAAAGTGAAAGACAGCCATCATTAATAAAGATTCGTTAGCAATTACGAAGTTTCCGCCTCGAGCACAAACGTGAGCAATTTAGCAAAATGTGCTCATTTCCTAACTATCAAAGAGGTAACCTGATCAACCTCGAATTCCTAAATCAACTTTGTCCCCATTCAATAAATGGAATTATCTTCTAGATCTCCAAACAATAGTGCTCTCATAACTTGCTCGGCCCAATTTAGTCCGTTCACTTATCTGCAAGGCAAGGACCGAATAATCTGACGATTCTGGAACTTTCAAGAAGCAATAATGTAATGACAACAATAACAAACTTCAGTCAATATTGGTTCTTACTACAGGTTCCGGGAAAGTATTATTTCGTAACCTATACGAACAGAATTACTTCAGGTACAATACAGCTAAGTAACAGCTAGTAACGCTTGCTTATCCACACAAATATATAAAAGTGAAACGTTGTCTGTTTGTTTGTTTGGGGAGCTTTCACGCAAAACTTTGTAAATACTACTTTTTATCCCAGAAAATGGTAAGTTGCTAAAAATAGGGTAAGTAGTAAATAAAAATAGGGTTATACACTGATCTTAAGAATAATTTTTATGTTCTCCTATTTTGCCGTTACTCGGCGTGTGAATTTGGTCATTATAAATGATTAAAATTATTAAATAAAAAAAAGCAAAGTACTAGAAGTTAAACGATTCAATGTCAAATGCATGGTCATGTCATTGCAAAATATTTATGTCAACGTAAAAATAACAATTATACTTTTGATATTTACATGTTAAGAATTCTATATATACGCGCGATGGTAGGTATTCGCCCATACGAGTCTTGCAAGCCATTTTTAAAGATCTTGGAGTCTTGACGTTGACTTTCATGTACATTTTTGAACTAGCGTTATTTGTTCGTAGTCATTCTGATCTGTTCACCACGGCTAAAGATGTGTGTCCACGTAACGGAGGTGGAAGGCCCTGTTACTAGCCACCCCCCGCCCCCCCCCGCAGACGCTTAATTTATGAGATAGGGTTGGCTATAGAATCATCAAGTCGCTGAAGTTGGGGGGGATGGGAGTGAGGGGAAGAGACGCTGAGACGCTTAGTTTATGAGATATTTCAGTTTTAAGTCTATTAAACTTCGGCTGTTTGGTCGCCGTAAATAAATCTTTTAATTAGTAGAATGTGTTTGCTACTTTCCGAGGGGCAGCAGTGGGGGGGGGGGGGAGCCCTCCCCTCACCCACCCCTACAACTCCTGCCCCTCGATTCTATGTATTTTCCCAAAAGCGATATGTATCTACATGAACATTTTTTAATGTGAAACGCGTAACAGTTTACATGAACATTTATAAATGAATTTATTATACCGGAATTTATTTTGGATCGGTTAATCTGTCCTACTTATCTGCCCTACCGGTCCGAACCGCTACCGCTGGCATTGTCATAGACAATAAAATCTACAATCTTGATCGTGTTAGATACTTATTAACTGGTGATAATATTGACAACCGAATTATTTTATATTGGCCTAAGGTGTGTATGAAAAGTGCTATTGAATTTTGTTACAAAGTTCGTTATCTTTTAAAGAGGGTACTTACTCGTACTATACGATCCTGACTTGCCTACCTACCTATCTATATGAGATTATAGATCATGTCATGATGTATCTAATTGTGTTTCCAGATGATGCCCTTCAACAATATATCGATCTGTTTGAATTTACAAAATAAAGAGATATTGAAGTTGTGTTGCTTCTAACAATCCAATAAAGTTTATGAGCACACACAAACATATCATTAACTTCACTCAGTTGAAGATATTTTCAGAATATTGGTAAGTATGGGAGTTAACAAAACGAATGAAAATAATCAGCATTTCTGTTCACTAATAAGCACAAACAGTCTACAGAATACTTTTCTTTGATGTCTCGTTTTGCCTCATTAGCTCTGATACTGATCAGGCATTTGGAAATGTTTCTTGGAATACATTATTTTATTGTATATCTGTAGGTATATTATATCTATCTTTAAAAACATTATCTGAGACATCTGATAACAATATATTGTGATAAAATAATTGCATTGATACAATTCAGTTCTGTGTAATACTCAATTTCTGTGATTTCGTAATCATGTTAGTAAAATGTGTTTATAACTGTTGATTATTTATTTTATTTAGAAATAGGGAATCAAAGTGTTATGCTTCGGTACCCTGTGTATAGAAAGTTTTTTTAAACTTTTAATTAAAGATATACCTAGGTTTAGCTATTCAATGGACTGCCAAGTGCCAGCATACTGCCAGTTAGAAATTTAAACATATTTTTAAATATCGTGTCATCATCATCATCAACATCATCAGCCCATGTTTGTCCACTGGTGTTCGTAGACCTCTCCTTGTAAACGCCACTGAGCCCGATCTTCAGATCTTCTCATCCAGTGCTTTTAGATTTTTGTACATTACCTGTATCATTGTTATGTTTGTTTACAATATAACCGTTTAACTTAAAACAATAAAACCTGTATTATTTTTAAGTTTTTAGTTTTTTATTTAGACTTTTCTAGTGTACTGTATTCTACTTGACTGAAGAAAAAAGTTCGCCCATCTTGGATTCACAATGATCCACACCAATATATAAAAGTGAAACGTTGTCTGTTTGTTTTTTGTTTGCTTGGGGAGCTTTCACGCGATAACGGCTGGACGGATTTTGATGAAATTTGGAATGGAGATAGCATATACCCTGGAATAAAACATAGGATAATTTTTGTCCCGGAAAATTGTAAGTTTCCACCGGAAAACTGGAAAATTTTGATTACTCACTGTAAGGAATGGTTGCATGGAAACGAAATAATAACAAGTCTGTCAAAAGCTTCTAGAGCGATGGTGCTATGCTTTTGCATTGGTATTTAATATACTAGAAGAACATAAGATGTTTTCTTCGCGAAAAACTGTATAGTCCGCGCGCTCGAAGTCACGGGCGAAAGCAAGTACAGTATTTTCAGTAGTTAAAGCGGATATTTGTCGTTGTGAAGTTAGGCTCTGTGCGATCACGCAGGTACTGCTGTGAGGAAAAACCAGCATAAAGTAAGAGCGAGATAGAATATGCGAAGTGAGCGAGGCAGTTATAGAATGCTGTCTTCACCTTCAACATTGGGATTGCGTCTGTAAAATAGCAGTTTGCGGAGCGACTTGCAGACAACTTCCGAGCCACAAAGATCTTCTACGACTACTGTACATTAATTTGGTAAATTGTCATTAGTACTAAAGGTGTGTGCCAAATTTCAGATCAATCGGTCAACAGGAAAGGGGTAGTGACCCAAAAAACAAACAGGGCTAGCTTAATAAAACCGTATAAAATACCTTTAAAAAATACTAGATCATGTAAGATATTCTACATACTTATTATTACTATTTACTACAAATAAATAAACTTACATATGCATTTAATTTTTTACTAAATGCATATGTAAGTATAAACGGTACTTATAACAAAAAGGCATTTTTTTTGTCTGTCTGTCTGTATGTTTGTTCCCGCTAATTTCCGAAACGGCTGAACCGATTTTGACGGGACTTTCACTGATAGATAGATGATGTTATAAGGAGTAACATAGGCTACCATTTATTACGAAAAAAAGAAAAAAAATTATGACCACGCGGGCAAAGCCGCGGGCACAGCTAGTTTTATATAAAAATAACAAAATTAGATTTTAATCAGTCTTGTTCGCACAATGATATCAGTTCTGTTTTTTGTATCAACAGTGTACATTTACATGTGTTTTAAAATAATCCTATATTCTTTAAGTTATTTCTGCCACGTATGGGTGATTTTGAAATTAGATTTGATTAAGTATCTAATCCTACCCAGGTCGAGTCTTTGGAGAAAGATTAGTGAAGGTAAGTCTTTTTGAGCCTCAAACTGTTTTAAGTAGCTCATTTTAACATATCGGAAATTTAACACTACCAAATTATTATTTTTCGTGACAATTTATTTATTTATTTATTCGCACACCAACTCGGTGCACACCAACACATTCACAATATTATACAATTGTTAGTAAAAATAAAAGCACATGTCACAGTAATTATAGGTGAGGACAACATGCAAATACACAACAAAAGAAATTGAAATTGCAATTCCACACCAATTACTAACTACCCCCCCCAAACTAGGATACCCTGTACTATGGGCACTAGATAACGGATAAACATACATAGCTACGAAAATCAACATCCATGACTCGGAAACAAACATTTCTGCTCATCACACAAATGATTGCACCTTGCAGGATTCGAACCCGCGACCGTTTGATTTCGTTCCTAGGGTTACTAGCCACTAGACAAACCGGCCGTCAATTATTAGTAAATTATTAGTAAAATGTCTCATTTGAAATAAAACGTGTTTAAAAAGGAAGAACACCTAGCTAGAAATAAAAAAAACAAAGCTGCATTTTTACCACCTAGCACACAAACGCAAATACCTCAGAGAAAAATATTTAATGTGAAACGCGTAACAGTCCTCATTTTTCGGTCGGGGCGGTTAAAAAAAGAGCTTCCTACTTGCTATAGAGTTTGGCAAACAATAACTTACTTACCTACCTCTAAAATTTGCCTTCTAAGTGATTGACTTATGGTTGCGTCGTCGTTTTCCAAAACCAACACTGTTTCGTGACGATATTTCACGCCAAAATTATACGGTCGACGACCGGGCGGGCGCACGAACAGTTCCATTATTTTTTCTTACCTACACAATTACTCAATAGTTCGCAAAAACGCATCAAAGAAACTAAAACTGTCTGTATTATTCTGTGATTTTTCGCTAGGGTCATTGGACACACCACACTGCGTAAACTGGTTAAAGTTAGGTACAACTTAATAATAACATTTATATTTATGAGAAGTTTATCCCAGGTTTATAAAATTCGATTTCAACCTACGCAAAATCAACAAACCCGTGATATTTTATTGTTATTATTCGTATATCTAGTTCCAGATGCGAGGATTCAGGTATTGGGGATTTAAAATACTTGAAACATCAAGTTCAAAGAGGCGTTCAATTTTTTTCATTTTGTTGATATGATTTGGTTCTACTCGTATAATCTCATTTTTATGCGTCCTTTGTACATAGTGTAGGCAAGTTTCGAGTGGTAGTAATAAGGTAGAATATGGAGGAAGATTATTCTGAAGTAGGGTTACTTAGATTGCATGATAATTTACTTAACACTACGTCGGAGAAGGCACATTTTGCTATAGAGTTTCATCTTTTAAAAGCGGTCACGCACGATGAAGCTAGCGCGGCGTCGCGTCTCTGCTTTACTTCATCTGTGACTAATGTTTTATGTAGGTAGGTAGGTTCTTGATTTATAGGCTGACAACATTAAAGAGCATCGTGTTTTTGAAGACCTTCGTTCGTGGAAGTCTCTTTTTAAATCTGTTTCGTGAGCGTTGTCGTACTTACCTATCTAATCGTTTGAATTTCCATTGAGTTCTTTAAGCACTTGAAACTTTCTGACTGTTTAACAGTTCACATTAACATTCTAGACTTAAAAACCTGTAACAAGTTAAAGTTGGTTAAAAATAGCGTTTCCAATTTCGTGCCAAAATCCGAAATTCTGTTTCAAAGCTGGTAAAAAGTAATACAGACTTAACAGCGAAAAAACGATCACGTAATTCGTACCCCAGTTCGAAATTCATTTCATCGCTCGGAAACTTTTACACCGAGGAGTTCTATAAAACGTCAAAAGAAAACAATATCGTTCAGTCCATCAGCTGCGTTTCCAAAATGAGCAAGTGGTGAAAAAACAAGTTTGTTATCTTCAATTAGTTTCCGAAGAGCGCGCTCGGGGCCAGAATCATAAAGAGAGAGAGCAATATGTTCATGTCGCAGTATTGCCAGATATTTTTCCTACCCGAAAAAAAAACAACTAAATGTGAGCAGTTATTCAAAATCTAACAGATATTCCGTATAAAAAGACATAAGTTCAAATACTAAAATCCAACTAAGGTCGGGTAAAAAATAGCCTATGACACTCTTGCGATGAAGACAAATTGATGCATACCTCGCTTGCCAAAATCGGACCAAGTTTATAGTTTGAACACCCTTCTTTTGCCTTGCCGTAGTCGGGTAAAAAATATAGCATGGCACTCTATACATGAAGACGAATCGATTGACACCTCGCTTGTCAAAATCGAACCAATAGTGGTGACGCTATGGTTGAACATCCACATACCCACATACATAGATACATACCAACCAATAGTGGTGACGCTATGGTTGAACATCCACATACCCACATACATAGATACATACATACATATATACATACATAGACTTTAAAACTCATTACTCTTCCCTTGCTTTTCTGTAGTCGGGTAAAAAGGGGTAGAACGGATTCTTATTCGTACTTACCTAGTATCCTTGAAGTGAAGTTACCTAAAATGAAAGCAAATTTTTGATACTTACATACACAATTTGCTTCAGAACTAGACCTTACAGCACCCACAAATAATTATTAGAAGTACCAATATATGAAGGGTCACCATTCTGGTTTTGCCCCAGTACTATTATCTATTCTGTGCTGTTACCATAGTCGGGGTCATCAAGAATCCGGTTAGAAAAAACCAGTGCGGTCCAGCGGGCAGCCGAGTAAAAAGGAAAAAGGGTTGAGTTTCTCAGGAGGCAACCTTACACCAACAGAGCTACCTACCTAGTGACAGAGGCAGAGGTGGAGTCGGGTACTATAACGAGTTTGTAACGCTACACTCACCCTTTGCCTCTACGGGTGACTGATTTAAAAGATTTTTGTTTGCTTTGTTGCTCTCGTTTCTGTTGAAAGAACTTCTGTTGCGTTCTGTCTGAAAGAATTCATCATTGGCAGAAGAACTCTTCGACTAGTTTTGTTTCGAATTTATTTTGATTGCACTGTAACATTTTGTTTAAAAACCTCTAAAAGGAGATTCAACTGTCTTTTTGTGTACATTACCAATTTTTTTGTTTCTGTTTGGTCGCTCATTTCTCCGGGATGTTTCAACTGATTTGGATATTATTATTTTTAATTGTAATTTGTCCTGGTTGGTACCGTTTACATTTAAGGATTTTAAGGAAAATAGATTTTGGTGGTCATTTTTTTTAAGCAGCTGACAGCTGCGAACCACGAAACTGCGAAAAGTGCTTAGTGTGTACCCAAGTCTATTCCGTATCTTTGTGTGGTTAACACCATGATCGTTATTTCAGATCATGTTGTTTTTACAGAACACGCATAGAATCTTTTCCTGTTGTTTTACAGACCTGTCTTACCTGTCATGTAAACACCTTGCTTGCTAATATAAAAATAGCATTGAACCATTGAACATTTTGTTTGCAGCCTTACTCAGTTTTAAGTCCACCCCATGTGTCCACTCTCACAAAAGAAGCAAAAATCGTGCCACCTGAAAAATATGACATTCATTCATATTATATACAATTCAATGACCACTGATTGACTGACTGACTGACTGACTGACTGACTGACTGACTGACTGACTGACTGACTGACTGACTGACTGACTGACTGACTGACTGACTGACTGACTGACTGACTGACTGACTCATTGACATCATTGTTCTCCTAGAAGGAGTGCCGGTAGATCAACATAATGTACTACAAAGTTGGACGGAAGTACAAGTCGAGTATAAAAAAGTCTGACATCATCAAAAAATGGGATCCAAGATAGAGTACCCCTACGGATCTCAGAAATTACTGGGCTGGACCTGGAACTAAAAATGTTCAGTCTTGGGTTATTTTAAGATTTTAATAAAACAAAATGTCCGCCGAACAAAAAAATGAGCGAACAAAGCGAAGACAAGTTGTTTGTTGTGTGAAATTTGTTATTTGTTTATTTTAAGTATGACATTGGCAGTGTTGACCTATTCAGATTTTATTTACCCCGTTATTAAAGCAGATACATTAAAACTAAATAAAACGGTCCATTTTCTTTGTATCATTAGCTGTATTTTATAATATAAGAATATCAAGAATTTAGATACATCTCCGTAGAGTTTCTTGGTGCTCTCTTCTCTCACGGGCGTATTTCCGAAGCACCGATAGAGTCAGAAGGGTATTTCCTTTTCCAGTGTGAGATTTAACTCTGTTGGGACATGAAAGGGGAATTTCCTTTTCAAACTCCTTTACCTAAATTTTGATTGATTTGATCTTTTTATAATATTTTATGTATTTCTCCTTGTTCATGAGATGTTAATTTTGACTTGTAAAAGTGCTATTATTTTTGCCTATTTTATTTTATTTTATTGTAAATAAAATACTTTTACTTTGACTCCG
This sequence comes from Alsophila aescularia, assembly GCA_946251855.1. Classification (NCBI taxonomy): domain Eukaryota; kingdom Metazoa; phylum Arthropoda; class Insecta; order Lepidoptera; family Geometridae; genus Alsophila; species Alsophila aescularia. The sequence continues at coordinate 16,336,968 of OX276377.1, read as the reverse complement.
AAAGAGAAGAAAATACGAGGATTCAGCTGGGATGGGCAGCATTTGGTAAACTACGTGAAGTCTTTTCGACGTCCGTACCACAGTGCCTAAAGACGAAAGTCTTCAACGCGTGCGTTCTACCAGTTATGACCGACGGAGCCGAAACGTGGACACTCATGATGGGGCTGGGCCACAAATTTAAAGTCACTCAGCGAGCTATGGAGTTATGCTCGGAGTTCTCTAAAGGACAGAATCTGAAATGAGATCAGCAAGAGAACTAATGTAACCGACATAGATAAATAAATTAACGAGCTGAAGTGGCAATGGGCCGGTTACATAACTCGAAGAACCGACAACCGTTGGGGTAATTGAGTTCTAGAAAGGAGACCGCGTTTGTACCGTAGTAACGTAGTGTAGGGCGCCCGCAGATGGGGCCAGCCAGATGGAGTGATGACTTGCGAAAGGCGGCTGGTAGCGACTGAAAGAGGCGAGCCGAAGATGGGCTCAGTTTCTTTCACAAGCAGAGGCCTACGTCCAGCAGTGAACGAATAAGAGCTGATGATGATATTTTATTATTTTTAGGAACATTATTTTAATCTAATACGTTCTTAATTCCGAATTTATTGTGATTGAGCCGATGATCTGGCCATTTCGCGTGCCTACTTATAAGCTTCCTACACTAAAATTAAATACTTACTAAGTAATATGCTATTTTGGTGTAGGTAGATGAATTATGTTTTTAAAATTACCAGGATGAAATTTAAATTGACTTAAAATCTTGGATTCATCTTCTAAATAACAGTTATCTTACTGTTATTCCATTGATTTAATCAACAATAACATTGGGTATAATGAATGAATTTATGTATTTGGGCGACAGCGACGCGAGCGACGTAAACAGTGTTTCTTAAGTTATTTTGACTTTATGAAGGCGTATAATTAGCTCGGTTCATTAATATTAATGCTATTATGTTGCCTTCATTTATAGATGAGCCTTAAGATAATGTATTTAGTATGTAAATAACTATCAGAATAGGAAATTCTGTTTAATTTAATAGTTATCTGGTAATTTGACCTTTTAGCACAGAATATTAGCACAGAATAAATAAGAGTACTTACCAAATAGTGAGAAGGTGCCAAGTTTATCGAAAGAAAATATTATTTTGGCGACTGTACTAAATCAATTCAGATTTTAAGTATTAAACTCAATGGGAAGAATTATTGAAAAGATTAAATTATAAAATATTTTTAAATTCAGTGTTTCTTCATAAAAATAAATGGTTTCGTCACATTGAGACGACTGTGTCGTGGGACGAAGTCGCTGAACTAGTCGGATTTTCGATAAAAACATATTTGATTCATAAAGTTTATATTCGTTCTATTCCTGCATTTGAAACTATAAGTTTTGTTTGAATTTTTTGTGCTTTAGAAAACCAGAATGCTTAATATATCGGATATATTAATTTTCTTAGTAAACGCATGCCAGTCAGTAGTAAATCTAGCTGTACCTACCAACCCTAGGTGTAAGTATACTAATTTCCATGAACATAATGGCTCCGTGATCATTGAGGATAGCTTATTTTACAACATTGATAATATCACCAGTGCCTAATTGATATGTAAAACCGGTCAAAAAGGTAAGTATTGATTATTCCAGAAGTTTGTAGTCCACCTTGTACTATAATTTATTCTGTGGCTTTATCTCAATACCCACGCAAAGTTAGGTTTGAGTCACAGGTCAAACATTCTTGCAATACCTAAAGGACAAGTCCTAAACTGAAACTTCCTGAATGTTTTACCACTTGTTGTGTAACCAATTAGTATGAGAAATTTAAAAAAAAATATTTGAAAAAGCTTAATAATATATAATTTTCATTATCATTTTTACCCATTTTTATTTTATATATCATTTTTACTTTTTTTATTATTCCTAGCATTCGTCGTTGATTTGTGAGCTACCCTGAAAGTTTTAGCCGGATAGCTAATCGGGAAGTGCTCGTAATTTGAGTTGCAAGATTCCAGGACAGACAGAAATACATACAAGTGAAGTTAAATAAAAGCTTTTGACTTTTGAAATGAAAGTCCCTAATAAAAAACTGAATAAAAAAAACTTTTGAAATGAAGGCACAGTCCCTGTATTTTGAAGGAAGGTTAAAACACGACTATAGTTAAGACAGCACGGAAATATACGGAGTTGGTTAATATCTAATAATTCTGTAGGCCTCTTCTGCAAGGGTCCGCCTGGGGAAGTACCACACCTTTGCCAGAATTCAACTGCCAAGCAGTAGTGCGCAAACATTGCTATTTCTTTTTGAAGAGCAATGTTTCCAGTTGGACATGTGACTTGAAAGCACCACACCTTTGCCAGAATTCAACTGCCAAGCATAGTGCGCAAACATTGTTATTTCTTTTTGAAGAGCAAGCAATGTTTCCAGATGGACATGTGACTTGAAAGCAAATGTATCAGGGTGACGAGAGCTGTGCCTCGCAAGATTTTGCAACCAATGTTCTGGGTGGCACTGCAACTGTTAGGGGCAGGCGTGACGCTAACCATCAGACGAGCGACGTGCTCGACTCGTCACTCAGAGGATTAAAATATTATGTAAAAATTACTCGTGCCTTTGTCGTCCTGGGATTGAGGTTCGTTTTATAAGAAAAGTAATCTTATATTTTACGCACATCGCATAATCATAAATTGTAAAACATCCAACTGGACGCGCAACGTGAGGTATATGTACTTTTTCCTTGCGGCGCGCAGGACAGCAGCGAAAACCTGAAGTTTTCTTGCTCACTTGCTTTGGTTTCTCTATTAGCCTATTTCAAGTGAAGCCTAATACTAGAATTCATATTAAAAGTAATTTATTGTAAATAGGTAACCTAAAAGCACTAAGTCTCTCTCTCACAAAACATACGCCACTGAGTCACTTATCTAGCCTGAGTCAAGTGTACATAAGTATAACTACAATCGAGAAATCTATCTTTTCAATCATAAAACATCGCAAAATCGCTAACGAGACCTTCTTAACCACACTACAATAGCTAAAACATTCGCAAAAATCGCGTGATGGACACATTTCACTCGCAATTGAAAAACAATGGAACAACAGTCAGTCTGAGTCAGACCGACTTCCGTTCACGTCGTCACGATCTCGGAAACTGGTATTAAAGAGACCGGACCGAATTTTTAACCAAAGTTAAACAGAGAGTTTAACTATCAACGGAATTCGCAGTAATCGCATATCACCAGTTTGCACAGTTGCGTGGCGACTATATTTTGATCGACTTTATTCAAGTGGGTAAACGTTTTGCTTTAATTAAGTTTTTGCTTGCTCAATCAATTGCAGAATAATTCAGTAATTAGACTGATACTGCTTATTATTATAATCCTTATCCGCTGCAATTATGTTATTGCTTGCTCAGAATAATTTCATAATTAGACTGATACTGCTTAATATTATAATCCATAACCACCATTTTAAAACAATTAATATTACAGTGCCGCTATAGATAAGGAAATAAGTAAAAGGGACAAGGACTTTTGCAGTAAAGTAATCATTTAATGCTTTCAAGACGGGCCTGTTTCAATGAATATGATTACTCTCAATGTTCAATATTTAGCTTTACAACATATAATTTTATATTTCAGATCCTAAACACTAAAACATGTTAATAAAGCAGATGCTGAGGCCTTTGAAAAAAATGTGAGTAAACTTTATAAGATCAAAAACTACTAGGCTTGAAAATTATAAATTATAAAACAAGACTAAATAAAAAACAGCGACCTCTTATTATATTGGGGTATAATAAGAGGCAAAGAAGACACTATAATCAAGAGATTAGTAAAGTTTTTAAAGGTTACGTTATTGTTCAAGCCCGGTACATTTTGGCTCGTGTGTTGTCACAACTCTGTTGGTAGAGTATCGATACATTCGATAGAAAGTAAGGTCAATTTGCATGTATCTTCATTACTAAATGTCAGGCTCTGCATCAATGACTTTTCTAAGTTAGTGCGGTATTTCATCGCTCGTGCTTTGGAGGAAACGTTAAGCTGTCAGTCCCGGCAGTTATTGATTAAAAGCAGTCGTTAAGCCGTGTCAGAGATCCTCGGGCGGTTTGACAAACTCTGACATCAGAGGCCAGCACCACCTCATACGACCATAAAACAAACAAACAAAGTACATACACAATCGATTGCCTCTGATGTCGTGAAAGTAAATGCAATTACATAGATCGAGTCCGTTCTAGTCGATGCGTAAATAATTACTAATTTATTACTGCAATGATGATTGTAGTCTACTTTATCAAAACTAATCAAATTATAATTTTACAACATTAGGATTAGTTTTGGTTCTGATTCAATTTTGATTTTGTAGCGGTTTCGTACTCTAGTTTCTAAGCGATATATACGTACTTACTCTGAATACTTAAGTAAGCATGAAACTATTGTCTTGACTTGAGGCATTCACTACAAAGATAACTTTATATCTAACCTACGTCCTTTTAGCCCTCTAACTTAAGTATTCTGAGCTCGACCTCTTAATTTTGTAACTGTGTCTGCTATTTTGCCCTTTTACGACTTAATTCAGTTTTCTTCATTCTTAGTTATTGATAAAAAATAGCTCAAACTAAAAAGTAGTAAGCAAGCTCTTATAGATTTAAGATTACACTGGATGCGGCGCGTGCGAAAGATATATTGTTATAATAAATTTATAAGTGTTAATTTACGACAGCCAATAATTTTCATGTTTACGTAAACAATTCTTAATTTTATCGACTTGTGCCATAACTTTTCTTCGAACAACCAACTCGCTGTATCTATCTCACTGTACCTGAGATCCATTAATTGTCAAGGTGCTTCCAAATTTAGGCGTTAGCGAATGTAATTTTCGTCCACTTTTTGATGCTTACGCCCACGTTATCCGCCCAGTGGGCCGCCCCGACAAAATGTTGTCTTCGTCTATAATATTTTCTATTAGGTACATTACAACTAGTTTGAAGTAGTTACCAAATCTAGTTTAATCTTAATATGACTTTGTGGTTAGTAGAGCTATTTCGTCACTGACCAATATAGGTTAGACATTAATGGTGGTAAAGTCTTGTTTAACCTTTTTTATATTCATAATTATTCAAGTTTCCTGTATTGTAAGCAAAAAAATATGTACATATATCCACTATGCAGGTGCGCTCACATATCATTATCTTGCAAAACTTGTATCCTAGTCAACTGGTTTCATGCCTTGCAATCAACCAATGTGCTAAATGAATGACTTTTTATGCTCTAAATAAATATTACCTCACCTAAAAGTTGCTAATAGCAATAAAACCTACTTGCTCACTTTTTATAAATATGCAAAGTAGAATCATTAAATTCAAAACATGTGTCGTGTTAGACACCGATTTTAGTGCTTGCGTAAGTTAACAATGATGTAAAGTATCACGTAATGGAAGGAAATATGTAAAATTGTCCCATAAAGTGAGCCCTTCACCTTATCATAAAAATGCTTTGTAGTTATTTTAGTTCGAGGTTAATGCCTCACTGTAGCATGTAAATCCAAGCTACACTCGACGATCCCAAAACCACAACAAACGAAACTGTGAACTCTAAAATTTATAAACGCTTTATAGTTAATGTTTGGTTAAGGTGACCTGTAGTGCTAAGGCCAAATAGAAATACAAGTTAGCATAAGGCAATATATTTTTTGCACAACTTTCTCTTCTTTCGAAGGTAGCAAAATTCAGAATAATTTAGCTTTCGAATAGTAAAGAATGCGTCAAAACTCGAAATGAAACTCACAGGCTAATTTTAGTTACTTAACTTCTGTAACGTAGCTAGGACGCTTTGTGGCCAAGGTGGAGTGGACCTGCGAAAAGCGGCTAGCAGTAACTGGATGCAAGGAGCTAAAGGCACAAGTAAAATTATTTTATATATATACAAAAAACCCGACTGCGAACAACATTATTAACATTACGACTTGACCGCCCGCATAAATAATCACACTAATATTATAAAGGCAAAAGTTTGTATGTATGTATGTATGTATGGCGTTGTGTGTGTGTGTGTGTATGTTTGTTATTTCTTTTGGTGCTGCTTTTTTGCATTAACGGGTGAAACCGCAAAGCGCAGCTAGTATAAATTAAGTAATTAAGTAGTATAAATTTACTTGTTTTTTTTTTAATTACATATTTTACTTTTCTTTAATAGGTGCAATTGCCACATTATACTATAGTATTTAAATTAACTTGAATAATCTAAAATTGAAAATTTTATCAGAAGCTTTAAACTGTTTAGTTATAAGAATTATATATTTATGAAATGGTCTTTCAAAGACCTGTATTTTGATACCTTACTCGATAGGTTTTGGCTAATTTTTGTTTCGTCGGAAATACAATATGGCAGCTGTAAGCCATATAAGTTTTATTGATACTTCGCATATCCTATAGCACTCTCGTGATTAAGAAGAATCCAATTATACCTTATTCATCAAAATCCATCAAGCCGTTTAGGCTGTAGGACGCGCCTTAGAGACGTACAAACATACATACAACCTAAACATATAACCCTCCTTAGTCAGCTAAAATATCAGAGGCGTGCTAGTGAGGCCTATGTCCAGCAGTAGATAAGATGATAAATACTGTAATTTTTTATTTAAAAAATGTATCTGTCTAATACTAAAAACTTCGTCCAAACTGGACAGTACCAAAGTACCGATATAACAGGTTTAAATTCACAGGGAAGTAGCCAAGATATGGCATGGCCCTATATAATTATTTGACCACAGTCTACTTTAGGTACACGGTGCAAGTATTGCTTTTCAGACACCATGAAAGGATAGTGTCTTAAGTTAGTACTTCCTCAGGTAGATAAATAAACATATACGCTCATAGACAAAATAAACTATGAGCATGCAGATATTATAAATTATGTGGAACATGCGGCTACACGCAAAATTTCACTGGCTATGCCACGATTGCCACGCAATGCCGCCTCTGGACTGGACGTAGGCATGCAACGTAGGCATTCTGATTTCGTTTGATGGGCACTGTATTCCGAAAAATCACTGGGCATATGAGACTAATACTAAGTAATTACACTCATGGTCAAATTTAGAGGATCGCCAAGAATATTTTTATTTCTCCTGATTATCGCACTGTACTGGCCACAAACATTCGAAAATCCAGGTTTTTTTTAGAATTTCATTTTATTTTATGTATCTAATTTAATTATTGCTTAATGTTGCGTACTTTCATACTGCAATTAATTTAGCCAACATTTGAATTTAAGTTAAAATGTATTGATATTAACTTTCTTTACCAGAATGTTAGAGGTCTTAGGACTAAAACCGGAGTTATATTAAATAATGTATTAAAACAGGACGCGGATGTTGTTCTGATGACTGAGACATGGTTGAATGACTAGGTGTTCGATCATGAACTTTTCGATAGCAGGTATATGGTTTTCAGGCGAGACCGAGGTTCAACTAACTCTGACAAATCTGATAGTGGTGGAGTTCTTATTGCAGTTTTAAAAAAACTGGAACCTGTTCGTAAATTGAAATGGGAGTCTGCAAATGAAGACCTTTGGGTTGTAATCAGATTAAAGCAAGGCAACTCAACGATCTCTCTATGCATTTGCACCCTATACCTTCCTCCCCCTGTCACTTACAGTCGTTTTGAAAACCTGATATTGAGTATTACAGATGTTGTTCAGCACAAAATGCCGCAAAAATCAATACTCTTACTGGCAGGTGACTTTAACCTTCCTCATTTGCAGTGGAGTTTTGATATTGACTCCAATTGTTTTGCTTCCCGGTTGTGCCTCGAGTCCAACTGATAGTCTGCACTCACTCTACTACACTGACACACTCTACTAGACTGTAGACACTCTATTTTAATGGCCTCTACCAAATTAATCAAGTCGCGAATGAAAACGGTCGCACTTTAGACTTAACAATCACCAATTCAACCAACGGTTTTACTGTAACTAATTGTCCCACCCCTCTAGTAAACTTGGATGGTCATCATCCGGCTTTAAATATATTACTCAAAATAAAATCAAACAAACCTCCTAAAATAAATAGTTCAACTGCTCTGAATTTTTCCAAAGCTGACTACTCAAAAATAAAAATAGAATTATAAGGTATTAACTGGGATGACTACTTTGACGCAAGTCAAACGTCATCACTAATACTCGTAATACACCGTAAGTGTCGTAAAGGCAACAACAAGTATCCTTTCTGGTTTAGTCGTTCCCTCCTTAAAACTCTTAAAGAAAAAGCAAAATTTCATTGTAGATATAAGAAATACTCGAACCCAAGGGACTTATTAACGTACCAAATGTTGCGAGATCGTTGCGATAAGATGATGCAAGAATGCTTAACCCATATGAAAACGCAATCTAAAAATCAAATAAAGAAGGATCCTAAGTATTTTTGGACATTTATTAAGTCATTAAGATCAAATAGCAGTGAAATCCCCGACGAAATGTTCTTCAACAATCAGTATGTGCAAGGAGGACAAGGAATTAGCGACCTTTTTCCCAAATATTTTCACTCCACTTATCTTGATCAACCATCATCAAAACCTAGTGATCACGTGGATACAATTAATAATCATAGATCACTTAGTTCTTGCAGTCTTTCAGAATCAGATATCTTAAAGTCACTTCAACTAATAAATAGTAATAAAGGCCCTGGCCCAGACTCGATCCCTCCTATTTTTGTAAAGACATGTTCATTTCAATTAGTTAAGCCTTTTCACCACATATTTAATAAGTCCCTGATGTGCGGAATCATCCCCACTGATGGAAGCTTGCTCATATAACACCGATTCACAAAAAGGGTGACCAAAGTGATATCGCGAACTATAGACCCATAACTATCCTATCTTCATTGGGCAAATTATTCGAATCAATGGTTCAAAAAATTATTCATTACCATTTGACACCATTATTTGACCCGCGCCAACACGGTTTTTTGCCTGGAAGGTCAACGACATCAAATCTCTTGAATTATGTCACTGACATTTGTGAAGCGTTAGAAGACAAATTTGAAGTTCATGCCATCTACACCGATTTCTCCAAGGCATTCGATGTGGTTAATCATAGCCTGCTCATCCAAAGGCTCGGTCATGCAGGAATCTGTGGCTCTTTATTGAGATGGTGCGATTCATATCTTCGCAATCATATCTCAGCTTGTTATGGTTCGAGGTTTTAAATCTGCCGCGCGAATGGTACCATCTGGTGTGCCCCAGGGTTCCCATCTTGGTCTCATGTTCTTTTTGGCATTTACTAATTGTCTTTGTGCCTCAGTTACATCCGAGTATCATATGTTTGCTGATGATCTTAAACTTTATAGGGTAATTCGTGAGCACGCAGACACGGTATCCTTGCAAAATGATATAAATGCTATTAATAATTGTTCTCAAAATAAAATGGTCCTGAACGCAGCCAAATGTTACCATATTAAATTTACAAGAAAGCGAAATCCTATACAGGCTGTTTATCATATCAATAGTTCTCCGATATCCGAAGTTACTAGTATGCGAGACTTAGGTGTTACATTTGACTCTAAGACTGACTTCAGAGAACATATTGATACTATCATTAAGAAAGGTGCTCGTTTGGCAGGTTTCGTAATAAGGCAAACAAATTTTTTTCAAGACTCTGATGTTACTATAATTTTTTTCAACTGCTATTCTCTTTTGGAATATTGCAGCTCAATCTGGAGTCCTTCATATGCTGTACATGTTCACCGATTGAAAAGACTGCAAAAACAGTATTTATATCACCTATCCTACGCAAATAACCTATGTCGCAGCTTGACGTCGTATAACTCTAGGCTTGCTCATTTTAACTTGACTACACTTGAATGCCGACGAAATGTTGCTGATATTGTGTTTTTGCACAAAATTGTCAGTGGGAAAATTGACTGTCCTGATTTGCTGAGGAAAGTCAAACTCGCTGTGCCACGTTCATGCAGCCGTGTCCATAACAGAAGAACATTCAGTCTTCCATTGTGTCGCACTATTTATGCCCATCACTCTCCGCTATATCGAATGTGCTCATCTTACAATGAGATTTGTCAAGATCTGGATATTTTTGGCGATTCCATAGATTTCATAAAAAAAGAGTTTTCAAAATTGTAACTAAATGAGTATTGATGTGTTTAGATTATAAATATTATATTTTAGTCTGATTATTTAAAAAAAGTGTTAAGTATTATTTTATGCATGTTGTGTTCACCTCGAGAAGGTCGTGCACTTATTGTATGTATAATCTAAGTTTGTATGTTGTTGTGAAACTAAAGTGCATCGTCCAGTTTGGTGGACATTTAATAATAAAAAAATAAAAAATAAATAGGTATCATTTTAATTTTTGCCTTGAAGGCCTTGGTTATTGTGTGAATTGTTACTGCAAATAAACTGAGAATTCCAGATCTGAACGCCACTTAAGGTGCTGGGGCTGTTAATTTAATTGAAACTGAGCACACTTACAAACGAATATCAAAATCAGTGGTACACCGAGTTGTCAGGAGGTATCGCAGACCGAACATTGTACGAGACTCCCAGAACAGGGACGTAAACGGAAAACTGTGGCCAGAGATGACGGTTCATCGTCACCACCGTGCTTAGAAACCGGACCTTAACTTCTTCTAAGGTAAGAACAAAGCTCCAAGTTCAAGGGGCTACAGTAAGCACAAAAACTGTGAGAAGAAGACTGAAATCGGCTTTCTATTCACAGATGAGTCCAGATTCTGCCTGAAGCCAGATGATGGCAAGCGCGGATCCAGGGGGGGGGGGGTCGTGGGGGTCATGGGGGTCATGGGGGTCATGAGAAAGAATTATGACCAACTTAACATTGTACGCATCTGCGCACCCACTGCAAATAATCATTCTATATTATGTGAAATTTTAGCCCCGCTTCGCTCGCGTTTCTTTGAATAATTTACAGTTGTTTCTTTGAATAATTTGCAGTTATTCCATTACTTTTGAAAACGCAATAGAGCGGAACAAGGGCTCCAAAGTGTTCGCAAGAGATCTGTCTATTGGGCAAAGCCTGTTGACAAAGCTGAAAACCGATAGTGGCAGCATCGTTTCGTCGAAGCCAGAGATTTTGAGTGAGCTCGAGAAGTTCTATGGACAATTATACACCTCATCGCGTAGTCCTCCTAGAGGGACTAGCGATGCAAGAGCCCATTTGACCCGACATTATACCGAAGATATCCCGGGCGTCAGCCTATACAAGATCAGAATGGCTCTCAAACATAAGGGCAATAAGGCACAAGGGAGGACGGAATAACGACAGAGCTACTGAAAACGGGTAGAACACCGGTACTTAAAGTCCTTCAGATGCTGTTTAACTCCGAGGGTACTACGCCAGAGGCGTGGCACAGGGGCGTAGTGGTTTTGTTCTTTAAGAAAGGTGATAAAACCCTCTTGAAGAATTATAGGCCCATTTCGCTGCTGAGCCACGTCTATAAGCTGTTTTCGAGAGTAGTTACAAACTGTCTCGCTCGTAGGTTTGACGACTTTCAGCCTCCCGAACAAGCTGGATTCCGGAAAGGCTTTAGCACCATAGACCACATCCATACGCTCCGGCACATTATACAGAAGACCGAAGAGTATAATCGGCCACTATGTCTAGCGTTTGTGGACTACGAGAAAGCCTTTGATTCAGTCAAGACCTGGGCAGTGCTACAGTCATTACAACGGTGCCAGATTGATTACCGGTACATCGAAGTATTGAAGTGTTGTACAGAAATGTGGCCCATGACAGTTCGTCTTCAGGATCAGAACACGAATTCTATCCAGCTGCAAAAAAGGGTGAGACAGGGAGACATTATTTCTCCGAAACTGTTCACCTCTGCACTGGAAGATATATTCAAGCTTCTGAACTGGAACGCATTTGGTGTAAACATCAATGGCGAATATGATGTATTCGCCCAAGACCGAAGAGTATAATCGGCCACTATGTCTAGCGTTTGTGGACTACGAGAAAGCCTTTGATTCAGTCAAGACCTGGGCAGTGCTACAGTCATTACAACGGTGCCAGATTGATTACCGGTACATCGAAGTATTGAAGTGTTGTACAGAAATGTGGCCCATGACAGTTCGTCTTCAGGATCAGAACACGAATTCTATCCAGCTGCAAAAAAGGGTGAGACAGGGAGACATTATTTCTCCGAAACTGTTCACCTCTGCACTGGAAGATATATTCAAGCTTCTGAACTGGAACGCATTTGGTGTTAACATCAATGGCGAATACATCACTCACCTTCGATTTGCTGATGATATAGTCATCATGGCTGAAACCCTGGAAGACCTAAGCACAATGCTCAGTGACCTCAATATTGTTTCCCGACAGGTGGGTCTTAAAATGAATATGGGCAAGACGAACATCATGTCAAATGTCCATGTCGTACCCATGCCGGTTTATGTTGGAAACGATATTATCGAGGCTGTTGATCAATATGTCTACTTGGGTCAGATGATCCAACTGGGTAGATCCAACTTCGACAAAGAGGTCAACCGACGAAGCCAACTCGGATGGGCAGCATTCAGGAAATTACGCCATATCTTCTCGTCGCAGATACCGCAGAGCCTCAAGACGAAAGTTTATAATCAGTGCGTGTTGCCAGTGATGACATACGGCACTGAGACGTGGTTGCTAACTATTGGTCTCATACAAAAGCTCAGAGTTGTGCAGCGTGCAATGGAGAGAGCTATGCTCGGTGTTTCACTACGTGATAGAATCAAAAATGAGGAAATCCGTAGAAGAACAAAGGTTACCGACATATCTCTCGGAGTTTGCAAGTTGAAGTGGCATTGGGCAGGCCATATAGTTCGCAGAACCGACAACCGCTGGGGAATAAAGGTTCTCGAATGGCGACCACGCACAAGCAAGCGAAGTGTGGGGAGACCCCCCACACGATGGACCGACGACATTGTAGCCATCGCAGGAAGTCGGTGGATGGAGATGGCACAAGATTACTCGTCATGGCGCTCTTTGGGGGAGGCCTATGTTCAGCAGTGGACTTCTAAAGGCTGACATGATAATGATGATGATGATGAACAAAAATAGTGCTATACCACGTGCCACGTATAATAAACACATAGTTTTTTTTTTATAACCTCTCCTAGTGAATGCCACTGAGCCGATCTTTGGCTCTTTTCATCCTGTCCTTGTCAGCCGTTTCCGCAAGTTGTCACTTCACGTCCTAAACGCGGTCTCCACTCTACAACTCGTTTACCCCAACGGTTATCAGTTCTTCGAGAGATGTGACCAGCCCTTTATCACTGCAGCTTATTCATCTATCTACCTATCTATCTATCTTCATCCATGCATTCGCGCATCATTCATCCGATTGAGTTGATACTTTGTACAGACTATAAAATATCTACTTATTATTGTTTACAAAATTGTTAGAATCTTGGAATCAAATCAAATTTTGCAAGCTGAAGCTTGCAAATCTTGAAGCCGTTTGATAAGAGGAAGTGGTAGAACCACTTCCTCTTATCATACGGAGTTGAATTTTTGCATATTGGTTCAGTTTCGAATACAATGCATTTTTATGGTAAGCATGACCTGAATCGACAACCAGGATCAGCTCCAGATAAAGGAACTCTTCCGTTGAATAAATTTGTGTACCTACGCTTTTTATAATGATAGGCGGCTTAAAGTTTTACCATGACTTGGTTGCTGCACTCCGGGTTGGCTCCTGACAAAAGAACTCCTCAACTGTTAACAGCATAGACACGAAATGTTGCATACGCAATTAATTATGATATACCGTTCACCATGACATGGCTACTGCATAAAAGTTTTTTTTTAAATTAACTTTTTTCTTAAACAAGAAGATAGTTGCCTTATGAAGATGTTATAGAAACAAATATATTTAAATACTAGCTATACCCGCGGCTTCGCACGCGTGGTCCTTTTTCTAGGTTAAAAGTACTATATGTGCAATTCCAGGACCTAAAATACCAATATACCAACATTTGATCAAAATTCCTTCCGCTCCGTCATAAATATTTTTATCGATTGCTCGGCTTCTTCTCATCGGATTGAGATACCAAGTACCCCAGTTTTTAAGTCAAACCTTAAGATATTGTAGCGTGAGCTACTTACTTTCATAATAAAAAATAATAATTCGAAAACAGATGAACAATAAAACCCTTTCTTTAAATAAAAGCTTAGCATAGCTGTGACTACAGGTCAAATCTCTAAACAGACAAGCCATTCTGTTGTTGTTTATTGTTAGGATGTATCAGATGACGACATTGAAGTCGCACATAGTTGATTGAAACAATACTATCGTTCGTATTTGGTAAATACCAACAAAAGCAGACGATCGGGTACATAAAATAGATTATCGTACGTTGTTTACTTACATGATATAATCCTGTAAATTAGAGTTACAGGAAAAGTTCCAGAAAACAGTAGTCATGTCCAGAGGTTATAAACACTTCGATAAATATAACACGTCCATGCATTTCGGAATACATCGAAGAGAACACTCATTAGGTCAATTGATTGAGATATATACAAAAGGAACAAGGAATAACTGGGAATCAGATAATAAATAAATAATTAATAAAGTACAATTGATAAACACGGAGACAAGTAGTGACCTCTACCGTAGGTTCTACTTATCTTTGCATCGATTAGCAATCAAAGCAAAAGGGCGCGTTCTGTTCGGCACGGTCCCGTAATGTCAGCAAATAGAAAATAAAATTAAACAAACCAATTAAATACAACGAATGTCAAATTTAAGAAAGTATATTTTTTTCCAAAGCAAACCCATACAATATAATAATTTAATAGTGACAGTATATAGTTTTATGATAGTATAACAGTACCGAAGCATGGAGACTGCGTTCCGTACCTTTTGTCTGGAAGTGAACGCATCGTTTCTAGTACGGAAAGTTTTAAGGGCTATAGTTTATAACAATTCTTAGACGTCTCTTGACAGTTATTTAGCTGTCAAAAAAAGTTAATAAAACAGTAAATAAACAAATTCTGTTTCGATGGTGAGAAATCTTAAAAAATAAAAATAAAGCCAATTAATAATTTGCAATGCCCATGTGTAAGCGCTGATCGGTTTCTTGGTGAAACGAAATGTTATTCGGATAGATTTTGCTAACTTAGGAGCAAACTAGATCCGGCTAGAAAAGAAACCGAGGCAATGGAGTCGAGAGGCGTGAACGTTTTTTTCGTGCTGCAGGGCCCGGTAGCAGGACTGACAAGTCTTTTCCCTGCGTATTATAAAACCCGTAAAAAAAAGGTGAGAGCATTTTTCGGTATTTGCATTGTCGGCACTAATGATTGCGATTGTGAAATCACTTTTATCCATTTTTCGAGACGCCATTTTAGCGAACTGAGAGCGGTGGCGTTTTCGAAGTCTCGAATTCTAAAGAAACGTTGTGTTTATTCATCCACAGCGGGTTTTCCCCCCCGGATTGAGATACCTCACGACGGAGGCTTCTTCCCCCCGGATTTAAATAGAAAGGCGCCGTGTTAAGATACGCCACGACGACAAGATACGTGTCGCGATACGCCACGACGACTTTATATCCAACGATTCCTGCCACGATCTTGGAATGCGGTATCGTATTGGCATGTTTATGCATATATTTCATTAATCGGAGTGTTGAACTTTGGTTCCCCACCGACCTGCTGGACACCTGCAACGCCTGAGGGGTCTAGTCTGGCTACCTCTCACGCGAATCGGACATTGCTGAAACGTCGGATGGAGATTTACCTTCACTAACATAACGGCTCAATCTTATAGAAAAAGGTAAATAAGTAGACTGCACTGCCGGCCGGCAACTCATCACTTGTTTTGTTAGGGTAAATACTTAATTTTGTCTCTTCTATATCGACCCTAGTTATAACAGGGTAATCTTAGATCTTAGTACTTCTTAGCTGCTGAGTTGGATCTGCAGGCATGGGTTCTTTAGACTTTAAGTAAACAGGCAAAGTTAAACCAAAAATAGTAAATATTGTATTGGTGAATTTAAATTGCATGTTTTGTCTTCCACTATTATATGCTAGCTTGAATGGCCGTCCAACGTGCCTACGGCACGGTTCTTTAGATTTTAAGTAAGTAGGCAAAGTTAAACCAAGGATAATAAAGATTGTATTGGTGAATTTGAGTTGTATGTTTTATCTTCCACTATTGTACCCACTAGCTAGTACATTACCGAACGGTCTTGATCCAATAGTTCTTGAAGCTCGTTCCGGTCTAAGTTTATACAGGTAATTTTATTAATTTCAAAATAGTAACGAGTATTTTAAGTTTTGAGTGATTTTTACGTGATGCGCGAACAAACAAACATACAGACAAACAGGCAGACAGACACGTTTATTTTTTATGTTATATTCTTGTTCAGTAGCTTATTTTAAGTACCCTAGAGCATTTTTTTTATCTTCTTTGTGCAGGCTTTTTCGTTCTTATTGCTTTATTATAAGTATAGATATTATTTACTTTAAAATTATTATAAATTTGGACGCCTATCCCACCGGGACCCTTTACTTTTTTGGGATTAAAAGTATTCATAATTTTAACTCCAAAAAAACTAAGTTGCATCAAAATCCGTCCAGTAAAATCAGCGAGATACGTGTTATTTTAAATAACTTTCAACGAATATCCTGCGGGAACCCTTTAATTTTTCGGGATGAAAGTATCCAATGTCCTACCTCGTAGTATGAACTCAAATCATACCAAGTTTCAGTTGGATTGATTTAGTAGTTTCGGCGTGATGCACGGTCAAGATACAGACAGACAGACAAAAATGAAAATAAGTAAATTAAAAACATTTAATGAAAATGGTTTTATGCAGTAGCCATGTCATGGTGAACATTAGAACGGGCTATCACAATTAAATGCGTATAAGTACAACATTTCGTGTATGTGCTGTTAAACGTTGAGGAGTTCCATATTCAGGACCCAATCCCGAGTGCGGCAACCATGTCATGGTAAAAATTAAAACCGGCTATCATAATAAGGATATATTATTGTCGGCCCCCACGAACGGCCACCACGTGGGGGCGGTTATACTTATGGCTATCGGCCACCACGTATAAGAAATGGTGGCCGACGGTAATACACTTATGGCTATCGGCCACCACGTGTGAAAAGTGGGGGCCGACGGTAATACACTTAGGCCTATCGGCCCCCACTCCCAATATTATTTTAAGCTAGCTTTACTCGCGGCTTCGCACGCGTGGTCTTTTCTTTACGTTCAAAGTACCATAATATGATATTGCAAACCAATATACCAACATTTGAAGAAAACTTCTTCAGCCGTTATAAATATTTTTATCAATTGCTCGGCTTCTATCTCACTGGATTGAGATACCAATTACACCAGTTTTTAAATCAAACCCTAAGCTATCTAACAATGAAAACCGTATCGCAATCGGTCCAAGATTTTTACGTTTTTACAAACAAACCGAAAGAAACGATTAAAATAGAAAAGTTATTTTAATAACTTTTTTAAGCACCCAAGACCATTTTTTTATTTATCTTCTTTGTATAGCTTTTTACGTGTCATAATAAAATGCGTACACAAAATTTCGTGTCTGTGCTGTTGACCGTTGAAGAGTTCCTTTGTCTGGAGATAATCTTGGATGTCGATTCATGCTAACCATTTAAATGCATTGTCATTGGAAATGAACCAACATGACAGGTGGACAGAAAGAAAAAAAAAACAGTTTTGGCATCAGTATCGAATATAGAGAACCCTCCAAAATAAGTTTTCAAAATATCTTCAATGTACAGAATTGGACCTGTTACAGTATAGATAATTATAGATATATAGAATAAATGGACCGAAGGGCGGCATAACGAAACTCACGTGTTTGTCATATAACATAAGTTATCTGTGGGAAGTTTGTATCCCGGTTTATAATAAGAGACATGTCTTGACTCAACAAAATAGCGTTGTACCCCGCTACTTGATCACGGTACGTTGCATTAAATAAAAGGTACGTAAGGGTTAGTAGTATTGTTGGTTCTCTTTGTCCTAATGCCGAGGTCAGATTAGACTTTGTTGTCCAGATAATGGGCAACTCTACTGGTTGTAGTAGGAAGTTGACTATAGTTATTGAGACTCATTGCGCACGATAGGAAAGTGGCGTTATAATTTAGTAGTTCATGACTGTTACCTTTTCGTTATTTACGATATGATGTACGGTATAATAAAAAAAAAAAGAATTCTTAATTACTAAGAAAGTGTCAGTGTCAAGTCAAAGTGTTTGTTCTGAAAATAAAAGACGGGGCTTCTTGCAAAAGATGTAACATCTCCAAAACTTTTATGTCTAGGCCTTATAATACTAGACACACAGAGATATGTATCAGAAAGATCAAACATAATTTTCATAAGTAAGAGGTAGGTATTAATATTTTGAATCAAAGAACATTCCAATAAACTCTAAAACAGTTTTAATGAAATTAAAAGATATCAACACTGGAGGTCTTCGCTTTCAAATAAAAAATAAACTCGGTTCAGAAAACCCCAAGATAAAAGTGAAGATACACGCAAAAAATTATCAAAATGAATACTTCCTAAATTTTTAATTATTTTTTTAATGCTTATACACAAAACCAGTGTACAGAGGAGGACTTAATGCTAAGACAGCATTAATTATGAAAGTCGATTAAAAATACCTTCCATAGATATGGATCACAATCTCCAATGTCAATTTGTCTGTACGATAATACCGCTTAAGAAAATAAATTAATCAACAAGGAAACACATCTCACACTACAAAACAAAACATGCGTGAACATTCGTACCTACTATACAAATATAATATTTGGAACCATTTGGTACATAAATTAATTAAAACAGTTCCTGATAACCCGCGCGGCCGTACGTTACACGTGTTACCAACTCAGTCCAGCAGTCTATGGGCTTTGTTAATTTAATCAAATCACGTAGACATGAGAGTGTCTAATTAAACAAATCTAACAAGTTGATCCGCCCCATTGAGCTCCTGTTAGGGCTACCAAAAATTATACAGGATCAGTCAAAGTACAATTTAAAACTCTTTGAATTGACTTCAAATGGATAAAAAATAGCCATCCATCTGAAATAGGGTAGATTTCAATCAGTAAAATATTTTTTGAATCGGCTAAGGAAGTTCCAGAGATTGCCTCTTATAAATATACTTTCATGCCTCATCTATTGTGAGCTTGGTTTTATAATAAATTCATGCAAAGATTATAATAACGACAAAACAAAAAATTCTGTATTGCACGTATATGCGATGCCACTTGGAATATGCATCTCAGACTTTGATCTCAAACCTGCATATAAACAGATACTCAGTTTATATAGATTTTATTGAATATATTCAGCGCAAATTTAGTCGATATCTTAATTATCAAACTAATAACAAAGAGAAAGATTACTTTAAATTCTGTGCTAAACATTACTTCTTACCGCTGAGCCACTGACCTTTTACTCAGAAGCTGGCCATCATTTTCCTCGCAAAAAATGTTTTTCCTTTATATTATTGACCAGATTTTCATAATAAAATTTACCAGTACATACCCAATAGAACCCGCAATAGTACTTTTTTCTTCATTCAATCAGTTAATACAAAATACAGATAAAAAAGCTTTGTTTACCGTGCGTGCAGAGCATCTAATGAATTATGTAATGATAGGAATTCAGACATCGATATTTTTAACACTTGCATTTTTTCAGTGGAGGACAAGAGATGTCTAGAAATACTTTAAACATAAGTAAGTAGTTTCGGTATATATTATAAAATATCTTTTAATAGTATTTTTTTTATTTGGTAAGTGCTGATAGAAAGTTTTCTGTCAATGTATCATAATTATGGTATGTGTAAAAGATATATGTTTTAAATTATGCGTTACTTACGAGTACTATTATCAACATCTCAATGTTTTGTTAGGTTGCTTCTACCAGTGCGGACTTGTCTACACTTCTACAATAATATTATACAGAGGAAAGATTTGATTGTTTGTTTGTTTGTTTGTAATGGATAAACTCAAAAAATACTGAACCGATTTTAATAATTCTTTCGCTATAGATTATTATTATTATTCGCTACATTATCAGTGAGTAACATAGGCAGTATTTTAATTTTTTTTAAATGAGAAATCCCTACGAAAATTGTAATAATATAACCCAAGGTACCTTTTAATAAGCAGAAATTCTTTAAAGACCGCTCTTAGATAACGCTCGGGACATATTCCATCAAACAAGTTTGCATTTCTAATGAAAAAAGTCCCGTCGCCAAATTGTAACGAATGCGGAGTAATTGAAGATGTACAACATATTTTGATGGAGTGTGTCCGGAACGAAACATTTAGGTTATTGTGTTTTGGTAGGTATAAGACTATACACGTTGGCCTTCTTAATAGTACTTTGGCTTGTCCGACATCCGATGAAACCAAAATGTTATATAAGTTGACAGATTAGGCTTAGCAAAATAAGTTGAAATGTTGTTATTAATATTTTTAAGTTAATTTTGTTTTCGCGGACTTAACGGGACGATGTGGTCGCTCAGCGACAAAGTCATTTAAATGAAATTAAAAAAAAACCCAAGTTACCAAAAATAATGAACGAAAATTACGTTGCCATGGAAACAAAATTATAACAACAAGTCTGTCAAGTAGGTGAGTATGCAGTTGTCTATGATCAAAAAACACTGCTGCCAATTATTATGAATTACACTTACTCTTGTTTTTTTTTTAACCCCCAAACAAAGAGATGGGTGTTATAAGTTTAGGGTGTGTATCACTGTGTCACTGTGTGTGTGCGTCTGTCTGTGGCATCGTAGCTCCCAAACGAATGGACCGAATTTGTTGCGTTTTTTTCGGTTTGTGGTTCTTAGCTATTTGGGGGGGAGGGTTGAGAAAAAGGAGGGGGAGGGAGGGTTGAGAAAGGGGGAGGGGGGTGAGTTGAGAAAAGGGGGGTGAGAATCGTAGCCCCCAAACAAATGGACCGATTTTGATACGGTTTTTTCGGTTTGAAAGCTGATGTGATCGAGAAGCTTCACCATCAGCGTCACAATCATACTTCACTCTCAAACGGCTGAACGGACTTTGATAAAATTTAGAATGGAGTTAGCTTATACCCTGGAACAAAACATAGGATACTTCATATCATACATAACTCTCAAACGGCCTATAAACTATCTCCATTCCAATATTGGATATCTATCCATGGTATTATAACATGGAATAACACAAAATCATCACACTTTCATCATCATCATCATCACAGTTCACACTCTCAAACGGCTGTACGTATTTTGATGAAATTAGGAATGGAGATAGCTTATACCATCTTATCATTATCGTCATCATCATCATCATCATCATCATACTTCACTCTCAAACGGCTGAACGGATTTTGATGAATTTTGGAATGGAGATAGCTTAAATCCTGGAATAACACATAGGATAATTTCTTCATCATCACCATCATCATTACTGACACTCTCAAACGGCTGAACGGATTTTGATGAAATCTGGAATGGAGATAGCTTATACCCTCTTATAATTATCATCATACTTCACTCTCAAACGGCTAAACAGATTTAGATGAAGTTTGGAATGGAGATAGCTTATACCCTGGAATAACACATGATACTTTTCATCATCATCATTCCTCACGCGGGTGAAGCCGCGGGGCGCAGCTAGTTAATATTATTTATATTTCTATATAGACAAGCACAAAAATAACACCATACACTACATATCTATTTCATTTGGTGCAATAAAGTGTTATCTATCTATCTATCTACAAATAAAATAATTAAATACAAACAGACAAACAACTGTACCTCTTTATATGTAATTAATCAATGATCTATACCTTTAAAACAGTACCGTGACATACCTACTGACTGACAGACAACGCACAGACTAAACCAGTGGATCTAGATATTAGAAATTTGGAGGGAGGATCCTAGAGGTGTACTAAGGAAGGATTTTTTGAAATTCCATCCCTAAGGTGGGAGGGAGGGGTGGGGGGGGGGCAAAGTTTGCACGCGGGCAAAGCTGCGGGGCGCAGCTAGTATATAATATTATAGTGTAGGTAGTGTAGAAGCAGATAAGTTTTTTTTTTTTAGAATGGGTATGTGCTGTTGGTCTATAGCTGACCTCTACAGCGTCACCGAACGGCGGGGCGGGCGCAAAAGCGCTCCGCCTCAATGCGTGACGCAGAAGGCGCACGCCAAAGTTAAGTTTTTGGCCACTTGCTCAAGGGCACCCAGGGGGTACGAACATCGGCTTGGGCAGTTACCATTGATTACAGTAGGCATAGAATAGTCACAGATCCCGAGGTCAAATTCTCAAAGTCGGACCTTGGTACGTAGTACTATTATTTATTCTGTGACCTTGGCATCTCAGAGCATTCCTTTGTGCTCGTCCTCTAGGATACACTCTAATTAAACTTGACTAATTAACACTTTCAGCCGCTACATCGTCAAGGATTGCGAAAGAAATTAAGGTGGAATTCCATATCTAATGAACAGCTTCGAGAATTAAACAAGTTCTTCGCGTGTGACATTAATAAGAAGATTTGTGGGATTACTTTGTCTATAAACTTATCTGATGAATAACAGATTTTATTTTTCTCTTTGCAATTTTATTAACGTCTGGGCATTTTCAATGTAGTCTTTGAGAATAAAAAAGGTGCCTTCATATCTTTCATGAATCACTTTAATCTCATTTGAAATGCATAAGGCTTGATAAGTATTCGTAATTTTAAATTTAATCTGGACTAAAATTAGTTCGTAAAATGAAATAACTGCATATTAAAGTCACACTAATAGCACTCTCTAGATCACCTCAGGGGGATAGGTACGAGTATTCCTCTAGACCTCTGACGAGTAACCAAAATGTCTCCCGTCCATGCTCCCAGTATCATGCTGACTTTCTATTGTGTCTCGACTCGGTAAAACTTTCTTTACCGCATTACTTATTGAACTTAATCGGATAATTTGGTTATGAACTTGCACGATTAGGTGCCTAGTCTCATTTAAATATGCATGGCTAAGTATGGAAAGTGCCCACGTTGATTGATGACTAAGTAAATTAAAGCCACTGAACCTTTGCCACCCTTGTCAAAGGTCGTTTTACAAGATCCATTATAATACGAGTACCTTCGTTTGTAGGTATATACGTACTTCATTCCGTCGCTTCAATTAGATACCTACCTTGTCTAATTAATTAAACAAAAGTTACAAAGGCTTTTGAAAAACGGCTTAGTGCAACCGAGGCCATGAATCCATTGGTCTCGACAAGAAAAGTTTCATACATCATGCTCCGCGGGTCCATAAAGCAAAATTAAATATGACACGTTCCTAGCTATCCATTAGTATCGCTATTTGTACAGGAACTAACTAATAAAATATATTTAAAAAACGACTGCCTGGAATAGTGTAACTTTCTATCAGTGAAAGAATTTTCAGATTCAGCTCAGCAGTTTCAGAGATCAAATTTAGTTCAGTAGTTTTTCGAAAATAAATATTTATAAAACTTCATACATATATCAAAGATTAATAAACCGATTTGAGATGATTCTTGTTTTATTCAAAAGAGTACTTTCAGTGTAGTCCCATATAAACTTCATCAAAATTGGTTCCGTAGTATTCTATTAGAAAATATATTGGTTTTAGTATTTATATATTATCATATCCTCGGGATTTCTGAACCGAATTAACTATCAGTTCCAGATTTATAAAAAATGCAAGATTTCTCATCCAAAACGGCGAGTAAGCAACAGTTTTTGTGCCAAAACTATTTGCTGCGAAAAAAAAAGGAATTGAAAACCACATACATACTTATTTATTGATTAGAATTATAATTCTGGATTTGAATAATTGTTGTTAAGACACGCTATTGGCGTGACGTAGTATATATTACTGTAAGAGTAGGGTAGTCCGTAAATAAATAAACGATGCGGCTGGCGAAGCACGGAAGCGCGCGGTCAGTGCAGTGAGCGGGTCATTGTTTGCGTGCTGTGGTGCGTGCGTACTGGCGCGCCACATACGAGTACAAGCCGCGTTTGGTACCGCTCTATGAAGATAACATTCCTTTCTGTTTCTACTATGCTATTGTCCAACCCTCCAACTCCTAACGTTCGGCAAGGTTCGGCCTAACATTGAATCGATAGGTACGGCCGCGCTATATCTGATCGGCGCCTAAAATTATTGTATTCAAGACTAAAGATGAATAAAAAAATGAAAACAGTCCCTGCACGCTCTTTTAATGCCTATACACAAGACCACCAGATTTAAAGGTTGTTTTAAATACAGTGCTGCAAAAATTTGAAATAATATTCCTCCGCCATTGAGATGTAAAATAAGTTATGACCGTTTTAAACTTAAATACAAAGCCATTATATTGAGTCTTCTTAAAAATATCTTTAAAGCAACCTTTAAAACCTCGTAACACAATACAAACACACTCTCACAACCCTACACACCCACTCTCACACACCCCCATACACATTGTAGTCAACTTATGTAACTATTTCTTTGGCCCCAGATAAAATTATATTAATAATGTATAATGCTGTTTTATTATTTTTGTGTGTCATTCTTTTTCATTCTTTCTCTATATTATTATTGTTTTCGCGCTTGAGTAACACCTTCTAAGTTCAAGCAATAGGGTATGCTGAAAACCAGCCCTGCGTAGACTAAACTTAGCGTGCGCAGTACAGTGCTGAGCTTACCCCAATTGCCAAACATGCATTTTCATTTATTTACATACTATTCTGTGTGTTTTGTTTTGTTTAATTATGAAAGTGTTATTTGGCAATAAATTGTTTTTAAACTTATTCTTATTCTTAAAAATTAAAAAACAAACATGCTTAAACTAAGATGGTGGATGCTAACAATACCTACATCGAAAATTTGGCATACAATTGAAATGAGACGCGAAAAGAAATCGCACGGTGCGTCCAACCTTCACCAACTGATCGTCCGTCCTTCGATGTGTGAAAAGCCAATTGGGTATATTCCATTATATAAACTATTCAGAGAATAAGTCCTCAATATGTGCTTTTGGGTGGATGTAGATATTACACAGATGATCTAAGGGTTTGCCATGCGCCTAATCTGCATTTTGATACTGGATTCAGTCTTAAGGATCCAATCTCGCAATAAGGGGGTGGTTCTTCAATGGATCCCATCACATATTCAGCTAAAAGAAAATGATAACGTAGATCTCCTAGCTAAACAAACGATCGAAAATGGTGTTCCATTAGAGTGCATGCACACATGTGGCAGGAATACTTTGACGAGAGGTCACGTGAGAAGGGCATTTGGCTAGGACAATCCAGCCACAAATTGGCAGGAATACTTTGACGAGAGGTCACGTGAGAAGGGCATTTGGTTAGGACAATCCAGCCACAAATTCCCCAATATCCGTGGATAGATAACATTTTAATAAGCAGAAATTCTTTAAAGACTCTTAGATTACGTTCGAGACATATTCCATCAATCAAGTTTGCATTTCTAATGAAAAAAGTCCCATCACCAAATTGTAACGAATGCGGAGTAATTGAAGATGTACAACATATTTTGATGGAGTGTGTCCGGAACGAAACATTTAGGTTATTGTGTTTTGGTAGGGATAAGACTATACACGTTGGCCTTCTTAATAGTACTTTGGCTTGTCCGATATCCAAGGAAGCCAACATGTTATTTAAGTTGATAGATTTAGGCTTAGCCAAATAAGTAGAAATGTTGTTATTAATATTTTTAAGTTAATTTTGTTTTCGAGGACTTAACGGGACGATGTGGTCGCTCAGCGACAAAGTCAATTAAATAAAAAAAAAAGATGGGAATTTTTAATTATTTTTACGTACGTGAGAAACATAATATTACAATAATGTAACCCAATGTATCAACAGTTATAATAGTCATTATTTGGCGTGTGCTGCGAAAACTATTGATGTTACATAAAATAATGTACTAGGTACATATTTATAGTATTCATCATTACCCACAAAACTGTCCGAAGGTTATAATAGTTAAGTCATCATAACCTTTTCTAGTTTAAACTAAGAATGCTACAAACATTTTTAGTGAATGGAATTGTTGGGAGGTTTTATTTGTCCAAAGAAAGTACTAATTTATCTTTCTGTTTATCTACAAGTGAGAGTGGTGGGCCGCTATTAATATACAAATTAAAAAATAATAGAGTTACAGACCATTATCAAATTACATTATCGACGATAGAGAGAGAACTTAATTAAAAATTAAGTTCTTTCTCTCTCTCTCTAAAAAATAAGTGCTAATAAATAATTAAAAAAAAAATTGCTTACTTCCGCCAAACATTTAGTTTTATACTTTCTTCATTCATTTTCAATATGGATTTCTGCACAATAACGCCAGAGTCTATCAACAAAAGATTTTCTACTTCTTTTGTGGGTATTGTTGGCTTCAACACATCATCTCAAATTACTGAACGAAGTCAAAAGACACACACTTATTTTACAAATGATCTGTAGTTTCCACGAAGGTGCGCCGAGTAATTATAACATTTGCTCAGCTACGGTCGGAGTCGGACGAAGGAAATATAATTGGAGCTAAAGCATGAACTCCCGGAAACTGCAAGCTAGTTATCAGATTTATGATTTGGATGGAGCTAGAGTTGCTGATGAGGAACTGATAATCTTGATCACTTATCAAAATGACGTTGATGTAAGTAATCAAATTTAACATATCTAATTCACTCGTATTCTTATAAAACGTGTCTCTTCGTAAATTTGTGTTGGTTAAACAAACTTTAGCCCTAAAAGGCGAAATAGCATTGATACCTTGTGTCAGTTTTCCAACTACATAACTAATTAAATATTTTTTAAATCATTTTTTACTTCTACACGTTGAAGATTGTAGCTTTTTTATGTTATACCTAATCTTAGGCTCGTAATGACTACTATATCACCTGACTTGGACGAGCTTTTTATCAGCTGACAAAGCTATCAAATTCTAGCTTACACAAAAATACAACTAAAAAAAGTTTACTTAGAGGATTGTAACTTTTAAACTTTCCCGATTCGAACTCATAGTTATATATTTAAACGGGACTTAATAAAGTTTTCAGCGTGATTAAGCCCCGTTTAAATATATAGCTATTAGAGGAGTTTTACAAATATAATAATTTTGTAATGGAAAAATTTGGATCTCAGACGCTATAAAAAACATAGGAGTTTTACAACTCTGTCTAGGTCAAAGTAGAGTTTGAGAGTCACGAGGAAATTAATAATTTTAAACGAATCATGTCCATTTAAATGAACTCGTTACTAGGTGACGTTGATGGTGGTCTTTCATAGTTTTTCTTTGAGCGGAGTAGTCTAAAACGGAAATATACGCTGACATTGTTTCTGGACTTTTACAAGTCGAACTGACTTGTAAAAGTCCAGAAACAACAACACTTATGAACATAACACCATCGAAATACGATTACAACAAACCCAGAATGTAAATCTAAATAGAACTTAAATTCGATTTTCTTTTTGTTGTTGATGATGATGATGATGAGCTTTAGTCACAGAATAATAAATACTCAATAAGTAGGCAAATACTACGTATTCAAATCTGACTTTACGTTTTTTTTATCAATTGTTTTAAGGGACATCAACCCCGTATTTGCTGCATTTGTAAATTCACATAATATCACAAATCAACGCGCCCAGGCCCTTGGCGCATTGCAAGTAGGTGCAGTCAGAATGCTTTGGAATATTCTGATATTTTTTGATTATATATTATATGTTCTAATAGACTCGCTCCAAATGGTGGGACCCCGCAAGATGATGAGGGTAGTCTGCTCTCCTCATCAGATAATATGTAGGAACTTGTTGAGTGGCATGTGTCTGGAGCGAAGTTTATGTGCTATCACCATATGATGTCTCTTGAACGTACTGTTTGAGTACCATGGTATGTGGTTCATGTTATAACATTCCCGCAAGCTCGTTTTAAATAACGTAATTTCCTTTTTTCATATTTTATATCTGTACTGTATCAACTGTATATTCTGATAAATTGTAAAAGGGACCTTACATTTTAATATGAAGCTTGTCATGTGAAAAATACAAAAAGTGACAGCCACTGATCAAACCTTAATAAATCGATAGGGAACTTCAATGCTAACAAAAATATATTGATAAACTAGTAACCTAGTAGTTTTTCTGAGATATTAGTGCCCGATGATAGCCGAGGTCCAATATCTCGGAAACACGACACTTTATTTGGTTACCTGTGTTCTAACATTTTGTTGTTTGCATTGAAGTCCTCTATCGATTTATTAAGGTTTGTTAGCCACGACTTTTCGTTATTTACTATGCCACACGTGTTAGAAGGCTAAAGCTTTACATACCAATGGCTTCTTTAGCCAACTTTTCAGTAAACTCATTACCTCGAAAATGTACCTGGCAAGTTTATTTTTAAAAGCTTTTATTTATCTTGCAATGTTTGTATGTATGTATGTTTGTTTGTTTGGGTCAAATCTTGCAAGCTGAATTAGGAACCGCTTTCTTTTATCATAATACGGACTTGAATTTTTGCATGGTTCAGTTCCGATGACAAGGCATTTTTATTGTAATCATGACCTGAATCGACAGCCAGGATTAGCTCCAGATAAAGGAAATCTTCAACGGTCAACAGCAGAGACACGAAATTTTGTGTACGCATTTTATTATGATAGCCGGAAGTTTCACCATGACATGGCTACTGCATAAATCTTTTTTAATGTTTTTTAATTTACTTATTTATTTGCTGATCAAAAGGAATGGTCTTGCAATGTATACCAACATATACCTAGGTACGCAAAGTTAGGACCGTGGCGTGGTTAAACTCTCTGTGTGAACTTCTATTCGATATTCCCAAGAGTGCACTGCCTACGAAGCAGAAATGAAGTTAATTAGCACGGAGGTCCGGGCGTGCATGTTGTTTATCAAGTAGATAATTAATTCTGGACGGTCCGTAGCCCACCGTGGTAATAAGTTGGCGTATAAAATTTGTTCTTAGATAAAAATCGTCAAGATCCGTTGTCAGTTTCCATTTTGGTTTCATTCCATTACAATAAAGCTAGAGCAGGGAAGTATAATAAGTCTATCCTCAGGTCCCTACAGGTTTGTTTCAATGTCAGTTAGGAGCACGTTAAGTACGATTGAACAGTTCTCATTAACTACTTATTGATCTATATAAGGAGTGAAGCTGCGCCTCACCGAGACTTCTCTTAGCTGCCGAGTAAGTTAAATTGATAGAAAAGGGAATGTAATACTAGAGACTCAAAACATTACTCCCTACGAACACTTCTTCTTTTTGGGTTTTTTTCTTCTATCGCAGGTTACACAGTATAATTGGCCGCAAACAAACACTCTCACACATTTTTAAACACTCAAATACATTGAGTTTATCTAAAGGACAATACAAGTGTAATTAATTGGGCAAAGTATCCGTTCACCGAGCGAAGCCTCTGCTCCTGAATCGCAGTTTCTACTACTTCGCGAGTCTATGGATTCAATAGCAATCAGGGCCCCGATTCTGTTAAATAATGAACCGCGATAACGCAGGTTGATAGCTTTTTGCGAAATTTTCTCATTTAACACTTAAAAGTGCTGGAAGTGAAAATGTTGTTAAAATTTTCGTTATTTGTTTTTTTTTTGTTTTGTTTTCATTTTTGTAAATTTTCCAAGAAAAATTGCTTCTAGCACTTTTAAGTGGTATATGAGAAAATTTGACAAAAAAAAAACTAGCGATCGACTTACGTTATAGCGGTTCAATAGTTAACAGAATCGGGGCCCTATTACGTATTATATTTCAATAAATATTTAAATTTGTATTGTACTTTTTATTATTGGGCCTTAAAAAAAACCCGCTCAAGCTGATAAGTGGTTCTGCAGTTATGGTAATATGATTCTGTATCTGTAGCGGAATGATCATAACACGTTATTGAATTAGCTGTGTATAGAACAAGAAACTTTAAAGGAGCGAAAAAAACACACAAAAACCCAATCAGCTCATAGTTGCACAGCATAACGCAGGTCTCTCGTCTCCATAAGTATATCACACCCGCTTCCTAAAACGGGTTTGCAAGACAATTTTAATTTCAACCCACCTACAAGCACCAATCACGTGGCGACCAGAAGTTCAAATGAATCGTAGGTAGTCTCTAGGCCAAACAAATAATACTCTTAAGTACCACCAATTTGGCCAAATCAACGCAACTAGGTCGCTTATTACTGAGATGACCTCTATGACTACGTTTCACTCAGGAACGCTGCAACTTCTGTACCTATACCGTTAGCAAAATTACTTCAGCTCAATTAGTCTAACTTCTAATTTCATGTTCCCAATTTATCTCTCGAGACGTCTAATTTGGAAATTGGACGTATACCACTTAACTTAGAAACGAGTTCCATAAGGCACTTGAAATTATCCGCAAAAGGAACAAACATTTCGAAGATATTTTAGTCAGAATAACATACATGTAGTCTTAGATGCTCGTGGAACACATCTCTTTAGACAATAATAGCTTAATTAACTGCGATGTTATAGTAAATGAGTCAATAAATATGCGCCGTACGCCCTAAAATCCACACGTCTAATGATACAAAGCCTTAACAATGAGCAGTTTTCCTTGTACACCTACTATACAATGCATGAGCTATAACAAATCTTTAAATTCATATTCAATGCAATTCGTCGAACGCGGTTCGTTGGTGGCTCCTATATGGTTGGTGTTGTGATATGTGAATATTCATGAGATCGGCATCGTGAGTAAAGTTAGGATTTTCATTTCGGGGGATTGAAAACGTCTATTAATGTGAATCCTTCCCCCAGTTAATAAAGGTTTGATACAATGAAGGTGTGGTCTCATTTCTTGCGGTCCACGTCCTCGGGCAATGAATAAAAACACAAAAGAAAAAAAAAACAACACAAGCAATCGGTTTAAAAATCGTATCATCTGCGGTTCTTTTAAATAAAGGTTTAGGGGGTTCGACCCCCCAACAATCCCCTGGCTACATCCTTTATACGCATTCTTTAAGCCTCCGTCCAAAATGTATTGTAAATTTTAATCAATAGATCTTTGTTGCGTGCCTTTACTGTTTTGGATACGGAACTGCGCAAATGCTTGCCCCTAAAGGAATTAGTACTTACTCTTATTTATTCTGTGCAGGAAGTACGTGTGCGTTTTGTCTGCGAAAATGTGGGTAATGGTGTCATTAGGTTCTTATTAAGGTTCCTAATTATGGATATGGATGCGTTTCCTGTTGCCTATACGAGTACGAGTAGCACTGGTATTTAATATTCGATCGTTTGGTAGAGTTTTAAAACATGAGGGAAATTTACATGTAGAAAATTTGAGGGTAGAAACAATAAATATCTACTTAATATTAGGAATATTGAGTGAAGAGAGTAAGAGTTGTATCTCATTTCATTTGCTTCTTAAAATTTGATCTCCCTTCTCGAATGTAGTTTTAGATTTCATTCAAACTCGTATGAGCCGTATTTGTAGACAAGTTGAATCGATCGACTCTAAAGCCACGAAGGAAATACACGAAGCACGATAAGGAATACACGAGCTATGTAGGAGCACAAAAGCATACTAATTCCAAGCAGATGCTACTTAGGAGCATACAGTAAGCATATTTATACGAAAAGAGTATGCTTGTAAAAAAGCACGCTATTTAATCGCAAGCCGGTCTATTTTTAGGGTTCCGTACCTCAAAAGGAAAAAGGAACCCTTATATGATCACTTCGTTGTCCATCTGTCTGTCTGTCTGTATGTCTGTCTGTCTGTCTGACTGTCTGTCTGTCTGTCTGTCTGTCTGTCTTCTACACAGGAACGCGTGGAGGTAACAAGTTTAAATTAATATCAAGTACTCAAATCTGTAATTCCTTGAAGCTGTGAAAAAAACAAACGTCTAAGCCGTTTATGCATATTATGCCATTCGCAAGGGAATCTAAACCTGTAGGGTACTTCCCGTTGACCTAGATTCATTAAATTTAGCAAGAAGTAATTTCTTATAGCAAAAGTAAAGGGAAATACCAGAAAACCGTAAAGAACAATGGCGAACTCCCATACATGCTTTTATGTCAGTCAAATTCACAGTGTCTTTAGACAAAAAATATCGCTAGTAATTCAGCATAATTTCCTGAGATTGTTAGTCTAAGATATATTTTTTGGGGAGGCCAGGAATAATTGTTATTAGGCTTCAAAGTTGTGTAGGTTATGTTACTGCTAATGACCTTCGAAACAAGTCTTAGAGATTTTAATTATTTTATCCGCTTAATTTGGTAGACAAGTAAGTACTTATGCGTGATAAATATAATGTTTCAAGATATTGTAGGTACCTACCTATTCAATTACCTACCTAGTGTAACAGACTAGGCTTTTGAATAAAAAATATTTTTAATCTTTTACTGCCTAGCGAGATTACAAACCAATATATTTAGATATTATGGTGCTGCTGTTTCATGTGCAGGGAAACAGTTGTCTACGACCTTGTTACGAGTGCGCATGCACTGTATGCGCGTGTTCGTGCGCTTGGTAGCTTTTTCGCGCGCGAGCTAGGTAGTAGATAGCACAAATATTTTGCAACAATTCCTTACACAAAATATTTTATTTACACAAACCTTTGTTTCTTTCCTATTTATTGTTCAATACTTTAAACCCAACACGCCCTATGCACTATTATTTCTTTCACGATCTGTATGACTGGTAGATAATGCTGTTTAGCATTACGTCCTTCCTTGTACTTACACTATTTTTTGTGCAAAACGATTAAATAAATTAACATACCTTATAACAACAATTCTTTACACTTTCTCCATAAACTATAATGCATTCATTGTATTCCCTTTGCTACGAGTATAATGTTTTCTATAGAGGTTTTATATTGACGTACCATTTTGTCTATAGCACAGTCTATATTATTATTCTGTTTATCGCAAGAAGGTTGAATTACGTTTACTGTTAAAAGATTTAACACCAGAAAGCGTAATTCAACGTCCTTTGGTTTAAAAAACTGGGTGGGAAGTATACTGTGTTGACAATTTTGACGTCCAAACCGGAAACGTCATTGTATTATATATATATTTTTGACCCGTTGGGCAGGCAACAGGCCGGATAAACATTGCAGGAAGGAAATGAAGTTACAATTTCATGTTTTTTAAAATTAATTTGTTAACTAGGCTTTTTCTAGCTTACCGGCTATGTTGAAAAAACGTAGACAAATAATTACTTAAGTTCTGTAGAAATGATATGTCAAGACGCTGCAAGATTTATCGCATAAAATTCCACCTATGTTCTTTGCAGTTACATCACAAAAAATAGGATGAACTATTTACATAGCCACAAGTTTATACGAAACCCTCAGAGCGCGAGTCACACATGGCGAGGCGCGGGTGGGAGGGGAGTAGCTCCAAAGTAACTCTAAACGCGTTTTGTAAGCATGCTACTTGATTTGTTGAAGTGCGTAGGACACGATGGCTCGGTACACCTGAAACCTCCAACTTCTTGCCGCATTTCATTTAGAAAACAATCAATTGCTCCCAGATTTTGTCTTCTGCTAATCCGGTTCTGTACCCAAATCCTATTCTTCTTCTAGTGTTTCTTTTCATAATGAGTTTCTTTCAAGGAGGTTGGATACACACTGCTATTTATTTAGTCTATAGCTTCTTTATTATGTGTTGCAAGAACTAACTTCATAATTTAATTCATTCCGCAAATATACGCCCATTTTTAATGCAACTATCAAAGAAATCCAAATAATAAGTAAATATTTGTATTTTTGTGCCAATTATTGAGCAAGTGTATCTGAAACGTGTTAGAAAGAAGTATGCTCATTGACCGAGCGAGCGCGTAGCGCGAGCGATGCGTGTCCGTTTCAGCACGGGCAAAAATGCTTTCGTATGTCAGGATGTCTGTCCGGATCTCTGTTCTCCTCTACGGGTCGCATTTCTCAACCGATCTAGATGAAATTTGGTATACAGATAAAACAAATTTTCAGAAATTTTAATCGTCAGGGATTTTTCTTTGTACTTCCCCCAAAAAGGGGAAAAATATCTCCGCCTACTCTATCGGCTACTGAATATCTCCGCCTTATTGGATCCGATTTCGATGGTTCTTTTTTATTTAAAAGGTAGTAACTATAAATTAATTTCATAAAAAATGGTGAAGATCTGATGAGGATCTTCGGCGTTATGAGCAGAATAGCTCCTCAAAATTCAGTAAATTTCTCACTTTTAGGTTTCTACCAGTGGAATCAGCCCTTTACCCACTAGGTAGGGATTGATGGAGCACCTTGGTTATTAATGTTAGTTGTACAATAAGATAACTAGATGGCGGTACTGTGCACCGCTAGATTGTTTGAAAAAAGATTGTACGCGCGAGGTCTACAGCTCACAGAGCCACTAGTACTTAATATGCTTCTGAGGTCTGTGCTTTCATGAGCAAATGTACACACTCGGAGAGCATGCTGTAAAAGAGCATACTACATAGTAGGAAACAAGCATGCTTTTCTAATAGCATGTGTATTCCAAGCTTTATACTCACGCAAAATTCACGCACTAAAATGAAGTAAGGACATGAATGTGTTGGTTCAAAGCTACAACACGAGTAGGTAACTCTTTCATTTTGTCTTACCATTGACAATTTAATAGCATTAAGATGGATCTTATTTAGTTGTGATATGAGTTTTAACCTAACTTGGATTAACACATATTAATATCTATTTTTAGGAGTACCTATACCTAGTAACGGTTATTTATTTAATGCTCAACATTCAATGATCAAAGTTATACTTACAACAACCTGTCATAAAACTAATTAACTTTCAATAGTTGAAAACCTCAACAGCATAGTATCGTAATGAAAGCTCGTATATCGAACTACGAGTATACAAATTCTCGGTTTTCCAAAAACAAAGTTCACGTAGAGTTATTGATAACGTTGTAATCAAACAACAAAGAATGGAAGATGGATGAACACGCTCCCGGCTTAGCTTAAAACGGGACGAGAATTCCTTTGTGGAAAGCGCAGATATGTAAGTTCGTGGAAAAATATGAGTCAAAATAATATCGTATTCTGTGTAATCTGTCTGGATTGTATCTTTGGACGTCGTCTGGAAAAATTCGGCACATCGTTTTTCCATTAGAGAAACAAAACCGGCCAAGTGCGAGTCGGACTCACGCACCGAGGGTTCCGTACAAACTTAACTTTGCCGTTGGAAAACTGTTGTCCCCTTACATCGACATAGGTGGCGGTCAGTTTACCAACTGCATTTTTGATGTGATGTAACTACAAATATACGGTTTTCGGATTTTCTCCTTTACTTGTGCTATAAGACTTTGCTTCTTGCCAAATTTCATGATTCTAGGTCAACGGGAAGTGCCCTATAGGTTTTGATACCCTTGCGAATTCAAAATATGCGGCATAAACGATCGTAACTTTTGATTGCGTTGACTTAGAAGTTTGTTGTTTCACAGCTTCACGGTATTGCAGACCTGAGTATTTGATATTAATGTCAACTTGATATCTCCATGCGGTCCTGAGAAAAGGATCTTGACAGACAGACAGACAGCCAGACAGACGGACGGACAAAGGTTAGTTTTTTCCTTTTAAGGTACGGAACCTTATAAATGGAGTCATGTAGATAGTGTTTATATCATGTACAACTTAGATAGTGGGATGTCGTCTTGAGCACACGGATGGTGGAGTGGCCAGTGACGTGCGAGCTGCTAGCAATAGGGGATGTCTACTGCTCTACCGGTGTGTGACACCAAGTACTTCTCCATGCACGGTTGTCTGGAAGAGATCTATCTGAGCGATAAGACCGCCCCTTGTGACACTCATTGTTATACTTTAATCTATCTATCTATCTACAAATCACATTTGGCTAGGAGATAACATGCTGCTGATGCTTTGTTTTTTACGTTTGCGACAAGGTTTTGATCGTTCATTAATCAACAGAACATAGAGTCTGAGCTGATCTTGTATAGTTGGACAAACAAGGTTTGGTTTTTTACCAGCAATAAGGTTAATGATACGGGCATCTCATCGAAAATCTCTAATTGGGTGGTTTACTAGTATTGTTTCGATAAGACTTTATAAAGTTATCATGTACCATTACATAGAACTGCTCCAATTTGTATCCATCATTAGGTACCTACAGAGTATGGTTACAGTAAAAACCCGAAATCAATTAGAAAGCGTTTGAATTAGTCAAAACTTGTTTTTACTGAACGCCTTAGTTTATACTGTTTGGTGATGAGATAAGTACTCTTTTTTGCGCCCTTAAAAAGTACTACGTTAATTAACCTTTATTATTCATTATTAAACATTATTCAAATGAATAATTTAAGAATCAATGGCCATCTAAAAATCATTTTATGCCACGTAATCACGTAACTAACCTAGTGCTTTTTGTACGCGCAATTCAATGTAGAATCATTCATGTTCAACCTAACCTACCTTAGTAGGTAGTTTAACCTACTGCTTTTTGTGAGATGCGCCTACATTTCAATGTAGGATTCATCCAAAATCATTCATACCAACCTAATTAACCTACTGATTTGTCAAAAGTTATTTAATTAAATCCCGTTTTGACTAGTTTAAATCACTTTTGACTGATATGACAATCAGTAAAAACTAGTTTTAAAGAAGGAGTTCAGTTAAAACACGGAATAAATAATAGAATTAAAACCTCATTTAACTAGGTTAAACGTCTTAATAAAAAACGTGTTTTTACTGTAACATGGATATGACCTAAGGGTATTGTTACATCCCTACCTACCGAACTTTAGTTCAACAAAAAGGAGTTCTTATTGAAATGTCTACATGATAGCAGTCCCAGATAACATCTAACCCCGGCGTAACCTGGCGCATCCCAACCCAAGTAGCAAAACAAGCCAATCCCGCGGGATGGGCCGTGCCCTTGTTGGTCCTCGATAGCCGTGCTGGTACCTATTCGTACTATTAGTTAATCTACGGTGCTGGTGCGACTTTCACTCCTGCGAAATCAGTGTTATACGAGTATGTAGTTACATACTCTTACAATGGCCAGTAATACTTGGTAAATAGATACTTTGTGGTAGGTATCATCAGTTAAAAATTTAAAAAGGAAAATGTAAACCGAAGCACGATTCGAAACTGTGGATATAGCAACACCCCACTAGTTTCGTTGCCATGCCAAATAGCAATGTCAAAATTTGAACTTTAGTTTATGCTATTAGATATGTTTTTTTTTGTTGAATGCCTTACTTTTTGCAATCTCGAGTTTATTTTCGAGAGTACAAATGTGACCGCAGTCACAACTCATTTTACCTAGTTTCTGCAGCAGTTGGTCTCGCTGTCCCGAGTCTCTCAGGAATGAGGACAGGAGAAGAGACAGCCACATAACTCAGAAAAATTATGCAGTTTTGCACATAACTTTTCTGAGTTATTTGGAAAATCGCACATAACTCAGAAAAGACATTGGTGCGGAGCCTAGGCTTTGAACCCGGTATCGTTGGATTCTAAATTATTAGCGCGAATTAAAATCCAACGATACCGGGTTCGGTTCTAGACTCCGTACCAATGACTTTTGTAAGTTATGTGCGGTTTTCCATCGCTCCGTGCTTTGGAGGGCACGTTAAGCTGTCGGTCCCGTTATTATTAATAGCAGTCATTGATTAATAGCAGTCGTCAAGCCATGTCAGAGGCCTTAGGACGGCCTGACAAACTCTGGCACCAGAGGCCAGCACTACCTCATACGACAAGCAAGCAAGCATTATTGTTTAATCATTCTTGCCTACGAATTTCATTTGACTACATTAGGATTGATTAATGAACAAGACATACATTCAAAAATTAAAACCCTACTACGGTCGGATAGCCTATATGACACTCTATACATGAAGACGAATCGATTGATATATTGCTTGTCAAAATCGGACCAATAGGGTCAACGCTATGGTGGAACATACACATATATACATATGAAGACTGAAACCCTTCCTTTGCTTCGCCGTTGTCGGGTTAAAACTACGCACAGCCAGGCGACTCAAAACAGGCGAAATCGACTGTCGGTTCGGGAGTTAAGGTCAATATTATTAAATTTACATCTGACACGCAAACCAATATTAGTCTTTCTCTATAGGTATGAACACTTTAATTGAAATGGAATACGAAGAGGTCAGTAAACCACCGAGTCATGCCGCGTAAGTAACCGGCTGTGAAATATTAAGTTAACTTTATTAGATTGCTTGGTTGGATTAACGTTATTAGTATACTCTACCGTTAGAACATTAAATTCTCATTTATTCTAATCGCATTATTGCCAGCTTAGAGTCAAACTCACAGTAAGTTTCGTGTATAAATAGAAGCATCAATGATGAAAAGGTTAATGTTAACTTAGTAATATATACTTCGTAATACTCTGTTGAATGTTCCCAGTTCCGATTCTTTCCCCCTGATAGCGTGTTCTCGCTCAAATGATGTCGTCGCAAAAAACCTAAGAAGTGTTCCGGTCGCCCGCAGCTTCGGGTCCCTTCCGATGGCTGTGACATTTGAAATAATTATCCTGCACTGAAAACCACGACATAGATACCATAGTAGCTCTCGCTCTGCATGAAAATAAATGTGGGTTTGTTTATCAGTGCTGAGAAATGTTTCGCCCGGAAAGCACAAAGGCTTCAAATATTTATTGAATAGTGCCGTAAAACAAATCGCGCTGCACACGCTATATTTGTTCAAACAATATCGCTGTAAGTAAAGCTTGAGTTTATCTTCGTGCTTAATTAGTACAGACGATTAGGTGCGGTCATAACGAGAGGCTAAAGAAAGGTGGCGTAATGGTCCAATTGGGGCTTGCAGACAAAGCACTGGCGTGGTCAAGTTTGGATGTTTGGGCAAAACGGGGCGAATCTCTGCCGGCCGCAGCCGCACCGTCCGCATTGCGACCGCTATTGTAACGTTCACCCAAACACCATTATGCAAAATATATAGCTGTTAGCTTATGTAACGACTGCGGTAATTAGACCATTATCGTTTAAACAGCGTTAAACAATCGACGCGTGCCGCTCATGACGTAATAAAAGTACTACTTATCATTTTAACGCTACAGATAGGTACAAGCAAGGAGGTTGGATACATACTGTGGTACAAGATATACTCACCAGTACATAACATCATACTCGTACTAATATTATAAAGACGAAATTTGTAATTTGTATATGTGTGTGTATGTTCGTTACTCTTTCACGCTCAAACGGATGAACAGATTTGGATGAAATTTGGTACTAGGATAGCTTATATCCTGGATTAACACATTGGCTACTTTTGATCCCGACTTCGAGAAAACAAATACTAGCATATTTTTTTGTATGTAAATTGCCACATCAACGTAAAAGTGACCGGTGTCAATGTTACAGGTATCAAAATGACAGGTGTCAAAGTGACAGACTTTGATTTTTATAGCTTGATCTCCATGACGGCTGTCATCGAGATAACGCGCATGATGTTTCGTATTTTTTATAGTCAAAATGTACCCAAAATAATTTCGTACCTTATTGGTGTGACGTAAAAGGATGTTCAATTTTCATTGCAACATCCTTTTGACCAACAGTGTGACCATATTTAGCATGTTCCTGCGATTTTAGCAGGATTAGACTCTCATTTTGGCTCCTAGCAGGATTTTTAGCATTTTATTGAAATCTAGCATTATTTAGCAGAATCCAATAATGCATCCAATAATAGCATCCAATAATAGCAATAATCTGGCAGGATTTATTGAACGCGTTTCAAAATGCCCCAAAAGTGCACACAGTACGCTCAAGCCTTTATATTTGAGTTTATTGGCTTCTGGAAGCAGCTCTGATGCCAAACTAACAGATACCGAAAATTTCTGAAGACAAATTGAAACGATGAATTTAATTTAATTTAAATGGTAATGGTAATGGTGGTAAATATAAATAACAATGGTAATGGTAATGGTGTTGGTAAACCCAACATTGTGAATCTTGCGTGGGCTATTATGATTTTACTAATGCCACACACTTATTGTGAACGAATCATTTCACTGATTAACAATATAAAAATCCGGCTTAGAAATCGATTCAAAAATAAACATGACGATTCTGGAATTTTGCATTCCAAAAACGCAAACAGGAAATATGGGATATATATGAGAAAATGGGTGTGAATTTCGAGCCGACAAAAATATGTTAAAATTATATCTTAGCTCATCATCATTATACAAAGGATTTGCTAAGGACAGTGATAGTGACGAGTGAATTGTGTTGTAAATAGGAATGAACTGGCCAAGTGCGAGTTGGACCGCGCACTAAGGGTTCCTTACCACACCACTTTTATTTTTCTTATTATAATTTTACTTTAGAGTGTGTAATCATGCCAAGTTTGCCTCTTACGCTTGTACTTATCACCGCTTAGAGCAAAGACAAAATACGTAATAAGTACTTTTGTTGTATAGGGATCCCCCTTTTTTATTATTATTATTTCTTAATTAATCCGCCATAACATTACAGTCATATTCTATAAACATTTTAATATCTATTACAATTCAAAAGATCATCGTTATCAGTTCCCGCTGCTGGGACACAGGCCTTCTCTCATAGAGAGAGTGAATGGGCCATAATCCGTCAGATTGTATAGCGCAACATGATACCATTCGGATACTATTGCTCTCCAAAGATACAGTATCGGTTCAAAAGATACAGTCGTTAAACGGTAGGACGGACAAACAGACAGACAGCGTAGGCTTAAAAATATTATAGTTGACCGTTGACACTCTTTGGGTACGGAACCCTAATAAAAATGACATTCTAATCGTACAAATTGGCATTTTTGTCCATATTTTCTAATGTTTAAGCAATATCTGTGAAAGCAGTAATTTAGCATTATTTGAAGAATGTCTAGCATGTTTTAGCAGTTTTTGTCATTCAGGCTAGCAGCATTTGACATTTGAATCTGGTCACACTGGACTATAAAACAATAATAATTAATTATGAAAATCGAAATAACTTTATTTGCTTTTTCGTTATAAATTCATAAAAAAAGTTTCCACAAGCTAATTTGAATCTATTGTTGTGGTAAAATGCAAAGATTTCGAATTACGCTTACTGGCGTAAAATAGATTCCGCTCTAATCTAATTTTGTTCTAGCAAAATGTCACGTTTTATTTGGTCTAAATGGTCTATAATAAACCACTCGGCACTCGGCGAAATTGTGGTAACCCCCACACAAGCCATTAATAAAGAAGTTGAAGTTAAGTTGGTCTATACTCTATATGCACCCAAGTAAAAAAAAAACACCCGTAGGAAAAAATAATTGTCAAGTACATTCGCCTGCGACTTAATAAATAATAATAACAACTCGAAGAACCGACAACCGTTGGGGTAAGCGAGTTTTATTGTGGAGACCACGATTAGGTGAACGTAGTGAGACCGTTGGCCAGGTGAAATGACGAAATGTGAATGGCGAAATGTGAATGAAGAGTTGAAGATTGGGCTCAGTGGCCTTGACAAGGAGAGGCCTACGTCCAGCAGTGGATGAATACGGGCTGATGATTTTGATGATGAGGATTATAGATGATGTGTCACCACATCAAAGTAAAGATTATACATACTTACCTACCATCGTTTATGAATACCTAATATATTATGATATTCGTCGATCCATTGGATTACAAAAAGTGTATAACCTTTCAAAATGGATGCTTGACAATTGTACGTTTTCACTTTTATATATTGGTGTGGATGTTTCTAACTAAATAAAACAACTATTTGCTTGGATATATTATATTTAATTGACCGAGCGAGCGCGAAGCGCGAGCGAAGAATCTTCGTTTCAGCTTGGGGAAAAATGCTTTCGTCATTTTTCGTATGTCCGCATCTCTGTTCTCCTCTACAGGTCACAATTCTCAACTGATCTAGACGAGACTTGGTATACAGGTTAAGCGTTTTTTTAGAATTTTTTAGCTCCTCAAAATGCAGCAAGCTACTCACTCTTAGATTTCTACCAATGGAATCAGCCTTTTACCTACTAGGTAATTGACGGAGCACCTTGGTTATTAATTTTACTTTTACAATAAGGTAACTAGATGGCGCTACTGTGC
Organism: Alsophila aescularia; assembly: GCA_946251855.1. NCBI lineage: Eukaryota > Metazoa > Arthropoda > Insecta > Lepidoptera > Geometridae > Alsophila > Alsophila aescularia. The sequence continues at coordinate 16,294,872 of OX276377.1, read as the reverse complement.
ACAGCTAGATTGTTTGCAAAAAAATTTGTGCTCGCGAGGTCTACAGCTCGCAGAGCCACTACTATTGGTTGGCGTCACACAAGAAATTGAACAAGAAAGCCAAAAAAGATATGCTTATTGGTTACAACGATGATGACGAGTATAGAGTTTAGGTAAAAATACTCTGAATAAAATCAAATCAAGAGATTTGGCCGAGCCTGGTGTCGGGGACATTTCATCAAGCGAAGATATTTGACATATTGACACAGACAGACCTACAAGAAGAATTAAGAGATCTTAAAATTAAAAAACCTCAAGAACTACCTCCATATTATTTATTTTGTGGCCTTATTGGATGAACTGATTTTGATAAAACAAAGATAAAAGTTAAAAACCTCAGCGGGACTCCAAGGAATACAGTTCAGCAAACAACATGCAAAATCCATCCAGTGGTTTTTGCGTGATGATGTCACATACTGACAGACAAAAATTCTAAACGATATTTTTGGATTCTCCTACTTTCATATACTGAAATAAAAACGTTTTTTTTTTCTAAATTAACTTGTACAGATTTCACTTTTTTATAGTTTTATTATGTTCAGATATAGATAGATAGATAGATAGATAGATAGATATAGACAATGTATGTACTACAAAAGTAAGGCAATTAGCATATAGAACAGACGTGAGCAACATAATTATATGATGGTTTTTTTCAACATCGTTCGATAATCGTTTTTTTCCTACACTACTCCAACTCTAGAAATATCTCTCTGGCAGCTGTCTTGGCGATCAAGCTATGCTGTACAAACTATACTAAATGTAGGTAGGTACGATAGGGCATACTTAATTGAAATAAATTGTTTCAATTTGAAATTATACGATTTAGAAATAGGTTGAAATGTATTTCAATCTTTTAACATTTGACATAAAAACAGATGTCCTATTATATTCTTAAAGTGTATCTTTTCCATTTGGCACGTCGTCGTCAAGGCAGATGCCAGGCACAGTTCTGAGACTTCTGAGATAACACCAAGTTCTCAACTTTTCGCATTTCCTCGACGTGGCCGCGTCAGCCCCGCGCCAATCTCGGCTTTGTCGCTTGTGAATTTGTTAGTTCCAGCACGCGATTAACGAGTTGCACTCAAAACTTCTTTAATCGATTGGAACACTTCTGGAATAAACTTGGAATTATGTTTTGACGTTCGTTGAATTAGACTCATGGAAAATTCAGTTGTTAAGCTGTTGTTGTTTCCGCAAGTTAAGTCGTTCAGCCCTTATTCGCTATGACCATTCAGACACGTAACGCGTTCCGTTCCGATATCCTCGTGGAATCACTCGGCAATTGTTGTAATGACGTCACACGTTTTCTGCAATAAATTTCTAATGGCTTAGCGAATAAGCGACCAGGGCCCCGATTCTGTTAGCTATTGAACCGCGATAACGCAAGTCGATCACTTGTTTTTTTTTTTGTGAAATTTTCTTATTTTCCACTTAAAAGTGCTGGAATATTTTGCTATTTGTATTTTTTTTTGTTTTTTATTTTATTGTTTTTTATTTTTTGAAAATTTCCGAAAATTTTCGCTTTAAGCACTTTTAATACCTAAATGAGAAAAAATCGTTATCGCGGTTCAATAGATAACAGAATTGGCCCCAGCCCAGATCAAAAATGATTCCATCGCCGATACCTACAAGTCCTAGGAATCTGGCTAGTTTTTGGCAATTATTGCCACAATTGTAGCCAGTAATGGAAGAGCACTAATTATAATATTTTATTTGACAAGGATTAAGTACAGTTTTGCACAAAAAGCTGTAGAAAAGTGAGGCGAAAAATAATGTAACAATGTGGAACAAGTAGTATATATAATAGTAGTAGGAAATACAGACTTTAACAAGCACAAGTTAAAAAAATATATAACCCCCGACTATAGCTAGGAAGCATCTCGATCACATCAGTTTTCAAACAAAATATCTTTCCAGCCGTTGAGAGCTACGGTCATCACCATTCCCTCCATTCCTCCCCCTTCCCCATTATAGCTAAGAAAAATCTCGATTACCTCAGTTTTCAAACATAAAAAACCGCAGCTAAATCGGTTCATTCGTTTGAAAGCTACGATTCGCACCGCCCTCCTCCTCCCCCCTCCCCACCTCCGCCCCCCACCCTCCCCCCATTATAGCTAAGAACCATCTCGTTTACCTCAGCTTTCAAATATAAAGAACTGCAGCTAAATTGGTCAATTTGTTCGAAAGCTACGGTTTTCACCCCCCTTTTCTCACATCCCCCTCCCACCTTCCCATCCCCATATATCTAAGAACCATCTCGTTCACATCAGCTTTCAAACAAAAAAAACGCATCCAAATCAATCTATTCGTTTGGGAGCTACGGTGCCACAGACGCACACAGTGATACACACCCGAAACTTATAACACCCGTCTCTTTGTTCGGGGGTTAAAAAAAACATTTTATGTTACCTGGTACTATTCTTACTTTATTATTTTTAGGGTTTGGGTTTACTTTCCAATATCTTATGTAAAAAGAAAATAATGCGTCCATTAAGATCTCAAACTTCTAAAAAAATTTGCTAATAAAGAAATGAAATAACAATTTTATTTCTCAGCTGCTGAGACCTTTAAATTAAACGTATGAAAAATAATGAAAATCTAACTAAACTGAAGCACACTGAAGTGTGCAATCAAAACTTCGTCTTGGGGCGGGATTCACTATTTTTTATGCTTTTCTTATCTCGCGCTTCGAGCACTTCACGCCGCGAGTTTCGAGTGATCAGATAAGCGAATAGATTACTTTCAAACCAGACTTGAAGGGTAAGACCTATTAGTTATTCTGTGGTTGAAGCGTAACGTGATACACAAACATAATTTATCTGCCTAAACACGTTCTCTTTAAAATCAAGTGCTTCGGTTTGAGCACCTGATTTTATAGCGCAAGTCCTTATGAAAAACACTTTGGAGTGTAAAAATGTGTCGATAAACTTTTTTGCGCGTTGTGGTAAAACTTTTAAGGTTTAATTTTATATCGTACTTAGGGTTAAGTATCTGAGTGGGTAGTTATATTATTTTCGTCTCAGGCTAGTAGGTAGGTACCATAAGGAGGAGGTTCAATTCAACTATTGATTGTTGCGTTGTGTATCTGTTACCTCGTAATATATCTGGGATTTCTTAAATGATTTGTTTGATTCATTTTTTTTGAAAGTGTTCCCAAATAATTAAAAAAAAGGTTTAATTGGGTTTTTAAACCATTTTTTGGTACAAATAATTATATATCAGCAGTACCTAGTTTTGTTTATATTAGTAACTAGCTTACCCGCCCGTGACTTCGTCCGCGCAGACTACAGTTTATCGCGAAAAAAGCATCCTACTTACGTTCTTCTAGGATATTAAAAATCAATGCAAAAGTAGACTTAGATTTCTTGGTTATGGCCTCCGTAGCTTGTTGACTTAATCTGTGGCACCAACGCTCTTAATGATTTTTGACGGACTTGGCAACCTTTCCTTACAGCGAGTATTCAACATGTTCTAGTTTTTCCGTGGAAACTCACGGAATTCGTGGAATTTTCCGGGATAAAAAGTATCCTATGTTTCATTCTAGGGTATAAGCTATCTCCATTCCAAATTTGATCGAAATCCGTCCTGCGGTTATCGCGTTAAAGCTCCCCAAACAAACAAACAAACAAACAGACAACGTTTCAATTTTTATATATTGGTATGGATTATACTAGAACGGAGTTCTCTATAAGTATAGTAAATTGTGAAACTGCTTATACCATAAATGTCAATATATCTGAATGAAGAAACTAATTAGCAATATTTGACAAAGGTACTAGTCCAACTTTATGTAATCGGTTATGTAAGCAAAATGTAATTGCGTTACACCACAACACAAGGAAATTGAATCTCAATTAGGATGGTTGTTGATAGAGGAATAATTGCTAAATATAATTAGAGCAAAGATTCCTCGGACAATAGCTGACCTAAGCAATAACAGTTCAAAATGATATTTTTTACATGAAAATTCTCTTCCGAAGACGTTCAATGGCTCCGACAAAAAAATTCAGCTGAATTATAAAGCGTTTAATAAATCCTTAAGTAGCAATCGAGATTGCAGTTTAGAGCGAGTGCTCGGGCGCTCGTTCATCTATAAAATTAAAACTCTATTTCAATTTCTCAACGTATACTCTCCGATAAATAGGTAATATAAATTCGCGTGTCCGGCGCAGACAATCTCTATCAGTGCGGTGGTAATTCAGTGCCGCCCTCCGGGACGGGGCACATGTTTCACGAAATTCCTAGAAAACCTGCGGTGGCTCAGTAAATTCCATACTTTATAGCTGACTTGACCCTCTCGGTCAAAGAGTTGCGATGTCATTTTTAGTGGCAGCATGGAAGCTATTCGTGTAAGGGGATCTACAATGTCGTAGTTCCGGCTCTTTATGGTGGCTTTTTAGTATTCTGTTGTTGTGGTTACTTAATGTTCTGAAGAATAGAGCAGAGGTGAATGAAGCTTATTTTATTAAAATCTGAGCTCAAAAAAAATAGTTCTCGCCCTTTTGGCTCGCCTCTTTATTTCTTTCTTAGATAAGACCGAGATTAATCTTTTAAAAATTAAATTGAATACGTTTCTTTGAGCTGAGCTGAGCTGCTCTTCTTTGATGATAATATTAGATCCATGAAAATCTGCGTGCGTATGATCGTAATTTTTGTAGAAATGTTTTCTATCAGATTACACATCGGTATTCAAATTGGATACATCGTAATATCTTACTTTATTATTTTCCAGAGGGCAACAGTAGAGTTAAACTTAATGTAGGGCGCAGTAAATAGAGTTATTTTTCGTTTTTTGCTATTCCACCCGCGGTCTCTCATCTGATTCGGCATTTATAGCTGGGATAGTGAGAAAAGAATCGTAAAATCTTCGATAAAAGTGCTTTTATCGCGTTCACACTCTAACCATCGTTTTCCTTTTACGTCTCTAATCCTAATATGATTACAGAAAGCAGAAAAAATACAAATTTTTATTTTACATTAAATTTTCAATTATTTTGATAATAATCTGAAGCCAATACAATATTTTACAGCAATAAAACCCATTAAAGATAATTTATATCGGCCATTTGGGAAGATAATTCGCCCATGAACGCTCCCGAAGGCATCGGGAGTCACGACGCGACCCAAGTGGGGGAGAACCGGCTAACCTCGTTACTTACCGTCCTTACTGATACGACTGGATTTTGCAAGCAAGCAATTGCTCCGTAATTCATTATCTGCATTGCAACCGAGGCGGGCGGCGGCCGATCATTTGTGCTTGCTCGTGATTACGGGAACCCTCAATGGGCGCCAATTTCTGCTCGTACTCATCGACCGCCACTTTCTGAACACGTTATCTTAACTGCCATGCCGTATAAATAGTACTACCAATGCAATTGCATTCGCAATTTGCCGTATCAGTTGTGGTCTCGTTGCTCGGTAGCGTTTTGCTGGGCGAAGAATTAATGAGACGAGGGTTCAAAGAAGTAAGTGCGTCATAATAAGCCATGGAAGTTTGCGAAGCCTAAGCAATGTTTATATTTCATCCCTCCTTAACAAATTTCCCTTTTCTTCCACACTGCTTCAGGCTTATGGTAGGTGCATTTTCTATTGAGTACTTACATATAAACTAGATTACCACGTCCTTCAATACATAATGTCCTAATTCATGGTCGGCCAGAACGTGTATGGTTGCTGGTCGGCTAACGAGCATAATCGTTCCCATAAACGGTGCATAATAAATTGTTTCAATTGCCGACCATTTATCTCCGGTCCTGACCGTTGCCATCGAGCATCGACTTCAATACAGCAGCGGTGGCATAAATTTCCGAGTGCGCTCACGCCAACAGAACGGATGTCAGGGGATGAAAAATATAGTCGCGACTGCAGCGCGGCGCAGCCGGCGGCGGCTGGCGGCCGGTGGCGATGCGACTGATTGCGAGCTGAGATGGGTACTAGGGACGGACGTAGAGATAGATAGACTGGCGTTTGTCGATGCATGCCTAACCTCGCACACAGCGGCATGCGAAAGGACAAGTGCGAGCGAATCGGGTGAATGTGGGTGACTCGCGCGACGACCATCGCTAGAATTAGAATAAAACGATAACAAAATTTCGCGATAAAAAGCGCGTATTTAATCCATAAACAGCTTGCCATTAGAACGCGTTTCTATCTAACATTGAAAAACTCCCGTTCTAATTGCGAATGAAGCCTAAAAATTTTGAAGATTGATTGATTTGTAGTCATGACTGCCTGACATGTCAAATGAGTAAGAGAGAGTGAAGACGTACATTTACGCTCCTTTCCATGACTGTTGTTTAGAAAAACAATGTATTATAGCTTAGTATTTTCTCGTCTCGTATGAGGTGACAAAAGTATTGCTGCTACTAGGTAGTGTATTTGCTTAGCTTCTTTTCAGACGACTCAAACTTCACAGGATGTCCAACGAAACACAGAACAACTACGATCGTTCCATAAGTGTGGTAAAATTATTGCAAAAGGCAGAAGTTGCAACTTGCGATAATAACATACACAGTGACCATTAGTGCCAATAATAATTTGCCATCAAAACGTTACAGCTTAAATTTAATTTCCTCGACATAGTGTTCTGCCACTAAGCACATCACTAGGAACTGATTCAAGCTGCACATACAATGCGTCATTTGCATACGCACACGTATGCACACATGTTTGTAATGCACAATTTCATCAATGAATAAGCACTGAGGAGGCACTCTGACGCATCTTCTATTCTCCTTTAGAAGACGGCGGTAATGATAGTGTCATACGGGACGGATGCTGGTGACTATAAATGGTTCTCCAAGTTTTTTTTATCTTTACTTTGCCAAGTTTTGTACCTACACACAGCCAGCAGTGGTAAATAAACATACCTATATGTTACAGAAATCCGGTACACATTAATTATATGGATGCATATTAGGGTCATAAGATTCACGTCAGTATAGATACATACTATATTATAAACGGCTCATCGAATTAGCATTGTGTACAATTCAGAGCAATGCTGCTAGCATCATGGGTACGCTGCCAACTGGTAGTGGGCTGGAAAATTTTAGGCTACCTGTGAGCCGTTAACGGCTTCTAGGTTGTCTGAAAATGTATGTAGTAGTTAGCTAGTTATATATTGCAGCAGTTATAATAAAGGCACTTGCCCTGTTATCTTAAAAAAAAAAGGATGTACGTTACGTTTCAGTAAAATTATGGCGCTTCGAACTTTGGAAAATCGAATTGTGCTCTGCTATTGTTAAATGTTTTAATATCAATTATATACGTAATTAATTGTGAAAGGTATCTCTAATTTATTTCTGCGCTCCTGTAGGTATTCATGAGTCATCTGAAAAGGCCTAAACACAATAATAATCAGTTTAGATCTTTTGATAAGATAGGTAGTCTTAATCTTACCTTATTAAACCATTGTTAAGATAAGGTACAAGCAACTGGTTAATTGTTTTAATATCAATTATATACGTAATTAAATGTGAAAGGTATCTCTAATTTATTTCTGTGCTCCTGTAGGTACTCATGAGTCATCTGAAAAGGCCTACACACAATAATAATCAGTTTAGATCTTTTGATAAGATAGGTAGTCTTATTCTTACCTTATTAAACCATTGTTAAGATTAGGTACAAATGGAAAAACATTTAAAACACGTCATTTCAAAACATCGATTATCTTATAAATGTATTGTAGGTACATAATATCAAAGCCAACGTTTGCATCTAGCAGAAATTAAAAACTTGTTTCAGTTTGCAATCGATCTCCTATAGGGAGGTAAGTGCTCGTATTAATTGAAGCAAACAAAACTCCCCATGCTTAACCCCTGCTAACCGACGTAACATATCTACATACCTACTTAGTTGGTAGTTACTCACTGGATATATGTTAGTACGTTCGTTTATTTCAAACTTGTTTAACAGAGCTCGTTGTTTGCAAATAGTTTAACCGTAGGAATATAGATTACAGAACTCTACCGGGGTTTACCTACAGGTGAAAAGAGCGAATGTTTTTAGTGTGATCGCGGACGAAATCGAAACTGTCTAAGTAGATTTTACCTATCACGCTTAACATTAAAAATATATGCATTTAAATGATGAGGTAATATTATTCGTAATTGCATGACTGCCCCCAAAAAAAGGAGCAATGTTTAAATGTTTTCAGGATTAATGTATGTATGTACCTATGTATGATAGTTTATTTATTCCACCATAACTTTTAAATGCCTGAACAGATTTGGATGTATGTGGTATCGTTAGAATCCTTACATCATTACGAGTAACATAAGGCATTTTTTTCTAAAGTTCGTTTTTTGTCTTGGCGGTCGTGTTTTTTGTCTCACTTTCATGATGTAGTTGTATTTATATTATTAGTAACTAGCTTACCCGCCCGCGACTTCGTCCACGCGGACTACAGTTTATCGCGAAAAAAGCATCCTACTTAAGTTCTTCTAGGATACTAAAAACCAATGCAAAAGTAAACTTAGACTTCTTGGTTATGGCCTCCGTGGCTTGTTGACTTAATCTGTGGCACCAACGCTTTTGATGATTTTTGACGGACTTGTTATTTCGTTTCCATGGCAACCGTACCTTACCGCGAGTAACATGTACATGTGTACATGTTCTAATTTTCCCGTGGAAACATCTACGGAATTCGTGGAATTTTCCGGGATAAAAAGTATCCTATGTTTTATTCTAGGGTATAAGCTATCTCCATTCCAAATTTCATCGAAATCCGTCCAGCGGTTATCGCGTGAAAGCTCCCCAAACAAACAAACAAACAGACAACGTTTCACTTTTATATATTGGTATGGATTTATTGCTCATTCTGATAAGTACCTATATTCGATTTATGGTAAAGACGCACTGGCATCCCAAAATGTGTGATTTCAGTCACACGGAATGTTACCGTGTGTAAAAATTCTTCTCTTGCCTACACGAGCTAATACTTAATGATTCTGTGCCGATACATATTAATCTAATTAAGAAATTAAGAAACTTTCCCATTTATGTTGTCATCATTTATTGCCCGTGTCGGTAAACTAGGTATACCTAATTACTTACGTTATATTTATTTAAGTAATTAGTTCAAACGTGACTTAACAAATCGCACGCAACTTTGTCGCAAATACGTATTAGTAGTTTATGTTGATGTTTAGGGATAACACGGAATGGTACTCAAGAGGGTCGGTCGGGAAGTACGCGGCAAATAGAGCGTGCGAAGGGAATTATTTGTAGTTGGGCGATTCCGTGCCGGAGCTGAGTAAGCGGTGCTGCCAGATGGCTTACAATTTGGAATGTTTACCAAATCGTTAGGAAACTCCTTAATTTTCATAATAATTAATTTGCAAGAATATACAACATAAAGGTCATTCATTCTGCATGCAGACAACCAAATATAAATAAGTATTTTTGTAACAAAATTCTACAATTTCCTTCTATAAAAACAGTTAATTATGAGCCAGTTGCTTAAAATTTCGTCTTCTAATATTTTGAAATCATTGGGAATTCTATTATACATTGAAATACATTTTTCTTATACATTTCTTTATAACAAGGAGGTTGGTATAACGGGTTCTTAAGCTTTACTCGCTTTTGCCGGGTTATGATTTCACTACATACGTTTCATAAAAAAAAAAGTTTTAATTATAAACATGTCTTTGAACCAGCAAAGAAAATTGAGGAAAAAGGAAGCAGAATTTTCCTGTGTATCATCACCATCTACTGCGATCACCAAGTCGCCTGCCAAGCTTGGTGATGATGGCAAAAGCCATGGCAAAGTGGCCAAGTGCAACAGTGACCGTTTTAGGGCTGATGATGATGATGTATATTGTCAAAATCAGGTAGGTTTTTAAAATAAATAAATTAAAGACATCAAAAAAAATAAGCTTTATACAGTAGCCATGTTATTGTGAAACTTAGAATGGGCTATCACTATTAAATGCATAAGTGCCTGTGATGTTAACCGCTGAGGAATTCCCTAGTCACGAGCTTAAAATCGGCTGTCATAATAAAATGCGTACAAAAAAAATCGTGCCTGTGTTGACCGTTGAAGAGTTCCTTTATCTGGAGCTAATCCTAGATGTCGATTCAGGTCATGCTTACCATAAAAATGCACTGTCATCGGCATGGAAATAACATGAAAAAGTTTAACAATTTTTTTTTCATTAATCTTACAAGATTTTACCTAAACTAACATACATAACGTGCATGCATACATGCATACATACATATACATACATACATACAAACATTACAAGTTAAATAAAATCTTTTAACATTTGAAACGATGTTTTTACCGTCAAACAAACGAGTGAAGCGTCATAACAAATGGCAGCTGCGTATTTGTGGGTGAGTGGATAATTTATGGTGTTTTTTGGTTGATACATAATTTCACGCAATTTCATTACAAATTTCTGCATTGTGTATGATTTTCCGTGAGAACTTTACAGAATTAACAGAATTGACAGGACTAACAAGGTCGAGGTCTTCCTGCGATGTGGCGGCTAATCGGCATAACATGGCGTAAGTGTGTGCGTGCTTATTGTACGTACGAGTGGATTGGCATATCTAGGTTGCTACACTTTCTATTTGGGGGTATAGTCTCCGTGTTTTTTCAAGCCTTTTCAAACTATTTTTACCAAATTTTAATCGATTAATAATTTTAAATATATATTATAAATTAGACTAAAGACGTTTTTTTTTTAAAAAAACTCTACTCTCCGAAACATTCTCCAAATCTGGCAACACAGATCAGTGCCAGGCGGTATTTGCTTGCGGCATCACGCTCACATACACTCAGCTGTTAACTTCGAGTTCGGATTTAACCGAATGTTGACATACTCGCCCTATTCGTATTTCAACTATAGCCATCCATTGAAAGATGAAAATATTTTGTTTGTTTGAAATCTACATCTACACTAATATTATAAAGAGGAAATATTTGATTGTTTGTATGTTTGTTATAGATTAACTCAAAAAATAAAGAACCGATTTTTAAAATCCTTTCACCTATAGATTAGCTCGCTCACAGCTACATTGTAAGCGAGTAACATGGGCAATATTTTATTTTTCAAAAAATTTGTGATGTCTTCGAAAATTGCAATAATGTAACAGTAAACATTATACTATGTCCATGAATGTACATAACCCAAAGTATCAAAAATAAAGAACAGAACTGAGGAACAGAATGACGTTGCCATGGAAACGAAATAATAACAAGACTGTCAAGCAGGTGGGTAATAACCATAGAGTAAGGAATTTTAAATGTCAATTAGACATTTCCTTCGCCATTTCGCCATCAACGCCAGTAAGAAATGTCTATACGACTGGTAATAACGCAGTTGTCTATGGTCAAAAACACTGCTGCCAATAATTTTGAATAACGCTTACTGTCGTTTTTTTTTAAAGTTACGACGTGTATATAAAAAATATTTTTAAAGGCAAAATTTTGTACCTATGTATTGTATGTGTGTGTGTTTGTTACTTCTTAAATCTCAAACGGCTGAACGGGTTTTGATGAAATTTGAAATGGAGATTGCCTATACTCTGGAATAACACATATGATACTTTTTATCATCATCATCACCATACTTCACTCTCAAACGGCTGAATGGATTTTGATGAAATTTGGAATGGAGATAGCTTATGCCCTGGAATAAAACATAGGATACTTTTCATTGTCATCATTATCATCATCAAACATCGCTCTCAAACGGATGAACGGATTTTGATGAAATTTGGAATGAAGATTGCTTATACCCTGGGATAACACAGATAATATTTTTCGTCATCATCATCATCATACATCACACTTATACGGCTAACAGATTTTGATGTAAATTCTTGGAATAAAACATAAAATACTTTTCATCATCATCATCATACATCACTCTCAAACTGATGAACGGATCTTGATGAAAATTGGAATGGAGATAGCTTATATCCTAGAATAAAACAAAGAATACTTTCATCATTATCATCATCATCGTTATCATCATACATCACTCTCAAACTGATGAACGGATCTTGATGAAAATTGGAATGGAGATAGCTTATATCCTAGAATAAAACAAAGAATACTTTCATCATTATCATCATCATCGTTATCATCATACATCACTCTCAAACTGATGAACGGATCTTGATGAAAATTGGAATGGAGATAGCTTATATCCTAGAATAAAACAAAGAATACTTTCATCATTATCATCATCATCGTTATCATCATACATCACTCTCAAACTGATGAACGGATCTTGATGAAAATTGGAATGGAGATAGCTTATATCCTAGAATAAAACAAAGAATACTTTCATCATTATCATCATCATCGTTATCATCATACATCACTCTCAAACGGATGAACGGATTTTGATGAAATTTGGAATGAAGATTGCTTATACCCTGGGATAACACAGATAATATTTTTCGTCATCATCATCATCATACATCACACTTATACGGCTAACAGATTTTGATGTAAATTCTTGGAATAAAACATAAAATACTTTTCATCATCATCATCATACATCACTCTCAAACTGATGAACGGATCTTGATGAAAATTGGAATGGAGATAGCTTATATCCTAGAATAAAACAAAGAATACTTTCATCATTATCATCATCATCGTTATCATCATACATCACTCTCAAACTGATGAACGGATCTTGATGAAAATTGGAATGGAGATAGCTTATATCCTAGAATAAAACAAAGAATACTTTCATCATTATCATCATCATCGTTATCATCATACATCACTCTCAAACTGATGAACGGATCTTGATGAAAATTGGAATGGAGATAGCTTATATCCTAGAATAAAACAAAGAATACTTTCATCATTATCATCATCATCGTTATCATCATACATCACTCTCAAACGGATGAACGGATCTTGATGAAAATTGGAATGGAGATAGCTTATATCCTAGAATAAAACAAAGAATACTTTCATCATTATCATCATCATCGTTATCATCATACATCACTCTCAAACGGATGAACGGATCTTGATGAAAATTGGAATGGAGATAGCTTATATCCTAGAATAAAACAAAGAATACTTTCATCATTATCATCATCATCATCGTTATCATCATACTTTACTCTCAATCGGCTGAACGGATTTTGATGAAATTTGTAATGGAGATAGCTTATACCCGGGAATGACACATAGGATACTTTTCATCATCATAATCATCCCTCACGCGGGTGAAACCACGGGGCGCTGCTAGTTTATTTATATAAATTATTTTGTATTTTTAGGGTTCCGTAGCTCAAGAGGAAAAAAGGAACCGTTGTAGGATTATTTTATTATTTTTCCGTCCACCCGTCTGTCTGTCAAGACTCTTTTTCTCAGGAACGCGTGCAGTTATCAAGTTGAAATTAATATCAACATCTGCAATTCCTTGGAGATGTATAGAAATAAAACTTCTAAGTCAACGCAATCAAAAGATACGGCCGTTTATGCCGCATATTCGACATTTTCGACACTCGCAAGGGAATCAAAACTTATAGGGTACTTTCCGTTAAATTAGAATCTTGAAATTTGGTAAGAAACAATGTCTTATAGCACAAGTAAAGGCAGAAATCCAAAAACCGTAAATTTGTAGTTAAATCCCAATTTAAAAAATCTTCGAGTCTCGATTCCCGTGATGGACGAACTATTTACACACCTATAAGTTTGTACGGAACCCTCGGTGCACGAGTCCGACTCGCACTTGGCCTGTTTTGTTGTTTGTTTGTATTACTAATTATATCATTTGATAGTTTTACATAAACGGGATTAATGGCTTCATCTTTATAATAAACAGGCTCCCGTTTCTTACGTTTAACGTATTGATATGCAAGTTTTATTGGGTACTAACTGCACCCCGCGGTTTCATCCGCGTGGATGATGGTGATGACGATCATCATAAAAAGTAGGTATCCTATGTGTTTACCTACATTTTCATCGGTTCAGCCGTTCAAAGTGGTTTAAGTGGTACCAAACTTTAGCATTTTAATATTAGTAGGACAGTATATTTTTGAGTAGGTACCAAGTACGTTAATAGAATGAAAATAAGGTCAATTTGAAATAATAGTTAGAATATGTTTGGATCCTTGAATTTCAGAGAACATTCTGTATAATGTCTGTATAATTTAGGTAAAAATAACAGTGATGCTAATGACTTCTCAACGTGAGACCCACTTTCCGAGATATTCGATTCTATTCTAAGTGTAATGCAATGTTTGATTCGTATAATGATTTTACTTTCTACCGGAGCGATGGGCTACCGTGAAAGTTCTATCATTTGTTTAAATAATCAAACAACGTTTATTCATTTTTGGTGTTAATAAAGAGTTATTTATCTATCTATATTATTAGAACGTATATGTTTGTATTGTGATGTGACCAAATAATAATAAACGCATATTTACTAAATGGTAACCTTTTAACGTAACGGTTTCGATGTCATATCTCAACCAAGAAACTAAATACACAACGAACTAAAGAAATAAACAAAAATCAACAAGCCGGTCAAGCTAAATAAAGTGAACTTAAATTCGTTATAGATCCTAAATGGTCATTCGAAATGAAAAACGATAAAATAAACCTAAAAATGTGTTTCAAATACCTATTCAATGCTACCCCACTTTAACATAGTTCGTCAACTTTCATTTTTATCTATATCACAATATGGCGTCTGGTTGTCGCTATATTAAATGTTGATTAATGTCATGTCTTTAATAACACTCGCAAGATTAAGATAAATCGATTGACGTAAGAATCATCAATATTAGCCCACGCATTTGGTCTATATAATGCCACAAAGGAACATACTTAGGCTGATAAACAAAATGCCCTTAAAAAGGTAAAGGATAACATCGTTAGGAAACTGGTATGTCCAAGAAAAGAAAAAAGTAATGTGGCATCCACCAACCTGCATTGGGCCAGAGCGGGGGCGTGGTAATAAAAGTAATGTCATGTGACATACACCAACCTGCACTGGGCAAGATCGTGGGGCGTGGTAATAAAAGTAATGTCATGTGACATACACCAACCTGCACTGGGCAAGATCGTGGGGCGTGGTAATAAAAGTAATGTCATGTGACATACACCAACCTGCACTGGGCAAAATCGTGGGGCGTGGTAATAAAAGTAATATCATGTGACATACACCAACCTGCACTGGGCCAGACCGTGGGGCGAAGTAATAAAATTAATTTCATGTGAAATACACCAACCTGCACTGGGCCAGATCGTAGGGCGTGGTAATAAAAGTAATGTTATGTGACATCCACCAAACTACACTGGGACAGGGCGTTGCGCGTGGTAATAGAAATAATGTTACGTAACATCCACTAAACTGCACTGGGCCAGAGCGTGGGGCGTGGTAATAAAAGTAATGTTACGTGACATTCACCAAACTGCACTGGGCCAGAGCGTGGGGCTTGGTAATAAAAATAAATGTTATGTGACATCCACCAAACCGCACTGGGCCAGAGCGTGGAACGTGGTAATAAAAGTTATGTTATGTGACATCCACCAAACTGCAAAAATACAAAATAGCAGAAAAATAGTAAAAATACAAAATAGCATGTAGGTACATTAATTACAAGTGAGTATACCAAAAGGGCCAATGCTCAGCAAACAATTCCGGTGATAGACACTGGACCCTGGTCTTTAGGCAGACCCCGTGGGAGATGTTAAAATAAGGCATAAATGGATAATTGGATATTCATACATTCTCTCTGAGAGGTCTGTGCTCCAGCACTGAGAACGTAATAAGCTGATGATTATTGATTATTGGCAAAATAAGAAGTGGACAGGTGATTATCAACATAGCCCATAGGAATAGCAAGCTGACGTGGCAGTGGGCAACTCATATCTGCGGAAGGAATGGAAGACGTGTTCTTGAGTGAAAACCACGACTCAGCGAAATTAGTTAAAGACGCCCTCCAGCTATATAGGTACTGCGGCGATTTAAGCAAGGTCTATATCTGGCGATTGGAAAGGAAGACGCCACAAAGATCAGGCTCAGTAGCGTGCCTTGTGTCTGGGAGAGGCATATATCCAGCTGTGGACTGATTCAATTTTTATAATGATGAGGCTGATGTTGAAAAGTGGAGCTTTTTTAAAACTATCGTATGCGATAGTGCTGGCCTCTGGTGTCAGGGTTTGTCAGGCCGCCCGAGGGCCTCTGACATGACAAGGCCTCTCTCTCATTTTTTTAAACTAAACTTAAAAATTCATGAGTATTTTTTTTAATTCTTGCGTTTTTCAAAAATCCAGTTTAGCTCTATAAATTTCCTTAACACTATAGAGAGAACTTACTTTAACTATTACGCACTCTACTAATTTGGAAGAATAGTAAAGTACATTCTTGTAAATAGTACCAAAGACTTCTCTACCAAAGTGGTTAGAGTTAGAGACATATTTGTACAACGAACTTCATCGATCCAGTATCTAGGGGTTCCCTCCTAACCCCTGTCTGCTAAATCAAAGTTAAGAGACAACAATTGCCATCTAAACTTCCAATTCGAGCAAACTAAGTTTAATAGTAGCACCTCCGGTCAGGGCGTAACAAATTGATTGTAGCCGGCGGCGATAACGTTCGGTAGCTAAGTGTTATGCTATAGTTTTAACTTATAACCATCGAGATGAGATCTGGTAGGACAGTATAAAGAAATTTTAGGACTCTGCCACGATCTTTGTGAACAGGTTTCTTGGAAGGCATTCGTTGTGTATTAATTAGCTCCACTTAGTATGGCCACAAGTTCTGTTACAAATTAAGATGCATTTGTGTCTCTCTCTACGATTTGTGTAAAGAAACAATGTAATAAGAATTAAACTTATCTGTACTTACATATTTATAAATAATAAATTAAAAACAATTTTTCTACGACGACTGCCTTTGATTAAAGCCAGATCAAAATCAAAGCCTTCAATCTCTCGGGTCTCGAAACTTTAGATTTACGCACAGTGTCCATGTGAAGCAGCTACGCTTGTACATACTCGCGTCTACGACTCGCTTTAAAGATTTTTTGACACTCAATGTCGGAGTGACGTCGTGAGCTGGCTATGTCCTCTAGTACCTACTGAGGGATTTAGATCTCGGCCGTACGTGGGCTAGTCCTCAGCTCTTATGAAGTCCTGAACATTGTACTCGAGTCAGGTTTGTTAAAAAATACGGTTTTTAATTTGTAACAGAACTTATGGCCATACTAGTTAGCACCTGTACATAGTCATCAAGATGAGATCGGGTCAGATAGTGTAAGTAAAGAACACCCTATTCTCGGCACGGTGGACTATATTATGATAAGTGGAATTGTCAAAAAATCTGCATGGATACTTTCTGAGGCGATTATCAAAAAATATTTTCCTAATTCTACAAAATGTATAATTACTATTTGCAATATCAAATAACTAGCATAAGAGCTAAAAAACACTCCTGCCCTGCCAAAAAAGAACTCATGCCAATAAATTATATACTGTTGGGTCTTCAATTTGATAGGTAACCAAAATTGCTATTTTATTTAACATTATGGTGCCATTCTGGAGAAACATAGTATTTTTTCAAAACAAAAATGCCTATTTTGCTCGGGGGGATGTAAGGATTTTAACGATACCTTATACGTCTAAATCTGTTCAGGCATTTAAGTTATGGTGGAATAAAGAAACTCACATAAATACATACATACAAACCTAAAACCATTAAACTCTTTTTCTTGGGTAGTTGCTTAAAAAGTAGAAACCACGCAAGATTACAGACCTATTGAATGTAAATGTAAAAAATATATTTTTGGTGCGTTTCGATAAGTTTTGTTTTTCTCAAAAGCGTCTTATTTCGAATGGGTTTACAATATTTGCTAGCAGCAAACGATATTTCCGTGTGCTAAAATGCTTTTTAATCGTAAGTAATCCATTGTATTTTTTCAAGTGTAGCACATTTGCTACTCTGCCAGTTAGACAACATTCAATATTTGATTTTATACTCATATATATTGAATACGCGATATGAGATATTGCTTGATTTGTACAGATACTATTTATTTACTATTACAGGTGCTTCATCAGCTTAGTCTGTAGTAACAAAAGAGAGCTGGACAACTTGTGTCTCTTGTTCACATGCCAGGGGCAAAATTGGATTTGTACCAAAAATAATCTTCTGAGGATGAACTGCTGTACAACTTCCACCCAACGTACCTCGACAGAATTACACTCCTTCGAGCATTGCCACCTTTGCTGGAAAACATAAATATTTTATCATAAGACGATACTGAGATGAGTTTCTCTAGTGTTTTTCATCACATTTGGTATTATATCAATAGTAATCGCTATCCACAGCGCTTGTTCTCCATCAATTTTATCGCTCAATCCATCTGCAATAAGGCGGTTACATTGTCCTGAGGATAGTCCATTGTCTCTGGTAACATATTTATCATTATCAAGTAGGTTCACAATCTGTCTTCAAGATGCTGGCTCGTGCTGGCAACCTCATAGCACGAGCCAGCATCTTGAAGCATCATGCCCAGGTGGCATTTCTTTTGATTTCATCTCTTCTCGCAGCAGCTACTCGTTCGAACAGAACTAGAGTAAAGATAAACCGAAAAACAGAACCTTATTTGCGTTTCTCGGACCTAATTGGCGTTGCTTAGTTTACAAGTTCTGCAGAAGTGGCAGATAACTCGTTTGAGTTACAATTTCTTCTGGGTATCCCAGCTACTTTGTCGTATCGTATAGATTTTTGGACCAATAATCTGTGTGCATTTTCATGACTCCCATAAAAAATTGACACCAGAATATGAGTTTTTTTTTTTTTTTTTTACTGACTAGGCAATCGTTTGACCACGATCTCACCTGATGGAAAGCGATGATGTGGTCGAAGGTGTAGCACGCTTGCCTAGTAGATACCTATTCACACTTGACTTGAACACACCGGGGTTATAATTTACCGGAAACACTGACGAGGGCAGGGGGGCATTCCACTCCTTTGCCGTTCTTATAATAAATGAAGAAGCGTAACGCTTCGTTCTTGTGCGAGGTATTTCAACCATGAATGGGTGGCGCTTTGCTGATCGTCTAGTCGTACGGTGATGGAAAGGGGGGAATCAGGTTGTGCAGTTCTTGTGCACACTCTCCATAGTGCAATCTGTAGAATACCGCCAGGCTTGCTACCTCACGTCGATGCGCCAGACTTTGAAGCTTACTCTTTACCAGAGTGTCATCCCCAATGAGCCTGATAGCACGTCTCTCAATTGAATCCAAAGACCCGATATGATAGATAGATAGATATATTCAAGAAATCTGAAATGAATTAATAAGATATTAAATATTTTTTTCCTCACTCAACACTTCACCTATTTAATTAAAATTTATAAAAATAATAATTAAGAAATCGTTGAGAAAAATCATGCAAAGGGGTGAAATACTCTGCCCTCGTAAGTGTTTTCGGTCAAATATAACCCAGTAGTAGAACGCTAGCTTACAAGAAATAAAAGGAAATATCAAATTATAACCTCAGCTCATCTATGTCAGTACCATAGAGGAAGTAGTCTGTATGAAAGCGATCATTGTTAAGTTAGATCCGTCTCCAATGCACCTGAGACAATATAAATATAATAAACAAAGCACGAACCAGCAGGAGACGCGAAGAACAAGCAGCAAAAGACACAAACACAATAAATTTGTCTAACTTCCCAGTATCGCATCCGTCAGCGAAACAAATTGATTGTAACCTGTGGCGCTGGAAGCGATAACGTTCAGTAGCGCTCTAACTAGTCGACAATTACGAGATGAGATCGTATCAGTCAATATAAATTGCCTTTCTACTATCCCATGTCGAGATTCTGTGGGTGATTTTAAATTGTTTCTTAGCATAAAAATGATTTCGGCACAATCAAGTCTCTGCCAGCTGATGGTCTAATCACCGTAGTTAAAACTTGCATTATCGTTAGAAGTATATAAATATGTAGATACGGCCTGTTAATTTGTTCTATTCAAATCTAGACTATAATTAACGTCTGTGATTTAATTTTAATTAAAAACTAGAGTGCTCGTCAGCAAATTGCTAGTCACCGAGTTCAGGCTCCAATTACTTCAGAGCTAGGTTAGGTACTTAGTTATTAAAAAGGCTCGCTTTAAACAATACCCTAGCCGACTTAATTTAGAAAATGCCAACTACCAAAGTAGAAAACCTTTTAGGTGGGAGGACCCCAGGTCTTCTTAGATATTATATCCACATAGCTTACCCTACGTAGGTAGTTACATAAATAAACATATAAATAAATATATTCGGTTCAATTCCACACCAATTACCTAGCCCCAAACTAGGATACCCTGTACTATGGGCAGTAGATAATGTATAAACATACATAGATACGAATATTACATCCATGACTCGGAAACAAACATTTCTGCTCATCACACAAATGATTGCACCTTGCAGGATTCGAACCCGCGGCCGTTTGATTCCGTACCTAGGGTCTCTAGCCACTAGACCAACCGTTATACTTATATACTTATCGTAACTTACATTATACGTACTGTTTCCTCATTTAATTATGATGTGTCGCCATGCCACGAGACGGTCCGGTAACACATGCCTCGAAGTGTGTAATTAGTCTTCCAGTAAATCTATCGCTCGATACTATTAGCTAAATTATGTCATCGGCGTTGCCCTGAACATTGGCACTAGGTAACCTAGATTAAAACTGGTGTTCGGGTTGCTGGCACCTTGCCGATATTAAAGTGGCATAGCTAATAAATTGTATAAAAAATACACGAAAGAACCTAATTGACAAGTTTGGTCGATTTCTAAGTGAATTGATCACCATGACAGACGTTTCCGGCTTTTGCCCCCCGTTTTATGTGTCGATATTTATCCGGACTTTTGAATAGTCGGAACTTGCGCAGAAAATATACCTCAACGCAAAATCTTTAAATATTTGTATGGCAATACTTAAAAACAAAGCAGTATTTTAAACCTTAAGTCCTTTAAACAGTTTTATAACGGTAGAGGCCCCTTACCCAAGAGTCCGCCTGGGGAAGTAACACGCCTTGGTCAAACATTCAAACGCCAGTAGTATGTAAGCATTTCAGTTTTTCGGTTTGAAGGAAATGTTTCCAGTGAAATTACTGAGCAATGAGACTTAAAAACCAATGTCTCAGGGTGACGAGCGCAGTGGAGAGACGCGCAAGATTTTGCAATCAAAGTTATGTTTTGGGCAGGCGTGATGCTTATCATCAGGCAAGCGACTTGCTCGTCTAGTAACAGTAAGTGTGATCAATTTATAATTTTTGCAATGTACAATATAATGGCACATTAGATAATAGTTTTCAACTTTCCACATCACATAAAAAAACTTTGATCATCCGTTTAATTTGTAAGTTACTTCACTCGGTTACATAATATTCAATCAAAAGGCAAACATTTCTCAAATTCCCATCAAATAACGAGACGAAGCGTTTCCAATTAAAACGAGTAATCCGAGGAAAAGGTAGGAAGCGATTATCTCTACTGGGTTACAGTGTTAATTGTGACCAAAACAAATTGTTTGCCCCGCGATTTCTCTTTACAAGCGATTAGAATCTAGCTTTCCAACAGGATTTACACGATGATTAAAGATAGTTCTATCTATAAAACAGGACCGTGACCCTGACATACTGACTGACAGACAACGCACAGCCTAAACTGGTGGACATAGAGATTTGAAATATTCCTTGAGGACCTACACTAGGGTTGCACTAAGGAGCGGTTTGTTTGAAATCAATGTAATTCAATGTTATTTCAACTTGAAATTACATCTAAGAGATGGAAGGGGGGGGGGGGAGAGTGTATGCATAAAATGGGCAAAGCCGCGGGGCTGCTTTTTTACTTGGGATCATTTTATACATGCATATTATGGTTCGAAATCATGTTAAATGTTTACAAGAATTCAAATACCTCAACATTATCGCTATCGCTACGCTCGCGCTTTATGATAAACTAGCTGTACCCGCAGCTTTGCTCGCGTGTTCATTTCATTTAAAAGTAGCCCATACGCCATACGTGTCCTTCCATGACCAAAAGTACCTATATATACAATACCTACTACATTTCTTAAAAAAACGTTTAGCCTTCAAATAGTTTTTACCGATAGCTCGGCATCTAATCATCGGCTTAAGATACCAAGTACCCCAGTTTTTGAGTCAAACCCTAAGCTGTCCAACAGTGAAAACAAAATTGCAATCGGACCTGTAGTTTTTTCGTGATGCGCGAACAAACATACAGACAAACTAACAGACAAAAAGAAAGACACAATTTAAAAAAAAAATTTGTTCTGTAGCTTATTTTATGTACCTTTTTTTTAATTATCTTCATTGTACAGACTTTTTCATTCTTATTGCAGTATTATAAGTATGATAGATATATCCTTTTTACATCATTTTGAATTATGTTTTAATTTTAGACTTGAAGAATTGTTTAAAAAAATTAGAACAAACAATTTTTAACCTTACCGTAGTGATTAATAGCAAGTTTAGTCATAAACTTTACACTCTTTTTTGGGCAGTTGTCTAAAAATACAGTAAAATTAAAAGGACATGACGTCAAAAATTTTCTTTTGTGGAATTTCAATAGTACAAAATTAACATAACACACACTTGTTTTTTTATTGATATTTTGTGAACATAGCACAACATTAACTTGTATGTTTTTTAACGCTCATAAAATAGGTTATTTGACTGTAGTAAAAATATATCTCGGATTGCTTTCATGCTTAAAGTATGTATAATTAAATAATATATCAGTTTATTATTACTTTGAGTAAAAATGTTTCTAAATTTTAATAAAAAGT
Source organism: Alsophila aescularia (assembly GCA_946251855.1). NCBI lineage: Eukaryota > Metazoa > Arthropoda > Insecta > Lepidoptera > Geometridae > Alsophila > Alsophila aescularia. Next base: position 16,272,009 of record OX276377.1, on the reverse strand, counting down.
TACTTTAAACATTTTTAATTTTGATTGCAAGCTCACGTGATCGCAAACGCTCTGTGATTGACAATAGGCCTCGAGACGTAATTTTAGCGTCACTTCCTGAAAACAGAATCTATTTTACTAGAGTGACCCGTATCAACCCCTTGTTGTTTACTTGCGTGTGACGGCGCATGACAGAGTGTTTTGGCGGAAGTAATTTGTTAATCAATCTATATGATTTATTTTTACTGAAAATATGGCAGATCACGAGAATATAAAAAAAATGACTTATGTGCTTGTAATAACTAAGCAATTTATTTTCTAGAATAAGTCAAATAGCCTTTGGTTGTTAATAAGAATAGTAATTTATATAATTTATAACAAAATGAATAATATCGCATACTCAAAGTATAAGCATTTTAATAATTCTCTTCTTAGTTTATTAGGGTCGTAATTAGTCTACATTCAACCTACTTAGACTTAATTAAATAGTTGCGGCCGTTAATAAATAAAACAGTTCGCCTTTATAAGCTGTTTTAAAAACACCTTCATACTTTAATTGCTTCGCAAACGTTTTGGAATTTCACTAAAACCTCTTTCAAGCGCATGTACCTAAAAAGTTACAGCACACTTGAATAAATAGCTCCCTTTTTAAAGAGAAATTGGACTGAGAGCACAGATGCTGAGAGCATTTGTTTACTTCAAAGAGGTCACAATCGGTCACATTGTATGTGTGTTCGTTCGTTACAATGAGCCGACAAAGTAACACGTGCATGTGTTTATGAGTTAACGTTTTTATGCTAAATCAACAGTACGTATGTATGTACGGTAACGACCAGTTATCGACACACGTAGAATAACAAAAATCAATAGAATGCTGTCTTTGGTTGGATGTTTAAACTTAGAGTGATAAGCAGGGATATAGGTGGTAAAGCCTCACATAATAACTACTCGCTTTCGCCCGCGACTTCGCGCCGTGGACTTCAGTTTATCGCGAAAAATCATTCTATGTTTTTCTAGGATATTAAAAACCAATGCATAAGTATAGCACCAACGGTCTTGATGCTTTTTAACAGCCTTTTTATTATTTCGTTTCCATGGCAACCGTTCCTTACAACGAGTAATCGACATTTTCCAATTTTCCCGTGAAAACTTACCATTTTCCGGGATATAAAGTATCCCATGTTGGTCTCTGTATTATACAGAACTTTTTCACAAAGTTTAATCTAAATTGGATCAGCCGTTTTGACAACGTTTCACTTTTATATATTTGTGTGGGTAAACGCGGGACTTGCACGGGACGTTGTCTTATGTCATACCAGGTAAAAACAAACTTCATTTTTAAAAGCTTTTATTTAACTTCACTTGTATGTATGTATGTATGTATGTATCGATGTATCTATATATTTTGTCCAGGAATCTTGCAATTAAAATTTCGAGCACTTCCCGATTAGCTATCCGACTGAAACTTTCAAGGTAGGTTTTCAGGTTCACAAACCGATGTCAAAGCAATAAAAAGTATGAAAAAAGCTTTGAAATGTTAAAAGCGAAAAAGAAAACAAAAAAAACATTCTTTAAAAAAAGGGCGTATTTTGCTCTTTTTTTTAATTATACTTATTTAGAATTACTTTTAGCCATAAAATAATCTACCGCGATAGATTGGTAGTACGAGTAATACTAATAATATTTGGTTTTGAGATGTTTAGAAAGTTAGATATTTAACTCATTGCACCCACTACAGTTCGTTAGCTCATCATGCAATGTGCAATGCGCAGGGCATAAGCGTAAAACCTCACCAATAATTAAAAACTTATCCCTGCCATACGTAGCCAACATTTTCCATTTATTTATCTTTACAGGGTTCAGATAATTCAAGTTTAGGGACAGAAACGCTTATAGGATAATTATTCTCTACCTATCGTTGCACTGATATTTCCATTGTTCTTTATTAAATTCGAATTTTATTTCTAATTAGTAGCTCGCCCCAGCTTCGCACGTGATGCGCTCACACCGCCGCAATTTTCTTACTCATCATCACCATCATCATACTCATCATCATCATTTTCTTACTATCACATTTTAATACAAGCAATTCAAAACCATTGGCAGCAGTGCTTTTTGACCATAGACAACAGTGCATTACGAGTACACTTTCTCACGTACTTGACAGACTTGTTATTATTTCTTTTCCACGGCAACATGTCATTCCGTTCCCTATACAGCGTGTAATCAAAATTCTTGTAAATGTTTGATACCTTGGGTTACATTATTACAATTTTCGTAGGGATCTCTATTTAAAAAAAGTATAGAATATATCCTTTGTTACTCGCTGATAATGTAGCATACTATAGGAGAAATAATTTATAAAATCGTTTCAGTATTTTTTGAGTTTATCCATTACAAACAAACATACAAACAATTAAATCTTTCCTCTTTATAATATTAGTGCAGATGTAGACAACATTGCTCAAACCTCTTAGGTTTCGAAAATGAATTAAGTTGTAAAAGTCCACACAAAACAAGCGATTTAACGCTTGATTAGAGTGAACTTCCGATTATGACTGCGGTAGTATGGCCGTTTTCTCTAACCACGAACAAGGCGACGCCTAATTGAGGAACTCCTAATCTAAGTTTTTTTGGCATAGGCATCTGATTTAGGTGACTCCTAGGGATAGTGTAAACGGGCTTTAGTCTTAGTGCGTTGTATACTTGTACAGTCTGTTTTACTGATATTCGAGTTCTGTGTACGTAATGCCTTAAATACACAATTTGTTGACCTGTACAATTTCAGCCAAATAGCAAACCTGCCCAATGCATAATCCAGAATCTGTCCAATTCAGAATCTGTCCAATACAGAATCTGCCCATTATCGGATAACCCAAAGTAGCCAATCGCAATAACGTTGTTAATTTAACAGCAAATATATTGATTAACACATGTATATGTAAAATTGTGTTATGAATGCATGTATCAGAATCATACAATATGAAACCATTGAAATACATCCTAATCAGTTATGGAAACTATAAAATCTGTTATATAGCTTCATAAGATACTAGCTGTGCCCCGCAGCTTTACCCACACGTGCAAGATATGACACCCCCCGTTCACCCCCTTAAATTTCAAATCTCTAGCTGCAGATTTAGGCTGTGCTTTGTCTGTAAGTCAGTGGGTAGGTGGCTCAGGCCGTCTTTTTGCCACTTTGTAACATAAAGTAACATTAAAACTGAGAATATAACGAAAATTGTTTGTTTAAATAAGTGTTTGTCCTTCTATTAGGTCAAAACGATTGAAATTTTGATGTGTAACATCTAAAGGCGCGGCACGTGGTTAACGCCAACTGTTGGCGTGGCGATCGAGCGGTTCCGCGACGCAAGCGTTCCGGGACGCGAGCGCTCGTGGCTCGTCAGCTCTTTCCGCCTCAGCTCGGTCATATTCAAGTTATAAGCCATCACATGAACAATAAAGACAAAGAAGAATAAGAACAACAAGAAGAAGAAGAACAAGATCAAAAAGAACGAGAGCACGAAGTACAAGAACAATAACAAGAAAAAAATAACTAGAAGAATAACAAGAAGTACAAGAAGAAGAAGAAAAAGAAGAGTTGTTGATTCACAGTTGACCAAAAGAGCTTGCGGTGCAAAACGTTGCTCGTTGTTTTAGTTATTTTCTTTTTTATGTTTACACATCTGCCAGGCCACCTGGTTCAAATTTCAGATATTTATCTATTGTAGCATCCCTGTTAAAGCTGTTTAATGAACTAGCATAAGCCTTCTACTCGTAGGTGATACTCGGTCGTGTTCAGTGCAAATTAGCAAATAATTTCCGTAATGAAAGTGCGACGGCCGCCCGCCCACCGCTCTCTAATTTATACAGCGAAGTGCCAGCCAGTAATATTCAAATTATGAGGTTAGCTGCGATTCAGTTTGGGCTAAGCGACTCACGCCACCGCCCTGCTTAGGTACCCAGTAAAACTGTGACAATGTCCTCGCCCGGTATGATTTATAAACACGGAGCACGGCACGTGTAAAAAACAACTTTCACTGACAACTTAATTTTTCAGGTGCTACATTTATTTAGAAGTCTTTGGGTGCTACACGTGTCACCATAATCGAGGAGACTGGCTGAATAGAAATCGCACTTGCTGCCGCTTTTGTATTGTTTCTAAATTGTTTCGAATTTGATCCTACATGACAACATTGTCAATAAATGTTTTCTAAGCTTCCTATTTTAATAATAACGGCACGTAATTTACGATTACTGAATTCAACCTATACGTAAATTCGCTAGTTTGACAGCATGTCCCGTTCGAAATGTTGAAGTGACTCAGCTTTTATTGGTAAAGCTTATTCATACGTATTACTCAAACGTATTTTAGACCTTATAGCTCCACTTCAAGGCTAGTCTCCCCCAGTCTACGCAGTGACTCTTTCCGTGCCGGCGCCTCTTCCCACCAACCAACCGTCCCTAGAATCCATAGTGTTTTTGAATATAACTCTAGACATATGTGACTCATTGACATTGAGCACCCTATTTTAATGGGGCTAACAATAATTATACCAAAATGTCACCTTGTTCATGCTTAGTCCTTCCAATAGACATGTAAATATAGAACACTAAGCACTAATTGGTTTTCTTTGCTATTTCATATGTTTCAACGCCATTATTGTCTAGTAAAATTAGCTCCTTTAATTACGCTACATATTTATAGGTTTCCCAAACATTCAGGATTAACATGGAGGAAATTCACAAATAATAAAATGGTATCTAGTGGATACAATTTTATTCATACACTAGCTGTACCCGCGGCTTCGCATGCGTTGTCATTTCTCTAGATTAAAAGAACTTTAATCCAGGATAATCAATCAATCAACAATTTAATCGTGCTATTCCAGGACCTAAATTACCAATATACCAACATTTGATCAACATTTCTTCTGCTGGTAAATATATTTATATATTGCTCGGCTTCTACTCATCGGATTGAGATACCAACTACACCGGCTTTTATGTCCAACCATAAGCTATTCAACAAAGAAAATCGCATCGCAATCGATCCAGTGCTTTTTACATGATGCGCGAACAAAAAAACATGCAGACAAACAGAATGACATGATTGAAAGAAAAACTTGTTCAGTAGCTTATTTTAAGTACCATATATAGACCTTTTTTTTTAATCATCTTCTTTTTACAGACTTTTTCGTACATATCGCTTTATTATACTCGTAAATATAGATGATATCATACATATATAAGATTCAGTACGATTACAGTAACTATTTTTTTGTGAAAAATATCAAGTACCAAGTTTTAATGTGGGATTCGTGTTTGATCCAATTACATCCAATGAAGCAATTCAATAAAAAAAGAGTTTTACTGAAATTTTCTGTATTATCACAGAATAAAATAATAGTACTACGTATTATTCGGTTTTATACCTACTTGTGATCATTTAAATACCCATAAGGTGGAGTCAGAAGTTTTTAAAGTATCAAGCACAGGGAGCATTGACTCCGAGACCCGCCTTGGCTAGACCTAATATGGTAGGTATTTCCTATATATTGGAAGTCTCACTTTGAACTGAAACAGTCTTTTTCTGGACTGAGAACTGGACTTCCCTGTCCAAAGAACTGACAACTACTCTTTAATTTTGACTCCAGTAATTTATGTTTCAATGCTGCTTAGTGCTAGGTCCAGTGCATTTGCATAATGAGATTACAATTCATCATGACAGCGCAGGGCTTAATTGTGAGCGCATCGACGAATGAACCATCTAATTGCACTTTGGGCATCCAAATTACCATTACATTTGAGTCATGAATTAAATATTAGTAATCGTCCAGCTGCTTTTCAACGTGATGCTTAGTTCAATGCCCAATCTCTGGGTTAGAGCCAGGTTAGATCAGTTAGTTTGTGAATTTTCACGTGATGTCTGCCAAACCCTGACAAAAATTTTTTTTTACCCGAGTACGGCGAAGCAAGGGAAGTGTAATAAAGTTAACAGTCTATATGTGTATGTGGGTATGGGGATGTACCACCATATAACGTCTTCCCTATTGGTCCGATTTTGACAAACGAGGTATCAATCAATTCGTGTTCATGTAGGTATAGATAGAGTGTCATAGGCAATTTTTTTAAACCCTACTACGATTAAACAAGGGCTATGTGTTCAAACTAAAAACTTGGCCTGATTTGGACAAACGAGGTCGTCTTCATTGCAAACATAGGTATATGTTACGGCAAACCAAAGCAAGGGTTATCTGTTTGAATTGGACAAACGAGGTATCAATCGATTCGTTCTCTTCGCAAGACTGTCATAGGCTATTTTTTACCCGGCCGTAGTCGGGTTTTAGTTTTATGAACTTTAATGTCTGGTTCATGTACCTAGCAAATCAAGCACCAACTGCGTTTTGAAGATTTGGTTGAACCGATGATACCTACCGAGAGAGAAATATTGGACTAGGTATATATAATAGGTATATAGGATATAATTCATATTACTCATAATTTTGATATTTTTTCTATCACCTTGGCTAATGCCGCGACTTAAGTATAAAAAGAGCGATGGTGGCCTAACGGTTCTATAGTGCAATTTAGAATCCAACAACACCGGGTTCAAAACCTAGACTCCGTACCAATGACTTTTCTAACTTATGTGCGGTATTCCATTGCTCCGTGCTTCGGAGGGCACGTTAAGCTGTCGGTGCCGGCTGTTATTGATTAATAGGAGTCGTTAAGCCATGTCAGAGGCCCTCGGGTGGCTTGACAAACTCTAACATCAGAGGCCAGCACTACCTCATACGACAAACAAACAAGTATAAAAAATAATACTAATATAGATTGCAAAGGTAGAAAGAGTTTAAAACTAGAAGGTACTATTATTTATTCTGTGCTAGAAGTTCTTTTAACCGAGTGGCGCCATGTGTATATTTTTTTTTGTGTCGTTAGGCCATAATGAAATAAATGTTTATACCAATATATTATTATCTAATCTCGACTTGCCAGCCGCGTCGACTTCAAATCCAGTTTTTCTAGCGCTCGGGAATGCAGTCCAATGCACCTGCCTACTGTAGTACCTACCTGCATTGAAAACGGTTATTTTGTAACTACTCGTAGTAAGGTTAGATAATTAAAACATTTGTTTATTTGGACACAGTCAGGTCAAATAAAGCTCCCAGCATATCTAAAAACTCATATTAGGTAGCACGTTAAAAACTGGAGGCTAGAGCTTTATATGACCCTAGGCTGGGTCATTTTTATGTAAATTTTATCATATGTCAGCATATTTAAATGAAAAGGTACAATAAATAGGTATTATATAGAGGTACAACCACCAAAAACGCGGACTAGATCATGGAATATATAATAGACTATAGAGACATCTTGTGATTCATTGTGGAACTGAATAAAATTATTTTGGTTTCCCTCGTTTCTAATTTATAATATTAGTGTACCTATATATTAGTGTGTATAGTTATATTAGTGTGTGTGTGTGTGTGTATTAGTGTGTGTAACGGGTATGTCACCGTTTAATTCTAAGAATAGTCAGATTGTAATAAATCCGACGAGATTGTAAACAAACGAACAATTTTGAACGGAGCATTCAGTTTACAATACAACTAATACAAGTTCGATATATATCGATCTATCAGTCTCCAACCGTAAAATTATTGTAAAAACACGAATACTAGCAACCAATCAGTGCATATTTTTACATTTATCCGATTTTTCTGCGATTCTATCGTCATCGTTAAATTGTGAACCTGCCCCTGATAGGTCGGTGCTGTCGGTGTACTCTTTCGTTTTATTAACTCCCGACCGCAAAAAGAGAGGTTTGTTATGAGTTTAACGTGTGTATCTACGGCTGTGTCTGACGGTGGCATCGTAGCTCCTAAATGAATGGACCGATTTAGATGCGTTTTTTTCTGTTTGAAAGCTGATGTGATCGAGATGGTTCATAGCTATAATTTATGTGTCGGGGGTTAATTTCACATGTTGTAAATTGATTCCTCCGTTCACAGTTTTTCGTATTTTCACAGTCTCGCCGAATTTATTACAATCAGACGGTGCTCACATTATTACGCGACATATAAATACTTACCAAATCACCTTTGAGGATTTTGAGAAAATTAGCGATAATTCTTTTAATATAATCTTTTAGGTCCTGTAAGTATTCACCTATAATAAGTATAATTTAAATAATTACAAAAAAAGCTTTTACGAGCTTCTTTTTTTTTAATAAATGAAACTTATGTTACTTTTTAATATGTGTTTCAGTTCCATTTTCACTTTTTACGATTATCTTTTTTCAAGTTTTTTTTGAAAAGTTGCAGCGGATTAGCTAATCAGGAAGTGTTCGAAATTTGAATTGCAAGATTCCAGGACAGTCAAAACAATAGATACATAGATATATCGATACATACATACAAGTGAAGTTAAATAATAGCTTTTAAAAAATAAATAATAATATTGGTAGGTACAGGTTGTGGTTATTTTCATAAAACAGAAGCTAATCTACATACCTAATGATATTTTTTCGAGTATCTTACTCGTACATTATGAAAATATTTGAAGGTTTAATCCTAACGCAAAATTCCAGAAATGTTGTGTCAGACGGTAACAAAATCATACTGTTCAGTTTAGTAGCAAACATCAGAGATATCAATAGAACGGCTGAGCATTAGTATCTTTTGAAACAATAAAATAAGCTGAACTTATGGCAGACGCGATAAAATAATATCACCGCGGAATATCGCCCTAGATTGATATCGCGTGATGAAAAAACTTTTTTGCAAGAAAGTAGGTAAGTACCTCATAAAAGTTTATTTCATTTGAAATGAGAATATCCTGTCTGATAGCAAAGAAATACATAATGCTTCGTGCAACCTAGTATAATATTATGTGAGAACATCTTGGCTACATTTTGTGATACAAACATGCCGATATTTGAGCCTATATCAACAATGTGCTGAATATAAAATTAAATGAATCTTATTATACTTAATATCTAACCATCTTAATAGATGATGGAATCTCGTAGATCCCTTAATATTGGGAACCGCTAGATGGGATTATATTTTACTAATAACTTCAGTGGCGTTCACAAGAAGAGGCCTACGTCCAGCAGTCGACAAAACAGACTGACGATGATGATGACAACCTAAGAAACATTTTTGAACACAGCTTTGCCCGTGTGCAACCTTTGCCACCGGGCACCCCCTTAGGGATGGAATTTCCAAAAATCCTTTCTTTGTGCTCCTCTAGGATACTAGAATATTTCCTCAGAATTTAATATCTCTAGGTCCACCGGTTTAGGCTGTACGTTGTGTTGTATGTCAGTGGGTAGGTATGTCACGGTACTGTTTTATACATAAAGATGTTGATTAATGTTTGACATAAAATTAACATATTACTGAAATAAAAAGCTTTTTTACATTCTTCTTCGGCTTTCAGTCAGAATATAAAACATGATTTATGTTGATTTTGATAGGTTCCTTATCGTTAGGTTTTATGTTTTATTCCCCCTTATGACTATGATCTAAATTAGGTATTAGTAGTTGATAATGTCGATTTAACTCAAGGAAATAAAACGGTACATTAATTAACTATGCAAATTGCAATTCGGAATGGAGCATTGTTCGAACCAAGTTCGAACAGTCCCGATGCCAAGCCTACAGAAACAATACCAAATTGTTCCCACCCACATTAGAACTTGTATTATACCAAAATCTATTAATTTTAGAATGTTTTTTTTAAATTATTCTTATTTTCGATTAACCACAAAACTTGGTTTACAAGGTGTTGATTTTATTGAACCTCCTTTGTACTATTAGTTATTCTGTGATTTAATTACCCTTTAATAAATTACTCGTACTTATATCAAAAATAAAATGATAATGAGGAAAATAAACTACGTAAAAAATACTAGGGTACATATAAGGATTGCTGATATTATGAGCTAGGTAGCGTTCGTTTCATAATATCTTACAGCCTTACCAATAAAGTGTTAACCATTGTACTACCTGTACTGTACTGTACACTGTACTGTAGGTACCTACAGCGTCGGACTGGCCATATAGTCGAGGTGGCAATTGCCAGCCGGGCCCTAGCCTGTGCGGGCCCCCCACGAGCCTGGCTAGGGCCCGGCATTTTATTTTTCTTCTACTCAAGGTGGAAAAAGCTATTTTTTTCGAGATCTTTTGTTTTTCCTAGAAGTAGCTTTAAATTATCGCGCTCGCTACCCTCACGCCTTGTTGTTAATATTGGCTGCTTTCATATTGCTACTCTACTCGAGAGGTCCACAATAATTATTCTACTCTTTTCATATACACGGCTATAATAAATTAATGGATCGATATTTTCGCGCTCTCTTCTGGTAAATTTGTAATTTTATATATTTTCGCGCGATGAGGATATTCATTAGTCTCCATTAAATATCTAGCTTTTTCCGTAGACCTGCATTATAATAGTATAATGCAGCTCAGTGTTTGTTTTCTAAAATTATCGCGCTTGTTGCGCTGTCCTTCATAAAAAGTAAGTATTAAATTGTTTCCTCACTCTCATAATGAACAATAGCTCAAAAATTTCGCGCACACTTCGCTCGCGCTTTTTTAGTATTGATAATACTTTTCACTCACCGATGATCGATCACAAACGCTTATTATTTTTTCACAATATTGCCCTTTGTCTGTAATTATCCTAATAAAATAATGAAAAACTCAACATTTTCAAAGTTTGTGTTATTATATCACATATACACTACCATTACGAAAATCTTTACGGATGCGTAAGGGTTCGCGATAGATATTAAAAGCCATTTCGGGCACTGAAAAATTCCTCGCCCGTGGCACCCAGATGTCTCGTAAGCCTTGTAAACAAGTACTTAGCGGACCTTCAGTGAGTTTCGTATTTTGTGCGGGGTCCACACCATGCCACAGATTACTACTACGGCATACTAAATACATACCTCACTCGCCAGCTAGCCCCGAAATGGAAATATGCGCGAAATTCAATACAAAATTACAAAATCTTGGCTATTAGGGGCTTTGTGGAGCAGTCAGTCTGGCCCTTATGCTAAAAAGTTTGAAACCCCCTATCTTAGACCAAACTGCAAAGGACGCCAAGTGTTTTTCCCGAAGTGGTTCGGACCTCTGCGAAATTTGCATACCAAGTGCATATAAACTTTTATCAAAATATAACATGCACATCAGCACGTACACCATCTTATATGATGCATATTGTGTAATTCTCACAATTTCGTTCACGAAAGTCACTTGTGAGACACGATTTTCAGCGCTGAAGTGCATTAAAACGAGACTTTGCTCTCTATTGGGGTAAGAACTATTGGATTCATATTAAACACATAATCTGATCTAATCAAGGATGACGAGAATAGCAGTTTTTACGATCAAGTTATTATCAAGTAAACTTGCTTACCCGCCCACAATTTCGTCCGCGCGGACTACAGTTTATCGAGAAAAAAGCATACTATGTTCTTCTAGGATATTAAAAACCAATGCAAAAGTAGACTTAGACTTCTTAGTTATGGCATCTGTGGCTTGTTGTTGGTATAGCATCAACTGCTTACTCTGTAGCACCAAAGCTCTTGATGATTTTTGACAGACTTGTTATTTCGTTTCCATGGCAACCATTCCTTTCAGCGAGTATTCAACATGTTCCAGTTTTCCCGTGAAAACTTCCACGGAATTCGTGGCATTTTCCGGGATAAAAAGTATCCTATTTTTATTCTAGGGTATTCTTTGGATCGGATTTTGATGAAATTTGGAATGGAGATAGCTTATAAGCTATCTCCATTCCAAATTTCATCAAAATCCGTCCAGTGGTTATCACATGAAAGCTCCCCAAACAAACAAACAGACAACGTTTCACTTTAATATATTGGTATGGATTACAACACTTAAAAAAAATTGGCTAGCTTCAGATTTGTTACATTATATGTAATTGGAACTATACTTACTCAATAATATAATACATCGTTGATAATTAATCATTTGTATATTTCATTATTTTTCGATAGTATTCCATCTACCATTATACCGTCCCGGGCCCTGGGTTTGTGGGAAGCCACCCGGGCCCTTCCAGCCCAGTCCGACCCTGGGTACCTACCACATGGTATAACACAAAAAAAACTTACACTATTGCATAGGTACCTAACTCTAACGCAACATTCTACAATCGGGCAACGAAAAATAGCACTAAAAAGCACTTATTTATGTTAGTAAATACTTATTTATTAGATTTTACTTTAGTTCTTTTTTTTTTATAAATATTTTTATTCAAATCTTTGAATAGCTATCGTTTTAAATACGAAGTTATTTTAAAACATTTACAAGTTCGCTATCGCATTTAGACATGGAAGGTTTTAGAAATAGAAGTGTTATAAAAATGAAATATTAATGTAAAGTTGCTGTTTGTAATTTTCTCCTGCCTATCAGTAAAGCTTGCGCAAAGCTAAAAAAGCGTGAATTACTGAAGTGTTGTGCCGAAGTTTTCCCGTAGTTTTTAGCCGTACAAAAAGCTCGTACCGCAGTTTCTGGTCGGTGCGTCGGCAAACACGGCAACTCAATAAACTTCCCCAAGAGGGCTGACATTCATATTACAAAAGTTGTACCTACATCGATGAAATATGAGGTAAGTTAGTTTTTACTGGTTTCACGCGAATTGCGATCGTGCGATCAGGTTATTAGTTAAAAACTACAGTTTCCTGTAACTTTGTATTGCTCTGTTTTATTTCAATTATTATATACTAGCTGTGCGCGCGGCTTTGCCCGTGTGTTCATTTCATTTAAAAGTAGCCCATACGTGTTATTCCAGGACCAATAGTACCTATAAAGTACAATATACTACATTTCTTATAAAATTCCTTCAGCCGTCATATAGTTTTTTATCGATAGCTCGGTTTCTAATCATCGAATTAAAATTCCAAGTACCCCACTTTTTAAGTCAAACCCTAAGCTATTCAGAAGTGCAATCGGTCCAGTAGTTTTTACGTGATGCGCGAACAAACAAACTAACAAACAGACAAACAAGTTTTTTTTTCAATGTTTTATTCTTGTTCAGTAACTTATTTTAAGTACCCTAGACCACTTTTGTTAAATTATCTTTATTGTACACACTTTTTCGCTCTTATTTCTTTATTATAAGTATAGATAGATCGATAGATAGATAGATAGATATAGATTGTATCGATTTTATTCATAGCAAAGTTTGTCTAGTTGCCTACGATATTTACACATTTACAATTGTAGCCTTTCTTTGTTAAACTTGCGCTCATACTAACTTAGGCCCACGACTTCGTTCGCGCGGACTGCAGTTTATCGCTATAAAAGTATCATATTTCCTTCCCCAGGTTTCAAACTAACTCCATACCAAAATGCATCAAGATCGGTTCAGACGTTTACTCGTGAAAAGGTAACAAACGGACAAACAGATGCTTTTATAATATTTATATGGAGTATGGATAGATACGAGTAGCTCACCAACATTTCACGCAGCTGTATTTTATTGCACTTCTGTTTGTTATCATCTGGCGCCCTTACTTAGTCTAATGTCACCTACAAATATTCTTGCGCCATCCTACAGGCAGGCCTTATAAGGTCCAAATGCTGCTTTGCATAATAATAAATAACATTAATATTCTGCGTTGTCGCCTGCGAATTGGAGATAACAGATGGCACACTTTCGTCTCCATTTGTGAGACTTTTTCAGGTTTAATATAGAGAATTAGAGTTGTGAAACTTAGTTTTGCTCAGACTAGATACGTTAGATCTTTGAAACTCGCGAAATATGTAGGTATCTACTTAGGTTGATTTAGTTACCGAAGTGCGAAATTTCGTCAGAGCTAAAAAGATAACTACTTACTTAGAAGTTCAAAATCTAATCATAATAATATCAAGCTTAAAAAATTTGAAATTAAAACCTTTTATTCGTAACTTAAAACATTCACCTAATAGACTTGAAAAATACGTAACCATAGATCAAGACGTAAATAACTCAACAATTTTAACATGGTGCAGGTGTCATGTCGACATAAAAAGTACGCTTACATTTTTTCATTTGCAGTGAAGCGCCACTTTTATTGTTTATAACCAAGTAATCGCCGAACATCTGGTCATCTCCCGCACTTATGAAATATAGCTGTATCCTAAACGGGTTTATAGACCTACCACGAGTAAACTGGGTCGAGCATGTACTAAAAATAAACATAAAAATTGTTTTAATCCGTGAGTTCGTCTATGGCGTTTTTGCTCGGGTTCTCGACGGGTAGGTATATAACTGGGGCGAATATGTGTTCGGGTTGATCCTGGACTGTCCTGATATCTACGGCGAAAGAAAAAATTGTACGGCCAATTGAAAAACATTTTATTATACAAGACCTAGGAAGCTACACTTCTCACATTTCTACCTTTTCCACCTTTGCCCAGCAGTGAGACAAATAGTAAAAAAATATAGATGGACAGTTTGCTTATACCATACGACTGGCCGTGTGCGGTACCAGGCATTCCCAATAAGACCACTCTTTCCCAACCACGAGTGCTGTGAGACCAGCAATGGGAATTCAGGAAATCATCATCATCATCAGCCTATATATATCCACTGCTGGACGTGTAGGCCTCTCCTAATGCACGCCACTGAGCTCGGTCATCATTCGAAAAACGGCTAGCAGCATTTTCCTGTGTATATCACATCTTTTGCGATCACTACGGCTGCAAAGCGTGGTGATGTTGTTCTATGGGGGAGTCCGATGTTCAACAGTGGATTTTAACCAGCTGATGATGATGGTGATAATACGACTGGCTGAACGGCTGTATCACGGCAGGACCTTCTTCTGAGAGAACAAGTGCAAACTATTGAACGGCGTGCTCATTTTTCATCCGGTTTTTATAGTTCTCCCTTTAATTTTTATTCAACAGAAAAGCATCAAGCAAGTTCATTAAATCCTAATGATAATTAATATGATATTCATCGAAACGAATGCGTTTGGAATTATAACATAATGTCAATCGCCACGGGCAGTCAAATGAGTTTTCGCCAAATTTACCTTAAGCAAAGAAAAAGCCGAATATTTAAACAGTCAAATAAATAACCAGCCAACCATTTGAAAAAAAAAGTTTATTTTCAACTAGCTGTACCCGCAGCTTTGCACGCGTGGTCATTTCTCTAGGTTAAAAGTACTCATATGTACTTTTCCAAGACCTAAAATACCAATATCAAAACATTTCATGAAAATTCCTTCAGTCACAAAGTTTTTATCGATTGCTCGGCTTCTACTAATCGGATTCAGATACCAAGTACATCTGTTTTTAAGTCAGTATAATTAAGTGTTTTTAACCCTTTGCTATGCAACAGTGAAAACCGCATCGCAATCGGTATAGCTGATTTTACGTGATGCGCGAACAAACATACAGACAAACAAATAAACAAACAAACAAACAGATAAACTAACTGACAGACACGAATTTAAAAAATGTTATATTCTTGTTCAGTAGCTTATTTTAAGTACCCTAAACCATTTTTTCTTAATTATCTTTAATGTACAGTCTTTTTCGTTCTTATTGCTTTATTATAAGTATAGATTAGATGGGTGGGTGACTGGACTGGCATGTCACGAATGATGGAGACCTTAGTAATGGCGGAGTTGACGATATTACCTCCCCTGGATTATGACCTACATTTTGTGCTGTAGCATCGGATTTAACAGGCGTCAATGTTTTATTAATACGGCCAAGGATCTGCCCTCTACCCATCTAAGCAACCCTACCTCCCCACTTAATTGAGGATAGCTTTATATTTGTAGAGTTTTAATAACATCTGATTGTCTCTTTTACTGTAAAGAATTTTATTTTATTTTTTGATATGGCTCAATGTCGCTCACTAGGCTGCTTATAGGTTATTTCTTAACGTTTTCCATACGTAACTATACACGCATCTATACATAAGGCATAGAATGGCTAGCACATAATATTGATTATGTCAAATGTTGCATCCAGGTTCACTAGTACCCCCGCTAGTATCCCGGGGCACTAGCGGGACAACTATGCACTACAAGGCAAGTATGAAATTAAGTAAACGCGAAACGGGATATTTTGGTACTTACATAGCAACTATTTTGTTTTGGTTCGGTAGAAAATAATGTCATAATACTTAACATAGAAAAGGATATAGGTAGATAGGTAAACGAATTCCACACTGCCAAATCTAAAGTGAAGCACCCAAGATATGCTGATCCGCTCGTACGCACAAGCCTCACGCACAGACTTACTCCACGACGGCCGCCACGTCGCAAGATTTAGACATTGTTAGTCTTGTTTATTCTGTCAAGTTCTCACGAAAAATCAAAAGCAATGCAGACTTTTGTGATGAAATTGTGTATTGTTGTGTTTGTGTATAAAATTATACACTCACGCACACACACACACACACACACAGACGCCATTTGCGTTCAGTCACTCGTTTGTTTGGCCGTATGGACTCCGCCTGTTTTTAAAACTACTTGGCTGTAAATAGATTTTACCGTTTTAAATCCAAGATACTTATACGTGTAGTCAGCTATGGAATGGTCTAGGTATGCGTGGAGTTTGACTATAACTAAAGGATCGAATCCGGAGCTAGGTGATCCGGCAGAGGACTTAATAGCTCTGAGAATTAGCAAGCTGATGCGGCAGTGGGCTGGCCATAATTAGCCTCAGATCCGTTAACCATTGGGGTAAATGTGTTCTCTAGTGGAGATCGCGAATTAACAAAGATAGCCACAGACTGTTATATTATAAAACGACAATCTGCGCAGGGTTGTTGGCAGCAAATCCAAGTAAAGAGCCGAAGATCGGGCCAAATAGCGTACATGGGAGAGGCCTATGTCCAGCAGTGGACGAATGCAAGCTGATGATGATGATGATGATGATGATGTGTTGATCATCCAAGACATCTACCAGCCTAATTTACCTGTCCAATTACAAGAAGACTATTTACGAGTACGCTAAAACATTAGTCTATACTTATTATGATATGGTTACTTTATAGATAAATAATATAAAAATGTTTTTACGAGCTTGTAAAAACATTACACGATATCATTACTTCAAGCGTAATAACTTTTTGAGGAAAAACGTCAACTCAAGAGCTCCTTATTATCTTGCTCATTGCCTTATTTGCTCGAATTGCTAAATAATCTCTAATACGTTGAAATAACTAGGTAGGTAGTAACTTTGTAAAGTGTATTAGCGAAGGAAGGACAAAAGGTATGTACGAGCGTAAAGATATCCTTTGTAAATTAAATCTATGAAGTACCAAATGAACTTTCGAAATTTTTCTATTTTGACAACTGTCTTATACTTATACAAAAACGCACTCTTTTTTCAAAAACTAACAAGTCTGCTTCAAGGAAGTGGCGCGTCGTATACATATTCCCCCCTAAAGCTGTGAGGAACAGCATTCACTCGCATTAGGACAGAGCGCTACACTTGTCACCGGTCTGCGGAATGTCCCTCTGCTTGTTTTCACATCTACGACCCTGGGTTAACCCTTTCAATGACTCCTAAAAGCCAAGTGTTTCGGGGTAGATTTGGATCACTTAAGAGGTCTACGTATTTTTCTCGTAGGGGTATCTAATGTCACATAGTATTTGAGCTACTCTCCACTGTTTTCGCAAAAATAAATCGGAATTATTAAAGGTTGTAACGTATAAAAAATAGGGTTTAAAATAGAATAAGGTTTGATTTAAAAAAATATGTATTTAATAAAAAAAAGTTGATTTAAAAGTTTTAATTAGAGTTACAAAAAAGGTCCTCATGTCCGGGAGTGATGGGGTAGGTGTCCTGTGGGACAGGAGCAACTTTTGGGTCCGGGCGGGGCAAATGGGAAAAATAGGAAATGGGGACAAATGGGAAATTTGATATTATCGGATGGGGTACGAGTTACTAATTTAAAGATATTTTAAAAGTTAGCCAGGACAAACTCAACGGCCAAGCAAATAAACTATTCGTTCAAAGGCTGTGTTCTCGTAGCTAGCTGTTAGGCCCAAGGCTGTAAATAAATGAAACAACTGTGTTTTTAACTTCCAGTTTATTTTGGGATATGCCCTTTAAATTAAACGAGCCCTGTGATCAGTCTCGATATTATATTCATTATATACAATAAGGGTAGCTCGCGGCCCCAGGAATTTCAGTGTGATAGGGGTAATCAGCCTGCCGAAAGAAAGTGTCCAGCCTACTGAACAAGTAGGGAAAGTAAAGTTAAATTTAACAAAAGATGGGACGTGACTACAACGATACCCCGATTCCGTGCGAAGCGATGCCGAGGTCGGTCGTGTCAGCAGGGATGCCTGCCGTATGCAGCCTCCGACAATGTTCCCGTAGCGTCGCAGCAGGAAAGGAATACATCCACGAGTAACGCAGGCTCAACGTGAAATAAGTCGGTTTTGTCCGGGATGGTACGCCAGCGCTCAAGGTGACGTTGTCAGAATGGATGGCACGAGATTAACCAGGTTAAAGAAACCCTCTATAACATCCAGAAATAAATTCGTTAAAATTAAATTACAACACAACACACATCGCATGTTCTGCAATGGCGTCGCGATTTCGTCCGTGCCCAAACAGGCAACGGTGCAAGCAGCTTAGGCGAGAGATATAAACATAATAAAAACTCACTTATTTCGGGTGTTTAAAATAGCTGGCAATATGCCGACTCGGCGCCATGATTTGGCGATTATTCAACTTTATTTCTTCAAAATTTAATAAATAAATGGTGTTCGTCCTACGACCATCGCACAAGATATATACTCTTTGGCACAAGAGAAAAATTCCAGTCATTCCGTACTGCACGTCTGTACGTTGCTGCTGTCGTCAGGACTGTTCCTGCTTACGTCATATTACTCCATATCGTTTAACTTTCTGTCTTCCAACGGTAACTTCCATGGGCCCAAATAAATCTATCCCACAGTGTCTGAATGCTCTCTGATGGTGGGCCAATCTGGCTAATGGCAAATCACCTTTTCGCACTAGTGTTGGGGCAGCTTTCTTTATGCTACCCACAAGTCACTGGGATGCAACTGTCCGAACGGTAGGTCTCAAATTCAGCACCCAGTAATTTTGCTTTAACTCATTTACCACCATTGCGGCTTCTTTGAGGTACTGGACAATCAGTCCAGTGATGCAGTTATGATCATCCAAAATTATCGCATTCTTTACCTCCATTTCAACACCTTTGTCAGCTCTAATTCGCCCATCTACTCACAGCAATCCACATTCATCTAAATAAGGTGACAGTGTTTGAAGTCGACTGTTTCTTTCAATAGGTTTTCCTTGCATCAGACAGACAAACTCGCTATTGAAAGATTCATTCTGTGAATACTTCATTAGTAACAACTCATCTGCTTTCATTAGTTCACAATCGATAGTGGTATGTTTCAAATTCCTCTTGCACTTATTTAAGTACGAGTATAAGAATACGGCAACAGTAACAATCGTAACAATCGCAGCCATGACAAAAAGCGCTTCCAAAATTCCATTACTAATGCTTCCTTCTGTTACAGGAAATGACGGCCAGTCATCATAGCTCTCTAGTAGAAAATTAAGTCCACGTAACCAGTCGCAGTTGATGTTCAGCTCGTAATTGCTAATCTTCTTAGCTTTATCTGCTATGTTTACAGACGTTGGTATGTAACGCCACTCGCTCAATTCCGTCAAACTGACCATTTCTCCCAAACGATTTGCAATGAAAGCTTTGTAATTTTTACTCTCATTTCTAATCCAATACAAGACAACAGTTGAATCCATCCACAAAAATCTTTTTGTTATGTTTAGTCTGTGTTCTCGCTATATAGTGACAGCGAGACGGCTACCAAGCAGAGCAGCCTGTAATTCTAGGCGTGGCACAGAAACTGACTTGACAGGTGCAACTCTATATTTACTAGCAATTAAGGCTATACGAATAGACGAGGGGATATCATCTTGAAGCTGCAAAATTAATATGCGCCAATAAACCCCTGCGGAATAAGCAAAAGGAGATGCATCGCACACAATGTGAAGTTCGTATTCCTTATTAAATTCATTTTAGTTCTCTGATGACGAGACAAAGTACCATCTCGGTATACGCAGATCTCGAGTTTCATTAATTTTGATAACCAATCACTCAATGGCTTGAATAGGTTCTCTGGTATTACATCATCCCGTTTAATGTTATCTTTCCAAGTTGATTGAAGAATGATTTTTGCTTTAACTGAGATTGGAGCTAGGAACATCGAAAATTTACATAACAATTCGAAGTAACTCTCGTTTAGTCGGTCTTCGCTTTGAAGTTATTAATTCGTCAGGAATACGTTTCATCGACAAATCAAATCCAAATGTGTCCGTGGCGGGATACCAGAGTAGTCCTAAAGTGCGTTGAGACTGATTTTCTAAGTTCAACTCAACTGTTTTCTCGTTTATCGCCGATCAAGATATGCCTCGAACAAGATTTTTGTTATTTTTCAAAATAAAAACCTATTTCGAAGCCAACTTGAGCGTGAATATGAATAATTTCATTGACCCACTTCTTGGCGTTGTCTTCGCGCTGACTGTCAACGTAGTCATCTATGTAGTGGCTCTTTAAAATTGCTTTAACTGCTTGTGGCATCTCATTTTGAAATCTTATCGCTTTCTTATTCATTATGTACTGAGCAACAAACGGCGAGCAATTTTCACAAAAATTTGTGAAGTCATTACTAACTTTTTAACTGGATCGGATGTATGATCCCGTCCTAAAAATCTCAATGCATGTTGATATCTCTCTATGATTTTTACAGGTAAAGACATGTCCTTTATGTCGCAGTACTCTTCTCGAAATCGCATCATGATACTCAACAGAGACTGGAGAAGATCAGGACCTTGTAGTAAGTAGTCGTTTAATGAGTGACCTCCCGACAAAGCCGCTGAGTCAAAAACCTGAGCCTGAGCTTCTTTTTATTGGGATTATCCACGCCAAAGTGAGCTAATTACCAAACTCGTGGTATGTCATTGTCATTCGAGTTAATATCTTGAAGCTCTCGAGCGAAGTCGTTAACAAATAAATGTTCAACGCGTTTTTTGTATCGCAAGACGTAGTCTTTATTCAATTGCAATTTCTTCTCAACAGTATGCAATCTCTTGAGGGCGTTAGGATAAGAATCAGTAAGTCTTACATCTAATTTCCATGATAGTCCAACTTCCCAACGACCTTTGACGAGTTTTGAAGTAGCGTCTAGAATTAATACAGCTTGAAGGTGCTCAGCATTCTGTCGTAGTTTAGTTGTTATTCTAATAGCATCAAAGGCAAACGATGACTTAAACTCCTCGTGCAATAGAACATAGTTGTCGGCCATGGTGCATATGTTGAACACAGCAGCTGGTAACGATGAGTGATACGAAGATAAGGGGTTATCGTTGGTAGTCGACCCTCTTGAATTTGATGCACTAATCATTCCATGCACGCACCAACCCAATGATGTCTTCGTAGAGTATGGCTCGTCCTTTCGACCACTGTAAAGCTGAAGGGGAACCATCAGATGGTATTGCTTATGTCCTGTGGTCATCTCCCATTATAATCTTTGGCTTAACGTTACCACAGTAGGATAAAACGTAGTTGTGATTACGTAAGTGTGGATATCGCTCAATATCTGCGGTTGAAAGACTCTGCGCAGATAAATCAAGCTCCTTCATTAGTTGAGCTCGTAGACTATGTTGGATATGATACAGTTAATGTTCTCCACATCACATGTGATTTTGCTTAAAGTCTAAGCACTCTTTGCGTTAATTGAAAACTTTTTACCTTCCAGCTTGTTCAGCGATGTCAGCGGACATTATATTGAAAGCAGCCCCGTATGTCCTGACGTTGCCTTGGGTCCATGAATCATTATTGGAACTACCATATATAATAGTCTTAAGTTTTTTCAGCTACTGCGTGAGCGACAATGTCAGTCTTAGCTTCTTCATGCTCTGCCTCATTCGCTTTTTTGTCATTTTTCACTGCCGGCCAGTAAAACAGCCGGTGATGTGGCTGGTTACATTCTTCAATATCACAATTATTCGCTGGGCATGTCCCTTGTCTGTGGCTCTCTGCTAGGCATTCACATCAGTAGCTGTTGGATATCAGAAGGTAAATTGTTCACAAAGCTCCTGTCCACCGCTTGCTGCCCACCACAGTCGAAGCGCGGGTACTCAGGGTCATCTCGGATGCTGCGCTCCAACCACTCATGTACTTTACTTTTCGCTGAATTAGAGTCTGCATTAGACACTAAACGAATTCTGTGCGATTCTCCATCAAGCTCCGCAATTTTAGTAGCAAGCTCCAAGTCAATGAGGTTTGCTTGGCCTTAGCTTGAGCTGCTTCTCGTTCCAGTCGCTTCTTATGAATCGATATCGATGACGATTGCCTATATTGCCTACAGCTGGAGTTCTCAGATTTCTCTGTAGCTTGGTCATTGATTAATTTCTCTGACTGTACCTCGCGATTAGTTGCACGTTCTTTCTCCATCGCTGTGGCGCTTCTCGTTTTGATCGACGGTGCGGGTGAGAATGGAACATACTTCCTTCCTCTGGTCTAACTTTCACAATGTTAGTTCATAAAGATCCGGTGACGAAGGATCAATATTTGAGCTCTCTTTTCAAATACTGACAGACTGCTTCAAGGAGGTCGCGCGTCGTCTACATAGTGAAAACAGAAATTATTGTGCTTTAGATATAATATGTTGACAGTGTTATTTCCATTACCGATTACGTTTAGGAGGCTTACAAAATGTACTTACCTACGTAAATGCATGCATTACTCTGCACAACATATTTAAGTTTGCTGTCCCTAGTCCAAAATAAAATACTTGCGTAGGTACCTACTTTATCTCTAACCATCATAATAGATGCACATCACCTAGATTAGCAAAAAAAAAGAAGATTTTGGCAGATCTTGTCTGAACAAACCTCGGAACTTCTGTTCTCCAAAAAATGTTGTAAAATTTACATTTAATAATGGATAGACTGACTCAAACTGCCCACAGTATTAATTATTACCTAGCAGCAGTAAAATAGTTACTTCGCCAACAATTACTGTTCTTGTCCTAGTACATAAGTAATTTGGCACAACTAATTTTATGTCACCCAAAAACTAAATCAGTAAAATGTCCCTAGTCACCCCATCTGTGTTACAAATATCCCCAGCACTAATTTACCGTACTGCAGGTAGTCACCCGCCGCCGCTTGCCGGTAATCAAACATCAGGTACCCCAACTACCAATCTGAAAACTAATTTCCCTCTAAATTGTTAGGGTGCGATGTTGTTTCAGTAGGGAGGCTGCGATCATTAGCAAAGATTACCTTAAAACTGTGCCAGCATGGCAGGATGTAGTACTTTTTAAAATCAGTAAGGCAACTAGTGTTTTTATCTGATATACTATTTTTCAGCAGATATGACCAGCCCACTACTACTTCAGTTTATTAATCCTAAGAGCTAAGTCGACAACTTTGGTTCTCTGCCGGATCACCACATTACGGTCACGATCGTTCAGAGAAACTCCGAGCATAGCCAAAGGGCTATGCTTCCATAGCCCGCTGAGCGACTTTAAATTGGTGGACTAGTCATACCGTGAGTGTTCACGACTCGGCTCCGTATGTCTTATAAGTGCGTCTGGTAGGACGCACTGGTTAAATACTTTTGTCTTCAAACTTTGCGGTATGTGCGAAGAGAAGAATGTCCTCGAATTTGTGTCTACCTATGACTAACCGTTATAACCGTTAGGGTAGACGTGTTCTTGAGTGGAGACTGCGGCTCAGCAAACGTAGTGTAGGGCGGCTAGATGGAGCGACGATATACGTAAAGTGCTGCAGTGTAAGCTGGTTGCAGTTGGAAGAGAGGAGCCGAAGATCGGGCTCAGTGGCACGCTTTGGGAGAGGCCTATGTCCAGCAGTCGACTGAAACTGGCTGATGATAATTCTGCTTTTTTATGAGAACCAAGACATTTCATTTGTCTTGAAGATTATTACAATAGACAGCTATGTATTTGATAGAAAATTTAGGTATGCTGAACTAAGTCTACGTACGACTGCAGAATAAAAAATAGTACCTACTACGGTACGAGTACTAACAAACTCTTTTTGTATACATATACAACACACACACGCCCACACATACACACACACACACACACACACACACACAA
Organism: Alsophila aescularia; assembly: GCA_946251855.1. NCBI lineage: Eukaryota > Metazoa > Arthropoda > Insecta > Lepidoptera > Geometridae > Alsophila > Alsophila aescularia. Next base: position 16,247,852 of record OX276377.1, on the reverse strand, counting down.
CACAACACACACACAAACACACACACAACACACACACACACACAGCCACAACAGCCACACACAAACACGCACGCACACACGCACACACACACACACACACACCAGCATAGTAATTTCAAGCGCCAAGTTCGCAACTTTATATCGAAAAGGATCATCATTCATAATTTCTCACATATTTTTTTATTCGTTTTTTATTTGTTCTTAGATGTGGTATGGATTTTAATTTTATTTATTTATCTTCTTTTTTTCACCTGTCGTACATAATGATAATATTATTATTTTATATATTAGTTTATTACTTACAATATTCTTATGTATTCTATAGTTTTAGTTTTATCTATATTATATTATACTTATAATAAAACTGTAACGGGTCCTATTCTGTACATTGAAGATATTTTGAAATTTTTTTTTGGAACGTTCTCTTGAACTGAAGCCAAAACTGTATTTTTTTCATTTTTGTCTGTCTGTCTGTATGTACCTTGGCAGCGCACCACGCCAAAAATACTCAATGAATTCAAATGAAATTTGGTATGATTTGAATTCATACTTCGAGGTAGGACATTGGATACTTTTCATCCCGAAAAAAATAAGTGTTCCTGCAGGATAGGGGTGGAAAATTATTTAAAAGAACACATAGTACGTTGAAACTATTGGACGGATGTTGATGCAACTTGGCACAGACATAGTTTATAAGATGGGTGAAAATTATGGATACATTTTGTCCCCAACAAATAAAGGGTTTCTGTGGGATATGGGTCCAAATTCTGTAAACTAAGGATATAGTGTTTTTTTTTAAAAGTTAATCTATTTTCGATAATGAAGCCTTAACTGTATGTTTTTTCATTTTTGTCTGTATGTCTGTCTGTCCGTATCTTAGCCGCGCATCACGCCAACGGAACTACTGGATGGATCCAAATGAAACTTGGAATGATTTGAGTTCATACTACTAGGTAGGACATAGGATACTTTACATCCTAAAAAATTAATGGATTTTCGCAGGATAGGGGTTGAAACTTATTTAAAAGAACACGTACCACGGTGAAACTAATGGACGGGTTTTGATGCAACTTGGTACCGTCGTAAGTTATATGATGGGTGAAAATATGGAAAAATGGAATATGTTAGGACACGTTTTATCCCGAAAAAGTAAAGGGTTTCTGCGGGATATGAGTCCAAAGTTATGTTAATATTTAAGTGATAAAAAATATTTTTTGAATGGTTCTCTATATTCTATACTGAAGCCAAACTATTTTCCTTTTTAATTTCGTCTGTCTGTTTGTCCGCATCTGGACCGCGCATTGCACCCAAACTACTAAATGAATTCAAATGAAAAAAATGCTCTTGGGTGCTCAAAAAAGGTATTGAACAATATTTTTTTATGTTAATCGTGACTTTCTTTCTGTTTGTCTGAATGTTTGTTTGTTCACGCATCACGTAAAAACTACTGGACCAATTGCAATGCGGTTTTCATTTTTAGATAGCTTAGGGTTTGATTTAAATCTGTTGGTTAGAAGCAGAGCGATTGATAAAAGTATTTTTGACGGCTGAAGAAATTTTGTTCAAATGTTGGTATACTGGCCTAGGAATAAAAAAGTGGTGTATGGGGTACATAATCCAAAAGACGATGAAAGCTGTGTAGATGATTTACTCGACAAAATCAGTTACCGTCTATTTACAGTATAACTAAGTTGTTTAAAACGCGCGTTTATGTGTGCGTTCGACTTTGGCCGACTTTTGGCATAGTTGAGATGCTGCCTTCATTTATGAACTATTGTATATTGAGGCGGCTGGGTGCCGAATAATCAAATTGTTATCATGGACCTGCAAGTCTCGCTCCGATTGTTTGTAGTGAAGGTACCGAACTATTAGCTAAACCGTGGCAAGCCTCAGTATGCCAAGACACGCTCGGGTCTGTAAGCCTTTGGCTAATTACTAGTATAATGGCATGGTTAGTCTTTAGCGTAATCATTTGGGCCTTTGCATTATGCTTTGGGTCTAGACTTACCATATCGCCGTACCAGCTTAATAACCCACCTCTTTTATCCTACGGGTACTGTGAAACCAGCAAAGAGTTTTTAGGAAATACGTAGCAGAATTTTCCAGCGTAAGTAATATCAACATCACTAAGATGCCTGCCAAGCGTGGTGGCAAATCCCCCCTATTATGGGGGACATGGGCGACATCTACATGATAGGGTTCATACATGTTCAGCAATGGACTTCTTTAGGCTGATTATGATGTCTTTCTAATATCAAGTGCAATGATTCTTGGAATTTATTCTTCAAAAAATCATCAAAGGAATGTAAATCCTTTCGATTATCTTTGCTACAGTAGACTAGTTCTAAATTTAGTTTAGAGATGCATAAAAGCTATTCTGCTGTTCATTATAATATAGCTAATTTGGTTTAACTCACTTCATTAAACTAAAATAGTTTTTAATTCAGAGATGCTATTTTGCTGTTCATTCTATTCCAACTAATTTGGTTTGAGATTCTTAGATATTTGATAATTTCAACTAAATGTATAAACATCATTGTGACGGAACTAAGAGACTTAGGGAAGGTTTATGACTTCCCCCCCAACACTATCACTTCCTCTCCCCCAGCCGTGCACAACACAACACCCCATCCGGTTCCTTCCACCTTCACATCGGCTCCTAATAAAATTTAGCCTAGTTTAGTAAGTTTGTAACGAGAGAATCGATGTGACAGGAAAATGTGCAAGCTAAATTTAGTCTACTTTGTAACAAGATAATCAGTTTGATAGATCTAAACTTATATTTAGCTTAGTTTAGTCTAGTTGGCAACAAGAGAATCGACATCACTATAGAAACATTGCGCATTCAATATTAAGAGGGGCTTACAGCACTCCTGAATATTTCAATGCACATTGCCATGTGTCCAAATGCGTAGGAGGTAAGCTCAGCAGGGATTGTCTTGCAGTGACGAGCTGACGGCACAGATTAGGTAACAGACAGTAAAGCACATCAGGCTTAAGCTGCAGATTAGGTGATAGTTATTACAACTCTCACACGTTCCATAAACCATGTTAGCGTTTCACCCACGGACTTGGGATGGGTCTGCATTGTACTGCATCCTACATACTGCCATTGTGTTGGATTAAGTGGACAGGCAGATGAGTTCCTGACTGTTACATCCCTCTATAAATATCCAAGAGCGACCTACCTACCTACAATTGTAGGTACCTATTAAGAGAATCAAATCGCATTAGAGTTGTGGTGTATAAAGATTGAGTATAGATAGGTATATTGGTACTTGTCTATCAACAGATAATAATCGACGTAGATTCATTTCGAGACGACACAAGACATAAGTTAAAAAAAAACGACTACGGGCGCGTAAAAAATAGCCTATGACAGACACTCTTACGATGAAGACGAATCGATTGATACCTCGCTTGTCAAAATCGAACCAAGTTTTAAGTTTGAACACATAACCCTTCCTTTGCTTCGCCGTAGTCGGGTAAAGAAATAGCCTATGAGACTCTGTAAATGAAGACGAATCGATTGACACCTCGCTTGTCAAAATCTAACCAAGTTCTTAGTTTAAATACAAAACCCTTCCTTTGCTTCGCCGTAGTCGGGTAAAAAACTCTGTAAATGAAGACGAATCGATTGACACCTCGCTTGTCAAAATAGGGGCGACGCTATGGTGGAACATCCACATACCCACATATATAATATATACATACTTACATACATACATACATACTCATAACTCTTTCCTTGCTTCGCTTAAAACAAAATTAATGTCTGACAATTTACATACCTACAGTACTACCAATATGTCTATTTTCTTTAACATGTAGATGGAATTCCTCCAGTATGTTTTACTTTACAATTTACAAAAAAAAGTGCGAAAAAATGTCACGAAAGAAAAATCGTTTTAGGCAGACTTATAATGCTTTGAATTTAGGTTGAAAAGGGAGGACCGCAAGCTTTGCGTGCTCTAGGCAAGCCCGGCCTTAATCCGGATTGTAGGCTTTAACGTGGGCCAAGCTTCAAATGAATTTGATATTAATCCATTAAATAAACATAGCTTCTGAAAATTAGGGATTTAGCCTATTTAGCCTATTTATTGCACGACTGCCCAAAAAGGAGTTAGTATACCACCATTACTTTTAAATGCCTGAACAGATTTAGATGTATGGGATATCGTTAGAATCCTTAGATCATCCCAAGTAACATAGGCTATTTTTTTTTAATTCTTCATTTCCAGTGTTTAGCTCCATTATGAATAGCGAAAAATATTCGTATTTTACAATATGGGTATCAAATTGAAGGACTTGATGAGCACACTCCAACAATGTATAATTTATTGACATAAAATCTGTTTAGTTCGTTTTTGGCAGGGCAGTGTTTTTTCTCTTACCCTGATGATGTAATTGTTTTAATACTCTTTTCTATCTGGAGAACTACGAATACGTACTTGAGAAACATATTTCATTTGTTTATTAACTAATTGTACCTATTACAATACTGCACTTATACACAAGGTTAAGCTTACGTAAGTAAATACTTGTAGCGTTGACAAAACGCTACTTAAATAAAAAAACAATAAACCTATAACTAGCAATACAAAACAACAATTCGACAAGTAAAAGTAGGAATAAACAAGACAGCACATAAACAACTAATAGAAACGCATCTTTATAATAGTAAAACTAGAATTATAATTGCATATTGTTCAATATACTAACATATTAGAATGTATCAGATGACGACATTGAAGTCGCACATAGTTGATTGAAACAGTACTATCGTTCGTATTTGGTGAATACCAGCGAAAGCAGACGATCGGGTACATAGAATAGATTATCGTACGTTGTTTACTTACATGATATAATCCTGTAAATCGGAGTTCCAAAAAACAATAGTCATGTTCAGAGGTTATAAACATTTCTATAAATACAACACGTCCGTGCACTACGGATCACGACTTTATAACACTCATTAGGTCAATTGATTGAAATAAATACAAAAGAAACAAGGAATAACTGGGAATCAGATAATAAATAAATAATTAAAAAAGTACAATTGATAAACACGGAGACAAGTAGTGACCTCTAGCGGAAATTTTACTTATCTTTGCATCGATTAGCTGTCAAAGCAAAAGGGCGCGTTCCGTTGTTCGGCATGGTCCCACAATGTCAGCAAATAGGAAATAAAATTAAACAAACCAATTAAATGCAACGAATGTCAAATTTAGGAACGTAGATTTTTTCCAAAGCAAACCCATACAATATCATAATTTAATAGTTACAGTATATAGTTTTATGATAATATAACGGTAGCGAAGCAAAAAAACCGCGTTCCGTACCTTTCGTCTGGAAGTGAACGGATCGTTTCTAGTACGGAAAGTTTTATGGACTATAGTTTATAACAATTCTTAGACGTCTCTTGGCAGTTGTTTAGCTGTCAAAAATGGTTAAAGAAACGGTAAATAAACAAATGTGATTTCGAGGGTGAGAAATCTTAAAAATAAAACCATATTATCATTTCCAAAGCCCATGTGTAAGCGCTGATCGGTTTCCTGGTGAAACGAAATGTTATTCGGATAGATTTTGCTAACTGGGAAGCCAACTAGATCCGGCGACAGAAAGGAACAGACAATGAAGATGAGTGACGTGTCCTTTCTTTTCGTGCTGGAGAGCCCAGTAGGACTGATAAGTTTTTTCCCTGCATATTATAAAACCCGTAAAAAAAGGTGAGAGCATTTGTTGGTATTTTTTGCATTGTCTACAGTAATGATTGCGATTGTGAAATGACTTTTATCCATTTTTCGAGACGCCATTTTAGCGAACTGAGAGCGGTGGCGTTTTCAAAGTCTCGAATTCTAAACAAACGTTGTGTCTATTCATTCACAGCGGGTTTTCCCCCCGGGCTGAAATACCCCACGAAGGAGGCTTCCTCTCCCCCCGGATTTAAGTAGAAAGGTGCCGTGTCGCGATACGCCACGCCGACATTATACCCAACGATTCCTGCCACGTTCTTGGAATGCGGTATCGTATTTTATGCATATATTTCATTAACCGGAGTGTTGAACTTTGGTCCCTCACCGACCTGTTGGACACCTGCAACGCCTGAGGGGTCTAGCCTGGCTACCACTCACGCGAATCGGACATTGCTGAAACGTCGGATGGAGAATTACTTTCACTAACATAACAGCTAAATCCTATAGAAAAAGGTAAATAAGTAGACTACATTGCCGGCCGGCAATTCATCAACGTTTTGTTAGAGTAAATACTTAATTTTGTCAGTTCTATATCGACCCTAGTTATAACAGGGTAATCTTAGATCTTGGTATTTCTTGGCTGCTGAGTTGGATCTGCAGGCTAGGAGTCTTTGGACTTTAAGTAAGTAAACAAAATTAAACCAAGGATAATAAATATTGTATTGGTGAATTTAAATTGCATGTTTTGTCTTCCACTATTACATGCTAGCTTGAATGGCCGTCCAACGTACCTACGGCACGGTTCCTTAGACTTTAAGCAAGTAAACAAAATTAAACCAAGGATAATAAATATTGTATTGGTGAATTTAAATTGCATGTTTTGTCTTCCACTATTACATGCTAGCTTGAATGGCCGTCCAACGTACCTACGGCATGGTTCCTTAGATTTTAAGTAAGTGAGCAAAATTAAACCAAGGATAATAAATATTGTATTGGTGAATTTGAGTTGTTGTTTTATGTTCCACTATTGTACCCACTAGCTAGTACATTACCGAACGGTCTTGATCCAATAGTTCTTGAAGCTCGTTCCGGTCTAAGTTTATCCAGGTAATTTTATTAATTTCAAAATAGTAACGAGTATTTTTAGTTTCGAGTGATTCCGAAGAAAGGTATAGCGTCCTCGCGTTCAAAGCGACCGAATGGGGTAAGAATCCCGACTCACCCCACTCTTGGTCTGACTCGCCCCAATTTATTTTTTGTTACCTTTATTCTCAGAAATTTACTAAAACATCGTTTTTTATCGTTACATACTACATATATATAATAGACAAAAAAAAAGTTTAAAAAAATCATATAGGTAGATGTTAATTTTATATATATATATATATATATATATATATATATATATATAGGTAGTTTTTTTAGACCGTCCTGATTAGATGTAATTAGACAACTACATGAAGAAATAAACTTTATTATTAAAAAAAACGAAACATTTTCCTGCATTAGGATACATGGCGTAACAATTATTGTACCTACTTAATCAATAAGTTAACCAATAAATAACAGCCGGGAAAGACAGCTTAACGCGCCATCTTAAGCATGGGGCGATAGAAATCCGCACATAACTTAGAAAAGTCATCAGTGCTGGAGGAGCTGAGGACTGAACCCGGTATCGTTGGTTTTAACGCACAGAAATCCCTCGGCTACCATGCATCAGTCTCAAGTATCTAGTACTTACTGAATCACAACTTCTCCTGCAAGCGCAATCGCTTCCAACAAATTGCTTGTTGTGTCTAATGCAATAATGTATTATCTTAACTAGGTACCTATTATCGTACAGGAGTGTTTAGGTTGAAACACTTTGACCACATCAATGCTTTCCATCAGGTGAGATCGTGGTCAATAGATTTCCTAGTCAGTAATTAAACAAAACTCCTTGATGACTGACAGGATTAGCCAGATAGGCAGTGATGATGTTGGAAGGGTACCCACTGTCTTGTACCCTAAGACATATCTACTACAGTCAATTATAAAGGTTTTTTTTTTTGTCAGGTAGGGGGAAATCCTCATGGATACCGCGGGCGGTTTTGTCGGACTCCGCCTTGCGGCGACCTACCGACTAAAACCCCTTATACAATTATAAAGAAAACAATTATAAAGGTTAGGGACTGGATGACTTCATTAGCTTGGCAATTATTCATCCAAATATAAAAGAAGATCTACTTTAAAATATTAAGAATCTAGCTAAAGAATCTAAACTTATAATAAAGCATTTAGTTACAAAGAACATAATTTAAAAAAAAACGTCTATAGAACTCAAAATAAGCTACTGAACAGGAATATAACATATTTTCAAATGGTGTCTATATTTCTGTTTGTCTGTTCGCCCATCACGTGAAAACTACTGGACCGAGTGCGATGCGGTTTTCACTGTTGGATAACTTAGGGTTGGATTTAAAACTCGTGTACTTAATCCTATGAGTAGAACTAGAGTAATCGTTAAAAACCATTTGACGTTTGGACGAAGTTTGAAGATATTGATACTATTGGTTCTGGAATAACACAAAGGATCCTTATAAAAAAAATACCACACGGGCAATTCCACGGGCATAGCTAGCATTAACATAAATTATTGGAATAACTAATTTCCGCTGATTATTTAACCACTGACTTTTAATCACACAGGTGCAAATTGCAATAGCTTGTTACACTGTCACAAAGGCGTGACATATGGCCTAATAAATCAATACAATAGGCCTGAATACATAATAGTGACAAATGCCATAATTCAGGCAGTCCTCCTACACCTATGTCGGCACGAGTTGTGATCGCAATAGCCGCAATTTACTTATTAATTTTGCTATGAACCTCCAGACGCACCTGTGTAATAAGGTCAAAGTCTTGCTTCCTAATTGGTGTTCCCTCCCACACATTTATTAGTTCGCAATAATTTTGAATATCTTGGCTTGGCCTGACGCGAGCTTTCGCTCTAATACAACTATGACACTTGATAGATCGTTACTATATCAGCCACGCTAATTATCCCAGTTAATTCTGAAAACCTACATTTAACAAAGACAAATAGAGTGACTCTCAGTCAAGGAATTTATGAGTAGGTACCAAAGTACACACGTAGCACTGGTGTGATGACGAGTCAGCCTCGTGGTACAAGATTCTTGGGTTAGTGTCAAAATCCTCATTAGATTTCCCCATTAACAGGGACTTTGAGACTGTTAGTCCCGCAATCCCCGTTAATGCTGCAAACTCATGCTTTCGGGGATTTTTACGCTATTAGTCTCAAAATCTCCATTAAGGTGAAAATCATTATTATTTTACAACTAATACCTAGCGAAGATACCTAGTACCTAACTTACTATAGGCTATAGGATACTGCTAAGGTTTAGGATACGCTTGTAGGTTACGGATACACAGCTGATAAGTTCCAATTAAAATTGCCATCGAGCAATCGACTTCAACAATCACAGAATTCTTCAGGGAGTTGACTACTAATAAAAAGGGATGTAAGGGAGCAATTACCATCATAATGTTCCAAGTCAACCTCACCTGCCCGTGGTGCATCATGCCGAACAGCGAACGTGGCTCTGACGACCGACGGATGGCGGTATAACCATCAGAATATTGGCGTAGTTAAATCACAAAGGCCGGTGACGGGCAGCAGCGTCACCGGTGCAAGAAACTACGCCCTGCGGTCGCCAACCCGCATGCCCAGCGTGGCGACTATGTGGCAAATACCTCCGAAAATGATGAACACAAATAACAAACGGCCCCTAGTTCCCGGCAGCCCTGCTATTCCTGGCCAAGGTGGCGGTCATGGTGACGGCAGGGTAGGGGGTGCAAAGAATCCGCCACTACCAACAAAAACTAACTTTAGCTACTTACAATGGACGAACGCTCAGGCTTGACGAACGTATGGCACAGCTCGAAACGGAACTGGCAAGGATAAGGTGGCACATTCTGGAGCTATGCGAAGTCCGAAGTGAGAGCGAGGACACCCCTCCCATGGGGTATGGGATAACCTCATCCATAAAGTCCTCGCTGGAAACGTTGTAGAAGTCTCTAGTGTGTCTAAGGTTATGTTTAACGACCTTATTACCCCGCAACCGATCGTCGTTAGCGGTGTCCCCCTTGAAATTGTTCAGAAATATGTTTACCTCGGGCAGACTATGCAATTGGGTAGGAAAAACTTCTAAAGGGAAGCCGATAAGAGGATTCAGCTGGGATGGGCAGCATTTGGTAAACTACGTCAAGCCTTTTCGTCGTCCATACCATGTGCCTAAAGACGAAAGTCTTCAACGCGTGTGTTCTGCCAGTTATGACCTACGGAGCCGAAACGTGGACACTCACGGTGGGGCTAGTCCACAAATTTAAAGTCGCTCATCGAGCTATGGAGAGAGCTATGTTCGGAGTTTCTCTAAAGGACAGAATCCGAAATGAGGAGATCCACAGGAGAACTAAGGTAACCGACATAGCTCAAAGAATTAGCAAACTGAAGTGGCAATGGGCTGGTCACATAACTCGAAGAACCGACAACCGTTGGGGTAAACGGGTTCTAGAGTGGAGACCGCGTTTAGGCAAACGTAGTGTAGGGCGCCCGCCGGCCAGGTGGAGTGACGACTTGCGAAAGACGGTCGGTAGCGACTGGATGAGGAGAGCCGAAGATAGAGCTCAGTGGCGTTCACAAGGAGAGGCAGACGACAAGGACGACGAATACGGGCTGATGATGAATAAAAAATCAATAATTAATCAAAAATTAAAAGAATGGTTCGATTTACAAGTGACGTGTTTTTAAATCAAAATCACACATAGATTTACTGTTTAGGTACTGAAGTCCATAGCTTGGTGGCAATTTTATATGCAACTTATGCATCCGTAACCTACAAGCGTATCCTATACCTTAGCAGTATCCTAGTGCCTATAGTAACTTGGGTAGTAGGTACATTTTTTTTTTTTTTTTTTGACGTGGGGAAAATGCCTTTACGCATACCCGCCCGCTTCTGGGGGATGCGGACGGGTTATGTCGGACTCAGCAACGACTGTTGCTACTACCGACTAAAAACCCCACGGTGTTTCTTCGGGACGCCTACTGTCGGGACTACGGGGACGCTTGCGCACTCTTCCGCGGTCCCGACGGCGTTGGTCCTGAAAAGAGGACCCCAGCCCGTTTACAGAGTGGAGGAGAAGGAGTTTCTCCACTCCGTCAATCTTTGAGAGGCGCGCGGAAACACCACGCGCGCCACCTCGAGGCATTTAGTGGGTGACGGACGCCCCCAGGGTCCGCCGCCCAAGCCTCAGTTATGGAGGTCGGAGAAGGCCATGAAAAGGCCGCCTCTGACGCCTGGCTCTTCTTCTGCGGAGAGGGAGATCGGAAAATATTTCCCTTTCCCTCTCCGCAGCCTCCTTCTGCGACATTACTTCCTCGCAGAAGGTGGAACAGGCATTCCATGACCTCTCGCTTTCAACCATGGACTTAACCAAAGCCGGTAGCGAGAGGTCGTCTCCCACCGCTGTGACGAGGTCGCGGCGCTCGCTGACCCAAGCTGGGCAGTCCTCCAGCGTATGCTGCGCCGTGTCCTCGCCACAGCCACAATGATGACAAATGGATGTCGGTTCCCTTCCGGCTATTCGGCATAAGTACCTACCAAAGCAACCATGCCCCGTAAGCACCTGCACCAGCCGGAAGGTAAGCGATCCATGTGCCCTGTCCAACCACAACCCTAGGACTGGCCGGACAGCCTCTACAGTTTTTGCGCTGGCCCTGGGTTGAGCCAATCTCTCCTGCCACTTCTCTACCAGAGTTTGTCGAGCTCGGCGTTTCCAAATTTCGACCATCCTCGGCAAGGGATATTCTTCCCTGATACGGAGGTCCGTGCGCCATTCATACATGGCCGCAAAGACCTCCGCCTCAAGATCCCATGGAGGGGATCCGGACAATAGGCATGCAGCCTCGAAGGAGACTGTGCGGTAGCCGCGTATGACCCCTACAGCCATCACTCTTTGAGGGCGTCTTAGAAGCGCGACGTTATGTGCTGCCAAAGCCTCCGCCCACACAGGAGCCCCATATAGGGCCATCGATCTCACCACCCCCAAATATAGGCGTCGAGTGCTTGACTTTGGTCCCCCAAGGTTTGGCAACAGCCGCTTTGGTGCAGCAGCCGCTCCCATTAACCGGGGGACCATGTGGGTGAAATGTTCCCGGAAGTTCCGGCTATCGAGAACGAGTCCCAGATATTTCATCTTGGCCCCGACCTCGACCCGGCTCTCGCCAACGAAGATGTGTGACCCAGGTGGCGGAGCCCTCCGAGGACCATGAAAACAAATGGCCACAGACTTACTGGGTGCCACCCGGAGTCCCAGCATCTCAATCCTTCCAAGAACCAGTGCTACTGATTCTGTCACAATACGTGTAGCCTCCTCAAATTTAGACCCCCTAGCGATAACTAACGTGTCATCTGCATAGCACGTCAGGTTGGCTCCCTGTGGAAGCTCACCACGTAAAACCCAATCATATCCGATGTTCCACAGGAGCGGTCCAAGGACCGATCCCTGTGGAACACCGCATGACATTTCCGTCCTAATTATACGCCTATCCCGCCCTGGGTACATAATGTACCTGTTAGACAAGTAGGCCCCAACAATTCTTTTTAGGTATGTTGGCACACTGTGGTAATTTAATGCCTCCATAACACAGGCCCACGGTAAGGAGTTAAAAGCGTTAGCTATATCTAGCGATACCGCTAGCAACACCCCACCCTGCGCCACCACCTCATCCGATTGAGTCTTGACGCGCTTGATGGCATCAATCGTGGACCTGCCCACACGGAACCCAAACTGCTGATCTGAAAGATCGGGACCTACCACTCTGAGATGCTTGCTGAGGCGACCAGCTATGACGCGTTCGAAAAGTTTATCAACCTCATCAAGCATCACAATAGGACGATATGCCGAAGGAGAGTCCACAGAGCGCCCTTCTTTCTTCAATAAAACCAGCCTACCAGTTTTCCATTTGGATGGATACTGACCCGTCTCCAGGCACGAATCAAATAGCCTGCGTAGTCGATCCCCTAGTGCTTTGAGAGCCAGGACCCATGCACGACCAGGGATGCCATCCGGGCCTGGGGACTTGTTTTTTGCCCTAAGCCTTAAAATAGCCGCACCCAACTCCCCCTGTGACACTTGAGGGACCTCGGCATTGTCTTCCTGCTGCAATCTGTTTGCCATCTCCGGAGGCGTGTGCTCCGCTCTATTTGGAAACAAAACGGATACCACATCCTCCAGCAGTTGACTTGGAAGACTCTCCGTGAGTGGTGGTGCCCATGGCCGTAATTTTTCTCTCACCATCTTATATGGTCGCCCCCACGGATCAAGGTTAAGGGTGTCCAGCAGCTCAGATCTCGCCTGGTCCTTGGATCTACCGATAGACAGCCGAAAATCTCTTACACATCCCCTGTATGCCTCGTACAGATGAGCCTCAACCTCTTCGTTCCGATTCCTCCGTCTACGCTGTCTGGTGTACTGGCGCCTCGCCGCCACACAGCTAGCACGAAGATCAGCCAGCTCTCGAGACCACCAGTACACCTGACGCTTCGGAGGCTGCGGTTTGGATCGGGACATGCCTACATCGCAGATTTGCGACAAGGCTTCCCGGAACCATTCCGCCTCCTCCTCAACCTCCACCGGCCCTTCTGGGGGGGACTGCCACGCCTGGACAATCGAAGCCTCCACCAGCGCTTCTCTATCCAGGCTCCTCAACACCCATCTGGGCGTCGTTGGGGTGTATATCCTAGGGCGAACCGGGGTATTTGGGGATGCAGAGACATCAAACCGAATATATCGGTGATCCGATAGAGACTCCGCATCCACCACCACTCTCCAATCCCGTACAAGGCGTGCGACAACAGGGGAGGCGAATGTAATATCCACTCGGGATCCCCCATTCAGTCGCACGCACGTGTAGACCGTCCCTTGGTTGAGAACCACAAGGCCGGTCATGGTCGCCCACTCCTCGAGAGTCTCACCGCGAGCATCAGTTACAAGGGAACCCCAAGCCTGTGATTTGGCATTGAAGTCCCCCGCAACAAGTGCCGGACGGGGTAGAGTTTGCCCTATGAAGGCCCCTAACCCATCCAGAAACAACTCAAACTCGGCGAGACTTCTGTTGGGTGAGAAATACACCCCAACAAGGACAGTCTCCCCCCACCTTGCTGCCACGTAGCCTCTGCCTCTCGCGAGGACAGAGAGCGGAACTCCAGCAGAGGGGTAGTAGGTACCTACGCTACTATTATAAGTTTTTATTCATCACATAAAATTAAGGCTGTAGAATTTTCCATCTGGGCATGCAACCCAGGATTATGGGAAAATCATACTATTTAACATCACTTATAAAATAATATGATTTTCCCCTTAATTTTGGTTCTAATAGTGTCAAAATCCCCGTCAGCATGAATTTGCAGCAATAACGGGGATTATGAAAGTCTCAAAATCTTCATTAATAGGGAAATCTAACGGGGATTTTGACACTAACTCAAGATTCTTGCCTTGAATCGATGCGCTGTCAATTTGGAATATTTATGACAGCTTTAGGTGTGTGTCTGGTGGTTGTTGGTTTAGATCTCAGAACACCAGTTTTTGATGTCCAACCAGCTTAGCTCTCGTACTATGCTGCTACATGATTGATCGGGTTCTTTGACGCTAATCAAAGCATTGTTTTAGTGTCGAGGTTATACTTAAGTAGGCAGGTAGGTACATTACAGACATCAGATCCTTCGTGTGCTCAAATCGAACTAATGAAAGATATTGATAATGTTGATTGGATTAGTAAGTGTAGTATTAGTAGTCTAGTCACATAGTTATAGTTAGTAGTATATTATATTGAATAACTAACTAAAACTATGTGATTATTACTAATAGAGTCATAACTCATAACTGCTAACTCATTTATTACAATACAACAACTCTTTATTGCACACCTAAAAGTAGGTAATCTTTAATATTTATTCTGTGGTAATATAAAGGATATAGCATAAACTTATAAAATTAAAAGTGCAATGGGTGGCCTTATTGCTAAATAGCAATGTCTTCCAGGCAACCTTTGGATGGAAAGGATATTTCATGCACATAAAATGTATCAATAAGACAAGGTCTATATTGTATCTATTGACAGACTTATTATGCACTTTTTTTATTTCTTTGTCACGCCTGCCCATAACAGTTGCAGTGCCACCCAGAACTTTTGTTGCAAGTTGTGGCGCGTCACTGCACTGCGCACGTCACCCTGAGACATTGGTTGTTAAGTCTCACTGCCCAGTAATTTCGCTGGAAACATTGCCCTTCAAACCGAAACACAGAAATATTAAACACTACTGCTTGGCGGCTGAACATCTTATAAAATTAAGTTGACACTTTTAATCATATTTTCCTTTGCACTAAATATACCAGAATTTCATACTTTGGGCTTTTTTCAAGCGCATTCATGCCTTTAAACTCAGAGCAACAATGGGCATTACATATCATACTCAATTTTTTACATTGGGAGGTTTGAAGTTCTTCCTAAAAGTGGATAGAAGATAGATAACTCTTTATTGAATACCACACAAATAAAAATATTACAAATAAAAAACAAAATTAATAATAAGTGTCACAATGCTTGGTCTTATTGCTCAGAACGATCTCTTCCAGACGACCGTACACGGAAAGGAACAACGGAGGTAATAGGGAAGTTTGTTTTCAGGCAATTAAAAAATACATATACCATAACTTGCACTTAAAAAATACAAAATAATAAAGAGATTAATTGGGAAAACACAATAGATATTTAGGATAAAAGATAAACCTAATAGATATATACAATTTTATTAGGATACAGTATCACACTATTGCCCTTATTCGCCTTCAAACTCTAAACAACAATGTTATTGGGTTCCTGCGAGCTTTCTCAGAAATCTTGGAACCAGTTTAAACTTTATCGGCCATTCTTGTATTGACCTTTTAAGCCCGACAACTTGTATCGCGAGTTTTTTTTTATCCTTGAGCGTTTTCCTGTTATGTTCTGGGAACTATCGGCAAATTTTGTAAAGAAATCGAATGTTGCTTACTTTACATTGACTGCTTTCACCTGATGGAAAGCGATGTTGAGTTTGACGATGAATAATGCTCACTTTTCAGAACTGAAACCTTATAGTCGTAATAGACGTGCTGATTTGGCTGACATGACTACCGACCAGTCAGATGTTCTAGCCCTAATCACCGAATCACAATAATATTATAAATCAATGAAGTGTAAACATTGTCGTGAACAGGTCAATCAGAACGAGTTTAAAAATGAATACTGTCTAATCGAGCGGAAAACTTCATATGTGCGTGCAGAGCTAACTCCATACATTAGAACTGACAGTCCATACAAAACGTCATAAAATGCAAAAAAACGATTAGCGCCATCTATCTTTAGAAGTGTTTGTGTGTATGTTTGTTACTCCTTCACTCTCAAATGGCAGAGCGGATTTGGATGAAATTTGGTACCAGGATAGCTTATATCTTGGATTAACACATAGGCAACTTTTCATCATCATAATCCACGCGGTTGAAACCGTGGGGCGCAGCTAGTAAATAATAGTACTACGTAACCTAATGTCGCAGTAGTCTGATTGGTCGGTATCCAAATTAAGTACTTAGTCAGATCAGCCAAATCAGAACATCTGTTACGGCTATTATTCCTTACATGCTCCCGATGAGTAGCATTACGTTTTCTTCAAATCTGAAAATATTAATAGATTTTATTGAACACTTTTAGCATTGGTGGCTAAGCGATAACATGTGCGCTTCACATTCCAACGGCACCTGGTTCAAAGCTTCGGCCCTTCCCTAATTAATTACCTACTTTTATCTTCCTAGGTAAGCTATGTTTGTACTATTATTTATTCTGTGGTTATGTGCGCATTTAGATAGCCATGGCTCAAAAACGGTTAAGAAAAACATCGTGAGGAAAGTAACATAATTCCTAGAACTTCAAAATTCAAGGTCATTTGATACCCACGAAACAGCACGGGCCATCCTCTCTGCGAGAGAAGGCTCGGGTGTTCACAGGCCTACTGTGTCCCTGCAAGATCGTAGAAATCCTAGGCTCTTTTCTTCCTCGCGTGGAATCCCCAAATTATAGCTAAGAACTATTTCAATCACATCAACTTTCAAACAGAAAAAATAACTGCATCAAAATCGATCTATTAGTTTGGGAGCTACGATGCCACAGACAGCAACACAGATACATAAATACACCCTAAACTTATATGGCAAAAACAGCTTTGTTTGTAAAGCATTCAATGTGTAAAGCATTCAATGTGTTGTGCGTGTAAAGCATTCAATGTGTTGTGTATTATAGTAATAATAGATATATTTATTTTTCACACTAGCATACTTTCAGTGAGAAGACAACATGTTGAGACATTCTTCAGAACATTATGAGTACCTAATGTTTATATGATTTTTAGCCATAACGCCTGATTAGCGAGAACATATCAAATAATTTTGTAAAGGAAAAATTTTAATCACGGACGGGGTTCGAACCCTCGTCATTCCGTGATTCTGCGCGGCACATGCCTTTACCAATTCTTTCCTTTAATTTTACCTTTAGAATATTATTAGAATTGAGTACCTAGTTCCGAATAATATCATTGATGTTTTTATTTTTTTTAGTATACCTACTTATGTACTGATATTGGTGAGTGCTAGATGATATGAGTAGATAGATCGTTTTCGATAATATATTAAATTTTAAGGGATGTGTTGCTAAATATTGACAACAAATCAGTGTATTGTTATTTATGTTATTTCCACTAATGGAAACTTTAATTGACTGTATATTTAGATTGAGAGCATAGATCAATTTTGTATAGTCGATAGTCTTCCTAAAATAGAATAAATAAATAACAATAAAGCTTTTCAACAAATAGAATTATTGTTTTGGATCTTCCTAATGGGCGGCCGTGGAGATCCTGTTATCGTGAGAGTTATGTGAGAGTTTGTCCATACAACAAGAAAAACCTCTTTGACCCCCTAAAGTTGTCCGATTTCGGTGTTTTATTTTTCTTGTAATTAACACATTATTTACTTGGCTATTGCGTCTTATTTTTTTTAGTTTTTTTAATCACATTAAAGTTACAAGTATCTGAACCAGACATATTTTTGCGCTGAAACCACTGACTTATTCTTCAGAATCCAGAAACTGTTTTGGATATAATAAAACGTATAAGCCTAAAATACATCCTATTCGAGCGGTTGACACCGATAACAAAACATTTTGCTACAATTTAAGGGGTGGAAAGAGATTTGCCTCTGAACGTAAATTCTTTCAAAAATGTACCAATCTCAAGAGCAGCAACTATAATGCGGAAGCAGTGTGCGGTATCGCATTCTCTTAGGCGATCACAGAGCATAATATATTTGCTTTATGTGTACCTCCGTGAATTGATTTAACGAAATTCTATTCCTTTGGCGACTGGGCCTGTGAAACCTTTCGAATATTCAAGCGCTAGACAATGAAGGTATCGTAATAAATTGTGATCGCTATTAGTGCCGGTAGATCATTTGATGTAAAATTTAATTACGCTCTGCGGACCGCTATCCTGTCTAGTGCAGGCTGCAGGGCATAAATCAAGTGTGCAAAGGTATGCCATATAACTAAGTATACTCGCATTCAAGCTCGCCCTCGTTCGATTGTGCAACGGATTGTGACCGATCGCAATCAAGCCGTTTTTATAACGTTTCAATTCAAGTCCTCGACGAGTCTCACTTCGATGAATGCGCGCATTTCAATTCCAGGTATTGTAACATTGCTTTGGACTTTTTGACGAATGTTTTTCGATTTACTAACTTTGCCAGGTTATCAACGTTCTATGAAAGCTCGATGGTGTTAATCAATGAACGCTACTAACGTAAACAAACCAAGTCAAATAGGTAAGAAGACTAGTCTAGTAAGTATCTTAGATTTTGGAATATATATTGCTTGTAATTATGTTTGTGGTATCATGTCCCTGCTCAGGGTAAAGACATTGGCAGCCGTAACACAGGTACCTACGACCTAGCACGGCTGTCAATGATAATATCTAATTGTATTAATAGTATTGTTTTAAAGCCTTTAGTTTGTAAATTAAAAAACTTTGTTTATACTTTTAGATAATGTTTTGCTTTTGTGGTATTTTATTAATAAAATTATTCTTATACTACGGAACTAACATTTGTACAAAATAAGTAAATTAACGAAGTTTTTATTGTTTTGAAGTACCTACTTGTTTCCATAGGTAGGTACTACTAGATCGTGGCACTTGGCTTGGCAGTCCTCTAAGTATGTTTAAGGCAAACGAATATAACAAATGTACGACGGATAACCTATTAATAATTATTAAAAGCATTATATTCATAATGGCTTAATAGGGTATTAAGCCATTGGTCTCATAAGTTATATTTGTTTCATAACTAATGTCCCGTTTATTAACCTGATTCCTAAAATTGCTCTATGAAAACTTGTGCTGCCCTCTCTTGTATATCAGTTTAACTACGAAGCGAGATCGGTCCTAAACAAGCAGCGGGCGTACTAGATACCATGCCAAGAACTTGAACGACTTGGTTCCTAGAGCTTACTATTTATGTAACCCGACTCTAATTGGTAGATGGCGTTGTAGTAAAATG
This sequence comes from Alsophila aescularia, assembly GCA_946251855.1. NCBI lineage: Eukaryota > Metazoa > Arthropoda > Insecta > Lepidoptera > Geometridae > Alsophila > Alsophila aescularia. The sequence goes on along the minus strand of OX276377.1, from coordinate 16,228,455 downwards.
TATATTTTTTTTATAAAAAAAAATTCCTAATTACTTTCTATAATATTCTTGATGTGTGTGCGTGCGTACGCTTTGTTAAATTGCTTACTTGTTGTATGAGGTAGTGCTGGCATCTGGTGTCTGATTTGGCTGGTGTCTGAGTTTATCAGGCCGCCCGAGGGCCTTTGATATGGCTTGACGACTGCTACAGCCGGGACCACGGAGCGATAGAATATTGAATTTATGTAGAGTACGGAGTAATATTATGCAGTTGTTGATGGATCCAGCGAATTCTACCAAAATTATTTATTCTGTGCTAAAATCAAGGATGAAGATTTTGGGGGTCAAGAAAACAATCTGTCACTGAAACTGTGGAGTGACAAAATTCAGCGTTTTTCAAAATTTTGATGCTAAAGCTATTATTTATTCTGTGGCTAAAAGGATGAAAAAGATACATAGCAAGTATCCGTATCTTGAAATCTATTCAAGTCAACGTTAAAATTTGGAAATTTTATCTTTCCACTAGCAGTGCCCTTTGGTTTCACCCGCGTATTCTACAATAAAAAGTATCCTATTATTTTGATATGTACAACCAATAACAAGTACAATAAAACTACCAAAAGTTTCTAGATTTTTCGCTTTCACTTAGGTAGGTACCCTTTTCGGGTATTTAATGTTTATCTGTATATATTTTTATTTCGGTTCTGTGCAGTGCAGTAGGTACATATATTAACTGGCAATTTGAATCTGTACCCTTAGTACGAGTTTCTATAGTTTTTGAAAACGAAATGTAGTTCCGTTTAATTCCATACATTTACTGCATTTCCTGCAAGTTTCCGCTAGAGGCGCTGCCAGTAAATGTATGGAACTAAACCTAACTACATTTCGTTTTCGAAAACTACATAATTTGTACTAGACCCCCTGAACTTTACATTACAGCTATGCCTCCTAAACTCCTAACAGCATGATTATCATCAGATTATACTGACTGCGCCATAGTGTCGTCGAAGTTGGAAGGTATTTAATAATATATCTCTGTGTGGGTCTTCATCATCAGCCGTAAGATGTTCACAGGTGAACATAATTAGGCCTTTCCTATAATAGGGGGGTTTTCACCAAAATCACCGCGCTTGTTTTAATTTTAAAGGATTCAGAAGGAAAATATGGTATAAATTTACTACAATAGTTTTAATCCTTAGATTTTATATTTGTTGCATAGACAACTGCACATTACTCCGTCCGTACTCTAGACAGGCTGTTGAGGAACGTCACAATGAGCGCATTTGACTATCGCCATTTTGGCGCTAATAGTTGTAGTTTGGCAGTAGTGAGCATCCACGGAACTTCTTCCAAATATTCTGTAGTACCCACCAGGGTTACATGTTTTTAAGATACTACTGTTATATTTAAGACCAAGATTTACACGGTGGAAACAGATAAATAAATAAATAACGATGACTAACGTCATGAGATGAAACAATGTCAATTTTAGTACCATGGATGCTTGGTGAGCGCTTTGAATCTGCACAAACGAAAGTACGGCAGAGCTATTATTAGATAATGTTAGTAGTAGAGATCAGTAGTCTACAGCCATTAGAAACAAAAATCAAAGAGAAAGACCACCTCCTACGACGTTGCTCTAAAAAAAGCAAATATTTTTCTTTAAAAAAAATTGGTGACTGTGGTTGCTTCCAATCATATGGATTTTGATGCTGTTTTTTTATGTTTGGAAACTGATGTAATCGAGATGGTTCTTAGCTATATGGTGAGATTTGTGAAAATTGGGGAGGGGGGGAGGAGTTGAGAAATGGGGGGTGAGAAACGTAGCTCCCAAACGAATGGACCGATATTGATACGGTATTTCGGTTTTAAAGCTGATGTGATCGAGAAGCTTCTAAGCTATAATGGGGCGGGTGAAGGGTCAGGGGTTATATACAATTTTCATCATCACCATCATCATTATCATCATCATCATCATCATACTTCACTTTTAAACGGCTTAACGTATTTTGATAAAATTTGGAATTGAGATAGCTTAAGCCCTGAAATAGCACATAGGATACATTCATCACCATCACCATCACCATCATCATCATAATTCACACTCTTAAACGGCTGAACGGATTTTGATGAAATTTGGAATGGAGATAGCTTATACACTCATATCATCATTACCATCATACTTCACTCTCAAACGGCTAAATGGATTTTGATGAAATTTAGAATGGAGATAACTTATAACCTTTTATCATCATTATCATCATCATCATCATCATCATCCCTCAAAGTAAATTCCTCAAGTAAATTCCAAGTTTTCATCTATATTATGTTGTTTTTGTGAAGCTTCTATCCAAAAATTTCTTCGACAACTTCCATTATGGCGAATTGCATATGTTTTCATCCCATGAATGGAGAGTTTTCTTTTGTAGTTACGCGGAGTTTTAGAGCACCTCTATTAATATATTATCATAGAAAAATGGTCATGTACAAAACCGGGTAGTTACTACCCGATATTATGCCTCGAACATACTTTACATAGAGACAATCTACTACATACCGTACACACCAGTATATAAAAGTTAAACGTTGTCTGTTTGTTTGTGGAGTTTTAACGCAATAACGGCTGGACGAATTTTGACGAAATTTTAAATGGAGATAACTTATACCCCAATAAAACATAGGCTACTTTTTATCCCGGAAAATAGTAAGTTTCCACGGGAAACTGAAAAACGTCGATTACTCGCTGTATGGAACGGTTGCCTTGGAAACGAAATAATAACAAGTCTTTAAAAAAGCATCGAGAGCATTGGTGCCAAAGAGAATACAATACGTTGGTGCTATACTTTTGGATTGGTTATTAATATCCTAGAAGAACATAGGATGCTTGCTTTCTTTGCGATAAACTGCAGAGCTCGCAGACGAAGTTGCGGGCGAAAGCTATTTACACATATACTTCAAATCTTAGTAGATAGAATACTTTTACCACGATGGTATACGCTCAAATAACTACTTAATCGTATACACTAAACTAGCGACCCGCCCCGGCTTCGCACGGGTGTAATTTGGAAAAAAAAAGATGAAATATGTGAAATTCTCGCACACTCGACCTTCACTACGCTTCGGGGGTCGTATGCTCGTATTATATACTTATATAAGCCTGAAAAAATATGTAACTGATGGTGAAAACCGCATCAAAATCCGATGCCTAGCGGATATACAGACAAATGCGAAAAGCGACGTTGTTTTATCTATACTTATAATAAAACTGTAACGGGTCCAATTCTGTACATTAAAGATATTTTGAAATTTTCTTTTGGAGGATACTCTATATTCGATACTGAAGCCAAAACTGTAAGTTTTTCATTTTTGTCTGTCTGTCTGTCCGTCTGTCTGTATCTTGGCTAGGCATCACGCTGAAACTACTTAATGAATTTAAATGAAACTTGGTATGATTTGAGTTCATACTACGAGGTAGGTTATAGGATACTTTTAATCACGAAAAATTAAAGGGTTCCCGCAGGATAGGCGTTGAAAGTTATTTAAAAGAACACGTATCACGCTGAAACTACTAGATGGATTTTTTTGATGAAAATTGACACAGTCATATATCTATACTTATAATAAAGCAATAGGTACGAAAAAGGCTGTAAAAAAAGAAGATAAATAAAAAAATGCTCTTGGGTGCTTAAAAAGGGTATTAACACGTTTTTTTGATCATGTCTGTCTATGTGTTTGTCTGTATGTTGGTTTGTTCACGCATCACGTAAAACTATTGGACCGATTGCAATGCGGTTTTCATTGTTAGATAGCTTAGGGTTGGTTAGCACATTATGGTACTTTGAACCTAAAGAAAAGACCACGCGTGCGAAGCCGCGGGTACAGCTAGTACCTAATAAGTAGAGATAGAGAAGTATATACAATTTACGTAACTTTACAACGCCAACTGTATGTATCACATGTCATTTAAAATTGCCGCATATTAGATCAGATTATACGGAAATCAATAAATTCACTTTTTTTTCTCGCAGAGTTCGCATCTAATTTGTGTCGACAAACTAATCAAGCTAATTAGAACAAACAGTATTCAAATGCGACCGGGTCCTTATTTTATTCCGATATCCGGTTTTGGACTAATCTGCCCTACTTATTTTGATCATCGAATTTTATTAGCTTTGCAATTCAGCGGTGCAGCCGTCAGCATATCGGATAAGCTGCCAGCTGCCTAGTAGCGGGGTAGTGGGCTATAAAATTTGGGCTGCCTACCTATGTACCTGTAATGCCATATATTACTGTTGGCTGTTGTATGTAGTAGTTTTATGTTGTACAAGGAGCACCTTTGTTAAAAGCACTAGTTAAAGTCTGTTCATTCATAAAAAATAAACCATACGTATATGCCAGAGACAATAAAACCTTTTTTTTATTATCGATCTAAGCCAATATTATCGACAATATGAATATGTACATTCTAGGTAAATGAAATAGGCGCAACTAAACAAACAAATAACATCATAAATAATAAATAATACTATTGTTTTCACATGCGTAGTCGACCTTCACCGCACAAAGAACTTCTAGGTCAATGGCATTGGTTTGCACTATGTAACAATATGTAGCAGCAAGTATTGTATGTAACTCCTTCAGTATTAACATAATTTGCGTATTCGAGCGTAAATATCGTATTCAGACGTCAATATGAGTGGTGAAGGTAAAAGTACTTCGCAAGTAGTACCTACGTAGGTGTTTGTACTTTTTTAATAGTAATTGAGTTTAGTGTTTGGTTTGGTTTGGTTGTATTTGTAAATAGGTACTTATACAATAAGTACCTATTTACAAATTTCCCAAAAAAAGGAGTGTAATGTTTTTAGGATTCATGTATATGTGTATATATGTGAGTTTCTTTATTCCACTATAATTTTTTAATGCCTGAACTGATTTAGACGTATGGGATATTGTTAGAATCCTTCCTTACATCCCCCCGAGTAACATAAGCTTTTTTTTGTAAATTTTAAATAACGCTGCGGTATGGCTCCATTTTCAAATGCGAAAATAATTAATTTCTTCGAGTTTTACAATACGGGTATCTAATTGAAGGCCTTTTATATATAATATACAGATAAGCACATTCCAACAATTTATAATTTATCGGCATAAGCTCTTTTTTGGCAAGGCTGGCATGTTTTTTTAGCTATTAAGCTAGTTATTGGTAAAAAAAATCGCCGCTTTATCTAATTAGCTATAGCACTAACAAAAAAAAAGTTCCCACAAAAATTTAAATAATTTTACCCTCTTTAACTTTGCCTTTGACATTTTTGATGTAAAATGAACCGTTGCTTTGTGAATTATTTTGATTAAACCATTTTTTCCAAACCTTTAATCCAAGATGGCACTCCCCACCCCTCAAGTTCGAAAACTTGGATTTTTCATGAGAGTCTAGACCGCAACAACATAATAATGTGAAAATCATTACTACACCACCTTTTGCACGGCAAATTTCTCCACTTACTGGCCTATCTAACAGTTTCTAGTCTACGGGTTGGCGAGGGCGTAACATCTATCAGAATCTATTTTACTAGAGTTATTTTTTGGCAGCTTGGCAATATGCGTTGCCTATAACAGCTACTTTACGAAAGCGTTCGTAAAGTATCTTCAAGTGAACGCACAGTATTTGGCAGTGTTCGGCACTCAAGTGTCGTTTATGAATAGGATTGTAGGACCCTGTGCGTTCGTGAGCACTTTGAGACCTCATAGTAACGTTTGTGAATACGGGTGACAGTCCGTAAGTATATGTACCATGTCCCATCCCATGTCACAGAATAAATAATAGTATAAGTACCCATGTATCTAAAATATCCGCGCACTAGAGTACTAATGGATTGTGACTTTTGGCATGGTTGGTACTGGAAGAGTCATCACTAAATAGTATAAGTACCCATGTGTCTAAAATATCTACGCACGAGAGTACTAATGGATTGTGACTTTTGGCATGGTTGGTACTGGAAGTGTCATCACTAAATAGTATAAGTACCCATGTGTCCAAAATATCCGCGCACGAGAGTACTAACGGATTGTGACTTTTGGCATGGTTGGTACTGGAAGAGTCATCACTAAATAGTATAAGTACCCATGGTCTAAAATATCCGCGCACGAGAGTACTAATGGATTGTGACTTTTGGCATGGTTGGTACTGGAAGAGTCATCACTAAATAGTATAAGTACCCATGTGTCTAAAATATCCGCGCACGAGAGTACTAACGGATTGTGACTTTTGGCATGGTTGGTACTAGAAGAGTCATCACTAAATAGTATAAGTACCCATGTGTCTAAAATATCCGCGCACGAGAGTACTAACGGATTGTGACTTTTGGCATGGTTGGTATTGGAAGAGTCATCACTAAATAAATAATAATACATGTGTAACATTCCTCATTTCCAGCAACAAGCAAAGTTCAATTATTAAAATAAGTACCACACAGTATTCTAAAATGATCTCATCTCGTTCCTTTTTGCAAAGTTTTCCTACCTACGGCAATATCAAGAAAAGCGTAGGTACCTGCCTACATATAGCTTAGTCAAGTATCTACATACCTACGTAGTTATTCATTGAGCTTATTACCTATTATTCTTATGACAATGCTCACATATCTAAGATTTATTCTGTGATCTATGTTAAAAACCATTGTTCGTCGTCTTCGTCTAGTCTAGATCTAGACAGAGGTTATTACGAATGTGAAAGAGGGTCATTGATAGTCATTGATTAGCGTTAATTGATGAGTATGAGAGCGTCAGTAACAGTGTAACAGTATCAGTAACGGGAAAGTTATGCAAGTAATAGGCTACGAGTATCTCTATATGGGAATAGACCAATAAAAAAAATAACAAAATTGAATGATAAAAATCCAACAGCAATTATTTTTTTGCCCACACTTCTCTTAATTACCTATCGTATTAAAATGTTGTGTCAAATTAGTTATGTTATTCTAATAGATTACATTGTCTTGAAGCTCAAAGAATTATACCACTTAGCTAACCAACAAGGAAGTTACCCTGCCGTATTACCTAGGTACTAATTAGGTACAGTAAGCGGCAAAATTAGATGAACTAGTCCAATAGTTTTCAATACACCTACCTAGTGTAGTGTAGACTCGTAGAGACGCGGAAATTCTCATTTTCATACAAAAGTATTTACATAGTTACGTCTTCATACAAAATCTACAAGTCAAGTCAGAATCAAACATTACTTCAAGTTTCAAATGAAATATCAGCTGCTAGTTGTGTTGTTGCCATCTTCGAAAAATACCTTGGAGTTTCTAAACGGCTAAAAAAAACTGAGGTACCTAAAAATGCATAAGTTCAAATCTGCCTCTATATAATAACATAATAAATATAATATCTATGTCTATAATTAAATATAATAAAGGTGACGTTATAAAAGTATTGATAAAGAAGTGATAATGATAAACAGCTATGAGTGAAGCTTTAAAATAATGATCTCTGACCAACTTCTTGAAAACAAGTTACTTTTACAACAATTTTTACTTTGTGTTTGCTTGTATTTCCATAAGTACATATGGGGCAGTTTTATAAAAATCACCTTAAGTACCTTTGAAATGTACTGTTTAAAGGTGGCCCATGCTTAGCATTGGAGATTCTATAAAATAAAATAATACTTATTTAAAAAAAACAGAAATAATTTATTTTAAAAATAGAAACAATTATTCGTTTATGATGCTTTTTATACGCTTTATATTAGCTTCACTTGTATGTTTGTATGTTTGTAACCGACTCCTTTGGATGCTATTTTGACCTACTTTAAACGGTCAGATTTCATTCAAATTTTGCACACCTGTCAAAGACCGATGACAAAGCAATAATTCGAAGAAAAAATAAATATTAAAAATAAAGTAGAAATAAGTAATAGTTAAAAAAACTAAAAAACACGCTTAAAAAACTATTATTTATTAACAAATAACTTATAATTTAACAGCTACTATTTTTCTTGTTTACTTATTTGATATTGGTCTTACAATTTGCTTTCTTTTTGCGTAGGTACGATTTAACTTTTAATTTAGGGGTGATGACGGTTTATGTAATTTGAAAAGGTAATGTCTTGATAGTACCCTCATATATATATATATATATATATTACAGGTGGAAAATGGTACGGGCTTATAAAAGGAAACAAGAAGTGGACGGTAATGAGGATGACACGAAAGTGGCCGTTTTTTCAGTTGTTGATAAAGTTACAAGTTTAAAATCTAGAAAATTAATTAAATAAACAGAGTTGCGTAATTAATGTTACTTTTATAATAATTTGTTTAGAAATTCATTCTGAATAAATATTTTCTTCATTTATAATTGAGTGTTCTAAACCGCACTAAGGTATTTTTGCTTATACCGCGAACGAGTTTTCGCCCGCGACTTCGTCCGCGTGGTCTACAGTTTATCGCGAAAAAAAGCATCCTATGTTCATCTAGCATAGTAAAAACCAATGCAAATGTATAGCACTCGTGCCCTTGATGTTTTTAGTCAGACTTGTCATTATTTCGTTTCCATGGAAACCTGTCATTTCGTTCCTTACAGCGAGTAATCGATATTTTCCAGTTTTCCCGTGGCAACTTACCAATTTCAGGGATAAAAAGTATTTTATGTTGGTCTCTATACTGTACAGTATCTATTTACAAAGTTTCATCAAAATTGGATCAGTCGTTTTGGCGTGAACGCTCCCCAAACAAACAAACGAACAATCAGACGTTTTACTTTTAATTAATTTGGTGTGGATTACAATCTTAATAATTGTTGGGGGCAAATGCTAGTTATCTTTTTGGAAAAAGAGAAGTTCCTTTGATTAATTCTTTCAAAAAGCAACCCCAGAGGAAGTGGACTTCGCAAAGCCCCGATGGTATGACTAAAAATGAGATTGACTTCATCATGACGGACAATAAGCACATATTCAGGAATGTCTCAGTGATCAGCAGGTTTAATAATGGTACTGATTGGGTACCGACTTGTCCAAGGCTCCTTAAATATCGACCACAAGCTTGAAAGATGCCATTTGGTGAAGTCTACACTCTGACCCCACTTAAGTTGTAATATCGATTTTCTGTATGTCTTTCTGTCTGTTTCTTGGCCGCGCATCACGCCGCCGTGAACTACTGGATGAATTCAAATGAAACTTGGTATGATTTGAGTTCATACTACGAGGTAGGACATAGTATACTTTACATCCCGAAAAATTAATGGGCTCTCGCAGGATAGGGGTTGAATGAAAATTATTTAGAAGAACACTTACCACGCTGAAACTAATGAACGGGTTTTGATGGAACTTAGTCATAGTTTATATGATGTGTTAAAATTGAGGATACGTTTTATCCCGAAAAAGTAAAGGGTTTTTGCGGGATAGAGGTCCAAATAAAGTATATTTTTTTGGAGGTTTCTCTGTTTTCGATACTGAAGCCAAAACAGTTATTTTTGTCTGTCTGTTTATCTGTAACTTGAACGCACACGTATCACGCTGAAACTTCTGGACGGATATTTTGAAGCAGTCATCTTATGATAGCAGGTTGGTCTACATATACGTATTTTTACTGCTGCTGAGAAAATCGCTTTACTTTGTTGACAGGCAATACTTTTACAGCATTTGATGCTGAGGTGACAACACTATTGTCATTCCACTTGCATATTATAATGTTCTCAGCTCTTGTAGATTTATATTTATATGTGCCACGTTCTGATTTTTGCATCTCCTTGTTTTGAGGCAAGGGGCATTTAGAGAACCGTTTCTCTCTCTCCGATTCTGTTCCTGTAACTTTTAGACCACATAAAAAGTCTTCTTCACTATCATCGGAAGAGTCTTCATGTTGAACTTCAGCAGATGCTTTGAGCTAGGACCCAGGGAGATGTTGAAGTAACACAAAGTCTACGTCTCCTTCAGTAACTTTTACGCTACAATTCTCGGGTGGCACAATAGTTATGGAGTCTGGAACTTCCATATCATCATTTCGCTCCAAATCCTCAACTACTTCGTGTAGAGTAACTGGTCTTCGTAAATTCGTTGCAGATGGTAGTAACTTCTTCCACTGTGTCAAACAGACAAAAACAGACAAAATAAAAGGCAAACAGCCCTTACAAAATGTTTATAACATTTTGTGATAATCTATATATTTTTATTGTTGAATTCTGTAGGATCCAAATATTGATTTATTAAATTACATATACTAAACAACAGCGTAAAACATTATGTAAACTTACCTTGAATAGCTCATTGCAATAATCTGGAAATTCAACCTAATTTAGCACTTGGAAAGAATTATCTCAGTTCACGGTTATCATTTTGTAATGACTAACTAAAGTCTCGAGAGCTAATCCAAACACAAAAAAAATAAGTTAAACCAACCTTTATAAATATCACAACCGGCTAGGCTAGTGGTAGGAAGTCTGGAGTGTTACACGGTCAGCATTGTGTGTGGCAGCACGTTTGGCGATGATGCAATGGATAGCGATGGAGTTCCATCGCCACCACCAGCAGGAGTTCAATCTCCGTCGACGGCGGTGCAGAGCAGTACGAGCACCGAGCGTCCCCGTTCCCAGTCGCCGCCGCATCTCACGCGCCGCTCGCAGCGGGCCGCAGCCAGCAGTGCGCGTCGGGATCTCGCGGCGTGAACTTCTGAAGAAGAGCGTCGGATACGCTCGAAACTTAGGTCGATGTTTTCTACTATATACACGTGAGTCATAGCCAGTTGTGATATTTAAAATAATGTATCAGGTTCACGAAAACTTCAACACTAAAACCTCATAAATGTCTATATTTTTTAAATGTTGGTGTGTCGTTTGTGACACAGTAGGAGCAAGTGGGTTAAAGGAAGTTAGTGGTTCATAAAAAGGGAACTGTATACGCCTTTTCAATAAGTTACCTAACGGCATTGATCAATTATCAATGCATAGGTTTAAAACTTTTGTTAAAGTAAATCTCATAAAGATAGCAAATTACAATATAAATGATTAAGTATATTAATGACAAAAATGCATGGCCTGATATCTCCAAGCTCCACGATAATAAGTGATCACTTCTATGTTTAATTGAATAAAATGTTCAAAGTACTTTGTGAGATGTTTCATAGCTACATCACGCCATGAGATCATGACATGATGTCACGTTGTTTTATACAACATAGTTAGAATTTTTCCCTTTTTTTTCTAGTTTGATTATTTAATGATTGTGGGACATCTCATTGTCACTTTTATCTTTTAATAGCTGCGCCCGCGATTTCTCACGCGTGAAGTATGATGATGATGATGATGATTAAAAGTATCCTATGTGTTATTCCAGGGTATATATAAGCTATCTCCATTCCAAATTTTATTAAAATCCGTTAGCCGTTTGAGAGTGATGTATGATGATGATGATGATGATGATGATTAAAAGTATCCTATGTGTTATTCCAGGGTATATATAAGCTATCTCCATTCCAAATTTTATTAAAATCCGTTAGCCGTTTGAGAGTGATGTATGATGATGATGATGATGATGATGATTAAAAGTATCCTATGTGTTATTCCAGGGTATATATAAGCTATCTCCATTCCAAATTTTATTAAAATCCGTTAGCCGTTTGAGAGTGATGTATGATGATGATGATGATGATGATGATTAAAAGTATCCTATGTGTTATTCCAGGGTATATATAAGCTATCTCCATTCCAAATTTTATTAAAATCCGTTAGCCGTTTGAGAGTGATGTATGATGATGATGATGATGATGATGATTAAAAGTATCCTATGTGTTATTCCAGGGTATATATAAGCTATCTCCATTCCAAATTTTATTAAAATCCGTTAGCCGTTTGAGAGTGATGTATGATGATGATGATGATGATGATGATTAAAAGTATCCTATGTGTTATTCCAGGGTATATATAAGCTATCTCCATTCCAAATTTTATTAAAATCCGTTAGCCGTTTGAGAGTGATGTATGATGATGATGATGAAAAGTATCCTATCTATTATTCCAAGGTCTAATGTATTTCCATTTCAAATATCATCAAAACCCGTTCAGCCGTTTGAGAGTGAAGTATGATGATGATGATGATGATGATGATGATGTCAAGTATCCTATGTGTTACTCCACGTTATAAGCTATCTCCGTTCCAAATTTTATCAAAATCCGTACAGCCGTTTGAGAATTAATTATTATGATGATAATGAAAAGTATTGTATGTATTACTCCAGGGTATAAGCTATCTTCATTTCAAATTTCATCAAAATCCGTTCAGCCGTTTGAGAGTAAACTATGAAGATGATGATGAAAATTGTCCTATGTTATATTCCAGGGTATAAGCTATCACTAATCAAAATTTTATCAAAATCCGTTCAGCCGTTTGAGCGGGAAGGATGATGATGATGATGATGATTATAAAAAGTATCTTATGTGTTATTCCAGGGTAAAATCTATCTCCATTCCAAATTTCATCAAAATCAGTTCAGCCGATTGAGAGTGAAGTATGATGATGATGATGTCAAGTATCTTATGTGTTAGTCCAGGTTATAAGCTATCTTTATTCCAAATTTTATCAAAATCCGTACAGGCGTTTGAGAATTAATTATTATGATGATAATGATAATGATGAAAAGTATTGTATGTATTACTCCAGGGTATAAGCTATCTTCATTTCAAATTTCATCAAAATCCGTTCAGCCGTTTGAAAGTAAACTATGATGATGATGATGAAAATTGTCCTATGAAATATTCCAGGGTATAAGCTATCACTAATCAAAATTTCATCAAAATCCGTTCAGCCGTTTGAGCGGGAAGGATGATGATTATAAAAAGTATCTTACGTGTTATTCCATGGTAATATCTATCTCCATTCCAAATTTCATCAAAATCCGTTCAGGCGATTGAGAGTGAAGTGTGATGATGATGATGTTGATGATGAAAGTATCCTCTATGTGTTATTCCATGGTATAAGCTATCTCCATTCCAAATTTCATCAAAATCTGCTCAGCCGTTTGAGAGTGAAGTATGATGATGATGAAAAGTATCCTGTGTTATTCCAGTGTATAAGCTACCTCTAATCGAAAGTGCATCAAAATTTGTTCAGCCGTTTGAGATTAAAGTATGGTGATGATGATGATGAAAAGTATTCTATGTTTTATTCCAGGTTATAAAACTATCTCAATTTCAAATTTCATCAAAATCCGTTCAACCGTATGAGAGTGAAGTATGATGATGATGATGTATCCTATGAAATATCCTATGTCCTAGCATGAAGTATCCTATGTTTTAGTCCAGGTTATAAGGTACGATTGATAAGCTGTTTGATAAGTCCTTTTAAAAACTATTTATAAAACCTTTTTTTCTGGTAAATGGCATTAACACTGGCAGGCACAATCTTTCAAATGAAGACTGTCTAAAATTCAGCAAAAAAAAAAACAAGTTTTTGTCAGTTTAACCATTGTTTAACTGTTATCATTCGTAAATTTTCAACAACTATGGAAAAATCTAAATTTCGTGCCGTTATAATTTTTTTTTTATGAAGGGTTGCAGTGCTGCCACAATAAAAACTGAACTTGATTCTGTTCATGGCACTAACGCACCAACAGACTGTTTATAAATGGATAAATGATTTTAAACGTGGTCGGTCAAACACATCTGTGCTCCACGCTCTGGTCGCCCAATCGAAGTCACTACTGAGGATGTTGTTGAAGAAGTCCATAATATTGTACTCGATGACCGCCGAGTAAAGGTGCGTGAAATAGCTGAGAACACAGGCATCTCCACTGAGCGAGTACATAAAATCCTGCATGAAGATTTGGGTAAGACAAAGCTGTCTGCACGATGGGTGCCACGGTTGTTGACAATCGAATAAAAACGCGAACGAAAGCGAATTTCAAAACTATGTTTGGATATGATGAAGTGTAATCGCAGATCGCAGGTGTAAACGGCTATTTTGAAGACCTCGACAAAACGTATTTTTGGGAGGGGATAAAAAAAATGGAAACTCGCTGGATCAAGTGTTTGGTCCTCAAAGGAGACTATGTTGAGAAATAAATGTAAATTGTTAAAAAAAAAATATTTTTTACTTTTTAAAATGACTTATCAAACAGCCCTCGTATCTCCATTCCAAATTTAATCAAAATCAGTCCAGCCGCGCTTTAAAACTCCCCAAACAAACAGACAACGTTTCACTTTTATATATTGGTATATATTGGTATATTTGTAATTTAAATATGTTTTATTATAATTTCCGTCATTTGTAAAATTATAAATAATTAACAAATATGGAAAAAATTATATCCCCGTAGTGTTTCTTTGTGCTCTCTTCTCTATCGGCCGTATTTCCGAAGCACCGGTAGTGTCAGAAGGGAATTTATTTTTCCAGTGTGAGATTTAACTCAGTTGGCACATGAAAGGGAAATTTCCTTTTCAAACTAAAAGCTTACCTAGTTTACCTAAATTTTTATTGAAAGATCCAATGTATTTCTGCTTGTTCATGAGATGTTAAATTTGACTTGTGAAAGTGTTATTATTTTGCCTATTTACAATAAAATACTTTGACTTTGACTATAAATATGGTAATAAATACGCCTAACAAAAAATCTTTCGTGAGGTAAAAATAGGCCCATCTCAGGTTAGTTGCCACAAAATAACCTATCTATTTGTGCGTAGAACAAGTTGTTGTTTATAAATATATACTGATGAGTCTTCAGTGACGACGTTTACGCTGACGGATGACCACGTTATCTTTATAATAGATAGTTTCTTGTGTCCATAGAATTTTCTAGTAACTGATGCATAAACATTGTCGCGCGGAAGTGAAAGTCAACTTTTAAAGATTTTTCCATAACCATAACTGTATGTCTCTCATCTTTCCAGGAATATTGGAACTGGTTAGTACTTACTTCCTACATAACTATCCTAGCATTATATTAGAAGGGCCTGACACTAAAAAATGTGATCTAAATAACATTAAATAGATTAAATAACATTAATTAGATTTTTCCATAACCATAACTGTATGTCTGTCATCTTTCCAGGAATATTGGAACTGGTTAGTACCTACTTCCTACATAACTATCTTAGCATTATATTACAAGGGCCTGACTCTAAAAAATGTGATCTAAATAACATAACAAAAATGTGATTAAATATAAATAAAACGGCTAAAAACTCACGAAAAAGAAGATCGGAAATACTCCGACCAGTTTCGACCAGTTTGCTAAATAAAATTGTAGCTATTATTAAGTACTTCAATAACTAAGAACTAGGTAGTAATTACAAATAAATAAATAAAATAAATAAATATAATGGGGAAAATTCCACACCAATTACCTAGCCCCAAACTAGGATACCCTGTAATATGGGCACTACATAACGGATAAACATACCTACATAAATACAAATATCACACCCATGACTCGGAAACAAACATTTCTGCTCATCACACAAAGGATGATGCCAGCTTTCAAGGTGATGAAATAATAATTGACACACGTCAATTATTATTTCTCACGTAAATAGAGAAATTTGCCTTGCAAAAGGTGGTGTAGTAATGATTTTGATATATGTTGTTTAGGTCTAGACTCTGATGAAAAATCCAAGTTTTCGACCTTGGGGGCTGTTAGCCGCCATCTTGAATTGAAGGGGCCAAAATTAGTTTTTTTCTAAATAGTTCTTTTACAGTTAGCTTTATGGCAAAAGTGTCTATGAAAAGCATAAAGAAGATAATATTTGCAACATTAAAAGTTACAAGAAGCGAAAAAACATCTTTACTAAAAATTATCCAATGCCGGAACAACGTACATTTTTAACCGCTGAATGTAGAAACTTGATATTTGGAGAGTATGTTTAAAAAGAGGTAACAACATACATCAAAAAAGAATTTTGAAAAGAAAAAGCAGGGCAAAGCTTCATATGTTCCCCCAATGACTGGCCTATTCAGTCAGTGTGCGGACGCGAGGTCTGCCTCCTGTAAAGCCTCTCCCGGCGCCCGTCTTTGGGTCTGCCTCGGCAATTCAGCATTACTAACAGTATATAGGTCAAAGGGAAAGGATAGGGAATAATCAAAAGGCTTCGAGCCAAATTTTGTATGAAACCTAGAGTCGCCGGTTGATCTGCGTACTCTTTGCCATCTTTTTGTATGAAACCTAGAGTCGCCGGTTGATTTGCGTACTCTTTGCCAACTTTTGGTATGAAACCTAGAGTCGCCGATTGATCTGCGTACTCCTTGCTAACTTTTTCAGTTTGCTCACCTTTCGTACAATGACTAGTACAATCTTTCCCGTTTTAACTACTTTTTCATTAACTCACACTGATAGGTAGTTGCATATTCGAATGATACTTTGTTACTTGCTATGCTCAAATTGCGCAATTATAGAATTCTTCTCTTCGTCGCGGACAGAAGAATCCTATGATTGCTTATTACCCGAGTACGGCGAAGCAAGGGAAGGGTAATGAGTTCAACAGTCTATGTATGTATGTATGTATGTATGTATGTATGTATGTATGTATGTATGTATGTATGTATGTATGTATGTATGTATGTATGTATGTATGTATGATGTTCCACCATAGCGTCGCCTCTATTGGAACGATTTTGACAAGCGAGGTATCAATCGATTCGTCTTCAGGTATGCATTCATAGATTTTGGAATATACGTTTAAAAGCTACGATCATCACCCCTATCCCCCCCTCCACCCTCCCCCCATTAAGAACCATCTCGATTACCTCAGCTTTCAAATATAAAAAACCGCAGCTAAATCGGTCCATTTGTTCGAAAGCTAAGATTTTCACCCCCCTTTTCTCACCTCTGCCTCCCCATATATCTAAGAACCATCTCGATCACATCAGCTTTCGAACAAAAAAAACCTCATCCAAATCGGTCCATTCGTTTGGGAGCTACGATGCCATTGACACACGACACCACGATGCCATTGACATTGACACGATGCCAGTATGTTCTGATGCCACAGTCAGGACATACTGGCATCAAAAAGATATAGTTTTAGTTTGTGTAAATTACCTATTTTCTCGGTGACTGCATATTTTTAACAAAATCTGTGAATTCAGGTCATTCAAAAGTTGAGGACAACCTCCTAAGAACGTGTTCCTCTAGCTAATACGGTTAAGTCCTACGAAACGCTTAGGAAAAGTTTTTCGCAGTTTCTTACATTTTTAGTACTCAAACCTCAGTCGGTCCCACGGAGGCTTTTAATCCTAATAATAAACAGGATCGATTAGCATCAAAAAAGTATTTGTGTAAAGAGACCATTATCTCGCAGACTGTTATTTTATTCCTAAATCTGTGAATGCAGTTCAGAATATCTCAAATAGTTATAGATGGTCATCTAGGAACGTTTTCCTGTAACTATAACGGTTAAGGTATCTGCCCTTACTGTCCCGTCTCAAAAATCCACTCTGTATATGGAGTCAAACAACCGACATGTCAATCTGACGTGTCCTGAATAACACGTAGGATTTCATAATCATCAATATCCACGTGGGTCAGACCGTGAACCGCAGCTAGTATAAATATCAATGTAGCTCGGTTATGATTATAGAGCTGACTGTACTTAAACTAATCACTTGGTGTAGGACGAAACATCGACAATTTTCTCTAATTAATTAATTGTTGAACATAATCATGTTGATAAAATATTCCGGAACTTATTCTACTGCGGGTCTCTCTCTCGAAGTTGTTCAGGAGTATGTTTATCTGGGGTAAACTTTCCAACTAGGTAAAAATAACTTCAAGAGAGAGACCCGTAGAAGAATACAGCTGGGCTGGGCAGCATTTGCGAAACTTCGTCGAGTCTTCTCGTCGCCAATACCGCAAAGTTTGAAGACAAAAGCCTTCAACCAGTGTGTCCTACCTGTTATGACATACGGAGCCGAGTCGTGGACATTCAAGATACGACTAGTCCACCAATTTAAGGTCGCTCAACGGGCTATGGAAAGGGCTATGCTTGGAGTTTCTCTGAAAGATCGTATCCGGAATGAGGTGATCCGGCACAGAGCCATGGAGTTTCTCTGAAAGATCGTATCCGGAATGAGGTGATCCGGCACAGAGCCAATGTTGTCGACATAACCCTTAGGATTAGTAAGCTGAAGTGGCAGTCGGCTGGTCATATCTGTCGAAGGACAGATAACCGTTGGGGTAGACGTGTTCTTGAGTGCAGACCGCGACTCGGTAAACGTAGTGTAGATACGGTAAACGTAACGGTAAACGTCTCCCTCCAGCAAGGAGGAGTGACGATATACGCAAAGTGGCTGGCAGCAGTTGGAAGAGAAGCGCCGAATATCGGGCTTAGTGGCGTGCTTTGAGAGAGGCTTATGTCCAGCGGTGGACTGACACGGGCTGATGATGATAATGATGTTGATAAGTACTGGTATTTTGGTTTCCCGCACTAGTGTGATAAGTACGAGTCTTATATTCGGTAGCTTACTATTGGACACACCAAACAGTGTGACTACGAGGGAAAAACAACTCGTGGTCACACTAGTGTGACAAATCGGTGTGACCACGAGTCCGCACCCGATATATATATATATATATATATATATATATATATATTTTCTCTGTGGAAAAATATTTAAGTTAGATTGAAAATCACAATCACCATGAAGCTAATAAATTATCGTTATTGACAATAACAAATCCGAAATCTGCATTGATAATTTGTAGAGCATTATTAACACTTGGAGTGTTTTAGTTAGCTGATACCAAGTTTGCCTATTAGGGTCATCTACACATTTCATAGGCAGCGATGCGTGATCTGGTTGAAACCTAATATCCACGGAAGCCAATGTGGGGGTGCCGCTGTCGCGCCGTATCTTATTGGGTATCGATCGCTTCCATACCTACTCGTACTTAAGGATAACCAAAGTGAGTAGGTTCGTAGCATAAACAAGATTCGTAATGAAGTGGTCCGACAGAGAACCAGGTAGCCGACATGGCTGTAAGGATAAGCAAGCTAAAGTGGATAAAGCAGGGGGCTGGTCACTTTTCCCGAATGTCGATGAGTTGGAGTGGAGATCAAGTTTAGGCAAACGTAGTGTTGGACGCCCTGTGGCCAGGTGGAGTGGCGACATGCGAAAAGCAGCTGGCAGAAACTGGATGCGGAGAGCAGAAAACCGAGCTCAGTACAGCTTGCATTAGGAGAGGCCTACGTCCAGCAACTAACAAGTGTAACATTATATTAAACATTAATTAGCAAAGTGAACCCAACATTATTGTAATTCGGTTTGAAAGGCCTGCGAAATGAATCACTTTGCTAATGCTATTAGTTAACTACAATCAGACGCATCTAATCACTTTCCTTTTACCTACTCTAATGTGTCATCGGAAGATTATTGTGCAAAACTCTTTACTTCGAGTAGGTTCACATCAAATCATCAGCAGTAGACGTCCACTGCTGAATATGTATGGGCCTTCCCCAAAAAAGGGGGGGTTTTGCCCGAGTATCGAGTTCGTGTTTGTTTATTAGCTCGAGACAGGATTACTTAGCTTAAAGGTTTTCAACTGGTATTGGCACATAAGGTTCCGAATTAAAATGTGAAACAATTCTCATTGGTACTGTATGTAGGTAGAGCTAACACTGGTCGAAAAGAAGTAAAGTAAATAAAAATGCAAACGCGTCTTTGAGACAGGGAAAATAGGACCTAGGCTTGCAAGCCACAAGAAAGTCCATCCATGCAGTCAAAGTGGCGGGCAAAAGGTAATTAAAAATAAATATATATGTACTAAACTATTATTTGGATATGTGTTGGATTGTATGAAAGGCAACAAATTATTAGGAAATTATTAAACCTCATTCTTTAGCAATACGCTCATTTACTTTGCTATAAAATGCACTTGTATTGATATCAATAGCCACCATTTGAAGAAAAATTACAAATAACTCTTTATCCTCAAACAACCGCGCCTTCCAGTGTAGTCTGGTGTACGAGTCTGCTAAAATTAAAAAGATACTTATATGGACTTAACCTTACCTTATAACGATAACATAGTATATGTAGGTGGATACGCCTTACCTATATACGCGTTTACGTTCTTTTTACGAATATTATCTTAAATTAATATTTTCATGCTCATTTAACTGACCAGCATAACAAAATTCGCATTATAACTGAATAACCAATGGGTTACTAAAAACTATTTCTTTCTATCAAGAATTGGTTAGTTTCGGTAGAGATAGGTGACTCTACGAACGATTGTCGACTGGATAGGGCTGGTACGAACTCATACATGTGGTGGTCTCGATTCGTGACACACGCACTCCTCGACGTGTGTACAATGAAATCAAGTCATAAAAAGCGTTTGTTTGAACAATTGTGAAAATAATATCTATTAACGGTAACTGTTAATATAAACTAAAATGTTTATGTAGCCGCTTAACATTGTCGAGTGCACGAATGTTGACTGCTTTGATTTTACTGGAAAAATGAGTGTGAAATACGGTGCCACAGATGTTAAAGAAAAAGTGATTGGAAGTGAAAATGGAGTTGCAAACGGGGTGGAAATTTACAGGTACCTACTTCTATCTATTTGTTGGTCTTCGGGAAATTATCAAGTGTATGATTGGTATGATCTTACATGAATTCAGTGCCGTGTAGATTATGCAGGTTGCGTGTCGAAAACGGACACGAACGAAACGGGAAACAATTGAAATCTTCTCGGAATGAGGAAACAGCAATAACATCGCAAGATGCGTAGGTAACTCTGAAGAAGATTGCTCTTATAAAGGTAGGCGTGGAATACCTACCTACCTATTAATTTTAAATTGCATATTCAGAATATTAATATTCGTGCACCTACCTACAAGTGTTTTTACTTTGTAGGTAGGTAAACAATATTTAAATGAAAATACATAATAATAAATTTAATATCATAACAGTGCTAGGTACGATCTAAACTAAGTATTAGATAACATCGTATAGTGCAACGACTTTTGCTGTTTTGTATGGGCATGTTTTCAAAATATTTAATCTGAACAAGATTATATATTTTGAAAACATCCAAACAATTCAATTAATACCAGCCAAGTGCAAGTCGGGTGTCACTTTACAAAGCCGTTGGAATTAAAGCCGCATAATTATCTTCGTTGGTTAGAACAAGATAATTATGCAAAGTACTTAGGTACTAGAAACTATAGTTAAAACCTGCTTTTGTGTAGGTATTAATGTAAAAATAAAACTAAAAAGTAGATTAGTTCTTTGTTAAAAAATATATTATATGCCTATGCTTATGTGGGTTACTTTATCATTAGATGATAAAGTAACCCACATAAGCATAGGTTTCTTTTTTGTGTCCCTTTTCATGTTTCTGTAAACAAGTAGGTACAATCAATAACTCGTAGGTACTAATAGACAACTTGCCACAGCTATAGTTTTGAGTTTCTGTGAACAAGTAGGTACAATCAATAACTCGTAGGTACTAATAGACAACTTGCCACAGCTATAGTTTTGAGTTTCTGTGAACAAGTAGGTACAATCAATAACTCGTAGGTACTAATAGACAACTTGCCACAGCTATAGTTTTGAGTTTCTGTGAACAAGTAGGTACAATCAATAACTCGTAGGTACTAATAGACAACTTGCCACAGCTATAGTTTTGAGTTTGGTATCTACGGTACCTTAAAATCGAACGAAGTTAGGTAAATGAAAAATAAGCATCTTTATTGTGTATTTTTTTCACTTTTCTATAATTTATACACATGCAGATCTCGAACACTATTACATTGAACGCCACATTTATGAGTGTACATATATAACAGATAATAAATATATATTTTAGTTAATTATGCTTAGCGATGCCTTTTGCAAGGTCGCGAGGGAGTTAAATTGATGTGCAAATCATCATCATCCTCTCAACCGGAAGAGCGACTGTTGAACATAAAGCCTCCCCCATACATCTAGTTAAAGAGGGGAAGATACGCCACCTTTTAATATCACGTATACAAAAACTGGACTAATAGATACAACTACAGGCAAACACACTCACACATTGTCGTGTATACTTCATGCATGCAATGAGTCACTTCTATCTAACACGCGCTACATAAACGCCATTTCGATTGTGATTATGTTAATATATTCCTAATTTATGTGGTCCAAGCCCGAAGAGGTAGGAAACCTTATCGTCCCAATTTTTATTAGGTCTATGCCTCCCGCAAATAGAACGCCGCAACGAGAGTAGTCGCTCGCTACTTGCATTTGGCGCCTCCCCGCGATTCTCATCAGGGCCCCGATTCTGTAAGCTATTGAACCGCGATAACGCAAGTCGATCGCTTGAAATTTTTTGAGAAATTTTCTTATTTACCACTTAAAAGTGCTAGAAGTGTATTTGTTTTGGAAATATTCAAAAAAAATAATGAAATATAAAAAAAACAAAAAGCACTACCAGCACTTTTAAGTGGAAAATAAGAAAATTTTTCAAAAAATTTTAAGCGATCGACTTGCGTTATCGCTGTTCAATAGCTTACAGAATCGGGGCCCAGGTCGTCGGATTACCTCGTGGGAGGGCCTTCATAGGCTGTTTTCCGGCCCTTGGTCGCCATTCGAGAACCTTTTTAGGGTTTTGTAACTCAAAAGGAAAAAGGAACGTCCGTCTATCTGTCTGTCAAGACAATCCTTTTTCTCAAGAACGCATCAAGTTGAAATTGATATCAAATACTCATGTATGCAATCCTTCAGAGCAGAAAAAAGAAAGAGCCATCGCGGGACGCCTAGCAGATGTGTAAACATAAAAATAAAATAAAACAACAAATAACCGTTTTGCACCGCGCGCTCTTATAGGTCAACTGTGAATCAGCAATTCTTCATCTGATCTATACGAACTTTTCGGCCTAATATCATAAGTCTGGATGGCGCAACGGGGCATCATTCGACTGCCGATATTTATTTAGTACCGGAGTTCAATTCCCAACTGGAGTGCTTACATTTTGCACATAAAAAATATATATGATGACTTATAATTTGAATATGGCCGAGTTGTGGCGGAAAGAGCCGACGAGTATCACGAGAACGAGCGCTCGCGTCGCGGAACCGCTCGATTGCCACGCCAACAATCGGCGTTACCACCGTACCGTGCCATTAGATGTTTTCACATCAAAAACAAACTTCTAAGTCAACGCAATCAAAAGATACGGCCGTTTATGCCGTATATTTCAACATTTTCGACACTCTCAAGGGAATCAAAACCTATAGGGACCTTCCCATTGACCTAGAATTATAAAATTTCGCAACAAGCAATATCTTATAGCAGGATCTCCAATTTTTTTAGCCAGAACAAATTACAAATTCCTTCACGAAACCCCAAGGGCCAAGATTTAACTAGCTCATCAGATTAACATACTATTATATATAGTTTTGAAAATGGAAGTAAATAAATTGAGTATTGAATTTCGCGCATAATATTTCCATTTCGGAACTAGCTGGCTAATCTCTCACGAACCCTCTACGCGTCCGTGGATGTTTTAGTATTGGATTAAAGTAAAAAAAAAACGCGAGCGAAGTGAGAGTGAAAATGTTGTGCTACTCATATTTTTATCAGAGTAATCACATAACAAAGGGTAATATTGTGAAAAAAAGAAGTATTTATGATCGATCATCTGTGAGTGCATAAACATTCATCATCATCATCATCATCATCAGCCTTTAGAAGTCCACTGCTGAACATAGGCCCCCAAAGAGCGCCATGACGAGTGATCTTGTGCCACCTCCATCCACCGACTTCCTGCGATGGCTACAATGTCGTCGGTCCATCGTGTGGGGGTCTCCCCACACTTCGCTTGCTTGTTCGTGGTCGCCATTCGAGAACCTTTATTCCCCAGCGGTTGTCGGTTCTGCGAACTATATGGCCTGCCCATTGCTACTTCGACTTGCAAACTCTGAGAGCTATGTCGGTAACCTTCGTTCTTCTACGGATTTCCTCATTTCTGATTCTATCTCGTAGTGAAACACCGAGCATAGCTCTCCATTGCACGCTGCGCAACTCTGAGCTTGTGTATGAGACCAATAGTTAGCGACCACGTCTCAGTGCCGTACTGGCAATACTCACTGATTATAAACTTTCGTCTTGAGGCTCTGCGGTATCTGCGACGAGAAGATATGGCATAAATATTAATACCAACAAAAAGGTGCGAGCGAAGCGAGCGCGAAATTACATATTATGCGTGCCTACATATAAAATAATTACAACTATTCAT
Source organism: Alsophila aescularia (assembly GCA_946251855.1). NCBI lineage: Eukaryota > Metazoa > Arthropoda > Insecta > Lepidoptera > Geometridae > Alsophila > Alsophila aescularia. The sequence continues at coordinate 16,204,269 of OX276377.1, read as the reverse complement.
TTATAGTCGTGTATTTATAGCGAAAAAGTTAGATTCATTATTGTGGATCGCTTGGGTAGGTATCTAAAAACAGCCAATAGTAACAACAAGGCCCGACTGTAGCGAGCTAGCGAGCGTGCTAATTTCAAGCTACATCTAGAAGTGTTTCCTAAAAACTGAACGAAAACAATGGATTTCTTGAGTGTTTTATAGACCCGCTGTAATCCGTCATTCGAAATTCTGAATTAGAACAAAATAATAAAACATCGGATTATTACAGGCCGGTTACAAGGCACGCCAGGCCCACTGTCACAGACTGGATTGGTGGTGCTCGTGGGCCGGATGTGGCCCGCGGGCCGTAGATTGGATTGGTATTGGATAGCTGTCGTATAGCACGTTCAAAGGGAAAAAGCCGAAAACCGTAAATTTGTAGTTACTTCATCCAAAAAAACATATATATTTTAAATTTCTTGACTCCATCATCAGACTCTGGATACCACAACAAGCCAGAGCCCATAATATATGAAGAAGCGTAACGCTTCGTTCTTGTGCGAGTTATTTCAACCATAAAAGGGTGGCGCTTTGCTGATCGTCTAGTCATACGGTGATGAAAAGGTGAAGAGGGAATCAGGTTGTGCAGTTCTTGTGCACACTCTCCATAGTGCAATCTGTAGAATACCGACAGGCTTGCTACCTCACGTCGATGCGCCAGACTTTGAAGCTTACTCTTTACTAGAGTGTCATCCCCAATAAGCCTGATAGCACGTCTCTCAATTGAATCCAAAGACTCGAGCTGGTTCATGGCAGAACCGTCCCAGAGGAGGCAGCAGTACTCCATACAAGATCGGACCTGTGCTTGATAAAGATTCAAAAGCTGTCCCGGTGTGAAGTACCGCCTAACCTTAGACAAAATACCAAGTTTTTTGCAGCTACCTTGGCTTTGGATTCAATATAAGACCCAAAATTCAGGTTTGATATGAGTTCGACACCCAAAAGCTTCAGATGGTCTCCTATTGGTTTTGTTACACTTTGGAAAGACGGAGATCGGTTTAGAGGACAGCAGGAAACAAACACGCCTGCGTTTAAGTAGCATTAAACTTAACCAGGTTAGCATCGCCCCAATCGGACACGGCTTCTAAAAGGTGTTTTTTTAAAGGTATAAAAATTTAAGTTGGCTACACTTTTTTAACTGGCGGCCATTTTGTCAGCTGTCAAGTGAGTTATATTGAGTTTGGTTTGGCATTTCAACATGAATAGACTGACGCCTGAACAACGCTTCCAAACTGTGCAAATTTATGGTTCTGTTCGAAATACGTATCGCGCACTCCGTCCATTTTACGGTCAACATAATCGTCCATCAGAGCAATTAATTCGATTAACTATGGAACGTTTTCGCACCACGTTTACTCTAAATGATAATACGCATCTACAGAGACGTCGTACAGTGCGTACAGAAGAAGTCATTGCTGCTGTAGAGCGTAGCATAGAGGAAGACCCGAATCAGTCTATCCGCCATCGTGCACAGGAGTTGGACATGTGTCCATCCACTTTATGGAAGATTTTGCGGAAAGATCTTGGTTTGGTTTCGGTGAATGGGCGCAAAACCAAATTGCCGTTGATCCCGATTTTCATAAGCGAATTTTGTTTAGCGATGTAGCTCACTTTTGGTTAAATGGATACGTCAATAAACAAAACTGCCGTATTTGGAGTGATGATAATCCTCAAGCTTATGTTGAGACACCGTTACATCCTGAAAAACTGACTGTTTGGTGTGCTTTATGGGCTGGTGGAATAAATGGTCCGTACTTCTTTAAAAATGATGCTGGCCAGAACGTCACAGTCAATTGTGATCGCTATAGAGCCATGATTACTGACTTTTTCGTTCATCAATTGAACAATCATGAGCTGTGGTTTCAATTATGAGCTGTGGTTTATGTGCAGGAGCTATGGTTTCAACAAGACAGGGCAACATGTCATACAGCTCGTGCCACAATTGATTTATTGAAGGAAACGTTTGGTTACCGCATAGTTTCACGTTTCGGACCCGTGAATTGGCCTCCAAGATCCTGCGATTTAACGCCGCTTGACTATTTTCTGTAGGGATATGTGAAGTCGCCAGTCTACGCCGATAAGCCCGAAACAATTGACCACTTGGAGGACAACATTCGCTGCGTTATTGCCGATATACGGCCACAAATGTTGGAAAAGGTCATCGAAAATTGGACCTCCAGATTGGACTACGTCTGAGCCAGCCGTGGCGGTCATATGCCAGAAGACATATTTAAATTATAATGCCAGAAGATTATCTTTCGAATACAGTAAATTTCATGTCAATTTAAAAAATCATCTTTGTTTTATTCTATTTCAAAGTTCTATACCTCTAAAAAAAACACCCGATATAAGGCTAAATTTAAACGGTCACCTCTATCTGAAACTGGACAGCATCACAGATGGTTTGTGCATTGGAAGTGTATCTCTCAACTACAGTACTGTCATCAGCATACTCAAAGGTACCGGGCTTCAGAAGGTCATTAATGTGCAGTAAAAACAGTGTAGCCGAGACAACCGATCCCTGAGGTACACCAGCATTGATGGCCATTTGATCAGACGAGCAGCCCTCTAGGACTACTCGAATAGATCGTTCCCTCAAGAAATCAACTATCCAATTGCAAAAGCCAACAGGTAAACCATATCATCGTGCCAGACCCGATTCTCACCATGCATCTCGAAGGCTTCGCTCAGTACGTGAGTGGCATACGCGAGAAGATCCCCAGTAGACCGATTTCGGCGAAATCCGTATTGCCGGTCACTGAGGAGATCATTGCCCTCAAGGTATGCCAAGAGCCCATGGTTTATGACACGCTCCATACACTTACAGAGTAAAGAGGTTATCGAGATGGGACGATAATTGGCCGGATCAGCAAGACTGCCCTTTTATGGTACTGGTTGGAATAGGTACTTCTGGTCCTGGAATAACACGTATGGGCTACTTTTACATGAAATGACCACGCGAGCAGAGCCGCGGGCAGAGCTATGTAGTTATAAGTATAGATCGATAGAAGATAGATAAATAGCAGTTTAGTAACAAAAAGTCTGTCAAACAAGATACTAGAATTTTAACTAGTAGCTCTGTGAGTTGTAGACCTCGCGCGTACAAACTTTATTGCAAAGCATGCATCTAGCGGTGCACAGTAGCGCCATACCTACCTGTTACCTTATTTTACAACTAACATTAATAACCAAGGTGCTTAATCAATCCCTACCTACTAGGTAGGGATTGATGAAGCTATTGATGATTAAAGGGCTGATTCCACTGGTAGAAACCTAAAAGTAAAAAATTTACTGCATTTTGAGGAGCTATTCTGCTCATCACGCCGAAGATCCTCATCAGATCTTCACCAATTTTTTATAATACTTACTTAAAGTTACCTACCTTTCAAATAAAAAACAAAATTACCATCGAAATCGGATTTAATAAGGAGGAGATATTCAGTAGCCTCCTTTTCACCTTTTTTGGAGGAAGACCTTCCCAATCAAAAATCCCCGACGACTAAAAACTCTAAAAATTTGCTTCGACAGGTCGAGATATATGTGAATTGGGCTCAATTTGGGGACATTAAAATCTTTTTTCCGTAATCTTTATAGAAAAAACTTCAAATAAAATATATGTTAATTTACATCATACAGAGCATCTCCTCTTCAGCTTAAAAAATTGAAAATACTATTTTAAATATCAATAATAAATACGCAAAGTACCTTCTGTTTTTGTAGTTATTACCGTTTTTCTTCTAAACTAACAATCACATATTTTTTTAATTTGCTTTAGCATATTTAATAATGAACCGCTGAGGGAACCTTGGAATTAGTTTTGCAAATATCTTTCCTAATTATTTTAAACATTTTTTTTACGTAATCTATACTCGCTAATCGCATGGGCAACCCCTCTGTCGCCCAATAAATCAGTGCGGGACGAGACGTTGTGCTGAACGGACCTGCGACACTTTTCTCCAAAAACCGCACCTATTATTAATCTGTGGCTTGTCTTGCGCATAACCAATTTGAAAATCGTATATTATGTCGATTTTTAGTTGTAGGCGGGATTATATGAGTATTTACACATATAATAATAATGTTTTTTTTTTAGATTTTTGTAATAAGGCTGTACATAATAGTATAGTCTTTTATTATAGTTATTAATTTACCTATTCGTATTATAGTCATTTACAAACTGATTATAGTAATTATTATTTAATTAAGTATCAAATAATGTTTATAAATTATCTAAATAAATAGTACTGGTTCCTTATATATTATTTTTATTAATATAGTTAATTATACTCACATTATATTAATGATTATTTAATTAAATTATTTAATTATATGCGTGAGTTTATGAAATAATAATATTTTTTCAATAATTAGATGTTGGGTTCTGTATGATATGGTAACAATTCTATTGTCCCAATCAGGGCTTGATATCGGTACGAACAATACTAGTATCATAGCGGTAAATACCGGTATATTCCATTTCGGTACTTGAATATCGATACCTAAGTACCGGTATTTTCCCCTCAAGGTACCGGTAGATAATTCAGGTTCTTATGCTACAATGCTAGAATGCCACCATACACTCGTGCTAACGCAGCGGATGTCTACGGATTGCGACGTTATGCCTTCACACGAACTATTTGAGTCACACAGTGTTCTATCACAGTGATAAAACTAATAATACATCATGATTCACGGGATTTCAGCCTCAGATTTGACAATTACCACTACAAGCACTTTTTGTTTTGAATGATGAGACGAAAATACAAATCATGTGTATGATAATGATTAGGGAGTAGGGACTTTGTATTATTCATCTGAAACCTCATTGTTCATTATCAGTGCTAAAATTCTAAAGTTAACCGAAGGTACTGTTTTATTGAATACTTGACTCATCTTTCTTAAGATCTAAAATTTAGTCGATATTTTGCTTTCAAATCAGTTAAGATTCTAAATTGTTTTGAAACCCAAATATTGTATTCCAATGTTTGGTGTGTTTCACGGTCGGATGATAATAATAATAATTCATAATTTTTTTTATTTAGTTTCCTTGTCACAACGAACTCCAGACTTTTGAAACATCAGAGATTGTAATTTATTGTATTTTGATGAAACATTATTTGCTAAAAACGCGCACTAATAGAGTAAATCGGAGACATGTATTTTTTATCGGAAATATAATTATTATTTTATACAAAAAATTGATTTGATTAAAAAAAAAATATTATTTATATTTTCCGGTTTTCTCATACTTGTATTGAAAAACTTCGTATAGGTAATGCATGTGCGTAACAGATTATTACAAACTCATTGACCGAAGGCAAGTCAGCTTGTGCTTACCAACGATTATTAATGTTTTATTCACCCCGATGCAATAATCATCATCATCATCATCATCAGCTTATATCTGTGCCTATAGTTAGACCTAGGCCTCTTTTAATGCACGCCACTAAGCTCAGTCTTAAGCTATCATCATCTACTTTCTTCCAGACACTTTTCGCAGCTCGTCAGTCCACCTGACCACAGGGCGTTCTACACTACGTTTGCTCAAGGACTCATCTACCCCAAAGGTTATTGGTTCTTTGGGAAATGTGACCAGCCCACTGCCATTTTAGCTTGCTTATCCTTAGAGCTATGTCAGTTACCTTGGTTCTCCGTTGGATATCTTCATTACGAATCTTGTCCAGAGAATCTCCAAGCATAGCTTTCTCCATAGCTTGCTGATCGACCTTGAATTTGTGGACTAGTTTCACCGTGAGTGTCCACGTTTCGGCTCCGTAGGTTATGACTGGTAGGACGCACTGATTAAAGACTTTTGTCTTCAGGCACTGTGGTATAGACGATGAGAAGACTTGACGGAGCCTGCCGCATGCTGCAAAACCTGGGTGAGTTTTTCTGTTGGATTCCTTGTCAAAGTTGTTTTTTTTTTGGGAAATTATTGCAATTACCTTGGTAAACATACCTTGGTAAACATATTGTCAATAGATACACCATTGACTGCAATCGGTTCCGGGTCAACAAGATAGGATAAACATGATCTTGGTCTTGTCTGTGTTTATTACAAGATCGATGCGTCTAGAAACGTCTACTGGGTTGGACAGCATACTTTGCCAGTCTTGCAGCGACTCCGCCATTAGGACGATATCATCGGCAAATTGTAAGTGTGAGATATTCTCCCAATTGATATTAATAAGATATGTTTAAGATGCTGGATTGAAAAGGAATGGGCATTCCATTCCAATCCAGCATCTTAAACATATCTTCCAGGGCATTAGTGAACAGTTTTAGGGATATAACATCCCCCTGTCTCACACTCCTGTCAGTTGGATATGCTTAGACTGCTGGTTTTGCACTTGGACACTCATAGTTTGGCGTCATACAGAAACCTCAGTATTATCTTTGCAGCTGTGTCAATCCACTTGACACCGCTGCAAAGACTCCAGAACCGCCCAGGTTTCAATGGAGTCAAAGGCCTTCTCATAAACCACAAAAGCAAGACACAGGGGCTGGTTATACTCTTCAGACTTCTGTATAACGTGCCTCCCTGAGTGTATGTGGTCTATGGTGCTAAAATCCCCGCGAAACCCAGCCTATTCAGGAGACTGGATCAAGTCTTTTAGCGAGACGATTTGAGATATCCCGAATTTCGAAAACAACTTATAGACGTGGCTCAAGAGTGAAGTAGGTCATTAGTTCTTTAAAAGAGTTTTATACCCTGTTTTAAAGAATAGTACTACCAAACTCCTGCTCCACACCTCTGGAGTTCTCCCACTGTTAAGAACGGTGCTAAGTAGCCCCAGAAGCTCCCGAAGTACGGACTTCCGCCCTGCTTTTAAAAGCTCCTAAGTTATACCATCTTCACCGTGAGGGCCTTTCGATTCTTAAGTTGTTTGAGCGCCATCTCAATCTCGTCTAGGCTGACGTTGGGCAGTTTGTCAGTGTAGTGGCGGGTCAGTATTGCGATGCAATAATATGTAAATGTATATAGAAAATTTCTAGCCATAAGTTGGAGAGATGTATTGATATGATTTTTTGTTTTTGGCAATGATATTGCCTGTCATGTGCTACAACAAAAATCTCAGCAATTTGTGTCTAGAAATTTTGAAAAAAAAAACTCCATTTTATTATTTTACTTATTATTGCATCGGGATAGAATATTGAGGACTGTTGCTGCATTCACGGAAATGAGCCATCAACATATTCTTCGAGAACGACTTGTTTTTTAATGTCTTCTTTCTTCCACTATTTAAAATTTTCGTACTATAGCAAGAGAAAAATAAACGATTTGCGCCTTATTAAAAATGACGGGTGATGTTAATTTTGAATTCACTACTCATTTCAACCCGTGAAGTACCTACTCACTGCTTTATTATAAGTATAGATATAAACCTCCTTGCAAGTAAAGTTGGTTGGACATGCAGAAATTAAAAAAACGTTTCAATACCACAAGGCCTTAACAGTACACATTTCAAGCAACTTTATTGAAAATTTACTTTTCATATTTACTGGAAATGCAAAAAGAAAATTTCGTGGACTTAAAGGCTCGCGTGTTACATGGGGCGAGATACTTGCGCTGTGCGCCTCTCTACTGGCATCATTCGCCTAATGTACTGTTTCGCTCACACTTATGAAAAGTAGGTACTACGGGAACCGGTTTTAGAACCTATATAAGATACCACTTTACTAAGTAATACCATATGTTAGTTAAAATACCAACACAGTACCGGTACCGTTCCAAAGTCAGTGGAGCCGGTTTAAAAAAATAGCGGTATTTCGAGCCCTGATTCCAAGTTGACTAAAATAATTTATATCCAAGTCCATAAGTCTCAGGAATAGTGGAATGTAATAGTAATAGATATAGTAAAAACTTACTCATCATCATCATCATCAGCCCTCTTACGCCATCCATCCCGGTTTTGAGCCAATCTTGGCCAGACCTTTCCGACCAATTTTTCGATGTCATCGACCCATCGTGCCAAAGGTCTTCTGCAGCTGCGTTGCCCTGTACGTGGCCACCATTTTGTCAGAGACCTACTCCACCTACCGTCATCACATCTTGCTAAGTGTCCTGCCCATTTCCACTTGAGTTTAATTATACGGGATCCGATGTCGTCCACCTTGGTTCTCCTTCGGATCTTCGTATTTCGAACTCTGTCTTTTAACGTGATGACTAACATGGAGCGCTCCATGGCCTGCTGTGCTACTCGCATCTTGTGCATAGTTTCCTTAGTGAGCGTCCATGTTTCGGCACCATACGTCATTGTGGGCAAGACACATTGGTTGTAAAGACGAATCTTCAGGCATTGTGGCATTTTTCGGTCCCTGAGTACGTCGTCAAGTTTTCCGAACGCAACCCATCCCAGCTGAATGCGTCTGCTGATCTCCTTGTGCCTATGCTCTCTACCAAAAGATAAACAGTGCCCAAGATAAACGTAATTAGTGACCACCTCCAACGTATCACTCCCAACCTTAATAGTTGGAAGTGACACCCCTGAGATATTTGTCATCACTTTCGTCTTGGACATGTTCATCTTCAGGCCAACTCCAAGAGAAGCATAGTATAGATCTTGCAGCATCACTTGGAGATCTGACGCTGTTTCACTGATCAGAATCAGGTTATCGGCAAAACGGAGATGGGACAAGTGGACACCATTAATTAAGACGCCTTTGTCCTCCCAGTTGAGTAACTTAAGGACGTTCTCCAAGACTGCGGTAAAAAGCTTGGGCGAGATGGTGTCCCCTTGTCGCACGCCTCGTTCTATCGGAATATTATTCGTGAGAGCGTGCATCCGTACTTGCATCGACGCAGATTCATACAGGTTTCGAAGGACATCGACATACCGTGCATCTATTTGGCAGCGATGGAGAGAATGGAACACGGCCCAGTGCTCCACGCAATCAAAAACCTTTTCGCAATCTACGAAAGCAAAGCACAGGGGCCGGTTGAATTCGTCACACTTCTCCATCAGCTGCTTCCAGGTATGGATGTGATCGATAGTGGAATATCCGCTCCGAAAACCTGCTTGCTCGACAGGCTGACATTCATCGAGTTGGCGGGTAAATCTATGGCACAAAACTTTGGTAAAGACTTTATAAATTTGAGAGAGGAGGCTTATGGGTCTATAGTGTGATAGCTTTGTGCTATTCCCCTTTTTGTGCAAAATGGTGACTATGGCGTTTTTCCATGCATTTGGCGTATGTCCACTTGCAAGTACTTTGTTAAATAGTTTTACCAGGACCCCTAAAACTGGCTTTCCACCAGCCTTTATTAGCTGAACTGTCACTCCGTCTTCGCCGGGTGACTTTTCAGACTTCATTCGACTGAGTGCCCATTCTACCTCTTCAAGAAGTTTTTCTGGTAAGTCATCGGCAAACCGACATTCTACAGGTTTGGCTCTTAGATCTTCTTCCACTGAGTCTTTAGGTTTTGTTCTGGTGGAAGCATAAAGGTCCTTGTAAAATTCTTCAACAACCTCAAGGATTTCATCTCGATTATTAGTTTTAACTCCATGTTTATTTATAAGTAATGTTATTAGATTTGTGCCTGTACTTATTTTTTTTCTAAACACTTTTGGACCTCTGCGTTCTTCTATTGTTTTCATAAATACTGATTTATTATGACCTCTCAAATCTTTTCTTATTGCCTTGTGAACAGTTTTGTTAGCTTTTTCTATTATCCTTTGATCGCTTACAGTGCTATGAGGCAGTGCTCGTCGTTTTTCTATTAGTGCTATTGTTTCTGGGGTTAATTTAGATGTTTTGTATCGCTTACCCGTCAGATGTTTTTGTGCAACTTCCATAATAGTTTCTGACCACTTTTTGTTCAAACTATCTGAGTCCAGATTCAATTCATCTAAGCCTTCGAATTTGTTCTTCAAATCTATCTGAAAATCGTTTTGTACGAACGCTATATGTCTCTTTTCATATCTCGCAGGTGTTTTTATCAATTTACTTCTTTCCATCGCCAAGTTGAATCTGAACTTGGCTCTGACCAATCTGTGGTCACTTCCTGTTTTGAACTGGCTGACCACGGAAACATCCATCACTATATCTTTCTGCGAGGCTATTATATAGTCCAACTCGTTCTTGGTGCAACCGTCTGGGCTGGCCCAAGTCCACATCCTAGATGGTCTTTTGTGGAAGAAAGTGTTCATTGCGTAAAGCTTGTTCTTCTCTAGGAAGTCTACCAAAACCTGACCTCTTCGGTTTCGATCTCCAAGACCAAACTTTCCGACAGATCTTTCAGTTCCTAGCGGTGAACCGATCTTTGCATTCCAATCACCCAATAAGGTATTGAAGTGACTAGGATTCTCTGTGAGAGCTTTTTCAATATCTTCATAGAATTTTTCGACTTCATCGTCGTCATATTTTGAAGTTGGTGCATAAACCTGGATGACTTTTACAGAGTAACGTTTATTAAGAAATATAACTGCAAAGCACACGCGGGTGAAAAACTCTTGAATTCTGTGATAGCTGGAATCAACTTTTTATTCACAAGCAGACCGACTCCTCCATACGACCAGTCATCGTGACCTCGGTGGTAAAATAGGTTGCCAGAAGGCAGTCTCACCAAATCTTCACCTCTTCTGCGTACTTCTGACAGTCCTATCAGGTCCCATTTGATATTGTTTGATTCTAATTCGAGTTCAAAAAGTCTTTCATCCGTACGCAACGTCCTGGCGTTGTAACACGCCAGGGTCAGGGTCGTCATGTAGTGGTGGCCAGATTGCTTCCAGGGATTCTTAGCACCCTCTGCTCCACCGTTTCTCTGGTCGCCACCTTGACCAGGACTAGTGGGGCTGCTGTGGACTGAGGGCCTTGTCTTATTGGCGTAATTCATAAAGGGGAGGGTTGATAGCCGTAAAACGCCACGCTGGCTAGTGCGTCTTGGCGAGTCTTCCTGACACGTTTGTTTTCGATGTACAAAAACCAGATTGTTTTCTTGTTTTTGTACAACGAAGTTACCAGAGGGCACCGCGGGGAGGTGTGTGCTCGGAATTGAGACCGCTGATCATTAACAGACTACATACCAATACAATACAGTATTACCATTTATTGCGTTCATGGTCAGCGGTCCCCTTCGCCCTCCTACTGATCTTACTGAATACTTACTGAAAAACTTACTGATCACCATGATTCATATGTGTAAAAGAAATACTACAAAACGCTATACATCGTAAACATAATAATTAGGTAGGTACTATTCGATTGAGTATGCTATCTACAAAAGCTATGGTAGAGAGCGCGCGGCTAGCGTAACTTTTGTCAGGGGGCGCGAGGCCTGCGCGGTGCATTTTCATCGGTAACGCCCAATCGAGCAAGGTCAACGGCGTATATCCCCACCTTAACCTGTATACCAAGTTTAATCTAGATCGATTGAGAAATGCAACCTGTAGAGGAGAACAGCCGGACAGTCATCCGGACAAACATCTGGACATACGAAATAATTTTTGCCCAAGCTGAAACAGAGACGCTTCGATCGCGTTTCGCAATCGCTCGGTTAAAAAAAAAAACGGCTTGGAACGTGTCGCATAGACACATAGACTAAAGTTCCATAACCAGGACCTTATGCTTCCCAGCTGTGAAAACCGCATTGTAATCGGTCCTGTAGTTTTTGTGTTATAAATACGCAAACAAAGCTATTTTAACCGACTGCGGAGGGTTATGTTTTTGGGCTGTATGTGTATGTTTGTAAGTTTCTTTGGCGCGTCCCATAGCCTAAACGGCTTGATGGATTTTGATAAATGAGGTATCATTTTCGATTAATTAGTAGAGAGTAACATAGTGACTGCATCTTATATTTCATTATCAAGAATCTAAAGGTTTTTATATTTTTTAGTTTTGTTCGCAGTGAGTTGTTTTTTTTTACAATCAATTATTTTTATCATTTTAGTTCATTTATTATAAGAATCCACAACAATACATACCAATATATAAAAGTGAAACGTTGTCTGTTTGTTTGGGGAGCTTGTCACGCGATAGCGGCTGAACGGATTTTGGTGAAATTTGGAATGGAGATAGCTTATACCCTAGATTAAAACATAAGATACTTTTTATCCCGGAAAAATGTAAGTTTTCACAAGAAAACTGGAAAGTGTTGATGACTCGCTGTAAAGGACGGTGCCATGGAATCGAAATAACAAGTCTGTCAAAAAACTTCAAGAGCATTGTTGCTGTACCTACTTTTGCATTGGTTTTTAATATCCTAGAAGAAGAGAAGAAAATAGGATGCTTTTTTCGCAATAAACAGTAGTCCGCGCGGAAAAAGTCGCCGGCGGGAACGCTAGTCTACATCTACACTAATATTATGAAGAGGAAAGATTTGATTGTTTGTTTTTTTGTTTGTTTGTTTGTTTGTAATGGATAAATTCAAAAAATACAGACCCGATTTTAAAAATTCATTCACATAAAGAAAGTTAAATTATCAGCGAGTAACTTTAGCAGGATTTTATTTTTCATAAAATTAGTTCCCTTCAAAAATTGCAATAATGGAACCTGAGGTATTAAATTTTGCAAAACGATTACTTTGTATCACAAACCAAAGAGTATATAAATACTACGTAGGATCACAAATTATGAAGGAGCTACGGGTCTTTGTATATGGAACGTTGCCATGGAAACGAAATCATAGAACATATAATAATCATTGACGTAGGAAATGCTCTATGCTAATAATACACGAAATAGTAACTGTTATTCAACCTCCTTGGCTTAAACAGAATAATACTATGGATGAAATGGTACGTGAGTATAAAACCTTTAAACATTGTTGTTCTATTTGTCCAAATAGAGTACCTAATAATTTTATCTTTCTATATATCTACCCGTGCGAAGCCGGGGCGGGTCGCTAGTATATTATAAAAGTGAACGTTGTCTGTTTGTTTGTTTGTTCGTTTGTTGGGGAGTTTTAAAGCCAAAACGCCTAATCAGATTATGATGAAAATTTGTAAATAGGTAATGTAAAATATAGAGACCAACATGGGTTACATTTTATCCCGGAAAGTGTTAGGTTTTCACGGAAAAACTGAAAAATGTTGATTACTCGCTGGTTGCCATGGAAGCGAAATAATAACAAGTCTTTCAAAAAGCATCAAGAGCGTTGGTGCAGTATTTTTGCATTGATATCCTAGAAGAAATTAGGATGCTTAAGTCGCGATAATTTGTAGTCCGCGCCGACGTAGTCGCTGGCGAAAGCTAGTTATGTATATTTGGAATGGTATTTTAAAAAGCTTCATTTTAATACCTCGCTCGATAGGTTTTGGTAAGTTTAACCCCCGAACTCCAAAAGAGAGGTATGTTATAAGTTTAGTACGCGTACGTACGCATGTATCCGTGTGTCTGTCTGTGGTGTCTTAGCTCCCAAAAGAATGGACTGATTTTGATTCGTTTATTTTTCTGATTGAAAGCTGATGTGATCGAGATGTTTCTTAGCTGTAATGGGGGGTCGGGATCGTAGCTCCCAAACGAATGGACCGATTTTGATGCGGTTTATATGTTTGAAAGCTGATGGTATCGAGATGAGTTTTTTTTTATTGTTATTGTTTGTTATTAACCTAACCTAACCAACTTTAAATAGTTATAGATCCTAAATATAATTTCATGTCTCAAGACACTCGCAAGACTAAGATAATTCGATTGACCTAAAAATCATCAAAATCGGCTCACGCGTATCGTCTTAAGCGCCACAAAGGAACAAACATACATACATTCATACAGACATACATACATAGACTGATAAAAACACATTACCCTCCTTTGCATCGCAGTCGGGTAAAAAACTGCTAATGAAACCTTATTATAATTTATAATACTTATCCAACGAGATCCCACTCGATAGGGTACAAAAAAAATATGTTTAACATTATTTTTTCGTTGGTTTGTTTGTCGTATGAGGTAGTGCTGGCCTCTGGTGTCCGAGTTTTACCCGAAGGCCTGTGACATGGTTTAACGACTGCTATTAATCAACAACAACCAACAGCTTAATGTGCCCTCCGAAGCACGTTAAACCAATTATGACCGCAGGTTCCTAGAGGATGTATACCAGCACAAAGGGACTCCAAGAACAGAATAATATGTAGTAGGTACAGAGGAAACTCCGTGGTGATAGCCATCCTTTTGGCTTTGGATAGTAGATATGTCTACGCATCAGCCTCCGCCACTGCGGGGACCGGAGGGGACGACGAGCCACCACACCACGCCGGCACCGGCACCCATATATACAGTGCTCCAGCGCCGCCCGCGGACACTTGCTCCTGCGCCTCCCTTTGTTATACTGCTCATCGTAATAATTAACTTAAATATTGATTATACCGCACCATTTAATACAGTCCATTAAATCTTATTATTTACCATCCACCAGTAATCCCATTAACACTGGTCCTTGTCAGTTAAGTTAAGTTAATTATTACGATGAGCAGTATAACAAAAGGAGGCGCAGGAGCAAGTGTCCGCGGGCGGCGCTGGAGCACTATATATATATATATATGGGTGCCGGTGCCGGCGTGGTGTGGTGGCTCGTCGTCCCCTCCGGTCCCCGCACTGGCGGAGGCTGATGCGTGGACAGATATATCTCATATGGAAGACAATAGGCTCGCAGCTGACATAGCTTTAAGGAACATATCTTCGAACCCTCAGTGAGGAAGTAATTTGCAACCATGGTATTTTATGATATTACGTCGTACTCTATAAATATAGATATGTGACAAAAAAACTTGTAGTGTTAATAGTGTCTGAATAAAATGGTTGTTACTTACAACCGGACGAGCAGACGGACATGACGAATTTATAAGGGTTCTTTGTTTGACTATGGAACCCTAAAAATGGTCTAGGGGACTTAAAATATTCTATCTATTGTTTTTTTTAATCCTTTCTGTCTGTTTGTCAGTTCGCTCATCATTGTAACTATTGGACCGATTGCGATGCGGTTTTCACTATTGGAGTGCTTAAACTTAAAATCTGGTGTACTTTGTATCTTAATCCAATGAGTAGAAGCCGAGCATTCGATAAAAACTCTTTAATGGCTGAACGAAATTTGGTATAATGGGCTTTTGGTCCTGGATTATCATTACTATACTTTTATCCCAGAAAAAAGACCACGCGGGCGTAGCCGCGAACACAGCTAGCGTAAATTATATTAATTGGTAGGTAATGGCTTTTTAGAAAATGACTTACATCACATCGACTTACACAATATGGCATCATCTTCGAAAAGTCAGGAAAAAATTGAGCCTGCTCGGTGATTCAGATATTTATTAGAATGGGAATTAGTAGAAAGCACACTTTATAGTAAACTTTAAGAAATAAATCAGACATATTACAGAGGATGGATATGTACTTATAGCAGGCTCAATGCCCTTACAGAGAGAGAGAATCCATGTGGTCAGCGGATGTAATATCATACGTAGATAGATACCTATGTGCATTTTATAATTGTTCCCTACTTGTTATTATTCTCACGATCTGTTTCATTAGTCGAGGTGCCAAGTTCCTAAAATGTTTACTGTTGGAGTGACGGACAGTTCACCATTTGCCAGGCCTTCCACTATTTGTCACATCTTGTATAAATAAAAATCTTTCGTTTCGGTGGCTAAAAATGACAAGATTTTTGGTGCTTCACTCAGTTTGTGTTTGACGCGCTCAAGTGTCTTTGCTGCCAGAAAGTCTCTTGCTTTCGAGCTAAAGTTTCAAATTGACTCAGCATCATGAAAAGTCAACGTTTAGCGAACAAAGATGTTTACTTGGTGTTATGGAACCGTTTTTGTTGTAGTGGCCAGTACAGAAGAAGATGGTGGTGCGTCAGTCAGAATGCCATCTACGGGCTAGGCCATTTTTACAACGACCTCTGCGCTGCCATGTGGTTCTCCTATATGATGCTCTTCTTGCAAGCCGTTTTGGATATGAAAGCTGCTGTTGCTGGAATTATGTTATTATTAGGTAAGTACAATACAATAACTCTTTATTGAACACATCACAATAAAAAACAAAATAACAGTAATTATACATAAAATCCAATGTAGTACAATAGGCGGCCTTATCGCTATTAGCAATTTCTCACATGCAACCTTTGGATGGACAGGAATATAATATAAACATTGCTTACATCAGTGATGGATAAATAAAAACTACTTATATAATACCTACCTAATGCTCAAGTATTATGAAAACAAAATGAAGCTAATCCTCTGAATGACTTCTTTCCTTCTCTCCCTCACAAAATATTTCAAACTTCCCACAACTGCAAATTTCTAAGTTTTGTGTGAATTTCGAAAAAAAAACTCGATTAATCTTAACGATTATTTTAAATTTTATTAATATCGGGATGTCATGAAATAAAATGTGTAGGTACTAGGTACTTACTATTACTCTGCATCCTTGTAAGTCGAGATTGAACGACACTTTAATATTCGTAATCAATCCTTTAAGATTAAAATAATCTGTTTCGTGTTTTCAGGACAAGTTGTGGACGCAATGGCCACTCCAGCAGTGGGGCTACTGGCTGACAAATACGGCACAAAGAAAGGCTGGCATTTGGCCGGTAAGTAAACACATTAAAAAAGAATACACACAGACGCATTGTTGGGCGATTAAAACGTGTGTGTGCTATTGATAAGCGATTTCATGTACTGTGGTATCTAGTACTCTAAACACTAACTTACTTAAATGTAGTGAGTAATCGACACCTTGAAATCTCTTAGGCTAGTGATCACCAACATTATAATAGTGATTTATGAATTAATAGTTAACGAATACATTTACCTGGGACAAAAGAATATAACTACTCTCTCCGAGAGCCTAGGATAGACTGTCCAATTTCCAAATAGGCCGGTCCAACTTAGACAAGGAGATCAGCTGAAGTATCGGCTGGGCAGAGTTCGGGAAGATTCGTAACATTTTCTCTTCCAAAATACCACAGAAAATGATGTGAAAGTTTTCAATCTGTGTGTTGAAACAAAACAAAACTTAATTCAAAATTACCCACGAACTATGCTTGAGGTTTCTCTGCGAGAGAGGATACATAATGAGGAAATCCTTAAGGCATTCCTTAATGTAAAAAAAATAACAGATCAATAGGGACCCGGTCGGACACAGCAACTAGAAGAGAGCGCAGCAGTTATACTTTTAAGTTAGATACCTACATCAGTTAAATAACATTTGAATAATGTTTGTTATCTTTGAAGTAGTCGTGCAAAGAATAATAGATAAGGTTTTCATTTAGCGACAAATATATTTTCCTTTTTAATTTATTTTATACTATGTAGCGATGTGGTTATAAATTTTAATCAACATAACATAATTATGTGCTTGTGCTGCGCATTTTCGTTTTGTAGTTTGGAAGCGCTAATCCTTCTGCCTCCGATTAAATAGACAAGTTACATTTTTACAAATTTACAACCTTTACAAAAGTTACCGTTTGACATCACTCTCAGAATTAGCAATGATTATGGGCAGGCCACATAGCACGTAGAACCGATGGCCGTTTGGTAAGAAAGGTTCTTGAGTGGAGTGGCGACCACGGCCTGGAAGACGGAGTGTAGAACACTAGTCTTCCGCGAGGAGTACCAATGACGTAAGAGTTATTATTTATTCTGTGGTAAGAGCGTGAGAGCCACGGGAAACAGCTAGTTACTTGTCGGAGTACCGTTCTATGGGGGAGCGTTCATCAGTGGAGACCTTCAGGCTCATTACGACGATGTTGCGTGCGTAAAGCTAAATTGAAAGATGGAACACGTTCAGCGAATTTTGTCACCTGTTCCAACATGAAATAGATTACATAAGTGCTTACCAAGATAACGGGTACATAAAAGTACGTACTCTAAAAACGAAATACACACCTCAGCCATAACGGAAGCAATAGTCAACTACAAGCAGACAACAAGGTGTCGTAAAATAACCAAACACAATCTTTTGTTTTCTGTTGCAAACAAAGAAAGACTGTTGTATAAAACATTATCCAACTGTTGCGAATTTACTTATTCACGGAGTTTTTCTAAACATTATGTGTTTTCTTGTTGCAATCTCCGCTTTGGTTAACCTTGGCGACTTAAAATCTATAATCTAGCTCAACCAATATTTTCTAAGTCAAAAGCGACGATGTTTTGATGATGCCGAAACATTCGTAAAGTGAAACCCCGTTACGAGTATGACGTGGATCCTAAACGCTTCAATTCATTTCAGGTTGTGTCTTAGTAACCTGCACGTTCCCTCTCCTCTTCGTGCGGTGCTGGGGCTGCTGGACGGGCGGGTCTTCAGAGTACCTGACCTGGTGGATGCCAGTCTATTACGCCATCCTCATCGTGTTCTTCCAGATTGGATGGGCGGTGGTGCAGATCTCCCACCTCGCTATGATACCGGCGATATCAGACAACTTGCAAGTCCGAGCTGAGTTAACGTCGATAAGGTGAATAGATACCCAATGCTATCAAACTATCTTCATGGTCTCAAACTTAACTTTTACATACCAATATATAAAAGTGACACGTTGTCTGTTTGTTTGTTTGGGGGAGCTTTCACGCGATAATGGCAGGACGGATTTTGATGAAATTTGGAATGTAGATAGCTTATACCCTAAAATAAAAAAAGGATACTTTTTATCCCGGAAAATTGTAAGTTTTCACGGGGAAACTGGAAAAATGTTGATTACTCGCTGTAAGGAACGGTTGCCATGGAAATGAAATAACAAGCTTGTCAAAAAATTTCAAGAGCATTGGTGCTGTACCTACATTTGCATTGGTTTTTATACGTTTTATATTAGCTTCACTTGTATGTTTGTATGTTTGTAACCGACTCCTTTGGACGCTATTTTGACCCACTTTAAACGGTCAGATTTCATTTAAATTTTGCACACCTATCAAAGACCGATGACAATGCAATAATTCGAAAAAAAAAAATAAAAACTTATTTACACTATTAAAATTTTTAATATCCTAGAAATGAGGAATTCCGTAGAAAAACGAAGGTTACCGACATAGCTCTCAGAGTTTGCAAGTTTAAGTGGCAACGGGTAGGCCATATAGTTCGCAGATCCGACAACCGCTGGGGAATAAAGGTTCTCGAATGGCGACCACGAACAAGCAAGCGAAGTGTGGGGAGGCCCCCCACACTTCGACGACATTGTAGCCATCGCAGGAAGTCGGTGGATGGAGGTGGCACAAGATCGCTCATCATGGCGCTTTTTGGGGGAGGCCTATGTTCAGCAGTGGACTTCTAAAGGCTGACATGATGATGATGATGATGATGATGATGATGATCCTAGAAGAACATAGGATAATTTTTTCGCGATAAGTCGCAGGTGGGAAAGCTAGTAAAAAATAATAATAATTATACAATTAAAAAACTCGATTGCCCTGCATAGACATATACGAGTATATTTACATCGCTGCCCTGCCAAAAACGAATGGAACACTTTTAATTTAGAGGTCCCCCGACTGCAATGCCAATTTTATGTATCTGTTGTTTTTGATTTTTTAGATCTTTTTCGGCTGGCCGTTGTCTTTATTTTTATTTATTAATTATTATTTTATACTTTTTAGTGACAAGGTTTGAGTTATACCTATAAATTATATACCTATTGTTAGAATGTGCTCATCAAGGCCTTCGATTTGATCCCCATATTGTAAAATTCGAAGTACTTTTTTCGCATTTCTCAATTGAGCCATACTTACAAAAAAATTGTTTATTTAAAAAAAAATTGCCTATGTTACTCGGGATAATGTAAGGATTCTAACTATACCCAATACATCCAAATCTGTTCAGGCATTTAAAAGATATGGTGGAATAAATAAACTCACATACATACATACATACATACATACGAGTACATACATATATGAACATACATGAAACTTGAAAACAATAGGTACACACATTTTTTGGGCAGTCGTGTCAAAATAAATGATCATCGCCACAACACAACACAACACTATTCGCATTCTTAACGCCCCGATGCTGATGGATGATCACAGTTTACAAAGTTTCTACAACCTGTTTTAAGTTCCTTTTATCTTAGGTAGGTACGTATGTAATTATTATTGCAATTGAGTTATACTTTGTACTATTGTTTATTCTGTGGTTATAGGCACCTACTAGGAATCCGGCAGCTGAGCAAATAGGTTATCTCATGTCAACTTGCTTTTTACAGAATTATTCTTACTATTTTTACCTGACTGTATGGCGCGTTATGCTTGGGTTGTATGTATGTTAGTTTGTTTGATTTCTTAGGCGCGTCTACAGCCTAAGCGGCATGATGGATTTTGATAAATGAGGTATCATTGGATTCGTCTTGATCACGAGAGTGCTATAGGATAATGTCAAGAGAAATAATAAGGCGGCTTAAATCTGCCATATTGTATTTCCGACGGAACAAAAAGTTATTAAAACCTATCGAGTTCGGTATAATAATGAAGGTCTTTAGAAGACTATTTCAAAATATATAATTATTATAACTAAACAGTAGCAATTGTCTTTTAAGCTTCATACAAAATTTTCAATTCTAGATTATTCGAGTTAATGTGAATACTATAGTCTAATATTGCATTTGCAACTATTAAAGTAAAGAAAAATATGTAAGTAAAAAAGGCACATTAAATTTATATAAGTAAATACTAGCTGCGCCCCGCGGTTTTACCCGCGTCCCTCAGGAACCGTGCATTTTCTGGGATAAAAAGTAACCTATGTGTTAATCCAGAGTATAAGCTACCTCCATACCTAATTTCATCCAAATCTGTTTAGCCTTTTAAGCGTGAAGAAGTAACAAACATACACACTCTCACTTTCACATACATTCAAATTTTCGCCATTATAATATTAGTGTGATTATTTTTGCGGGCGCGGTGACATAACTCTTTGTCATTTTCGTATCAAAATAATAACATAAGTAAATAACAACGTAATCCTTTCCTTTTACAGATATATGGCGTCAGTGGTGTCGAGTTTGGCCGTGTACCTCATTACTTGGGTTGTATTAAGGGCAACGAACTATAGCACTTTCATTGGACCAACGGACGATTACAAATTCAGGGTAAAGTATCAAGAGTACTAATTAAGACAAAAGATAAAAAATGTAGCAGCCCTTATCTTTTTCTTAGCCTACTTACATTTTATTTTTCCAAGCACAAATACTAGCAGATGTAATGTATAGAACCTAATGTTACCAGATAATTAATTAAATTACGTACCTTGATCAAGCCGTTGTATCTACACGACATACAACATTTTCAACTGTGCATAATTTAAGTGCTATAAATAAAATAACACTTGGAAAGAGAACCTCAATGAATAAATAAATAGTTATAACCTTTCCTTGCTTGCTTGTCGTATGAGGTAGTATTGGTAGTCTGGTGTCGGAGTTATCAGGCTGCCAGAGTTTTCAATAACAGCCGGGACCGACAGCTTCATGCAAGCTGTCGGTCTTGGTCCGGAGGGCACGTGCACTTGCACGAAGCGATTACAAAGCGCACATCGAACCCTGTATCGTTGGATTCTAAGTCACACTAGTATACCGCTTGGCTACCATCGCACCCTTTACTTAAATGCTACAATAACTTTATAAGGCAACATCTCTTTAAATATTATTTACTGCTGATAACTTACATAATTACCGTTGCAACATGCAGGCTCTAGATTGACCTGTGAGGTTAATGAGGCCCTGCCATCATTCTGCGCTGAGAAAAAATATTGAGATCTATACATAATGTCGTAGCCATATCATAGAAATGATAACTTCACGATTGGTCGATAATTTCATGAAATGGCCAGCTAAAACTGACCATGTAAGAAATATCATCAAATATCATTAATGTAGGGTTTTCATAATACCAAAGGTTTTCATAGCTAAAAAAATACTTCGCTCTCGCCTTCGTCTTCTAACCTATCACGGCCAAGTCGGGCTTCCGCCTGTGACGAGGTCCAAACCTCTTTCATAATAATACTCTTTTGATATCTTAATTCTTTCATAATCCATTTCTTTTCATTTTGATAGTTCATTATTCATTCCAGATACAAATAACCTGTCATTCGGACATTGATTGCATTAGCAAAACCGTAATTTTCGAAAGAATATTATAAAATACATAAATAAGTTAATTACAACTGAAGACGTAAATATATATAATAATTCCGTCGTTAGTGTTCGTTTTGTTTGAAGCCACTGTTTATGGAAATCACCAAATGCTCCAATAGTTCCTGACCTTTTATGTTGTCCACTGAGGCTTAGTCCCGGGGCTAGTGGAACAAACCCACACCCTGGGACCGCCTCGTGACACGCCCTCGCCTTCTATATAACGATATGATTACTAATGTTTGACCTTAACATGGAGTAGCCGTACGCTTAGTGCGTTTAGCTGTTCATATCGTCAAACGCATGTCAAACGCTGATTATTCATTCATCTGGTCAAACCTTTTCATGAAATAGAACTTTTTCATGACGTGGCCTACAATTTCATGAAATGATCAATTCAAAGACATCGCCACGACACAAATTTTGGCGTAGGTAGCGCCTGCGTCACGCACGCGTCTTGAGGCGGAGTGCAATAGCACCCTCCGCCATACCCTCCCCCCCAGCACGGTTCACTGTAGAGGCCGGTAGAAGCCAACAACAAATATCCATCATAAAAAAAAAAGAATTCTTTTTGTCAATGCAGTCTTGGATTCGGTCTGATCTATATTTATCTTTCAGAATGTCTCAATCATAATATCCGGCATAGGCATCGTCACCTTCGCCCTCTTTCAAATATTCTTCAATCTCAAGGAGCGAAAGGAACAAAAAGCGAATGGTCACATGAGCAACGGGACCCCTTCGCTCGCCAACGAAGCGGGCGAGCCAGTCAAGTTGGCCAAGACTAAGATTATGCACTTCCTGCAAATGCCACTATTGTACCAGACGAGCTTGCTGTGAGTAATTACCTACTGCATTCTATACCTAGATATCTAGACTTGCTCAATTGAATACAATTGATGCGAATGACTGGGCTCGGTTAAGCGGGATTGTAGTACATACTTCTTTCTTTTTACCCGACTGGTGAGGGTTATGTTTTTGGGTTGTATGTATGTTTGCATGTTCCTTTGGTGCGTCCTACAGTCTAAATCGCTTGATGGATTTTAATAAATGAGGTATCATTTGTTTCGATTTTAACCCTTCTAGTTCCACAATTTTTTTAAACAATAGGAAACCAATTATTTTTGTGCCGATTGTCACTCGTGGAACGCGATATGATATGAAGTGTCAAGAAAACTAATAGGACGGCTTACAGCAATCAAAACCTATTTGTTGAGGTATCATATTGTGGTACTTACCTATTTAAAAGACCATTCCAAAAATATCTAATTCAAGCTTGACCCACAATTTTAGACCGACCTCACAACGAAAACTCTTTGGCCAAACCACAAAAAAAAACTGTGCTGCAAAAATGTAAGTGCGTGAATATAATGCAGGTCAATAACTGCGAACAACATGATTCTTGATTTTGTTGTATAAAATGCAGTCGGAGGCATCGTGCATTTCATTTCTCTTTTGAGCATTTCTTTTTCTTTTTTTTTTTCATAAGCTAGAACCTGGCGTGCAACTCCTCATGTCTCCGACTGCATCTTATGGGTATATACCTAAGTATTTCAATTATTATTTAATAGGTACTTACTAGCTTTCCCGCCGGCGACTTTGTCCTCGCGAACTACTGTTTATCGCGAAAAAAAACATCCTATATTCTTCTAGGATATTAAAAACCAATGCAAAAGTAGGTATAGCACCAATGCTCTTCATGTTTTTTGACATACTTGTTATTTCGTTTCCATGGCAACCGTTTCTTACAGCGAGTAATCAACATTTTTCCAGTTTTCCCGTGGAAACTTACATTTTTCCGGGATAAAAATTATCCTATGTTTTATTCCAGGGTCTAGGCTATCTCCACTCCAAATTTCATAAAAATCCGTCTAGCCGTTATCGCGTGAAAGCTCCCCAAACAAACAAACAAACAGACAACGTTTCACTTTTATTTAATGGTATGGATAATTTTTTCGTGAAATATAAATCCATAATTAGCTTTAAGTTTAGATAGATCATCGGGTGGCGATATATCTAACATTGCACATTACTGAGCGCATACATGCGCGCGCGCGCGCGGTAAGCAACTCGTTATAAGTTTACATGTATTAATTTTTAAGTGCTGTGTTTTTTTTATAAATGTTTTAATAAAATAAAATCAAGAATCTTAAGCTTGTTTGCCTCTTTTTAGTTTTTTTCGCAGTCGGTTTCATTTACATATTTTTTGTTATGATTGGAGAGTCTGTTAAACCCTTTCAGCCATATTCATAACAATTTTCCATGTACGACGCCTTTTTTCCTCTTTTTGATAACTATCTATTAAACAAGACTACTTAGTCTATTTTCAACAGGGATAATTTTTATTTTCAGATACGTGTTTTCCCGATTATATTGGGCTTTGAGCCTGGTCTATGTACCTTTATTCTTGGAGGAACGTCTATCAGTAAATCCTAGTGCCGGGTCAGAACTGGTGGCAAGTGTTCCTCTGGTGCTATACATCTCGTCATTCTTTTTCTCGCTTCTATTGAAGAGCAAGATGTACAATATTGGGAATGAAGTAAGTTAATATACTAAGGCCCTAAAAGAAAAACCGCGCAAATGGAAAATATGATATCAAATGGCCGTCTCACCTAAGTCGAGTTTGCTTTTCGTTACCTCACAGGCGCAAAAGTTTATGTCTTCATATTTTTTTAGTAGGTTATGCTGTAGTCCGCTAATTCGTCCGCGTGGACTACTTTAAGATAGTTATCCTATTGTTTTGCAGTTTAGGTAGGTAGGTACTCTATTCTACTTCTTTGCAACCAGTCCACACCTTACCTCAGATTTTAAGGGCAGAAATATCGATCTACCCCCTTTCTCAAGTTTTTTACGATCGTCACTAGCACCGTTATCACAGTCGTTAACATAAAATACAGGATAAATATCTCGTCTCTATTGATAATAAGAATAAACTATAGTGACTCTGTGAGTTGTAAACCTCGCGCGTACAAACTTTTTTGCAAATAATCTAGCAATGCACAGTAGCACCATCTAGTTACCTTATTGTAAAACCTAACGTTAGTAACCAAGGTGCTCCATCAATCCCTAACTAGTAGGTAAAAGGCTGATTCCAATGGTAGAAACCCTAAAAGAGAGAAATTTACTGCATTTTGAGGAGCTATTCTGCTCATCATGCTGAAGATCCTCATCAGATCTTCACCAAATTTTTATGAGACTAATTTAAGATACTACCTTTCAAATAAAAAAAGAATTGGATCTAAGATGGAGATATTCAGTAGCCCCCTTTTAGCCCCTTTGCCAATCAAAAGACGACTAAAAAATTCTAAAAAATCGTTCAACAACCTGTATACCAAGTTTCGTCTAGATCGGTTGAGAAAAGCGACCTGTAGATGAGAGCAGAGTTCCGGACGGCGCGCGGACAGCCGGACATACAAAAGCATGTTTGGCCAAGCTGAAATGGAGATGCTTCTCTGGCGCTTTGCGCTCGCTCGGTCAAGGTACTAGGTACTTATGCCAAAAAACATATTTTTCCAGGTGTCCTATCTGCTTGGAAGTGCACTGAGTTTACTCAGTTGTTTATGGATAGCATTGGCTATACACCCCCACGCCAACATAGTGCAGATTTACTTGGTGGCAACTTTGATTGGTAAGCATATTATTTATACTCAAGTTATTTAACTTATAAATTATAATATACTAGTGACTCGCCCCGGCTTCGCACAACGCAAGCATAGCAAGTGTAGCGATAGCGCTCACACCGCGGTATTTTTCTTACTTTTAGGATTTTTATAGCCGTAGTCGTAACTTCTAAAATAAAAATACGCCAGTAAGCGTAATTTAAAATCTTTGGCAGCAACATACAGCTTTGGTTTACATTTGCATTAACCCCTCGTTGTTAGTAGAACTTCACATAATTAGGCTTTGTAAGAAAACTACTAGATTTTAAAACCAGTACCTAGGTATTTTTTCTATTTTAGGGTTAAAATCCTACTCTAGCTATGAAATAGTTAGGTAGGTTCTATGAAATACCACATACATACATACATGTCATTAAACCTCCCTTTCACAAAAACAACACAATTTCATAAAGCACGATAAAACATGAAACAAAGTGTAGGTGTTAGAACTATAAGTTTCATAGTAACTATGCATTATCAATGATCTTCACTAACCAAACACTGCTAGATAGTAAATGCAATGAACGCACCGGGTGCTCTTCGGTTGACGAAAACTCATTGCTACTGAATTCCTTGTGAATTCTGATTTTCAATTACCGGTTTTGTATTTCGTAGTAAAATTACAGTTTCCGTGCGGTTGAGTGCTCATCGCCTTGATGTCCCGAATATATTATTATTATTATAACGTCATTTCACATGCTCACTGAGCTTAGGGAATTCGAAACGAGTGTTCGGTGGC